>OY756422.1:9054213-11455632 GCA_963576905.1 Mystacides longicornis
ATAACAAAATTATGATGGTAGTTCCCTCTCATTTTGCAAACGTAATTGCCTCTCTTACTGCCCATCCCACTACTCCAATTATTTTCATACAAAGTCAACATCGGGCAAATCCTAGAGGTAGAACGTCTGCGCGCGCATATTATATTCTCGAGTTGTTCCCGCCTGAGTTTTGAATACGGATGAAATATGGGTGTTTCGGAAATATTTTAATGTTGATATTTTATTAGCTTAACTCAAATATATTTTATATGGGGGCGCAGTGCTAATTTTGTACCTACATATGGACGGGCCGCCTCGGGTTAGAACCACAGGACAACTTCTATCGGGAAAACTAGTTTCAAATAAAAAAAAAACATCTAATTATAATATTTTTACCCAAATGGAGTTTCTATACTTCCGTAGGAAACCATTCCATTCCGTTTGTAAACCTGAAGGTAGAAAACGCATCCTTCATTGCTTGCTTTCATTATACACATCCTTAAAATATAACACTCAACAATCTATAAAATAAAAGGTTACTCCTATATTTTAATCAAAGTTTTGCTACAATATCTGATTTTTTTTTCAATCCATGGAGTAGATTGAGTAACCTGCGTTTGTCCAACATACAAGATGATTCCCTTTTTTTCATCTTTCATGTTTTCGTAAAATTGTGTAGACACGTCAAAAATGTGTTTTTCATAAAGAAAAATGACTTTCGGATTTATTAAATATGTATCGCTTTCCACGCCAAAACAAAAAGAAAATGAAAAATAATCATTCAAAATTTGTGCTCAGGTAGTTTCGTCATGATATTTTGAGGCATTTTCAATATTTTCCTAAAAGCTGTAGGCTTTTACAGTTTATATACATTAAATAATTTGGCTCACTTAAAGTGAACACAAAATGGCATCTTACGCGATAAGGAGAGCTTTTTACTCCAGATTTGAACCCACGACGTTCAGAACTACAAAACTCAAGGCGCCGAGTGAACCACTTAGCTAACAACCACAATCATTATGGTTTAATTTGCAACATATTCATCGCCTCAATTCTATTTAAAATTGACAACAATACTTCCAAAAAGAACAAAATGGAATGACGATCGATTTACTTAATTTACGCACGATTTATAGAACGCCTATTTCTAGATTCTTATTCTTTTGTTAATGGATCGCATTTGTATGAAGAAATTTGATATATCGTAAAACAAAACTCAAAGTACAAAGAGTTCACAGTACTGAGAAGTTTCACTTAAATCATGTAAAAGGTTCTAAAAATTAAGATCCTTTTAGGCTTTTTAGAGAACTCATACTCTTGAAGTATAGAAACCATATTCATTGGATAATTATAAAGTCTATGAGCTGTTTAGCCATTGGTCTCTTTTTGAAAATAATATGCCTAATACTTTGGAATATAATGTGCCTAAATTGCTTAATATGATGCCGACATCTATTAAGAAATGTGGTAGTAAAAGTGCAACAAAAAGAATTGTCAAGGAATGGCTCTTGAAATGTGGATTCATTTATAATTAAACATTTGTAAATAATTAAGAATAATATTGTTTGCTGTTATTGGTTAGGTACTAAGTTGCTAGTTTTTATTTTTATTATTGTTTTTATTTTTGTAGAAGAACGCGCCGACAAATCCATTTGTATGGGTTTGGCGCGACTTTTCTATTGTACCTACTTAAACTGTATTTTCGTTAAACTGTATTTTTTTTCTTTTTTTCACAATAAAAAAAAAAAAGGATGGGCAGACACCTTTGGTACAATACGGTGTTTTATACAAGCAAACGTTTCTACATACTTTACTTACGACGTTAAACCAGCCAGCAGACCAATTTCAGAACGTTTGTTCATAAGTATACGGCTTAACTGTAGCTTAAGCCCTAACCCTAAAATAGACGAGAAAATAGAACGTTACAAATATGTAAATGAAGTTTAGAGGTCAGTCTAATCGTGGGTTTATTTTAATCCGACTAAATTTGCATATATTTTGATTGATTTGTTTACCGACTTCGTGATGTAAACAAATATATTTCGGAATGGAGTCGATAATAACGATATATGTGGGTAAAGTACTGAGATTAAGTTAGCACATATGTTTGTAGATATTGCTCTATGGTAAGTAAAGTTATATTAGGTATATTTTTTCGCTAATATACTATATTATTTCTAGCGAGTTTTGAATCGAATTCATCACGCGAATCGACAGAAAATGATTCCAAAACCATATCATTATGAAGCGTTAGGGCTTTTCAAAGCATACTGATGTTGACCTTTACGTATTTATAAAGCACATAAAAATATTTTTATGAATATTTTTTATATATGAAATTCATTTTATTTTTATTTTATAAAACAGATATACAAACATTAATGGTATAAAAAATAACTACACAAATAGTAGGTATGGACAGCAAAAACACCAGTTACATAAGTATACACATAAGTACCTAGACATTCACAACGAGTAGGTTAGAAAAAAAAAGACTGTGCGGGTTCGGCTGTGGATAAGGAGAAGAAGGCTAAGGGTGAGGGATAGGAATAAGGGACTGACGACAGGTGTGTTCATGCGTTTTGCCTGAAAACCGAGAAGAGTTATTTCTGTATATCCTGTTATAAAAAAAATAATTAAAAATACCCGTAGAACAGTTTAAGACTATATCATACTGAATTCAAATATGTTAGATACATTGTCCGATCTTTTCTTAATACTTCGTTTTAATTATCCAGATGTTGATGTAAAATCTAATCTCTCATCCGAAAAGATTCGCATAAGTACAAGAAACTGTCAATTGATCATCACAATTTGTTTTCATAGATCAGACTTTGGTTTCGATATTTTTTCTTGCTTTATCTTACGCAAGATATATTTTGCTTTCTTTCAACATCTGCTGTTTCTTTATACAGTAGAACTTGTAGAACACAAGCAACCAATTAAAATGACCAGTTTATTCGCTTGCTTTCTTCCGACTTCTTCATAAAGGTCAGTAACAAACTAATAGTATCGCCTGGTTACTTACTTAAATCGCGTTAGTCATACTTTTGTCTTATTATCTACTGCAACTTTGCAGAATTATGGCTAATTTTGAAATAAATCCTTCTTTTAATCCCCCTCTTTACCGATTTCCACGAATCTATTTCCTGCGAAACTATGTGCTAATTTTAAGGCACCATGCATTATCATGTTCATAAGAATACTTTTGCTGTGGCCTTCCTGGATTTCTATGGCCTTATTTTGGTGTCAACTTCATGATTTTCTTGGTCCGTAATTCGTTGTTCCCACTATGACCGGCCCATTTCATTTCAGTGACACTTCATAATACAATGATTTCTTTAACTATTCCATACATGATATTATATTCTGTTCTGTTTCCAAATTATTATTAATATTTTAAAAAATTATTATTAATATTTTTTCAAATTTATTAACAAGCTTTTCAAGCAATTCAATGTGGATGCCAATGTCAAAGAGAGCCAATAAGAAAATAAAAAATAGAAAGAGACAGAAAATTCAAACGTTAATTGAAATATTAATTCCCAAGATAAAATACCACGAAGCTCGCAGGTAATTTAGAAATTGATAGAATTCCGTCATATTTAAAAATGTCGCTGACGGTAAATTAAATTGAAATGATGGTTTTAATTGGTTTGAAATTTACCAATGGTAACTATTTAGGTACCTACTTTATTTTTCTCAAAATGAAAATTCCGAAAATGATTTATACCGAATAAAATATTTCAAATTTTCATTTTATGGGGATTATCAAAATATGAACTTAATTCTAGTATTTATGGGATTTAATTGATGAGAAGAATAATACCCGTTACCTAAAAATATCTACTTACATTATAAATACACAAAGTTCTGTTTTATGTCTGAGAAGTATAGGTAAGCAGTATAGTAACTGGCCACTTAAGGATTCAAACATTTATATCTCGCTCATTTTTCAAGATATTTTTCCAAAAAAAATATTTTATACAAAACAATTGTTTTGTTTACAATTTGCGGTATTAGATTTTTCAGATATATTGAGTTTTGTATTTAAAAAATAATAATTCCTAAAAAGTGGTCAAAAAGTACAGTAACTGGCCACCTGATACAGTAACTGGCATAGGTAATATGACAGTAACTGGCCACCATACATGTTTTCAAGATTAGCTGAAAAACTATGAAATTATTTGTTTTAAAGTAAAATTAAGTATACAGTATAACAAAAAAATGTTTAATCATACAATTTTTGTATAAAAAATGTTGTTTCAGTACGAAAAACATAATTTAAAAACAATATAAATAAAATACTTTGAATTTTTTTTATAATTTGGCACTTTTTTGCAAATATGTAGATTTAAACATAATATAATACAATATTAAGTATTTATATTAAAAAGTAACGAAAGTGGGAGAGATAAGTGAAGCTCAAAACATTGTCAAATGTTGTAGAATGATGGAAAATGGTACAAAAATAATTGGAAAAATAAGTCCTGAAAGATTTCCTAATTTATAGAGATGCGTGAGACACCCGGGGGACGTCAAACTCAGAAGAAATGAACGAAAAACTGACCATCCACTTCCCAATACCATGACTAAGGTTTCTAAATAATCAGATTTAAAATTAGTACATGTAGCGATCCATGGGTAAGTCAATGCCAAGAAGAAATTCCTACGAAGAAATGAGAAACAAAACTTGATTGATAGACATCATGAATGGCAGGCAAAATTGAAGAAACAATGTGCAGGACAAGTATCAAGGCAAGATCCCGTTTCCCTTAAGGACTTGCCTTCGCAGAAGACGATAGAATAGGGTTTAAGATGGATGGAATAGTTATGATCTGGATCGCAAGAGGAGAAACTTTGCATAACATGGCACCATGGTGTTGATAAAGGAAGCAGAAGTAATAGTGATTATTTAAATACTACTTTCAACCATGGGAAATATGTATCTGTGACGACCCAGAAAAATCTGAGCTTAAATCATCAACATAAAAATAAATTAGAGAGAGGAGATTCTCTACTTCACCTACGGGAATACGAACTCGGTGTAATCAATTTTCCTTTGTTGACCCCAAGTAGACGAAAAAGGAAGCTACGAGATAGCTTCACTGCGTTCTTGTAGGTACATTAATAATCACATCCTCCCACCCCTGTGAACACTTTTGGTCTAACTAAAGGTTATGTCCACCCTGATAAGCTCTCCTGGTTTCTCGGACCAACTCGGTCCCGATGTAGAGCTCGTCTTATAACCATGTTGATAAAGAGACTGGCTCCATCTCTTCCACTTATGCCAAAATCCATAAGCTCTTCTTTAAAGTGTCTCCCTCGTGCACGAAACCCTGAGGGGTGGCCAACGTTCGTCATATTTTGAACAACTTTGATTGTCCGGTTATTCCAGATCGCATATTCCTCTTTTGACCCGTCTGTAGGATTTCTTTGTGACCTCAGGTATTTCCCTTTCTTCCCATGGACTTATTAAGGTGAAAATCCATGACACAATTGGATGTAAGGAACTAAGATGCATCCTTGCAAAATAAAAAAAACAAAAGAATTATAGTAACTGGCCACCCAAATTTAGTAACTGGCCACCCATGCCAGTTACTGTAACGGATGCTCCTATTGAAATGGGGGTTTTAAATAACGAAAATAAATACTATGAATACTACGAATATGATTTAAAATTGCATAATTTCGAACGTGATTAAAAAACATAGTAACTGGCACCCTTGGCCAGTTACTGTCTAATCATCAAATTCTTGATTCTGTTACTGGCCACCCCTCGGTATTATTTTAAAAATTCATTATATCATCCCTAATTTCTGTGAATATTGTAGAAGCAAGCCTTCTTTACGAAATAAAATAATAATATCATCAAAAAACTACCAAAAATTTACAGTAAATACATTTGATGTATACCACTTCTCCTTAACAAATGGACAACGAATTACTGATATTTTATACAAAAGTAGCTACCTCATGATAAAATCGCACAAAACTGACACAAATGAATGTCCGATTTCAATGAAATTTGAAGAGTGCATGTAGAAATAAACGAGCTATCAGCCTATCGAAGTTACGGAACAGATATTCTCACCCAAGTCTTATTTTTAAAGAAAAATGATCGAGGTGGCCAGTTACTGTTAATGGCCAGTTATTGTACTGCTTACCCTATCTCTTTTTAAATTTAATTGAAATCTTTTTATAAGAATTGTACATGTTTTGATCGTAGGAAGCTAATTGACAAATATAATCATGTTTATTTTCGATAAATAATAGATATAAATATTAAACAATAAAATAAAAAAATATTTTTTTTAAATGAATCTGCGCTCATCGATGTGAACACAAAAATACACTCTTAGAATCATTCACACTAACCAAAGGGTTGTGTCGTGAAAACGGAAATGGTCGGCACGCTCGGGATTCGAACCTATTCAATACGCTGTACGTACAAAAGTCGCCAATTGAAACCACTGGACTACCAACCACCTCACCCTAATAATTACGCTATGCTTTGTTACATTAGGTAACGATCATATGTATCTTACGTCATTATAAGTATTTATTTCGTTTACTTTTGTAATAACATTTCACGCAGACAATTATTATTGTTGCCATAGCAACGACAAACACCTCATGATTTGGGAACTTCCAAGTTACAGACCAACTTGAAATTTATAAACTCATTTATAAAAAAAAAAAACCTAGAATAAATAGATCAGTATCTTTTTACGTTTTGACATATTATCAAAAACACGTACGACTCAGGATTCACGTGTACGTAGGTACCTTAAAAATCATTGTTCCCTTCACATAATATTATGTAAAACAAATCAATAATTACGTATCTCCATTGAATACGCGCGGACTTTTCAAAAGACGCCGGTATGCGAACTATCGCATAACTAACTTGACGTATCAAGTTTCATAATAAAAATGTCAAGTGAACTCTCGTTAATCGGATGTCACATAAACTCGGTTGGATCGTAGTCGTGGGTTGAATACTTAGTAGCTGCTATATTTTTAGAGATCACAGTGATTGAAACGTATTATGTAACTAGCTTTCCCGACAGACGTTCTACTGTAGTCCTTACTATGAATATTGATTCCAAATTTGTAATTTATACACTTAAAACTCGAGATCGGCTGAACAGATTCTTTCGATGTTTTGATTTATTGGATTCTTCTCCACTCCGGATAACAGAATCTACATAATAATTCAGAAATGTTTGTCTGCTTTCTATCGTATATGGGAGCATCACATTCAAAATACAAATGCTACGTCAGATATGAATCTGCGCAGAGCCGTGCAAACTGCTTGAGAAGGTTCTTAAATACAATTTGCTGCATTAACTTTAATATATTTAGAGCTATTTAAAAAACTCTATTTTTTTAGGATCTTCATACAAATTTCTCAAAAAATCAGTAAGCCATCTTTTGGAAACAAAATTACTCATGTAAACGTTGAATGGAATCTTGGTATTACGGTATGAAAATGTAATAAAATAATTGTAGATTGATTTGTTATACATATAAATGTTATTCAAATCTTATTATTCTCAATAAATAAAGATTTAATGAAAAAATTTGCAAAATGATTCCTCAATTTTGAAGTTTGACAGCTGCACACATAGCACAAATCACCCTCTATGGGTGGAATGCCTAATTAATTATTACACATAAGAGGGTGTAGGGAATGTAGCTAAGATTCAAACCATAGAGCTCTCTCTATGAAAACTTGCAAATTATGTCGGTAGGTTCGTAGGTATAATATTATGAGGTCGGAAAAACAAAAATTGTAAAAGTGTCATTCTTTTTTTTCTGTTCTTATGTCAGTTATAGAGGTCTGTTAAGCAATGGGAAGCTAGACTAGAACCTGTTTAATTACCTACCGATCAAGCCTGACAATCGGAATAAAAAACGTAAAGCATGACGGGTATAAGCTAGTAGTAGTAACTAATAAAAAGTAAAAAAAAATGGATGGGAAATGATATAAAATATACTATAAATGTTAGTATGGAAAGGATTTTCTGCGACGCCATCGCCATCTATTGAAAATCATAATATAACAATAAAATAAATATTTTTTATCTGAAAACCATTGAAATTAAAAATATTGATACCTACGTAGGTACGAAGATTTATAATGGAACATTTTTCAAGATTTCAGATTTTTTTTTAATTCAAACTAATCTAATAATATTTTTTTTTATTATTTTTTTAAAAATGAATCTGTGCTCACTCGAAGTGAACACAAATACACTTTTGACATCTTTCACAGTAAGCAAATGCTTGTGACGTGAAAGCGGAAAATGGTCGACACGGCCGGGATTCGAACCCACGACCTCCGCACGAAACATTGCGAAAGCCGGCGTCGTAACCGCTGGTCTATCAACCACCTCAAAATGTATACATAAAAGTCGGGTTAGTGCGAACACTTATAACTCGAGATCGGGTGAACAGATTCTTTCAATGTTTGGTTTATTGGATTCTTCTCCGCTCCGGATAACAGAATAACTAATAAAAAGTTGAAAAAAAAAATGGGTAAGAAAGGATCTAAATACAATATTTAAGTTAGTATGGAAGGATCACCTGCGACGCGCCAACGCCATCGCGGGTAGTTCCCTCTCATTCTCGCATATGTGATTGCCGCTCTTACAGTAGCTCATCCCACTAACTCCCCCGCAAAGTCAACAAAATTATCGGCACATTCGGACGGTACCTACTTCAAAGGTGAGGTAGAATGTGTGCGCGCGCGCGCGCATATTATATTCTCACGTTGTTCCCGCCTAAGCTTTGAATACGAATGAAATATGGATGTTTTAGAAATAGTTTAACATTATTATTTTATCAGTAACTTAATCGGATTAATTATGTATTTTTGTTTCTGGGGGCGCAGTGCACATTTGAACGGGCCGCCTCTGGTAAGGACTACAGAACAGTCTGTCGGGAAAGCTTGATTTATATTATAAGGTTAAACGCATTAGCAAATATAATTATCTAATGATCAAGCCTTAATTATAAGAGTATGACGCACATACATATTTGGTAAAAACACATTCTTTATATCTTACTCGTTCTCCTCGTCAAGCAACTACTTGAAGTCACAAGATATTTTTCACAGTGAAAATAAAACAATATGGCATAAAATAACGGTCGTTACTACCTTCTGCAAGTATTCAATAATTCAAAAAATAATCAGATAAAAATACCGTAAAGGTAATTGAGATTACCCAAGGAGCAGAGATAGCTCCAAGAACAACGAAGAATGAGAAGTGGACGAAATTTACAATGCAATCGTAAACGATCCTGTTTGTTTTGATCGTGGGTTCGTCGTTAGTTTTATGCGTGTATTCCCGTACATTGTGGTAACATAGATCAGTTGTTATTGCTATTTTATTGATCAATAAAATATATACATTTAAGTACATATCTGCTATTAGAATTAGATGAGAGACATAGAATGAATAAACTACTATCTACTTGATACATTGTTGCAAAAATACTTCAGCATTACCTAGTCTTGGATCGTATATTACCAGGGTTGCCAGGTGTTCGGTATTTTTGCTCCATGTTCGGTGTTCGGTATGAAAAAAAATACCGAACTATGGTGATGCCCTTTTGAGGTTTTTTTTTAGTGGGAATTTCCACTTTCCGGATAGCAAATTATGAGAATGACCTTTTTTTACACTGGTTCGGTTTTTTTTTTGAAAAAAACCTGGCAACCCTGTGTACTACCCGTTATGATTTTATCTTAAAGTATGAATTTGTATTATTGCACTCTGGTTTTCGGGTCAGTTTGTGCTATTTCTAAAGGAAATAAGTAGGCATACAAGATAGAATTCTTGTTTATTGTGAGTGATTTGTGAATAAATTAATTGATTCAAGGCTGGCTTTAGAGTTAGCAACAATTTTGGGACGTTCAGTTTCTAATTACCGAAAATTTGAGATATTCAACTGTTCCAAAAATACTACACTTCTGAGAGTGGTCGTTCGAAATGAAAAAACACGATCATTACAATAAATATAAGTAGGTACAAATTCAGAATAATACCTTGAAAAAACAAATTGTTAATTTATAAAACAATTTAAGCCTCAGGAGAATTTTGGGTATAAGATGGTACCACCGCATCACTAACGAAGCTATACGCCGGCGCACCCAGCGTGAGCCCATCACTTCTACTATTATGTGGAGGAGATGGACTTGACTGGAACGTGTATTAAGGATGACGAATGACAGTTGGCCGAGGAGAGCGCTGTTCATCCTCTCATCAGGGTCCCGAGGACGAGGAAGACCCTCTCATACTGTGTTCCGCTCTTTCGAAGCAGAGCTGAGAAATCTGGACATGGTGTGTAAACGTTGCGCAAGATCGAGCGCAATGGAGAGCTCTTGTTGCCTCTCTATTCCCCTAAGTGGGGTCTTAAGGGAGTTTGGATTGGATGGATAAGACTATTTACCTAATTATTTTATAATCAAATGTGATATTGTTTGCAAATAATTGGATCGCAGTAAATTTAATTTATTTCCAACCAATCTCATTGTTTTTATATTCAGTTTATACCTACTTACTTAATGTCCAACCATAATATTTTATCCAATTATTGTCTTAAAAACATCATGATCAAGCGGCTTTTAACTTGATTGTTCCGTTTTGATTTAATGATAGAGGACAAACATACATAATAAATGGAACTTCCCTTAGGCTTTATTCTATGTACAAACAAAAATCCAGTTTAATACATTTTATCTTATTAAGTAATAATAATAATAATTTAGGTAAGTGTTTTTATAGATGCTTTTGTATTGTGAGTTATTGTTTTGTTTTAGAGTTGACCGAATTGTTTTTATTTTTTTAGTCAAGTCATGGTTACCTTTAAATCTGATTACGAAGACACATTTACTCTTGTAGGTACATACAAATTCTTCTTTCACTTTAACTACATTTTTCTGCCATTTTCTTCTTCTCATCACGCCGTGTCCCTAGAATGGGTAAACAGAGGAAACGGACCTCTACTATTTAGGTACTATTCAGAAAATATAAGAAGATTCGATTATTAAAGGCCTGTTGACACAGTTAAGTTCTAGTGCATGTGTTAAATGTTAAGTGAGTGTCAACTATACTATTTGATATTGGTTTTTTGGACGGGATTTTGGTTTATTTTTTCAAAATATGAATGGGATTTTTTTTTCTACGCCACCGGAGGCAGCACTGATGAACGAGTGCGCGCTTAAATTGCGGCATTCTGCGCACATAAAGGAGCGTGGGTCGGGGCTTCCAGCAAAAAATAGAACTTGCTTCTAAATGTCAACTATAGTAATTACTCGCACTTGATTTCCAATAATTATCCACAGGTGTTAAGAAGTTACTAATCGCTTTAAAAATGCACTCGCAGTTACAAAATGTCAAGATGCTTTTATGTAACGCATTGGTATAATTATTGCACTTATCACCTGCCTTTGACACTGGTAAACTTTTAAAGTGTAAGCGGACCTTAATAGAAGGTTAAGTGTCTAGTGATGCACCTCCTCGCCCAACATGGTACCTAAGATAAAGTAACAATAAGGTATACAGGTACTTAGTAGCTTACTTCCGCCTTTAAACTAAATAATAATAATTAATTAGTTTTGTAAGTCTGGGCGTCACGCCATTCTAAACGGTAACTTAACATTTAAACCAAACAATAGACTCCAAATTATTTACAGTTCAAACAACACCTTCATTATTATTATTGTGTTCTCACACATTTCAGATAAGACACCTCCCATAACAGGTAAGGGTATCAAACATGGCTAGGCAATTAACTTCAAAAGGACATTGTCCTCTTATAAAAAGCTTCTTGTCACGGCTGTTATATGGAGAAGCCGGCTAATATGGGTAATTCATTCACTGAGTAAAATTGTAAGATTTATATTAATACACCTAAATAATCAACATTTTTATTAATGTAAGTGTATTTCAGTACAATTTCTTGGGCCTGACGAAAGTTTAAGTACCTACGTAGGATAAGAGTCAGTTTATAAAGTCAAAGTTCGCATACAATATGTATAATATTATACGCATTAGACTGGATTTATTTCATGATTCCCAGTTTACACAATTGTATTTTATACTAGCTGACCCGTCGAACTTCGTATCGAAATAAATAATATGGGTACTCTAGGTTTTATGCAACAGAGCTCGAATTCGTTTTTTTAGTTATTTAACACGAATGACTATTTACTGGCATTACCAAAACCTGCATACCACGCTGCATTCATTGGGTCTGAGTTTGTTTTTACATTAAAAACTTATAACCTATGTTAATATGATGTGGGAAGAGGTCATCATTGTGCAAGATCGAGTGCAATAGAGAGCTCTTATTGCCTCACTTTGCTCCTGAGTGGAGTTCAAAGGGAGTTTTAATTTTGATTGATTTGATGTTAATGTAAAAAAAAAGAATTTAGGTATGTCATTAAATTCGATATTTTAATAGTTATTTTGCTCAGTTAAAATAATATTGATTGATTAATCAAAGTGCGATAAGGAACATCTCCGTACCGATTCAAAATACGCATTGAGGTGTCAATACTTTTTTTGCCCATCACACTGATTCCCGAAGGGGGTAGGATGAGAGTATGGACTTCCATTCTTTCTAATCCAAACTCATTCGCTTCCTCCAAACGCATAACATTCCGCATACATGCTCTTATATTCCTTTTGCTCCTGACTTGACCCTCCCGTAAGACGGCACCGATATGGTCGGTCTATGTCATTCCAGGTCGGCCTCGTCTGCGTGCACCTATTCTTTCAGATTTATATATCCTTTTAGTCATTCTCTCTTCGTTCATTTTCTTTACATGCCCAAACCTTCTTTCTTTATTCACTTTCATTCTAATTACTACACTGACATCCACTCCACATTCCTTTCTTATATTATCATTCCTCACCTTATCAATAAGTCTCTTTTCGCATATCCTACGCAGTGATCTCGTTTCCACAGCATTTCTTCCAACTCCCAAATTTTTCGTCCATGTCCAAGTTTCACTCCCATAAATCATCTGGATTGCATTGTGCATCAACTGTCGATTTCAGAGATATCTTCTTAGAGGTCTAAGTGCACCGCCAACCCTTCTCCCAGCCAATTTCCTTCTTTCAATCTCTTTTTCACACCTTGCATCTCTTCTAAATAAATTACCTAAATAGACATACTTCCAAGTTCTCGACATTCACTTTCACACAACATTGCGTTCTTAAATCTTCTATTTCAAAATAGTGGAAATAATTAAAAAGCTCATTTAATGCAGTATCTGTGATTTTTTTCTAACTTCTATTACAACATGGTGGAAGTGTAGCAATTTTTATTTTCAATAAAGAAACAAATGCTAGGTCATTAGCAAATAATATCCATCTTTCTTTACATATTAACGATGCAGATTATATTTACGTTATATGCATGTACTCATCCTCTAAAAATCAGCCCATAAACGAAGAATTGATTTTCAAACAAACAAAAAAAATATTCTATACTTGTTCTTCAATATACCTAATCATGTATTCCTTGTGTTAAAACTTATCAAAACTCCTTATAAAATGAACTTCAATTAAGTATAACTCCTTAATAGCAATGTTATATATACGATTCTATTTGCTGGCGGTTTTAAAATCTCTGTAAAAAAAGAAAGCTTTCAAAACTCCTTACACTTCATTACATTCCATGTATTAAAACTTACCAAATATCCTTATAAAAATTAACTGCAATGAATATTATATGACTTATCCAATCAATCTATTTCATACGATATATTTTTACATTCGCATTCTATCAATTTGCAACAATAATCAATCCACTGACAGTTCTTTCAAATATCAATTAATAATAAATCAAAAGTAGAACAAAATTATACTGTAAAAAGTACTAAAAAGATTACCTACTTTCTGTTTTTTCTTAAATTTCCTAATTTTCTATGAATTTTTCTTAATTTTTTTCTTCTAATACAACCTTCTTCTGATAAGAGCCTACACGCCAAAAAAAAGAATTAGCGAAATCGGTCCAGCCTTTTAGGCGCGATGCGATAACACCGGTAAATAGCTCTCCATTTTTATAGTGTTCTTAAATTTTCTAATTTTCCATGCATTTTTCTTAATTTTTTTGTTCTAAAAGTACACTCTCCTGATAAAAGCCTACACGACAAAAAAAAATTTGCGAAATCAGTTCAGCCGCTTAGGCGTGATGCGATGATATCGGGAAATAAATCTCAATTTTTATAGTTTTCTTAAATTTTCTAATTTCCTATGCATTTTTCTTAATTTTTTTGTTCTAAAAGGACACTCTCCTGATAAAAGCCTACACGACAAAAAAAGAATTAGCGAAATCGGTCCAGCCGTTTAGGCGCCATCCGATGACAACGCGAAATAGCTCTCAAATTTTTATATATAAGATATAAAAAGATTGAAAAATACATATAAAATTATTGTCATTCTCGTGAAAGTGTAACTGATCATATTAAATTAATTTAATCAAATTTAAACTGAAAAACGCCTTTAGCATTTTTTGGATATGTACCTTACCTAAAAGGCATTTATTAAGTCAATACAAAAAATCAGAAGCAAAATATTTAACGGTTCTTCTGAAAAATTCTGCAAACTTTTTTTAAGCTAACAAGCATTACACCGCGAATATTTAATGGTTAAAAATTTGATACATTCCGGATAATGATTGTATAATAATAATTCTACCATAATAAAGATCTTCATGGTATGTGATCAAATTCTATTCTGGAGTCGTCATTAAATTGTACGCAACAGGTACATAGAAGAAATCCCATATCTTGACGGTCAAATCTATGTCACTTTCTCTATCACGAATACCACTAGCCTTTTACAGTAAACTTTCGGGTTAGAGTTCCATTCCACATGCATTTTAGGTGATATTTTTTATACAAAGTCGATTTGTTGATTTACATTCGACTCATGGTAAAAAGCTAAAATATTCCCGTGTTCACGTTTTCACCCGTACGACTTCGCAACATTTCCTGTACTAACTAATATTATGCATGATTTTATAAGCAAACTTTGTGTTTGTTTACTTAAAAGTGTTGAAGATTCGTAGATACAGTAAAGTTCACCTCGTGAATGTATTCACCCCGCGATACAGGGAGGGTTAAAAGCAGTGACTGGGAGTGAAATACTTCTTCAGTAACCAAGAACTGTTTCATATAAACTAGGTGAAAAGTATATTTTTATGATATATTTTTGTGGTACTTATTTACGGATTGATTTGTGCTTGCTTAAAAAATAATCAAAAAAGGAATATCTATCATTATAAATTCTTTTTATCCTGTATTTCGTTATGTGGAATTGAAACCACCTTTCGACAAATCTCAAAGTTTATCACAATAAATCTCATTTGCGTTGCCACAAAGTTTCGTATATAGAAACGACTGCTTCCTAAAGTTAACAAATATAGGTCGAAGAGCAAAGCAATAACCATGGTTTTGCAATTTTCAAAAATGGTATCTAGATTTCCCTAAGTATTAAGCAGTCGAAGGGTGATCATACTGATCATCTTTAGAAGTCATGGGCTCTTCAACTAGTCAAATTTACAAGCCGCAGTTCGAGAGTGGTTTAATAGAATAACTCTTGAAGATTCCTGGAGAGGTTAGTTTTCAATAGGGTATTGCTTTACGAAAAAAATGGTATAAATAAGCATTTATATAAGTAGGTACTTAATATTATTAAAAGTATTGAGGGTCGACATTGAAATCGGGATTGATTTCAGGAGTTAGACCCTTGTTCGAGGATATGACTTGAGGCTTGGGCATCAAGCTGAAACGAACTGTGGAAGAAGCATGCTTTAAACCAATTTCTAAATTATTGAAATCAGAGAAAAAGAGAGAACTATGTGATGTTTATAATATATAACTGTACCTATTCTTCAATATCTTTATATATTTGACACAATATTTTACAGCCTTTCAGAAACATCCGATCACTATTCTTCACTCCTCCCATAAACCTTAAAAGTAATGACTACAACGAACTGCAATAATGATTGTTTATTAAGTATTATTATGATGACAAAGAATTGTCTTTGAAACTAAAGAACAATACACAATGAAACTAATGAATAGTTTCTATGTGCTTTTGATACCAACAGTTAGTACGTATATGAGTTCATTATTTCAAACTGAGGAAGCTCCAGGCGCCCTTACACTCGCTATAGGTAGACGCGCACACTATTATGGTATAATGAATATTAATTCACAATTTCTTCCGTTTACCAACTCGTTTTAGAGACGTGTGTCCCATTCTCAGGTACCTACATTAATAGACAGCCTCATAGTAACTCTTAGGTACGCTGTATTGAGGCAACTAGATAAGCAGACAATGCTGTCAGGAAGTGTTACCAAATATGTAATACCAGCTCTAAATCAAACTGACAAAGTGTGCAATATTTTTGTATTAAATGAATACCTATAAAAAAAGAGAGAAGACAAATAATTTTACGAGTTTTTTTTATAACCGAATTTATGCTCCCAAAATTTTTCACCTGAAAAGTACATTTAAGTAAGTATAGTCCGGTATATTAGTAACATAATTTTTCATAGGTACGAAAGAAAAAAATAGTTATGATATAGATTTTTTCCAATATAATGACTTACTTATTGATTGTCTTAACTTACGTTGTACTCGGAAGCATAATTTTTCTGTTATTTAAAGACTTTCCTAAAGTAAAGAGAAAAAAATTACTAAAAAAAGTACTAAACCATCTTTTTTATAGAATGACTGTATGTTCCTTTAAGAATTTTTAGTATAAAAAATAAATACATAGACGCATTACATATTTCTTTAAAATTAGAAAAAAGAATGGATTCTTCCAAAAATGTTAGTTCAATACTACCTTACATATTAAGCACAAACTACGTCATTTAGCATCTTTAGTAGCACGAAATAATAAAAAAAATCATACTTTTTATGATTTATTTATTCCGGTTTTCGAAAATAGAACGTCTCCTTGTTCTCCTTGATGTTAACTAGACTGAAGAACAAGACGTTTGGTCTTCGAAAACCGTTAAGCTTAATAAAATATTGTGGAGACAAAAACATAATATTTTTTTTATTACCTATTAAATTATGATCCAAAATATAGTCTACCAACTATTAATAAAGGTCGAGATGACAAATTGCTTTAGATCCGCTTAACAAACGATAAAACATCAACAACAAATTGAATGGTCCACCGTTTGAGTAACACCTACAAATCAATTTGATTCGTGATTGGACACTCGGGCCAGGCAAAGACAAGAATACAATATTATCGTTTAGACAATTATTTATTCATCAATTAATTAAATATTATTGACACTGGTTGGAAGTGAACCGGCATAATAGATTCGTCTGGCGCGTCTATAACACGCATTCACTAACGTAGAGACGTCATGATTGAACTGAGGCTACAGACTCTAGCTTGGAGATATCTTATCGTTACGATACATCTTATGTCTTCTATCATGAACACTAGAATCAAAATGTACCTACCTACATATACTCTGCTTCTATTTTGGCTAAGCACACAATGACATGCATCATTGACATCTGACTTATAAGTCAGTATGTACCCGTATTCATAGTTTTATCGAAAGGTAGTCACGAAAGGGAGTAACACGATACATTTTGTATGGAATACGTGCATACGTATCAAATGCAAGAATCGCTTTTGTTTCTAGAAATATCCTTGTGGCGGCGGTAATAGTCATTTTACTTCCGTGACTACCTTCCGATAAAACTTAGAATAGGTGTACGGGTACAGATGTCAATGATGAGCCTTTAGGAAGTTACAATTTCGCTTTTTTTTGTTCATTCTCTCCAGACATAGGGAAAATACTCCATTGGTTTATCATCAAATCATTTGTCTTGAGAAATCTTCGAATTTTTATTATATATTGAAATCAAATAACTTAGCATTTTTACTCAAGGAAAGTAAAAGGACGAAAAGCTTAGTATTTAGTAAGAATGTAATCGTCAAAAGTGTTAAATGCGAGTATTATACCTATCTCGTGTTCATTTCAACTAGCTCATAAAGGGAGTAACTTGGATTCCGGTTAAAGACCTGGCTTAGAATCTTGTGTAAAGACTTAATCAACTTACTTGAAATATAAAGGTACATAATAGTTTAGTCATGGATAAGAATGTTCAATTAATGGTCGACAAAAAATACGCAATCTACAAATAATTACCTTACACGGCGAAAATTTTTTCAAGGGCGTTATCAATTGCGTACTATAAGACAGTTCCCAACATTTTCTTGTTCTGAAAAGCTGTATTTTTGCGATCTCCAGCTGTGTGTCTGAACCTAGAGGCGTAATAGCATTCTCTTCCGACAAACCGGCTTTATTTCACAAAATGCCGAACGATTAGGTCTCAAATTGGAAGTTTTTTCCTAAAATTGTCTAGTTACTAGAATCCCAACCATATTGAAACTTCTCACACAATTCGCAAGATTTATGTCATAGTGAAGACAAAATTAATAAAAACTGTATTAAGTGTAACTCTGTTAGAATCAACAAAGATATGGCATAGTTTAAGTACCTATACAGTTGTAAGTGAAAAAAGTGGTCTCGTTAGTCTCAGAAAGTACGGTGTGTTGTAGATTGATTTGTAAAGACATCATAATGATGGATAGGTCTATTAAATCAAAGCAAATAATAAACAGTCGGCGCTTTATAGCCTCTCATAATTAAGATCGATATTATTTTCGTCACGTATTCGATTGGCAATGAACGCTACGGTGTCTCTTGTAAATATTATGAACTTCTTTGATATTAACCCAGATATACCGATTTGTGGACAAGTTTAACAGACTTTTTGTATTTTACTAGATGAAGATTGTTTTGCAACGAATTAATATAACCTAATATGTTATATTAATTTAGAACCGTCCTTTACTAACCCTTAGCCACCTGACGTGTATTTCAGTAACACAACCACTTGACATCGGTCTCACAGACCGCTCGCTTATTTTCAATTTTCAAAAAAATTATATCACATCTTTATTTTTTTAAAAGACAGTTATTAAACCTTATGAAAATATAAATTTACGTAAAGAAAATAAACATTGAACAAAAATATTGAAGTTTTTGGTAAAAAGAGTATAGGATCTTCGAAAATTGTTCATAATATGAAAATAAAACTTAACTAAAACCCAAAAATTAATTTTATTTATAAACATTTCGATAGATCCTCTATTATATAAAAGTAATTTTTGGCATGATAAAGTAACAAATAGAACAAAATTGCAATACTAAGCATTTACAATTCATAGCGACAATTACAGTACATTTTTTCACTACATTCAATACAAATTGGATTCTTGCAAACTAAACACATGTAAGCTGTTTTACGTTTCTTTTTTGGGTCACAGGTCGAACATGTTTTACGTTTTTTATTACTTTTCGAAACTATTAAATCTCGATACCACAGGTATTAGGTCCACAAAATAATTACCTAACCACCTAACACCGGTCTCACAGACCGCACGTAGTATATTCTAACCTTTTATTCCACAAAGCACAGGCGTTCTGAGCTGCCGACGGTACGACACACAGAATATAGGTATCACTCTCTCGAGAATGGGTTTGATACAGAAAGCTATGGATTGTTGAGTTGAGAGCGCTATTTTTCCTAACATCAGGGTCCCAAGCGGAGGAAGACCCTCTCACACTGTGCGCTCGTCTTTATTACATATATCATAACTGCAAATTTTCTTACAACTGTAGCGGAGTTTAAAAAAAATCAATTAACATTCAGAACGTTTATTCCACGTTAATTTTTTAGGTGTGTACCCATCTTTTCAAAATAACACATATTTTGCTTTTAGATAAGTTTGCCTAAAATTTAAATCGGCTTTCTCTATAGGCTCTCTTAATATTAATTAGATAAACAGTTTATATTTGCAGATGCGGCGGTGATGATAATATTATTATAATTAAATAAAATTTGTATAAATAACCGACTTCAGAGTAAATAATTACTGACAAACTAATGTATGTACCTAAACATGTGTGAGTTTTAATATGTAATGAACATAATTATTTTCCCAGTAAATGATATTTGTTCGTATAAATTCATAGAGAAGGCTAACAGGAACGAAATTAAATTCTACAGAATTATATATGTAACCAAGAGAATTATTTAGGTACTATTATTTAGTAAGTGTTTGCAAGCATTTATTTGTTTTTCGCGCTGGTCTTCCATTTCACAAAACTCAAAGAAAATTATCGAAACTTATGTGTCAAGAAATGCCTACTGAGAAATTATAGATCGTATAAAACTGCGATGGTTGGATGATGTTGTTGCAGACTGCAGGGCTCTGGGGCAAAGGAACTGGAAGGTGGCAGCACAGTGACAGGGAGGTTTGGAGACGTTTCTTGGAGGCAGCTAAGACCCACCAAGGGTTGTGACGCTGAGGATGTATGTATGTATAAAACATAAGAAAAATCTTCATAAATATTTTGTGTTACATAATATAATCTTTATGTTACGACTCTTATGTATTCACCAAAACATTGGGTCTAACAAGGGAGACCTGATGGACATGATGCAAAAGGAAACAGAGCTCTTGAGCACTGTCAAGAGACGTAAAGCCGCAAATATTGGCATACTTTGGCCACATATTCCGTGAAGAGTAATATTCCTTCCTACAACTTATAAATATTCAAGGAAAAATAGAGGGAAGAAGGCGTATGGAGTGGAAGAGAGTCTCTTGGCTCAAAAATCTTAGAAGGTTTAGCCATCCGAGGATCGGAATTTTCAAATAGTCGAAGTTGGTTAAATGTTGTTTTGCTTTCTTACATTTCATTATTGTTATTATTGTTTGCATTTTACTGTATTTTTATGTTTTTGACTATTCTGAGTGCCCGTAAGGGCCTATGTAAATCTTTTAAGAATAAAGAATTAGGTACTTATTCACACACCTTAAAAAAAGGTTCTTGTACCTACGAAGTTCATAGCGCACTGTACATTTATATAAAACTAGCTTTCCCGACAGACGTTGTCCTGTGTTCCTAACTATGAATATTGAATTCGAATATGTATGCTGATGAATTAATTATCATTAATTTGACCAATGTGATTCCAACCGATGCGTCTGTTTTAAACCATGAATATTCCATCCGCATTCTCTCAATCTTACCAACTATCTAACAATAATTGACAGTTTCTGTCAAAATTTCAAAATTGGAATAAAAATTATAATGGTTAAAAGTACTAATGAGATTGCCTACGTAGAGTTTTCTTTAATTTTCTAATTTTCCACGCACATTTTCCGACCGATGCATCTGTTTTAAACCACATTAATATTATATTTTGCGTCCGCATTCTATCAGTCCCACCAACTGTTAAACAAGTGACAGTTCCTGTCAAACAACATTTAATTTCAAAGTTGGAAAAAAATATATTTACAAAGGTTGCCTTCTTAGAGTTTTCTTTGATTTTCTAACTATCCACGCAACTTTCTTACTTTTTTTCTTTCTTTAGCTCCTACTCCTGATAAAAGCCACCACGACAAAAAAAAAGAATTAGCGAAATCGGTCCAGCCTTTTAGGCGTGATGCGATGACCACGGAAAATGGCTCGAGATTTTTATATAATAGAAGATAAGAGAACAGCACTGTTAAAAAACATCCCCACTCCTCTTTACGAGTAATTAGTATGAAATATTCCTTTATTACGAAAAAGCGTTCATTCATGGATGATAATTTAGTTGCCAAATAACAGGAAGATGAGGAGATAACGTAACACGAGGGTGCAATGCATCGTTAGGCACAACTGCAGGGGGTGATGGTATGAAATTAATTTAAATAATAATACGAACCACGAGTATCTTTTGAACATTGCACATATATAAATGTGTAAACACTTACTTACCTAAGTTATGGATAAGACTTGTGTAAAGAAGGCCATTGTTTGAACGTCAAAATGGATTCACCTGCTTACCTGTGAAAAAAAAAAGATGTTGATTATTATTGTTATTTAAATATTTCAACATTTTGAAAAAGTTTAATCAAATAAGTATGTATAATACACATTAAAATTACAGTCAGGCAAATTTTTGGAAGTATCAAAATAAGATTGTGGACGTGTTGATGATATTTTTAGGATTGCAGTTATTGAGATTTGTTTTGAGCATTATCAAAGTAACATGAGGAGAATTTAAGGTATTAAATTAAATAAAAATTCTAAAACAGATTAATCCGGTGATTTCTAAATATAAGCCGCAATTTTTCCGAAAATGGACATTCTACCCATCTCTCAAAACGGTCATACAGATTTATTAAGTGTGCCGCTCAAGAATAAGAGAGCCAAGATTAGGAACCTCTGAATTAAGCTACGGCTACACTACGGACCAAGCTGGCCAAATAGAGGCTATGGCCCAGCATCGGCAAGTAGTGTGGCCGCTTCACCAATGACCAATATCGCCCGTTACTTGTATACTGTACCCCTATTCTGTAGCAAGTGTAGGATAGTCACTTGAAAAATGTGACTATTAGGCGATACATTTTGTATGAAAAACGTCTATACGTATCGAATGCGAGAATCGCATATAGACGTTTTTCATATAAAATGTATCGCCTAATAGTCACTTTTTTTCAAGTGACTACCCTACACTTGATACAGAATAGGAGTCCTGCTTGTGGATCGAGTCGACAAATATCGCCCATACTGATTCAAAGTTGACAGTTGTTGTCATGTCTTCCATGCATTGTTGTTATTTTCACAGTGTTTTGTACAATTTTCTAAGTTGAGAGAAAAGATTTATCTCGTTATGAATTCACAGCTGAGAAAAGCCATATGAATGCAAAGTTTGCTATAAAAAGATTACCATATTATCAGGATATTTAAACACACATGCGAATTCCTAGCGAAGAAAAGCCATATGAATGCAAAGTTTGCAATAAAAAGTTTACCATATCAGGACATTTATTTAATTTTGCATTCGTATGCATTACATTTGTTATTTTTTACAATTTTATTTACATCTTCTTTTATGTTATAGTCAAAATCAAAATGTAAAGAGCTAGGTAAATATATATTGGTAAACAAAGTTTGCTAAACATCAATTGACATTACTACAATAATCTATAATTATTAAGCGATTCAGCTGTCAATGTTGGGCCAGTAGTGTAGCCAGGTGTACAAATATACTTGCCAAATGTTGCGACTTGCCAATGATGGACCAGAGTCCCCATTTGGCCAGCCTGGACCAGCATAGCCCATAGTTTAGCCGTGGCTTTAATCAAATGAATTATTATTAGATGACATAAACATGTATGTTCCAAAAATGATAGTTTATATATTATGAGTAAAAGCCCATGATAATAATTTAAACTATAAAACTAAGACAGATCAATAATTAAAATAGTTCTTGATGCAAGAGCATTCCAGCATAACGATTTCATAAAAAAAACCTTTAATTGATTCGATCCAGTTACATGTGGCGATAGAATAATAATTGGTATCTTATCAATCCGAAGCATTTAGCTCGAGGAGACCCGAACCTACGAAGCGAGACCACTGTGTGAACATTCAAGACAAGTAGGTACTACGAATCTTGGCACTATCAAAACGGATGTAGCCATAGGCTCACATTAAGATAGCATCGATGTTTAAGGAATATTTTCTTGCTTTTACATTCATATCGACATGGATTCTCACACATGTAGACATATGGCATACCTAACAAGTCAAGAAGGAACCAGGGTACCTATCTTGTTTCTGCTTCACTGCTTCAACTATGCTATTTCAGACTAGTGGTTGAAGAAATACTTTAATTTTCTCTTGGATTATATAACCAACTGATATTTTGAAAAAGGTTGAAGATGGTCAGTTTTCATGATAAGCTAGTAATGCCCCTACCACACGCTCCGTCTTACCTGTGGTCTTGCCTGCGCAAGCCTGGCTTGTCAGGTAAGACGGAGCGTGTGGTTGGTATAAAACAGTACACCGCACGCTCCGTCTTACCTGACAAGCCAGGCTTGCGCAGGCAAGACCACAGGTAAGACGGAGCGTGTGGTAGGGGCATTAAGCAGCAGTAATCCTTCAATCCTTAAACCTATATGATGAGTATCATGCCATCAAATCCAAAGAAATGAAAAAATCATATGCCTACGGCAAGATTCAAACAAATGATCTAGTTCTTGAAGCCGAGAGTAATATTGTAAAATATTACAAGAAGGTGATTCTTTTAATTCATATAGATGGACTCAGTGAATAAAGATTGATGGAGGTTGGCAACGAATTGAAACCCATGTCTGCCAATAATGTGGTAGTCAAGCGCTCTACGACTAGCTTCCGATAGGGGCACGTTGTATCTGATGATAAGTTTAACATCCTCCAACTCTTGCTGTGATGGGAAAGGTGAACGACCGAAGATGTCCTGGCCAAAATAAAATTTCTTGGATGAGCAATACGAGAGAATGAACCGAAACAGGAACTGTGGAGGAGTTGTTCCGGCTGGCAGGTGACCAAAAGGCCTTCGCGCAAGTAGATGCCAACGTCGCGTCGGGGAGATTTGATACGGCACAAACAGAAAAGGAGAAATGATTTAGAATGGACAGTGATACTTACAACTTAACCAACAAGATGTTTTGTCTCTTGTCATTTCGTATAATCTTACACGTCTCTCACATCACCGTGATAAACAATATGAGTTGCAATTTCACGAAATAAACAGCCGTGAATGTGATTTGGCACAATGATACGCCGGAGTGTGATGAAGTATTATAACCAGCTTCGTAATAAGTTGTAATAATATTTTATTTTTTTGTTGGCTCGTTCTGGCCTGTTATAAATCAAAGCGGCGACACAATCAATTTGATCTTAATGAAGCTGGGCGTCTTATTTATAATTATTATCAAACAATACTTGTAATATATCTTCCAACTAACCTGCTTTATACCTACTTTATATTATAATTAATTTTGACCCCAACTTTCGAACAGGTTAATGGAAAACAGCAAAATAAAAACAAGGGAACGTGTTTACACGTATATAAGGGAACGTATGCTTTTGAGATGTGGTTTTAAAGAGGCTAAAGTAAAATTCTTGGTCAAAACACATCATCATCAACTACTCGAAAGAACTACACAACACAGATACATAGAACTTGGATAGGCCACAACATCCGGCATCCAGGTCTACGTAAATCTTAGGAATGGTGGCAAACGTATATGTGACTCCAGAAACAAAATAGTTGCATTCATCAGATGACCGACGACATATGCCGTAGCTGAAGACAGCCAGACAAAGATGTTTATAGGAAGAATGAAGACTGGTATTGATCAGTCGGAAGATTAAAACTCAAACTAAAGAAGATTTGTTAGAAGATAATTAAACAAATTAAAATTTCAGCATTTTTTACATTCTGTTTAAATCCAACTTATTGATCAAAACAAAGGCATAAGAAAATTTAATCACAAAACTGTGTGGAGATGTTCATGCAATTCAGAAGACCCTTTTTTGTCCGCACAAAAACGGACAAAAAAGGAACAGGTACACATTCCAAGAGGCAGCGTGTTCTGAATAAACAGGCCTTGGGGCCTTTCATTGGATTGAGAAGATCGTTTTAGAAAAAAGAGGTTCGAAAATTGCTTCATAAAATCTGGATTAAGTCGGTATATTTGAAATTGTTATATGAGATATAATAATTATTAAGATCATAAAAAAAAATATCCATTTACTTTAAAACTTTTTGGTAAATATCTTCATATATCAAACGAAAAACTGGCTTTTGTTGCGTACCTACTGTTTTAATCATTATAAGTCCAATATTAAAACGTTAATCCTGATGCATAATGAATGCAGTAAACTTTTTAGCAATAATAGCTTCACTCTTATTAAAATACTTTTAAACTGCACTAAACTCAATATTGAACCGAACTCTCGTCAAGTGTGTTAGCTTTTAGAAAGGAAGCCGCGACACACTTCATATAGGCCACTGCTTCAATATTGGAATGGCAACTTTTTATTAGATTCGGTCTCTATAAAGAATGTATGAAATAAATAGAGTGAAATGATATCATTCTCTTCAGAATGACCGAACTTGAAGACAAACATCTAATTAGAAATGATTTCATGACGAGTCTCATAAAATAACACTCTGTAATATCTTGTGTTTATGTTTGTGCGGTACTTCCAATAAACAAAACTACGTGCTGAGTAAGTTACAACATTGAAATTATGCAATGGCAACTTCTTGTTAATATGAATGAGTATTTTTTTTTTGTATTTCTTATTAGTATTTTTTTTAAGTTAGTCTCGGCGTTTGAAAAGAAGTGCCTCAGGTGAATTTTGGGTGTTAAGAAGTACCACCGTACGACGCTATACTATTATGGAGAGGAGATGGCTTTGGCTGGGACGTGTGTCAAGGATGCCGACCAACATTTGGCCGAGGAGAGCGCTGTTAATCCTCCCATCAAGGTCGCTAAGACGAGGTAGACCCTCTCATCCTGTATTCTGCTCTTTCGAAGCAGGGCTGAGGGATTTGGACATGGTGTTGGTGTAAATCATAAACCTTGCAAAAGATCGAGCGCAATGGAGAGCCCTTATTGCTTGCCTATGTCCCTGAGTGTGGCGTAAAGGGAGTTTGGATTGATGGGAGGAGATCATAAACCATAAATATCGGGCGCAATGGAGAGCTCTTCTTGTCTCCCTATGCTCCTAATTGGGGCTTAGAAGAAGATTTCATTGATTGATGTTACCACTTACTAATTTGCCCTGGCTGGACTCTGGACTCAGCACTCCAATAAGCCGCAACATGCATTGCTTTGTAATTTTGTTCACATCTTACTTCTTTTAATCTTAAGTCTTCAAGCGTATATAACTTACACCACCATTGCTAGGTAACAATCTATGTACGTAAAAAAAACATCACTGTTAAAATTCTCGTGATTTTGAGCTTATAGATTCTTTAATTCTATTCGTAATATAGATCCTTACATAATAATATTAATTAAACATTTTTGAGTTAAAAGTAATGTTATCCTAACTTTGACAAATTTGTGTGTTAATGATTTATGTACAATACAAAAGTAAAAATGTTAAAGTCTATGCCTTTTTGAGATAAGTGTGTTGAAAAAACATTAAGGTAAAAAATAGCAATACCGCTTTAGTATATACATATTATTAACAGAGTTAGTTAAAAGAATAAGAGAAAACGAATTTATCTCGACTGTTTTGGTCCCAGCTCTTTTTCGGAACCTTTTAATACTAAAGCCTTTATTAATTTAACGTTCATTAATTTAAATATCGCCCTACCATGTACCCAAATAATAATGCGAACTTTTAAAGCTTAATAAACAGAGCTTCCATACTGGGTGTGCTTTACCCACTACCAGAGCCTTCTTATAATAATAATATAGTAGGCTTATTTCCTTCTACTAAATTATGCACATGTTCCATGAGAGAGAAACGTGGGTTATGGTACTTTGTATAATTGTATAAACAAATATTCGATATAAGACCCTTTTTTCCAAATTAACTCATCGTCTCCTTTATTCTAAACAAATCTCTCGTTCCTCCTCCGGCTTGCTCGCGTGTCTCCGGGGAATAGGCGACCCGGAACACGAGCCCCGAATCCTCGATTTGTCAGAGTGACAGCAACCTGACGAGTTTCGGCTAAACAAATAATACGGCTCTCGGAGAAACGCATGTATTTTTATTATTATTATTATCATCCCTACTTTAATTTTGGACGAAACAATAAATATTACAAATACGTTATCCCTAAAGGGTCCTTTTTTACTTATATAACTTATCATTTATTTATAGATAAGTATTAAATAGTATGTAGGTATATAACTACTTTATAGCCAAATTTGTTATTACCATGAAATACATATACTTCTATTATAGGTTACTTAATGTTAGCAATATTTTGAAATCAGCATTTTTGCGATTTCTTGTATAATAGCTATCCAGACTCATTTTTTTTTCGGAGATAATGATGTTGTCGTTGTACAATGAATGTCGTTGTATACTTTCGTCCAATAAAAATGCTTGTCAGTCGAATTTCAGTGATGGGCTTATGATAAACGGGTGTGGCCCGTCTTAAATTGCACAAAAAAGCATCAAATTCGCGGGGTATACCCCTTTGGCCATGTTCTCCAGAAAATATGTAAAATACCTATATGTATGTTACCAGTCATTACCGACTAAATCACAAAAACTTTCATAATTTCTGTGAAGGTTTCGGTCCCGCTTCGCAGTTAGATATTTAATAAGTTTATATAACTGTCTACTTAAAGGTTGTTTGAGTGCGTTCTTTTTTTGCCTACAAAGTAGAAAATCAAAAATCGCACCAACGGAAAACCGTCCAATTGGGAGTGTGGTATCCTATTACGCCCGATTCTATTTCAATTTTAGTGTGCACTAACTAAAATAATAACGTTCCAATTAAAAATTAAGAACGTTCCTAATTAGACTAATATTCAAATTCTTCTTATTCTTCTTCTTCAGCCATCTCTCCACTGCTGGATATAGGCCTCTTCCATTCTTTTCCACTCTCCTCTATCCTGGGCTTTTCTTATCCACCCTCTGCCCGCGACTGGGATAATATCATCGGCCCATCTTTTTTGGGGTCGGCCCACTCTTCTTTTATCCCACGGTCTCCATTTCAGAATTCTGGGTGCCCATCGCACAGTGGTCCCACAAAGAAATTTAGGGCGCCAAAATTAAAAAAAATGAAATGTACCAGAGAGAAAAACTAGCTATGATCTGATGTACTGTGACCTTGAAGGCTTCTAGTACCACATATGACAACTCGCTCGAGGTACGTCTCGTTGCTATGGAGACGCCATAAGATGGTGGTTATCTAGAGCAACTGGTATTGTCAATTTGTGTGTGTTTTTCAAGCGCGTTTTACAGTGCCTTGTTCTGGTATTTTAAAATTAATAAACATGGTGTTTTATTGATTTTTTCTCGCTGAATACGAATATGTGCTCGTTCATTACTGTAATTTAATCGGTAGTCTGGAAATTTGCATTTGAAGTAAGTACTTTTTAGTCACTTTTAACTGGCTATATGTAGTGTTACAAAATTTTCCCATCCTTTCCCATAAAAACTTTTCAGATAAAAGTTTCTCCTTAAAGCCAGTACTATCACCTACATCACTTACATTTCCCCCGTTTTCCCCCCAAATCCTTAAAATTTGATTTATACTACTAAATTAGTGATTACTATTGTGTAAATTTTAGTTCTTCAAGCAATCATGTTTTTATTATAGAAATTTAATTTGAATGCTCAGGAGACGTTGGTTGTACCTACCTAACTATGCACAGCCTTGCGGGAGATACCTGTTATTGGAGCACTGGAGATTATATGTTTTTGTTTCATGGTTTCTTTGTTTTTCTTGTTCAGTGCTCTGTTGGTGCCTCTTATATAAATCAATAAATTCAGTTAAATAAAACTTGCTAAAAGAATAATTTGATTCTTCTTTGTATTTTGATTTTACTTCTCAGGAAATGTAATTAATAGATAATGGAACTTATTTCCCACACCCAGAGATATTTTAGACTTGCAACGCCATACAAATTTTATTAAAAAACTGTCCATCATAAATAGGGGTGCTATCCTTTCTAATTTGTCACCTGATAACAGAATACAATAGTTTACTCTCCATCTCTTTTACTTGCATGTTTCTTGTACTATCTGTATCTTCCACTTAGGAACAACATGCGAAAAATTGAAAAGTCTAACTGTATCTTTCACCCCAAAAACAATAATGAAGAAGTGGAGCCAGAAGAAAGCTCAGACGAAAGTACAGACTCAGATGTATATCATCTAACCACATCCGAGGAATCTGACTCGGTTTAAAATGTTTCTATGCGTGCATATATTTGTAAAATTATAAGTTGTTTTATTTCACCCATTTTTTTTCAATTTGTATAATTTAATTTTATAAATGAACTCACACCCAGAGATATTTTAGACTTGCAACGCCATACAAATTTTATTAAAAAACTGTCCATCATAAATAGGGGTGCTATCCTTTCTAATTTGTCACCTGATAACAGAATACAATAGTTTACTCTCCATCTCTTTTACTTGCATGTTTCTTGTACTATCCGTATCTTCCACTTAGGAACAATATGCGAAAAATTGAAAAGTCTAACTGTATCTTTCACCCCAAAAACAATAATGAAGAAGTGGAGCCACAAGAAAGCTCAGACGAAAGTACAGACTCAAATGTATATCATCTAACCACATCCGAGGAATCTGACTCGGTTTAAAATGTTTCTATGCGTGCATATATTAAATTTGTAAAATTATAAGTTGTTTTATTTCACCCATTTTTTTCAATTTGTATAATTTAAGTTTATAAATGAACTCATCACTTTGAAAAACATTTCAATCCCCCAGAAAATTTCAAAATGAAAGATTTGCTCCCCTTCCTTGGTCACATTTTTTTCAAAAATATATCAAAAAATGGACTCAGCGCCTAAAAAAATTGATATCCCACACGAAAAATTATAAAATTTTTAAATTACCCTCCCCCCTCCCCTTGGCACCCAATTTGGATTTTTGCAAAAATAGGTCTAAAAATGGACTCAGCGATACAAAAAACATATATTTTGATACTCCACATGAAAAATTCCAAAACATTAAGATTTGCCCCCTTTCCCTTGGCACCCAATTTGGTTTTTTCGCAAAAATAAGTCCAAAAATGGACTCAGCGATACAAAAAACATATATTTTGATACCCCACACGAAAAATTTCAATATATTAAGATTTGCCCCCCTCCCCTGGCGCCCCATTTGGTTTTTTCAAAAAAATAAGCATAAAAACGGATTCAGCGATACAAAAAACATATATTTTGATACCCCACATGAAAAATTTCAATATATTAAGATTTGCCCCCCTCCCCCTGGCACCCCATTTGGTTTTTTCGAAAAAATAAGTCCAAAAACGGATTCAGCGATACAAAAAACATATATTTTGATACCCCATACGAAAAATTTCAATATATTAAGATTTGCCCCCCTCCCCCTGGCACCCCATTTGGTTTTTTCGAAAAAATAAGTCCAAAAACGGATTCAGCGATACAAAAAACATATATTTTGATACCCCACACGAAAAATTTCAATATATTAAGATTTGCCCCCCTCCCCCTGGCACCCCATTTGGTTTTTTCGAAAAAATAAGTCCAAAATCGGATTCAGCGCCTCGAAAAACCCCCATACACCAAAAATCAGAATTTTGGCGCCCTAAATTTCTTTGTGGGACCACTGTGCATCGCTCCGTTCCCTGTCTGGCGACATGTCCCGCCCACTGCCATTTCTGTTTAGCAACAAGGTCCATGATGTCTATGACTTTAGTTCTGCGTCTTATTTCTTCATTTCTTATTTTGTCTTTTAGACTCACGCCTAACATCTGTCTTTCCATGGACCTTTGTGTGCATGTTAATTTATGTTCAGTATTGGCAGTGAGCGTAATGGTTTCCAGGCCATATTCATAGGAGGATACATTGTTCATATACCCTTCTTTTCAGATTCATTGGTATATCTTTATTTTTTAGTATATCCTTCATTTTTCTGAAGGCTGCCCAACCTAATCCTATTCTACTGGGGATTTCTGCTATTTGGTTTTCTTTCCCTAATTTGATTTTATGTTCGACATAAATATACCTACTCCTCAACAGCTTCTATTGTTTTATTATCCATGATGATGTTGCTGTTGGATGGGCTCATGATTTTAGTCTTACTGATGTTCATCTCTAGACCGATCTTTAGGGAAGCGTCATGGAGTTCTTTTATCATAGACATCAGAAGTTCTTCTATATCTTCGCTGATCAATACTATTACTTCGCTGATCAATACTATTATATTCAAATTAGTTCATTTTAATTCATGTGAGCTTAATTCTCAAATTTTGGACCGTTCTTCAAAACCAGAATAGAAGGTATTATACACCTACTTAAATGCAATAAAACGAATCGTTACATACCTCGAGAGAAAGAAATTAGGGCTTGTTTCATAATGTTATAACTGGTGATGAAAAAAAAGGATCAATTATACCTACAAAAATCGACCGAAGACATGTCGTGACGAAACAACCACGTGTTTCGAAAAGTCATAGAAATACATGGATCTTAACCAAATTTTAAATAACTCACGCACTCTCATAATATCTTATATGTTACCCACAACTCGCAGATGATAAAATATAAGGATGAATATGTTTATGAATTTTCTTAGAAAGTCTGCGATATCTGCGTTAACCTTTTCTATTATCTTTAGGATTAAGATGTGATTCCAGGGAATCCTAAGATACGTTTTTTTTTTCAACGTATTTATCTTACGAGATTAACAAAACCTATAAAATGTAAGTAGGTACTTAGAAAAGTACTCGGCAAAAACGTACTTACGTTGTATGTTGTATGTAACGAGATGTAGGTACTCAATACGGATCCAATACGAAACTTCGCTTATGTAGGTACGTAATTTATACAAAAGTCTTTTCTTCCAACTTAGCGTTCCCGAGATCAAATGAATTAATAAAAGTAATACAAGGAAATACTCCGAATATAAAATGAACGATCAGACGAAAGACGAAATCCTGTGGGATTTTCGTAAGAATTACTTCCTATAGAGAAGGTTCCGGATATATTAATATTGTCATCATCATCGTCGTTTTTCTACATTTAAATTCACGACGAATAATTATTATTATATTGGGATGTACTAAAAGCTATTCGAGCCCCCTAATTAATTTGTCAGAATGCCCAAAATAAAAATGCGTATAGAAATCTCATTAGTGATTACACAAGCTGAATCTTGAATACGTTTTTCATGTTTCCTAAAATTAAATAGGCAAATTAAGATGTACAGATTCCAGCCCAATTTCTTCGTTTTTAGAAACCTTTTTGTCAGCCAAGGAAATCTGCGAGAGTGACTGCATCTTACTTTGAAACTGACTAATAAAGCGCGAAAATAAGCTCCAACGAAACTAGAATCTTCGAACATTGTCACTTTTTGACAACATCATTGCTCGGGTGTTTCTTACTTCGGATGAAATCACGGACGTTCATGGAAATTATTCTATAAGGGCAAACCCAACGTAGTTGCTAGCCCTTGAAGGACACTTACATACAAACAAATGTAACAACTAATGACTCTAACAATTCATTAGGTACTGATGTTCGATTTTTAAATGAAACAAACCACTACGGGGTCACGACCGTCTTCTACTGTTATTTCGAAGGCTGGCTTAGTGAGATCACTTTACGTTAATAACGTTCACCATTAGGTGGTAATAATTACAAACAAGTCTTCTCTGACTAGATGGGTACACTTGCATCGACATCGCTGCAGCTCAAGTTCTACACTTCCTTCTAAATCCTTTTCTATCCTTTCCTTCCCATTTTAAGCATAGAGAGGCATCTTTTGGAAATAATTGTGAGCTTCTTATCAACGAATTGTCCAGAAGCTAGCAGGTGCAAAATTTTAGCATTGTCAAGTCACAATAATTAATTGCACTCACTCGGTGCGTGCAAACGTAATAAATAATATTACTGGGCCATGTGTGTCACATTTTGTCGGTACTTTTGCGCAATTAGCCGCAAACTGCGCTATCTAATGCCGAATCAGACATCAGCAGAATTTAAAAAAAACGAGCAGTCATCATGATAAAAAAATAATACCTACAGCGGGGATCATAAAATATAAAGATATGTACCTTTTTACCTTCATATACACCGTATTAATAAATATTATACCGGGATGTGTTCAACAAAAGAATGTGGGGAAACGTTTGGATTTTGTTTTTTTTTTTTTTTGTAATAACTGTGAATTCGAAACATTCAAACTCTTTATTGAATAAACGAGGTATGTAGGTTGTTATCAGTTATATTATAATATGTCGTATATTGAGATTTTCATCTACTATGTGATAGGAATCATCAGAAAAGTTAATTTCATATTTTTTTCTACATATAATGACGTTGGTTATCTGATTTCAAATCCAGGGGTCTGTGGTTCGATTTCCGGTTGGATGGAAATTTTTCAAAGCGTTTTTCGATAGGAATTTTTTTCTCGTAGTTTGGTCTGTCTCAAATTATAGGGAGCTTTTACTACAAAAAAAATCCTCAGGCAATTAATTAATACCGCAATTATTGCCGGCTATACTGACACCGTTATATTGAAAAGTGTTGTATTTGTTTATTTATGTTCTTAAAAAATATATGAAATATTTTAGTTTTGAGCTTGGACATCATGGGTTGGATTCTTGAAGTAATCAAAATCATTAATGGTTTCTTCGAGTTGAAAAAAAACAAGGTTTTGCCACCTGGTACAAATATGTTACGTTTTGTTGAATTATAAAGGAAGAATTATCTACTAAATAAAGAAATAAGATCCTTTTGCCACGATGATAGTCAACTACGACAATACTTGATAAATTATCCAAAAAATATGTCTGGTTTGAAGAAACTGGCGTCATGCAAAAACATTTGACACAAGAATCAACAAGCATCCCTAATAATCGGTCCTGCCCAATAACTTTGACGTTTCATTAACACGAGTAAGTTAATCCTTATGTTTTGATTCAAAAGATTCAAACAAAGTCAAACAAAAAGATCTGTGAGAACTTTGTAATCCTGATAGAAGATTAAATAATAAAAGTGCATATCTTGTGCTTTCATGTAGAACCCGCAACGCGGTATCTATTACACAATATTCCCATAGAAACCGGACGCTCTCCACACAACCATCAAGTGGATACAAAACGTTCTAAGGTGTTTACTAGAGGGCATACTCTGTGGGTTGCATGTAACACAATATCGTGTGTATCAGGAGGAGGTATCATTTATAACGTAAATGGACATCTCCTGGCGTACTGCAGGGTATGGAACCGGGGCTACTCGCGACTCCGTGTGTTCACGTGCCGTCACTCATGCGAGATATATGGGATGAGATTATTATTACGACGCACGTGAACTATGTCAAATGTGCTGATGAAAAAAACACGCGTTAGCCCTTATATTTAAAAAAAATTAATATCATAATAATAATAAACGCCCCAGGTTCTATTCCCAGATGGATAATGAATGAATAAAGCTGAATTTAAACCGCCTTTAAAATTCTTAAAAATATATAACTTTATTCAACGTTAAAATAAACATTGTCGAGATGCAAAATTCTCTTGACTTAACTGAAGTAAGAATTTCATCATTTGAAACAGAACTCGCAACAATCGCTTACGCAAAAATATTTTGACATTCGTAGTTTTAACTCCTGCGAGATTTGAACTAACTAAATCCGAGCATAAAACTGATAGTTGATAGCACATTGGTTCAATCGACGGATTCCGCACTTCAGCTTAATAAAGATCGTGGGTTCGAATTCTACCAGAACAATTCTAATTAGACAATTTCCACTTTCCAGATATATGTAAGCAATAAGTATTGACTTAGTGTGAAATGAGTGTGATAGAAAGGTAACGGTTAACAGTACCTACGTACAAAAGTAACTTTTCTGATGACTCATATACCAATTATTTGACAAATGACAAGTAAGAGTCATAAAACTGTGATTACATTTTGTTCACAAATTCAAACTTATTAGACAAAAAATTGTTTTGAATCAATAATATAGGCACCCTTCTACTGAAATAATAATAATAATATGTGTATCAGATTCATCCCTTTCTTTGCGGATGATGGCCATCGGTCTCCCCTCGCTGACTGCCACATGTCTCTGTCCTGAATCAACGCATACAACTGTTCCCGACAACCTGTCTCATATCGCTGGACAACCTTGTCTAAGAGAGTATGATCGTAAAATATATATGACAGGTGGGTAACATTATAGGAGGTACTAAGTTACTTAGGACTATTTATAAATATCCAACAGAATATGATCATCTCTTTGTGATTTAAATGTATCCTAGGACTCTTTCAGCATAAGAAAATTAAGAAAAAAATACTAAAGTTACCTTAAATAACCTTAGTTTGACCAAGAGACAGAAGTCGGAGGGAAATAACAAAAATAAAAATAAATTAACACTTTTCTATACAAAGGTGTCAGTACAGCCTACGGAACTTATTGTCTGAGGCAATTTTTTTTCAGTCAACCGGTCCCGTCCAATCTGAGACAGGCCAACCCTGGGTAGAAATTTCAAGTAAAATACTCTGACCCGATCGAGAATCTAGCCCGGGACCTCTTGATTGGAAGTCCAAGGCTAAAAAACTAGGCAACCGAGGTCGGTTGAGAAAAACTAGGCTATCGAGGGAGATCTATGTTTAAATAACTTAATTTAAGAAGAAGGCGAGGTGAACCTTCTACAAAATACAGGCAGAAGCTCTTATGTAATCGTAACCTGAGCTTGAACATGCACTAGGTGGAGAACCATGATAGACTTAATTCTACCCGTGCTGCTGTATGGAGTTGGCGGTTGGGCACTCAAAGTCTCAAACATGAACAGGATTGAGGCATTAGAACTCACACAGAAGAATGCTCCGCATCTCGAAGAGAGATCACGTAAGCAATGAGGAGGTCCTGAAAGAACACAGTTGGTGATACTTTCCCGAGATCACGGGGCTTATTCACAGATGGTCGCTAACCTCTGATAGGAGTGGCATTTAAAAAAGAAGAAAGTGGAATTGACGACATTTTAGGGATTAAGAATGGCTATTATTCTTGGGTCAAAAACCCAGTAAAAACAAAGGCGATTGATCAGAACATCATGTTAAAAAAGAGTATCAGGAAAAAGCACACAGATACTAAGGGATCTTGAAATTAGAGAGAAAAAGGAGATGTTGAGGACAAAATTAAGCCGATGATTTATTATGTCCACGTCAGACTGCAATTATTGTCATTTATAATATGGAATAGTAGAAAGAGAATAGTTTTTGATAGTGTTAAAACTGTCAAAAGGCAACCCAAATACCTGAATTAAATAATACCGTATGACGTACTGTTAAAAAGGCGTGAAACCGAATACTAAAACCTTCTAAATGAGTGAGTAGGTACTAGGCGTTTTAGAATACCTAATCTTATATTGACCTACATATCGATGCGTTTCAAATCATATAGCGTGTGCTTATTAAACTGATTTGTAGTCTCGTTAAAACCAAATAAATCACATAAGCTGATCACAAAAAGACCATGAATAATAATCTGAAACCCATGGGAATGAGCGTTTCCAACTAAGTATAATCGACCATCGTTAATGATTGCATAACAAGAATATGATAATTTGAATATAATGACAGACTTGGAAAGACTCGTCACTTATATTGAGATTTATATACGTCTCATCTTTCATAGTCATTATAAACCAAGTGGGTACTTTGATTCAGTTTATATAATACTAATAATTGTGATTGAGTCAATCGGCCAACTTAACCAAATTTGACTATAATCGTTGCAATGGATAATTTAGGCAAAATTAAAGGTAATATAATACCATTCTACCATTTAATATCCAGTCAAAGCCTATAGGTTAGTCAGTTTGACTAACTTTGTAGTTTACATACATTTTAATCATCAAGGTTCCCACCCGATGATACTCTTAAAATGATGTAAAGATCTGGGAAGCAGATCCCTCTTGATTGTTTTAGAAATGATAGACAATTTTATTCCCAAAGCATTTATTAAATAGTTAAGCTGGTTTGGGACTTTAGAGATGAAACGGATATCCGGCAACTATCCGGTATCCGGCGGCATAAATGCTATCCGGCCGAATACCGGATAACTAGCACCTATTCGGCCAGATACCGGATAGTAAAAACAACTATGTTTGGATAACTAATTGATTTATTAGGTAAGTAAAACTTAAGAAATACACCTTGTAGTCAAAAGAAAAATTCTACAACTTAGAAAATTGATTAGCAAACATAATGCACTAAGGGTAAATTATGGAGAATAAATACTTTTTTCTTTATATAGAGGTAGCTAGCGGTTTCGTTTGTCTCCGTAAATAAGGAAAGTTTAATGAAAATACGTTTCGCCATATTATATCAACCTGCTGGAAGATGCAGATTTTTGGAACAATAACGTTCCGGCAACGGTGTCAGTCCAATTGATATATTATGCCGCCTACATATGCATTATACCCACGGTAATGCACGCACTGCCCCGGCTCTGCTAATGACTTCTTTAGCATTCTGCGAATTTTATAAAATTTGAAAAAAAAACACTGATATTTTAAGGAATCTGGACATGGTGTGTGAATCTGGACATAAACATTGCGCAAGATCGAGCGTAATGGAGAGTTCTTGTTGCCTCTCTATGCCGCTAAGTGGAGCGTAAAGGGAGTTTGGATTGGTTAATAAGGGAGCCGTAAACCTAAACAGATTGGCAACCTCTGCACTAATGCTACCCTGGTTCTGAGGGTAAAAGTTAAAATCTAAGCGCTCTAATCATAGGAAAAAATATCATCATGCCACACTAATCCAGACTAACACTAATTAATGTGGTTGATGGTTTTTTCGACAATGTTCCCAATACATATGGATGCACCAACCAACCAGAAACATACGCCGGATATCCGACGGCCGGTTATTCGGTATTCGACTGCTTAGTTGGCCGAATATCCGGCTAAAATGCTATCCGTTTCACCTCTAATTTTTTTTCTGGATTTTTCGCATGGACCGCTGGACTACCAACCACTTCTGTAGTACAACTATCTCAAGCAAAAATAAAACTAAGCAGTAAGAAGGATAAAATTCAGTAGTGTTATATGCAGTTGGTCTCATTTTAAAATAATTGATTAAAATTAATTGATGTACAAAATTGAAGTAAGTAATCAAGAAATACTATTGTGTGAGACCAAGTGGGTTTAGTTGAACAAATATGATAATCATCTTAGGTGCGAATATAAATTGGATCAAATTGGTGTCGAGTAATTATCTTTAACGTCGGTGTGATTTTAATCATAATTAATTTTTTGTATAAGTTTCTACTGAATTTAACTAGCGTCCAAAATACTAAACATTCCTTCCTCTTCATGTAAATATTTTTTTTAGATTTTGTGTCTTTTTTATGAGATCAGGCTATTGTATATTCTATACAAATAAAACTAGTTACTGACAACACTGTTATTAATATTATTTACCTGTTTGTCATTATTTTTCAAGACTATTTTTAAAAATAAAACTTTTTGTTAGTACCTATTTTAATAACGTGTAGAATATAGCCAAAAATGATTCACTGACTGACCTATGTGATAGGTACCTACCGCATCAGTTACCTAGTTGCCGTCAAAATTATGTGAAACAAAAACTTTAGGTACATACAATCATAAGTGGCTGGCAACCACCCTGGTAACGAGAAAATATTATCTTAACTCCCCTACTGTTGAATTGAATTTATTTTAGTAGGTTAGTTCATGGACATGTAATATTAATATGTGGGAAACATGATTTTTTCTTTTCTTTTTTTTTAAGTAAGTTTTGCGAAAATCATTAGGGAGAAAGCAACGGGAAATTTGAAAACTTCTGGGGTTTCAGATACATCGTCTCATTTTGATTCATAAGATAGAAAACCGACAATTTTGAGACCCGTTCAGCAAGAATTCAATTAGGTATGTTTAGTCACCAAACCATTCTTATAAAAAATACTGCAAATTCTTAATCAAAACTTGGTATTGTTGCTCAACAAAAAAAATCTCCTAATTTTTTTTTTTTTAAATGAATCTGTGCTCACTCAAAGTGAACACAAATACGCCCTTTGACTCTTTCACAGTAAGCTACTTAAAGCTTGTTTCGTGAAAGAGAAAGATGGTCGGCACCTGGGATCGAACCCACGACCTCCGCACGAAACAGTACAAATGCCGGCGTCGTAACCGCTGGGCTACCAACCAAAATGAAAAAAAAATCAACCCCCAACTTATAAATACAAACAAAACGAGACATAACGAGAATCGGAAGTACCTACGCACAAAAACATTTTGCATTTTATATAACAGTATTAAGTTATTTTTTTTATAACAATTTTATCGAAAATCTGTGAGAAATCAATTACACGCCGTAAATATGATACAAAAAATAATTATGTATTATTGTAATCGAAATCAGAGTAAAAAATAAATGTATTATTATTAAGGGTTTGTAATTTATTTGGATATTGTTTGTAAGTGGAAAACGACTAATGGTGTGTATGTGGGAGAGTTGACTTACAAAATATGTGTGAATCAAAGCAGCGTGGTTTCAATTAAGTACCCATTGTTTTATTCATTCCCGTCGTATAGGCACTATAAAGATAATTGGAATTTATGAAACATTTAGGTAGTAACATTAATTATTAATTGCGTGAATAAGGTAATTTATTATCAGGTATAAAAATACATAACGACACGTATCCAATTTAATGTAAACATTAATTATTATTTATATTTAAGAAAATATAGGTATATTAGAATTCTCAAAGAGCAAGAATATAAGCGTTCTTGTGACGCTTACCTTAACTTATTTATCTTATTTTACAGCCTGATATATGTATACTATTAGGTATACGGGTTCGGTATACTTTAAAATAAAATTCAAAATGAATGAGAAGCCATTTTGATATAGCTGAACCGCCCGTCGAACTTCGACCTAGCCCAGAATAAAAAAAATTTTTTTTGACTAGCTAATAATTAATTGCATTATGTAATAATTATTGTTCATTCGGATGCGGGGTGAAGTTCGCAGGTCATAAGTGTGTAATAATAATAATTCCTCTATGGTTGCGCATAACTTCCAAAAAAAAACAAGAGATGGCGGTGTAGTAGGTAATACGTCACATATGAAACATGTTACGTTATTGTTTATGTTGATGTGGGAATAATGAATAAATAAATGATAAATATAACTTTATTGTGAAAAAAAAAACAATTATTCATAGAAACATTGATTGAGTCAAAGGGCGGACTTATCCCGAAGGATCTCTTCCAGCCAACCCAGAATAGAGAATAGACTTCACTTAAACGAAATTTCACCGAATACAAAGATACGGTATCATAATAGGAATAAAAAATTACTACTCTTCTAACACTTGGATCGTTCATCCTTAAAACATGACTTAATAACACTTAAATGTTCAGTTTAATTGATATCGTGTATTTTTTCTATTGAAAAATGATCCATTCCTACTGTTCGTATAAAAAGGTACCTACCTTATACTATTTATCAACCAGAAAAAAATTTAACAATATTTTATTACATCCTTATAGGGTTGTGACAACAAAATAAGATTAGGTATTTGAAAATTTTTAGAAAAAAAAAATTAAATTAGATGCAAAGTGAATTTACAAATATTTTATAAAATTCCATTTTTTTTCAACCCTTGATCCGTCGTTGTAGCTGGGGCATGGAGTAGATGATCGATCCCCTACACGCTTCAAAGAGTATTGAAAAGTATAAATGTTAATTGTTAAAAAATTGTGACAATCTACTTCGTTCATTGAATCGAATCGAAACTCCCTTTACATCACATTCAGGGGCATACGGAGGCAACCAGAGCTCGCCACTGCGGGAGCAGAAAACGGTATGAGAGGGTATTCCTCGTCTTCAGGACCCGGATGGGAGGAAGAACAGCGCTCTCCTTGGTAGACTATCCTCAACCAATGTCTTAGCCAAGTCCATCTCCTCTCCATAATGGTGATGGGCCTGCGCTGAGTGCGCCGGCATATAGCGTCGTCCGTGATGCGGTGGTACCATCTTATACCTAAAATTCTCCTGAGGCGGAGAATTCTCGAAAGCTGAGACTTTTTGTGCCTGGGCTTTGGTCAGGTGCCAGGACTCACCCATACAGAGGAATGGGCAACACACACGCATCAAACAGTTTACATTTCTTCTCGACACTAAACGCCGACGATTTCCATATTTTGGTCATAGTGTTAAAGGCGCCACTTGCCATCCCGATTCGCATCGGGAGCTGGTCACCAGTGGTGGTAATGGTGGCTCCCAGGTACTTACACTTATCCACCTGATGACCATGGTTCATTCTCAAGCAATTTTTTTATAATTTTTTTAAAACTATTTTCATAACAAAATGTTCAACCCTGAATATGAATCCCGGGGCGCCGTGATAAATCCCACACAAACAGACCTAGAGACTGTCTGGGGGAGTCCCGTCCGTATGATTGTAATTACATACATGAGAACAAATAACACAGTTTGTTATATGTCAGAAATTTAACACTTTGTTTCAACTCGAGCTGTAGAGCTTTTTTTTATACGAAAGGTGTTGTCTGTGTGTAGTCTGCTGTGATTTACGTGAGAACTTCGCCCGAGACGTCACGTTTAGGGATGTACGCATGGAACTATATTCTAGAAGACAAATTGATGTTATGTAATATGTTTCACGGCTCACAAAATATGTTTGTTTGTAGATACTCATTCATTACAACTTTTTTTTTTTAATTTCTGTAATTCCATGTTTTTTTTTTTTTTAGATTTTCATCTAGGTATACTTATCCACGAATCAATAAATCCGTTGTATCTACGATTTCGCTATGTTCCCTCTCTCTCTTATGGGCAGATTCGAAAATATGCGGGTTAAAATTGTAAAGCGAGTGCCCACTTTTGTAAAATGTCATTCCGATGTTTCCCCATTACTTAATTTTGAATGTGTTGTTTATTTTATTTTCTAGCTACCGGTGAAAAGGAGCACGGGCCAAGGCTTCTCGCAAAAAAGAACCCACTTCTATGACACCTGTGCTTCAGTCGCAACTCGCAGTTGGTAACTTGTTATCTCGTACCTGAACTCACATACACTTACTACTTTGCAAAGTGGAAACGACCTATTTCAGTTAGTTAAATTCGTAAACGAAAGACATTCACCTCAAGTTTGATGAGAATATATGGAAGGAATGTGGTATGGAAGTTAGTATTAGACGAAAGTCAATAACATAAAATGGTTTGGGCATGTGGAAAGAACGGAAGCACAAGAGTGACAAAAAAATGCATAAGGCTGAAAAGAAAGGGTGGCCGACCGAGATTGACGTGGATCGAACACATCGCTTCCGTCTTCGAGAAATGGTCAGAAGTAAGAGAAATAGGAGAGGTTGCATGAGAAATGGAATGTCGGCGAAGGAACCGAAATAAGTGTGCTTGCATAGAAAAGAGTGAGGTTCCGTTCACACGACGTGATGGGTAAAAAAACAAGTTTGAAAAATAAACCGAAAAGTGCCTATGACGTATGTATTTTTTATTTAACGATGTTTTATCAAAATTAAATCTATGTTTTATTTACATCACTAACGTGCGATTAATTTTTGTAAAATATGAGCTATTTTGTAAATAGTATTTTACATGCAAATTACATAGGAAATAGATGACGCTAATTGATACCTGTTGATTGAAAAACACGTTGCTTAAAAATGAATACTGTGATTAATGGCGTTTTAGTTAATATTATTTGTTGTTTCGTATACAAAAAAAAAACAATTTCATTTAAGTCTATTTTTACTCATTTCTGATTTACAGACAAAGGATATCTTAAATATGTAATTCTTCAAACACATTATTTTCAACTTTGTAATACTTAGACATTATAAATGTTTATAAATAAAAATATGTATATTTTGTGGCTCGATGTTAAGCGATGACAACAAAAATAAAAGTTGAACTGTGACCACAACCATATATATCTTAAACTACATTTTTCCAACAGACTTTGTCCTGTCTTAACTCTTAATTATGAATATTGAATTCTAATTTGTATACAGTAGGTGTATTATATTTACTACCTTTTCAAGCAATTAATGTAATTCCCAACGATGTTTAAAGGTGACTTTCCGACAATGAATCGCACAGCGAACCAATTAACAAACAACTGACAGCTGTTTAATGCCAATTAAAATTCAAAAAATGGATAAGTGTAAAAGTGTTGTAAAAAGCACTAAGAAAGTTACCTACTTAGAGTTTCTATGGTCTGTGCAATTTTCTTGACTTAGGCTCTATCCCAGCTGATCGCATGATCGTGCGATTGCGATGATCGCATGTACCCGGACGCCCTGTTCGAACATAACATTGTATGAACGTGTCCTAACTGGGCAAACAGACAACATACGTAAATTCGATCGTACGATCGGTGATAATGGTAAAGGATCGAGCGTCGCTTGTATTGCTCTGTTGTATCGATAATAATTAATACCTACGACACCTACTTGCCTAAGTTCTTACTTACCAACATTTATATTTATTTGTTAGCGTTGTCAAGGAAAATGGACGCACGATCATGCGATGGCAGTTAGGAACACAAATTTTCATCGTGCGATCACAAATTTGTTTATGCGTTCATGTGATCATCGCAATCTCACGATCGTACGATCATGCGACCAGCTATAACAGTGCCTAAGTATTTCAAAAAAACCTTCTTCTGACAATAGTTAACACAACAAAAAAAGAATCTGGGTTGGCTGGCAGAGATCCTTCGGGATAAGTCCGCCCTTTAAACTGTCAAAACTACTGTCGCCACACTGTACATTGAAACAATAAAGCTATATTTATTTATTTTAATTTTAACTAGTTTTCCCGACAGACGTTGTCTTGTGGTTCTAGCCCGTTAATATGTACATAACGTGCACTGCGCCCCCGTAAAACAATACAAAATTAATTCGATTGAGTTAAGCTAATAAAATAATAACATTAAACTATTTCTGAAACATCCATATTTCATTCGTATTCAAAGCCTTGACGGGAAGAACTTGAGAATAATGCGCTCGCGCACACACCCTACCTCGCCTATTACCAACACGAATGTGCCCGAAAATATTGTTGGCTTTGTATGAAAATTTTCTAACGCTCGAATCGGTGCGTGTAGTAGTAAGTGGGATGGGCTACTGTAGGAGCGTATGCGAGAATGAGACGGAACTACCCGCGATGGCGTGGGCGCGTCATAGGAAACCGTTCCATTCAAACTTAAATATTGTATTTTACATCATTTCTTATCCAGTTTTTAAACATTCATTAGTTATTCCGTTATCCGGAGTGGAGAAGAATCCAATAAATCAAACATCAGAATATTCTGTTGAGCCGATCTCGAGTTATAAGTGTTCGCACTAACCCGACTTTAATTTATATTAGAGATTAGCGACATTGGTACAGTTGTTGACGATTGATGCGACGATCAAGGGAAAGCGGGCTCCATTTTTGTATATAGAGATGTAAGCTGATTTTCAAACTTCAAGTTGTTCCATAGAGACGACGGTGTATCATAATTTCCAAAATAATTGTAATAATAATTTAGAGGAATTTGTTGGGTTGTATTGTGATATTGTAGAAGCGTTCAAAAGGCTTCGTGGAACCACTGATAAAAATTATTATTATCCGATATTTGCTCACATAATAATATCTTCATCCTACCCACCTACTACTTGAATAATATTATTGTATCAAATAATAATTAGGTTATTGTTATTCTCATCGAACCAATTGTGTGCGATTTCAAAAACGTGTAATGAGTGATTTTATTATTTTACAATACAACAATATCTCAAGTCAAGTCAGGAGTAAAAGGAATAGAAGACCATGTACTTATGCGGAATTTTATGCGTATTTATGCGAGGATGCAAAGGAGGTCTGTTTGGATAGGAAAGAATGGAATTCCGTACTCTCTGCCTATCCCCTTCGGAAACGGCGTGATGGGTAAATAAAACAACAATATTTCAAATGTTTTTACTTAATGAAACAATGTCACTGATATTTCTCTTTTCTGAAAAAATATTCCTTCCTCTACCTACAGGAATTATTGAAAAATCTCAGGCTCATGAATTCGTGTAAGTACACATATTAAATAGGCAAGTTGTAGTATTTTTCTGCATTTCAAATCTATCACCTATGTACCTACTCCTGGCGGTCTTATTGAAAAGATATCTTAAAGGGCGGCTCGGATTAGGATTACTTATACCAATCAGAGAGAAAGAGGTAGTGTCTAAAATACGATGTAGCCAATCGTGGAACGATCATGACACTCCCCCTTTCTCTCTGATTGGTCCAATCCTTATCCGAGCCGCCCTTTAAGATATCTTTTCAATAAGATTGCAATAAGACCGCTACGAGAATAACCCTGCAGGTTATATCGGCCCAGGCTGAAAGTGTGGTACAAAACGGTGCCAGTGTGAATGCCAGGTTTGACTCGCAGACGAGAAGAAGGGCTGCCTCGAAAAATATATTTTTATACGAATTGGAACCGCTACATGATAATGATTTTCAAAGGCTGGCTTAGAGATTCAAATTTTCATAAATATTCAATTCTTAAAATCGAACACTTATTAATTTTATGATTGGCATCAAAATAGTTCTATAATATGCATGACCTAATGTGGTTGCGGTGAGACAAGGCATTATATTGTGGTCCTGTAGCGGCCATGTTTCGCATGACGACATCATCCACCAATAGCGTTTCTCCATGATGACCACCACCCACAGTCCCTTAAACATCTTTGAAAAAAAAAACTAAATTATTTAGCTTGCTTATTAAAAAAAAAAAAACAGCGTTAATCTTTTGAGTAAGACCAAAAACCTACGATTCACATTGCGATAGAAATTGAGACATTGTTAATCATTTGTGGTTACGAAGTATTATATTATTAATTTTGTATTATTTTACTTTAATTATTAATTACACATTATTATTAATTACACAGTACATACTTAATAATTAACTACACATTAATAAAAATATATATACATACGTACCTAAAAAAAAAACATATCAAAAGTACCTACACATGTTGACATTTTGAAGGTTCATGCACGCAGAATTTCCATAGAAAAATCCACACAGAAAAAGTCATTTCAAAATGAAATATTTATAAATAATAAGAGCGGTAGTAGCAAAAATGTTTTTTCTCATATTTCAAAAAGAAATGATTTCAGGTTGTTATTTTTCGACTGTTACCGTTATTAACAAGCGATTAAAAACATGTGCGTGTTATTGCGAATGTGAGTATAAAAAATACATACAAGTACGTAATAAAATTAGAAAAAACACACGATAAGTATAAAAAATATATATAAGCTAGAGTGAAACCTTCGCTACTATACAGTGTTATTATTAATGATTTTCGCAATTTGCTTTAGTCACGAACAACAAGTTGGATACATTTTGTACTAAGTCGACAATAATGTGTTTAGTGCGGGTAGATCTCTAGCATATTATACAAACTACACACGACACATCAAGTAGATATTTTAAAGAGCTCGTGCTATTCCATCCATGAGTGAAATTGTGTGTACCATTTACACTAATTTGGGTGAATAACTCAATTCATTCTAATTACAATAACCATCAACTGGCAGTGAAGGATCGTGAGGTAACTAACGCCCAGCCTCGCCTACCATTCAGGAACACCGTCTCCATGTAAATCGTTTATCGATATCGATGTATTATTTTCTTTGATGGGCGGACAAAACAGTACAACTTCAAAAATGATAGTTTTAAAGAGGACGATCAAAACGTTTCAAACAGTCAAATGTTTGTTACCTACGAAATTTAATACCAGATGTTTATTACATCTTTTACATTAAAAATTATACCAATGTAGGCAAAAACAAGCACAAAAATACACTTTCGAGATTTTTCAAAGCAAAGCTTGTGTTGTGAAAGTGGGAATAATCGGCACCGGAGCTCGAACCAACGTACTGAACCGCTGAGCTACCAATCACCTCGCTTCAATTGAATAATTTAGTAAACAAAATTATTATCATAGAGGATAATGCACTATTAAATCCACACAATTTGAGAGTAAATTGATTCACTTGTACATATACATATTTGCACCACTCCACTGCTACTAATGTGCACAATCAGCATTGCAAACCCAAAGTTAAAAAAAAAAACAAGTAGGAAGATAAGCTACCAACAGTTGTAGAAATTGGTAAATTAGCTAGAGATGCTAAAAAGTTTAGCTGAAAAAGGGTAATTCCAGATATTTGATATCTGGAAAGGCAAGTTCAATAAAAAAACGAATAAGGACATTTTACTAAAAAAAATACGTTTTCATATGGGTAATTTCCAAAATAGGTAGGTGAATAGGTAGACAAGGGAAAAATCGGTAGATCTACCAAAAAGTTGGAAAATATAGCAACGCTGTGTTATAATGTAAGTCCATATTGTACCTACTGTTTGTGCCTCACAAAAACATACAAAACTTCATTCGTGTTCTATCAAAACCCACTAAAACAAAAATATGTAGTGATGTTGAAAATATGTAGAGATGTTGAAAATATGTAGAGATTTTATACTGTAGTAGGTACGAGTATGAAGAGGTAGAAATCAATAGTGGAAATCTAAACACCACTGACACAGAGAATTCTTTTGCGTACCTGCCTAAAAATCAAAAACTCTTCAAAAACGCAGTTGTACTGTTACGTCCACCCATCAAAGATTTACGGGCTCGATTCTCACATAGAAATAGCGGATAAGCAGAGCTCTTAATAAATTTTATAGAGTTGTTGGACTGAACAATGTTCGGAACGTCTCTATTGCAGCGAATGCCGCGTCCCTTCAGGGCTAACATTGTAACGTTAATTTCTTTGAGAGTATTTACGAAGATCTTTTAATAAAGAGTACTAAGTTCCTCTCTACTTCCTCCAAACTCACCATGATCAGCTTAGTATCAAAGTGGTTTTCAAAAACGGTTGGAATATAAAACATGATTTTAGATTTTCATCGGAAGACCCATCCAGTATCCAACTATAAAATTGCATTTATTCTTCTATCTCGCCCAAACAATAGATATTTCAGATAGATATCAGTGAATAGCATAACATATTATATTGGTTAACTAGCTTTCCCGACAGACATTGTCCTGTGTTCCTAACTAAGAATATTGAATTCTAATTTGTATGGTGAAGAATTAATTATCATTTGACCAATGTAATTCCGACCGATGCGTCTGTATTAAACCATGTATATTCCATCCGCATTCTGTCAATCGCACTAATTGACAATTTCTGTCAAAATTTCAAAATTGGAATAAAAATTATAAGGTAAAAAGTACTAATAAGGTTGTCTACGTAAAGTTTTCTTTAAATTTCTAATTTTCCATGCGTTTTTCTTAATTTTTTTCTTCTAAAAGGACATTCTCCCGATAAAAGCCTACACGACAAAAAAAAAGAATTAGCGAAATCGCTTCAGCCGTTTAGGCGTGATGCGATGACATCGGGAAATAACTCTCCATTTTTATATATAAGATGTAATTTCAAACACAAATACTCTCAATTTATGACCAAACAATTAAACACGACTTTTAACAGCGGAATCATTTTTACGATGAAATTTTGCATACAAGGAAAAACTTTTTAATAGGTACTTCAACATCGCCGTGCACATAAAAATATATCAATGTGTCATGTTTGATTAAGTAGGTAGGTGTATAAATTTTTATAGATTTCATTATGATGGTTTTTAGAAACGATTACCTTTAATGATTATTTTTACTGCATTTATAATAATGAGCAGTCATATACTGACTTTTCAAACGTTTAAAATTATTTCGGCAACATGGGCCTTTAATTTCAAATTAAAATTCCATAAAAACAAAAAAACCAGACTCTTATGGGTCAGAAGACCAGTATTTGGGAAAGATGACATTTGGCTGAAACGGGACCTCTGTATGTGATGGTTATTAACAAAATATCTCTCTGGACGCGGTCCTGTGAGTTGTTTGCAGGAAATAAGTCAAGCTATATCATTCCTAAAAAAAGTCGATTCGTTGGACAATAATAAATGATTACAAGAATTTAATGACTCGACCAAGACAAACAAAACATTTCACATCATTCAGTGAATTGACATTACAATCGATATTTACATTTCGCGGAACACTCAAATCAAATACATACTAGAAATTATTTGCCAATAATATGTGGCCCACTTGACATGAGGACTCAAGGTTCACATCCTGCTTATTAACGGTGTGCCGCAAACTCTCCTTAGTCAAGTTATATTTGAATAATAATTAATAATAACACAGACATTCAAACACAAAACAAACAACAATGGTTCCCATTATGTAATATAATATTTACACAGGGACCGCGTACAAATAAGGACTCTGTAATCTAAGATATTTATGAGATGAGACGCCACAAAATGGTTTATTTTATAGTAACATAATATTAAAGCGTTCTATACTAATCCATATATTATGTATAAATACAGTTTAAAATTACTTACCTGCAGTTTACCGAAAGTCGCATCTGCACCAGATAAATGAAAGTACTTACTCAGAAATGTCGCTAGTACAGAAAAGGTATAGAGTACAGAAATTCGAAGGGTATGCAAAGTTTTCAGATGGGGACGACAGAGAAGAGAGTTCTAGAATGAGTATGTGTCCAGGATGACGAACACTTGAACTGAACGGGTGGCTGGAGATGGTATCCCCCAATCTTGCAGGCTTCCAGGTGGACCACTCGAAAGATGGAAGGATAGTTGGAAGTTCAAGTCATGAGAGGTAAACTGCAAAGTAGGAAAAAAACAGTCTAATACGCTTAGTAAAAGAGGAAGCTATTAATTAGCCTGATATAATTAGTTGATCTAAATTGATTTTTTTTCCATCAGATTGTTGACCTGAATGCTAACCTCTCTATGTAAAATAGATAAATAGGCCTAGACAAATTCAAATTGGCGATCGACTACAAACGAATTCTTCGACAATGTAGAGTAGGAAGAAAATTAACTTTCCACATTTTATATTTTTGTATAAGTGTCATTGTTTGGTTTAAATAATTGTTTATATGTTCCAGTGGTTGTTTATAATATGTTGTGTTTATATGTTCCAATCTTCGTTTGTAGCGAACGCCAATTTGAATTTGTCTACGAGGGAAGGAAGCGAGCAGCAAATAAACCTGTTTTTTTATTTAATTTTTCATGCTTGGTTGGAGTGTTAAAATTGTTTGGCCAGATCATGTCAGATAATAGAAGCTGGATGAGAAATATCGTTAGAAGGCGAACAAAGATTAAGTATTTATAGATACAAAAAGGAGGTCCGTTGTCTGTTTACTCCTTTAGAGAAGCAGCGTTATACATACCTACCTTACGAGTATATAAAACCAAAATTTCACCACAGATAATGTTTCTGCCAAAAAATAATAGGTAGGATATTTTTTAATTAAATCTGTGCTCACTCAAAGTGAACACAAATACACTCATTGACTCTTTCACAGTAAGCTACTTAAAGCTTGTGTCGTGAAAGAGGAAGATGGTCGGCACCTGGAATCGAACCCACGGCCACCGCACAAAACAGTGCGAAAGCCGAAGTCGTAACCGCCAGACCACCAACCACTTCATTTGATTTTGAACTGTTCTTTAGACGAAATCACAGAAAAAATAGGTATGCAACAGAAACATGATTCGATCGTTATAATTTCGTTGCACAGGAAGACTTAAATATCACATGTAAGGCTCTATGGAATTCTGATACTCACCATACATTGTATAAGTATGGAATTTTTTGTAATGTTTAGTGAGGCCTTCCATCCTTTATGGAGTATCTGACGGTTTTTAATAAAGTTTCTAATAAAAATGAAAAATAACACATCACATTCCGAACCCAAGTTATAGATTTTAATAAACAACTGGTCAAAACACAAGGATATTCGCTGGTGTAATATTCTCAGTGGATTAAGTATTGAGTGTGCAGCAGAACTTGCAAATTATGTTAGATCATTGCAGGCGCTTCCTAAGAGAGTACTTTAGCCGTTTGGTGCGACAAATAATCCAGATGTCTCCTGCAGATTTTATCGTTCTAATCAAATGCAAGTGCTGGTAGAATGGACGTTGTTATGTTATTAATACAACAAGATTATCAACGCCGCCAGATTTCTATATTTTGCTACAAGCTACATAAATTTGCTTTGAAATAGATAAAAAAAATACGCTTACTTTAAATACTAACAATAACTGTTATAAATTGACTAAAAACATGATTGCTAATTTAATTTCATTGCCTATTTGTTTATGAAGAGGCCAAGCAACTACATTATGCCCCTCGTGTTACTGTGACCAAAACACGTCTTTATCGACATAATACTTCAATTCATTCATGTTTTGCTACCTGTTATCAATGGTGGCTCGTCTCCAGAAGCTTTTGACAGATATGATACAAACTTTGGCAAGTGTGCCACTCATTCTTCTAAACACAGGCCAAAAAATCACCGGCTTTGAAACAAAGCACACTAATCGCAGTACTATTGCATCTACCCTGGAAAAAAGGAGGATATTGCTGTAACACGTTTAAAGGATGTCAAATGGCTGAGGAACTAAGACATGATGTGGGATGAGGTCATTAAAAACTGCGCCTAATTATTGGGGTAACAAAGATAAACAGAAAAATACCAACAATGCTTAGGATCTTAAAATAAGATTTTCATGAAAAATATCCTGTTGGAAGACGTTGAGTTTTACATAAATCGTAATATTTTGAACCTTATTAGCGCTAATTAACGCTACTTAGAATAGTTTTATAGTATTCACCATACTACGACCCAATTACAGAACACAGCTCTTCATTGTATCAACTTGAGACTGACTCAACACAACAGATTTGAATGGTTCCTTTGTATTTTATTATAAGCGTTAACAACTCACCACATTATCAATATCCGTAGTTGGCTTATGTCACCAACACCCTATAAATCTTACTACTCAATGCCAGATTAACATAAGTTATATTTTTCCAAATTTTCAATGCATGTATTTCGATTGGTAATATGAAATAAACAATTGAATTGTTAAATAAAAAAATCGGAACATTCTCATAACCTTAGAAAATCTTGCGATCTTGGAACTCCATCATGAGAATTCAAGAAAACCTTATCGAATATTATTATAGGAAGGGTATTTTCCATGCCAATCTTATACTCACTTTATTTGGATGACTTTTTTTGTTTACAATGTTGGCACTTTATAACCAATTTTCTGCCCCCGAGTTATCAGCTCAACCGCGAAAGGAATCATTTTGAATCGGTCATTTACAGTTTACGTTGCGACATAAAAACTACTCAGAACAGAAAAAAATGAGGGTACTAGGAGGTATTCTGAGCAAAACCCTCGGAGGAAATTCGCTTGGCTTGTAACGTTCAAAATGTTGTAATATGCAGTTGAAAAAGGAGACGTCACTTGAAAGACCACGTTGGAAAAACGGATCCAGAGATCATTCCAAAAACTTTAAGCTAAAAACTATCAAAGATGTAAGTTACCAAAGAAATAGTAAAAACTTGGCATCTTTATCAAAACACAGATAAATTCCCGAAAAGAACAGATCCTGAATCTAAATTAAGAGGAAGTAATAGAAGACAGAAAAAGACAGCTTTATTTTTACTTATATATAATAAAATAATAGAATCTCTCTTCCCCATATGAATTCCATCAGTTTGTTTCATTACAAAAAAAAATTTTCAAAGTCAGGTTGTTTGTTGAGAGATATTCATCTGAGAGAAGGTATCTTGCGAGGTTGGAATAATCGGGTGAAATAAAACTCCAGGAGCAGAAGGTGTAGGTAATAAGTAAGAAACTATCAAATTTACAGCGGACATTTAGATTCGGAGATAAAATATTTTACGATGTCATTTAATACCGCTGGAGAGGATGTAAAATATTACCATTATTATTTTTCTTTCGACCGAAACGGACGTTGGTTTACAAGAATTCAAAATACAGAACATCACATAGCTTTGCTTATACCTTCTCGTAGATAAGGCAAATAATACTAACTACTTATTCTAACGTAACTGTAGCAATTAAGTTTATTACAGACTAAGTAAGTCTACAATTTGGCAAATATCAAAAAATGTATTATTTGGAGTCCACAGGAAGTAAATGCAGCCCGCCATTCCTGGTATCAGACACGATTCGGCAGTCCCAAATAATACGATCCGCGTTTTGCAATCCACGTCCTCAAGTTCCCCGTGGATTATCAAGAATCCCCAAATAATTAAGCATGCCGCTGAATTCTCTTGGAAATACCAGAGTAATATCTTGGTGGTCAACAAGCAACTCAAGTACCGTTATGTGGAATAAAATCTGGCACTTATTGAATATCTTGGAAAGCCTATCCCAAATAATGCGATAAAGTCGAGAAGAAAGAAAAATAAATTAAAAAGACGGAATTTTATCAGAGAAAGGAAATTTCATACAAACTATACATGATACAGCACAGATTTAATCTTGTCGTGTAACTTGTATGAATATTTTTAATAAGTTCCTAAGTTCGTATATACTAGGCTACTTACTATGTATATAGGATTCCAATCAGGCTCGAGCTGAGGCGAGATGCAAAGTGGAAACCTTTGCATACATATATCTGTGTACAATATTAAATATACCTACTTAATAACTACACACGTTTACAAAGGACTTTTGGTCGTGTCGATGTTAAAAACTTCTAAAAGGTAACTTTTCGAAGACGAAGTTTAAAACTCTTGAAAATTTAATCAAGTCTTCGATACACATACACAACAGAAGCAGGGCGCAATACAGTTTTACGTATGTACGAGTATAATAAGAAAGATAAAAAAAAATGTTGTTTAAGAAAACAGACACACTGCCTTAAGATGGATTTTTGAAAACTTAATAAAAATCTCATACTTAATTTAAATGAAAGTCGAGTTAGTGCGAACACTTATAACTCGAGATCAGCTGAACAGATTTTTCCGATGTTTGGTTTATTAGATTCTTCTCCACTCGGGATAACAGAATAACTAATAAAAAGTTGAAAAAAAATGGATCAGAAACTATATAAAATATAATATTAAAGTTAGTATGGAACGGATTTACTGCGACGCCACTGCCGTCTATGGAAAATTATATAACAACAAAATTATTGTTTACATAACATTTATTGAAATTAAAAATATTGATACGTACAGATGGTACTTTTTCAAGCATTTAGAAATATTCTTTTTAACATTCAAACATATTTTAAACGTATTTTTGTATAAATTACAAATTCGGAATCAATATCATATCCTTTTTTGTTTGTTGCACATTTTAATCATTTTAATTTGCATATCATCAAGACTCTATTCATTAATTTGGTGTATAGGCAGATGGTAAGCTCATAAGGATGCATATAAAATTGTATTTTTTCCTGTCGGCAGTAGGTACAGAAAGGTAACTTACCGAACCCGTTTAATGAGAAGATTAATAATGGAGTGACGATTTCATTGCGAATTCATTCAGAAACTACCTGGTTGAAGATCAAAATGACTATACGTTTATATCCTAACTTATAAAGATTTTTAATGCTCACCATAGTATAACTTTTATTATAGATCCATACGGCAAAGACTAGTTATTTAGATCAATTTTCTGGACATTAAAGCGTAGATCGTGTTCAATAAATGTGCACTCATTATACAGGTTAACCGTATCAAAGTTAACGAGATAAATAAGTAATTATCACAAGAGGCAGGTAGAGAGCTTATTAATAATAATTGAGTTAGAATAAACGGTAGCGCATGAGTTATTGAAATGCCACGGTTAATTGCCGTATTGAGTTCACAGAGTCGATACTTCAATGTGTTTAAATATTGAAATGCCACGGTTAATTGCCGTATTGAGTTCACAGAGTCGATACTTCAATGTGTTTAAATATTGAAATGCCACGGTTAATTGCCGTATTGAGTTCACAGAGTCGATACTTCAATGTGTTTAAATATTGAAATGCCACGGTTAATTGCCGTATTGAGTTCACAGAGTCGATACTTCAATGTGTTTAAATATTGAAATGCCACGGTTAATTGCCGTATTGAGTTCACAGAGTCGATACTTCAATGTGTTTAAATATTGAAATGCCACGGTTAATTGCCGTATTGAGTTCACAGAGTCGATACTTCAATGTGTTTAAATATTGAAATGCCACGGTTAATTGCCGTATTCAGTTCACAGAGTCGATACTTCAATGTGTTTAAATATTGAAATGCCACGGTTAATTGCCGTATTGAGTTCACAGAGTCGATACTTCAATGTGTTTAAATATTGAAATGCCACGGTTAATTGCCGTATTGAGTTCACAGAGTCGATACTTCAATGTGTTTAAATATTGAAATGCCACGGTTAATTGCCGTATTGAGTTCACAGAGTCGATACTTCAATGTGTTTAAATATTGAAATGCCACGGTTAATTGCCGTATTGAGTTCACAGAGTCGATACTTCAATGTGTTTAAATATTGAAATGCCACGGTTAATTGCCGTATTCAGTTCACAGAGTCGATACTTCAATGTGTTTAAATATTTCGTTTGCAAACAAACTTTAGATGGCAGAAATTCAATTAATTGGTAAAGAGACACTCCTTTATTATGTAAATAAATTACTTGTAGAAAACTTTGCTCTTTCATTGATCACTATGATTATATATACTGAAAAAAAAACAGGAATACTTTTATCGACGAAAAAAGATTTTACATATACTTGTATAAGTGACTTGAATATTTTTCTACATCAGCTGTGAGCATCGAAAATTCGATAATTATAATGATCTCTTGTAATATTCACCAATTTTGAGGTCTCTTTTACGATTGTATATCCAGATCCACCTCATCTTAATTTGTCCTTTATTTCGAGTCCATTCTAGTCTCCGGAAAGGAGGCGCTCAAATTTACCCGACCCTTTACGGGACTTTGCGGAATCTTAATCAACCATTTGGTGTCATTGAAGTCGTATAGTCAATTTTGCTCATCATTGTATCCATAATAATGAAACTATCCCATATTAAAAAGATATAATTAAAATCAACAATTTTTTTATCAGAAACAACACTTTTGTTTATGAATTAGTTGACCCAATTAACAAGTCATAAATAAAAAAGCTTATGATACATATTAAAAAAAAACTACATTAATACCAGCACTGCAATAATTTAAACATCTCAATAAAAAATGTGAATAATTTATTCGATTGCATAATACTAAATGCAATAAAATCAAAGTGAAAACATTACAAGAGAGAAATAAAATGGTCTTAAATAATCACTTCGTTCCTCCTTCTGACCTTAATAATGTATGCAATAAATAATCAATATATAGGTATTATGAAATTAAAATCAAAACACCTTAAATATCTTAAATAATAACAAGTATCTCTCTTTAATACGTGCAGTGACTGATAGGAAATTATAGTCATTAAAATATTATTCTTTTAAATATCGACATGAAATTTTATGAATCTAGATCAGACGTGCGTTGCGTATATAATTCGTGTTGGTTGGAAGTATCACTAGAGTACCACGCCATAAGGTTTTACGTGCGATTCCTGTGCCAGATTAACAGTCCCATGCGGTAAATTATTAAAAGCTGAGTCTACGATCTTCATATCTAGCTATTGATTTACAATTTTACTCGTGATGGAAAGAGTTTGTCAATTTATTAACTTTTTATGAGCCTAAAAATAGAAGAAAAAATATAATAAAAACTAGGCACCAAATTTTGCAATTTGAACAATGCGAGTGACGATAAGGGTGCGTTCACACCATAGGTTCGATCTCGGTCCCATCTTGCTCCGTTCTCGGTCTGGTATGATATTAGTTAAATGGAAACCAATGTAAGTGATCACACTATCGGTTCCGGTCCATTCTCGCTCCATTCTAGCTCCATTCTCGCTCCCGTCACGAACCAGTCAGTGAACACTCTTTCGTTCCTGTTTCAGTCAGCTTTTAACCGTTGAAGTGACGACTGTGTCAAATACATAATATTATTTTTAAATAATTCGTATAGAATAACAATTGAAAAAAATATTGATTATTTAAGTTATCTATGTAATAACGATGTCTGTTTGGACTTTTGAAAAAGGTTATTTATGCATAAACAATAATTGATTTTTTAAATGATATTAACAAATAACATAAGAATAACACACTCCCTTTGTAACCCCACATAGGGGCATAGGGAAGCAACAAGAGCCTTCCACTGCACTCGATCATGCGCAGTTTCAATGACCTCCTCCCACACCATGTCCAGATCCCTCAGCTCTGCTTCGAAGGAGCGAAACACAGTTTGAGAGGGTCTTTGACGCCTTCGGGAACCTGATGTCATTCGGCATTCTCAACACATGTCCTAAAACATCATATTAACGGAATTTTATTACAGTTGCGAATGGTGCAAATTTAATAAATTATTATGTTTTATATTATAGAACCAACATTTGATGCAAATAATTGAATCAATAATTATAGTGTTCGATTTTAAGAGGTATTTTTTTTATATTTGAACCACTACGGGCTTACTTAACTTAGCCTTCTTAACATTTTCTTCATCGTCGAGAATTAAACACATAACACCTAATTCTTCAATCGAAAAGTTCAACGACATTTTCGGATGCGAATAATATTTTGTAGGAACAAGCAATTAAATACCAAACACACCCAACTTCGTTGATTGACGGTTGAAGACTAAATGTTACCAGAGCGCGCTCGGAGCGAGAACAGACCGCGAACGAACTGTGATCATATCGAGAACGGAGCGAGACCAGACCGAGATCGAACCTCTGGTGTGAACGCTCCCTAACGCCTTAAATGCAAACGTTTAAGCAAAAATAGTTATAGACTATTAACGTATTAAGTAATAAGAACTTTATGTAGTAGAAGATTCTTTTGGACATATGGAGACAGTGCCATCCTAAAAAGACATTGGGATTATGAAATTGCCCAGTGACAAATACCAAATTCTTCTTCTTTAAATACGTGTGATGACCAGTTTTATTGCAGATATATTTCTTGAGACACCGAGCAAACTGTCTAATCATCCCTTGATGGCTCTTCCGGGTTGACGATCTTCCATCGGAATGTTGTGAAATTTTATCCGTTATTTAAACGTGTTCGCGCCAAAAGCGCCTTCTTGTCCTACCCTACCTGGCGATCTTCAATGTTTTTTATTCAAAATCTTTATACAATAATGTATGATCTTCAACTCTGAGGTTCTTAGCAGTGCTTAAGTTTAGGCTTTCTCGGCTCTGGATTCAATGTCCTAAGTCATGATCCATGTTTCATTTATTCCTAAAGTCCAGTTGTTTCATATAGTCCAAAATTATTTTTGGATAACCCCGAACAACACCAGATCCACAGAGAGATGATTTTGAAGTTGCAAGTATAATATAGCCTGGAGTGGCAACATCAGGTAGAGGCCGACAGAGTGTAAGGTTCCAGGTTAAGAAGAAGGAATCTGTTGACAGGACCTCGAGCAAAATCTTTCGCAATTAGAAGATTCTAAAAAACTAAACATATTTTCGTTCGCACATTCTCGTAGGCTCTTTGAAGATCAATCCATTCTTAAGATTAATCACCCACAATTTGGTATAACCAATGGAATCAAAATAAATGGGAATGTAACATTCACAGCAAAGTTGGCCTACAAAAGAATGGTCTTTCAACTCGTAGATGTACCTATATATCAAGAAGATTGTTTTCAATATAACGGTTATTGTCAGTACATAAGGGCGATGTCTCACGACTTTTATTGTGATAAACATTTATCAAATAATAATAAATGTTTATAAGGCATTAAATAATAACCATTACATCATGCATTCATCATTATAATCATTATTAAACAGATTTGATGACAATGCTTTAAAACCGAAGGTACAATTCAATTATTTATGCATTCCTTTGAGTAATGCTGTTTGGAAAATATCATTGTCCTAAGCTCAACAAGACAACAATAGTATCATTCCTGTACTTTAAGACTTCAACAAAGCGTTTGTAGGATTTAAAGTAATGCACGGTATGTCTTTAATAAGTTTTGTTTATAGTTTAATAAACAGAATCAAAAGAATGGTGTTCTACGTTGATGATAAGACAAGGTTGTTCAATGTGTTTTGACGAAATGCCCAGGGAGCTAAGTCGAAATAAATAACGTTCAACGTCAAAACTGTTAACGTTCCAAACGTTAACAGTAACAGTTTTTTTAACTCTGGTAGTCAACCAGCAATTTTAACAATAATGTTGTTGCATTCGGACGCCGGCGTCGCGTCGCGTCGGATTGTTGAGTGATTCGGTTGAAATAGATGCATTTCTATGGTTTATGTAAGAAAAATGGCAACACTGACTAGTGCGCCTGCGCATGAATATCATCTGCGCGTTGCAACTGTCAAAACAAAGTTGAAAATGGTGAGCAGGCGGTGTCGAGTCAAGCTCAATTATTTGTAATGGTCGATTACATGGAAAGGTAACTACATTTTCTTCCTTGTTTTTATTTAGCACAGTTGTATAAATCATAGTGTCCATTTTTGTATGTATATTTACTACAATCGCAGTAATTCCGACGTGCAACAAAACGCAGCTTGCGTGTCATCAAAAGCTACAATATAATAAATAACTGAAGTTATAAATATTACAATGAACGGAAATTTAAGTTTTATTTTAACTCGTTGTTTCTCATTACTATTTCACAGGCACGGAGATCTGTCGCGGACAAAAAACTCCGCCCAAGGTCGATTGAGGGCAGAGGATTTGTGGCTAGAGTTAACTTCAATGCTGAATAGTGAAGGAAGTGGTTCGGCGAGGCCCTCTGATAGGTAGAAAAGAGTTCGTCATTCATTTAATAATCATTTTATTGTAGAATCAAATGCTGAAAGCATATTATGCAGTATAGAATGAATCAAAACTGAATAAATTGTACTCAAAGATGTTTTTTTTCTAGGTTTGGTCGGATATGAAAACAAGGGTCAAAAAAGACTTCATTCATTCAGATCCATAGAGGGGGAACTGGTGGAGGCCGTGCATCATCCCTCTCCCTTACCCCTTTGGAAGAAAGGGTGATAGGGTGATGGGAATTCGCGGGAGCTTGGACCGCAACCACAAAGCCCAAGATAGCCTTTTAACAACAGTATGTACCTATGTCTATATATTTATTCATCTATCCTACCATCGTGGCATAACACAAGCGGCGTAGACAGTATGAAGTCTAACTGTATGTGATAAACATGCAATTTGTTATCTGTGCTAATGAACTATTACAGTATACTGAAAGTAAAAGAAACTGGCAAATGGTGTAATAAATTTTAAAGTTTGGTGAATGAGTGCAGTTGTGTGATGTATTAAAATTTCTTTCAATTCACTGGACTAAACCTCATTCTAGAATCACAAAAAATGCTTTACTTTATGCATGTTGAACATGTCAAATATTCTCACGATTAGGAGTTTCAAGGATTTGAACATTACAACCTAATGGTGAACGATGTTCGAGTTTAGTTTTAGAATAGGCATCCAGAAGGATGTCTGTTAAATGAATAACTGCCTTTTACAGGAGACCCTAAAACTTACATACTGAAATGATTGGGAGGCATGTTCTTAGCCTGCATTCATTTAAATTTTTGACATAAAATTTTATAAGCATTTTTTTTTCTTATTTATTAGACACCAGAAAGAGAAGAGACTGTCCCCGGCACCATCTAATCAGGAGTTTGTGGTGCCATATTACGATGGTAGGTACCACTATCATGTGTTTATTGTCCAACAATAACCTGTCAAATAGACTTTTCACAACAATACCCCCTATTCTAATTCAATTTGACAGCTAACTAAATTAAAAACGTTCCAAAATCTAAGAATCAGGTTCACCTGAATTACAATCCGTTTTCTATTAGGCCGTTATATAGAATACGGACTTTAATTCAGGTGAACTTTATTCTAAAATTAAGGAACGTTCTTATTTTAGTTTGTTCGCACTAAAATTTTAATATGATAGGGGGTATTATAAGCCAACTGAAGCATTCTGGAAATTATCCCTTTTGTATTTGTTCCTAATTTAATACAATAAGTAGCTATACTGTAAATATTAACAACATCCTTTTTTTTATTTAATAATTTTTTTTTTTTTTTACCCATCATGCCGTGTCCCGTAAGGGGTAGGCAGAGAGAACGGACCTCCACTCTTTTCCATCCAAGCATACTTCTTTCGCTTTTTCCACCGACATACTATTTCTCATACAGCTTCTCCTATTTCTCTTACTTCTTACCTGGCCTTCCTTGAGGACGGAATCGATGTGTTCGATCCACGTCATTCTCGGTCGCCCACGCTTTCTTACACCTTTCCTTTCAGACATGAATTATCTTTGTCATTCTGTTTGCATCCATTCTTTCCACATGCCCAAACCATCTCAACTTATTAACTTTCATCTTTGTCATAAGACTTCTTTCTTTCCTAATATTTTCATTCCTTTCCATATCCCATAAAGTTTTTCCACATATTCTTCGTAAAGATTCCATCTCTACTGCATTTATACTACATTCTTCTTTTTTCGTCCATGTCCATGTAGCAGGATTGCATTATGCACTAGTTTCTTTGCTTGTAGTGAGACGTTGTTGTTTCTCATTATAGGTCTTAATGCACCGCCCACCCTGCAACCAGCAACTTTCCTACGTTCGATTTCTTTTTCACACTTTCCATCATGACTAAACATGCTTCCTAAATACACATACTCATTCACTTGCTCAAGACTTTCATTTTCTACGGTTACTTTGCAATTCGTTCTTGCTTCATCCCTTTCAAATACCAAAACCTTTGTTTTGCTTACATTCATTTTTAGACCATTTTTTGCACAATTTTCAAACACACTTGACACAAGTTCTTGCAAATCATTTTCACACTCAGCCATAAGTACTAAATCATCTGCATACATAAGCGCACATACCTTTATTCCATTTAGTTCAACCCCTATATTTATATCTTTTAACCCACTGACGCAAAAATCAAAGAACAAATTGAACAACCAGGGTGACATGACGCACCCTTGCTTCACACCTTTCGTAAGATTTAACCATAGCTGCATCAAATAAAATAGAACAGATAATTATTTATACTTATAGTTGATTTAGAATATTTAGGGTAACACACCACCCGTTGACGTTCAATTAATCTTAACATTTCAAAATGTCTATTAATTTTTTACAGGTCAGGAAACTTTTCAGAGAGGCTCCCATACTTCTAGGAGCCTGCGTTTGACTCCAAGTAGGGCATCCTCCTTGGAGGAATTTCCCATCACGGGAAGTCCGCACAGAGGCCTCCAAACTCCTCGGAGGAGCCTGCGCTTAACTCCAAGGAGGGCGCCCTACTTGTAGGAGTTGCCCACTACGAGAAGTCCTCAGAGAGGCCCACAAACTCATCGGAGGAGCCTGGTTAATCAAATATTCATACAATCAACGCTATCTATGTGATCGCAAGTGTATTTTTTTTTGTGCATGATTTTACCACACCAAAGCCATTTTAACACACAATTTCATCCATAGATAACTATGTTGGACTTCTTATCTAACTCACTACTCTTGCTTCTACATTACTTTCATAATCTATTAATATAAAGGAATGTGCCTGACTGACTGACATACTCACTCATCAACGCACAGCCCAAACGGCGATTTAGTACCAGAAATATATTAGGGTATATATATTGTAACCGCTGATATAATTTTATTTTATTGATCTCTTCTCATGTATATATTTATTCAAATATCAATAAAGATTTTTATTGTTGTTTGTCATTGTTTGCTACCAACATAATAATAGTATTTATTTAAGAGTTCTTATTTGTGATGTGACATGTCTCAGCCTAGTGGGTCATTTTGATATTTATTTTATATATTTTATTACAACTGTGCTAGAGCTAACTTATTTAAAAAAAAAAAAAACAGTCGTACAATCCACCTCACATCTATATTTTTGTATCCATTTAGAGAGTTAAATAATACATATTTTTATTTTTTTATTATTGACTGAATTTTTGTAAATAAATTATTGTGTATCATTCTTCTTTTAGAAATAATAAATAAAATGTTGTATATAGGTATTAAGTTTCTTACCAAATGTCTAACCATTGCTTATACTTGTAATTTTATAAGAAATTAAATGAAACATTTGTTAATTTTGTGGTTTTATTGAATGAAATGAAAATACATACATGTAATATAAATAATTTCATGTAGGTCATGTAGCACCTTGTAAATTTCAACGAGATCTCCCCGATCTCGTCTCTCCTTCAACGTTGTCAGTTTAAGCTCTGTTAAAGGATCCTCATATTGAAGATTTCTCAACTGTCGAGGTATTTTGGTGGCTCGTCTCTGCACTTTCTCCAACAAGTCAATATCCTTGATTAGTGATTCCAGATCTGGAAGGCATACTCCAGTGTTGGTGTGACAAAAGTTATATAAATCTTGCGAAGAAGCAGGGCTGAGTCTGGTGAGTGAAATGCCCTCTTTATCAGGTACAGTAGTGTGTTTGCTCTTTATAGTCAAGAGACTATACCCATGATGTGCTCCTCCCATTTAAGGTCACTACTAACAACCACACCAAGATCCTTCTGTTTCCCCACACTCTTCAGGGACACATTGCCCAGTGTTAATTACTACATAATTCGCTGTATCAAAGCAACAGTAGGACATATGGAAAACGATAGTTTTCATATAATGGCTAATCTTTATTTTATTACAACTAAAATTATGTTTTTACCAAATTATTAAAGAAATCATTATTGTGTTTTTGCTATTAACTAAAAAAAAATATACATTTTTATTAAATAAATGCATTTTTCTACCAATATATGCACAAGTATATTAGCAGGATGTCCTAGTGTTGCATTGATACAGCAAATATTATATGCAGACCCTCAAGATGGTTTCAAGAGCCGCTAATCCTTGGGCTCTTTCAACTCTATCAGACTTAGTTGAGGGGACGACTTGTGCTGGTGGATCATTTTCTCCTTGTGCATTTGGATCAATGGGCGGTTCTGGAAGCTTCAGGTGCAGGGAAATATTGTGTAGCACGGAACATGCAAACACAATCGTGGCCGCAACTGAAGGTGCATAGTGCAGTGTCCTGGATTTGAGCAAACACCTCCAACGTCGTGGTCCAACGGCCGTCGTGGGTAACCAGAATCGCCTAAAATACAAAAAATATATTAACGTCACTTCCTTGTACATAGAACAGAACACCAGACTTCTCTGTCCCTATAGATGTTACTTGCTTCCACAACGGCCATGCTATCAATCATACACTTTCTAGGACTCGTTTTACTCCAGCCATATCTTATCGACATGGTTGAACCAAATGGTTATTATCTTTGTTAACCTTCCGTCGGGCGCAACCGATCTAGCCGGCACATTCAAATTGTTTTTGTCTGTATTTTTTTTATTTTTTTTCAAACTTGTGTATGGTACTCAGTACCTTCGCTCCTTTATATTGTGCACGATATGCACACATTTAGTATGAAATTGACATTCATGGGGAGATGTTCTGTCACTTTGAGATCAAATAGGCTCATTGCGCCCGAAGTCGTTCCAAACACAAAGTACGGAATTTATATATTTTTTTAATGAAAATATTAAAAAAAAAATACATTTAATTAGAATATTACGGTAAAAATATTTTTTTAAAATTATTGCGTCTCTTTTATCAAGTGGCCTGTTAGGCACATTGCGCCCGTTCATGTTATACATAATATATTATTTGTGTATATTGTATAGAGTTTTTGATAAGAATAATCCCGAAGACTTATTTATAGAGGATATAGTGATGGGCTTAGTGGAATATGATCCAATTCTAAGAGATGATTTTGACGAATAGAGTGACAATGTTTCTGAGGATGAGGTAATGAAAATTCAGACACGGAACAAGACGATGAAATTGATGAGGATTCTATACGTTCAGACAAAGGTCGCCAAGGGGGGGTAAAGGGGGCAGCTGCCCCCCCCCCCCCAAGAGATTAAAAAATGTAGACTGCAGACCGTGATTTGCCGTTAAATCCTAAAAAAATATTCATACTCTTGACTATACTTAAAATTCATATATTTCTCATCCTCTATAATATAGGATATACGGAAAATAGCCTATGACTGGGTTCAATTGCCCCCCCCCCCCAACGTACAGCTCCTCACAATATAATCATGCATTTACCAGGGTTAAAAGGAAAAGCGAAAATGCTACGAGTATTATTGATTGTTGGAATTATCTTTTTTTCTGAAGATATGATAGAATATAGAGTCAATGGTTAATTGTACCTATCAATAATATATGGATACAATAAAAGAAAAATATACTAGGGAAAGGGATATAAAACCTATTATATAATTTTATTAATATTTTTTTCTGAAAAAATATTGTAATTAATTACACAAAACTTGAAAGAAAAACATAAATCATACACAAAAAAGGTTTTTTTTTTAATGATTTTTGTGACACGCTAAAATTTGTTTAGAATTTTTTAATATTTTTTTCAATGTTGTTTTTAAATTGAATGAACAGTCATACAATCGAAGGAAAAAAAAAATTTTGTTTTTTTTTTTCATTTTTTATTTTTTTTGCTATATTTTTATTTCTGTGTGGAAAAAGTTGAAAATGAACACCATATTTTGTAAAACTGATTTTTCTTCAAATGTTGTTTTTATAAGAATCTTTTCTTTTTATTTCTACCAAAAACATACTAAATAAATATAATCATAAGTAATAATTCATCTATATACATTATATTAAAAATTATTGGCAGTTTTTATGTGTGCCTATCAGGCACATTGCGCCCGAACTCGTTGCACTAAACATTGCGCCCGACGGAAGGTTAATAATAATATAATATGTAGGTACTTACCTTTATTGATAAACAAAAGAACATGTCAATATACAAGTTACTAGTTAAAACTCGAGCTTAAAATGGGAAAATTGTTATTATTTCCGCATTCTTCCTCTGTTCTACTGAACTTCATTAAAAATAGTTTACATAGTAGATGTTCCATAGACTCTTCACACTCACTACAAAATCTGCACTTGGGATCCTCCACAAGTCCCATTTTAAATAGTATCCTATTGACACCATAGTGTCCGGTGAGTATCCGTACAATATTAATATGGGTGCCGTCAACGCACCCAATAACCCCCAGAAGTAGGAATTTCCTTTGAAACCTGAAAGAATTCAGAATTTTGGTTATGACATATTGGAGATAAAAACGGTTGTTTCTCTATGTTTACCATATACTATCATGCTTGTGGTTGGCAATAATACTTACTTGGCTTTGATATTAGTTCTTTCTTGAGCAGTTGTAGGGAACTTAACCCACTTTTGGAGCATCTTATCGCAGCTCAACGCTCCCACCACTTGCTTCATAAGCCTACTTACTGTCTTCTGGGGGATATTATGTGACAGCCCTATAATTTTCTGGTACGACCCAGTAGCTAAGAAGCTCAGTGTAAGAAGCACCTGAAATTCATTGCGCATATTTTATAAAACAGCTGGCTTTGAGAAAAAAACATTTGAATAACCGTAATAATTATAGGTAGGTATAAGAACTTAAAATAAAACACACCTTTATCTCGACGGGGTACAACTTGGTACCTTTAAGTTTACCCAGTTTTCGCAAATCGTCACAGACAAGGCGAAACCCAGACTTATTTAACCTGAAGTGCCGAATGAATTCGACATCCGAGAGGATCCTCTCGAAATCTTGTCTGCGACGATTGCGGAAACGGGTTTCATGACGGCTTGTTAAGAATGCTCCGTGGAGTAATAAAAGTAGATGCATTATGCTAAAACAATATAAAGACTTATTAAGAATAATACTACAACAGTTTTATCACAATTAAATTAATGAGTAACCATTGAATGGTGTACATGAATCATCCACAAGCCCCAATAATAATAATGTTGAAAATAATTATCACTATTGTAGGAATTTTCTTCAGTATTGATTATTAGTCTAAAAATCTTATGCGCAAATTGACTATATCTTTTAGGGTGTTTATTATTTAGAATAATCGTTGTTGATGTATGTAATGCTTGGTTTTCACAGTTTATAAGAAAAATAGCGCTATATTTGGTACCTCGTTGCGTACGCGACAAATTTGATGTAGCAGTTATAATATTTTCCACTTATTGCTACGACAATAATATTATCTACTATTATATAATATCGTATAGAAGCCCTAATTACACATTAAAAACAATTACTTACATTTTTTTAATGAATTATCCGTTTATTACAATACACGATATGCGTAACAGCACCACTTTTGGTCACGCTCCCAAAATGCTGTTAACCCGACCGTTTAACAGCGAACGTTACGTCAAAAATGTATTTCGACTTCGATATAACAGCAGCGTCGTAATGTTTCCATAGATTTCGAGGTAACGTTTAACGTTAATTTTTAACAACTGTTAGAAATATTTTTTCGACTCGGAATTTGGAACAACATTGTTTAACGCCTGTTGATCAACAGTTTTTATGTTATCTCTATGGAAACAACAGCAAATTGTTAACGTTAGAGGGTGTCGTTAGCATTTCGACTTGGCCCCGGTATTTACTTACCAACAAGCTCTTTCTTAATTACTTCATGAGTATTATCTGTTCTTTCTTAGTTACACTTTACTATGTGTTCATTCGAAGTAACTTTCTCTGTTATTTTTCTCATCTGTCTTGATTATCAAATTTTCTTCTTCTCTTTACTTTTCTTACAGCTTTTGCAGCATTTGGGTAGCGGGGTAGCCCCTTCTTCAACATCTTCAATGACTGCAGTTTCGTTTAGAACTGTCATTATATCTCTGTTGATAGATTAACCCTAGATCTCAAACATTATTTTTCTTTCAGTTATCACCAACCTTCATTATTTTGACTACGCCACGTTTGGAAAAGAATTCAAAGACTTTTTATATATTTTTTCATTTACCATACCAAGTAGTGTTTTTTTGAACATTTGTTTAGTTTAATAACACACATATAAAATATAATCTTACGATCTGTTCAGAGGAATTTACATCGCGATTCCGAGCAAACTGCAATCTCAATAACGATGTCATTATGGCATTGAAATTTTGGTTTTTAAGTTGGAATCCTGTCTCAGATTGGACGGGACCGGTTGACTGGTAGAGAACTTCAAGCATTAAGTTCTGCGGGCTATATTGACACCTTTGTATTGAAGAGTGTAATTTATTTATTATTATTTATTGTAAAATAATTGAAACTTCATTGAATATTGATAAATCTGCTATTTTAACTTCGCCGTGGTATCTGATTAGCACTAATTAGGGTAAAATAATTTATAAAACCAAAAGTAAGTGAATCATAAGAAAACTATACATTCCCTTATCAGAAATTTCGTCCAGGAGCGAGTAGATAGAGCGACCCAGATAGATGGAGTATTTCGATAATGGGCCATTTTCTCAACACTAGTACCATTAGGGCTAATTAGTGGCAGTGAGAAAGTACCTTCTTACCTTCTTCAAATGGAGGGAAAGGAAATACATGAACTTGAAGAAGGTATTAATTAAATCTATGTGTGAAATCAAACTTTGAAACGCAACGTCGTACGAATATTGTTCCTGAATAATAACGATCTCAAATAAATATAATTTTTCGCATATTTATGAAGATATGCGAAAAATTATAGGTATGCATCAGGTACATTCGCAGTTTTCAAATCAGTTTAACTCATTCTAATTTTCAAATCAGTTTAACTCATTCTAATTTTATAAAAAATCTCATTACAAAAATTGTCTCATTACATCATGAATCATATTTTTAATGTTTTTTATCCTTTTCGTTTCCTTATTTCTGAGGGTCCTAACCAATACCATCAATGAACACCAAACGCCTCCTGCCCTTTCCGTACTTACTCCGTAGCAATAAACAATAAATTTGATTACTGATATGACAAATAATTAATTTTAATATCGAACTTAAGACAAACAAGAATTAGAAAGCCATTAAAAATAAATTTAAAATCAAAATTTAGTGTTTTATTTCTTTTACATTACTACTTTTCTAGACAAAGATGTCAGTCAGAATTTATTGTCTGGGGCATTTTTTCTAGCAAACCGGTTCCGCCCAATCTAAGACAAGACAACCCCGGGTAGAAATTTCAAATGAAAAACACTTGAGAGTATTTATGCCCTGACCGGGAATCGAACACGGGACCTTTAATCAGTTAGCGCATGTACAACTTGTTACGTACCTACCTATAAGCTAAAAGATTACTGAACTTCACAACAACTAACAATGGTTACCCCCACACTATTGGAAATCATACATACTCTATAGTATGAAACTCGGCAGCGCCTTAACAAACTGATCCACCCAGATTTATCTAAAAATACGAACTAGGTAGGTAGGTACTTACCTATATATTTAATTATCGTAGCAAAATTTTCATATTTAAAGAGAACCTGTTCAATTGTGGCAAATAAATCATAGCAATGTAAAATTATTGAGATAATAAGAGACAATAGATTCACCAAAGTAATAAATTGACGACATTAGTGTGTGGCAGTTTGAGAGCCAAACTTACTAGTGTCGTACTGTCGACCATAGTAGCGCGGAGAGAATACACTCCAACCCCGGGATACGTTGTTTCTTCTAGTGGTATAATTCATTAAACGAGTTCAAATGTTCCTATGTTCAAACTTTTGAGTCTTACCTATGTAATTATTCAATTGGTACGAATTATTAAATGATTATATTATTCCAGATATTTACAACAAGATTATCGAAAAAGTTCCAGTGATTATGTTTAGTAAATTATTATTATCAACTATCATATACAACTATATGACAAAATTTTATCAAATCAAATAGTTTTGATTTTGTAACCTCAACAAATTCAGACATACAGCAGTATCGAAGACCGTGAAATCAATCTGTGTTCTAAACATCAAAAGACGGCAATAATGATTGATGTAATGCAACAAAGAGATGACACAATAATCTATATTGCTGAGAAGTTTTTCAATCATTAGCGTTTATTTTAACCCCAAAAACATTAAATACAGCAAGAATATTATCCAAGTGTTGTATAGTAGGGTGGTGCGAAAAACGTCAAGTTGATGATATCGATTCGCCATAGTGCCGAAATGTTGCTATTGGTAAATACAAGAAAAACAAAAAAAGAATTATTCAAATCGGACTTTATCTTCCGATCCCGCAAGCCACATGAAAAATATGAAAATTTCAGTTTTTTCAGAATTTTTCAAAAATTATACGCATACATATTTTTAATCGCTATAGTGAAAAATCGTAACAGATTGTACAGTTTAATAATAATTAAAAATATTGTTGCGTTTAGAGAATATCTTCCGATCGCGCATGGCTCGTTAAAAATTGAGAAAAATTCAATTTTGAGGGAATTTGATGAATTATGTCCTGTAGTCGGTTTGCGGTATCAGATTAAGATTTAAATGTAAGTAAGATATTATTGAGCATAAAAGGTTGTTTTAAAACAATCCAGAACTTACATGGAAGAGTTCGCTGCAGAGCAGGAGAGACATGAGAGGGCTATGGCTAAGAAAAGCGTTGAAAGCCAGGCAAACCGCAAACTGAAGTCAGTTTGCGGTCTCAGATTAAGTTTTGTTTACCCATCACGTGTACTGTAAGGGGAGGCAAAGATAACGGACCTCCACTCCTTTTTATTCATGCACACTTCTTTCGTTTCTTCCATCGACATACCATTTCTTCAACCTTGTATAGTGACAAACAAAAGTAGAATTTTCTGTTCTAGGTAACAAAAGTCGAAGGTTATGGATTCAAGCTGTAACTTCTAATAAATTCGATTCTTTGAACAAATTATTTATGAATTTTTCATTCTAGGAATACCTTTAAAAAACCTTAGAAGTGCCTATGAATGACTCCCTTCAAAAGCCTAGCTGCTTGGGTGACGACTTCTGATCAACAATTTGAAGAATAATTTTACTCGGATTAGAATCCTGTCTGAGATTAGACGGGACTGGTTGACTAGTAGATAATGCTTTGAGCATTAAGTTCCGTCGGCTTAACTGACACCTATGCAGGTTTAGAAGAGTGTTATTTATGGTTATGAAAAAACAGCCAGGGTTCATATGCTTTTCTGTAAATGTGTCTGGATCCAAACAAATTACTTAACCAACTAAACCAACTAAGCAAAACCGTCGCGACATGAATCCACGATCTTAACCAACTAAGCAAAGCCGTCGCGACATGAATCCACGATCTTAACCAACTAAGCAAAGCCGTCGCGACATGAATCCACGATCTTAACCAACTAAGCAAAGCCGTCGCGACATGAATCCACGATCTTAACCAACTAAGCAAAGCCGTCGCGACATGAACCCACGATCTTAACCAACTAAGCAAAGCCGCCGCGACATGAATCCACGATCTTAACCAACTAAGCGAAGCCGTCGCGACATGAATCCACGATCTTAACCAACTAATTGGTCCACTTATTGTTATCATACCTGTTTTAATTTTTATGTATTGTTAATGACTGTCTGTTTACCTAAATAAATAAAATAAAAAAAATAAATAAAAAACTAAGCAAAGTCGTCGCGACATGAATCCACGATCTTAACCAACTAAGCAAAGCCGTCGCGACATGAATCCACGATCTTAACCAACTAAGCAAACCCATCGCGACATGAATCCACGATCTTAACCAACTAAGCAAAGCCGCCGCGACATGAATCCACGATCTTAACCAACTAAGCAAAGCCGTCGCGATATGAATCCACGATCTTAACTAACTAAGCAAAGCCGTCGCGACATGAATCCACGATCTTAACCAACTAAGCAAAGCCGTCGCGACATGAATCCACGATCTTAACCAACTAAGCAAAGCCGCCGCGACATGAATCCACGATCTTAACCAACTAAGCGAAGCCGTCGCGACATGAATCCACGATCTTAACCAACTAATTGGTCCACTTATTGTTATCATACCTGTTTTAATTTTTATGTATTGTTAATGACTGTCTGTTTACCTAAATAAATAAAATAAAAAAAATAAATAAAAAACTAAGCAAAGTCGTCGCGACATGAATCCACGATCTTAACCAACTAAGCAAAGCCGTCGCGACATGAATCCACGATCTTAACCAACTAAGCAAAGCCATCGCGACTTGAATCCACGATCTTCATGCCAATTAAAATAGAAATACGAGGAAATAAAAGAAGTAAAAATCGTTGCGAGAAAATATTTATTCAAATGAGAACGATGAATTTATATTATATTCAAAAAATAAAACGAATGTTGCCGGTATAACTGGAGGAGGATTTGTGAAGGAAATAGTTCGCTGTCCCCTTATCAAAACTTTAACAAGAAACATTACAATAAACATTAAGTTTAATAACAAAACACAATGCATAGAAACACGCACAATAGACAATAATTTGTCAAGAAATTTATCAAGTGTCAGAGATCGAGTAGGATGAGTGTTGGTGACGAATAAAGGAAACTTTTCTATGGCAGACGTCTGCATCGCATTATAATTAAGTAGCTCTTGAACAGTAACACTGTCATATTATTTTAAGTGCTATTACAGACGGGCTAACTTTGTTTCATAAACATTCTCGTCTTCGGAAAAACCAGTGAAGGAAATTAAGAGGTATTTTTTAAAATTAAGATTTTTCGGAAGAATTGAAATGTCAGAGAGGTTTAGATAAGTACATACATATAGTAACACCTTAAAAAAGTGGCGTAAATAATGAGTCCAAAAGAATTTTGTAGGTAATATTATTCGCAAATTGGTTTCCCGACTTAAATTTCTAGTCAAATGATAATCAACAATTTTTTTAATAACATAATGGCCTGTACACATCTGAACACGCGCGGTAACGTAACCAATGCAACGTATCAAAATTCCATGGTACGTGGTTCGCGGTTATTCGTCACGAACATGACATCGCGCGTGTTCAGATGTGTACAGACCTTTAGACGAAATTTAATAATTAATTATTTTTGACCCAGTTCCTATTTTGAACATTTCTGCATTCTAAAATATCTTTCATACACAAAGTTTCAATACACTTTGGATTTTAGATATAATACCTATTTGGGTTAAAAATATTATTTTTTTTTAATAACAATAATTATTTTCTAGCTCGTCAGAGTTACAGAGCCTGTGAGTTGGGCTATTATATTATATATAAGGTAATATTACAAAGTGTTCTTTAACGAGCAGGTCATATTCACTTTATATGCATATCGCAGACATGATTGACAAGGTTTTAATGTGGGTCACGTATAAAATACCTGTCGACTATATTTTCTTAAAATTAAATTATTTTAACAATGTAGAAAAATAATTGCCTTTCGACGCCGCGCTCTGGTCTAGATTCGAACATCTGAAGCTTAACTAAAGAGTACTTATGTCGATTGCATTTTCTGAAAGATTGAAAATGCAGCAAACCTGTATTTTTTGCTTATCTACTTTGGTAAATATGAAACAGGTTGACAATTGATACATACAATAAATGTCTCAATATCCGGTGTGAAGGATCGCAACTAAAGTATTCTAATAAGGGTTTTTTTAAGACTGGATTTCTCCTAATTAGTAGGGTAAATCAAAGCATAGTATTTGAAATAATCTCGACAATGCTGACAACCTCCATCGGATTGGGTTTCAGTCCTTTTACATTATTGCAACAGTGTTCCCCTTTTCCCTACAAAATAATAATAATAATAATAACAAAATCTAGTTTTTTGACCACAAAATTATTAAAAATAACATTAAAAATGAATTTATTAAACGATTAAAAAAAGTTTTGAAAAGTTTTCTCTCCGGGAGAAATAAAATTATGGCCATTAATTCATGGGTTGTACCGAAAATTTTGTATTCTTTTGGAATCATTGAGTGGAACCAAACGGAACTAGACAAGATAGATTTAAAGGTACGTAGTTTGCTCAAGCAATATAGGATGCATCATCCAAGATGTTCCTTGATGAGATTATATTTACCAAGGAAGATTGGTGGTAGAGGCATGTTAAACATCAAAAACATGAATAACAAAGAGATAAACCTCCTCCAATCTTACTTTATCTCATCAAGGAATAAATTGGGTTATGAAGACCTCATTGCGTGTGATTTGAAGTACACGCCCTTAAATTTATCAAATCCTGTTTCACCACCGATAATTGGGGTACAAGATCGGGTTGATATATGGAAAGGCAAGTCTCTCCACGGTCGATTCTTCGAAACTTTAAATTCATCACATGTAAGTCTTGAAGATTCGACTGGATGGTTGAGGTTTGGTGAACTATTTAGCGAAACAGAAGGTTTTGTCTGTGCAATACAAGACCAAGTCATCTTAACCAATAATTATAAAAAATATATTATTAAAACACCTGACACTATTGATAAATGTCGTGCATGTGGCCAAACGGGAGAAACACTCAGACATATTTTGTCTGGGTGTTCTCTCCTGTGTGGTTCTGATAATCTGCACAGACATAACGATGTGGCTAAAATAGTTCATCAAAAGCTTGCCTTGAAATATGGTTTACTCGATTTTGAAGTACCTTATTATAGGTACACCCCAATTTCGGTAATGCAAAACAATAATACAAAGTTATATTGGGATATACCAATACAGACTGACCGAACGATTAACGCAAATCGTCCGGACATTGTATTGGTTGATCGTAGGAACGGGATAACCTATCTCGTGGATATCACTGAACCGTATGACGAAAATTTGAAAAAAGCCGAGCAAGACAAGATAATTAAATATCTTGATCTTGCTCACGAAATCAAGGATATGTGCCATACACCAGCAACACGCATAATACCTATAGTGATATCGACGAATGGAGTTATTCCTAAGTCTCTTAAAGACAATCTAGGGAAACTTGGCATCTGTTGTGGTCTCAGATATGCCATCCAAAAGGCAGTTCTGTTGTCCTCATGTAGGATGTTAAGAAGGTTCCTTTCTCTGTAGTTCGAAGATCTCTCATGATTACATTACATCGTGATGTATCATGAGAGATAATACCGATATTTTTATATTTAGTATATAGCATTGTATTTAATTTTAATTTGTTTTTATTAATTTTTTTTTACAATGATGTATACTTCATATGATATATTGTGATTTAATGAATAAATGATTGGAAATAATAATAATAAATCAGATTTATTTTCGATATATAAAAAAAACAAGCATACAATTAAAAAAAGTAGTAACAAAACATATTTAATCTTGTATTTTGCAAAATTTTCGAAATTGTTTTAACATAGATACTTAAATCTCATAACGCTTTAAGCAATAATCTATATATAAAGCCAATAAAGAATTGCATAGTTTTTACATATTACACTAACAACTTTTCGAATTTATAGATTTTCATTTTCGAGCTTAATATCAAGTTTGTTCTCATCTGTTTAAACGTTCCTAGGCAAAAGTTGTTTGGACTCCAATTTAAGGTAAAAAATAACTAAAAATCGAGCATGCCAATGGAAAATTAAAAATTCTGGTACCGAATATGAATACATTAATATAAGATCAGCTGGTCTAGACAAAATCAAATTGGCGTTCGACTACAAACGAAGATTTCGTCAATGTATAGTGCGAAAAAATTTAGTGTCCACTGGAATATATAAACAATTATTTAAACCAAACAAAGACACTTAAATAAAAATATAAAAAAGTGGACAGTTAATTTTCTTCCTATTCTACACTGTCGAAGAATTCGTTTGTTGTTGATCGCCAAATGCAATTTGTCAAGGCCTATAGAAGCATGATTTTAAATTTGTTGGTTATCGTCAGAAGAAAAAAACCAACAGAAGAATGATAACCTACAAATTTGACATTTTATAGGCTTCACTGGAGCTTTGGAAAGCAACTTGATTGACTCAGCAAGGATATTAATAATTCTAAAAATGATTGAATGCTTGAATTTAGTATGAATGTGAATTTGTGTGAGACGAAAAAGCTTTCATTTTCAACTTCTAACTTAGCTCTTAAATTACAGCCATAACTTCAATTAGTTCTGTAGCTTTTAAGCTCCCGTCACACATTACATATTATAATGTAAGCGCATTATTATTCAAGAATGTAAGTGATCCTATAATTCACAGGGAAATTTATGTGTGAAGTAGTTTTCGCCAAACTAATTTAATCCCTCGATCATTTCCCACTAGAAAATTGTTAGTGACGGAACATTAGACTTGATGATTATATCTGCGAAGATCACGATTATATAGTTAGAATTAATATAATGATTAAACAAGCGAGGATGCTCCTTTTTTCTTAAGCCAAAACTAGTCATTGCATATCTCAAACACCTCTACATCAAGAGAACGACCATACATCTTCAAACTTTTTCGAGAAATCAAAGGCAGTTCACAAACGCTCTTCATCATTGACATCTGATTGGAAAGCATTTTTATTGAAAGAAAATGGAACGAAATTAAAAAAAATGGACAAAATTACCGTAGGAATCACATTTTTTTTTTATAAAAAATAATGAATCTTTGCTCACTCAGAGTGAACACAAATACATTCGTGTGTCGTGAGTGAGAAATATGGTCGTCATCTGGGATCGAACTCACGACCTCCGAACGGTACAGTACGAAAGCCGGCGTCGTAACCACTATTCTATCAACATATTTGTCTAAATTATATATTAGATTGAAAATGATAAATTTCTTTGAAAATAATCAATCTATGAATTAATTCTCCCTAAGTAACCTTGCTTAAGGGAGGCAACAAAACTCTTCAGTTCTCCAGCACTTTCAATGACCTTATTCCTCAATTATGACTCGTAGGACGGTATTTTTCAGTTTCTGGAACTTGGTGGGAAGACAAGCTTTTGGATTAACAACAACCATGAAACAACCATTTGGATTAGAAAGTCACGGCTTTTATTTCCAAAAAAAAATTTAAGATTATTTCAAGGCCATCAATTTCATATTCAATATGTTGAAAAATATTCGTCTCACAGTAAGACTCAAACCCGCATCCTTTGTGTCTTAAGCAGAGGCACGTTCTAAGCTTTTACATATTTTTCATTTAATAATAATTCGAAATTGTGAAATCTTTTAGTAAACCAAATTTGGAAAAAACAACTACTGATCCATTTTTAAGTTGTCTCTATTGCCTATGTCGAACACAACTTTTTTTAGATTCTTGTGTGGTTTTCAACCAACCAACAAACCAATCAATCAAGAATGAATAAAACAACGATCTTTAGATACTATTTATAAAATAATTCCAAACTCTCACGGATTTGTTTTGATTTGTGATCCGTTTTTCAGAATATGACGCGTAGGTGAAGATCTTTATTGTAACTAGATGCTTAACTATGAAATGTTAGTTATCTACCATACTTAAGGCTCTCGTTACTAGTTAAGTACCTTCCCTTCCTACAAATATCACGCCATTCAGGCTCTATGGGGAAGAGATTCGATCATGTACGTATCTGTAGATACACGTGTTCACCTATAGGCTATAATCATAATGAATCAATAGACGTGAATATGGATTATATTGTTAGAAGAATGTTAAAAAGAATGTTTTTTTTTCTCAAATGTATTATACTTTATTTTTCAAATCGCTTAAAATTTATAATACCTTTGATCACTAAAACTATGCTATGTCGTAGCCGGCGGAGCTAATTGCCTGAGGCAATTTTTTCTAGTCAATCGGACCTGTTAAATTTAGAGAAATTCTGACCCTATCGGAAATCGAACTCGGGACCTCTTCATTAGAACTATATGCATATAACACTAGGCTACATACCGAGTTGTCATATTAAATATTATAATTACTTATTATGGATTCAGGATTTGATTCAGCATCAGAATTTTTCTGTTTTTCATTTCAAATTTATCCTCGAAAATGGCATTCTTCCTGATATTGGATGATTCAGGTTAAGCAGAAAAATTGGCTCGGGTCGAATTTTGCCGGTTATAATAATACCTACTGAAAAGGTTTTTTTTAATAACTACCTATATAATATCTTATATATCTTTTCATTTTTTTTAATGAATCTGTGCTCACTCGAAGTGAACACAGATACACTTTTTGACATCTTTCACACGCAAAGGCTTGTGTCGTGAAAGCGGAATAAAGGTCGTCATGGACGGGATTCGAACCTACGACCTCCAATACGCTGTAAGTACGAAAGCCGCCGATTGATACCACTGGACTACCAACCACCTCATTGATTGATTCTGTACTTGTCTTGTTTCAAAAAACATGAGACATTAATGAGCGTTTTTGATTGCGTTGAGCTCCATAAGAAGTATATTATATAAAATTAAGGTCTAGCTCAAGAACAGATTATCTGACATAAATATAATATGCATGAATGCCATCACTTGCATAAAATTCAAATACTTGAGGTAGGTTTATCGGTCATTTTGATGAAATTTATTTGACGAACATAAAAAATAAACAGGAACCAATTTGAAACAAGATTGGTATTTACATTTGCGAGGTAAATAAAATCCTAGTGACACATAGATTTTTTTGAAACTCATTTTCCTAGTGACAAAATAAATATTTTTAGATCTCATTACATATTTTAATAAAAAAATTAAATTGATTCTATGAATGTTCCATAAAGTTGACACATTTCCTTGAAAATACTTGGGAGCTTAATGGTTTATATTTTTTTGATTTATTTCGAATTACAAAAAAAATCTTTTTTTTTTTAATTTTATGGATTTACACAACAGTATACAAAAAATCTATATAAAAATCTATATTTTAAAATAACATGCCCTTGGTTTGAAAATGAAGATAGTTTCAAAGTATGCTCCGCAATAGGAATCTCTAATGAAATTAATGTTTTTTTCTTTATTTTTGTAATATGAGGCAAATCTAAGGAAGCAACAACTCACCTGGCAAAGAAAGCAGCAGCTGCAGAAGCCTGAGCAGCACTTCCCGGCATCCCGTTGACCCTGTAGGAGAACTGAGACTCCGAATAGAAGCCAACCTGTGGAGTTTGCAACATCACTTGATTCACTTCACTGTGCACTACCTTGCGGACACTTTGACCATACAACGCACTTTGATTCCTATCATAACTCTTAAACAAAACTTGATCACTTCCCTTGACCACCTGGCCGTGCTTAATCACCTGAGCAGCAGGTGTCTCCCTGCCTCTCGGCTGCGGCCTGATGTGGTGGTACTTGGGAGAGAAGCACTCCAACGCAGCCTGATTGCCATTGTTCTGTGCTGGAGCCATGTTGCTGTAATCCGTGGAGTTCTGCCGGTGACAGCTCCCTCTGCCACTGCTGTGAGTGCTTCTGTATCTGTCTGAATTATTATCATCCCTCATTAGATTGTTCTGATTGTTTTTATACCTATCAGCACTCTGATATTCATCGTATTTGTTTTGATTAAACTTTTGTCTATTATCAATGTCGTTCGATCGATTCGAAGAAAAATTATTAACTTTATTTATTTTGTCGTTGTTATAAAATTCTTTGACGTTTGATCTATTGTTGACGTGATCAATCCAATGTTCGGAGCCGCGCGGCGGCCTGGACGCGTGACGATGCGACGCGGACACACGTGCCTCCATCGCTGCGGTTCGCGCACAACTGTTAGCCGTCTCCGCTCCAGTGCTACTTGAATCTCCCCTTTGAAAGCTACCGGTGTTTTTCCCGCCCCGAACTTCAACGCTAGCGTTCGCTTTTGATTCATGCGAAACTTTGGGTAGTTTGGATTGCATCAAAGAGAGCTTTTTCTTTTTTGCTGTGGCCGCTACGTAGTTGAAGTAACCGTCATTATCCATGCGTGGGGTGATCATTTTCATCTGCAAAAAAAAAACAGGAAACATTAAAATAATACTCTTGAAATCAAGACTCATACGTGTTGCATAAACAATTAAGATGAAAGCGATTAAAGATAATAATTAATATGACTGTGTTTATTTATTTGGAGTGTAGGTATCCTTTTGAATAATGCATGGCGGTGTTCCTGTAAGTGAGCCATCACTTTGGCTCTGATATAAAGCAGGCTGCGTGCAATAAAATAAATAATAAAAGATGACAGTTATGTTGCAGTACGGCTCAGTACTTGATGGCTACTCTCGTTTCACGAGCTAATAAAAATCCTTTAATAAAAGAATAATCTCCCTCCTCTTGAGTCCAGATTCTCGTACCGCGTCACTCTTGAGGAGTCCATACAGCCATTAATACATCATACCAATGAGATTTTTTATAGCCTGTTAAATCATATAAAGTCGTTTATTTTATTGTCCGTATGTAAGTATTCTGCAAAGATGTTTTAACATTTAATCCAAATTGAGTAATGTATTTAAAAACAGATATCAAGAATGAAGTTGCATATTAAACGATCACATATAGCATTAAAAAAAAACTCAACGCAGAACCTCATAACTACTATCTTGCAATTGACGTTTAACTTCAATGAAGAAATGCATTCCTTAAAATTTCTCAATGTTTAATGTAAGCCGTCATAAATGTCTCAACGATGTTATCATCCGGTTTAAAGGACCAACAATTTAAGTACGGTGGTAGAAACCTAGTACCTACATAGATCGTACACAAGATAAAATTATTGTGCAATATTATAATATACTCGAATAATTATTCATGTATTGTAATTATTTTTTAAGGATACCAGTGTGCAGTATAGTTTACTGCTTATTGGGACCATTTCAATATTATAAAAGCCATCATCAATTCCGACATTAATTTATGAAAATTCAATATTTTGTAATGTAAGATGAATAGAGACAAGAATAATTATTTATTTACAATAGGATAAAAAATATGGGTAAGTACACCTAAAGGGTCACTGAAGCAGCGCAAGATCGAGCGCGGTGGAGGGCTCTTGTTGCGTCCCTATACCCCTAAGTAGAGCTACGGGTAGCCTTGTGGTATAGGCGTGGACTTCAGATCACGAGGTTCCGGGTTCGATTCCCGATCGGGTCAGAATTTTAAGTGTATTTATACTTAAAATTCTGGCCTGTCTCAGATTGGACGGGACCGGTTGACTGGAATAAATTGCCTCAGGCAATAAGTTACGCCGGCTATACTGACACATTTGTATAGAAAATAAATGTATTTATTAAGAGTCAAATGGAGTACTGTATTGTATACCCAAGTTATGTTTGAGGTAAAAAAATTAATAATTTTGAATGTACCTATGTATGTATCTTAATTTTGACTGTTTTTTACTTTTTACCGTCTCTGAAGATTTTGTAATTGTTATTATCATTGTAATTGGTCTTTTGTGTTTTCTCTTGTTTGATGTAACTTGCTTATTGAATAAATAAATACAACCCTATAATCCCCCAAAGCACGAGCTCTGCTCAATTTGGGGGGTAAAATATATATAAAAAAATATGTATAAATTTATTATTGCGTATATGTGTTTTTAATGTTCTTTTATTTCTTAATAAAAATATTTGAATTTGAATTCTGACGTTAATTCCAATTTTTTTTTTAAGAATTTACAAATAATATTAGTGCGAGTATAATAGGTATAATAACAAATAATAAAATCTAGTAGGTATGTTGAAATGAATTATAATTAGTAAATTTTTATGTTCTATTAAAATTATGATTCCTTTTTGAATTTTGACCAAAAATATTGCGTTCTATCAACGATTGATTTCTCTACATAATAATTTTTACACATTTGCTTCACCTTAATAGTCAACAAAAACCCAAGAAGCATGCACGGAAACCTATAAATGTTTTGCAAGTAGCCTACTAAAACCTTTCTCGAACCTCCTGTGCTGAATGGGAATTCTTTTTATTCAAATAGTGGCGAGAAAATGGAATCCTTACTGGAACCAAAAAGTTAATTATCGTTCAAATGTATATATCACAATAAATTATTAAGAAGATTTCCAATGACAATAATAATAGCGGAGTATCACTTTTGTTTATCTCTTATATTATTATTATTATTTGTACAGGGTTATTAAAGTTTAACCTTTAAACTGCGCGCTCCGACAAGGTTCACATTCAGTTTTCGCCCGGGGGCCGTATCATCCCAGGGAGAGATGGCAACCGTAAATTATTATAATTTAGTTGCTCATCTCTTATAAATTGGTTGCAAATTATTTTTTGCTTCATTCTTACTAATTAAATATTCTTCCTTCTAGCTAGAGTTTACATTCTATAGTGCCAATCAATCAATCAATCAATTCTCCCTTTTCCACCCCACTCAGAAAAAAATAAATAAAAAAATAAATGTCCCAGCCAAGTCCATCTCCTCCCCACAATGGTAGAGGTGATGGGCTCACGCTGGGTGCGCCGGCGTATAGCGTCGTTCGTGATGCGGTGGTACCATCTTACGCCCAGAATTCTCCTTAGGCACTTCATTTCAAATTATGAGACTTATAGTGCCAACATATGCTTATTAGGTATATGAATATTTTTAAGCTCTAAATTTCTTTCTTTTAGAATTTACCCACCCTATCCTCTCATCAGTAGCCCTGAGAAGACGACTAACATGACACAACCCTCAATATTATAATAATTATCAATTTCTGATTTTCCTAACCATGTCTCCGTCAAGCAAATAACGTCGTTTTAAATTTACCCACGGTTTATATAACAGAAAAAAAAACAGCTAACAGTTACTGTGTTTGAGTATCACGAAAGGAAAATTTATCTAAAAGCATTCCGTGAAAATCCGTCATTTACTAGATATTATAAGATGTAACATTTTTTTAAGTAAAAAAATGTAGTTGATGCGTCACATTAAAAACCTGATTAGTTGGATACCTGATTTAGATACGCCGGTTATGCATAGAATTATTTCAAAACACATTTTTTTGTAAATGAGGAAGGAATTGATTGTGTTTCTTGCTTGCCACACGAAGCTCGCCACTCATTTTTAAAGTTGCACATTTATGAAGAGTTTTTTGTATTTGCTTGTACTCATATAGATTAAAAATCATTAATTTTCTTATAAAAAATTCAATCTTTAACCAATTGAAAGAAAAATTAAGAAGTAATGTTTATGAATTAGATACTATTGTATTGAAAATTCGAAACTATCAAAATAGAGTTACGTCAAGAGTTATACCAACTACTGCGAACAATATCCTTCCATGTTTGTTCTGAAACTTAATAACAAAACTCATATAATTTTATCGAGTCCTGAATCAACACTACAGAACGGAGTATGGTCATTCTCTGACAATAGATGAAAATTATACTGAATATAATATTAAACAATTTAGGCATATTATTATCTAGAACACTGTTCTCGGTGTATCGACATTGTGAAACAATGAGATGTTTACAAACGCACGCTGAATCTAAATGCTTCAATTCTCGGCAGAGGGTTGTTTTTTCGTTTTGAATTAAAATTATTCAAGGACATTAAAGTCCGTTTGCTCTTTCAAAAAAATACCTTAATAATTTAACGGTATTTCGTTTCAAAATTTCATTACAAATTCTCTAAAATCTTACGTTTATATTCCGTTTTATAAATAAGTTCAACTTAGACTCCCTGACTTTAATTTTCCGGTTTAAAACTTGACTTAGTTTCTTTTCTTTAAGATCTAGTCCTGAAAAGGTCACAAGAATCTAAACATAATTAGAACGTTGTGCACCAACAAAGCCAATAGGCAATAAATATGAGACATTAACAAAAATGGATATAGTCATATCCTGGCGCCAAATACATGATAGCAGTTGCATTCTTTAAATTTGGTTGCTCTCTTGTTCTCAATAATTTCCAACTTTTACCTCTATTTTTCATTTTATTATTAAATTTCTACTTGTTGCATACATGAGATTTTTCGACATGTTGAACATGTTGAGAATTCTCATGATTAGGAGTTTCGGAGACAAACATTACCACCTAATGGCGAACGTTGTTAACGTAAAGTGATCACACTAAGCCAGCCTTCGAAATAACAGTAGAAGACGGTCGTAAGCCCGTAGTGGTTTGTTCCATTTAAAAATCGAACATTAGTAATGAATTTTTTGAGTCATTAGTTGTTATTTTTTCTTTTAGTTTTATACATTTCTTTTTCTTCTTTAGCTATCGAGCTATCAGTTATCCTTCCAGATTTGGTGGAAATGAACCTTCAACATAGTTCTGTCTTCTCTTCTTGGTCGCTTTTTTCATTCCTGAAGGTCGTGACCTAATGCCCTGTTTTCGCACCCCTGACGATGCTTCTCCAATCCTCCCTACACTGCGCCAATTGTATCGCCTCGGCTATCGTTGACCACAATGTAGCCCTGATTTAGTCCAGCCATCGTTGGAGCTCTCCCCGACCTCTTCTCTCGACTTTCTCTATAATTTTCAGTTCTTGAAGGCTGTTGGAGTCCCGCCTAGCGATGTGCCCGAAGAATCGATGTACCCGTCCGACACAGAGAGCCAAGAGTCTTAAAATTAAGTACACCAATCTCGTTCTATATTGATGAATTAGTCCTCCTCGCAGTCCATGATATTCGGAGCAAACGCCTCCATCACCACTTCTCGAACGCGTCTACGCGCTGCTTGTCTCTGGTTTTCATTGTCCACCCCGTATACGCATATGGGAAAGACAAGAGCCGTCACAAGACGAACCTTTGTTGCCACTGTCAACATAGTTATAAACCAATATTTTAAATTAGCTACCCAATTTTCAGTGTGCACTATTTCTCCTGTTCCATCACAGTATTTGTAAGCAGTATTTCAGATTTCTACCGTTAAAATTTTATCTCAGTTTATCAGCAAGGCTTTAGAGGTTTCATTCCAGGTTTCTAAGCCATGTATGGGCGTCATAATTTAAAATGTACCTACATAAAAACTGGAATTATTTTATTGTAAATATCAAAGGTTATGTAACTAACTAAACAGCAACCGATAACCATCGATGGTCACCAGGTCTCCCGGGTGGATAAATTTAAGTACCTGGGAGCAACCATTACCACCGCTGGTGACCTCGGGGCTGAGCTCCCGATTCGTATCGGTATGGCAAGTGGCGCCTTCAACAACATGACCAAGATATGGAAAGCGTCGGCGTTTAGCGTCGAGACGAAATGTAAACTGTTTGATGCGTGTGTGTTGCCCATTCTCCTTTATGGGTGTGAGTCCTGGCACCTGACCAAGGCCCAGGCACAAAAAGTCTCAGCCTTTGAGATGAAGTGCCTAAGGAGAATTCTGGGCGTAAGATGGTACCACCGCATCACGAACGACGCTATACGCCGGCGCACCCAGCGTGAGCCCATCACCTCCACCATTGTGGGGAGGAGATGGACTTGGCTGGGACATGTGTTAAGGATGCCGAATGACAGTTGGCCGAGGAGAGCGCTGTTCTTCCTCCCATCAGGGTCCCGAAGACGAGGAAGACCCTCTCACACTGTGTTCCGCTCCTTCGAAGCAGAGCTGAGGGACATGGACATGGTGTGGGAGGAGGTCATCACCGTTGCGCAAGATCGAGCGCAATGGAGAGCTCTTGTTGCCTCCCTATGCCCCTAAGTGGGGTCTAAAGGGAGTTTGGATTTGGATTTGGATGTAACTAATTAAACATCAAAGAATAACATAATATAAAACGCTGTTGATATTTAATGGCAAGGATTCAATCGAAAAATGATTTTTCGGATAATAGAAAATTACCGCGAGTTTAACCGTTAATGGAATTAAGGCCATATTGCCATTTTATAAAGGAGTAATTTTCTTTGCACTATTTATTATTCGGTTAATATTACGGGATTAACGGTTCATATACTTGAAATAATCTTAGCAAAAAGTCTATTTTGTTATATTTAATGTCTTTAAGATAACATTATGTCGATAGCTTGTTTCTTCTTTTATTTCAACTCAGAGTCATCAGGTCCCGCATACGTTTGCCAACGATTCATAAAGTTATTCATATATTATTCATATTCATATATTATTATATTGCACAAATATTATGAATCTCTCACTATTTTTAAATTGATATTGATAATATTTGATTAACTGAAAATGTTCTCCAAGTCTCATCTAAAGAAAAATCCGTTTAGGTATATGCCTATGTGTATAACTACATTCCAACTTTTTTCCAATTCCCTCTTTTGGCCTCCCTATGCCCCTAAGTAGAGTTTAAAGGGAGAAAAAATAGAATATATTATATAGGTAGATAGATTATTAATAAACTTTGTAATAAAGAAAAACTCCAAACCATGAAAGCAACTTCAGACACAATACACAACAAACTATTTATTATTTTCCCAGAAAACGTATTTTGTAAGAAAGAGTGACATCTAACAATAAATACCTAGTAATGTATCATAATTATATAAGAATGAAACATTTTCTTTAGGAGGAGGTTCAGAACAAGAGAAACCTTTTCTTGGTAATTACAAAAAATTGTTTAGAAAAGATCTTCTGCCACCTGGTGACGGACTTTATCACTCATTTTGTTTTATTCCATGAGAGGGATCATAAAAAATCGGTATTTCCGTTTACTGTCAAATATCCGTGGCAAACTCAAGAAAATTTTTCCTCTCACCAGCGCAGCGGTCAGACTAGAGACACATAATTCATAAAAAAGTAAATTCTTCAGCTACATATTCATATCTAAAGATATAAAAGAAAGTCGGGTTAGTTTGAACACTTATAACTCGAGATCGGCTGAACAGATTTTTATGATGCTAGATTTATTGGATTCTTCTCTGCTCCGAATAACAGAATACTTACTTAATTATTAAAAATTTGAAAAAAAAAAGATAGCTAAAATATAGTAGGTACTAAAGTTAGTATGGAAATTGCGATTCAACAACGCTCTGTGAAAAATTCTATAAAAACACAATTTTTATTTACCTCACTAGCATTAACATTAAAAAGCTTTTTTTCTAATTTGTCAACATTTAAGCGTATTTTTGTATAAATTTAAACGCGAAAAGTGAATAAATCTAATTATGAAATAAAATTATCGTTTGACAAAAACTTTTAGCTGTTTGACAGTTGGTGCGATTGACAGAATTCGTATTGAAAATATGTACCTAGCTTAAAACAGATGCATTGGTCGTAATGACAGTGGTTGAAAGTCGTTTTTATCATTCTTTTAAACTCGAATTCAATATTCATAGTTAGATCACAGGACAACTTCTGTCGGAAATGCTGGTTATGCATAATTCCCGAAGAGTTTTTTTAAAAAACAAATTAAAAGTCTTAATGATATGAAACAAAAGGTTGCAATGCTTATGTGAAAACTAGTATATTTATTTAAATGCATATTATTGACGAAGATGGAAGGGGCAAAATATGCAGTTAAAGAATGTCATTTTCTAAATCGGTATTCATTGATTATAATATTATGTAAAATAACATCCAAGAATAAAAGCAAGACTAAACAATTTAGCATGCTACAGACAAATAATTCCTTATACATTCTACCCAAAGAGTTCAGGAGGTTCTATACAGGTTCTAAATATGGTGATGAATGCTTCAGAACCTCACAAAGGCCTTTTCTAGCCTATAGTGTTACGAGAGCGCAACTATTATTCCAGAGAGAAATATGTGGAAAACTATACACAGGTTCAATAAAATGTTTTCGAACGAGAACTAGTAGAATGTACCTAAAGTATGAAATATTTTGAATAATAACAATGAATTGAATGTGAGACATATAAAAGTAACACGTAAGTATAAAATAGTAAGTCTAAATTTTATTGAGAACATTTTGTTACATTTTACAGAAGACAGATTCTTTCTTTTTACCTACTTGCAGCAAATACAGTTAATTCTATTCGACTCTCTATCTATAAGATAGTCATAGTGCTTCTGTGATTCTTTCTTCTATTTCACTGTTTTTCTCTCGATGAAATCCGTACCTTGCGATTTGAGGAAGGACTTATGGCTATAAAATGACCCAAAGCAAATCAGTTTATAATTTTATAATTTCAACAAAACCACAAAATAATGCACTAAAAAACATGAACTAGTTTTTGATATAGTCAGTACGTGTCTTGTGATTTAAGTAAAATGAAACTTATCAACAATTTACAAGTACCTACGAATAGGTACTAGTTGTGTGTGCCAACCATTTTCAGACAACGTTAAATCGAAAGCATCATTCAATATTTGGCTCGAACACTGAACACAAAATAAAAATCCCGTACGATAACTTTACTTGTGTTCCGGATTTCAATTATTTTACAAATCTCCCAGATTTACACTACAAGTGAGATAAGTCTATCTAGCTCGACGATCCTCCACGAGATACGCGCCATAGTTTATACAACAACTGAATTTCGTTTCTAATGTTCACTACGAAAAGAATTGTTCGATATACTTAAACTTTAGTCCATAAAAGTAAACACTGCAACAAATTAAAAAATATCTATAATTTACTTTAAGTACTTTACAATTCAACATGGGAGCAACCATTACCACCACTAGTGACCTCGGAGCTGAGCTCCCGATATGTATCGATATGGCAAGTGGCGTTCAGTGTCGAAATGAAAAGTAAACTGTTTAATGCGTGTGTGTTGCCCATTCTGTATGGGTGTGAGTCGTGGCACCTGACCAAAGTCCAGGCACAAAAAGTCTCAGCTTTAGAACTGCCTTAGGAGAATTTTGGGAGTATGATGGTACACCACACGAACGACGCTATACGTCGGCGGACTCTGTGTGAGCCCATCACTTCTACCATTATGGAGAGCAGATGACTTAGCTGGGACATGTGTTAAGGATGCCGAATGACAGTTGGCCGAGGAGAGCGCTGTTCTTCCTCCCATCAGGGTCCCAAAGACGAGAAAGACCCTCTCATACTGTGTTCCGCTCCTTCAGAGCAGAGCTAAGAAATCTTGTCATGCGCAAGATCGAGCACAACGAAGAGCTCTTGTTGCCTCCCTATGATCCTGAATGGGGTGTTAAGGGAGTTTAGATTTGGATTGGTTTAACTTAAATCTTAAAAAAATGTAAATTAAAAAGAATATCTTTTCCGGGTATATAAAAAAATCCCCAAAATATACATAATATAAATATACATCCACCAAGAACCTCTAGCTTTAATAATCTTTCAAATGCAAATTTCTTAAAGACGTTATACATAATAATAATATCGATATTGCGGGGACAGTTAATATTGATTAGTTGTTTAAGACAATGACTATTATTCTGAAATGAAAAACATACGATTGAGTTGCGTCGTGTCCAATTTTTATTGAGACTTTTGACATTTCTATATTCTGAAAATGTTTTATCCAATATGTAACTACCGTTACGTAACTACTGGCAACCGATTAAGTTCTAAGCAAGAGCTTCTTGCGTTGAGTTGGAACGTGAATTTGAGAATCCCAGTCAATATTATTAAGATTTTCAACTCAGCTGATGCATTGTCAGAAATCGTATAAACTTATTCCCAGTCAATTTTATTCAATACAAAGCATTTGATTGAACCAATAATACTATGTAATATTATTATAAAACTGCAGCTCACTTTATGAGAATGATTTTTCCAAAAACACAATTCTAAAATGAAATTTATTTATTTATTTTGACAAAACACATTACAGAGGACAATAATAAATTATACATTAAAAGTAGAAACAATATAAATTTATGGCCTTAAACTAAGTTGACCTCCATCGAGATGTGTCACATGTTACAAACAAATGTAAACAAACATCAAAAGGATTCAATGAATATAAAAAAAACTTTAACTATAAATACACATGGGAATTTAGAAAAACAAAATAAAAGAAAAGTTATTTGTTTAAAAAATTATCTCATTTAACCGAGTGCATTTACCTGAAAGGACTAGAGAAAAAAACGAGATCCAATGTCTCCGCATCTGTACCACATTTTTATGTACATAGAGGAGAATCAACGACTTTACCCAAAAATTTAAAAAAGGTGCGAATTTCTGATGCAGTGTACCGTACTCGGTCGGAAAAAAGTTGATACAATATACCTACCTATGTATGTATTTAGAAATTATGTTTCTTGTCAAACTACTTTTTGATTATTTCTCTTATAGGTACATATATTTTTTAGGTTTGTGACAATGCTGAGCTACAAAAGCGGTATTGCAAGAGAGAGAGAGAGAGACGTACTTTACCGTCCGACAATAGATTTCTTTACTGTTTTTACAATACCTACTTCTAAGCAAACTACTAAGCGACAGGGTTTTGCGACATAAATACAATAATTCTCTCCTAATATTATTTTGATATTTTGGAAAGCCGATTGTGGACCAAAATTAACAATAAAATTTCGGTACCTAGATTAAAATTGTTGTAACGATATTTTTCACATTTTTTAATTTTACTAAGTGATTTTTCAACTCGTTTTTAAACTTTTTCCAATTTAAATGTAAATATAAATAAACAAGGGCGTCGCCAACGGGGAGCCCCCCCCCCCTAGAGATTAAAAAATGTAGGCAACTGCAGAGCAACCAAAGTTCTAAGACTTTTGCCGTTAAATCATAATAAAATCTTCATACTCTTGACTATACTTAAAATTCATATATTTCTCATCTTTCATAATATAGGATATACGGAAAATAGCCTATGACTGGGTTCAATTGCCCCCCCCCCCCCCCCCCCTAGGCCTCAAGCTGGCGACACCCGTGTAAATAAACATTTCTAGTTCCACCATCCAAGTAAGTATATTATCAAGATTGTGTATTTCAAAACATCTTCTATGAAAAAATGATGATTAATCTCTACTATTTAAAATCCACTGTAATTTCTTACCTTCTGTATTGCTTTTCATAAAATTTATTTTACATTCAATACACTCATGTATTTAATGAAACCATAAAGAAACATAGATGATTCCCTTATTTTATTTATATTAATGAAAAATAATACTCCTATTGAAGAAAATCTTCTTAGCTTAAATTGATATTCTCCCGAACAGATCTTCGGCATACTACATAGTACATACCGACCAATAAAAATATTTTGCAATAAAGTTACAATCATGATTTTTTTTTTTGAAAAAGAAATTGTAATTTCTTTTTCAAAAAAATCTGTTCGAGTTCATATTATTTTGAGTGGCGAATTTGGCAACTGCACCATTAGTTATTTTTTAATGTACCTATTAATTTTTTTCACTGTTAATATTAGCTTCAAAAAGTTGATAATTATTGTCAATCCGTTAACTAAATATCTATTCTATAAGATAAGTATAAGATTTAATATATGTAACCAACTATGGTGTTCCGACCTCGGTAGCCTAGTTGCACTGGCGTGGACTTCAGATCCGAGGTCCCGGGTTCGATTCCCGGTCGGGTCATAGTTTTTAAGTGTTTTTTCACTTGAAATTTCTACCCGGGGTTGGCCTGTCTCAGAATGGACGGGACCGGTTGACTGGAAAAAATTGCCTCAGGCAATAAGTTCCAAAGGTGTCAACCTTTGTATAGAAAAGTGTTATATTACCTATTATTATATTACTATGGTGTTAAAATCTAAACAAGTATGACTCACGGCAAAATATCTTTTTTTAAACTTAAAATGTTCCTTAACCCATCCAAAAAGAAAACAAATAAACTTTTTAACGTTAATCTTATTCCGTGCAAGATGAAAATGGTCAGCACCGGTAAGCGAACTCACGACCTATAGTTTGAAAGTCGCCGATTGAACTTCTCCAGGCTACCCGTCCATATAAATATTCTACAGATCTAAGTATTAGATATTCTTAGAAATAAACCCTTCATACGTATTGAAATAATAACAATAAAACCATGAAACTTTTGTCAAAAACGGAATATAAAAATGGTTCTCTGAATGGAAACACGATAACCCTTTGGAATCCATATTATTGTATAACAGAGAGAAAACAAACAAACAATGAAAGTATCAATTTATTTCAAAAACTGTAAACTATTATTGGTGAAACACTTCAAACAAAACATTGCAAAGTGTTCCATGTAAGCGAGCTTTATTCTACGACTATGTAAACGGGTCGTTATTTTATTTTACCCTATCCCTATACGAATCTGGAATTTTGCCGGCAATAGATATTTTGGATTGAAAAATCAATAAATTTATTCACATATCTATACTTCATTTATGACCTCACTTGGGGGTTTAGAGCAGAGGTAAAGACCTCAGCTCTACCCCGAAGGAATGGAAGACTGTGTGAGAGGATTCTCCTCGTATAAGAGACCCTGGTTCTCCTCGGCCAACTGTCATTCGGCATCCTTGTCCACATATGTCCCAGTCATGTACATCTCTTCAACGTAATGGTGGAAGTGATGGGCCTTCGCCGGGTTCGCTAGAGTATCGCTTCGTTCGTGGTACGATGGTACCACTTTATCCCCAATATTATTCTCGGTTACTTAGTTTAATGTGCGTAATACAGAGTGAAAAAATCAGCAATTTTTTTGCTCAACACATTCATTTACTATGACTTAATTAACATAATAGGTATTTTTATTGAAATTAAATTTATTGTGTTGATTAAAAGAATTAAATTTACCTATGTCTATGAAATACGGACACAATTTCATGTTTATCTAAGATAGAATCAAAATATTTAATTTTTTCTCCCTTGCTTATATCTTGTTGCTAATTTCTTCTCAAGTCACATATTATTACAGTTAGTCAATAAATCGACATTATTTGACAACGAGTTCAAAACCGTCTGTTATATATTTTATATGGCGCCAACTGTAGTAACTAAACAACTCAATAGACAATCTCTCTCTGTATTTTATTACAGAAAGTATGACGAAAGCAAGGAGAAGAATGGAAGGAATTGAGTGATGAGGGAATGAGAAAACTATAACAGTTTAAGAAAGAGGTTAAGAGCGTTTGAAAAAGTTTATGTGAGAACATTCAAGAGTATTATATTTTATACATTCCAATGCTTTCGTTTGAAGTGTGTACGAAGTATCCAAGTTAGAAAGATGAGAAGCGGTAAAATGTTGCGTGCAAGTGTTTTATGATGTTTCTTCCTTCTTTTATTTTCTCCAGGAATAAAATGAACGCTGCTTCCATCTCCCCGAAAGTAAACAAAAATATGTGGATTTAAGGGCCAACTGAGATGTTTGCGCTTTTTGACTGAAAAGTGGCAGATTCCTGTGTTCAAATAAGTAAGTATTTTAGGTCGGATCAAAGATTTTATAAAGAAATTTTAAAGAAAATAAAAAGTGTGGTTAGTAGAAAGAACTTCTTTTTACAGTTCTCCCGTGACCATTTTTGGACATAAAACTCACTCTTTAATCTCCATACCTGCCTCAACCTCGTCCATGCCTCAGAAATCTTTCTCTTTTTTATCAAATCACTTCCCTGAGTCCTGTTCTAAGCAGTTCGTGGTTGCCATTAAAGAACATCTTTGTCCATTTGTTGTCTGAAATTCTGGCTACATAGGCATCCCAACCCCACTTTTGTTTAATGGCCTTTTGCTCAACATTGATCGTGTAAGTTTTTGTTGTTGCACATTTCTTTTTTTTTCTTATATTGTTTTCTGTAGCTCTTTCAGGATGCCAGGTTTTTCTGTAGCTCATTCAGTGATGCCAGGAAAACATTGAGTCTTCATTTTTAAATTTTGAGACATTAGGATAGTATTTTAAACCAATCATTAATAGTACCTTGTCTGAGAGATAGCATCATATTAGCCTGTTAAATATATAATCAATCAATCAATCAAATCTCCCTTTGAACTCCACTTAGGAGCATAGGGAGGCAACAAGAGCTCTCCATTGCGCTCGATCTTGCGCAATGCTTATGACCTCCTCCCACACCAAGTCCATTTCCTTCAGCTCTGCCTCGAAGGAACGGAACACGGTATGAGAGGGTCTTCCACGTCTTCGAGACCCTGATGGGAGGAAAAACAGCGCTCTCCTCGGCCAACTGTCATTCGGCATCCTCAACACATGTCCCAGCCATATATATAAATATATAAAAAAATATATAAACTTCACTTATATTTTACTAGAATTAATTTCGTTGTTCGAATGAAAAAAAGTTCGTATGTCTTTCTGAAAAACTCACTTCAGAACAGTTTATTAAAAAAAAAAAAAAGGTTTATTCATGAACATAATACAAAAATACACACATGACAAACAGTACACAGTAATAAAAATGCTGCAAAGCAAAAACGATCTCCTGATCAGTACCACTAGTTTTCTATGATCGAATATCGAAACGATCATCGAAAGAGTTTCGAAAAATTTCCATACAAAAAAAATGATCGTTTGATTTTCGAACACTATTTGCACGCTAATAAACGCTTATTAGCGTGCAATTAGCTTTCGATTAAACTCGTACTAGCCCCACAGGTTAATAAATGGCATCAATATGAAACAATGTGAAAAAAAAATCAATTTGAAAATTCTATTTTGAATGAACTCTTCTCATTATTGATGCCGGCCGAAAATGGCTGAAAAATACCAAAAATATTTATGATAGTTTATTTATTTAAATACCGATAAATATTTCTATATACTATATTCAGTAAGGACCAAACAAAATACGCTCACATAATATTATGGTATTATGTGACTTCCTCTCAAAGACCTTCGTTGGAGAAAAATTATTATGAAATTTTCAACAAACGATTTAAAATTTTCTAAGGACACTTGTCTTTGGTCTTCATTATTTTGTGTAGCAAAAATAATAACGAAAATATAGTGTATTATATTATCTAAATTTATCAGTCTCATTTTTATCCAACAGGAAGAAATATTGTAATTTTATTACGATAGTGAAGAAGCTTGTCTGCTTTTTTGAGTGGGCCCTAGATCAACGTGAAGGACCATCAAAGGTACTCTCGAAGAATAAAACTCTTACGTGGTGTTCGTGTAAATATACCAGCGTAAACAGAGTAACATTGTTACACCTTTCAGGATGTTTTCTGTGTATTTCATCACAAAATAATATTCGAGTGTGATGAAAGACAACTTTACTCAAATAATATATAAAATAGTTGCGCGTGAAAACTCTCTATATTTTTGTTTACCCTATATAATAAATTCTTCACGTACAATATATTGTATTTCCAAGGAAACATATTTTGTTGTAACTATCAATCAATCTATTTGTTTTGGATGAGAACAATAAGACGAAAACTTTATTTGAGTATCTTCATTTTTTTTATTCCATAGAATCCTAAGGGTGCGTTTACACCAAACGAAGATAGAACCAGAGTTGGAAATAGAGTAATTTTCTTGATCGTTGATATGGACCCCAAGGAAACAACAATAGGAAAGAACCAAAACTCTGGCGCACTAGTGTACCACTAGTTTAAGTTTTCGATGATCGAATATCGAAACGATCATCGAAAAAGTTACGAAAAATTTCCATACAAAAATTATCGAATGATTCGATCGTTTGATTTTCGATCACTAATTGCACGCAAATAAGCGCTTATTAGCGCGTAATATGCTTTCGATTAAACTCGTACTAGCCCCACTGTTATTGCCTAAGTTCTTGGTCGTTGTTGTTTCCGTGGTGTCAAATATCAGCGATAAAAGAAACTAAGCTCTGTTTTTAGCTCCAGCTCTATGTTCGTTTGGTGTTAACTTATACTAATACCATGAGTATGTTCTATTTACGAGCTTTGTATCCTAATTTTCTCTTAAAAAAACTCAATGTTTAAGTGTTTCGTAGCCTAGCAGTTCCGTTCCTAGCTTTAGTAAATCTGTGGGTTTGAAATCCCGGGTCCAGCAATTTTCTCTATATCACTATAAGCTCTGCATATTGTGAAAGATGACAAAAGTATTTTTGTGTTAATTTACTGCGAGTCTAGATTTATTACTTTACACATTATACCTTTAAACTCTATTCTCCACCATTTCGGAGTAACCAGGGCGGTTAATTTGAAATGTTTCATGAAAAAGGAAACACAAATTTAACTTTGGAAAGTCTTTTATAGGCACAAAAAATTATCGTATGTAAATCTATCAATATCGTGTGAAGAATTACTACGGTTTTACATTGAAGCGAAGTTGAAAAGTAGAATGTGGAATATTTTTTTATGATGAAGAATTGTACTAAGATAAAATTGAAATGTTGCGAGTTAAAATTTAATAAAATGTATGTATAGTACATAATTAAATATTACTTCGCAAGTGGAATTTAATTTTTTTATCAAAAGAAGGATTCACATGAAGAATGCATGGAGATGAAATTGTAACTAACAGATGCTACACGAAGAAGGGAACTACAGTATGAGTTGGCTCCTAAGAAGAGATTTATATATGACTATTTGTCTGTATCAAGTGAGCTTTTTTCAACAGCAAAACGTAAAAACACGGAAATAATTCAGATGTTTCTTTTACTCCGTGTATCATATTATTATGATTACTGTACTACCTGTTTGCTAAGGACCTTTCGAAGAACTCCGCACCGAAAAGTTTCTAAACTGAAAAGAAATATTAAGAAATAGCTTTCCTGACAGACGTTGTCCTGTGTTCCTAACTATGAATATTAAATTAGAATTTGTATGGTGATGAATTATTATTTGACCAATGTAATTCCGACCGATGCGTCTGTTTAAAATCATGTAGGTATACTCCATCCGCATTCTGTCAATCGCATCAACTATCTAACAATTGAAAGTTTCTGTCAAAATTTCAAAATTGGAATAAAAATGATATGGAGAAAGTACTAATAAGGTTGCCTACGTAGAGTTTTCTTTAATTTTATAATTTTCCACGCAACTTTATTTTTTTTTTCTTGATAAAAGCAACACGACAAAAATCGAATTAGCGAAATCGAGCAAAGATTGTGTTGTTGAAGTGAAAATGGTCGATTCAGTCCCCGTATTCTAAGTTTTATCGGAAGGTAGTCACGGAAGTAAAGTGAGTAACACGATACATTTTGTATGGAATGCGGGTATCGAGCAATTGTAAAATCGGACAAAGGTGTCTTCGTACAACTGTTTTTCGAACAATTTTCCAGTCACTGAAAATATGTTTCCTAGTAGGTACATATTTTACGAACATTTAAACATATTTTGATTGAGGACAAATTAGGTATTATTAAAGATTAACTCTTAAAAAGATGCATAAAAATCAGTCGGTTTTAAGTAAAACGCGATTAAATTTGATTAAAATGTTCAACATCAGGGACGTGGCATTTCGACCAGTCTTTTTTCTTATAATATAGCACCGTAAGACGGTAAATGGAACATTACAAGATACAGTTCCTCCAGTATTATAAGCACCGCGGGAATATGTAGGTTGGTACCTATATTCATTGGAGGCAGGTAGCGTGTATAAAAATATAAATATGTATGCATCACCTACCCCGAAGCAATGCTGTTAAGGTATGAAAAATAACCGAATTTGCCCGCTGTAAATTCACAATTTTCGTAATGTTAAAAGCAAAAAGATGAGGAAATTTTCCAATTTCACGCAGAATGTTTGTGCGTAGGTCTGTTGTTACTGTACCCCCTCCATCCCTCATCCCCTCTAGCTCTTTATATTTTTCAGAACGTTCTGTTTATCAAATTACGTATTCTAACGATTAAGGAAACATCATTATTATTCTCTACGTCATTTTTTTTAAATTCGATAAAATTTTGCGGGTTAATTGGGATTTTAAAATTGTTTACGTGTAGTTATTTTATTTACGAAATAATATAATATGATATTTTGTTAATTGTGTAATTTAATCTATGTACTGCATAATTAAAATATAAATGTTTCTTACAAGTTATAAAGGGGAACAGAACAGAGAAGTGTACGATAGTTGTGTATAATAATAATAAAGGAATCAAGGCACCAATTAGAATATATAGGTAGGTACTCTATAAATAAATATCAAATATGAAAGTTTGAACAGACAAAGAAACTATTGTTGATGAGTTTTACAAGAATTCAAAACAGACTTTTTTTAAAAAAGGATGAAGCAAATTAAAAAAATGAATGCTTACTCAGCTATGTAAAATAAAATCATCAAAAATATGAAACAATAAACGAATGATCTACTGCAAAAAAATATTTACTAGCAAATAAACAATATGTACTCCAATCTGCATTATCTAACTGCAAAACATATTCTTGAAAGTCACAATGCGTATTATTTATGTGTATCGACGGTTTAAACTTTACTATATTAACTGGCTATAAGTCAAACTTAAGGTATCAATGAAGCAGACAAACTGGTAGGTACTTACCCGAAACACGTCGTAATGGGATTATTATAATTCAATCAATCAATATGATCGCTTCTCCCATATATGGCTTAAATAACACTTTCGAAACTTACATTCATTCCATGTTCAATTTATTATATACGGCATGATTTTTAGACGGACGGATACAAGGTAAAATACCAAACGATATAAGAATTTTTGGCTATTAGTTAAGAATGTCAAAAGATGATTATTTAGTATTAGCTAGTGTATGCGGACCAAGTAGAATTGCAGCAAACTATAGTAATAAAAGTATTAAGTATCGCAAATGGTACGAAATTTAAAACATTTATTTCTACGAACATACCTACAAGAAGTTGATAGTCTTGTATGAGCAGCTACAATAGCTGATATTGTATGCGTCACTGAAACGTTAAAATGAATACACGCGTAGTTTTAGATGAATTAGTTTTTGTACTGAAAAGTTCGAAATATGATGAAAGAAGATTGTAAGCTCTGAGCATTTCATAACGATCAGTCGATGATTCTCTCTTTTTGAACCAACTTTGGGGCATGCATTGGGTACATATGGAAGGAACAAAAACCTACGCTATATCCCGCGCAGCTCAATCCCTTCTGCCTTACCATGCCCAATTCCTGCAGTGAACGGTTTTCAAGTCCGTCGGCCCCAACCAAGCTAAAGATTGTTCAGTTATTTAACCGTATTAACGATGCAGTATGTGGTGAGACACATAATAAGGGGGTTTATGAGAAATAAGTTAATGTACAAGACATTTTATAGTATCTTGAACAGTTTTGAGCTTAAGTTACGTAAGTAAGACAGAAAAATTTGATAAAATATTTTTTGAAAGTTCAATTTTTTAATAACGTCACTCTTCCGACAGAATCGGACCATCAACATAATAATTAAGTGAAGTAGCAAAAACCTGTCTGGTGTTTTTTTTTACAAACTTTCCACATCTACCTATGATACTTGCATATAAATTACAATATTTAAAGTCAAATTAGTGTATTTCTAGTTATATACCTACCCGAGGTGATGTAACCGGAGATTATGGATCGATTTTTTAATACTTGTTTTTTTTTAGTTCAACCATATTTAGAGTCTATTAGCGAATTATCGACGCCCATATTAATTAACAACAACACCACACGATAATTTTTATTAATGTAATATTAAATTTTAATAGATTTTATTTTTTTTAATTAACTAAAGAATTTAAGGCAATAAATTTATGTTTAGTTTATTATTTTTTACTAATTTTACCATCTTTTGAATATTAGTACGAGAAGTAGGTATGTGCCATACTTGACAATTTTATATCGATTTTTGTTTTCAAGCGTCGGCGTTCAGTGTATAGAGACAAGCGGGTAGACTGTTTGGTAGCCCATTCTTCTGTATTCGTGGGACCTGACCAAAGGGTCCGCAAATGAAAAGAAGTGCGTCAGAAGAATTTTGGAAACATATCATCGCTATTCTGCAGGATCGAGCGTAGCGGAGAGCACTTGTTGCCTTCCTATACACCTAAGTTGAATCTTCAACAAGGTATTGATTGATTGTGGTTGTTCATTATGTGACATTTTTACAGTACGTAGAGATTGAACTTTACAGCAATCACATTTGGGTCTAACTGTCGTTGAATTCATTACAACTAATTAGTTTTACAGTACAAAACGACTAAAAACCGGGTTATTTTAACAAAATTTAGAACTCATACAAATAATATGGTAGAAAGGGCCTTAAAACAGCTGGGATTCATCCTGAGAGTCTCTAAGCCATTCCAATCTGTTGATACACTGAAACTACTTTATTACACGTATGTTCGAACTTTGCTTGAGTATGCATCGATTGTGTGGAATCCCCAATATGTAACATACATAGAAAGGTATGAAAGGGTTCAGAACAAATTTTTAAAAAACTTGGATTACAGGTGTCGTTTGGCTTTTGACACTAGGAAACAATCAGCCGAATACCATAAAATCACTACCTTAGAAAATAGGCGGACTATTAAGGACTTGACTTATTTGCATAAAATAATACATGGCGCTGTTGATTCCGAATACCTTGTAGGGCTGATTTCTCTAGATTGTCCCATTCGAACAACAAGAACACATTCAACCTTTAGACTCCCACGGTGTAGAACAAATTATGCACAGAATTCCTTCATACAAAGAACATGCAGTAATTATAATACTTTTTTCAGGTGCGTCGACATATTCCAATCTTCGGCAACAAAATTTAAAAGTCTCGCGGTGGCTGCCCTGTTCAACTCACGGTAGCTGGTCTAACTGCATTGTCTGGTTTGTGACTGCGATTTCCCCACTTCCCTTCTTCCCTCATTCTCCCTTTTTAGAGCGTTTTTCTAGTTAGTAATAGAGTTATATTTATACGAAGAAAACTGTTTCACAACTTATTATAACTTCATGTATTGTAAGCATATGACATAATTATTGTAATTGTAATATTAGCATACTAGTTGGTCGAATCGATGTACCAAATTTTAAATTTATAATATATGTTACATGACTGTAAGTTTGCTTGAATAAAATAAAATAAAAAAAAAAAAAATAATAACCATTACAGGTCGTTTGAATAATGTTCATTCATACTAATAATTATTAAAACAGCGAAAGAAATAAATGAAAGAACGCACGATATGAAGCTATTCGCGAAGTTTGCTGCGTTATTTAAATACGTAACATAACTAGGATTCCGATATTTTTTCATTTAAGTAGGTTTAAGAATAACCCAGCACATTGAATGATTGAATAACCGACTAACGCCGCCTACCCAGCGATTCCTCCCTGGCCAAAACTATTAAGTAGATCTAGAACGCTCATTCCTCATACAGGCTCCACGTCAATTACTTGTCAATTTTGTGTAGACAATAAACCAATTAAGCATGCTATAATACTCCGGTTAGAAAAGTTTTAAGAGAACTAATACCTATATTCTCACCATTATTTGTATAGACAATAACTTTAATATCTACAGCCATCATTTACACGATATCAAAATTATGATTACGTTACATTGTGACGGTTGACGTCTAGTTTATTAATTTCGCATTTTAAGCGAACGAATGATGAAAAATTGATTTAAAATTTTAGTTGAAGATCTTCATTCTTTTTTCCTTTTCAATGGCTTTTTAACTCATATCGAGTATAGGTCTCCAGACTTTTTTCTTTCCTGTTACAACCTTCAATCCAATTTCAATTGCTACTACACTTACCCTTAAGACAGACGGAATCAATAGATTTATAAAAAAACTTGAACTCTGTTAAGTTTCTTGTAACAGTACAAGAATAATACAAATTCGACTAAAGTGTAAGAAATGGTTTTGTGCAACCAAGACATGTGTTTGTTAATTTCTCTTGCATGAGGTGCACCAAATTAATCATAGTGCACCCCCATGAAGGACGAGAGCAGGCGATACTCGCATTAGGGAAATATTACTAAGTATGTACAACCTTCGGGTGAAAGTCCCTAACGAGAAAATATTCATTTGTAATTTTATACACATAACGACTATCTATGTAAAACTATATGTAGTGCCACATCTTAGGGTGCATTTAAAACCAAACGAGCATAATTATTAAAAGAGCCAATATTGGAAGTGGAGTATGTTTTCGAATATGTAACAACCAATGACTCTAACAATTCATCAATTCACTGATGCTCGATTTTTAAATGGAACAAACCGCTACGGGCTTACGACCGTCTGCTACCGTTTTTTTAAGGCTGGCGTAGTGTGATCACTTTACGTTAACAACGTTCGCCATTAGGTGGTAATGTTTAAGTCTCCGAAACTTTTAATCATGCGAATTCTCGACATGTTCTCAACATGTCGAAAAATCCCATGTATACACAACAACTAGAAATTTAATAATTAATGAAATATAAAGATGATTGTTGGAAATTATTGAGAACAAGAGAGCACCCAAATTTAAAGACCGCGACTGCTGTCATGTATTTGGCGCCAGGATATGAATATATCCTTTTTTGTTAATGGAGTATATTTTCTTGATTGTTAATATGAACAATAATTTGTCATCTAAAATAATTTAAATAAAACAATTGATTTGTTATTCCACAATATTTATTTACCTGACTAGTTTCGCAGAAACAAGTCCTGCAGAGTCACAGGTGACATAGAAAGCTTTCTAAATCACCTGTGACCATGCAGGACCTGTTCCTGCGAAACTAGTCAGGTAAATAAATATTGTGGAATAACAAATCAATTGTTTTATTTAAATTATTTTATTTAAATAATTCCACAAACAAAGCACGTTCAATTCGTTAATTTTATTAATTTGTCATCTGCCATTAATTAGTTCATGCTTCTAATTGTTTCCATGGTGTCGAATATCAACCATAAAAGAAAGTACCTATGCTCCGTTTCTAGTTTAAGATCTAGGTTCGTTTGGTGTAAGCGCACACTTACTATACAAACAATAAAGTAGTGAAATAACAGTAGAAGTCGGTCGTAAACCCGTAGTGTTTTGTAGATACATTCAAAAATCGAACATTATTAGTCAGTCAACAGTTATTGATACATGGTCAATATACAATTGTTAGAATTTAAATATTGTTTTACGAGTTGAAAATTTTATTTTTGAAATTTTAAAGCCTGCCCGTAGTCCGATATACCTAATGACTATTATTCTGAAATGAAAAAACAAACGATTGAATTGCGTCGTATCCAATTTTTATTGAGACTTTTGTCATTTCTGTATTCTGAAAATGTTTTATCCAATACATTAGTTGCGTAACTATTGGCAACCGATTAAGTTCTAAGCAAGAGCTTCTTGCGTTCCAGTTCCAGTTCCATTCCAGTCATTGACTGGTATTCAAGTCTGGACGAATAAAAACATCTTTCAACATCAACGTCGTTTCAAGAAAAAAAATCTCAAAGTGCATGTGCATTTTATAAAAATACGATTCTTAACATTTCACGCCGACATTTTTTTTCGCACACAAATTCACTCTTCCACAGCGTGGGCAACTAAAGACAGAATTAAATGAGATATCCAACGATAATGAAAGCAAGTTACTTTTGAAATATGTAATCCATTTGTTATTGTGGATATATCCTCACGAACCATTAAATAAATCTCATGGTATACGGGCTGGTAAAATCTACAGTTCGGTGAATGCGTGTTCATATCCAATGTGTTATTTAGACACTTGATCAAACGAAATTATCTTTTTAGAACTTTTAACTGAGGTCGTTAAAGTAAAGTATATTCAATTTCATATTTTATTCTACAAATTATGTTGAATATTTTTCGTTCTATCTCTTACTGATCTCGTGATATTTATCAGTAAATTTGACAAGAATAACGTAAATTTTTACTTTTGTGTCCTCTCTACCAGTTGAACAATAGGAGATGAATATTGTAAGCAATAAATACAATTTCGCGTTGTTTCCGTCAATTATTCATAATGATTTCTAGAGAAAAATATGAAATCTAATAATACATACAAAAATGTCCACTTTAATGACTTTATTTAAATATCATGAAGTGGTTGGTAGACTAGGGGTTACAACGCCGGCTATCATACTGTTTGGTGCGAACGTCGTGGTTCGATCCCAGGTGCCGACCATCTTCCTCTTTCACGACACAAGCTTTAAGTAGCTTTCTGTGAAAGAGTCAGGGAGTGTATTTGTGTTCACTTTGAGTGAGCACAGAACTATTATGTTCCACTGATCACAGTTTTTTTTATAAAGCAGTAAGGGTTTTGCGGAAACTTTGTAACACTTCATTTTAACAGAGTAAAATTTATATTTATCACAACTTTTAAAACACGTTATTTACACGCATCAAGCTTTATTTATACTCATTTATTGACACTCTTACTAAGTTATAAAAAATAAATAAATTTGTCTATTATTGGCACTCTTCGTTTGATCAAGTGTTGAAATAACACGATGTAGAATGGGAATCGCGAATCTCTTTTCGTTCCCATTCACACGAGCCCTGTGCAGGAATCAATGCAACGCATTAAAATGACATTGCAATAAGAGTGAATAGGGCTGAGGAGGCGCTCTGCTGAGTATCATAAATCAAGAATAAGGTAATTACATATCAACGCAACCTGATATACAAGTAATATTTCAAGAATGCGTACCTACGTTTGGAAACATAAATTTCAAAGCGAATTGATAGCGTTCCTATCACACATATTTTGACATAATATGGAATTTCCATCTTTCAATTGATCAGATCTAAAAATATTTGACGAATATTGCAGAAATGTCAAAAATGACAAATGCAATGCTTATAGCAGAATGCAGAATGTTTTGTGTGCTGCCAACTATGGCCAAACTACTCCTCCCACACCATATCCAGACCGCTCAGATCTGTCTCGAAGGAACGGAACACGGTATGAAAGGGTCTTCCTCGTCTGTGAGACCCTGATGGGAATAAGAACAGAACAGCGCTCTCCTCGGCCAACTGTCACTAGTTTCACTAAACGGATTATATTATTTTAGTTGTTTGGCATACAGTATTTTTTTTTCGGTTATTATTTTTTTCATGGACAATTATTAATACACTAGCTTATACCCGTTTTGCTTTACGTTTTTGATTCCGATTGTCAGGCTTGATCGGTAGGTAATTAAACAGGTTCTAGTCTAGCTTCCCATTTCTTAGACCTCTATAACTGACATAAGCACAGAAAAAGAAGAATGACTTTTTTACCGACCTCATAATATTATACGAACCTACCGACATAATTTGCAAGTTTTCATAGAGAGCTCTGTGGTTTGAATCTTAGCTACATTACCTACTTTGATAATTTATTGGGCATTCCACCCATAGAGGGTGATTTGTACCTGTCAAACTTCAAAATCAAACTGCAAATTTTTTCATTAAATCTTTATTTATTGAGAATAATAAGATTTGAATAACATTTATATGTATAACAAATCAATCTACAATTATTTTATTACATTTTCATACCGTAATACCAAGATTCCATTCAACGTTTACATGAGTAATTTTGTTTCCAAAAGATGACTTACTGTCTTTTTGAGAAATTTGTATGAAGATTCTTAAAAAAATAGATTTTTTTAAATAGCTCTAAATATATTAAAGTTAATGCAGCAAATTGTATTTAAGAACCTTCTCCAGCATTTTGTACGGCTCTGGGCATATTAATATCTGACGTAGCATTTGTATTTTGAGCGTGATGTTCACATAAGGTAAAAGTATTGTCAAAGGCAAATAAAAAAACAAACATTTCTGAAATATTATGTAGATATGGACATTTTAAAATAAAGATTAAACATTTTTTTCATACCTACATCAATAATAATTGTAACATCGATAATTTTGAAAACGCCAAGAAAATAGGTAGATATTCGGTACGAGTATTTCTAAGATATCATAATGAATGTTTTGGAATGATGTATTAGTATAATGATTGGTAAGGGGATGTGACAGAGGTAGAAATAACAATGTTTGTAAGAGGGTCGCATGGTCGGGAGAGTGAGGGATGAAATGACGCGAAAAGGCATCAACATCATACCCACTCTTCTTTCAATTATATAAATACGAATGTCGTTTTTGATATATAACACCTTTTAAATCAAAATATTATATTGGAGATGTTGTATGCGACTTTGTTAATCACCATCAAATAACATAGTAAAATATTATGTAGTTTCTTTTTTGTATGAATCAATCCAGACTTGAAAATAGATTACATAAAAAACCATCTATGTTTTTCTACTACTTAATTCATTTTCATTGTGATGGAGGATGGGTGACATCACCGAAGACCAAATCCACGACATTTTTTAATAAGCTATAAAACATTTGGCGACCGAACCGCGAGACTATCAGACAGTTTTTCCCACAAACATTCAAGTGAGAGTATTGTTTAACAATGAACAACACTGGCAAGTACCATCCTAATAATTTTTGAAATAATATGACTTTTTTCTGTTATAAAGTGACAATCATACAAGGTTGTCAAAAATTTTGTTGTGTCAGAAATATGCTTTAAATGAAAATACTAATATAATATAATATATATAATACTAATAAATCGAACATCAGTAATCAATTGTCAGAGTCAATTGCTGTTACATATTCGTTAAGATCTAGTCCTGAAAAGTGGGCACAACATCTAGACAAAATTAGAACGCTGTATACGAACAAAGCTAATAGGCAATGCAATGGGAATAGCCATTGGGAATGGGAAATGCATGACATCAGTCGTAGTCTTTAAAGTTGGTTGCTCACTTGTTCTCAAAAATTTCCAGAAGGTTGCTCTATATATAATTAATTATAAAATATCTACTTGTTGTATTTATTTATTTATGCAAAAATTGTACACACACAGGAGAGTATAGACACACTTAAAAACAACATCAACAAAAATAATAGATGGTACAAAAATCCTAATCAGGCTTTAGCCTGTGTTATACAAAAAATAATATTATCAAACAATTTCATAGCCACGGCGTCATGCGACAAGTAAGTAGTCCCATAAAGAAATGTTTTTTTTTTATATATAGACCTCCACCCGGACTGGAGTGATTTTGGATAAAGACATGTTGCATACATGGGATTTTTTGACATGTTGAAAGTTCTCAGATTAGAAGTTTTGGAGAATTAAGCATCACCACCTAAAGGCGAACATTGTTAACGTAAGGTGATCAAATTACGCCAGCCTTCAGAATAACAGTAGAAGACGATCGTAAGCCCGTAGTTGCTGGTTCCATTTAAAAATCAAACATGAGTAAAGAATTATTAGAGTTATTAGTTGTTATATTCGCTACGAAAATACTTGAGAAAAATTTACGAATTTTTTAGCTTAAGCTAAAAGCTGTAATGGCTTTTGGTGTGGCTTATTTCATTTGATTGTTACTATCGAAGTAGTTCTTCGCAAGTTAAAGCGTAAATATAAGAAAGTTAAAGCGGCAACGGGTACAAGGATTAAAAGCAAGACGGGAAAAGGTTGAACAAAAGCATCCCGTGAATACTCTTTGAAACATATTCATTGGCGAGTGCCATTTCACGACACAATAAAAAGCTCCTGTATAAGAATGGGGTCCGCCACCACCACAAACTCCCCGGCTACTGTGGCAGATTGTTAAAAGAAAAATCACTTTAAAAAGTCGCGTGACATTCGTTGTATGACGGAGAAGAGAGGGGGAGGCGGTCTTTCTTGGGGGAGTTCTGCAAACGCTGAAGCTGCGATAATGTAACCTCACCTCTCCTGATGTAATATATTATAATAGTCATTAAGCCAAGTGACTAAAATCAAGTATAGGTACTCTCCAATTTCCTAACGGAAATCTATTGAGATTCATTGCGAATATCTTCAAATCGAATGAAGAATAGAAATTTAAAAGCCATAAGAATATTTTCTGTGTCATCTTAAGTTTCGCGGCCAACGGCCTTTTACAATTTAGAAAAAAACAACATAATATAATCAATGAGCACATAAAAAATCTACACAAAAAAAAGAATACAAAAAAGTATGAGTAAGTACGTAATATTGGTTGCAATTGACAAAGCGTCGTTGCACATTAAAATAAATTGTAGCTATAGAAACCATATTTAATTTATTTGTTTAATTTCCATTCGGTAAATTCTATATTAATAGTGTACCTCGGTAGCCAAGTGGCATTGTCACTGACTTCAGATCAACAGATCCCGGGTGCAATTCCCGGTTGAGTCAAAAATATTATATTATGCAATGAGATATTACACTGGAGATGCAATTCCATACAATTTTTAGTTTGAAAGTAGCATCACGAGTAAATTTGAAGTTGAACTTAAATAAAAATATGCAATCAAGCATTACTGACGAATATTTTTGTCTTTGTCACACATAATACGCCAAACGGGTAAGTGCTGTCACCTTCTACCGGTACACATTAATAGAAATTTCTTTTTGTGCGTGAGATTTGAATGTATTTGTCAGAATTGTCAAAGAACCTTTTGAAAAAGATCTCTCGTCTTTATTAATGCGAGGCAGACAACGAACAGTTTAAAAGCACATTCATAAAAATATTTTTCGAAAATGGAAAAAATTATTTATTTATTTGAATCAAAAATGACCCTTTTTATAAAAACACTAGTTATAGTGTACTTGCTTCTAAATTTCGTTCGGCTAGGTAAGGGCTCATACACACAGCTTAAACGAGAGCCGTCAGAAATACGGCACTGTGGGAAAAACCGCTGGCGATTTCTCAGTTGTATGATGGATTTCGTAAAAAAATTCATTGAAAGTGGAAAACCTCTGTTTGCAGAACATCCTTAAATCTATAATAATAAAGGAAAAAGCCTGACTGACTGACTGATTGACTGACTGACATACTCACTCATCAACGCACAGCCCAAACGGCTAATCGTAGAGAAGTGAAATTTGGAAATCAGGTAGGTTTCAATACAAAACCTTCCACTAAGAAAGGATTTTTGGAAATTACACCCCTAAGGGGGTGAAAAATAGGGTTGAATGTTTTTCAAAGTATGTGAATATCTCGGGAACTAGGCATGGTACGAACTTGAGATTTGGCATATGAATTCTCCTATAGAAATAAGTAGTAGTTTTCTTGGACAGTTTTTCCAAATTTTCACTAAAAGGGACGAAAAAGGGCACATATAAAAAGGGATGATTTTTAAGTGGCTCCTAAAAAGTTTAAAACTAGTTCCATATATAATTTTAATTAGGGAGAACTCTGTTTAAATATAAGTTGTATTCTTTTTTCTAAATAAATTGATAAAAAAAAAACCTTGATAGAATAAAAAAAAATTCTAGAAATATATACCTATTTGTACATATATACACTGTTGCATACGCCGCGTACGGGTGTATCTTTTTAAATGAATTTAGGCTAATTAAAAGTGAACACAAATACATTTGGACACTTGCACACACTATGGAAGAGTTGTGTTGTGAAAGTGGAAATAGTCGGCACAGGGATTCGAGCCCATGACCTATGCTGTAGTAAGAAAGCCGTCGACTGAACCGCTGGGTTACAAATTCAAATAAAAATGTATCTAAGCGTTTCATACAGACGCGGTTTTTTTTAACCCCCCTCGGTATGCACCCGTAGTGTGATGTGGGCCTTACTAATAAAACAAAAATAATTGTCAAATATATTTTTGTATTTTAAACATTTTATCACAATAATATGCACTTAAAATATATAAAATACGTCCTTTTTGATAAAAGGATTTTCCTATATTGATTTCTGTTGAGGAACGACTTTTTTTCACCACAAAATCCACCATTTTCAAGAACACCGTATTACCGCGGGCACAACTGTCAAGCTCGAGCTGTTGTCAACGACTAAAACACGAGCGTGGCACATTTTCGGTGGTGGCACACTTTTTTACATGCCATTTTTTAGACTCGATTGCATCTCTAGTATAATATCTCATTGATATTATGTATTTTAATCACTTTAACTATCTATACTCAGGGTTGGAAGCATGTCTCATATTTGGCGGGACCGGTTGACTGGTAGGAAATTTTTCAAACTATAAGTTCCGTCGGCTATACTGACACCTATCTATAGAAGAGTGTCAATCAATCAATCAATTCTCCCTTTTACACCCCACCCAGGGGCATAGGGAGGCAACAAGAGCTCTCCATTACGCTCAATCTTGCGCAATGTTTATGACCTCCTCCCACACCATGTCCAAATCCCTCAGCTCTGCTTCGAAGAAGCGGAGCACCGTGTGAGAGGGTCTTCCTCGTCTTCGGGACCCTGATGGGAGGAAGAACAGCACCCTCCTCGGCCAACTGTCATTCGGCATCCTTAACATATGCCCCAGCCAAGTCCTTCTTTTCCCCGCAAGAAGAGTGTCACGTATTTATTACATATTTTTTTATCAATAAAACACATTGATAACTTAAAGCTATTCTTCGTGGAGGTAATGAATAACTACACAGTTACCGGCTTCTTTATACAATATTATGAACAAAATATTATTAAGGTTCGTTTATTCCATTTAGAAGTTTATTTATTAAATTTGTCGCACACTTATTTGTAGAGAACACATATACGATATATCAATGGTTAATTAAAACGATATTGACGGGATCCGTTCCTTTGTGTTAATTTTTAACCAATTTTCTCTTCAATCAAATCAAATTATCCACAAAAAACCATAAATAAACCAACCGATAAATTCAATTAGCGGTCAATAACGGATTCCAAGAGATTACGAACTGTCAATAGAGCTGCGGGTGTAGGGCCCACGTACAAGCCGCCACAAGAATCAAAGGAACTATGATTATTTATCGGAATGGGGGAGAAAAGTCAAACACATAACAAATAAAACATTATAGATATTAATTTCAATGTCACATATATAAAACGTGATGTGAATCGAATCGCATTTAGTTAATAATGAATAGCCCAATAATCTAATAACATAAACTCAGCATTTTTGTGTGGAATTCTCGCCATAGTACCTACTAGGTACCTACCTATATCTAGTTTTCTGTTGTGATGCCTTTATCACAAGAATGTTTAAATTTAAAATGGTACCACCGCGGCACCGCATGACGAACGACGCTATACGCCGGCGCACCCAGCGTGAGTCCATTACTTCTACCATTATGTGGAGGAGATGGACTTGGCTGGGACATGTGATAAGGATGCCGAATGAAAGTTGGCAGAGGAGAGCGCTGTTCTTCAGGGTTCCGAAGACGAGAAAGACCCTCTCATACTGTGTTCCGCTCCTTCGAAGCAGAGCTGAGGAACCTGGACATGGTGTGGGAGGAGGTCATAAACATTGCGCAAGATCGAGTGCAATGGAGAGCTCTTGTTGCCTCCCTATGCCCCTGAGTGGGGTGTAAAAGGGAGAGGGTGTGTGTGTGTATCATTAGGTAACTTCCTAAACCATGGACCGGCAAAACCGTCTTCCAACAATGCACAAGAAAGTGTATACCTTCTCTATTTATAGCACATTATCAACAACTACTAAACTTATTGCATTAGATACGAATACCTACCATAATATTATTAGTGAGTTCTGGATAATTGTTCATAACCTACTGACCAAAAATGTTTTCAATTATCAGTTACTTATTCAACATTACTTATGCCACACTTGCTGGAATGTCCGTTGTGCCCTGTTACATGCACTATGGAGGATATTTTTGACGCATCTCCACGCGCTGTGCATTTTGCGCAGTAGGTACTGGAGATCAGTTTAATTGGTTTTACTGGTTTCGACACGATAATAAATAATATAACATAAGATGTTCAAAATATCAAATCATGTAAAAATTTCAAAGAAATTCTACAGCTTTTGATAGAGATTAATTAAAATAGACGAATGTGCAAGTACCTACACTGATAAATAAACCTACCCTGTCTTATGGTGCCACGTATATTTCGGTGCTTGTTTGAGTTTATGCACGGTGGGTAATGCAGAGTAGAAATGTTTTGAAAGTAATTTTCCCCATTGCCGAAGAGAGGAAGTTTTTGATTATCCATATCCGAAGGTAGGTGAAGTTTTGCTTCTCTTTGAAAACTCATATTGGTATTAATTGAATGTAAACATTCTCAAAATAATTATTATTTATATCTTCTCTATATAGACGGATGTGTTTAATAATAATATAAGCTGTATTATGTAGTTTTTTTTATTTAATACTATTCTTTATATTATTATACCCAGGTAGAATTCATTTTATAACGGATCTATACTATAGAAAGGAAGTCATAAGCATTGCATAAGATCGAGCGCAATGGAGAGCTCTTGTTGCCTCCCTATTCTCACATCCCACTCAGAGGAGTGGGGTTCAAAAGGTGTTTTGATTTGATTTCATCGATTAGAAATCATAAATAAAGATTTTCATCTAAATTAATGACAGTTTTATTGACACTTTTCTGTACAGGAAAGTCAGTATAATCTGCAAAACTACTAAGTTTTACTTGAGGCCTTTGTTTATGATACCTAATTCCTGTACACTTTATGTTATGTAAAGTTTTTATTAAGCGCTCTAGGCCGTGTATTTCAAGTAGGATCTTGAAACTTAGAAGCAATGCGGAGGATAACTATTGATCACCAGCATCAGATAAAGAAAATTGGCCCGGATCGAGCATGTTTCCAGGTCCGAGGTAGATAGTTCCACAAATAATCTTCTCGGCAATAAACCATTGAATGAAGGCCGCGCCAAAAAGACCTAAACATCGGCTCATGGACAACATCGATCGGAAACTTTTTTTGAAAAAAATTACTGAAACAATAGTTACACTTTAAAATATCAATCAATAAGAACCTTATGACATCGTAAAATATACACACAGAACCTTACACTCATTTTGTTCTAAGCGCTTCCTAACGCTGAGCGAATTTAATCAACGGTAGAAAATCAAGTATAATATATTTTAATTTAAACAAAAGAGACTTTAGTATAAATATACGAAAAAGAGAAAATCCTCCGTTGTTTTGGCTCAAAATAAAGAAAGGTGGGTATGTCGAACCTTCTGTTTAAAAAAGAAAAGATGAAAAATAGCCATGTTATTATGTTGACCAGAATACCGGGACTCCCTCACAATATTTCATACTGATGGCTCAATGAAATCTTCCAGAGGGTGGCCGGAATTAAAACGTTTTAAAAGTTATGGGTGGAAATTGAATAGGGGGTGATTTGGCCAACAGGATAAATAAATTTGGTGTTAAGTTTTCTTTTTAAAGGGGGATTTTTTGGAGGAAACCCAAAAGACCTGACAATATATTCGCTGTTTGAATATATTCCAACATTTTAATCATCCGACGAATTTATCTTGTGGAAATAAAATGAGGAAAATACTTTAACAAAAAGGTTTTTTTTTTATATGGTGAGGGTTTTACCTTCATTATCATGACTTCCCAAACAAATCGCCTTTTATAAATAAAAAGTCTTAATTGTGAAGCAATTTGAAAAGAAAACCTTTTAATTAACGTAACTGCTAAAATAATGTGTATAGAAACGGTAGGAACACGAGATGAAAGACAATAAAATAATATTTTACGCCCTTATGTTTAGATATAGGTATAATGATAATGTAAATAAATTGTTTGATGCGTGTGTGTTTCCCATGGGTGTGGATCCTGACATCTGACCAAAGCCCAGGCACAAAAAGAATTTGTATTTGAAACAAAGTGCTTCAGGAGAATCTTGGGTATAAGATGGTAACACCGCATCACGAACGACGCTATACGCCGGCGCACCCAGCGCAGGCCCATCACTTCCACCATTACGGAGAGGAGATGGACATTGCTGGGACATGTGTTGAGGATGTCGAATAATAGTTGGCCGAAAAGTGCGCTGTTGTTCCTCCCGTCAGGTTCTCGAAAACGTGGAAGACCCTCTCATACTGTGTTCCATTCCTTCGAGGCAGAGCTGAGGGAGTTGGACATGGTGAGGGAGGAGCTCATAAGCATTGCGCGAGATCGAGCGCAATGGAGAGCTCTTGTCGCCTCCCTATGCTCCTGAGTGGAGTTCAAAGGGAGTTTTGATTTGATGTTTAGATATTTTAAGAGCCCTTTAAAATTCTACAGTTTGAATTTATTTTACCGAAGCAATGGGCGAGGAAAACCATTTAATACATTCTTCCGTTCCTTTGAAAGGATGTGAGGAATTAAGACAACGTGGGGAAAGAGGAAAGAGAAACTAAGCGATTTCAAGTGCAAATGAGAGCACTTTTTGCCTCTAAATGGAGTCACAAAGTAAATAAAGATAGAAAGGTTGCAACGGACCGAATTGATTCGCGAAAAATCTGAGACATGGAAATCAAATCAGAACAATTGAAAGCCAAAATTCGCATGAGGTGAAGAAGATGGGAAAACCAACAAACCGTATCAAAAGTGCTGACCTGACGATTTCTTTGTTACTACAATAGAGGCAGAGACAGGTCAAATAAAGGGCATCAGCAAAAAAATGGTATAGAGACGGCAAACTAGTATAGGTACTTACATGATTGATTGACATTTGAGCAAGCTCATGTTAGGAGCACTAGATAATCTGTTTAAAATCGTCCATTCAACAGAAACTCGAAAATACTAAAAGGGTTTTCGATTGAATTACCAAACGACATATTGAAACTTCGAAACTATTAAATAGTTACGTTTCATACATCTGCGTAATTGTCACACTGAACTCACAGATATTAAGCTAGATTTTCCTTGCAAAACCTACAAAGTCAAACATTTAATTATTATAAAGCTATTCGCTTATTTGAGAGAAGGAGACAAATATGATGAATTCAATTGATCAGTTTTATTTATTCACATATTTTAAAGTTTATCGATGTACGAAAAAACAACGGACTAAAATAACAAATAAAAATGACATATTTTTAAGGCAACACAACTAAAATGTTTCATTTTATATCAAAAAGCATATAAAGCATAAAAATATAAAAAATAGTTAAATGGAAGGTGTGTTCCTAAGGTGTGTTATATTGTGTACAATAGATCTCCTAAGGTGAAAAAATCGGTAAGTTATACAAAATTTTCAATAAAAATCAATATAGAAAGGGGAGGTAGACCCTTGCATTTTATCCTAGAAAAACCAATTTAAACGGCGAAAATATCCCATATTTTGTAAAAGTGAACATGAATTTCCATCACAAAAGACTTCCCCGCGCTTCGTTAAAATGTTAAAGAACCCACTTATCTGTGGAGAACAGTCGCCCTCTGAGCTACACCAACTAGGTACGGTGAGAAAATAAAAATTGACGAAAGAAAATTCATAGAAATATTTAATAAAATATGGTAAGTTCCAAATGAACCCAGGTAAAACCCCTGTACATGCCTCATCTTCTTATTTACGGATTTACGGGAAAAAAAGTAGAACGAGGATATTCGCACATGGTATGATAGCGTAAGCGTACCGTAATGAAATTAAGCACATACGTCGTTTACTCGTTGGTATACGACGCAAATAAGTCCACCAACGTCATGCGCGAAGAACCTTAGTATCAAGTCATACTAGTTTAATGAAGAAGATTACCACTTTCAATCTCATGAACCAGAATTGTGTGTGATAAGTAGGTGTTTCCTACCTTTATTTTCTCAAAATGTTCCTGATTCATATAAGTACTTATGTAATAGTTCACTCTCTACAGAAGAGTATACCGTGTATGTACTGTTTGTAAAGACAAGGTGGGGACTCGTCTTTTCTATGAATCCTTTACAAGGCACTAACTCAAATCATAAAAAATATGAAAAAAATGTAAGTTTAAATTAGGAATTTTTATAAAAGAAGGTTGAATACTTTCACCTTTCATATGAAAGACATTCAGAACCAGAGGAATGAAAAAAAAAATCTAAATTAAAAACAAAAAAGCAGAAGATAAAAAAAAAACAATAGAGCGCGTTCGACGTGAAAGATGAATTACGTGAATTTCATCAAATATAACGCCGTGTCCCAAGTTGTTTCGTTGGTGCGTATTGTTCCCAGTATAAGAATAAGCCATTATTGAAGATTACTCCAATGAGGGTAGGAAACTGTGTACAAGCGTTCATATTTTTTTTTACTTCAGAATACAACGGAGCAGTCACTTTAAAGAATAAATGCTATCTTTCGTGTTCTTAAGAAGAAAAACGGTACAGTCTGTTCTTGTAAAGTATGACATTTAAGATGTTTTTCTAAATTAATTATGCATAAAAAAAGGTATAAGAAGATACATTTTTTTTCTTGTAGAAACCTTTATTAATTTGACTGATTTAGATAATGATTAAAGAAAAATAAGAAGTTTAAAGGTTGGACCTGTTTTTTGGTGAAAATTCTTAGCTGTATCCTTGAGATGGAATAAGATAAGCATGGACAGAATGAGTTGAATCCCACAAAAAGATACCTATTATTGGAGGACTAGAAATTTTATGTGTTTATTTCACGTTTTAGTTATTCAGTGTTCTGTTGGTGTCTCTATAACATAAATAAATAAATTAAGCCTCCAGAAAATGCACTACTTTATTCAGATGTTTATGTAACTTTTATGAGTCAAAGACATCAATAAACTGTAGATCGGTGGTTCCCAAACTTTTAATTTCGCGTACCACACACGAAATTATAAATCAGTAGCGTACCACTGACAATCAAATCGTGACAGAGCGCGAAATTTAAAAATATTTTATCTAATTATTTACTTTGTATGTCCTATGGCCATAGCTGCTTCCGTACCACCTTAATAACATATTTAGGGAATCACCGCTGAAGATTATTAAAATAAGGAAAACATGATCTAGTTAGAGCGATGTATTTTGTCTAGAAGAATAAACAGCAGTCAGCAGACAACGCTCAAGCTTTAGGTAGTGTCGACTTATGCATAGCTTTTTGAATTTTTTGCAGTGTTCAGGCTGTTTCTTTCAAACTCGCTAGAGCTCTCTTTTGGAAATCCCTGACACGTATGGCGAACACAAGTTACAACCTACATAGGTGCTCTAGCCAAAGAAAGACCTTTAAGCGTAGAATACTGATAGTGAAATAAAAAAAACTGAAACTTTTTATCAATTCTCAAAATAACTGTAACTTTATGTCAATTCTCAAGCGATATCCCAAAAATCAGCAAAGATAAAGAAATATTCAAAAGATAAAATGCAGAATTTTGTGCAAAACAATACGCATCATTCAAACAACAATCAGCTTACCCTTAAATTTCAATAATTTCACACTTCACATTCAATAAAAGATATCTTCAAAATGTATAGAATTGCAACATATATCAATAGATTCAACATTCAACAGTTATAAATTAAAATGAATAAATTGCAATTTTTATTAGAAGAAGAAAATATATTTACCGACGTGCCAAAGCAGAATACATAATATTATGTTGGTAGGTCCCTTCGCGTAATAAAAGCCTGCTATACCCACCCAAGGTAGATAAAAAAATCCTTAAGAAGATTTTTGTGAAAATAGGTTTACATTTGAAACAGGATTTGGAAGAAACGGCCTACATAAAGAAGAAAACGTAAAATAAAATCTTTGTAAACATCTCGACAATACAACGAAAAGAAGGAAACATTGTGCGTAAGCATAGAAATATACGAGTAGCTAATACATTGTTTAATTGATCAAAGATTTTACATCTTCCTTATGAGGCTTTGTCATCTTTGTCATATTTCTTAATAAAAAAGCCGATTATTTAAATCCTACCCGGTACCGAAATATATTCTGAGATTTTCATGGTAACAGAAAGCATCTTTGTCATTTTGTCTCGTGATGATAAGTTTGATACGAAAAAGATGTCAAATGGATTTCTTGCAAAAATACAAATACCTATCTGAGTACTTTTTTGTCACATTAGAACATACCTCTGCTAAGTGTGAGCCAATTTAAAAAACTTTATTACGTTAACTTCGTTAGAACGGTTAACTGGTTAACACAGAAACCGAAAACAGCATTATGAAATGTTTAGAAAAAAATTACATAGGACATTTAAAACAACTCATATTTCTTAAACTCTTTCTTAGATAAGATAAACAAATCATGCTTTTTTACTAACCTTACATTAACGTTGAAAACATGACACCTTAACACAAAAATTTCGAAAAGATAAAAAAAATCAATTTATGGGATTATACAAAACCTGCTTTGCTATATTTTCTACACTTTATGACAAAACCTTACCTAGAAAAGGCGTGAACTTCAGTAAAACAATTCACTCTACATTTTGTCAGAATAAGAATTGAATATTAGAATAAGAATTGCGAATTAGACGAGGAATCAAATAAAATTGGTTTAGAGATAAACCTCAAGAAGACGCAAGTAATGTACACCGAGAATACTGACCAAGTAATGAAAATAAAAAATGAAATTATACAGAAGGTAGATAAATATATATATATATATATATATATATCTTAGTCAAGAACTAAAGGTCACAAAGGAAAACCAATTAACAGAAATCCACAGACTGGGATGGGCAGCTTTTAAAAAACTGGACTACATACTAAAAAACAAAAAGATCCCACAGAACCTCAAAACGAAAGTATTTGATCAATGCATACTTCCAGTTCTCACATACGGATGTCAGACGTGGACCCTCACAAAGGAGATTGTGAATAAATTGCATGTCACACAGAGAGCCATGGAGAGGGCCATGTTAAGAATTTCGCTCAGAGACAGAAGAGTGGATCAGAGGAGTGACAAGGGTCACTAATATTGTCCAGAGAGTTACGGAGCTGAAGTGGTCGTGGGCTGGGCATGTGGCAAGAATGACAGATGCAGATGGACCAAAATAATTTTACAGTGGCGTCCATGGTGGGGAAGGCGAAGCAGGGGCAGACCAATGATGAGATGGAGTGACGACATCGTGGCTTGCGCGAGTTTTGGCTGGATGAGAAGATGGCGACAATTGGGGAAGGCCTATGTTCAGAAATGGACGCGAGAAGGCTAAAGAAGAAGAAGAAGAAGAATTGAATATTCTTAATTCATCAGTTATGCATTTATTTTCTTACTAGCTTATACCCGTTTTTCTTTACGTTTTTGATTCCGATTGTCAGGCTTGATCGGTAGGTAATTAAACAGGTTCTAGTCTAGCTTCCCATTGCTTAACAGACCTCTATAACTGACATAGCACAGAAAAAGAGGAATGACTTTTTTACCGACCTCATAATATTATACGAACCTACCGACATAATTTGCAAGTTTTACTCTCTCTATGGTTTGAATCTTGGCTACATTCCCTACACCCTCTATGTGTGATAATTAATTAGGCATTCCACCCGTAGTGGCTGATTTGTGCTATGTGTGATAAAGACAGCTGTCAAACTTCAAAATGGAGGAATTATTTTGCAATTTTTTTCATTAAATATTTATTTATTGAGAATAATAAGCTTTGAAAAACATTTATATGTATAACAAATCAGTCTACAATTATTTTATTACATTTTCATACCGTAATACCAAGATTCATTCAACGTTTACATGAGTAATTTTGTTTCCAAAAGATGGCTTACTGTCTTTTTTGAAAAATTTGTATGAAGATCCTAAAAAAGAGTTTTTTAAATAGCTCTAAATATATAAAAGTTAATGCAGCAAATTGTATTTAAGAACCTTCTCCAGCATTTTGTATGGCTCTGGGCATATTAATATCTGACGTAGCATTTGTATTTTGAGCGTGATGCTCCCATATATGTACGATAGAAAGCAGACAAACTGAATTATTATGTAGCTGACATAAACTACATCCGTTATGGTCGACTATCATCACTGATGTTCGCAATTATTTGTATATTTGGAGAGGTACAATTTTTTTCCATTTTCTCCAATATATTTTTTGTTTTTCGGTTATTTCTAAAATGATGAGATCTCTCATAGAACAAAAAAAACTCAGAATTTATTCTTATAAAAAGCAACTTATGCGACAATGTGTCACCCGAACGGAACAAATCCTCTTATGCAAATTATGCCTACTAGCACAATCCTCTTTGCTAATACTTTCAATAGTTTTATGAGTTTATTTCAGGTGACTTTTCATGTAACGCAGGATGAATGACACCCTCAGTAGCGTGACAAGCCGTGAGAAAATATATGGTTTGTTTCCAAACTTTTGAATTTTCTCATTAATCTTTTTTTTTCTTCATCGTCAAAACTTTCTCCTCCCGTAACGCTCGCTTCGAATTTCAGACCGCATAGAAGGTAATAAAAATCAATATTACTTATGTTTAACAATCCTTATCAATGCAAAATTATTGTAAAGTTTTTTTTTAGAACTAATCAACGTTCGTTATCGTTAAAACGCATAAAGAAAAATTACGTATAACTTGAAAATGTTAAAATTAACTACCCAGGATTTGGGTGTTGATTTTTGACTAAGTTTTATCAGAAGGTATTCACGGAAGTAAAGTGAGTAACACGATACATTTTTTATGGAAGATAAAACTTAGAATACGGGTACAGCTCTCTACAATTTAACTATTGGAAGTATCTCTATCACTATAATAATATATAGGCATTGGTCATCACAAAACGGGTGAACGACTGGACAAATTTTGCTATTTTGTTTGTTTTCTCTTTTGTCAGGATAAGATTCTTATGAATGAAAAAATTAAGAATTTACGCGAAATATAAGAAAATTTAAGAAAACTTAAAGTACGAAACCTTCTTAATGCTTTTTTATAAGATATAGGTACCTAAGTTAATATTACTTTTGGAATTACTTAAGTGTTTGACAGGAACTGTCATTTGTTTGATAATTAGTGCGATTGACAGGATGCGGACGGATTTAAAACAGACGCATCGGTTGTAATTGCTTTTATAGAAATTATTATTAGACACATTCGAATACAATATTCATAGTTATGTTGGGAAAGGTTGTTAGTAAGAAAACGAACGACGATGATGAATTTTGAGTGTATAGAACTCTAAAATAAGAAAAATAAAATTAAAATGGATACCATGTTCGAATTTATTAAGCTTTTTATAAGAGAATTCTGATGAATTTTTTTTTTAAAGAGACAAAATGTAGGGCATCGACACGACGGTTATATAATTGGGTTATCGGTTTTACTCAAGCTAAAGTAAGTAAGCTAATGTTAATCCCAATTCATTCAAAAACTGACTTCTACAATGGCTTTTATCACTCTAGCAACGAGGTGACATCATTTTTTAAAAAATAATATTATTATTGACTAAATTGGAGTATTATTTATTCTATTCCCCCCGAAGTGAATTCAATTGAATCCAACAATGAAATAATGACCGTCTCATCGGCACTTAGTTGCTTTTGTGGGAATCCCATTTTTATAATACTTAGATGAAATAATAATAATAATGTCTATAGCCTAGAGAATTCCTTAATGGAAATCAATTATTCAATCAGTGAATAGCTTCTACTCTCGAATCACAGATAATATTATTCGCATTCAACATTTTTTCTATATCTCCCAAGTCGATGGTGAGTAGGTAGATATCTCAATGAATATAATAAACCTATCTCATTCCTTTAGAATTTATCTGTGGTTATAGATTCATCTCTATTGAAAACTCTTAAGACTACATCAGTGTAGAAGATAGGTATGACAGATATACGCGGTTTATTTTTTTTAATTGGGGCCTTTTGTGCAATTATTGTACAACGTACCTATATAAAAATATCCACCAATAGGGTTATTCCAATGTTTCGTTAAAACAATTATTATGGAAAGTTGGGCTTCTGTAAAGATTTTAGATATTATGCTTTTTAAAAAGCAGTCCTATAGTTCATTTTTTTTAAAGATACAGTACTAGAAAATTCGGCATACTCCCATTTCATTCTTTACATACATAAGAAAGAGACAAAATACTTCTATAAGATTTATAACTTCGCCGAGAGGCGGTACAGAACCTATTGTTACGCAGGTAGTTGTTTTTATGGGTTGCTATACACACTGCACGAGTTTTATGAAATGCACTCAGTTTATCGTATTTACTTCTCATTTTTATCGAAACTGATTTGTGTTACATTTTTTTATCCTGTTGTATGTATATTTTATATCATTTTTGTTTCTTCAACAGGTTATATTAATAAAAATACATTCATTTGTTATATTATAATATAATGTTGATGTATTTCATAAAGTATAAATTGTTAGATAATATTGTACACAGATTAAAAAATGCGCTATGAAGACATAAAAATGTGCAATAGATGTAGGATCACTATAGACAGATCAAAATGAAAAGACAAACAGATAAAAAAGCATTAGATATAAGATAATTATACACAGATTAAAAATGCCATATGCAGACATACAAAAATGCAATAGGTGTAGGATCATTATAGACAGATCAAAATAAAAATACATACAGATAAAAAAGCATTAGGTATAAAATAATTGATTAAAAAATGTGATATGCAAATATGAAAAAATGCAAAGCAGAATTTAAATAACATTTTATCTGACTTATCGAGATGTTAGCGAAGACAACCGCACTTCTCGAGTTCAAAATATTAATGAGTGTGCTACCTTGTTAAGGGTGGCTACTGTTACCGCCTCTCAATAAAACAATAAATCTTATAGAAGTGTTGTGTCTCTTTCTTATGTATGAAAAGAATGAAATGGGAATATGCCGAAAATTTTCTAGCACTGTATCTTTAAAAAAAATGAACTATAGGTACTTTCATTTTAATATTACACTGCCATGATAACTTAACAATTTAATGTACCTATCATGAGAGATGAAACTGACATGATTGGGTACTTTGTGCAGTTAGTTTAAAACATTATGCTTAAAGTTAATTAACTTATCTACCTAAATTTTCTCCAACCACTTCATTCGTGGGGCCGAGGTTCGAATCCTCAGCAAAGCCAGCGGTGAGTGTTGTGTACATAAAAGTGATCACACCTAAACCAGCCATCAAAAATGAAGGTCGCAAGTCCTAATGGTACAGTTGACATATTGAACGTGTATTCATCATATTATCGCGTCCACAATATCTGGTCAAAGTTGATAACATACGATTATATTTATTTATTATATTTAGTGCGATTCAATGAATACCAGCAGAGGAAGATACTTGTTATTGGAACGTTGAAGATTCTATGTTTTTGTTTAATGATTTGTTTTGTGTTGTTCACTGTTCTGTTGGTGTTTCTGATAAATAAAAAATGTATTATTGTCAACACTACCTAATGCTACACTTAATGGAAATGATTTTCGAATATTTTTTTTATTTTTTTAGATTAAAAAGGTGCAAAAAGACAGAAAAGACCTCTAATGAGAAATAATAACGTATCTCTTAAATCCAAACATCTGATGCACAATGCAATCCAGATACCATCCATGATTGTATGGGAGTGAAACATGGACATGGACAAAAAATCTGGAAGATGGAATAAATGCTGTGGAAATGAGATCACTGCGTATAGGATATGCGGAAAGAGACTGATTGATAAGATAAACAATGATAATATTAGAAAGGAATGTGGAGTGGATGTTAGCGTAGTGACTAGAATGAAACTGAATAAATTAAGATGGTTTGGGCATGTAGAGAGAATGAATAAAAGGATATATAATTTTGAAAGAATGGGTGCACGCAGACGAGGCCGACCTGACATGGTCCGACCATATCGGTGCCGTCTTAGAGGAGGGCCATGTCAGGAGCAAAAGAATAGAAGAGCAGTATGTATGCAGAATGTTATGCGTATGCGTTTGGAAGAAGCTAAAGAGGTTTGTTTGGATAGGAAAGAATGGAAGTCCTTACTCTCTGCCTACCCCCTTCGGGAAACGGCGTGATGGGTAAAAAAATAGTTTAAGGTTGATAATTGGTACTTATTAACAAATGAAAAGATTTATGTATGCAAAATAGCATCCTTATTATTAAGTCTCAAGCTAGGACGTCTTGTCGATGGACATGAAATATATTATGTATATTTCCTTTGTAATTAAGTGTGTGCCACTTGGTGAAGAGTTATCACCGGGGCGCAGTTGGTACGGAGCAATACGCTTCTATTTCCTTTAACTTTACTCCAATAACAATAATTATTAATCTGTGCAATAATTTATTTGTTCCTAACAGACGCGTTCTTGTTATTATTATTCGTTCATTACGATAAACTAGCAGATAACCGACGTAGTATGCTACTACGCTAAGGAAAGAAAATGAAATAGGAATGGTAGACACGATTACCATAAATTTTAAAAATTTCTAATGAGAATGATAGATGAGTGTTTTTGTGCGTTCACAGTCTGTATTATGCACCAAATTTAAAATCAATTGCAAAAAAATAGGATAGGTATATTTTATTTAATTTGAGGCTATGAACGCTGAAAATAAAGAATAACCATTTTTTATCATAAACAAAGTACCTACGCACTAAATTTTATCTTTCTAGCGAAACAACACCACCTATATAAGAAAGCCTTAGCGCTGAGAGTGTGACGTCACATTGTAAGGCCCAGTATGCACATGCCTTATATATCTGTATGTACTTATCTGTACTCCATGATAATATATATCATATAGCACGGGTCGGGTGTGACGTTAGAGGAAAAATGGCCGCCAGCGCTAAGGCCTTCTTATATAGGTGGTGTTGCTAGCGAAACAGCCCCCGTAGACAATTTGAATTTTGCGAACGAATTTTTCGTCAATGTATGTAGAGTGCGAATAAAGTGAACTGTCCAGTGTCCACTGTAACGTCATATAAACATAATATAAAAGCGGACGGTTAATTTTCTTTCTATTTCACATACTCGGATTGTCTCAAATTGTCTAGGAGCACAGGTATGGAACACATCTATTGAATAATTTCGAAGTCTATGACAGAAATAGGTAGAAACATTTTACGGAGGTTCAATTTAAATAGATTGATTACTGAGGAAATCGATACAAACCATTATATATATAAGATTATAAACTAAGTAGGTAGGAAACTACGCATTTGACTACTTATAATATTTTGCTGTAAAATGCTTGTAATATTTATAACCTTCTTCGCTCTACACCTCATATCGAGCCTTGGTTTCCCTTAATCTTCATCTTCAACTCGCACTCCCCTCTGATGCAATCCTTCAGTCTGTCACCTGCAGAAACTACTGCGTCGCTCTTTACCTTGTTCTACTAACGTAGTCTGGGTTTGCCTACTCGTCTCTTTTCGCCCGCATATCTTTCCAAAATCCTCTTCGGTCCCTAGCCGTGAATAAAACATTCTTTCAATATGTTCTGCAAGCCCCGTTGGAAGTCAGGTGTAAAGCGCGTACTCATTCCCAAAAAAAACCCTAAATATAGAAGCTCTGTTGGCTTATGTTTTAATCTTAAGTATGCAATAAAAAAAAATACAATAAAAAAAAATCCATTCAATCACATGAAAATCCAGTCAACGGCGGCTTCATAAAACTAAAATAAAACAGTGTGATGGGGCAATAAATTGAATGACAACTGGTAACAATTACACGGTGTATTGAAATCTGTTCCGGAGAAGGGTAGAACAAAAAACATATCCGTCTCTAACACGTTTAAGTTACAAATGGTTGGGATGCTACAAAAAGGGTAAAAGAAAAAATTAGTCTGTAAATCATACGGAGTCCTCTGCGAAGAGGTTCGTAGGTCGGGTGCAATCAAAAGGGTTTTACGGACATTCTCAAACTTCCGGGTAGGTATCGAATTTTTTTTTCTAAAAGCACTCCATTTTTTTTCGTGGAAATTATTACTTTGTCAGTTACTATAATAATATATTAATAACGTTTTTTCATAACATAAATGAAGTTTGTCCATTTAATACATTTATTTTTCTTTTAGATAAATGCTTTTCATGATATATTTTTTTTTTTTTACCCATCACGCCGTTTCCCGAAGGGGGCAGGCAGAGAGTACGGATTTCCACTCTTTCCTATCCAAACAAACAAACAATGTTTGGATGATATTTTTAATAGGAAAATTTCTGGTTACTTTTCCATAAATACTTTAGACACGACTATTGGTCTACCAACCATCTCGTTTATTAAAAATTCCTCTGTTCCTGCTGGTTATAAATATTGTTTTTCTATCCAATGTGATTTTTAAACATTGCTTTGTGAGATAAGGCAAAACTGAGAAGTAATAATAAAACTAATAAAATCGGCTTTTTATAACGAGGAATCGAATTCAGCATGTTGAAGATAACCATTTTTGTTCGGAAGATTGAATCCTTTTTACCTCCGATGCATGTTGCCCACGGAAGGTGATCACAATGTGTCATTTTACGGGATGCCCTTATTTGAATCAAAAACACTTTGAGATACTCTGGAATAAAGATAGTCTGTAAAACATAGCACGGTCTATAAATAATGGAATATGTTCATTTGGATACTCCACCTGGTTTCGGTCCAAATTTAAAGGATGATCTAATTTAAGAGTAGTTCTATGACATATTATTTAGTGTACCAACATACAAATATACCAACCTACTATAGAAATCATTTTTATTTTGAACTATACTATCAAAATGATGATAGTCTCACCAAATTTGTTTTTTAAATTAACTTAAAATAAAATATACAATACCTTCTCTCTAGTAAGCTGTCAGAGAATCTATGTCTTGATTTTACAAGCCTTGAATAAAATGTTTGATACGGGGTCAGAAAATGCGAAGTTTCTTTGGAAGAATGATGAACGAATTGCCTGACATGAAGGCAAACTCAAGGGGAGGCCATGCCATGACCCGGTCTGAGGTGTTTAAAGAAGATTAGAAGTTTTATTGGAACGGATACCACTGATTTTAAAGAAGATTAGAAGTTTCAATGGAAATCGATTCATATCTGCTGTGATACTGGCCTCTAGAGGTCAAAACTCCAGGGTTTTTAGATGTGGTTACATTGTAGAAATCAAGGGTAAAGATAAATTTGCCACAGTCATCGACGACGTTGGAACTAACTGTCGTGGCGTTATAAGGAGAAGGCAGCTTGCCATGTCCTTTTTGGGGACAACAGCATTTGGTTAACAAAAAAAGAAAAGGGAGAAAAGAGGGGAAAATCAGATTAGTCCTCGGAAGGAAAAACTGTACAAATATACTTACTTCTGTTGTGTTTATACTTCTGCCTGGCTAGCATCTCTATGTGAAAGAATAGGACTCTTAATGAGCGGAGACTTCTTAATAACTTGGAGAGATTAGTATCTTCCTTTATGATCTTCAGGGTGTCCAGTAGGGAAGGGAAAATACAAACAACCGAGATGGGTTGCTGTGATATACTCTTATGTCCAATGATATATAATTTTGCAATAGATAGTAAAAGGTGTGGTCACTCGGACTCTTCTAAGTTTTATATATAGATTTGCAGATCCTGGTCGGATTGTTCTTATGTATAAGTAGTCATCTAGGTGCTTGGTGTTGAGGTTAAGATGATGCAATCTATTATTATAGGGCATTCAGTAGGTACTTGAATGTGAAATGGAAAATATAGGTGATATCAAATCAAAAAGCTAAATGTTATATTACACACAATCAATATATTATTATGGATTTTGATTGACAAGGGGTACAGTCATAGGAACATTACTTCTATACTGAAGGTAAAAAGACAATAAAATTTGATATAAAATAGTTGCTTACATGACATGAATTTGGTCGATGTGATGAGAAGATTTCCAGGTGATGTGTCTGCCTTTTACGGAACGATAATATGTATGTACGTCGTGATGGAATCCGGACGAAGAGGTGGTCCTCAAGATAGAAGTTGTCTTACGTCTGGTCGTCGTGTAGTAGATTTCGAAGGGTTCAAAGCTCGGGCCCAGATACGAAGGGAAGGAGGCGGTCATCAGGTTCGAAACGGAGTAGGCATCATGTAGATGGTAAAGTAATCCTTTACTTTGCTTGTCCAAGACAAGCACGGCTCTGGGAGCGGCTGGTATCGAAGTTGAAAAAGTTTAGTAAGTTCGAGATGAACTTGCCTTCGGCACAAGGATAGTCTATGTATAATATATTAGTAGTTCACTTTTGAATTGTCTGAACAATGAAAACAGGAGTCACAGGTGCGGAACAAGATGTTTAAAAGTTCGGTTGAATTTCAATTCGTATTTCCTAACGGTTCAATCAAAGGAGCGGGAACAAAAACAATATGGCGGGAAACACGACCCACGCCAGCACTTATTAATTGAGAATAAAAAATTGATTATTATGTTATTATAAAGCACATATCACTGCTCACTAATTAATTCCATCACTGTTATTATAGATTTATTCACATGAAGATTTAAATATAATTTCTCGATTATAACCATTTCGATACATGGTTGTAATGACAGGAGCGCGTCCTGTTAGTAGAGATCGTAAATCAAGAGTGATTTTACAAAACGAAAATGGAATAGGCCCGACTTCTAGGGGCGGGGATAATCTACGCGAGTAGTGCAAAAGTGGGCATATTCGTCAAAAGGAACCAAGCAACGAAAGGACCGGCGGTTAAACATGAGAACGGCAGAGGGATTTCTTTCGAGAAGCGGGTCCGTTTACTAAATGTGACCGATAGATCGAGAACTACAGTGGAGAATGGTTTATATGAATACATTTAAATTGTAACCAACTCGGGCGCATATCTATGAAGGGACCGTGCTGAATTTAGGTACAGATTGAAGGCTAAACAACGTCGGGTCTTTATGAGACACGACATTTCCCCCCTCCTAAAATTAAACTGAGCGTGAGCAAGTTTAACACAAGAACATCTCAGTAAGAAAGAAAAGGCAATCACGAAGGCATGATGAGACACATCCCAGAAATCAACCATCACATCTGAAAGAATACAAGCATACAATACATAACAACAAGTATGGATTCCATATAAAAAGTTACAAACAAAAAAAAATATTTTTCTTTTAATCGCCAATATAGGCGGGCCAATTACTAGTACATTTCCCCTATAGTGATATATATAACAAGGGATAATATACCAATTTCAGATGTTAGGTGCCAATACGAAATTCTAACATTATTTATCTCACGAGTGTCAGTGAATACTTGAACATTAAATGGACACTCAATTTGCATGTTATGAAAGTATAACCAAAAGCTGTTTAAAATAGATCTTGAATAGATCAGTATAGAAGTTAACAGTACAGTGGGATAAAGATTTCTAATATTTTGAACAGTAAAGAACTTTACAATTTGACAAAAAGAAGAGAGAAAATCTGATTCGAAAGAGTTGATCTCTTTAGGGAGACAACGATATTATTCGGCACAGATTATTAAGTAAAAGAAAAATATTTGAAATACAAAGTACATTGTACATATGCATGAAGGGAATTTGTTTGAAAACATACATACGAATACATACACCACTGCGACCTGATCTGTAATGAGAGGTAAAACGCTTGCGCGGAATACGACACTGGTTTGATCAGACCACAGAGGGCATACAAGCATGAATATACATATTACAGAAAATGTAGTTAGGTAGTAACTTTTTATACACAGAGAAAATTTACAATAATAGAAAAAGGGGCTTGACGTTTGGGAGGGCTAGGCTCACACCTGGCTTCCGAAAAATTGGTCAAAACAATTAATACAATATGTTGGGAATTGGGTGACAGAGAGAATTAATTATTTAAGTACAGAAAATTAATTAATTAAGCCGCTGAGGCCTGACTCGAGTTTAGTGCTTCTGCGATCGCTGAAGACGACAATTTCGGGTCAGATGACAGACGGGATACAAACAAAAATATTACAACATTTTTACAATATATAATTAAACTATAAAATACATAACATCAATTTATGTGCTCAGCACAAGGGAAGCACGTTTCACGTGATTTCCGATAACACGGCCAAACAAATAAACAATAGAGGAAATTTTAGTTTGGAGACCTCATATAGATACAATTAATATGGACATAATAATGATTATAGTACACATTGAGATGTAAAGAGGTACATCCAGATTATATACATAGATACAATCACAGCTGAGCGTAAAGCGCACATTATGGGTTGCGCAACACATACATACACTTAAAAGGTTACATGTTTACAAAATAAAATGACTCTAAGGTATACAGGTCCAGTGATGGCAATTACATAAATAGTTACCGAAAGTAACTGAACAAGATACACAAAAATAAATTTAACGTTGGAGTATCTCATAGATTTGACAACGGAGAGGTCATGGCAATAAGGCTAGTCTCCTGTTGACATAGAGATCTATTTCCAGTTCTGTCCAGCAGAACGTACAGCATCACGCATAGCGTGTGGCCCTTTTGAATGTAGAATTCAAAAAAGACCAGGTTTACAAAACATGACTTCCCAAGTCGGTGACCTAACGACTCAAACGTTGGTCCGTGGAATATTTCTCCACCGTACGAAGGATATTGATCAGGTATCCATTCGCACAAACAAAACAAATAAAATGACATAACATAAACATAATAATAAACACAATGACTATTTTTTTTGTTTTTTAAAAGAGCTCAATTTAACACAGCATAATAATATATCAAGAAACATTTTATATATATCCTATAACTAAGAATATTAGTTGGTAACAAAAGTATTCACAACATCATCAGTATATTTACAGTCGGTCATACCTTGACCTAGATTCAAAGCGAGGACGGTCGTCCATGAGGTAGGTTAATGACCTCCTATTGAATCTATATTTGGTACAATAAGTATAGAATATCCAATATACCTAGGTAGGTACACGGTGCATGGAATATTACAACAGCAGTTTTCAACATTTTATATTTGTTAATATTCTATTTTTTTAATTCGGCTAGACTATGAGACATTATACAAAAAAAAAATCAATTTGATTAGACGCCACCCAGATTCTCATTTAAACTACAATGGTTATTTGATTCTTGTACTATGATTACTATGTTTGGTCAGGTTTAGAATCTGGGAAGAACCTTTGACCAATAAACAACTTATCGAGTCATACATATGTATTAATTAAATACAGGATTTCAACTAAAATAATAATTACAGCTATTTTTGTACTTACAATATTACAGTCTTTTGACGGACGTTAGGAAGGAGAACGTGGGCTTTCCACAAGGCAATTAATTATAAGTTTAAAAATATATGCTTCGATCGACTTCACTCATTACTACATTTATTCTATTTCCAATCATAGGCCGGCCTAAAGCATACGTCATTCATTCGCAAACATTCTATAAACATACATACAAAACTTGATCATACTAAGTCGACGGAAAACATAAAAAGGTACATAGTAAAAATTGAAATTAAATAATATGAACAGATGGTGAAACACAGATTCTCTTTCCAATGAACTATTATACTCTAGGGGAACACAATACTTATGAGGGTGATACATTTATATACACACACATAGAAATATCTTAATAATAATAATATATACATAGTAGGTAGCGATGACCATAATTTAGGCAATATGTATTAGCCTAATAAAAGACAATGTATTATTCTCTCTTTTGCACTTCAACGTCATCGCTATCAAAAAAAATTTAACTAATATATTTGCTTTATACCTATATACTACATACAAAATACGTTACAGACGATCGATTGATCCTCAACTGAGAGATCAATAAGACACGGGTTTCCTAATTAGTTTTTAATATATCTTTGATGTGGAACTTCCCAGCTTGAGTTCCATCTTCATTAGCCAACAAATAGGCATTGTTAGAAATTTTGCGTAACACTATACTTTTTATAAACCTAGGGGCTAGCTTAGCTGAGAAGTACGCTGCCTTATCAGACTGAGCGAAATTACGTCTCCATACTACGTCTTGTTCGTTTAATAATCTTTCTGAACGACGCAAATTATAGCGAACAGCATGTTTTTTAAAAGCGGCTATTATAGCATCAGAGACTTCTTCATGGATTCGAGCATACTCATCGAAAGTTTTTAATCTATTAGCAAAGGGTTCTTCTTCTGATGAAGGATTGGCCGAGAGGGATTTGTAGAAAGATCCATGCCGTATGTGCTCAAAACCGTGCACCAGGTAGTGGGGCGTATAATTCGTTACTAAGCTTACAGACGTGTTTAAGTTATGAACAATAGCTGGCAACTTTTGAGCCCATGATCTATGGTTGTTTTCCACCAATATACCAAGAGCAGTAACTAGGGTTAAATGATATCTTTCGACTGGGTTATTTTGGGGTGTATAAAAAGTATTGTAAAAGAGTTGTGACACGCCAAATGAATCGCAAAAATCTTTGAACAACTTTGAGGTAAATTGAGGCCCGTTATCAAGTATGATCGTGTGAGGTATGTTGTATTTGAGAAACACAGATTCACGAAGGAATTTTATAATGTGCCCAGTAGTAGCTTTTCTAAGGGGACATACGAATAGGTATTTTGAAAATACGTCGACCACGGTCAGCATATAAACAAAACCCTCAGTGGAAGTTACCATGGGACCTACGATGTCAATTGAAATCGTATGGAAAGGGGCAACAGGACGTTTTGGACATGAAGATATACCTAAGGCACCGGAGTTACTTACTTTATATGCTTTGCACAGTTCACATTTACTAATAATATCCTTAATACTTTTCTTCATATTTTTCCAATAGAATTTTTTTACCAAATTATGAAACGTTTTGACTACACCAAAATGACACGATTCCTTGTCAGCATGGTAATCTAGAACTAATTGCGGGACTTCACTAGCAGGAATTACTAACGACCAAATGTAATTATCGGGTTTTCGTTTATCGTTTATTCGTTTTCGATACAAATGTCCATTTACGATGGTATAGCTGGGGAATGACTGTGGATTTTCGGAACAGCCGTGAAATATTTTATTATACCAGGGGTCAGAAACGTCAATGAAAGGTTCTGGGAATTTCAAAGAAGATATAGGGTTTCTACTTAAGGAGTCAGCGACCACATTTTCGCTGCCTTTACGGTAAACTAGATCGAAGTCATACTGAGCTAATCGGGTAGCCCATCTGGCCAATCTACCACTAGGATTGTCCAGAGTGCGCAACCATTTAAGACTAGAGTGGTCAGTTTCCACAGTGAATTTGGTACATTCTACGAAACTTCTGAAGTGGTGAATAGCATCTAATACAGCGAGCAATTCCCTTTCAGTAACAGAGTAGTTGATTTCGGCTTTGTTAAGTTTGCGGGAAAAATACGCCACGGGTTGGTTGTGACCATCAGTTTCTTGGCTAAGCACTCCGCCAATGGCGTAGGCAGATGCGTCGCATGTGATAATGAAGGGCGCCTTAAAATCGGGAGGTCTCAGACATGGCGCAGTAATCATGGCTTTCTTTAAGGAATCAAACGCTTCTTGGGCTTCAGGGGTCCATACAAAAGGGGTTGAAGACTTGTTCTTTCGACTACCTCCAGTGAGTTTACATAAGGGAGCGGCAATTTTAGAATAATCTTTAATAAATCTACGATAGTATCCAGTGAGACCTAGAAATGATCTTACATCCTTTTTACATTTTGGAGTAGGAAAAAGCTTCATGGCGGTTAGTTTTTCAGGATCAGAACGAAGACCGTGTTCGTCGATAACATGTCCAAGAAAACGGAGACTTTTCTTACAAAATACTGACTTTTTCAGGGAAATGGTTAGATTGGCTTCCTTCAGAATGGCCTGAACTTTCCTTAGGTCGGATAAATGAGTTTGGAAATCGGGACTTGCGACCAAAATATCATCCATGAAACAAAATACTCTACCTCCAAATTCTGAGCCGAATAGGGTGTCCATGAGGCGTTGTAATTGAGCAGGAATGTTCTTGAGACCGAAGGGACAGCGGGTGAAATGGAATTTTCCTTTTCCTTCGATGAAAAATGCAGTCTTGCACTTAGAGTCGGGGTGCAGAGGCAATTGCCAGAAGGCTTTATGAAGGTCGAGGGAGGTGAGGAATTTAGCATCACGTAAATGATCCAGAATACGGTTGACGAAAGGAAGACTATACGAATCACTACGGGTTACAGAGTTCAACAATCGGGGGTCGAGAACAAATCTGTGTTCACCTGATTTCTTGGTAACTACCAGCACATTGTTGTTCCACGGGCTGTTGGATTTTTCGATTACACCTAATTCGAGCATCTTATCTATTTCTGCATTAATTATTAATTTCTTCGGAAGGGATTGGGGGTATGTGCGCTGTTTGACAGGCTCACCATGAGTTATAATTTCGTGAGAGACGAGGGGAGTTCTACCTAAACCTACGGCTTCAGCAGAAATTTCAGCAAAACTATCTTGTACTATTTGAAGTTCCTTCAACTGTGACTCTGAAAGATGGGACATGTCATTTAAACATGGGACAGGACCGGAAAGAACGGAAATACTGGCTAACGATCTGTTTGAAGGGTGACCTGATTGACCAAATAACTGGGGAGCTATATTGAATGCTTTCCAAAAATCTACTCCCAAAATGAAAGCTGGTTCAATTAAAGGAAGAACCACAAAGGAAATCGTATCGGTTTTATTGTTGCAAGTCACCTCAAGTTCTATTTGACCGACGGCTTTGTGAACGGTACCATCGGCGGTAACAACGCGCACGGGAGAAGGCATTAATTCCGCCCCCTGTGAAAGAAAATGTTTGTGGGCGTGGCGCCCTAACACGGAGATAACAGCTCCGCTATCTAATAATCCTCTGAAAGTTAATTGGGAAATTCGAAAATCAATGTATGGTCGACCGTCTTTACCTAAGGATGAATCGAGTTTATGTACCTCTAGTGTGTTGAAGAAAAGAGCCACACTTTTCAACCATTTCTCGCGTTCTGATTTAGCTGATTCGGCAGAGGGGATGAAAGAAATAGATGATAATCCAGCTGACTTAGAACCAGGCGGACGGCTTCCTACGAATTTCGGTTTGTTAGCAGATTTGGAAATATTGGGCGGAGGACGAGAGACATCTACTACCACCGGAGGATTTGAGGTGTTACGGGGAATAACAGCTGATGGGCGAGTCGAGGGAACTTGACTATAACAATCTCTTTGGAAATGACCCTTCCTGCCACATTTATAACAAACAGAATCCTGTTTAGCAGTGTTCTTGGAGGAGGAGACAATTCCGACTGCGGTGTTTCGTCTTGCTCGGTAAAATGGTTTGTTAGCCGGAACGGGGGAACGTGAAGTAGTACCATAAATAAGATCAAATTCTCTACAAGCCTTTTCTAAACCTTCTATGGTATCTGATCCAGCTGCCAAAACAGCAGGGGAATATTTCGGTAATAGACCCTGGCGCAATGTAGTTAGAATATCAACTGGGAGAAAGGGATTGTTTAAAGTTTCGTTCTCGTATAAGACGCGTCCAATATAAGAGGAAGCGGGCTCATTAGTTCCTTGTTTTAGATTTACGATGGAGAGTTTACGATGCCACTGTCTCGAGGGGTCGTCAAATCTGTCAATCAATAGTTTTCTTAAGGAATTCCAATCCGAAATGTTTCGACACGACTGACGAAACCACGTCAAGGCTTCTCCACTCAATAGTTCGGTAAAAACTCTGGGAAGTTCGTTTTTGGGGAAGCGTCTAGACTCGCAAAGCTCGTCAATTCTTGTCAAAAAGTTTCTAACGTCCGAACCGGAAGAACCGTCAAAAATAATTCTCCAATTTGCTACACTACATGACTGGTCTCGAACAACGTAAACAGTATTGGGAGGGCAAGGAATGAAGTTTTCTTGTACTTGGTTATGAGCTAAAGGTGGCAAGGAAATCTGTTGGCAAATTCTATTCTCAGGAATTGCGGTCAACTCTGGAGCTTCTGATAAATTTTCGTAATTGGGCATTCTTCTCGGGGTGCTTACTACTGACGGCGATTGGGCAAGATTTAAATTTGCATTAAAATTACGAGCTTGCGCTCGGAGTGATTGTAAGGCTCTGGCTGGACGAATTCCTCTTTCGCGAAGTTGTTTGGCCAGACTTGCGCTATTCGCTCGCTCAATATTGGGGATCGGTCCATACAGTGAGAAATCCATATTGAACAATATGAAAATTCTACGGGAGGGAAAAAGAAGAAGAGAAAAAAAAACTATGAACGCGTTCGCTTATAGTCTCCACAGAACTGTGTACATGGACAAACGCTCCATATTTTAATCTCCATTAACAAGCGTAAAGATTATAATCGAGAAATAAAATGAATTTAATCGCGGAGAAAAAGGATTGAATATTGCAAAAATTCGGCATACGAAATATTGAGTTATATTTTTTCTAAGTATGCTGGTATGTGATTTGACCTCGCCTCGTGTCGCGAACAAAACAAATATATCCATATTCTATAAGTAGACTGGATGCTAAGTAAGTATATACATAATATTTCCGACGTCGCATTTCCTGCCGAGGTAGAACAATAATCTACTGCCGCTACACACACACAGACAAACTCATACGTATATCAGAAAAATACCATGACGCGAAGTATAGGTAGGTACCGCGGTTTCCTGTGCAAAATCTCAAGGTAAGAGTGTCCGTTGGCCGTTATTATTATTTTTTCTTTATGCAGGTTTATTCCTGCACGTGGAGAGAAAGCGGCCCAGCGTCGCGCTACACATACACAAACACACACAAATACGAGTGGTTGAATACTAGCGGAAACGTCCGTGTACGATTCGCGATGTGCAAAAGAGAAAATTTTTTTGTTAAATTATTTTTTCTTTCAATATTGGATCTGAACAATTATACAATATTTTCTGAAATGTTTTACAATATTAAATCACCAAATCTCCATCCACCTTGTACCTTAGATCTCATCATATACCAAATCACCATTTGAAAATTAATAGAAGTTATCCACCTATCTATTGCAATGGATGTGGACAATACTGGACAAAAGTGGGCAAGGAATTTCAAACGGAAACTTTTAATTGAAAGGGTGCCATGAATGCTATGGCATCCGTGAAACAATATCGAGCTCCACGTTGGCTCGCCATAAATGCCATGTCCTTTTTGGGGACAACAGCATTTGGTTAACAAAAAAAGAAAAGGGAGAAAAGAGGGGAAAATCAGATTAGTCCTCGGAAGGAAAAACTGTACAAATATACTTACTTCTGTTGTGTTTATACTTCTGCCTGGCTAGCATCTCTATGTGAAAGAATAGGACTCTTAATGAGCGGAGACTTCTTAATAACTTGGAGAGATTAGTATCTTCCTTTATGATCTTCAGGGTGTCCAGTAGGGAAGGGAAAATACAAACAACCGAGATGGGTTGCTGTGATATACTCTTATGTCCAATGATATATAATTTTGCAATAGATAGTAAAAGGTGTGGTCACTCGGACTCTTCTAAGTTTTATATATAGATTTGCAGATCCTGGTCGGATTGTTCTTATGTATAAGTAGTCATCTAGGTGCTTGGTGTTGAGGTTAAGATGATGCAATCTATTATTATAGGGCATTCAGTAGGTACTTGAATGTGAAATGGAAAATATAGGTGATATCAAATCAAAAAGCTAAATGTTATATTACACACAATCAATATATTATTATGGATTTTGATTGACAAGGGGTACAGTCATAGGAACATTACTTCTATACTGAAGGTAAAAAGACAATAAAATTTGATATAAAATAGTTGCTTACATGACATGAATTTGGTCGATGTGATGAGAAGATTTCCAGGTGATGTGTCTGCCTTTTACGGAACGATAATATGTATGTACGTCGTGATGGAATCCGGACGAAGAGGTGGTCCTCAAGATAGAAGTTGTCTTACGTCTGGTCGTCGTGTAGTAAATTTCGAAGGGTTCAAAGCTCGGGCCCAGATACGAAGGGTAGGAGGCGGTCATCAGGTTCGAAACGGAGTAGGCATCATGTAGATGGTAAAGTAATCCTTTACTTTGCTTGTCCAAGACAAGCACGGCTCTGGGAGCGGCTGGTATCGAAGTTGAAAAAGTTTAGTAAGTTCGAGATGAACTTGCCTTCGGCACAAGGATAGTCTATGTATAATATATTGGTAGTTCACTTTTGAATTGTCTGAACAATGAAAACAGGAGTCACAGGTGCGGAACAAGATGTTTAAAAGTTCGGTTGAATTTCAATTCGTATTTCCTAACGGTTCAATCAAAGGAGCGGGAACAAAAACAATATGGCGGGAAACACGACCCACGCCAGCACTTATTAATTGAGAATAAAAAATTGATTATTATGTTATTATAAAGCACATATCACTGCTCACTAATTAATTCCATCACTGTTATTATAGATTTATTCACATGAAGATTTAAATATAATTTCTCGATTATAACCATTTCGATACATGGTTGTAATGACAGGAGCGCGTCCTGTTAGTAGAGATCGTAAATCAAGAGTGATTTTACAAAACGAAAATGGAATAGGCCCGACTTCTAGGGGCGGGGATAATCTACGCGAGTAGTGCAAAAGTGGGCATATTCGTCAAAAGGAACCAAGCAACGAAAGGACCGGCGGTTAAACATGAGAACGGCAGAGGGATTTCTTTCGAGAAGCGGGTCCGTTTACTAAATGTGACCGATAGATCGAGAACTACAGTGGAGAATGGTTTATATGAATACATTTAAATTGTAACCAACTCGGGCGCATATCTATGAAGGGACCGTGCTGAATTTAGGTACAGATTGAAGGCTAAACAACGTCGGGTCTTTATGAGACACGACAAGCTCTGCACCCATAGGGTGGAAACACGTAGAAAGCCGATTCCGATCCCCGCCGACCGGCGCAAATAATGTTGTCTATGATTTCGATGCATTTAAATGGGTATGCCGGAAAGCGTGTTCCTGCTTTAATTTGCTGTGCGTACTGCGTATCCCCATTCAAATGCATAGAAACATTCTTTGTGTCGGTCGGCGCGGGTCGGAATCGGCTTTGTACGTGTTTTCACCCTTATGCCCCCACCACACGCTCACGGAGCGTGTGGTAGGGGCATTAGCCACATTTCTATCCACCAAAATCATCAGAAATATTATGATAAGTTGGTTGAATATTTATTGAGCATAATCTATTTTGAACAGAGGTTATTCGTAATAGGCTGATTGCGTCAATTTAAATCCTCAGTTGGCTCCTTTTCACGGCTTATGAGTTCATTAACAGGCGTTACACCAATTAATTCAAAAACCCTTTGACTAGAGCGTAGTGGGAACAATACCATAACACCCTTTGAAATCTCCGAATGAATAGGACACAAAAATTATTTAGCCTTGGTACTTGTTTGTGTGCATATTAAACGAATGAATGGCTCTGAGATTAGAACCCCTTCCAAATTTACTTCCACACTAAAAAAACCACCTGATCCCACCAATTATCCTTGAATGGGGTACACGAATATACAGTATATAGTACAAAGGGATCTTTTATACACGAATTTCACTATCATTGAAACTATGTACCTAGGAGTATTAAGAAAACTTTACGCTACATGTCTTTTTTTTATTTATCTGAGCACACCTTAAATGAAATATGCTTCATTTTTTTTTTCAATGTAATGACCCTATTTAGTATTGTGTGAATTCATCCAGACACCTGCTAAATCGTTAGTTTCATACACTGCATAATGATATAATACGTTGTAATTTGATAGAAAATTTACGGATTTTGATTTAACAGACCATACCTTTGCATAAAAATGATGGTTTAATACTTACAAGTTTTTGAGGTCAATCATCTTCAAGACATTAATTAAGTTCCTAGAAACCTAGCCAGTGGAATAAACACTTTTGTGTTCTATATTTTTATGAATTCTAGTGCTGAATGAACAAGATCCTAAACTAAGTGAACTGAAGAGTGAAGAAAGCGAGAGCTATATTTAATAACATGAGATGACTCTTCTGCGATGAGTATCTTTATAATATAAAATAAATTCGGGTTAGTCCGAACACTTATAACACGAGATCGGCTGAACAGATTTTTATGATGCTTGATTTATTGGATTCTTCTCGGCTCCGGATAACAGAATAACTGATAAAATATCGAAAAGGGGCCAGAAAATAATATAAAAGTTTTTTTTTATGGAACGGATTAACCGACAACAATGCCATCTGTGAAAAATTCCACAGCAACACAATTTTTATTAACTTGACCACCATTGAGTTTCACAACATTGGTACACAGATTTTTTATAGAATTTCTTTCAAGCATTCAGAAATAAATTTTAACATTCGAACATATTTTAATCGTATTTTTGTATAAATTACTAATTCATAGTGAGGACTATAGTCCTATAGGACAACGTCTCTAGAGTAAACTATAGTTTTACTTTAAATCTAAGGCAGAGAATGGTCAAATGTTATGTTTGTTACACATAACTATAAGGTGTGAAGACTCGGACCCTTAAAGTAAATATGATGATCCGTATAAAGCCATTTGTAATGTGGCTTCAATGAAGAATGCTCCGTATTCCGTGGACCGATTCGGGTCACTGACATGGAGGTGTTGCGAAGAGCTGGACTTGAGAGAGAATTGTTGGCCAGCATCAAGAGGAGAAAAATATCCTACCTGGGACACATACTTAAATTACATCGCAATCCATATTCTTCTTCTTCTTCTTCCTAGCCTTCCCTCCACTGCTGGATGTAGGCCTCTTCCGTCTGTCTACACTTCTCTCTATTCTGAGCCGCTTCAACCCATTTTTTACCGGCGACCGCAACAATATCCATATTAATAATTATAATTAAACTTAAAGGACTAATTTAATATTTTTAAAGAAAATATACCTACATATATTAAAAAATATTAAATCACAACGTCAGCACATATATGGGTGGGTGTACGGGAATAGCCAATTATAATAATTAAAGAATTATCTAACAACTAATAACTCTAAAAATTCATTACTGATGTTCGATTTTTGAATGGAACAAACCACCACGGGCTTACGACCGTCTTCTACTGTTGTTTCGAAGGCTGACTTAGTGTGATCACTTTACGTTAACAACGTTCGCCATTAGGTGGTAATGTTTGAGTCTCCAAAACTCCTAATCATGAGAATTCTCGACATGTTCAACATGTCGAAAAATCTCATGTATGCAACAAATAGATATTTAATAATAATTAATGAAATATAGAGACAAAAGTTGGAAATTATTGAGAACAAGAGAGCAACCAAATTTAAAGACTGCGACTGCTGTCATGTATTATAATTAAGTAGGTAGGTACATCAAACAACTGTTGTAATAGCTAATACCTTCCATAGGTACAAAAACTGTTCAAATAACAATATAGAAACTGTATGTATTGAGAATTTCAAATCATTTGTTCAAGAAAAAGGTATAATATTCGTAACACCGTGATAGTTATGTAAAAATGTATGTAGGTTTGTATATTGTATAATCTTCCCCTTCCACCTTTCAATTAAACATTCCTGTCAGCATACAGACGTCAAAACAGAGGTCGTTTTTCATGTCGAAACGTTATAATTATCTGCCCACCTCTTACCCTAACATTTCCTCAAAATTTACAGGGCCCCATTGGGATCTTAGATATTTTAAACCTATCTCCTTATTAGTTTCTGACATTTTTCTCAAAGGGATTCCATTTTCTCATAGCGTCCAATTTTTTTAATTTTGATGGTTGTATAATTGCAAATCTTAAAAAAATTATTGTAAATATGTGTCGTCAATGACTCAAGATAACTCGAAAATTTATAGGTCCAGATTTTCGAAATATGTCAAATTTGAGTTTTTATTGTTTTAAATCAAGGCCGAAATAATAAATTCTCCAAATCCCATAGCTGATCAAGTAATTTTTTACTAATAAATTTGTTATTTTCTACTTTCACCGATAATAACTAAAATTAAAGGTAAAAGTTTCAACTACAAATAGATCGATATTTTTTTATTTCATTTCTTTTGTAAATGAAAACTATTTCATATTAATGTTCTGTTCCTCCGAACCAGAGTGGGGCTTGTACCTACGAGTTTTATCGAAAGCTAATGGCACGCAAACAAGCGCTTATTAGCGTGCAATTAGTGTTCTTAAATCAAACGATCGAATCATTCGATCATTTTAGTGTGAAAATTTTTCGAAACTCTTTCGATGATCGTTTCCGCATCTGTTAGTATAGTTAGTAACTTATTAGTATAGTAGCCCTAGTGGGCTACTAAAGGACTTGGATATGGTGTGGGAGATGGTTATCGAAACTGCGTAAGATCGAGCGCAGAAGAGGGCTCTTATTGACTCTGTATGATGTGAGGGATTTATTCAGATGTGTTATTCAAAATATTGTTAAGTCATTGTTTGAAAATTTGGGAACGCGATGGTAAAGAGTTTGAAAACCAGTTGCTTCTTTGTTTATGACAGATTAGAAGGTTTGGTATTTTTACATATTGAATGGATGTACGGGGAAACCATTTTTAGAAAAAAATGTTATTTAAAGGGATTAGTAGAGAAGGCAAGGCTTCTTTGTTTTGAGATAGTATATTTGGCCCTCGATAGGACAAATAGTTTTTTTGAAGTTTAGTCTAGATCCACGCTCCGATGGGAGACGTTCTTAAATTTTGTGTTGAAGTGTTTGAGTAATTTTTAATATCCTTCGCATATTTCAATTGTACATATTATGTACCTACCGGGGTGTGTCCGAGTGTGTTGTTATTAATACGGGATTTGCGTGCGACTTGATTGATGTGTATCTTTGGAGGTTGAAATATCACATTTGATAAATTCGCGTTTCACTTAGAATCTTCGGTTTTGGATTAAGCCTTCTGTTTAATTATTATAATATATTATTTATTGTTTGACTGGGCTAACCATAGAGGGAGGATGCGTGGCGGATCGTTAGATTGGACAGCCCCGTGGTAATTCAACTTCCAACTATGAATGTGACGTGTTTATTTTCGTTTTGTGCTTTTTTGCTAAATATTTGAAGGTAGGCAGAATTTTGGGTGAGTGACCAGATTTTTTTGATATTAGAATTTGTATGGACACAGAGAGATGTTTTCTTGTGTGGTATTTTGTTTGTTGCTTGGTTGCCCCGCCAAGCATGCTTATGAGCGAATTGCTCGATTGATTTTAGCTGAGAGATATATGGCCGATGCGTTACGGCATTGTTTTGAATATTTGTGATCTCTGTGTGCCATTGGGCTTATTGTATTGCAGCATGTACCTCCCTGTATTGTTTTCACACGTCACATGTCAAGCACACGTCGCGGATTGTTATCTGTCATTCGCGGGTTACCCCATTGTCCGATACCAGTGGTGTGACCTATCTTAAATGTTTATTTTTGAATCCGGTTAGGAATTTCATATTTAGAACCTTCTAGTAACTTAGTGTAGAATTTTCATTTGTAAAAGTAGGTACATCCCCGAGAGAGTAATTTTGTTATGAATATCCGGTCGCGATATTATGATATTCTGAGCTTGTTATTGCCCGCGCATAAGATAGATTAGGTATTATACACGCGCCGTTGTAAATCTATTAAGGTTAAAGTTACGGAGTCCTTATAAGAATAATTAGTATGTCAGGAGGGCTGTGGACTGAAGATATGCCTCACATGACTCTCCAAGAGAATGGGCTGTGGCTGATTTGGACGCTTTTCAGCTCAGTTCATGAGGTTCACTGGCGAAAAGGTCGCGGGCCAAGACCGAAGCAGTTAAGCGATTTGGAACTCTAATGAGGAAAACTTGCGGTTTAATGACAGCCCGTATGTAATTTGACTAGAAGGTTGATTTGTTCGTTTATAAAGTAATTGAACGTTTATTTTGATATTGAGATCGATAATAATTAAATGCACGCGAGATAGACATTAAAATTATTGTTAATAGGCAGGATCGTTTTGACTGCAGCTAGTCGTGGCATAATTTTCGCGTAGTAAAATCCTGTCCTATTTTGAGTCTCTGCCGGAAGTAAGTTTAGGTATTTAGAGTCAAGAGTTACATAGTCAAAAGATAGCTTTCATCCCCTGTAGTCTGTACACCATCAGGAACCTTTTCCAGTTGTATATATACACTATATCTGATAGCCGAATTTCGGCCCCCTTTTTGGTACCTGTTCGTTTGACATGGAAGGCCCTCTTTCGGTGGCTAATTCCTCCCATGGACCTCGATCATGCTTATCATGTATGCCACTATCTGGAGTCTCAAATAGATGAATAGATTAAAAAAAATATTTTCTTTAGTATGCGTACAAACCTAAATAGAAAACATCAGTTACGGGAACAAATAGTTTGAATTTATGCAATTACATAGGCGCTCGCATCTATTGTATTGATTAATAAAAGTTAAAACTTTTTTACTGTCATGTAACAACTATTTTATAATTATTGATAGGTGTGTGTGTGTATTCCCTTCATGCAGCCCTGTTTAAAGTGTAAAGATAGCAGATGATTGGAAAGGAACAGGGGCGTGTGAGGGCGATGTAACCCTTCGTATTAAATCAACACCACGATCAATCTTTATTTTGCTTTCACATCGCCGACTTGTTCCTCCACCATACGTACATACCTCTTCATATCAGCGCCATACTATAAAATTTATACAAATCATATTTTCATATTATAAAAGTTTAATCTGATGCACGTATGAACCTTTAATATCACCACTATCGCAAACTTTCATCGTATACCTAATAAGCATAATCATGGAAGGTAACCTATGTTTTATAGCAGGATTGTGGTCAAACTGTAAATTCGTCCATTTTTTATACCTACATATTTTTTAATCGTTTATTCTCCTAGCCATCTGTTTACATAGCAATTATGACAGTCACAAACACTTACTTAGCCAATAACCTATCGATAGAACAATTAAACAGTGTGTTGTCTTTTAAAAGTAATCAGTTGACAAGTACCTACATGAATTCTTTATAATTCCATTTCTGTAACTAGCTTCAAACGTCCTTCGTGGTCACAGAAAACTACGGCCCTTTGTATGTAGGTGGAGTCCTACAGATTTAAGCGCGCGTAAGGTGCCCATACCCTGTATAAAGATTATATATTTGGAGTCTAGACCACTCTTAGTTCTAGTTAGGAAACCTAGAGACTTGCTTTAGAGTGTTTTGAATAAACAGAGCAAGCATACACAATATGCGTATAGAAATGACACAGCGTTCTAGCGAGAGCCAATAGCTGGATACACACGTAACGATTTATCTTTAAGATTTGACCGATAATCGCTCATTTTCCAAATCTTAGAGAAGAAAACAATTGAAAAGTGCGATTATCGTTCAAATCGTAAAGATTAATCGTGACGTGTGTAATGTGTATGCAGCTTATGAAATAACGGATAGTTATTTTATTACTATATATAGAGAGGTTTCTTCTAGAACGCTCTTACTGCTGTTTACATAAACTTCTAGACTCAAATTAGATCGCTCCAGCTTGATAAGTTCTAGTTATAAAAATATCTAGTAAGTTGTTGCCTTTACGTTAAGAAGCCGTAAACAGAGAGCCCAAGGAACCTGTTGGCGTAACACTAAAGCTAAGTACGAACACTTTTTAATCATTTTTAGTCCCTTTAAAACACCTTCCCTTCCGTCAGCTGGACATTGATAATCGATATTATCGAATACGACTAACTTCCGCTGGTATTTAGAAAGTTTAGTTACCTAGATTGTTGTATCTTAACAACTTTCCACATTGGCTGGTTCACTGATCTGGTAAATTACAAACAGTTCCAGGTATTCGCAATAAGAAGCTTTATATTGTACAAAACACTCCAACCTGTTTGAAAGTTCGTTATACGTAGTTTCCTGACCTCCCTCACTACTAGAACAGAAAAGGGTTATAATATGACAATTATTATTATATCAAGTTCCAACGAGTCGCCGGTAATCTAGAAAAAAAAAAGTTCCAACGAGACACAGAAAAACTGAGGTGTGAAATTTGTAAAAAGCGATCATTCAAATTGAACCTGATTAATCCTAAGTTCACTCAAAGGATCGCAAATGAGGGTACTTGTATAATACTTATTAAGAACCCAAAACAAAAAAAATCGGTAGGAAATATATAGATAGATAGATGATATCTAGATAGATTATCATAAACCATATTTTTAAGTCGATAGCTGATAAGCGCGTACGTGTTCTTTGAAAGGAGAGAAAAAATATTGGAAACTATGTTGATAAAAAATATATTTCTCAAAAAGAAAAAAAAACCAGAAGGGAATCGTTACAATGTGTATCACGTATCAGTTGTAAGAATAATATTTTTGATTCGCATCACGAAAATGAAATATCAATCATCAAAAATCACACGAATATTTTATGTTCCTCGGAGAATTCTCCGGAGAGAATGAAAATAAAACAAAAAGGGACATTTATCAGGCATAACGACCTAAAAAAATCATGATTGGTCTTACGAGGAAAATGTAAAAGTATCAAGTTGTATATAAGAAGGTTTGTCTACTTAAAAAACGGTTCGCGGTCATGAATATGAATTTCGTTATCGAATCGTTACAATTTAAATTCCTCAACTCTGATTTGAGAATCAATAATTTGCATATTCTTTTATTTTATTGGTTTGTTGAATGTTCGGAGCACAATTCGAACTTAATAATTTTCTAAGGAATTTATTCATTTGTAATAATTGAAATCTGCGGAAAATAAATTAGTTTTAGTTTAAGTAAAAATAATAATTTAATTAGAGCTAATGATACAGAATTTGTCAAGTTTTAAAAAACCCATATAAGTTTCATAAGTTCCATTCAATTCGGACGTAATAAATTATTAATATAAACGGTTAGACCACTGATGACTATAGCATTAGAAAGCGGTCGTAACACAATAGGGGGTTGAAATTTGTATGAATGTATCTCATGAAATCGAATTCTAATTGACTTAATGTTTTGCATCAAATAGTCGCTTCTATACAATATACGTCATTCACCCTTTTTACGAAGCATCATAGCTAGTCAATGAAAGACTTTTTGATTAAATTAGCCATACAAGCATTTGAGGTGCGGATGCGGATTCATCGAAAAATACCTCCCTAATGCGGATCCTTGGACGGATATTGGCAGCAGATCGAGAGCATGAATAGGGCAAATGTGTTAGGAATTGTACCTTGGCCTCGTAATCTTGTTCCTGCAACGTACCATCAAAGGAGAATTCGACTAAAGACTTGGACATAATAGTTCCACATAATAAATTTATGGACCAAACAGTCGACGAACAGAACTGATTCTTGCAGCTGAGGTCTTTGCGCAAATGATACAACATCAAAGAGACAAAATTTGAAAAAAAAAAAAACAAATCAGAAAGGACTGAATCCTTCTATTCTAAGCGATAAACGTCTAAAGCATTAAGGAGGTTATTTTAAAAAGAATAATTGGGAATCCTTAATACAGAAAAATATAATTACTCGTTATGTTGGTACCATATTAGAAATTCTTCCCCTTTAAAGGGACCGAAAAATAATTTGTCCAGAGTCTTTAGAAATTGATTTCTTCTTATTTTTTGTGTCTCCGTACTTAAGAGATGTTGTTGATCTTTCCGGAGAAGCCAAACAAAGTCGGAAATGAATGCTATTATTGGTTCTGGTGAGACGTGAAATAATGTGGAGAGGAGGTTGGTAATTTGGTGGACGAAAAGGAAATAAGGAAGCCTTATAATGGAATTAAAATTAACCGCGGACGAGAAGATAATATTTTCGTTTTATTGCAGTCATTTAGAAAACTTTGCCAATCAAACAACTTTAAAATGTATACGCGGTCTATTCGACTGATGGTGTTTATAACAATATTCATTAATAATATATATATTTGATATAAGAAAAATATTTTTAAAATGTAATTTATTTGAAAAATATGTTTGTCTTTACCTTGAACTTTTGAAATTCTGTCATGTAACTTATGAACTAACAGAATAGTATCGGTTTTTATTTTCTAAAAGTGTTATCTTATAAGAATCTTTTATCTTACTCTATAAAAATGGAGACCGATTTTCCGTGGTCATCGCATCACGCCTAAACGGCTGGACCGATTTCGCTAACTGTTTTTTTGTCATGTTTATCAGGAGAAGGTTCTTATGAAAGAAAAAAATAAGAGAGTTGCTTGGAAAATTAGAAAATCAAAGTAAACTCTAAGTAGGTAACCTTCTTAATACTTTTAACAATATAATTTTTATTCCAAATTTGAAAAATTTTAAAAATTAAAGTTTGACGGAAACTGTCAGTTGTTTAATAGTTGGTGCGATTGACAGTATATTGATGGAAAATATATGGTTTGAAATAGATACATCGATCTACATTAAATTGGTTCAATGGTAATAAGCTTATCATTATACAAATTCGATTTCAATATTCATAATTAAGCACACAGGACAACGTCTGTCGGGAAAGCTAATCTCATATATAAAAATGGATGTCATCGCATCACGCCTAAACGGCTGGACCAATTTCGCTAATTCTTTTTTTTGTCGTGTAGACTTTTATTAGTAGAAGGTTGTTTTAGAAGAAAAAAATAAGAAAAATGCTTGGGAAATTTGAAAATTAAAAAAAACTCTAAGTAGGTAATCTTTTGAGTACTTTATCCATATAATTTTAATTCCAATTTCTAAATTTTGACAGAAACTGTCAATTTTTAGAGAGTCGGTGCGATTGACAGAATGCGGATAGTATATACATGGTTTAAAACAGACGCATCGGTTAGAATTACATTGGTCAAATAATAACTAATTCTTCACCATAAAAATTCGAATACAATATTCATATTGAGGAACACATGGCAACGTCTGTCGGGAAAGCCAGTAATAATATAAAAATGATAAGATGTGCGTGTGATTCGCTAAAACTCGAGAACATCAACATAATAGTTATCGAAGTTAGTTTTTTCTAGTCGTTAATGTAGTACCACAAATCTCCTGAAAATTCGACTTAAGGACAAAATAACATTCATAATAAATATTTTATAATATATTACTACCCAGTGTACCTACGAATGGTAGGCACATCTGTGTGGAAGAAAATTAGATTAACTCTTAGAAGGAATTCACAAAGCGTAAGGAACGACTTAGTTGTTGGAGGATGCCGCTTGATCGATGTGGCTGTTAACGGAATTATAAATAAGCGACATGAAGTTTATCACAAATCCTTTTCTGCAATAATATTGATAACGGGCGGGCCAAATTTCAAAACAACAAGAGGGAGAGATTGGAGTGGCGTAAGAACAAACCAGGGGTGATACCGTCAATGCAAAATATTCAACTCCATTTGAGGCCTTGAAAACCTGACGTTTATGAGCTTCTCCTCATATGTCAATCATTGACTGCTCTAAAACAGCCGTCGTGGATTTTTTTTATAGAAAATGAATCTGTACTCACTCGAAGTGAACACAAATACACTTTTTGACATCTTTCACACTAACAAAAGGGTCCGTGAAAGCGGAAATGGTCGGCACGGCCGGGATTCAAACCTACGACCTCCAATACGCTGTGCGCATGAAAGCCGGCGATTGATACCACTGGACTACCAACCACTTCAGTTATGAAGGTGTTTTTATGAAGGTGCATGAATACCATAAAATAATACAATTTATTAACATGTCATGTTAATAAATCTAGCTTTCCTTACGCGCTGGCGGAGAATGTATAGTTAGAATCAGTATGGCTCTCACAAATATGTTTTCACTCATCAACCATGTAGTCCAAGGACTTCTATTGAGTATTCATCTATAATTGTCACAAAAAGATTTCTACAAAGTTTTAGAATACTTCAATGTTCCAGTAAGTAATTATCTATGGCAATTTTATGAAAATAAAAATTATAAATTGAACCAGTTTTAAGAGTACTTAATGAATTCTTAACTGCATATTCTATTTTGAATATAGTTGATCTTCAAACGATATCATATTATGTTTCTAGTGTTCTATCGGGTTCCCTGACGTTGACGTCCACTCGAGAGAAAGTCTCCCAATCTTCACCTACCCTGAATAAAATCTTCTAAAGTTTAAAATCAGTCCACTCACGATTGTTTCGGTATATATTTTAATAAGTTGGATATCTGATTTTTATATAATTTCACACCGTTAAAGGCCCAATCTTCTTCATTAATTTATATAATAGAATGTTACTTCTGAACTGAATTGTTTTAATCAGGAAATCAAATTTTAACATTGTATATACGTCAATTTTCGTCACACAGAACTTTATTTTCAAACATTAAATACCTAAGCATTTTGATAAATCTTCTCACAACGTCAACTGTAAAGTGCAAATCACAATTTACAATCATAAAATACATCAAAAATGCATTTTTCTGACATAGAATTTTCATCCCTAAGAAAAACACAGAGAAAGTTTCCCCTTTACAAGAACATACGTAGGTACATACTTACGTATTGTATAGGTTGAAGTTTAGGAGTTGTTATTTTTCTATCAAACGAAAATAAAACATGACTATAATAACGTATAGAATACTTCACACCTACCACCACACAAATAATAATCCTGGGCTGAACAGGTGCAGACCTGCTGCAACTCAAAATTAATAAAAAATAGATAGTAGCAGACCTATGATAATACCGAAATGCTAGATTTAGGCACCCCCGTTTCACACAAGCGTCTAATAATTGTTTACAATAAATAAAATTAAACTAGTTATAAACATGATAGTAACTGAATTTTTGGATTAAGTTATATTTTTTAGCATAATTACCTAATCGTTTGAAACTGTCATCAACACAGAGATGATTATGAAAAATTAAAAAAGTAGATAAAGGTTTAAAAGACTCAATGTTGTTTAGGAACACAATCGTTGTCCGTTGAAATTAGACTGTAAGTGAAATTATAATAATTTAAACGCATTTTTTTTTTCAATTTATTTCAAAGGTTCAAGAATTGAGTTTTACAAAACTAAATATAAGCATTAAAATGAATTCAAGTCTTTTTCACCCAAAATAAAATCAGTGCAATAGTATTCGGAGTTAAATTCAAATTCTAGCTAATCGATTTCGTATTGGAAAAGCGAGGAAATAAGAATGTTGTAAGATCGTAAATCAAAGTGTATAAAAATATTTTTTATTTTGCTTTGTAACAGCGTGGATTTCGAGGTGCGCTTTAATATTGTAATATCCCAGAAACCCTCTGCGGATGAAATAAAAAGTATGTAGATAGGAGCAAAGTATGAAATTGCAAATTTTCACCGCATCCTTTGTCAATGATGGTTTGATTAATATTTGGCTGAACACAAAGCGAAAAATTGAAAAAAATATTGACATTGATTTGAGCTCTCATTGCTACCCCGCTGCACGCTTCATCCCTGAAAAAATAATCAACTGCATCTACCTGCAGGTTTTATTGAAACCTTAATAATATTCCGCTGATGCACAAAAATTGCCTCGTGTGCATTTTTTTATTCTCAGTTCGATAAAATACATAAATTGGACGGATTTCACGTAGATAAAAGTAGAATAATAATAGTTAAAATTTGTTGTTTGCTTAAATTCCATGACAAAGCTGTCAAAATCTGCATTCTCTTGTACTTTATTCCAATGAAAGCCAGAGTCAGGCAGCGTATTGACGCGTTCCAGATGTGATAGTGAGGGTGTATCAAATGAAATGAATTTATTACAAAATAATAATATTACACTCATAATAATTATTAACAATGATGGTGGTGGGCAGGGTACTCCGAACACTCGGATTTGAATAAATTAGCTTGTGCCGCAGTTTTTCCAAATTCTCAACATTTGTTCATTCATGTCTCGTTAGACCACAGTTTGATTCAGTTTTGTGGTCACCATTTTACCAGGTACTTATTAAAAGAATTGAAAGGGTTCTTCAAAATAGCCTTCTAAAGTTTATTAACTTCAAACTGGGTATACCAGCTGCGGATATTAACTGTAATCATAATGCCAGGAATGTGATATATATCACACTGCTATCCGAAAGGCGCACAATAGCTGATATGACTTTTTTTGCATATTATGTAGATTGATCGGCGGACAGATTGATTACTTTCGGTTGTTGTCTATGGTGGAGCTTCATATCCCTTCCAGGAGCACGCGAAGTATACAGACTTTTAGATTTGCGATCAGTGTCACAAACTATTCCTTCAACACTCCTATTCAAAGGATACTTAGGGGGGTAATGATCTTGGCGAAATTGATGGGGGGGCGAGAGGCTCCTTAAAGGATCGAAGACTCCAGATCTCGGGGTTGGGCTCCGACAAGATGGAGCGACCAGGTTAAGGAGGCAAGAACAAAGGGGCACCGCATGTACCCCTACATATGACGTTGGATAAGGAGCTTCGGGGACAGTCGCTTGGAACGGTGGGGAGTGGTAATGGTCACGCACGATCCTAAGCGGTGAGTAAGCATCGAGGATGATGAAATAGACCAATATAAGACTGAACTATATTGTCAACCTTGAACTATGAAAACGTTCTTTATTACATAAGGAATGATTCAATCCATACATAATAATTACGAAATATAAACTAAATTGTTTACAAAACAAATAACATTTTAAGCGGTTGGGTAATAATTTTATGATAATCCATATCAGCGAAATCTGCTAGTACGTGTGTAAACAATACCAATTGCAATGGTGGAAAACACAATTAAAACCACGTCATTATCAAATCACTTGAAATAATACAATGACAGATTATAAATCTATAAAGAACAACAAGTATGATTTAGAAAACTGGATGTGTTTAATCTTATTTCCAGAAGAAAATTAATAGCAAACGATTAAAATATTATATAAAACGAAAAACTTACATGAACCATTGTTATTTTGTGCAAGGGATTCAGAAGAGAAAGGTGTTAAATTGTTTTCTTTTTAATTACTTGTTTTTAAAATGTTATAGGTAATTTGAAAACTTAATTAATTCAACAAAAACAATCGTAAAGTTTCACAAATTATGCAGTTTTTATCAGTGTTGCCAGTTATTTTTCTTCTTCTTGTGACTCCATTGGTAAGATAATAAATTAAAACTAACAATTAGTTAGGTATTACTGTATGTAACAGGTTTGATGATTGAATTCAACAGCAAAAAATTATTAAATATCCAATTAACTGGGTTTACTACTAATGAAAAGAAATGTACTTATAGGTACAGGTTGATACATGCATACATATTGCCCATATAGATAGTTTCAAAAGGATTTAATCAACACAAATTTCATCTTTGGAGACAATTTTATTAACTACAATTTTTTCTACAAATTCCTCTATGTAATGTAATAATGTATGAACTAAAAGAACCTTTTTTCCTTATTTGTAGCCAAGAGCTGTATGTACAATCTATTGTATAAATCTTTATCCTTTTTATTTTTTTTTTAGTTTGTCTTTTAAACCCGATTTATCTTTATTTTAGAGCGAAGGGATAAGACTTGGTCTCTTTAATGGCGATTTTAAAGGAAGGCGAAGCGTACCTGGAGGAGGGCATCGGAGCTTTAGACCAGTCTGGATAAATTACTCCCCAACAGTCAATCATAATATTTACCATAGAGGTGGGAATGTTCCATTGGCAAATCCGTTGCAAGTAAGAGCAGGATTGTTAGAAAACAGATTGAACTATCCAGGAAGAGCGGCGCCATCATTCTTAGATGTTCTTCATCGAGGACTGACATTAGAAGTTCCTGAAATAAGAACACCACCAAGAATCGCAGACCATAGAGTTTCTCTTTCAGACAGATTGAAAGATTTAGCAATTTCAAAAAGACCGAGGTTACCAAAATTGGGAGTTGGAAGATCACGAAACGCTGATCTTTTTAGGAGTGCGAGTGAAACAGTTCCAGCCCCGAACTTGTTCAGAGATCCTTTGACTTTTATTAGATCTAAACTGTTAAATAATTTTCTGGAGAGTATCCCAGAGTTTAATAATCCTGGAGAAGAATTGAGATTCTTCATAGAGTTAAATAGAATGCTGCGAGACGTTCGAGGTGGAGCCATGTCTCGAAACCAATCTAAAAGTCCTCAAATGGACTTCATGCCACTTGTACCTAGGATTCGCAACAGACTTCCAACCCTCAGATCATCACTAAGAGATCCAATGCTTGGAAGTGGCTCTAATAATAACGAAATCATTTCAACACCGAAAGACGTTAGCACCCTAATTCCAGATAAGGAGAACAAAACACCTATATCGTTAGGAAAAATGAAAGAATTGATATTAAGAATTTTGAATATATTGAGACGACTAACTGATAAAAATGAAATAAATTCATAATTATTTTTAAATCAAATTTCCTTATTTACATATTATTATACCTTTTCTCATATTCTATGATCAATTCAAAAGACTTTCGATAATATTTTGCCTTAATTATCAAGTAAGAGAGCCCTAAATACAGTGAAAGTAAGCGTTCTTCCGGTCTTGTGGAGATCGATCATAACAAAACATTCTTGGAGACTACCTGGTGGACATCTCAATACCTCTTTCTGTGTATAGTCAAAAGAGGCTGCAAGGAAACATTCTTCACATATAACTAATAATTACAACCCTAAGTTCATTATTTATGGTATTATTGACCGAACTAAGGAGTTGATAAAACCAAACTTAAAAGTCGGCCCCACACAAATCAAGCCCGCCACGGAACTCCCAATAAACTCCCAAATCAACTCGCAATACAGGGGGCCTATAAGCCCCAATAAGGAGCATAGGGAGGCACATCAGCTCTCCATTGCGTTGGATCATGCGCCTTTACAGGGGGGAATGTCATTTACCTGAACCCCCCCCCCCCCCTGATAGGACCCAGGCATTCGAGGCTTATTTCTTGTGCTTTGCTGTGTGCCAGTTTACATAAGTGAACAAAAATCCTCTATGATATGAATATGGAAATATAATTTAAGAAAGGAATGTGGTATGGAAGTTAGCTTAAGGAAGAATAAATAGGAAAGGTTGTATCAGAAATGTGATGTCGGTGGATGAAATGAAAGTAGTGCGTCTCGATTGTCTGCCCCTCTAGGGACTAAAAAACTGAATGCTCTCTGAAGGATGGAGTGGGGGAAGTCCCTTGCCTCAACCTCAACCAAGGTCCTCCCGACATTGTCCAGATAATGTTGATAATTAACATTGAGTCTTATTCTTCTTACTTGAATTAGATCCGAGGATCTGTTCTTTTCACGTAGAAGTTCAACTATCCTGATATGCCGAACTTCAACTATCTTTCGATCTTTTTCCAGTTCTAATTTTGCAGTTGGCGACTACGCGATTTACAGTTGGCGACTGCCCGATGGAATTTTGTTCATTGAGTGAGTACTTAAAAAGTTTATTTTTATTTTATTTTAACAATATATACGGCACAAAGTGCCTTTGACAACAATAGAATATAACAAAAAGCAGAAACAGGAAATTAAACAATATAACACATAGAATACAAACACAGTTTAAGGCAGAAAGAATAAAACAATAGGCAAAGAGAGTACACAATAGCAAACATTCATGCAAGACTATTTAAGGCCAACAAAACTGCAGTAATACATAGATAATGTTGAATATCGTGTAAATATGCATCTTTATACTTGGGTAGATAGACATGTCATCAACAAAGAACAATTTACGTAATATTATGTAAATAATGAAAAAAAAAACATTCAATTTAACAGCCGATTTATTCCGTGCAAACCCAAATTGACGAATTGTTCGGACAAACTGATGAAAAAGCAATTTATAAACATTACAGATTCATTTCGCTTAAGGCAACTTTTATTTTTTGTCATTGGTTGTTGTCGGCGCACTAATTTTATTAACCAGTAATTGACTATCCAAGGTATAAATAACTATTTTATTAAAGATCGTGGGAGAATCACCAAAAACATCGTCGAATATCCTTTTTCTACTTCCTCCTCTTGAAACAGACTATGGCCTGTTTTTTGTAATGTTTTTCGCCTCTTAGAAACTTGAAGACCAGTTCTCGTTCCGGCGTTTCGGCGATCTACCTCTGGATCTTTGACCCACTGAAATCTCTTTGGAGATTATTATGGGGATTCTCTCGTAATGATCCCTATCCCAAAGACCATTCGCTCTGCCCTATCGTGCTATCTCGTTACCGTTTCATTATCATTATCTCGTTCCGAACTCTGTCCATAAGAGCTACGCCCACTATTATAGAGCGCAGTGTTTTCATTTCTGTCGTTCGGAGAAGGTTTTTTGTCCTCACGGTTTCGATGGAATATGTTGTTTTAAATCTTCACACACTCGTTTGTTCAATGTTTTTTTTCAGATATTCAGTTAAAATTATTATCATAGTAGTTTTAAATATAACAACTCACACACCGACAAAAAGTCGTTCATTTTCTGGATAGACACATTGATTTGAATATTAATAAATATTTATGGAAATGTTCAACAACAAAAACATTCAAAAGGGCGATGAAGCGAAACACAAGGTTTTATGTGGCGGTGCAATTTTATTGTTGTTTGTTCCGTTTGACGCTGAACTAGCATTAACTAAACCGCATATGGATATAATATGAAGGTGCTGTTTTCGGAAGTAACACGCATTGTGTGAAGTTTTCAATGTTTAAAGTTAGAAATATGGTTTACGAAAAATTGCAAAATAGAAAAGATACACGCATCGAATCCTTTGATTTTTTTTATAACGCAGTGGCGAATCGTCCATGAAAGCGAATTCCTTATAGATTCACCAAATCATCAAGAAAAAAAAAATTATGTTCGTAATCGATGTAGGTACTAATATTTTTTTACTATTCATCGAATATTTTCAAACAACTAAAACTAAAGTACTATGTAGAGTTGGAATGCTCTATTCGTCTTTGTATATCCTAGATTCAAAAGTGTGTGTCAACTGTTATACGCCTTTACCAAATGAGTTTTTTTTATTTGTTTTCGTCTTCCGTTACTGGCCCGTTTTTTTAAGCTCCTTTTCTAGTGATGTTTATCTCTAACTCTTCTATCTTTAAGAAATTCTCCTGCTAGGGATCCTTGTGACTGATTATGTTATGCGATGTAAGGGAGATTGGTATCGTCCATTCCTTCTTGGACATGACTATACCATTCCTTTCTTCGATTTTAACATCATCTGATAGACAATATCTTCAGCTACTCACTAAACTTACCTCATTTACTCTCGCAATGCTTGTCCGGTACGGTACTTTGCTTGCTTTAGATCTATTAAAAAATATCTCGGACGTTCTGAGTATGTATTTTCTTCAGGGGGTGCCCGCTCTAGCTTCCAGACCAAAGATCATGACAAGATTTGTTCCAATCTATCAAACCAGAATTCGGATGGTTAACTCTGTTTCAAATCAAATGCAGTCATTTGACAAAGAGTTCATGAGCCGACTTGAAAAGGTATAGTTTGAATATTGTTTTTTTTTTTTGGGCATAATAGAAAAAGTTCCAGGAACAAATTCTCATTAAGTAAAAGCGGAAAAATACAACAAAAAAGAATGCTTAGCCGTAGTTTCTGAGAATCTTCTGGGATTCAAGAAGTGAAAAGCGGGGGCCTGACAACCATAGATTTCTTTTAAGGTTGACAAATCAAGTGAAATGTGATTCAAACAATACACCCGGAAAAAGAATATAATACTCTAGAGTTTGGCTTCTAAAGAACGCGATATGAACAATGGTGAAGGGAACACATTCCATTTGAATAAATACAAACAAAAATTGCACTTATCTTAAAAAAAAACTTGACGTTACAACCGCGAAACTGTAGTTATGCGATGGAAATGTGATTTCTGTTTGGTGTGTCAGACTGGGAAACTACATAAGCGCATCTGTATTCACAGTCACAACTCACATAAAAAAATTGTTACTAAAAAACGATTTTCATCGAATAAGCGAAGAATAATAAATTTTTGAAACTACAATAAAAAATTGAAACTACAATAATTATTATTGCTAAGGCCTTCACTTCATGGAGCACATGGACAATATATTTTTCGGGTTCTAAAGTATGCTAACAATTCTTCGCCAATGATTCTAGCTCTGAAAAACTAGTGTTTCTAGTCATATAAGTTCAAGATATCCATAGTTCTTAATACAAAGAAGTCTGAATTTAGCAGTCTTGAAATTGTTTGTTAATTTTAATGATATTTACGTAGCAGTTATTTTTATATAGACATCCCTATCTAATGATAATATTCACAGAGGGCGGCTTCACTCTTTCATGGTAAAATAAGACAAATATATGATAAAAGTGATACGTGCGATAAGGAGGAGGGAGAGCATAGATAGAGAGACTAGTAGGATGCATTCTCAATGAAGGATACTCTTTCACCACTCCGTATTGTAGTATTATTGTAGAGACTTACATGAAAAATCCATCAAAAAATGAGTATCACTGGTGGAACCACACTGCTACTGCGGTTTCGCCAATTGTTACACTAATTTTATTACGTATTTATATACCCATATTTTTCACTATATCAGTCATTTGACAACATGATTCCCAGATATGTAGATACTCTGTATAAAAGATCTCTTCATTTCTAAATACAGCAAAATTATCCACAGCATAATTGGCAGTGAAGAAGTTTTCTAGCAAAGTATGCTAACTACAAGAACAAAGGATTGGCACACATTTTGGCAAAACAATCCAAAGGCATCCTATTATAAAAAAGTCTATCCCAAGTCTGTCCTTGATTTCATGGGAAAAAAGTATCCAGATACCATATTGAGTATTTCTAGACTGGACTGAGTCACATTCGTCTGGATGCATTTTGCACACTTGTTCCGAATCGGTCTCGTTGTCTCCCATTTGCGAATGCCGGAACGAGGAAACTCCAGATCATGTTGTCCAATTAGAGAGGCCATGGACAAATATTTTAAGCTGTATAACGTCGAGTACCCGACTAACATTTCTAATCTCCTCTCATCAGGTCCATGAATTAAAAATAAATGCAATACAAGAATCGTATTTTTACAAGGAGTATTTTGTCGTTTGTAATATTAATATATGATTATGTGAATTTCAATGATGGCAAACGGCAATAACATTCAATAAATGGATGAGCCGCAAAAAAAACTTAAGCTAGCTCTAAACAACAACGTGTCAATTGTTAGCTGTAGATTCACCATATAAATGAAACTACATTAAATGAACATTGCATAAACGTGCATATATTGTGAACAAAAATCAAAGTGTCGTAACACAATCGTATCTTCACACAGACTGATATACTTTTATTCCTAGTTCGAGTGCACATACATATCATTCACAGCATTCCGTTGGGGCTTTGCTTTACAACTCCCTTGGCCCCAGCTGCAATATCTATCCTCTAAAATTTGCATACCTTCATTATATTTTTATAATGACGAGTGATGAAAAAAAATGCGTAAATATGTTATAAATCTATCGATTTTTTTGTGAAAACACGACACAACTCTGTGTGTAACATATTCTTTATTCTTTATTCTTTCTTTTCATCCTTAGGCCATGAATTTGGCACTTGGAATCGTCAAGTATACAAAATAACAATATAAATATATAATAAGTATACAGAACAAAAATAATATACAAAATTTTTAAGAGAAAAAAAAAGAAAAGAAAGTACAATTTAAAGATTGAAAATCAATAATATCAAAGCTATTTTGAGTGTAAAGGGCTCAAAATAGCTTCACGTCAACCTGTTTAAAAATGGGCACCAAGCAACAAAATGAACAAAACACAATTTAAACTAAATCTCAAATAATAGAGTCAAATAATAGAGTCAACGGTCCCATTTAGCATATCGTCAATATTGTAAAATACTTGTTCAACAAGATACTTCTTCACCTCTCTCTGAAACTCCAATAAATTAAGTGCTCTAAAACTATGAGGCAACTTGTTAAATAAACGTATACTACTACAGATGTAACTTTTTGAGACCTTTGCCAATCTATGTTCCAATGGCCTTACATCTTGTTTACCCCTGGTATTATAGGTGTGATGGTCGAGGTTAAGAGGAGTATTGGGCAAATTCTTGTAGGCATATATTAAGCACTCATAAATGAACACACTTGGCAATGTTAGTACACCCAGTTCGCGGAAGGCATTTTTACATGTTTCTCTGGGTTTAATGTCCATTAGTTGCCGTATTGCTCGTTTTTGTAAAACAAAAACTCTACTCCAATCGGCTCCCCTTCCCCAGAACAATATTCCATACGACATTATGCTGTGGAAATATGAAAAGTAGACAAATTTGGCTGCGTCAAAACCGCAAACCTCTTTTGTTTTTTTTATAGCGTAGATTGCAGAGCACAACTTCTTTGAGATAGAAATAATATGTGCTGACCATAGCTAAGGTATGTGTTAAAGATGCTGAATAACGTTTGAAAGGAAAGAACTCTGTTTCTATTCCTATCATGTCCTCGAAAAAGAGGTCTTTGACGCTATAAGCAAAATCGAGCAAGAAAATATTATTGCCGTTAGGGAAGGGGACACAAAAGAAGCAAGTATAGACGGCAATTTCTAAACGGTAACTAATGTTTTGTTTAAAATGTAAAATTTTATATATTTCAAAACCTTTTGAGATTTTTTTATAAACTTTATCTAATAGACGTGACACCTCAGCACTTTTATAAGAACTGATTTCTTCTTTCTTATTTCTGTGTCGTGTCAGGTCGTCCCAACCCAACGTTGACTATCACTCTGGAGAATGCATCCCGGTCCTGTGCGGCACGAAATAGATCCTCAACACTCGTGATCCCTGTCCACTCACGAATATTTCGGAGCCAGGATGTCTGCCGTTGGCCCACCCCTCATCGATCCTCTATTTTTTTCCCTTAATAATAATTATTAAGTGCAGCAAATAGGAAATAGAACTGATTTATCCCATTTATTCGCATGTTTGGATGCGTATTATTTTACTAAGAAGTAAATAGTAAATTTTCAACGGTCAACTATCTTAATATTTTAGTTTTAACAATACGCATGAAACATTGGAGTTTTTTGAAAAAAAAAATGTTTTTGTTGACAACATGGAGCTTCCTTTTTTCAAATGTAATCAAATAATGCATCGACAATCGAATGCGGGATGACAATGGAACAAAAGGTCTAACTGCATAAGGAAGACTTTTTAGGGGCACATCAACAAGACTCTTGCACTCCCTTATACATATTAAAATAGTAGATGGGTGAGAAAAGATATTGTAGCACCTACCCAATACACAGACTGGAGCGGCCCCGGATCTGAATAAACACTCCAGACCAAAGGTTAATATTATGGATGTAGATGTTAGTTTCGAATGAAGGGAGAAATATTCCGTAGATAAACTCGTCCCTTTTGCAGGGGAAATCAAAAGAAAACATGGAAAGGTATGGATGAGTATCTATGTGGGTGCTAAGGTGTGTGAGATACTATTCAAGGGCTGACTCAAATACAAATTACAGAATAAAATGTCCAACTTCAACTTTTCATAAAAGCCCCTAATATAATTTTTACCAATTTTCTCATAGGAAAAAGATCAAGAACTAAAAACGAACTAACTCTTTCCCCGAATCCTCAGCTCGAAGCCTCATATCTCTAAATTATCTTGCTAGTTTGGACAACCACAAAGTCAGAGGTCTACCCGGTCTTCTGGGTCCTACTTCTATATTTGTTTCCTTCTTAGATTAATTTTTTTTTTTAAATTTGAGAAAACTGATTCGGCTCAGATATTTCTGTTGTAAGTAAAAAGGCAGTTCGGTGTGGTGTTGATGTGGTAAGCTATAATCATCGAGTCTAACTTCAAATACACACGAGTCGGTACTAAAAAGGTTCTTTTTGATTCGAGAGAGCCTGCAGCCTGCATCTCCTATACAAACACCCTCCGACCTTTTACTAAAGAATAGAAATGTACATATAAGTCAAATTTGGACGTAGAATAGAATTCTGCCATTGTATTATTATACAACTAGCTTATACCCGTCTTGCTTTACGTTTTTGATTCCGATTGTCAGGCTTGATCGGTTAAAGGCAATTAAACAGGTTCTAGTCTAGCTTCCCATTGCTTTGTAGACCTCTATAACTGACATAAGCACAGAAAAAGAAGACTGACACTTTTAATGTTTATTAAAATTTTGTATGAAGATCCTAAAAAATAGGGTTTTTAAATAGCTCTAAATATATTAAAGTTTATGCAGCAAATTGTATTAAAGAACTTTCTCCGGCATTTTGCACGGCTCTGTGCAGATTCATATCTGACGTAGCATTTGTATTTTGAGCGTGATGCTATGACATACGGTAAAAAGCAAAATAAATAAAAAAACATTTCTGAATTATTATGTAGATAGAGAAGGAGGGACTAATGCGAGTTTTATTTAATTTACCACGCAACTTTCTTAATTTTTTCTTTCATAAGAACCTTCTACTGATAAAAGCCAACACGACAAAAAAAAGAATTAGTGAAATCGGTTCAGCCGTTTAGGCGTGATGCTCACATATACGGTAAAGCAACGACAAAAGGCAAATAAAAAAACATTTCTGAATTATTATATAGATAATCTACGTAACGTTTGTCATGAATCACGATTTTAATTGGTGAGTTACTCATAAAACCGGCTTGTATCTATGAAAAATAGAATAACTGTGAAAGACATGTGAGTCAAATTCATAGTGTGGTGATATATTCTCTACACCTACCCCACAATTGACATTTAATAGAATGCTTGAAATACTTGTAGTGAACTATAAGCTCATACATAATACAATGCTGCGTCTGGCACAAATCGTCCCTCTAGGGATGGGATGCCATAAACATAATAATAATAATAACAATGCTGCCCTTATGTTTTGCAACGACAAAAGTAAAAACTGTAACGCAACGTCTTTTCTCTGGTCATAATCCTAGGAATAGTTGGCAGCAATGTTTACCACTCTTTCTCTCCAGCTATATCTATAGATTCCTTATATTTAAAAAAAAACTATTCAAGTAGGTGCATAATTGAAATAATAAAATATCCTGTATATGAAATATTGACTACAGGTACTTATTTCATTTCCATATCAGCAGCCCGATTCACGAAAAAGTTTAAGTCTAAGTTTAGTTCGAAGTTCGAACGAAGTTCGATTCAAACCCTCCGTGAATAGGTACATAGACTGTAGATAGTCGCCGCCTACAATTATTATTACCAGCAGCCCTATTCACGGAAAAGTTTGAATCGAACTTCGTTCGAACTTCGAACTAAACTTAGACTTAAACTTTTCCGTGAATCGGGCTGCTGGATATATCAAACTCAAAATAATCGCCGCAAATTGTTGAAGAGTTCTGCATCTAACTTGACATCAATGGTTGGTGTGTTATAACGTCAGGTTGCAAGTAACAACATCTAGTAGATTATTACAGAGCGGATAAAAATCAACTTGATTATGCAAATAAACTCACCTTCATAGTTTAACAATACTCTCTATTTTGGTGGTTCAACTTAGCCCATAGTAGGATTCGAAACCTACTGAGATACTCACTTGACGTCAATAGACGTTGTATTATTATTATGTTATTTATAGGTGAAAAATTATGTCGCAATTAGGCAAAACTATTTAGTGTCATTTTGAGAAAGGCATTGGAATCAAAACAAAACTACACCACTACAATATAATTTTAAAAAATATATGAAGTTACCTATAAGGAAATTTTCAATGGATCAATGCAGGTATATCAATATCAAATCTAGGTATTTCTTCTTATCCTTATTGATAAATGCCATTCTCTATTAAAATTTAAAAAAAATTGAACCAAAATGTACATAGGAAAGAAATTCAAATGTAAGTTATTGCCTTCTGAAAAATGTCAAGTTGTTCAACGTAGAACCATTTAAATAGTAATATTATTTATGGGTATGAATAAATGAATGAAAGAATTTTTGTTTATTTTTTGTCCAATCATTATTTAATTCATAAAACATAAAATCAACAATTGAAACATAATATGTATAATCTCAAAGTTTTTTGTTAGATCTAGCAGAGTAAAAAAATATTCTCTTAAACAAATGGAAACCAGAAAAGATATTCCGACCCACCGTTATAAAAAAAACTATTAGTTATTCACTTCTTAACCCAAAAGTATTAGGTATATCATTTTTATTCCATAACCGAAATAAAAAATTTAAAGTTTAATTAAATCTGATGCTAGAACACAGAAATCCATACAATAACCTAGAATCCCGACTCGCGTTCAAAAGTGAAGCCTAAATATTGCAACTTTTGACAGTTTGGTTCCCAAAAGAATGTGGTACAGCGTATATTTATTCAGTAGTTTTCTCGTGTTTTTTACAATAAAACATATTTTTACATTGAAATAAGTGAAATTAGATCATTTTTAAGTTTCTTTATAAATGTACTGTCAAAATTGCCGGCCAAATCGGCTTCACTTTTTTACTACGAAGAATATATGAAAATCTATGTGCTAGAAACACACTATTGTGTCAGCTTGTGTTGTGTCGAGCCAGAAGCATTATCGTTTTTATATTTATTTATTTATTTTCTGTCAAAATTAAGCATTGCTCACCATTACAGAGTAATCCATTGCGGTAATAGTGGTTAATAATATGGTTTAAGATACATTTAGGCTCTATATGAAGCTGATATGCTTCTAACGGGTTGAGAACTTATTTATAGTGATATGTGGTAAAATTGATAAAATCGCTGGCATCCGCAAGACACTGTTATTGATTATGGTCAATCTTCTTTACATCCCATAAGCAGCCATTGAATATTTTTTCAATATAATTGTTTCCCTTCTCAAATGGGAAATTTAAATGAGCTCTCTAACATGGATCTGCAATATAAAGTTTCTGATTTTAAAATACACATAAAGAAATCCAAGAAACATAATTAATGAAATTCTTACATAGGTAGCTTACCATTTTGGTATATTTACAATATTATTATATTGTACAATATTATTATATTGTCTTGCAAAAATTAAACCTTTGAATTTCTTTGTTAGAAATGCACTTTTATCAATCAATTTGATCCTTAGAAGTATGTACTTAATTGCTATGTCAAAAAGGTGGGATGAAAGCAATTAGTCTCGTTGAAAACACGTTTGCCTCAGGAACCTGAAAAAAATATCAACAAAATAAATTAATTTTGTGATTTCGGTAACACACTAATTTCCGCCTTATAACATAACTATTCTGCAATTGTTTTAAGTTACGGCATAGGCTTACAGATATTTTAATCAATTTGACTTACCAGTTTTATTTTCATTAAACTCAATTGAAAATAAGGTAATTATATTTTTCATAATCGACGATATAAATCCGAACCTTTTGTTTGACAACAAAATATGACGTATAGTGAAGTATTAACCATCCATGGATAACCAAAGATAATAATATAATTCAACACAGTTAGGTACTATTAAATTATATGTATATTTTTGATTTACTTATATAATGGTCTCTTAAAATATTTAGACTTATTAAAAAAAAAATTTTCACACAAAAAACCACTTTAAATGTGAAGAAGAATTATTAAAAAAATCATTCTTATTTTGTTTTCATATTATGAAGCTAAGACAAAAAATTACATATTAAAAATTTCGTCTATGGTAACCTACTGTCAATTATTGTTATTCTGACAGCCAAACAAAAACAACAGGAATTCTATTTTCAAAAATTTTGTAAGTTTTTTAATATATTGAAATATTTTTGTAAGTAGGTACCTAAGCTATATTTATTTATTAAGATTTTTACCTATCATGAAGTTTTTAGTTGTGAATTGTAAAAATATGGGTATATAAAATATGATACTTTGAAATTGCTGTCCCTCCTGTAACTAAACTTTAGACAGATTTTGATGTTTGTTTTGTAATATTGTTTTCTAGGCATGGAGTTGCAGTCTATCTGAAATAATAATACCTGATACATTATGCAGTCTAAATGGATTTAATGAAGATCTTAAAAAGGTATAAAAGCTACACTTTTAAACAAATAATACTATGAAAGATTCCAAATGAAGGTTTTATGCAGAGCATATCATATCAAATATGTATCTAGCAGTTGATTGTTTTATTCTAATTTGAAGTTCATAAGTAGTTTGATATACTTTCTAAATCCTTAATATTGATTCTAATCAAATTCTCATAACATGTATTTTTAAAACAAATCCCTGAAAAAGCAAAATTTTCTAATGTCGTCTTATATATTTGCAACCATGGCCATGTAATCACTGTATTTTGCTTTCATATATTAATAGAATTGTTTTTTTTTTAGGTCAGAACACTCAGAACCTTGCAGGGATTTTGGATATATCAAGAAATGCTGCCATCTTTTACCGAATGCTTCAACATACAACAACATGCTGTGTTTTTTAAAATATTACCCACCTTGTTTTGTGATGAATATAACATTAAATAAAATAAATTAAAGGTAAGAGAACATAAGTTTGCATTTATCTACATAAGAAATTTGAGTTCGATACAGTTTTGTGAATACATATTGTGGATAAATCAAGTGAATTTTACTTTACCAAAATACCTACATATCTGATTCTTTTCCAAAATAAACAGGAAGTATTACTTAATTATTATGATGTGTGTAAAACCAAATATATTTTTTGACTATAAACATACACACATACCTGACAAATCCATTATAATCTTGTAAAATAGGAACGTCACCACTTCCTGTCAGATTGGCTTTCTTTCAGCGTTCTGTTTTACCGACCAAATCTACTAAAGAATATTCATACTCATTTCAATTTTCAAATATCATTTTTTCTCTAAAATCTTTATGAAAGAACAATTTTTAGATTGAAATGTATTATGAATTTAATTTAATGTATCTTTATTATTTTTTACCAACATTTAATATGATTTTATCAGGTATGTAGCTACATAATATTACTCATCTATCTGGCTACGACAGTTTGACACAAAATGTGGCCATAAATTTTTTAAAATGTGTCAAATAACAAAATGGAGGAAATATTTTTCCAAAATCTTTCTTTAAATCTTTATTTATTGAGAATAATAAGATTTGAATAACATTTATATGTATAACAAATCAATCTCCAATTATTTTATTACATTTTCATACAGTAATACCAAGATTCCATTCTACGTTTACATGAGTAATTTTGTTTCCAAAAGATGGCTTACTGTCTTTTGTGAAAAATTTGTATGAAGATCTTAAAAAAATAAAGTTTTTTAAATAGCTCTAAATATATTAAAGTTAATTTATCAAAGAGTATTTAAGAACGCTCTCTGGAATTTTGCACGGCTTTTCGCATATTAATATCTGACCTTTACGTTTGTTTTCTATGATTGATGCTCTTACAAAAATATATATATATAAACGGACTAAAATATTATGTAGATTCTGTAAAGCATCCAGCTTTTAGTTTAATTTTTTGGGACATTTAAAGGTAAGTTTACTAAATCTTTTGTAGTGAAATTACAAAGGAGTCGTATATATCAAATCTTCAATGTTCTTCTGTTTTAAAATGAATTTGAGATGAGAGATTCAAATGGGATAGGTGGAAAGACGAAGAGAGATATGGCAAAGGATGAAAATATGAGGAAAATTTGTGGTAGTTACTGTAAAAGTATACATAAATAAACAAGTTGAGATGCTTTGGTAATGTTTAAAAAATGTATGCTTATATTATAGTATTACTCATAAAGAATCTAAATGGTTGAAAGGGAGTATAAAAAATATCGGAGATGTATCCAAGATCCTGAATCATTACAACTAAAAGATTAATTTTGTAATTTATCAGCCTGTGTCCTAATTGGAAAGTGCGTCGATCGTCGGATGCTCAAACGCGGACGGACCGTTCAAACTTAGAACATAGTATGAACATGTTCTACAGCATTGGCTAAGAACGAACAAACGCAGATTCGAACGATACAAATTTGTTGACGCGTGCACTCGGACGCGCGATTTCTTTTCAATTAGGGCAGGGCCTTAGTCTGTAGAATCTTACTAGGTATTATACTACAATAAGGCGTTCGCCGTTAAATTTCAAGACAATCATCTCCACTCATCAATACCTTTAATAAGATTATTTTCATGTCATTAAAAGAGTTCAATTTTCGTCTTGTGGACGATAAAACATGAAAATATTCCCGCCGACTGTAGATAAAGTTTTTGGCTGCTAAACAAAAAATAATAAAAAAATATTGTAGTAAAAATATTATTTTTTAGTACATCTTTGTATATATTATTTGCGCCCTTTGAAGGCTTTGTGATAACAATATTGATATGAAACTGACAGAAATTCGATAATAATTTTGATCTTTCTCAATATTTTCACCTTTCGGTTTTATTCTTTATTAGGGTTGTGTGAACGTGGTCTATTTCTCCGAACATAAAAATGTTCACATGTTCAGTATATTTTTGTTTAAATATTTTTTCCAAATAGATACCAAGAACACACTTTATTTTTTTTCCAGTAGTAACTTTTTTTATTATAAATATTAACCTGGGCTCAAATTGAATACGAATTTACTTTTAACATATTTCACACTAACCAAAGGGTTGTGTCGTGAAAGTGGAAATGGTCGACAGATATATTAGACCTACGACCCCCAGTACGCTGTACGTAGAAAAGCAGTCATCGCTGGGCTACCAAACAATGTTACAATGTTCTCCCAGCATAAACAAACTCCTTGCATTCTCGCAAAAAAATGAGGATTGGGTGCTCGGCTACATCTGCTGCAGTTTGAATTCGTATATCAAACACATTGACTTTGAAGAAAAGTGTTGGTTATAAACCCTACTTATAGATGTAGAGATGACAATATAATATGATTTTAATAAAAACAATCGCGACTCATACCAAAAATATTAATCTCTAATATAAATTAAAGTCGGGTTACTGCGAACACTTATAACTCGAGATCGGCTCAGTAGATTCTTCTGATGTTTGATTTATCGGATTCTTCTCCGCTCCGGATAACAGAATAACTAATAAAAAGTTGAAAAAAAAATGGATAAGAAATAATGTAAAATACAATTTTTAATTTAGTATGGAACGGTTACCTGCGACGCGCCCACGCCATCGCGGGTAGTTCCCTCTCATTCTCGCATACGTGATTGTAGTACACTAGCCCATCCCACTTACTCCACCGCACCGTTTGGAGCGTTTTAGAAAATTTTCATACAAAGTCAACAATATTATTATCGGGCACATTTGTATTGGTACCTACTTCATAGGCGAGGTAGGGTGTGTGCGCGAGTGCATTAGTCTTACGTTGTTCCTGCCAGAGCTTTGAATACGAATGAAATATGGATTTTTCAGAAATATTTTAATGTTATTATTTTATTAGCTTAACTCAATCGAATTAATTTTGTATTGTTTTATGGGGGCGAAGTGCACATTATTTACATATTAACGAGCTAGAACTACAGGACAACGTCTGTCGGGAAAGCTAGTAACTGTATATATACCGAATTTCAAATCAAGAAATTATAAGAAGAAACAGCAAGGATCTTATTCCATATAATTAGAAGAATTTACCTGCGCTAATGAATAAACTTGAACAAGCATTATCGCTTTTAATTATTAAAACAACTCGTTAGGTGTGTGTTATATATGGAGAAGCTCCAAATTCCCTCATTACCTGTCTTGGAGGAGGAGGGTTTTATAAGAAACATCAGAAGCAGGATCTCTCAAGTAAATTACACCTTATATTTTCATAATAATATCATCAAAATAATAAACAATTTAGACATTTCCATCACGCCACATCAAATACTTTGCTAACTTAAACATCCCACTTGATGTGTGTTTAATTATTCAAGACTAGCTGTAAAAAGAATGTTCTGTTACATATTTTATATAATATATAAAATATGTATCATATTATGATATTCTACGGCAGAGGAAGAGATGAAGTAAATACCTATATGTCAATGGATATGGAATAATTTCGAGGAAAATAAAAAAAAACAGTAATATCGTTTTCCCACCTGTCAGGTATAACAACAAAGGATGGTTATTTTTTTATTGACTAAAAATGATGAGGAGGTTCTCTGAGCCATCTTGGATTGATAAAATAAATAGAGCAAAATAAACCTCTAACCAACTGGCCTTGTCTGAGTCGAAAAAGATGCCAACTCTTGGAATAAGTTTAATGTTCGATATTATTAAGCATTTACATAGACTTAACTTGACCTGGGAATCATAATTAATATTAAGGCTAATGTTTTGTATATCGTAAAGAATAATAAAAAATAATCATACTTGTAATGTACCTATATGATTAAATATTTTGAAAAATTAAAAAAATAAATGATGACAAACTAAGGATTGTAGTTTGATATTGAATAATAAACTGGGTGGTCACTAAAAACTATGTCAACGGTGCCAAAGGATGGTAAAATCAAAGACAAGAGCTTCAGTCTTCAGCTCTTCATGATTCATATATATATTTTTTAATATCATGGTCAGTGAAATTAGCCAGAAAGTTGCTGTTTCGCTGTTGGCTCTTTTAAACTTTCCGAAGACAACAAAACACATTTTTTACAACAATTAAACTTTTTTTACTTAATTATACAAACACGCGAAGGCACTTGGCTGCGACTTTAAATCATATTATACGTAACGAACGGAACAGAATTACGCAGATACTTGAAAATAATACGTCACAATTATTAAAAAAAACAGATACAAAGTATTTAAAACATGAAAAACCGAATAAATAATTTAGCCTTTCTACAAGGCTGGAATCTTGTGTTTCAAATACATTTCGAAAATGGGAGAAGCTTTGAGCGTTTATCATACAAACCAACATTCGTTGTCTTTAAAAAGAAATAGTAAAAAATGAAGTACGATGACAACATATAAAAATCATGTTCTACAAGACTTTCTGAAGAGGTATGATGACAAAAGAAGCGCGTGTTTCACGTCATATTATTTGTGGGTCACACTAATAACAACACGTCTCGTTCCTTCTTTCTTCCGTTCTCTTATTTTCGTCCTCTCATCGTTAGGCGAGGCTCGTTGGAGCGTTACAGCATTGATGAAATCGGGCAGCCGTGCGTGCGATGGTTGGCGCGCGGGCTCTTGTTGAACCCCAACGCGTCTTGAAAACCTCAAGATCAACTTCAGGTGACTACGGCAGTAATTACTTGTCTACACAAGAGGATCTTACAATACCCTTTTACAAAGTACTTAAACTACGCCTTTTCGCTGTTACATAAGCTAAATTATTTTCGGGTAAGAAACTATGTTGTTGTATGGTGGTTAATTCGATATTTTGCCTACATTTTATTTAATTTTATGGTTTTAAATTGTCTTGCTATGACACTGCCACAACGCAACAGTCCTTTACCACGCTTTATCTTGCATAATATTTTAAATGCTATCTTTTCGCACCACTTCAATATACCTCTGCTATTCTTCGATTGGACGAAGAACAGTGTGCGTGGATTTTCCCCTTCTTCGGAACCGTGGTGGGATAAGAAGAAAGATCTCCTTGGCAAACTGTCTAAATCAGCATCCTTCAAATTGAGAATTCAAAACCGAGGTTTTATAAGGCAGATATTGCAAACTCGCTGAATCCTATAAGTAGGTACTCCACAGCGGGTTTTCACAGCGTTTCAACTAAATTAGCCATATTTTTTTAAGATTATGCAACAGTGTACATTCATTATGTTTTTCTTTCATAAGTTAAAACTAAAGGGTAAATTTCTCACATAAATTTATAAGGTGGTGTAATGTGTTGCAATGGTTTGCTGGTAATGATATCATCATTGTGATGTCCCTCTTAGAAGAACCTGTTGTCCATGGACTGTATATAGGTAGGTACGTTGACTGAGGTTGAGCACTGAAACACTTCTTCTGGTGGCTTGGTAAAGAGCTGTGTCCTCTACCAGAGTTTAATGTAAAAGAGAATTCAATACCTACAAGCAGCCGTATTTATAGGCTTCTAATAATACATTGTAACTATGCGGGCTTGCATTACATCATTGATTGCGAATATTTCACAAAAATCTGAAACGCTGTACACTCGTCACAGGGGTTGCTAGGCACACGTATACCTGTGCATAAAACTAGGTAGGTAGCTAGGCGTGAGTATGTATACTTATTGTATACATCACTCTGAGATCTGAACGGGTGGAATCAGCGAAATGGACTGTAGTAAGTACATCACTCAATGATGAGTGGAAGGGTAATAAAAAAAGTACATTAGTTCATTTGTGCGAGTTGTTAAATATTGCCTTCTTTCATCGTTACTACATTTCTATGGTCTTTACCAATATTAAACTTTGCTTGTAGCATCAAAATGCAGTCCTCCGTTATGTGCAAAGATTCGAAGTTCCGCATACTCTGATTGCGTACAATAGAAACATTTCGAACGGACTCAATCATTGTGTGCATGAACCAATTTACTCGAGCACCAAGCTTTTAATGAAAGACTTCTTGCAAAGACTATATGCATCTACATAATGTCTCTACTTAAAGACTCAGAAAATCGACAACCCTTCGGACTCTCATATTGTCATGAATTTTTAGTTTTAAGTAGATATTCTTATTTTTTATAACTTTTTCTATGGATATAAATTTATGAATAAATAGTGTGCAAAAAATTTCTTCAATATAATACACGCTTACAATTTTTGTAATAGTTCTAGCTGCACCCTTACTTCCCCTGACACGACACAAAATGTAATCCGGTATTATATGCAACCATTATCCCGAGAATAGGTGCTGGAAAGAAAGATTAAGATGCGCTCCTAATACGCTTGTTAGTGCAGTGATAAAGACTCGGGTCATTATAAGAGACTAATACGACACATGGGGCACAAATTCATTCATAGGGGGTTGCTAAAGGTTAATGATTCAATATTTACAGTTTCATTTCCGTCATTGTTTTAATTGCAGAAAAAATATTTATGTACTGAATGATAAATTTACAATTATTTGCAAAAACCTTAATATATAGAAAAACTTGACTCTTAAACAAGTTTTCAATGCTTTGGAAAATTGTATTCAAAATTTCAATTGAAGTTCTGGGTATGCATATTTCCAGCTTTCTGTTTTCTTTAACATATTATCTTGGAAAGAGCTCTTATGCATTATACTGGTTATACGAATTATTACAGAAGCTGATGCAATTAATTATTATTAAATTTAAATATGAAAAGCAACAGAAAACCACCACGTGGTTTCAGAATCCCAAAAACCATCAAAGTCAAACATAGGTACCTATCTAAAAGTGAGATGATTTACGTATGACATTGCAAAAACTATATCTCTTGGGTTTTAAATTCTTTTCATTTTTCCGAATCCGAATTTTTTGTATGCCAGAACGCACTGATGAATAATGTAAACCCACGGTTTAGATCTCTAAAAGTCAAATTGTAAGCAAAATAGAAATGTGAATTTCAATAATACTCTATGTAAAAAACCATCAAAGACAAACAATATTTTTGATATTAAGGGAAGATAAGTTAGGAAGTCGGTTGGTCTGGACACAGCCCGAAACACACAAGGGTAGATATTTTGTGCAATCCTAATAACGGTTGATTTATACCACGTGCCCCCCATCACTATCTGGTGGAGTGGGGGTGTGTTTGCCGACCATTATTGGGGGTTCCGCTGGGGTAAGCGAAGATTTGCTTACGTTTAACACTGGGATAAATCCACTAACAATAATCATTATTTTTATCATCGACGATTCATAACACCAAACACTTTGGGGACAAATAATTAAATTTGTATAGATCCCTCTCTTTCCTTCATTACACCTCTTTATAGCCGCCTCCCTTTTATTATACAAGTACACCTACACATACATATATCTATCTTCACAATTTTTTTTTCATCATCATGTTTTTATTGTAAATTTCTGCAAAAATACAATATTGTGCCTTCTGATACATACAGGAAACACGTTTTTTTATTTATTATCATTGATTTGTTTTGATAATGAGCGTGTACCTTGATTTGACTCAACCCAAAAATAGAGGTCCGCGCTTAACAGAATCAGGGCGGTTACTCTGCAATCACAATACCGATCCAATTTCAATTTTAATAATAGTGTCATTATCACACTTAGATTTTGGTTTCTATGCATAAAAATAGTTCCACGTAGGTCTGTTTTTATTTTGGCATGCTTTACGAAAAAAATCGTATAAATAAGTATTGACGGTCGACATTGAGATCGGGATTGAGTTTCAAATCAGATCCCAGACTGTGAGTGTGGTCACCGCCAGACGACGGGCCACACAGTTTAGTTTCCAATTTTGGGTTTCAGCGTGATCTTACCGAATTCATGGAGTCACTTATGACGCTGCAAATTCGCATAGAAGGTTAACTCTAAATTCAAACCACCTAATATGCATTAAAAAAACAAGTTATTTTTTTATAAATTACAGTTATATTATTTCCTCCCTCAAAAGAAGAAAAAATGTTCATTATCTTGTTATTCACTGAAAGGGAGAACTCGAAAAATTAGTTTTACTCACTACATTTATATGTGTTTTTTTATATATCCAATAATATTAGCAATTATTGTATTCCCAATATTTCGGATTTCAATTCGGATCGTAATTAAGACGCGGTTTGAGCTTAAAAAACAAATGACTTCATCAAATTGGTGCAAGTGGTCAACTATAATTATTGCTAGAAATTATATATTGGCTACATCACTGATTTCCAGAACTTGAGCATATAAATAAAAAATTTCGAGTTTTTAAGCTATTCTTGGAAAAATAAATATGACCGTTTGTTTCTAGAGAGAGGGGCCATTTAATAAAATATTATCAAAGATTGAATTTCTTTGTCTCTTGGTAGTTTGCAAGATAGGTATGAAAGTAAAAATGCAATAAATACATTTTGGTTTCTCAGCAAGACCGAGATTTAATACAGTTAACTTGATATATTAGGCACCCTCCGAGAGTGAACTTCAGATACAAGAATGGTGACTCAACACAATAGCAGAGTATGTTAGGATCTGTTGGCCTATCCTGTAGCCACGCTATGGAACAGAAACCTACACCATGTAGTACAATCCTTACCCTTAGAAAACAAATCATGATATCTAAAAGTGACGATTCAAATGATTTGCGTACTTTTTGGCATTGTATGAAAAGGTACCAATCTATCAAAAATATGAATAAGTCATCATTTTTTTACGAAAACTATTGGAGTAGTAAATTTAAACCTGTTTAAATGCCACATGGGTGTTGAATAACCACATTGATTTACAAAACAGTCAATACAAAAATTTCAAGTAACACGACGCGCGATCGAGAAAAGGGTGTTATACAACACCACCTATATAAGAAGGCCTTAGCGCTGGCGGCCATTTTTTCCTCTCGCGTCACCAGGCCGCCGGCGTGTAGACAGATATCATAGCGTACAGGTAAGTACATACATATATAGGCAAGCGAATGCTGGGCCTCACGATTTGACGCAGCAGGTGGTGTTGGGTGTTATATTAGTCTGAGAGACAGGAAGCGAAATGAATGGATTAGATATAAGACCAAAGTTACCGAAGTAATTAATAAGATGGAACTGGGCTGGCCATATAAAAACAACGGATGACAGAATGGCCATGAAAACCTTGAGTGGAGGTCAAGAATAGGTTATAGAAACCGGGTAGGCAGCAACTGAGCTGGTTTGTTTTATATAATTTATAGCACATTTGTCATTTCATGTCATTTGTTTTCATTTAAGTTTAGATCATTATGTACATATTATGTAAAACATTTTGGTTTTAAATAATTTTATAGCCGGTAGCTGTCCTGGCGATCAAGGGAGAGTACTGTTGCAGAAAAATGCACGGTGTGTGAAAAATTGTTCAAATATTAGACACGTTATAAAATCGTTTAATAAATCTAATATGAACAAATTGGTCACGTCATTGAAAATGGATTGAACCTACCTTTATATTTTTAATTCGATTTTTATATAATTTAATGGAATTTAGATTTGTAATTTGGCTGAGGAAGGAATAAACTTCGAACTGCATAATCTTGTATAAGAGAATCACAGTCTTGAATCTTGAATAATGCAAGCCGAATGGAATAAAAACTACTAATTTACTGTTACACTGCCTATGGTGGCCATTCTTTTATGCTGGCTTAACCTGTTTGATTGGTGCAAGATATAATTTCTCCATCGCATGGCGTTTAGATATTCCATATTTAGAGCAAACGTAGCTTAAGTTTTTTAATCCGTATTTAACAAATTCAGCTGTAGGTACTACTGGAACGCTATTCGTCGAACAAGCGTATAATAATCAAATCATCCACGACAGGGTACCAAACAAAATGTCAAACTCTCACAGTACTTCAACTTCTTATATTATTATCTAGGTTTGACATTCCATTTGAAACGTGTTCATTCGATTTGCTTACTATGCGCTTATTCGACGAATAACGTTCTATTACTATGGCTGATTACATAATATGTTTTCATACAAACATTGAAACTGATTCAACAACAGTTCAAATTTCGAACAATTTTTTTAAGCACAATTTTCTCCTACTGATTGTGACATCTGGCGGAGAGTGTTTGCAAAACACCCACACGAATCTCATATTTTCTTCAGTTCCCTTTCTATGGTTTTTGATAATCTTATAAAGTACATAGAATGTTGGAGTCATAGCGCTAAACGCAGAGACATTTATCTGACAGGAGCTATCCCGTTATTATTCTCAGTGTAGGAAATAAAGGAATCAATTTCTAGAAAACTTTGCGGCGCCCCCAAACATTAGATCACAGCTTCTTATATCGTCGGTCCAATACTTTTTGAGAGAAAAGTTTGTTCCCCTCTCTACAAGACTTCTACTTGCAATTTGAATATAATCAAGTAAATGATAGGCCATTTCCTGTATTCAAACTTGGGATAAAATCTCATTACGTATGACACTTCCGAATAAATACGCATTCTATAATGTGACAAAAACACGAAACCATCGAAATATTGGTTAAAAAAACGCAATTCCTTTAAATTTATTCCTTAAAAACAATTCAAATATGTTATTTTCAATTTCAAAATCACTCGAGTTCGGGTGGAGGACTTATAATTTAAAAAAAATCAACTTGATCAGTATTCTGTCAATCGCACCAATAATTATTAAACAACTGATCGTATGTGTCAGACGACAATAATTTGATTCCAAAATTAGATTTATTTATTTATCGCGTTTTTTATAAAAAAAACGCCTCAATGTTAACAAATTAGAAAAAAGGGTTGAAAAAATCCAATATAAAAATCTGTGTGCCAATATTTTTGATTTCAATGGTAGTCAGGAAAATAAAAAATGTGATTCTATAGAATTTTTCACAGATGACGTTGTTGTTTCGAAATGCGTTGCATACTAAGTTTAATACTTTATATTTTACATACTTCCTTTCTTCGATTTTTTATTAGTTGTTCTGTTATCATACATCCTACAATATATGAATCTTTTAGTCTAGAAACATAAGAAATTTTATATCTTATATTTTAATGAATATATATATTTTTTATTTATTTATTTATTTTAAAAATTAAATACCACAAATCACCCTCTATGGGTGGAATGCCTAATTAATTATAAAAAAAAAAAAAAAAAAAACGTATTATAAAATAATATCAGTAATCGTACAGTAAACATATAGGTAGGTACAAATATTATATTATTATTAGTGATATTATCCCAAAAAATATACAATTCATGATGCAAAATAAATTTTAAATATTTTCCAACAAAAAATATAAACGGAAGAGCGCGTTCAGTCTTAATTTTTTCCTCCTTAACCATCTCCCCGAACGCAACAAATCTTCCCCGTTTTCCCGGTAATGCCTCATCATCTTATGATGTATGGGGCGCCCAGTTGGTTGAACTTGGACCAGACTTCACCCTCAGCCAGGACGAGGGAGGGATGCGTATAATTGATAACTACAATGCCTTATCATTTCCTGTTTGTCGACAAAAAAACATATATTGTATTGGAGGTTGTTAATTCGAAATCAATATCGCTTTGCTCGGAGCACGGAAAGTAATTAATTATTGGACCGTGTATTTCAGACAACATACAGGAGAAAAATTGTTTTCCACCTGAATTTGTTGCGTGTAGGCATTTTGTTAAAATATCTCGAAAATTTGTTTGTTTGATGTTCTTTTGTTCCCAAAACCCATTTATTTTAAACCAATGTTTTACAAAAATAAGAAGTTAGATAATTCATTTCGTGATGGTTGGTAGTCCAGTGGTATCAATCGGCAGCATTCATGCGTACAGCGTGTTGGAGGTCGTAGGTTCGAATCCCGGCCGTGCCGACTATTTCCGCTTTCACGACATAAGTATTTGCTTTTTTTTTAAGTGTGAAAGATGAAGCTTAGTGTGAAAGATATCAAAAATGTATTTGTGTTCACTTCAAGTGGACACAGATTCACTTTTATTAAAAAAAATTGCTTAAGCTTAAAGCATCAAAATGTGGGTTGAAAATGTTTAAGTATACTTTAATTGTAACCGCGAATAGATCCTGAGTCGTTAAAAACCTCACATATTCATTCCGCAAGCTGGTCTTGTTCTTTAAGTTTGTGAATGAAGAAGATTAACTGGCCAACTAATCTTGTATGTCGCGATTAGGTACCTGTGTCGAGAGGATTAGAGATTGGAGACTTTAGCAAACAATTGAAGGGAATTCAAATATAAATTTTAAAAGCCAATCCGAATTGGAGCATTCATTTTCAGAAGTTTATATAAGTAATAATTGTTTTTTTTTTCAAGACTTTTGAATTCAACAAACAATATAATGTTAGGAAAGGCAAACATCGGTTGTGAAGTGGGTGGGTAGTCTAATTCTACAAATATTTAGCGACTGTGCCAACTATCTATTGATAAAATTTCATTATTATAAAAAAAAGTTTTTTCTCAGTTTGCAACTTAAAATAAGTATGGGGATACTACATACAAAATAAAACTGTGAAAGCCTCAATGTATACATCTATATCTGCAGATAGAGGATCATAAAGTTGCGAAACTTTTGAAGTTTAACAATCATTAAATCGCAGAGCCTTGAATCTCAGCCCAAGGGCGTACAACGAGTCGTAAATTTCGCAATAACAACCTTTTCTCAGTCGTTCGTAACCGTTTAAGGGTATAAACTCTTTTTCCCGTAACACAGCGAAGATCCAAACTAGAATTATTGCATCAACAAGATTTTATATACGAACGCTTACTTACAACAATTGTTATATTTTTATCCTTTTTACGATTAAATTTGATACAAAACTTACTCGATTAAATTTATTTTTTATTCATATATATCCACATAGGTACTCCCTTTTTGACCCCGCTAGAGACATAAGGACGCGACAAGGGGTCATTAACGGTGTTCGAGCTCGCGCAACTTCAATTACCTCCTCCCACACCATGATACCATCCAGCCAGTTAAATCAGCGCTGCCTCGAAAGAACTGAACACGGTAAGTATGAGAGGGTCTTCGTCAACTTCGAGACAGCGATCTCCTCGGCGAATTGTTATTCGGCATCCTTAACACATATCCCAGCAATGCCTATCTCCTCTCCACAATGGTGGTAGTAAGTGTTACAATCTTATACCCACAATTATCCTAACATCTATTTATAAATAAAAAGTGTTTCTATAACAGATTATATTATTTGCAAAATATATTTTCGGCTGACTATGCGTCCATCTTCAGCGGAGAGTTTTCAAACTCGGAGACTTTGTGCCTGGATATTGGTCAGATGCCAGGGCTCACACCCATACAAGAGAATGGACAATACAGAGGCACGCATCAAACTGTACCCCTATTCCGTATATTACTCACTAACGTTAGTGAGAAACTCACGGCAATTTTGTTTGGGCTGCGGAGCTTTCCGAAGTATTCTGTAGGGGTGCTTTACATTCCATGCAAATTTTAGAGACTTCACGTCAACGTAATGTCACGGAAACGTAGAAAAGGGGTAGGTACTTAAGTACATTTCTTTTCGATACTAAACACCGACGCCTTCCATATAGCTGTGTTGATTATTGTCACACAAGTAAATAACTATAGCGTCATGAACGCCCACAAAATAAGTCGGATTTAACTTATTATTAGCCTCTCTATTGAAAACCTACATCTACTTTTACAAAATCAACCAAATATTCACATATTATCATACTAAACATCTAACTAAGTTTTGATTATAAATGAAATAGATTTTCTTGGTATTCTGTTTAATCATGAAACTTTCTAAGACACTTCCCCGTTTATAAGAATTCAAACAAAAAAGGGGTTGAATGAGCTACCTATTGAATTTTTAACGGTTAATGAAATTAAAAAAAAACGGAAATAGTCCCCAGAGGTGATTAAAGGGGTCAAGGGAATCTATAAAACAGCGATACAGCAAATTCAAGAATTTTAATGAAAACGACATCAAAACGGAGAATATAAGTAGGATAGAACGGGATAGAACCTCATAAACGAGAATCGAAGACATAAAAATGAAGATTTTATGATAATTGGAAACAACCAAATGATCGACTTGTAAAGGATTAAAATAAAATTTCACAACTTGAGCCTGTGAGATAATAAAAATCTCTTGTGAGTGTGTTGTGTTAATACCCTAAGATTCAGAACTTTTGAATTGCGTTTATTTCATTCATACTACATTCCACTGACTTCCATTCACAGTAGTAAATAATTGTGGTAATAATTACCAATTGCATATTTGATTTAATAAATACGTTTCCGTTTATTAACTTAAGTGCAAATCCTATATTATAATTGACGAGTACGTTTGTAACTGGAGATTTTTTTGTTGAAACACCCCTCGCGAAATATTTTGCATACATAATAAATAAATAAATAAACATTATGTTGATATTCGTTGTGAAATAACAAGAGTTGTCTGCGGGAAATATTCTATCGACAAAATAATCTGTGATACTTGATCAGAGGTTCCTACATACAACTTTTGCTACCGGAAGAAATATCAAATTGTCCGCAATTCTCAACATGGTTAAAAATTAATTGGAACCTTTAACTACGATACAACTTGCTTAGGTATAGAATAATCAAACAATTAATGACCTTTTTATGCCTATTGTACGACAGGTTTTATTTATTTATTTATTTAGGTTTTGTTTTATTTCGCTGCTAGTTAAAACTGGATACATTGGTTTTGAAATAAAAATTGAAATTATTAATTTATTCAACTTAAGATATTTGGTTGAATTATTAACTAGTTACACGTTGATACTTGCCAAATAATGCTCCCAAAGCATGTTTGATTAATTCTTGCGAAAACTAACAACAGTAGGTATATTTTGGTGTAATTATTCAAAAGGAAACACAATGGTTACTATTCACTGGTGATGGTTTGTAAGCTGTCCATTTGAATAAACTTCAATAGAAATAGGTATTATCTTCTTATTGTTTTACACGATTACCTACTTGTGTTGCTGGACTGAAATTAGGCAATATAATTTTCATGGAAGAATGTCTGGACACTAATGTCTATTTATTTTCACTCGATTCATACAAAAAAAAATAACAAAGTCATAAGAATGTCAAGCAAAAAACTTGTAAACGGGGAAAAACTCTCAATTTTGTGCTTAGTCTGTACTTTTTTTGTAACCTGTCAATGTGAATAATTTCATTATCAATGTTACGACGGTTAACAACTGATTAACAACAAGTAAATCATCCACCCACATCATCCATCCACAAACATCCACCTCGCTTAGTTATAAAAAAATTAACTGTATTTATTTTTCTTACATTGTCCTTTATTTATATAACTTATTTGCTGACAGGAGGTTAAAAGAGCAGTTTACACTTTTTTAGCCTCGCCTATTGAGTTTTCCTGATTGATTCTATTTTAATAAGTTAATTGATTATTTTTTTGGAAATTTGAACATTGTTCATATAAGAACCTTGGGGTTGGCTGTAAGACATTGCTTGAGGTTGGCTGTAAGACATTGCTTTGCAGCAATAAGACCGCCTTTTGGTAGTTTTTTTAAATTGTATTAACGCTGTATTTTTGTGTCCAATAAATATTTATTTATTTTAATTTTTGATATTTTTGCATTGTGTTTTTTTTTTCGTCCTTTTATTATTTAATTCATACTATGGCTAGAGGAGTAATCAGAATCGCTAGAGTTAGAAATATGCATGTTCGAGGAAGCTTCAAGGCTGCGCCCATAACCGAAAAGATAATAGAAAACAAGCTTATATAATATCGTATGGGCGTGCTTTGAGGCGACCACAGGACGACATGATCCAGAGAGCTATGGACGTTGAAACTCCAGCCAAGAAACCAGGCAGACCAGCCGCCACATGGTTATTGAGCATCAAGAGGGACCTCAAGGAATGCGATGTGGAACCAGAGCTGGCGCTCAATGGAGAGTCTTGCTGAAAACAAATAATGGAAGAAAGACGAGGGCGAAAAAGAAGATATAATCCATACTGTGTAATAATGTGCATACGTTCACAACTCTAAGTGCTCGAAAGTTGTCCATGGACGAGAATAAAAAATAAATAGAGCAGAACCGAAAATTGGTTAACCTTTATTCAACAGTCACGTGACTGAAGATAAATTATCAATAATTATTCATTTTACTTTCATCCACAAGCACAAGAGAACACAGCAAAACTCGTAGGTACTTCTAACTAATTATATGATTAAATCATAAAATTCCTCTGTGTTAATGATAAAATATTAAAAATAAAAAATCGAATGTCATACACCGCTACCGACAAACGTCACAGTTTGTATGAGTTTAACAGCAGTCACGTGGTACATGTTGGGACCATGCGCAGTAGCACATTATTTCTCCAGTATTATTTCTTCTCAAAGGTTAAATCCTAAAACTTCTATTCTTCGCCCTATATGCAAGAAAAGACGTAGTAGACCTATAAATATTTATTTCTTAATATGAAATTTAATGAATAAATGGTTGTATCGATTAAGAGTTATATGCAAACTTTTATGTTGTTCAATATTGCAGCAGTGCATTTAACTACAGCTTTGCTCTTTGCAATGCCATCACCTTTTAGTATAATTGACAAAAGGATATTCCTCAAGGGGTGATGGAATTCAATCGAACTCCCTTTAAATAATGTCAACGTCTCCGCCTCCCCAAATGAGTCTTCTGTCTTTTGGCTCATGGCCACCCGTGGTGGGGATCCAACAATAAACTCCCCTCAAAATATTCACCTTACACAGGGTGAGTCAAAAGACATAAATTTTTAGTAAGATGTTTAATAGGATGAAAGAATCATGATGGGGTGCTTTGTCTTCCTATTATTCTTGTATTGAATTGTCCTTCCGTTTATGACCTATGTCTTGTTCATATCGAAAACTTAATAAATACATAAAATATTATATTCTATTATCTTTCTTTTGTTTTAGCAGAAGTGGTTCGTTTGTATTAATTAAATTAAACAAAAAACAATGCATAATTTGGACTACCACAATAAATTATATCTTCTATAATGTGTGGTTAGTGCGAACACTTATAGAACAGATTTTTATGATAGTGAGTTTATTGGGTTCTTGTCCGCTCCGGATAACAGAACAATCACTAAAAATTCGAAAAATGGATAGAAAATAATATAATATTAAAGTTAGTATGGAACGAATTTTCTGAATACGCCACGGATTAACTGAATACGCAAACTGTAAAAAAAAATCCGTAACAGCAAAATTTTTATTTAGGTAGGTACTTAGTAACCATTTATTTTCAAATTTTGGTACGCAGATTTTTTACTGAATTTCTTTCAAGCTTTCAGAAATATTTTTTTTTAACATTCAAACATATTTTAAACGCATTTTTGTATAAATTGCAAATTCGAAATCAATATTCATAGTAATAAGGACTACAAGACAACGTATGTCGGGAAAGCTATTTTTAACTATAAACAAAAGTTCCTTCATATTTCGTGATAAGTGTGGTGCTATTAATAATTATTGTTTGAAACTAACTTTGGTAATTTAAGCTATGCACTTGTTCAATCTTTTAACTGTAAATTGTATAAACGAAACCAATGAACTTTGAGTTTAGAGATATTATATTATGTGTCCTTATATATTTTAACATTCTAACTAAATTATTCTGCTAGCCTATTAATCTTTCAGAAAGCTGACTTCCAGCTATTCTTCCAGCATTTGAGTCGTCATGGAAATTTTTACCTCATGACAGTCTTTGCAGCTTTTATATCTTCCGTGATGTTGCAAAAAACTCATTCCTTCTCATCTAACAACATACTCAGTTTCGCACATTCTTCTACTATCCATGTTTCGGATTCTATATCAGTACCATCATCTCACTGGTTTAAAGAAGGCCATTAATTTGAGAAGGGCCGGCTCTAGATTTTATGCCAAGGGTTCCCCTGCTCATGTCAATTGGGTTAAAAACTAAGCTTCAAATGAATAAAAATGATGCCGAACGTGTGTTTCCTTAGAAATGGGCCTTTAACATTTTGATGAGGGATGTGCTTAACTTTGGAAAGGTAACATAGTAAGATTTATTTGATCTTAACTTAATCTTATTAAGAGAAAGTTATCAAAAAGTAATGATATAACAATAGATTAAAGTACATCAAGTAGGCACCCTTGATATAGGGTGCATTGTGATGCATATAACGATTTAATAAACAATACAAAACGCGAGTATTAAAGAAATTAAAATTCATTTAGCATCTCCGCGGCTATGGGAGGTTATCTCATACAATACTGGCTCGACGGAACCCCTCGTGGGGGTTGTAATAATTATCAAGGTACCTACCCTTTATTAAATAAAACGAAGATTATTTTCTCAAGTACCTATTCGCGACCAAAAGTAAATAAAATACCGTAGTTGCCACCACTATCGCATTAGAATACGTGACAATATCCAAAATAGAATCACGAGCTGATAAGTGAATTAGAATTTAATATTTCCGGTCATAATTTAGAAGGCGAATGCATTTTTTTTTAAATTATATTTTATTCGTAATTCGTATGGTCTGCATTCTTAATAACTTTTAATGAATCGGGGATCGCTACTAAAGCCTAGTTGACATTGGTCCAGTAATTTAGTCGAGTGGCGAGTGATTAAGTACTTAAACTTAGACGAGTAGTTAGCCGGCGCTTTGGTCATGTCAATCAATTTTGTTCTTTTTTCTTTGGTCAAGAAGCGCCCCCTTCACCGCACATCACTGAACACTGGTGGGGGAAGAGGGCAGAACGTGTGTGTGAACACATAGATACTAATATCATACTATAACCAAACCATAGATTTTTATATAACACGTCAAATATGACGTTTCATACCAATGATCACCACACGGATATTGGGTGAACGATTTTTGGACGAGCAGTATGTAATGAAGCTACTAAATAATAATTACTCGCTACTCGGCTCAGTCTGAACTAGGCTTAAGTAAACGCTTCTACAAAGTAATGATTAGGTTTAAGATTCTATATTGTTGTATAGAGTTTAGCTGTTAATTAATTTTCTCTCTCAGACATTTTTCGTTGAAGGTTAAACATACGCTTAGACTAGAAATCTTGAAATTGTGGTTTTGAAAAACAAAAAAAAAAACAACAGATGTTAGGTAGATATAAGAAAGAATCGTCAAAAATATCGTATCATTTGCTGTTTTAAAGACGTTCTCAAAACCGGCATTCATCTTATTAAAAATACATCCAGAATTTCACGTTGTAAATTTAATTTACAGTAATTTTTACCCAACGAAACTTGGAAAAAATGGTTTTCATAACCTCGAAAGCAATCTTTATTCTTCATTAATTTTTCAATAACAACGTTTAGTTACCATAATTTTTAGAGCGAAACCTTAAAAATATTTCAATTGTTTCGGAGAATCCTTCGAAAGAAAAAGTTTTTCAATTAAAACAAAGGAGAAAAGGGTGTCTGGAAAAAAATGAGCCAAGCTTGGCTTTTTGTACAAAAATGAATAACAATTAATTATTGTTTAAAAAAATAACGCCGCCTTAACTTGAATTTTTTATACATAATTGAATATATTGTTCCTACAGACATTTTATACTTGCTGGTTTAAATACCAGATATTATTATTATAATAATAAACATATAACGTACTTAAGTTAATGTAAGTATATTGTTATTAATACAAAATAGCATAGTCGTTAGCAAAAACTTGTAAAGTAACCCTCAAACCTATCCTTAGGATGAACAGTGCGAGAGATTTGGGTCTCTTTACTTTGTATTCTGTTCAATTTGGATAATCCTTAACGAAATTTAAATATAAATGGAAATTTATACATACGTTGGTATAGTATGTATAAGTGTTATTATATGAAACTTCCGTACAAACGCGTCGGCCTTGATTCGTCTCGACGCTTTTTATAAACAGCAAAGGAAATAATTTATCTCCACATATTATGAAAATTATACCTCATAGTAATGGAAAGGGTAGTGGTAAATAAAAATGATGAGTTCTTAAATTGTCAACTAATTTGATTTGGATCGTTTCTATATATGAAGAATTTTATGAACATGAAGGAACCCTGATGAGCGTATCCATTTGAGATTGGTTCAAAAAATTTTGGTCACTGCACAAGGTAAACCATAAATCAATTTTTCGATCTTCTTCTTTAGCCATCTTGCGTCCAAATCTGAGTCGCTCGTCTGATACACCCATTTCACCTTCTGTCTCTGATCGAGATGCCCTACAATCATGGCCCTCTGTGTGATATTATGAAGTTTGTTCTCAATCTCTTTAGTGAGGCTCTACGACGATGTGAAAATAAATAAAACGAGTTCTTGTTTTTCATAGCTAAAAACCGAAAACTGATTTAAAGTGATAAAAAAATACTTATCACAAATCAAGACTCAAAAAGATATTCTTTAATTAGATGTTAGAAAATATTGGCTAGCCGACTATGAAGAAAAAGAGGTTTCATTTGTTTTAATAAGAATAAAATGTTTTTATTTTTTAAGAAACCACCAGGTCCAAATTCTAATTAGGATCGAAGTATCATAAAAAATAACATAGGTATTGCGATGTAAATAGGCTATCTGGGTATCCGATTTCTATTTCCGTTCTCCACCCATTAAAGGTTAAAAAAAATCGAATAAAAAATAAATACTCACAGTTTTCACTTCTTCCGCGCCTTGCGATGATCTTAAATTGTTGTCTGCCATTTTATACGCTGGTATACATCTGTAAAAAAAAAATAAAAAAAAACACATCAAACATAATGAACAAAAAATAATGAGTTTCTTGTAATAAATCCCATTTTCAATCAATATACAAATTATAGGGGCAATAACAAATAAGTCATATCCGGGGATGTCGTGCCTCTGGAACTAGCAATTCGATTAGCATACAGTAATTAAGATGTGAACGTTGTTTTATTTCTTTACAGCTCTTGTAAATAAATATTGTTGCACACTTTATTATTGTGTTAGTAGCAGGGTTACCAACTGATCACGTTTATTCATTCCCAGATTTGTCTCTATTTTTGGACACACGAATTCTCCAAACTTTTGAACGTCATGAGACCATCTTACCTGAGGCTAACTACTAATACTTCTTCAAAAAGTTTTTGACGGCCATTCAAACGATTTTTTTCTAGCATTCATTGTATGTAGATACGTATTGAATCCCTCATATCTTTCACTTATAATATCAATTTGAATATTTGAAATGAGTCCACTTAGAGTGTTGATAAGGGTATTGGAAAATTCATCACGATTGCCATTTTTCAATCTATATTGTAAACTGTCACACTGTTTATGACCTAAAAATAAGGTAAAGCTTCAGTTTAGTCCCTCATATAAATAAAAGATGGCGGAGATTTTGACATCCGCTGGAGTATTACCGTATTGTCTTTCGGGAAGGTGTCCAAAAAGATGTGCCCCGTTTTTTACTACGTTCCAACCTTAACGAGTTAACTTATACCTATTCGTACGAGTGTCTATCTCAAAGTTTCTATTTTTATGACGCATGAAGTAGGTACATACATAATTGAATTTGACTAGTTTCTTTAAATTATGGCACTTAACTTCATTTCGCTTGCTTCCCACAGTGAAAAAAATCAATGTTTCAAAGTCTCAACCCTGTATCGTTAAACAAATCTTCAAAGAGTCTTAAATTATTTGTTCTATGAAAGTGAGACGGATAATATGAATGTGGAGATGTACAATTGTACAAGCAATGCTCGTTTGCATACGGAGTTGCATGTATTGGACTCATTAATATGCAAAAACTACCGCAGGGATACATACGATTTCTGGTATCAACTCACTTTTATCTCCTCCAGTTTTAAATACGTAAAGACAAAAATTAATTTCATACTTTTTTGGCATTGCATCCATAATATGGATGATTTATGCACCCAACAAATCAAAATTATTATTTCATCGTTATCAAACAATTTTGTAATTAATACCTAGTTGTGTCGGGTACATATATACCTACTAATTTATCACGGTGTTCTTTTCAATATATTTATATAATAATTCTTTATATAATAATTCAGTTGCTTCCCAGCAGCTTCCCATCTGCCCCAGATGGTGATTGGTGGAATCCAGTCGAAACGTCGTCGGCCGACCAACTTTACAGGGCTAACCTGAGTACACGGAGTACCTAAAACGTTTGAATACGCTTCATATATTTCTCTCCGTGCCCACATCTTGACAGAAATTTATATAATAATCTTTATATTTCCAGAGAACTCAAAATCAATAGGCACTCCACACTCAGTGGGTAGGTACTCTACATTTAGGATTCTGTGGTATAATTCAAATCTGTCTCTCAAGGGGCAAGCGAAAAGGACGTGATTCAGCATTTCGTCATCGAAACCACACTCACAGATAGGAGAATCAACCAATCCCAGTGTCATTATCATTTTTGTTTAAACATGATATTTCTTTGAATTAATGAAATATAGATAAATTATTATGTGCATCAATAATTAAGTGTTTAAGGTACTTTAACATACATTGAAAGTTCACGTACAACGGAATGGCAAGATACTGACAAATCCTTGTATGTGTGTACAAAAATGTATGAAAGAGTTTTATGAGGTTCGCACGCTCTAGATAATGTGAATGAGTAATTTGAAGGCATAATTAAAAAGAAATGGAATAACGATTTTTTTATGTAAAGACCCCCACCCAATTCGAGTGATTTTGGAGGAATAACATATTCTTAACAAAACACCGATGAAAGGACTCTTCGATTCGCAATCAAAGTTATTATCCTAACACTTGCTTGGGTGGAAGGAGTGCGCGCGCCAGGATATTGTTTATTGTTTCGACGCTATATTTCCGTTTGTGATAAATAATTGAAGCGCCTTGAGGATTCCTGGGCTTCTAGCAGGTATACCTTAGAGAACGGGTTCTCTCACATCCACTTTCGGTGCTTGAGAATAAATCTTATCCTTTAGGTATCATAATATCTGCTTACGAATTCCTTTGCCTGAATAATTTCTATAGGAGTGAACGAAGGTACACTTTATGTGCTGGAATTTCAAAAAAGATTTATTTATGTGTTTGTTTATCCCTTTCTGTATTAATAAGACTAAGTCGTTAGCATAAAAGCGAATACATTTCAAAAGGAGAATATACTTACTTAGCAGAATTTTAAGAAAAATTTGAGTATGTCTCTTTGTACAAAAAAAAATAAAAATCTTTATAAAGTACAAAACTGAGGCTTCAGTCAGTTCAGTCAGGATCTTGATAAATATTTCATTTCATAGAATATGCACTGATTTATAAATTTTGTAGCATTTTCGGTGAATTAACAGACCAGTTACTATTCCCAATTGGCAATTACATTATAAAATTTTCGACTCTTCATCGACTATTTCTATTAATGGTCGATAGTCGTCTTTCGTAGAAATAATCACTAATTTTCTCCTTATATGCTGTACCTGACTTTTGAGTTGGTTGAATTAGTCATATTTAAAACTATTTTTACATTTTGTATCATATTACAATACCTATTAAGGTAGCGAGTAGCTTTAGAGTACTTGATCTTGATATAAATTGATATAAGATGGTGTGGTTCCTACCTGGATAGATACGAGTATATCCCCTAATTCCATTTCAAAAAACAAGTTGACTGTTTTTTTTTTTCAGAACATTGTGAGGAATAAAAAATGCTATTTACAACGAAATCTTTTAGATTTTATGAATTACTAGCTAGTTACCCGTGGCTTCGCTCACGTGTTACTGTATTTTCTTTCTCTTCCTAAACAATGCAGAATTAATTATATTCGCATCAAAATTAATAATAATAAGAAACATCATCAACATTTCTTTTTTTTAATATATATTCTAAAATTTCCATTAAATTACTATATTTTTATTTATATTTGTCGTTATTAATCTGTATTTAAAAAAGATGTGCTTCTTATACAAATAGAATCAGCCCGCGAACTTAAAAATTTCGCTAACTTGACTGACATTGTTCTATGAGAATCCCAAAAAATAACTCGAATAACTTTTATTCCATCAAATGACGTTATTTGAAATCAATTTTTATATTGCTGGATATGAATAGAAAAATATTCAGGTCTCGAAAAGCAATGAAATTAGTGATCTTTAAAACACTTATTTCTATCTGCTTTGGGCATTTTTCAAGCTACAGACGTTTTTTTAACATTTCAATTTATATCTTTCACGTTGATTTGTTGTTGTTTGTCTGGTCGTAGGTTCGAAATTTAGTTCATAAATATCTTATCCTGAGCAAACACGACATAAAAAGAATAAACGATATCGGTCCAGCCGTTCAGGTCGAAATAAATAACGTTAAACGTGAAAACTGTTAACGTTCCGAACGTTAACGTTTACCAAATTGAAAATGGTTTCCAAACAAAAAAAAATGCGTTTCGTCTTCAATATAATAGCAGCGTCGTAATACTTCCAAAGATTTTGAGGTAACGTTTATCGTTAATTTTGAATAACTGACAGAATTATTTTTTTGACTCGGAATTTGGAACAACATTGTTTAACGCACGTTGAACAACAGTTTTTACGTTATCTCTATGGAAATAACAACAAATTGTTAACGTTGGAGCTGTCGTTAATATTTCGACTTGGCCTCCAGGCGTGATGCGATGACCACGTAAAGTAGGTCTCCATTTTTATAATAACGTAATATTCTCCCTTTTAAGCCCCCCCGCTCACCGCAAACCAGCCCGGAGGAAACTAAACTGCAGCAAACCCGATCCGCACAAAGCCAAAACCTAGCCCGATTGCCAAAAAGCCAGCCGCACACAGATCAAGCCCGTGGCGGTTCCCCCCAAACCACCCCATAATACGGGAGGCCTTGGACCCACTCAGGAGAATAGGTTAGGCATAAAGAACTCTCCATTGCGCTCGAAGTCGTCCGAGGCTCATTGTGCTTTTTCTAACCGGTTGAGGTTTAAGGAAGTGAGGTGGTCAACCTCAGTATTCTAATGGTATAAGTAATTGGCGTTCAACTATAAACGAATTTTCGACAATGTAGAGTAGGAAGAAAATTAACTGTCCACTGTTTATATTTTTTATTAGATGAAACGGATATCGGCAACTATCCGATATCCGGTCTATCCGGCGGCGTAAATAATATCCTGCCGGATACCGGATAGTAAAAAGAGGCATGTTTGTATAACTCATTGATTTGTTTATTAAAGTATCACTTAAGAAATACACCTTATAATCACAAAATAAATTCTACAACTTAGAAAATTGATTATCAAGCATAAGGTAAATTATGGAGAGTAATTCTATATAATATTTCGTTATATAGACTATTGGACTATATAGAGGAAAACAGCAGCTTTGCTGGTCTTCGTAAGTAAGGGAAGTTTCCGCGATTTTTGGAACAATAACGTTCCGGCAACGGAGTCAGTCCAATTGGTAAACCGCCTACGTAAGCGTAATTCATGCATTGTACCCATGGTAATTTACACACTGGCCGGGCTCTAGTAAGGACTTCTTTAGCATTCTGCGAATTTTATAAATTTTTGAAAATAAAAACACCGATATTTTAAGGGGAGCGCTTTTTTTTCTACCGCAAGGGTTCCGAAGACAAAGAAGATCTTCTCATACCGAGAGGGTCTTCCTCGTGTTCTGCTCCTTCGAAGCAGAGCTGAGGGATCTGGAAATGGTGTGTGAGGAGGTCATAATATCCGGCTAACTGCTATCCCTTTCGTCTCTATTTTTTATACGTTCCAGTGGACAGTTAATTTTTTCGCACTATACAGTGACGAAATGATGTGGTCATTGACTTGCCAGTGTTTTCAAAACAATTATTTACGATCTGTCCTAAAATGATGTGAGGTTTTGTAGATAATTTTAAAATTTAATATTTTGCACATTGACTACATTTGATATAAAATAATTTACCTATTGACTTCATAATACTATTTACCTTTTTTCAACATATTATTATATCAACTTGCTATTCATGGTTTACGCAATAAATTCAAAGCAAGATTACTCACATAGTTTTTTTTTTGTTGCTAGTGTTTTTATGAAATGGCTTCAAATATTTTGACAGATCAAGACATAAAGAATTGCAATACAATCCAGATTCTTTTCGTGAACTTACCGTAAATTATTTTAGTAGAGATAATAAATTACTAAAATAGGTAGGTACCTACATAATGATTTTAATGTCGATCGTAAAAAAAACAATTCAGAATCGCTGTACAGGATGCATGGTACGAAAAATATATTGAAGTAGGTAGGTACGTAAAGTGTTTCTCTGAATTCACGGAAAGTGTATTATCTCTTATATAAAAATGGAACGCTTATTTGCGCGGTCATCGTATGGGTAAGAACACGTTGAAAGCCGATTACGATCCGCGCCGACCAGCTCAAAGATTGTTGTCTATGGTTTCCATGCATTTAAATGGGCGTGTCGGAAAGCGGGTTCCTGCTTTTTCTGTGGGTTTCCCCGTTCAAATGCATAGTAACATTCTTTGCGCCGGTTGGCGCTAGTCAGAATCGGCATTCTACGTGTTTCTTACCCTATGAGAACAGCTGAACTTATATCGCCCATTTTTTTGTCGTGTTTGCTTTTGTCTGAAGGGTCTTATGAAAGAAAAAAGTTGCACGGAATAAAAATAAAACTTCCACTATACATTTTTTCTAATTTTGAAATTAAATCAGGCGTTTAACAGGAATCAGTTGTTTGATAAATGATACGATTCACGGAATGCTGATAGAAAATAATATAATGATATGTTTTATAACAGATGCATCGGTTACAGTACCTAGTTAAAAAGGTATTAATGAATGTATCATTATACTAATTAATATTCAATAATATAAGGACCACGTCGTCGTCTGTGTTAAATAACTTTAAACTGAAATCAACTTAAATTTATACATAAAATCTCGAACATATTATTTATATTCCAAGACGGGACGAAGTTTGACGGGTCGGCTAGTTCAAAACTATATTAATATTATAGATTACGCAATAGTTTCGACAGGTGTATTGGAGAAAGTAGGTTGGGCTGGGTAGGTACCTACCTACGTATATATTCATTGGGTAGGAACACGTAGAAAGCGGATTCCGATACGCGCCGACCGGCTCATAGATTGTTGCCTATGGTTTCAATGCATTTAAATGAGCATGCCGGAAAGCGGGTTCCTGCTTTTATGTGGGTATCCCCATTCAAATGCATAGTAACATTCTTTGCGCTGGTCGGCGCGGGTCGGTATCGGCTTTCTACGTGTTCTTAGCCATACACCGCGGCAGCACACCGGCCCGGCTCGCCGAATGAGATCCAACTGTCGATGGCCTGAGTCGGTATGTTTATTGTATGAAACGATGTCGTCAATAAATTAAATTTTTACAAAAATTGTTAAGAAAAGTTTGAGATGTACTGCTATGATGTATGTATTTTTTATAGAAAAATAAATTATCTAGTTGTACCGTTTCGGCGTTTTTCGATATTTTTATAAAATTCTGAAATATAGGCACTGAAACTCGTAAATTTGTCATAAAAAAAATATTTTTCTTAATAAAAAAAGTTTGAGAAATCCTGGAACTTCTTCATTAAATTATATTTTAGATATTGTATTTTTCTATATACATACACAATTTTAGGGTTCTAGATTTTATGGTTTTCGAGATATATGGAAAAATTAAATAAAAATTCAAAGGTTGATAACCCCTGACTGAAAAAAAAATTTAAAATTCTGAGTATACAAATTTTGTATGCTTAAAGTATTCAATATTTTCAGAAATTTTAGGATCTGTCCATCAAGCGAATCAAAAGTTATAAAGAGGGGACGGATACACACACATACACGTTGGAAAAGTGCCCCTCACCCCCTCCCCTCTAATTAATGATATCTTTTGAAAACGAAATAGTATAATTTGACTCTTTCTAAAGAAATCATTTTTTTGAAATTTCGATAAAACCAGTTTTAAACTTTTTAGGAGGCACTTAAAAATCATCCCTTTTTATATGTGCCCTTTTTTGTCCCTTTTAGTTAAATTTTTGAAAAATTGCCAAATACGCTAACACTCATTTCTATAGAAGAATTCATATGCCAAATCTCAAGTTCGTACCATGTCTAGTTTCCGAGATATTCGCATACTTTGAAAAACATTCAACCCTTATTTTCACCCCCTTAGGGGTTGAATTTCCAAAAATCCTTTCTTAGTGGAAGGTTTTGTATTAAGTCCTACCTTATTTCCAAATTTCACTTCTCTACGATTAGCCGTTTGGGCTGTGCGTTGATGAGTCAGTCAGTCAATCAGTCAGTCAATCAGTCAGTCAGTCAGTCAGGCACTTTCCTTTATTATTATAGATTGCATTGAGAAGTGGGAATAATTGAACTGATAGTCCAGAATATCACCGTGATTGTTAAAATACAACATGGCCTATAATATTCATATATGGCAGATGGTTAAAATGACGTTTGAACAAATAAACCCCTATTTTTTCTAATAATGATTCATATAATTAAGTCTTTATGACGTTTTTTTTATTATTGACGAACTAAAAAAACAGCTATTGGACAGTTCCCGGATATAGAAAGAAAGTTATAAAATAGATAATTATTAGGTAGGACATACTTAGACATCTATACACTATACAAACAGGTGTAACAATAGTCGAATGTTAGTTAATATTCCCTACAGTACATTAACAAAGGAATATTAAAGACACAGTCCTATGCAGTGTCAGACGGTGATGAGAAATTCGGTGAAGCGTACCTACCTTCCTACTATTATTATGACTGTGTGAAATTTTAAACTAGCAGACTTCCTCCGTGCACTTTGTAATTAGCTTTTTTAATATTTAATAACCATGCATTAAAAACTTTTAAAATTGAGTCAAAATCATCTTGTTTTCTTTTACTATGAATTCTGAGAAAATAAATGTGCTTATAAAAATCCAATTCTTTTTCGTCGTAAAAAACAAATTTTCATTTCTCTCTTTCATGATGAGTTGGGTTTCCTTTTTGTTAGGTCTAAACCATTTCAATGCCAAAACCAGATAGGAGACCACTTAGGGACATAGGAAGGCAACATAAGCCCTCCACCGCGCTCAAACATGCGCGGCTTATATTTATAATGTCTTATATTATTATTGTGTAAGAGTAATTTCTTTTGCGCTTTGTATGGTACAGAGCTTAAATTGCTGTCATAAAAAATCGTGTTGTGGTTTCATAATATGATTGAAATTTAATCGTTCGTGTCAAACAAAACTTAAATCTTTCTTTTGACAGAATACTAACGCGACAATATGGCTTTATCACATTATATAATAGATACCTTCAATATTGTCTGTATGTAGGTACTGCCTTACCTTAACGTCTGTATGATACGTTCTTAAATAGGTGGGTTCAAATAGGATCGACTTGTCTAGTGAAATATGATATGAAATTAGTAAAATATCAAGTATTGGCTCACTGCACCTGAATCCTACAAAATACAAATAGGCCCATTTCCGCTTTGTTATATCCAGCCCTTCCAACGGGCACCTACCTACATACTTGGTATCATCGATTTGCCACAGGGTGAACATTAACAACTTCAAAATAATATCAACTATATTATACCTATCTAATGAAAGCTATATCGATACACTATTCCAAAAACAGTATAGGTACGAGTATGTGTAGTTCTATGTAAAAATTTGAATAACACTGATTTTTGTTGTATAGAAATACATGAAAAGCTTATGAATCCCAGCTATAAGCAGGCTGATAAAATCTCGCCTTAATTCAAATGATTCCTCTGGGAAAAATATTCTAGTGAGCAAAGAACTTTCAGCTCTACCTACAAAGCCCAGAAAACATGCAGGATTAGAGATATGGAATATGGATGACAGTTGTTTCAAACTTTGGAGATCAAACATTGAGAAACCATAAGAATAGATAGATATGGATTCTGAAAGCTAACGGACCATGAAAAGTTAGTTAATAGCAAAAAAAAGGTCTTTGTCCAGCTATGTTTCATTCACTTTTTCCAGCTACAATCCATTCAAATATAATATAGAGTCAAATAAGGTTTTTATTTATTTTTGTATTAAAAAGTCTTAAAACCAAAGATTTTGAAAAAACGGAAAAGCAAATTCTGAACCACCCTGTATCACGATTTGAAGGCGCATCTCCTGTGCGTGATACTAACAAATGACCCATTATTATCATAGACACTGCCTCACATTAGACAGCTACTTACATAATAAGCTGCCACCATGGATCCGTGTACAATACAAATCAGTGCCTCCGTATAAACTGGCTATTAGATTCACCATCATTCAGACAATGGGGATAAATTGTATATATCTACCTAGAGATCTAATATTTCAAACCCATCTATGTATAGTGATGTAGGGACGTCTTCATAATTCATCTCTCGACAAGATTATCGTCTTCCACATAATAAACGACACTTTTTTTACAGTATACCTTCAAAGAAACAGGGTTGGGCATTGAGTAAAACAATATTGTTTTTACTTAAACGAGCCAATTCTTAATAATAATCATTAATTATTTAGCTTCAGCCCATATTTGAACCGAATTTCTCTTAAAAAGTATTTAGTTTTTTTCCTCAAAACAACATTATCAATATTAAAATTTTGTTTGTGCATCATGGTTGTAAGCGCTCGAATGATTACGGGAATGCATATTATATTTGTTTAAATTTTCCATGATTATTTATCATTTTGAATAACCAAAATACAATAGACTAAAATATGAAGGGAGTACATAATTGGAAGTGGAAAAAACTTAAATACAGTGTAGATATTTATTACAGAAAGCGTTCTTGTATTCTGGAAAAAACTCTCATTTGACGTAAAATCCAACATGGCGGGTCAAAATCTACAGAGATCAGTTCACAATCAAGCGATATGGGTTAGAGTCTACCTCGACGACGCTTGATCGCATGATTTTCTATCGGTGAACTATTTTTTCTATTGATCGGAGTTTATAAATAAAGCAGATAGAGTTCAAAGGGCTTGGTTGCAGGTAGACAAAATCCTGCCTTCTTGCTTAGGAGAAAAACATATTTTTTATCGAATTCGGGGTCATCCAAAGTACTTTGACATCTTTCACAGAAAGCAAATAATGTATTGGGAAAGACGTAGATTGTCGGCAACAGGGATCGAAGCCACGGCCTTCATACTTCGATATCATCTGGTAAAATAATTCATCCAACAAATAATTGAAGCTACGAAACGGCAGCGGGTGAGGTATGTGGCTTCTGAATAATAAAAAATAGGTATGATGGAAAACTTGCACAGTAAAAATAAGTGTGGGATGACTACAATATTATTAGATACCTACCTACTATTAGAGAAACAGTGTTAGAGTAATGGGTGCAAATGCACAAGATATATAGAAGAAAAGGGTAAGTATTGGACGGAAATCAACTTCTCAATATGTATTTTTTCTTCTGAGGCAACCCTATCTTTAAATACGAAACTCTGTTCATAAAAACGATAATGTTTCATACCACTGGCGATGTGTCGTATGAACTTGATGCAGTTGAATGACGAAAGAAACGGTGTCCCATTACACCCTAACATCCTCACAGTATGGGCACTGATACACGGAGACGTCATGTAGTTTCATTTTCTTATTGGGATAGGATCACAATACACTATTGAAGGATTATTGTTGAAAAAAAATAACCTTGTTGAATAACCTACGGATGTAGACTATAGTTTGTTAGGAGACATGATTGTTTGCACCTAATAATCGCGATTGAATAGTTTTGTTTAGTATTCACTCAGATTTTGATGGGATCTACCATGAATGGAAATCAGCGGCAAATATCGACTTGTCATTTGGTTCATGGCTGTCGTCCTATAGGTTGATCCGCACTAAGGGTGATTTATGTGAAATAGGCTAGGTGTTTTCAAACTAGAATCTTCTTCCACGGCAGCGCTCGAAGATTATGTTGCGAAACGAAGTGTGACTGTATTTTGTTCAGCTTTGGGTCTTAACAATACGTAGGTTCAATAGTAACAAAAACCTCTTTGTTGTATGAGCAATGAGCATAATATCTGCATTATCTGCATTTTGTTTTGTGTCTATTTTGATTCCTTTTGTATTTTATATCACTTTTATATCAAATATTTAAAAAAATGTACAAACTTTGACGACTCCAAGTGCTCTGAAGAAGCCTAGGGACGAGAGTTGATAAATAAAAATAAATAAATTGTCCTTGATCTCTGTGGTTACCTTAAAGAATTGAAGATATTGCACTTGCAAAAAATTGCTAAAAGTGCATACTTTAAAATTGTTTTTCTAATTATTTCCTTATACCTGTATAAGTCAAGAATATTTTGTTAAAAAAAAAACACAAACTTTGGAAATAACAATAAAAAGTAATTTGAATTGGGAAATAAAGGAATACATTATTAACCTTATTTGTAAAATCGTACGATTTTTAAATGATGTAATATTTTTAAACACTCATTTACACTCACTTTATTTTTAAACATAAACATTGTTCATTTATTAACATATCCCTTAGTCAAATTTCTTATGAACAAGGTCCTTTCATAAAACGATTTGTGCTTTAAAAAAAACATTAATAGAATTAAGAAGCAGACAGGATCAATATTTTAGCACACACATCTTCTTGAAGAAACACTCTCAAGACACTTTGGTTAGTGTGAAAGTGTCAAAAGTGTGTTTGTGTTGTTTTTGAGAGAGCCCAGATTCATTTTTAAAAAAGACGGCAATAATATATTTAGTTGTATAGAAGTACAAACACCTCACACAAACCCACAATAAAGATCCTGCAGAACCTCAAAACTAAAGTATTTGATCAACGCATAGACACCTACTCCTAGTTCTAAAATACAGTTGCAAGACGTGGATCCTCACAATAGAGATTGTGAATAAATTACATGCCACATAGACAGCCTTGTTGGGGATCTCGCTCAGAGACAGATGGAGAAATTACTCTTTCGGAAGAGGTCATGGGCACATGTGGCAAGAAATGACGGATGACAGATGAATCAGAATGGTCTCCTTGTTTTGTAGTGGCGTCAGTGGTTGGGAAAAAGAAACACGGGCTGGCTGATGATGGGGTGAAGTGATGACATAGCGCCTAAAGAAGAAAAAAGAACTAATATCCATAACACTTACAAAATAAAGGTAAACTCAAATGTTCCAATCACAGGTTTCTTTAGCTAAGTAGTTGTAGTAGGTAAATAATATAGACAGCAATATATGCACAAAGGTACTTAAGTATAAAGTCTATCGTGACATCAGATATTGTTAAAAATATACGAGTGATGTGGGTAGTCCATAATATCATATTTATTTATTTATACCCTGCAGGATAATAACAATCCAAGCTTAATATCATATCTTCGTCACGCGCAAAATATGAGTCATGTGGAAATTATTATAGAGCACGTATATTTATTTAGATGAAAGTTCAATTTTTAATTCATTGAGAGGGATACAAATGTGTACATGACTTAAGTTTTGTTATAAATCTATGGAGCAAACAGTAGGTTTTGTACTTTTCTTTATCTTTCATGATCCATTAGATGATGTACATTGTGGGAATCTTCGACGTTTAGAAAAATCACATGCCCCCTTGCAAGATTCAAACCTGGTCATCCCAAGCAGATACATTAGCCACTGGGCCAACTGAACTGATGCTATTACCTTCATTATATGTGTAAAGAAGTATTACAGATACCTACTATTTTTTTTAATATTTCTATAATATATCTACACTCGTTTTATGATAGGTATCACTTAAAAGTATAGGGAGGCAATAACAGCTGTCCAATGCGCTCGATCCTACATAGCTGTACACACACACCCTCACCAAGTTTAAATGCCTCAGCTCTACTTCGAAGGAACGGTACACGTTGTAAGAGGAGTTCGCCAGTATTTAGGACCCTGATTGGAGGAGGAACAGCATTGTCCTCGGAAAATTGTCATTCGGTATCCTCAACACATGTCCCCGCCACGTCCACCTCTTTTCCATAATGGTAGAATTGGTGGTCCCGCTTCCGAAGCGTCATTTAATATGTAAAGATGTATCTTTACATTTATCCATTTTAAGCTGCCTCCATTTATTTTACTACCTTTTGGCTTTGTTTATCACAACATTATATTGAGAGAAAGAGTGGGGAAAATTACTGCCAACCAATTCTGGGATTGTGACCAGAGCAGAAGAAATTGAATAACTCCCTTTTGCCATGCCACATGACTCTTATTTTGTGTGGAACGATATTGCGGTAGTTTCCGTTCAATACAAAAGAACCCGATGCCCTCAAGTCCTGGCAGAACAATGATACATTTAATATCAATAACCGTACAGCGAAATCGTAAAAGTTGAGAATCTATAAAACTCTTGTTTTGTGTCACGAACCACCATTATTTTTATAACTTTTACGTAAGTATGAGGAAATTATATTATAAAATGTCGTATTTTGTGTAAGAGCATTTTTGTGGCGGCAAGGAATTCATTCGCTCGAATAATGGATTCTTAAGTCGTTGGAACTAAAATCATCAAAATTTTACGTTTGTTATGTCATTGTTCTGTTTTTAATGGCAAGTTTTCAATTTGAACCAACATTACAGGCTTCGGTACCAGCCTGTTCTATTGCATTGTATAGAAGCTGGCTTAGTCTAATCGCATTCGCGTAAGAACGTAGTGGCTCAAATAGATTTAAAGCGATAAAAATTGGAGAATACCTACACATGTATTGGAGTCTTATTGCAATCAGGAGCGTGGTCAACAGACAAAAAATATACCTGCCAAAATAAAGCATACTAGAGATTTTGGCAAGAGACACATACAAAAATAATTACTCTTATGAGCTGCCCCAGACGGAGATGTTTTTTCAGAGGTTATCTTTAAAGTTAGGGAGACGTATCACAACACCCAGTTGTTCTTACAGAAACTGCGTTATAACAACGTTATGACGGAAATAGTTATTCCGTCATTAATAGCGATGTTTGTGTTTCTTACGGGGTTGGCTTGGAAGCATTCCGTACCAACCCGATTGGACCCTCGAAATTGTTCGTGCTATTCGATTCATTGACAGCTCGGACTTGTTGCAACTTCGAGTTTGTTTTCGTAAGTTAAGTGTCTAAATATGAAGAGCGCAGTGGTAGTCTGTCTCATTAAATGTCGCTATTCCCCACTTATACCAGGAATAAAGTTGGCATGGAATTTATTCTTGTTAAAGCTCATTTTTATTACTTGTTTTTCAATAGCTCTTTTGCTAATTCTGCGCGTATTCGAAGAATAACGTTCTATTAGAACGGCTGCAAAAGTCTTTATATTCTCTATAAAGTAGATCATGTCTGAATATGACTAATGGCTTATAAAGAAGGGAGGTACCTACTCCCATTATTACTTTTCATTGAAATGTTAATTAATACAGGGACTAATGAAGACAAAGAAATCGACCCTGAGGCATCAGTGCTCATGTTTAATTATTTATCTGGGATTGCTTCTGGAGACGCCTCTGAACCTTATCAGGAGACAGATCGTGCAACAGCAGCGACGCATCCCGCAATCTCGTCATTTCCCTTCTGGGTATTGTGGCTTCACCCTTACCAGATATCATAATCGGTTCATTTTATATACTTACTCGAACAGTTTCAGTCGCACTTGGTTCAAAACTTTTGAATAAACGACACTTTAGTTTATACAAACCATTTGGTTTACGAGCAAAGTTTTTATTGTCACAATGTTCCTCGCCCCAAATCGAATGCTTTTAATATTTATTATTATTTCAATAATAACATTCAAAAGCATATTTTCAGATCATCTCCCTTTTTCTCTACAGGATTTAATTTAATATATGAGGTTATCAGAACTGGAATCCTATTTTTTCTGAGCTCATTCAAAATTAACACAAATACTTTGTGACTCTTTCGAGCTACTTAAAGCTTGTGTTGGGAAAGAGGAAGATGGTCGGCACCTGGGATCGAACCCACGACCTCCGAACGATACAGTATAAAAGCCGGTGTCGTAACTACCAGGCTACCAACAACTTCTTAGGATGCCAATTTTCGATAAGTCATGGGTTTGAATTGAACCCTCGAGACTTGTATAGAATATTATATTAATTTTTAATTTCCATGAAAAAAAATATACAAAAAGTGAATTTTGTTGTTTATTAAAAAAGGTGCTATGGAAGAATTCGATTTTAATTATTTGCTTAATCTATAAACCGACATTTTATCTAAAATGAGTTGAGAATTTGTTAAATAGATTAGCTCGATTTTGCTTTACGCTTGACCCGCACTGGCAACTTGTTCACATCCAATGAAACACAGGGTATTGATTGCAGGCCCCGGGCACTGTCAACTTTTTAGTTGCGGCAGTTTTATATAAACTTCTTCAAAACAACTAAAAAGATGCTATGATAGAGTTGCCAGTGAGCGACGGCCACATTCATCGTGAAACATTAGCATTTACGGTGATACAAAAAGATTAATTGACACATCATCCGTTTTTTATACATAAATCAATCAGAAAGAACACGGGAAACTCCTTAATATCTATCATACGGGAAAATTAAGTAAATATAATGTAAGTACATATTATGTACATACATTATTTATGTAGTATTTAAATTCTATAAAAATGTATCAGAGAAATACATATATTTACAACCTCAATCGAGAGAGATGAAAGGCGTGTCTAGTAACATTTAAAACGCATTTACATAATAATATCACGTAGAAGAGTACAAAGGTTATGGCGCCAGATTTAATATAATAAATGTAACAGTGTGAGTTCAAATGCCATTCCTTCTTCGAATGGTCAAAATAACGGAGGTAAATCATTACTTTGATTCACAAAATGAAAATGACGAAGCAAACGTTGATAATATAATGTCGGTGTAAAATGTTGATACTTCAAATAAAAATGTTAATAGTAAATATTGAGTGAAAACTGGGAATGCTGCGCAAAGTCAGATAAGATATTGTTACAAAAAAGAGGACGTCTTGGACGGATCATTCTAGAATAGCAAAATCAGCAATGATGAAGATTCCAGGTGGACGAAGAATAACTAGAAGACCGCCTAAAGGTTGTAGAAATGGACTGGACGAGACTGGAGAGGGACCTAAAACATGAACCATTTTAACTTTTATAAAAGAGGAAGAAAAAGGATAAGAAATTAAGTAGCAAATACTCTCTTTTCGATTCCACAATGTCCTGTTCTGTGCAGTCCTTCGATGTTCTGGAATAATGTGTTGGGGCAAACAGCGAGTTTAAAAAATACTGCAAAAGAATTTAATATCTCTAATGAATAAGAACTATGTATTATCAATCCTATATTGTAATTGATAAGTTCGTCGATGCTCAGTTTTTTTCGTGGAAACACTCTAACCTCATTTTAATACTAGTATATCGACGTTGTATGACCATACCGTATTCCGTTACTTCGAGACAGAGCTGAGGGAGTTAGACATGGTGTGGGAGGAGGTCATAAGCAATGCGCAAGATCGAGAGCTCTTGAATGGGGTCGGAAGAGAGTTTTGTTGTTGTTGTGTGACACTTAATCAGAGATTCCTGCATACAACTGTTACTATGGTAAGAAATATCAGATTTTCCGCAGTTTTCAACGCGGTGAGGTAAAAATGGGACCATTTAATAGAAAATACAGGTATGTATACCTATATGTTTTATAGAACGATCAAAAAATAAATAGCCCTTCTCTATATGCCTATCGTCCGAGAGGTTTTGCTGCTTGTTATTTCGTGCTATAATATTTCGTCGAAAACGAATCATAAATTGCAGTTTTCATTATAGAGAAAGGATTATAAATATGATATAATATCTACATTGATTAAAATATGTCAAAAATTTAATTAAACAGGTGATTTTGAACACCTGTCCTCGTAGAAAACTTTAATAATTAATAAACATAAATAATGGCATTTATAACATTGATGAAACTTTCAACAGAGGTTGTTGAAAATTAATTAACACCTCTCCATTATATGCGGCTGTTTCAATAACAAAAATAACACTTTTACGATGAACAGCAGCATTTTATCGTCAATTAATAAAACGTAATCGATATCACCAGGTACTCTACTACCTGCATGCCGTAATAAATTGATTTAAAACTGCAATTAAATGATTTTTTCGATTATTTATATAGGTACATATAAGCAATTCGTTATTACATTTTGAGTCAATTGATATTGTTCTATATTATGTACTCGCATATGTCTACATATAGTCCTATTATACCATGTTTTCGAGTTTGTATTTTTCATGATTTAGGATTGTTTTTACTATTTCAGACTAAGCATTCCTTCTGTCAGTCTTCGTTTCGGGAAATTTCGTTAAATGTAAATTTGGCAGCAGCCATTTTTGACAAGCTACGACAAAATTCATTCAAGTTTTATTTACATTTTACCAGAGTTTTTTTAAACTTTGCAGATAAGATATCTACACTGAGAAAAATTCTAGTAAAAAATTGGTCATTTTTTACTAGAACGGAGTTAGTTGATGAGTTCTAGTAAAAGTGGTTATTAGCGGGTACTAGCTCGAAATTAGTAAAATCAGAGTTAGTTAACTTGTTAGTTGAGGGTACTTAAAAAAAATCTGTTAGTAACTTTTACTAGAGAATTTTAACTAACTTTGTTAGTTGAAATGTTGAAATAGTAGATTGTACTAACATGTGTTTGTAGACATCAACTAACACATGTTAGTTAAAATTCAAGTTACTAGAAATCACTAACTTGGTTGACTAACACGATTTGTGAATTACTAGCATCTCGATAGCTAATCTTACTAATTAGATCTAGTATTTATTTTAGTAATATTTACTAGTCTCCTTGCTTGCTAACGAACCTAATTTTTTTTTAATGAATTGAGCTCACCTAATTTTTTTTAATGAATTGAGCTCACCCAAAGTAAACACAAATACACTTTCACATCTTTGACAGAAAAAAAAACGGAAAAAAAAGATTGCCCATACCGGGATTCGAACCCACAACCATCAGTATATGAAAGGCGGCGACGCAACCATTCGTCTGCTGAGAGCTTAAGATGTGGTGCCGCATATTGGTAATATCTATCGCATTTTCGCGCATGCGCACTTTAGCCAAGGATTTTATTGGCGCGAATCTGATTACCTGTACATACTATAGGCACCCTGTTGCTACGGGAGGATTTTAATAATAATATGTCAAGTAAAATTGGGATGCTATTATGGACGATATAACTGATTTATATTACAATCAAATAATTAATGACCCTTTTCTATGCTACTGTTTTGCTGCTAGTAGTTATATAATTATAATTGACAATATTTTAATATTTTATTATTTTAACTTTTTAAATTACTTAGTTTCATTTTATTGATTTGACAACCCATGCATGGCCGATATTTTTGATATTTTAATAATTATTTTAATAATTCTCAATCTTTTAATAATTGTTTTTGTATACCTACTTATTTGCAAGAATATTCTGTATTAACTTAAATGAGATGTGACATACATATTATAAGACCATACGATAAATAAATAAATAATCTATAATAATAAAGGAAAGTGCCTGACTGACTGACTGACTGATTGACTGACTGATTGACTGACTGACTCATCAACGCACAGCCCAAACGGCTAATCGTAGAGAAGTGAAATTTGGAAATCAGGTAGGTCTCAATACAAAACCTTCCACTAAGAAAGGATTTTTGGAAATTCCACCCCTAAGGGGGTGAAAAATAGGGTTGAATGTTTTTCAAAGTATGCGAATATCTCGGAAACTAGACATGGTACGAACTTGAGATTTGGCATATGAATTCTTCTATAGAAATGAGTGTTAGCATATTCGGCAATTTTTCCAAAATTTAACTAAAAGGGACGAAAAAGGGCACATATAAAAAGGGATGATTTTTAAGTGCCTCCTAAAAAGTTTAAAACTGGTTTTATCGAAATTTCAAAAAAATGATTTCTTTAGAAAGAGTCAAATTATATTATTCTGTTTTCAAAAGATAACATTAATTAGGTAGGAAGGGGTTGGGGGTGGTTTTTATTGAATAACCATATCTCTTAGATAACTGAAGTTAGAAAGCTCTAAATTAATATATAGATTCTAATTTTAATATAAAAATAAAATTCGTGTTTCAACAAATAAATATTATTTTTTAAGGAAGATAAGCCATGATAAAGATTTGCATCAAACATTTATTGTAACAAGGTCACACCCCGTGAGCAGTGCCGTTTGAATAATATAGGTAGGTACCTACATAAACTATGTCGCGTCCGCCTCGCGAGAATGACTGAGGTTATGAACTAGGTAGGTAGGTACCTACCCAACATTTTTTAGTGTAGTGGAGTACCTACGCCTTTGATTGGATTATTAAATTCTATATGTAAATTCTATTTGTATATGAAACACATTTTCATCAACGCACAGCCCAAACGGCTAATCGTAGAGAAGTGAAATTTGGAAATCAGGTAGGTTTTAATACAAAACTTTCCACTAAGAAAGGATTTTTGGAAATTCCACCCCTAAGGGGGTGAAAAATAGGGTTGAATGTTTTTCAAAGTATGCGAATATCTCGGAAACTAGACATGGTACGAACTTGAGATTTGGTATATGAATTCTCCTATAGAAATGAGTAGTAGTTTTCTTGGACAGTTTTACCAAATTTTTACTAAAAGGGACGAAAAAGGGCACATATAAAAAGGGATGATTTTTAAGTGGCTCCTAAAAAGTTTAAAACTGGTTTTATCGACATTTCCAAAAAAAGATTTCTACAAAAAGAGTCAAATTATACTATTTTACTTTCAAAAGATATCATTAATTAGAGGGGAGGGGGTGAGGGGCACTTTTCCAACGTGTTTGTGTGTGTGTCCGTCCCCTCTTTATAACTTTTGATTCGTTTGATGCACACATCTTAAAACTTCAAAAAATATTGAATACTTTAAGCCTACAAAATTTGTGTACTCAGAATTTTGAATTTTTTTTTCAGTCAGGGGTAATCAACCTTTGAATTTTTATTTAATTTTTTCATATATCTCGAAAACCATAAAATCTAGAACCCTAAAAATGAGTATGTATATAGAAAAATACAATATCTAAAATATAATTCAATGAAAAAGTTCCAGGATTTCTCAAACTTTTTTTTATAAAGAAAAATATTTTTTTTTATGACAAATTTACGAGTTTCAGTGCATATATTTCAGAATTTTATAAAAATATCGATAAACGCCGAAACCCTCCAACTAGATAATTGATTTTTCTATAAAAAATATTTACATCATAGCAGTACATCTCAAACTTTTCTTAACAATTTTTGTAAAAATTTAATTTATTGACGACATCGTTTCATACAATAAACATACCGACTCAGGCCATCGACAGTTGGATCTCATTTTTACATGTAACTTTTTTTATAAAGTAAAACATTTTTTATGACAAATTTACGAGTTTCGGTGCCTATACCTATTTCAGAATTTTATAAAAATATCGAAAAAAGCCGAAACGTTTAAAACTGGTTTTATCGAAATTTCAACTGCAGATAGAGTCAAATTTTATTATTCCGATTTTAAAGTAAAAAATATTTAGGGTGCTTGGTAGTTTTTTTCGAAAAACCATATCTCTTAGATAAATTAAGTGAGAAAGCTGTAATATATAGATTCTTACTTTAAAATAAAAATCGACCGGTTTCATTGTTTTGTCAAAGATTTATTTTAAGCAGTGATATGGTATGATAAAGATTTTTGCAACAAACAAAATAATACTATGGAGATCCTAACCTTGAAACGCAGCACGATGAAGTTAATACACGTGCGGCTAGGTATATACATACTGCATGTATCTTATCGTAATGCCCAGAACAGTGGTTTCCAAAATTAAAGATTTTCCAATTTCCTATCAGGTGAACTCTTCTGGCAGCTAATCTACTCGGCAATTTTTTATTGATCACACAACCCTTAGTAGGGGAGAGTGGGGATGTATGGGACAAATTTATTAAAAATTGAATTTTGGAAAAATAAAAAGCAATTTATTTAAAAAAAAATACTAGGTTGCTGAATGTATGCTATTAGCTATGACATATACTTAAAATTATACGGTTGAGCATATTTAATGAGTTATTCAAAATATTATAAAACCCTGATTTTGTCCCATTCCTCCACACAGTGTGGAGGGATGGGACACCTATATGGGAGGAATGGGACATGCAAATAAAATTGTAACTTATTTCGCTAAAACGATCAAATTTTATTTCGAATGCATAAACTTCTTGCATTCTTTTGCACTGCCATGTTTTTGAGGTGGTGGCAATACCAGTATGTACTTCATTATTTTGTAATTGAACAGCCTGGCGAATTTTTGTATAATCATTCCTTATTCAATTTATATTTTTTTATCCTTAATCTCGGCATCTACAAAAAATACATTACATTTGATAAAAAATAACTAATTGTGGAAAAATATTCACATACAGGAGGTATGGGGTATGTCCGATACCTCACTCAATGAACTGTCCCAAACCTCCACCATGAACAATAAAATGGTAAATGACATAATTTAAAACAATAAGTTTTAAGTTATGTTAAAACAATGCGTTAATATGACGAATAATTATCGCAGGTTTGGGAATAAAACATAGAAATAATCTTACCTTTGGTTTACTTTCCCCCAAAAGGATGGGTTGTAATAGGTATAATATTACTTTTTATGTCGAAAAATGATAATCAAGAATTATTTTTTCCACACGCACAAAACACCAACCGTCAATGATTTTTTACTAAACGTACCCCTATATACATCTTTTGACAAGTATATGAATACGAGATAACTGCGCCAAATATGAATAATACGAGTACTGTCCCATACCTCCTGCATCCCATATCTCCACACTCTCCCCTACTAAATTATTCGTCACTCGATTAAAACACTCAACCAACGTAAACTACGCTACTGTGAACTGGGCTTAAGTACCTTACTGTATTAATTGATCACCAGTATTTCTTTATCCTCATGTACCTACATACGTACCTCGGTGTTATTTTTATAGCAATAGGAGCACGCCTCATGGCCTTGAAAGCCAACAAGGACACTGTTCTGTTGTGTAATCGGGAGTTGGCTGGGTAGGTAGGTACCTACCTACTTATGACGTCATTAAATTATTTTTATGAATAGGTACGACTTTTTCCCAAACTGTAGGTAATTTACAGAAGGCTGTTATTGGTGTGCTATAAGTTTGCCTATATTGATGGTACCTACATTGAATAAAAAAAGAATAAAATATGCACATGATTTTCCAAAAAGGCCCCACTCTTCCTTGGTGATGTTTCGTGATTGTTTTCTTTTAACGAACTCCACCGTTTACGCCGTTTTAGAAATTTTCATACAAAATGAAGCGAATTCTCGGGCACGTTCAAATGTTAACTCGCAGTACTGTAGTAATATTTCATAGGCGAGGTATATTTTCTCGCCTATTTGTTCCCACCTGGGATACGAATAAAATAAAATATGGATGTTGTTTCCGAAATATTTTAATGATGGTTTTAATTTATTAGTTTAAATAAGACGAATTAATAATGTATTTTTAGCAGGGAGCACAGTGCACATTATGCATGTGAATGTAGGTGTCAGCGTTCCCCCAGTTTAGGAAGAGAAACCAAAAAGCACGTGAGCGAAGCCACGGGTAACTAGCTAGTATGCAATATACGCATGGTAAGTACCTATATAATATAAATAGCTTACTGTGAAAGAGTCAAGGAGTGTATTTGTGTTCACTTTGAGTGAGCACAGATTCATTTTTATAAAAAAAAAAAAAAAAATTCTATACATAGATCATTACAAAATAAAAAAAATATCATTCAAGTATTGTTGCAAGTTGCTATACCATCAGTTGTATTCAGGGTTGCCAGTGAAAAGATGTGAACATTTTGAAGAAATCAGAAACAATATTCTATTAAAATGAATGGGTTTATAGATGGAAATGAATGGGTATTATAGATGCGACAAGGATAATAATAGTTTACATTTTTTTTTCTTTTCTTTTACGCTGTTATGACATTAAGGATATCCCACCACATATAAGGTCAAGCTAAATTTAATCTATGCATGTGATCTCCAAATAACCCTGGGACGGCCTCTCTGGGAGATGATCAATCTCTAATAACGGAGTTCAAGAAACACTTAAACACTTCATGCACAAGGCGCCCTTAAAGTGGTTTTCTATCACAAAACGGCGCTATATAATTGTATCGTAATCTATATATTCTGTCGTCATTCGTTCTCTTCACATGACCAAACCACCTTAGCTTAGGTACCTACTTATAGTTTCATTCTCGTCATATATACTGTTCTTATATTCACCTCGCATTATTTTCTAATACTTAATACAATATCTGTATTAAGTACTCTGGCCTTGTACAATGCCATATTCTTTAAATAATTAGTAGAAGTATATTATATACTTCCATATAAACGCGATTCGTTGAATCAGGTCCATCCTCTCAGCTTACCCCGTTAGGAACACGGCGTGATGGGGAATAAAATAAATAAATAAACTACAAAACACCAAAAATATTAATTAAATAAACTACAATTGGCTAGTTACACCTGGCAACCCTGGACTTGTATTTCCGCATGTTGTTTTTCATAAAAAAATGTTTTTTAACTACACTAACAAAAAATTGTGAATGTTACAAAAATTGCAAGTACCTAAAAATTTTGTTTTCTATTTTAAGTAACAATAATTAGTAAACGCGACTGACTTCATAGGTACCAAAATGGTTTGTTTTTTATTGTTACCAGATACAAAATATTCTTGTAAAATTTCATAGAAAATTCTTTAACGACTTGCTAACTAAATTATTATCGCCCTTGAATTCAAGGCTATATATATCTGCCCTCACCGCGCTTTCACATCAGTATAATAATATTATCTTAGCGTATGGACTTGTCTGCGCTGAGCAACAATTTTACGTTTGTGCGGATGTGTTTCGATCAAGTTTTGATAGTCTTTCTTTGTTCTTTCTTCATTCCTTTGTTCTATAACGTCTTCTTTTCAGTAAATTTTGTGTGTTTGTCTCCATACATGCCGTTTTCGTTACAAAAAACTATCTTGAAACGCCATTTTCGAGTAGTCAAAAGTGTGCGTCTCGCGTCAGCCAAAAACATTGAAATGGAACCCTTCTTACTTAATGTAGGATTGTCACATCTATATGGAAAACTTTTAGGTAAGTTTTTAAGATCTAAGTTAATAAATACACAATAAATTATATTTTTTACAAGTTCATGCGTAGATTATGTTTTTTTGTCCACGTGGTTTGCCAACCTAACCAATTTTGATTCATTTGAACGACACGTGAAGATTTGTCTAAGAAAAATGTTCGGCAATATTTATTTTAGTAATTCATTGGAAAACAGGACAAAGCAATAGAGAATTACTATTGTTTTTTAATGCATTATTGCATTACAGACAAGAATAATTTTTACTTTGTAGGTGATGGGATATCACTCGACATTCTACCATATCTGTCAGACAGCGAAATACGTTCTCTCTGTTCTACATTAGGGGAAGCTGTTCGCCTTCGCTTGGCTGCTAGAAAAATAAAGGTGAATAATAATAAAACTTGATAAGCTATAAAGCATTATGAAGAATGTGTAATATGGCCGAATCATTCCTGGAGTATCGAATGAATAATTAATGAATGCATGCATGCATGAAGAGTGTGGATGAGGTGTAAGAATATAGAAATGTTCTCTCTGCCTATCCTAAAATAGTTGATACATATATGTTTTTTTTTTTTGTTATTTTCACAGGATCAAGCTACGCTGAAAGTCCCTGAGCCATTTCAAAAATACTCTGCGTCCTACCCATCTCAAAGCGCCCCAGGGCCCGTTTCAATTGCCAGTGTCTCTCAGCCATCGGAAGTTATTGATATTGAGTGCTCTAATTTTGAAAATACCAATCTCCCACTTCTAAGCCTCTCTGATGAACTGTCACACAATAATCATCAAGCTCCTCAGCTCATTAAGGATAACCGAAGCGATCAAAGCCCATCGCTGGGAAGTATTTTATGCTCCAATGAAGATTCACAGCAACTGGTAAGTAGTTATTTTGCTTGTTTGCAGATTTTATGAATATTTCCCTTAATTACCACAATTTTTACTTTTTACTTTTAATATTTTTTTTAGATGTCATAATACATATTACATACCTTTACACAGGTTCATGCGAGTATGTTTTGTATTTGCAGATAGAACATCACCTTACATCAGAGTATAAATTGACATCTACTATTGACGCTGTGCAGTCTGTGGATGTTGGTGGAATTGTCCACCTGGATAGTCACGAGGAACTATCAGCTGTGTCGCCTAATGCACTGCTAAAGGCGTTAAGTTCAAAATTCAAATATAAGCATTTGAAAACTAAGCACGAAACTGCTGAAGAGCTTACAACACGGGACCGAGACGAGCTAGTTCGTCTGATAATTGACGAAGTGCTGGAGAAGCACGGGCCGAAAAGAGTTTCAGCAAGGATTTTGTCCGCCTGGGCAAAACAGGTAACACATCTTTTTCCAGGCGAGAGAAGCGAGTTTTTCTATCACCCCGGTACCAACTCCGAGTCAGGACAAAGGATTACAAAACCGACCGGAAAATTCATATTCCGACTTGGATACGCCAGAAAAGTTTTGAGAAGTGGTGAAGGCAACCCGCTCAAAAGGCGTATTTCTTCAGTATCCTGTTCATCACCGAGCAGTTCTCACATACGAGAGATCCCAAAGAGCCTTCAGCGGATAGAAACTGAGGAAATAGATAACTGCGACATCGGGATAGTGATTGAATGGCTCGGGGAGACGGTGTCACCCGAGGAACTAGTGCGTCAGCGGTGGGCCCAGACTATCCAGTTTAGGGCTGAAGAGCTGCAGAGAGTAGACATAGAGGAGTATATTCACAAATACAAAGCTCTGCGTACACCACTTGGTCTGGACTTAGTAAGTTTATTTTACTTAAATGTGTATTTTTTGTTAGGTATACCCTATATTTTACATAACATAACACATTATAGCTAATCAAATTGTCCTTTTTTGCAGCTCCTGCTCGATTTTGAAAAGGGATACGGAGATCAAGTTAACAAATTCGTGGAGCGTTTTCCAATACTTAGGGGCAGACTTCTGGATATCATTGCTGAGGAAAAATTACAGGACTTGCTCCAGTTATCCAAAGGTTTGCAAGTTATCTATCTTTTTTTATTTATTTCAATAATATATTATGTATGTACAACCACATCATAATAAGGCAAACATACTAACATTTGTTAATGCATGCATATGTGTGTCTTTTTTAAAAATATCTTATATGGTTAGAAGAAAGAAATCGCTTCAGCGATAGTCTCTCATCATTGTATTCCCTTCCAAGCCATTTATAATTTAGCAAAAAATACAATGTGATTGAATAATTATTAATTTGCAGGTGGTGAGGAGCAGAGAGATTTGGCAGCCTTATTGGCCATCCCCCGCTTGCTGTCGAAGATTCCGTCAAATATCATCGTAGTCAGCAATAGAAAAGTCAACTGGAGACCATCACGGGAAGAGTTAGTAAATGCCTTCATCGATTTAACATCTCTAACAAGTGGTGATATTGACAAGGTTATTGACAATCGAATCAATATTTTTCAAAAATATAACCAGCCTTTATTGCCGTTTATTGTTGGGGTCGGCCCACAAGGAGAAATAGATCAATATTTAATAATATTGAGTCGCGACGTACGATATTCGTGTTTCACCATCTGTGAAGCTGTTGACAAAACTTATAAATTATTGTGGGCTCTCAATGTGAGTTACCCAAAAGATAGCTTACCATCGTGGATGATAATTCAAAGATTCGTTTACGAATACACCAGTAAGTACGATACTAGATCAACCATAACGGATATTCTATTAGAAAAATTGCAGCACAAAAGACCGAGTGCATTAAGAAAATCTACTTCAACATAGGATGGAAACTTTAATCATCAGTTGCTCCCTGTGTTCCAGCAAGCTTACTTTTCCAACTTTCCGCTTACTTCGAAAACATCACGCTCTTGTTCACGGACGAAAGGTCACCACCTTTTCTTGTTCATTCCCAGGATGTTTTCGAAAGTATCAGTTATTCCATTCATATCGCAGACATTTTTTAAATAATCACATGACACACAGTTCCCCGTCACATTCTGAAATTTCTCACCTAACTCGTAACCTTAATACACAACCAGCACATGATATTGGTGATTCTCAGTCGAATCGTTTAATGAATGCTCTCACAAAGTATTACTCTGTTATGTATTCTAATCCACAGATAAATTTGAATACCATACAATTAGTTCATGATAACAATTCTAGCATTGTGGATATTCTTTTGACAGATAATGATAGTGCTAATAGTTTGCATGACTGTTTTAATTCTTTTGACTCCCATTTTAAGCGGAAGAATTACTTTACAGAATTGGGAACATTTATTCCACCTATTGAGCTTGTTGTAGGCAGCCGTCACGATTTTCAAAAGATTAAAGGAAAAAGAATATACACAAATGTAAAATGTGTTGCACAACATATTCCATTGCGTAAAGTTTTGAAAAAGTTTTTGTCTATGAACGGAGTTTTGAAATGTATATTTGATAATATGGAAAAAAAAACGTCAACGGATTCGCAAGGTGGCATTTTTCATTTTCTGCAAGGGTCTAGTTGGCAGTCGAGGAAAAGATTTCATAAAGGGAAAGTGGTTATTCCTATATTTTTGCACTTTGACGATTTTGAACCGTTAAATCCACTGGGTGCGCACTCTTCTATTCAGAAACTTGGGGCGGTTTACGCGGCTGCTTCTTTGCCATCTTTACCTATAGAATTTGTTTCGAAACTACAAAATATTTTCTTAGTTCTTATTTTTCATTCGTCTGATAGAGTCAAGTTTGGCAATGCGGTTATTTTTCATCATTTGATAGAAGAGCTTAACTTTTTGCAAAACGTCGGTATCAAGTTTGATTTGCAGGATTACAAAGGGTGGATTTTTTTTGAACTTGGTTGCATTCTGGGTGATAACTTGGGCTTACATAGCATTTTAGGTTTTAATGAGAGCTTCTCCAGTAATTATCCTTGTCGAATGTGTAGAATTGATCGAAAAGAAATGATGAAATCTTTTAGACACAATATTTCTTTAAATAGGAATATGAATAATTACACTGAAGACTTACTTCTTAATAATTCATCCCTTACCGGGATTAAAGAGAAATGTGTTTGGCTTAGTGTTGATAATTTTGATATTTTCAATCAAAGTGGGGTTGACATCATGCATGATTTGCATGAAGGTGTGATTAAATATATTATTTCAAATATTCTTGTTCATCTAATTGATGCAAAACGCTTCTTTTCTATTGAGTTATTGAATAATAAACTTCAAACTTACGACTTTGGGATTGATAGACCGGATACCCCACCCACGCTCTCAATGGAAAATTTGAGAAAATGTAATTTGCGTCTTTCAGCTTCTGAAACGCACACGCTTGTGCTTCATTTAAGTAATATGATCGGAGACTTAATTCCTCTATTTGATGATGTTTGGGACTTGTATTTAACATTACGCATCCTGTTAGATATGGTTCTTGCTCCTCTTGTAGTTCCTGTTAGGATGTCGTATTTTAAACTTATCGTAGCTGAGCTGTGTGAAAAATATTCATTGTTATTTAAAACACATTTGAAACCGAAATTTCATCACCTTTTGCATTATGCTGATGCCATGATGCGATTCGGGCCACTGTCAGCTCTGTCTTCAATGCGATTTGAAGCAAAGCATCGGCCGAATAAATTAGTTGTTAAAAGTACTTGTAATCGAACTAACTTAACGTCAACTGTAGCTAATAGGCATCAATGGACGCTTAACAATATTCTTTTTTGCGGGAAATTAGCCAATAATTTTTCAGTAGGTCCTTCCGCATCGCTTTCTTGTAAGAATTTTCTTGCAAATTTTGGTTATACAAATTGCTCTCCTGTATCATGGGCAACTTTATCAGCATACACTTATAAGTCAAAAACTGTTGTTGTTTATGATGTTGATGAGGAACATCCTAGATTTTTGTACGTTACTAGTGTATTTTTGTCAAATTCATCTAATATTATCCTTCACGGCATGATAATAGAACCAAATTACTTTGATACCCATTTGTTCTCATATCAAGTAGAAATACCTACCGTTTCTGATGCCAAATTTGCGGCAATTGATGTGAAAAATCTCATGCAGCCTTGTCCTTGTCACCTCTTTACTCTCGGATATGGTGTTGGTGCTGAAACCTATATAATGTTGCGAAAACCTATCTGAACATTTTATGCAAAATTTAAGATGTTTTTTTGTTGATGCCCTGTAGTGCTCTCTTCACGCGCCAACTAGTGTGGTTCATTGCGATTATATTGGCTGTTAGAGGTCTTCCCATAGTCTTGTCGTTTTTAGCCCTGTTCTGCATTAGTGGTCTGCAGTCACAGCATGCCCGCTAATTTCATTGTGCTTAGATGTTTATTCAATCTGCAATGTCCAGTCCAGTCCTGATTAAAACTGTGATATTTTCCCTGTTTAAAGCAATGTTTTCTCTGTTTAAAGCAATATTTTCTCTGTTTAAAGCAATGTTTTCTCCGTTTAAAGCAATGTTTTATCTGTTTAAAGCAATATTTTCTCTGTTTAAAGCAATGTTTTCTCTATTTAAAGCAATGTTTTCTCTGTATAAAGCAGTGTTTTCTCTGAAAGCTTCTTGTGTGATATCTTATTTGTGAAGCCTTCTATCAACGTATAACATATTTTTTTTTTGTATAACATTAACATTTTTGACTAAGAAGCAGTGGGATTCTGCTCCGAATGTTTCGGACCAGATTTTCGGACAAGAATTTGAGTGTCCTAGCATCTTAGAACAACTTTTTTGTTGTGCTCTATTGAAGTTGGTAGTAGGTACTAATTGTATATTATTATACCTAGTATAGGGTATAGGTAGTTTTGTATATAGGTATTATGTAAGTTAATTTTTGTACATAAGCTAAAATTGTAATTGAATACAGATTCTAATTTCAAAGATGGACTGCTGTTAGGTATTATGTAAGGGATTGGTTTTTAAATATCCAATAGTCCAACATTGAAAATAATTTAATTATATTTAATTAAATTTATTATTATATTTATTATTTTCATGTTTTACAATCAATAAACTATTGCCCATGGCTATAATATATGCACTTGTTTATAATTTATTAACCATACATTTTGTCTTATTTTTTTACATAGTTGCATCGCGTCGAGGACTTCATTTTGCTGCCATGACTGCTGGACCTGAGTTTCTATGGCGTAGGTTTATTTCATCAGGTTTTCGCTATTATATTGTGTTTTGTGTTTAGAATTTGGCTCCATATAGATTGAATCATCATCCAAGATTGACAAATCTTTGATGAGGATCCCATCAAAAGAGCCAGATTTGGAACCAATCAGCGGTATAGAAGACCTGACAAAATAAGCCTACGAAAATAGTCATGGCAACTAAGTGAAGACTTTGATGATTACTAGCACGCGCTAGTAGCCTGTGGATAGATTACTAGCATATGCTACCGCAAACTACTAGAATGTGCTAGTAACCTGCAGATAGGTTACTAGAATCATTTCGCTACCTTTACTAATACAGGTAGAAAGGACTACTAGAAAAAAAAGCAAGGTTTACTAGAAAAAACCTGGAGCTACTAAACAAAAGGAGCAGGATTTACTAGCAAGGGCATTAAAATCTACTAGCAGAGAAAAGGCTACTAGAATAATTTAGCCACCTTTACTAATACAGGTAGAAAGGACTACTAGAAAAGAAAGCAAGGCTTACTAGAAAACACTGGAGCTACTAAACAAAAGGAGCTAGATTTACTAGCAAGGGCATTAAAAACTACTAGCAGAGAAAAGGCTACTAGAATAATTTAGCCACCTTTACTAATACAGGTAGAAAGGACTACTAGAAAAAAAAGCAAGGCTTACTAGAAAACACTGGAGCTTCTAACAAAATAAGTCAAATTTACTAGCAAGGGTTTTCAAAACTACTAGCGGAGCTAGTAACTTTTAGGCTAGTTAGTTGAGACTACTTAAAGAAGTTAGTTATATTCACCAAGTCCAATAATTGAGTAGGTGAAACTTACTAGCTGAAACTATGGAAGTTAGTCGCATTTACTTACAACGATAGTATATTTAACTAACCAGTCCCTGGCACAAATAAAAAGGATGTATTTTTTTATAGAATAAGCTAGTTCTTTTTACTTCCTTTCAAAATGGGTGGAGCTTAAGTTAGTAATATGTGCTAAAATATTTTCTTTGTTAGTTACTTTTACTGCTGGAGTTAGTCGGCGCTCTTTTTACTAGCTCAGTTTTAGTAAAAAAGTTAGTAATTTCTAATAACGATTTTACTAGAAAATTAACTAGCTATTTCTAGTAATAGCTTTTCTAGTCGTTTTCACTATAAAGATGGTAGTGGATTCAACTAACTATGGAATGAGTTAGTTATTTTCATGGTTTGTAATAAATACTAACTGGTATTACTAACAAAAATATTGTTATCGGTACTTCCTCGAATTAGTCGGCGCTCTTTTTACTAGCACGGTTACTAGAATTTTTCTCAGTGTAGGTATCAGTCTGCCTATTTACAAGCATCTAAGCACTTTAGAAATTTATTGTTATTTACATACTTGTTTCTTAAGCATATTGATGTATCTTCACATATGTGGTATTTGAACACTTACTGTTATTATTGCACGCAAAATACATACATATTTAAAGTATTAAGTTTCCGTAAGCCGTTAGCATCAGTAAGCCGACCATTCTCACTTTCATAACAAAAGGCTTTGCTTACCCCTGTATTCACCAAGAAAAACTGAGTGTAAGATCAGCTAAGCGAAAGATTAGCCTAATGTCTCCCTCAGCCTCCCTCAACGCTTATAGCTATTCATCAACGAAAACTTACAAAACTTAGCTGAGCCTAGACTGATCGTGTGTATCCATAGATAAAACTGTCATTTATTTACAGAAGCAGTCAAAAAAGTAACTAAAATGTATATTTTTGATTATTTATATAAATACAAATAATGTTTATCTATTAAAAAAAGATATATTTAATATAATTATGATTTCTTGTTTAGTTTAATTCAATGATAAAAATATTTTTTATAAATAAAATCTCAACGCGTTCTTTTCAGACGCCATTAGCGCAGTCTTGATCCAACGCCATCTATCGATTATAGGCCAAAGCTAAATGAAGTAGATAGTACTTTCTATTGTCAAAAAGTTAAAATACTTATATGTATATAAGCATTTTAACATGGAGAAAAAAAGGCAGCAGAACTTTTTGGTTATTGATAAGTGTCGATTTGTCGAGCTGATTAATTAACATATAAAATTATTACATGCCTGCTTACAAATATTGAATAAATTACGAAAAAAACGCAAAAAAATTGGAAGGAGGCGGCAACAAGTATGGCGGGCGCTATAGAATAATTTTGACAGATGGACGCTTAGCGTAATGTAAGCCAGCTCTATAGCCGATTAGAATTTGAGGGAAAGGTTCACTCAAATCACGCTGAGGGAGTGTATAATAATATTTTGGTGAATACAGGCGTTAATGTGAAAGATGTCAAAAGTGTATTTGTTTCACTTTGAGTGATCCCATATTCATTTTAAAACCTTACAAAAAAATAGCAAAAAAAAGTTTCTCAAATTGTCGACGGGGGCTGATCCGTGAAAAGGCTAAAATAGGGATGGACTATTAGTTTCTGAACTTACTTACAGAATATTCCCCCTTTTCAAGAATACCTAGGACCATCCCTAGACATCACAGTAGTATGCTTGAATGCTTTTTTAAATTCTTTTGCTAACCATATAAATATATCACACAATGATAATATTCATTGAATCAATCACCAATATTCTTTAATGGCATCAATTGGATTAATAAACTCGTCAATCTCGGTCCATAAAAAACATGTTATTGAACTGATAAATTAACAGTGCATGCATGTATCTGTCATGTCCAAAACAGAAATGATTAATGTTATGTTTCAATTATTACAATTATTATTCTAATAACTTGTAAAAAGTGTGAAGAACACAATACTTAACAAACTTGATATTTTATTAATAAAGGGAGCAACGTCTGACAACCACCAGATAAAAAAATTGTAGCAATAAAAGTCAGTAATGATAAGCATCATGTCTACAATAATGATCCTCTAGCAGAGATTTTACTACGAATATTTTCCTTATTAGCGTTATTTACCTGCACTAATATCTTCAAAATGTGATTTAAAAAGGAGTTAGGAGATTTTATTCTGACAGTTTATTCTTCTTTATCTGTCGTGTTGGGCTTCGTCCGTTCTAATTCCAGTCCAATCCCGAATATTCTGAAACCAGGAAATCTTTCTTCGGTCCACTCCTCTTCGACCCCTTATTTTGCTCTTCAAAATCAATATGGATTAAACACTGTCTTTAAATTTTCTTTAAATTTGATTGCTCTCTTGTTCTCAATAATTTCCAACTTTTATCTCTATATATAATTAATTATATAATATAATGTTGTTTCAAACATAGCTTGCCGACTGTTTTGAACTTTAACTGACTGTATCTTGACCCTATAATTTTTGTACTGTCGACATTGTTTTTTTTTCTTTGTATTTGACGCCCCTATTGTCTTTCTGCCAGTCAATACTGACTCAAAGATATTATTTTAATTCGATATTTCTTATGTGAATGTAAATTCTTCGTGAATGTTGTACTGTTTTATATATTGACTGATTTCAAAATTCCAATCCCATTATTTTTCTAAAATTTCTATTATACAACTAAAACGTTGTTGTCTTTGATATTCTGTTATGTTTTTTATCTTGATTATTTTTGTGTGCGCACCATAACTCATAGTAATTCTTATCCGATTTGATTGAAATTTGGTAGAACGGTTAGCCCCTCGATGTAGATGAGTCAGTAAAATGTTGAGATCTTTACCTTCAGGGGAACCCTCTTAAAGTATCCAAAGAAAATTTCACTTGGTCTAGAAAAAGGGCTAAAAAAGAAAAAAAATTCTTCGATAAAATTTGGTATACGGGTTGGTCTTATGCTCCTACACAAGCACGTAAAATTTGAGGTCCGTAACTTCAGTGGGTCCCCCTTAAAGTACCGATTAATATTGAATATGTAGTTCTAAAGCAGATAATAAAAGCTCCAATAGTCGATATCATTTTAAAGTTTCTATAATAATTCAAAGGATAAATTAATTTTAATCGTAAAATTTTAAAATAAAATGTTGAAAAACTGGCACCTCCGACTGGATGATCAAAAGTTTTCACTGATTCGGATTCCCAAAAAATGTCTCATAAGATTTATATATTCTGTAATACGACGAAAGGCTGAAGATGGAGTCTCTGATGGCTCCGAAATATATACCATCAAACCAACAAACTAACACCTTCAATCATGTTCCAAACAACATCGGGAACAACCCACAACGCGACTGTATCCGAAACAATAATTTACATATTCCGCGTCGCGAAAAGCTTTATATTAACATAATATCACTTTACGGGAGTGGCGTCAAACAAGATCTTGACCGTTTCGAGAATTGCAAGCTAAAACGAGTGAAGTGTTTGAACGATATTACGTTCTTAGTGAGGTGCCGTGACAATAAAGTGATACCGACATCGTTCCGTCTCAGGTATTACAAGCAGAATACACATACCAACCGTATTCTACACAAAGCAAGCCTAGGACTGGTGCGAGCGGAGATTGCTGAGAAACGCCGCCTACTAGATCAGATAAGTGAAAACTTATACTACCAACATCTTAAACTGTCTTCCCTCATTCACCCTCTATTATGGAATCAGTTTGATGACATAATACAAGAACGACTCGACACAGAAAACACAACCATTAAAAATACACACATCAGGAAGTTCAATAATCTCACTAAACACCTACAACCACGATCACATACACCAAACAGCGACAACCAAAACCCCCTCCCTACACTCGCACACACAGTGCACAACTTATCCAATGAAACCCTTGACAAAAATGCCCTCTCAATCCTGTCGAAAGGCTTCAACTTTGCCATATCTCCCTCACACATACCGAAAGAGAAAATCATAGTCAACCTAGAAACTTCCTTGCAAACTATCCCAGACAAGACAGCTGAAGAAATCAGACAGGAAGTCTGCACTATACTACGTAAATCCAAGGCCCCCAAGTCCAACACCACGCACGCTGAGCGTGAAGCCCTCAAAAAACTTAAACAAAACCCCAACATTGTCATCCTCCCAGCCGATAAAGGCAATGCCACCGTGGTAATGAACTCGATTGAATATGACAACATGGTTCAAGTCCTGTTGCAAGACGACTCCGTGTACAAAGTCCATCCGACAAACCCCACCACATACCTAGAAAAAACCACGAAAGCAATCATCACTAAATCTACCCTTTCCAATGAAGTAAAGAAACGCCTAATTCCGAGAGAAAAATCCTCGGCGATAGCCAAGTTCTACGCACTTCCCAAAATCCACAAAAATCCATTAACTCTAAGACCCATTGTCTCACAACTAAACACCCCAACATACAACCTCTCTAAATACCTATCAAACTTTCTTTATCCCGATTCTATACAACGCGACTCATACATAAAAAACTCCTTTGACTTCATAGAGTTGATCAAAACAATAAAAACCAACGAAACAGACCTGTTAGTAAGCTTTGACATCGTATCCCTCTTCACAAACATTCCCATAGATGAGACACTTACAATCTTAAAAGATCGCTTCAAAATACCAAAAATGTTTATTGACATGATAGCCCATTGCATGTCCAACACTTTCTTCTCATACAAAAGCACAATATACAAACAAGTATCAGGTGCCAGTATGGGTTCATCCCTATCCCCAATACTTGCCGACTTGTTCTTACTAGACTTCGAAGAACGAGCACTTAACCAAGCTCAATATAAGCCCACACTATACAAACGATACGTAGACGACACCTTTGTCATCTGGTCCCACGGAAAAGAAAAATTAGATGAATTCTTAATCTACCTAAATAACCTACATCCAACCATCAAATTCACGATGGAAATAGAGACCGACTGCCAACTGCCCTTCCTCGACACACTCATTCGCAGAAACCCTGACGGCACACTAGGACATAAAATCTACCGAAAAGCAACCTCCACTTCGAGATACCTCCAAGCAGACTCTCATCATCACCCCTCCCAACTGCAAGCGGTCGCCACATCTTTGTTCCACAGGACTGTATCCCTGACAGATAACACACAAAGAGAAGATGAAGAACGCGTTCTTACCAAAATCCTAAAACAAAATGGGTACTCCAACAAACAGCTGAGTGCAGCTAAAACACACGCATCCACCCCTAATCTGTCAACACCACCTAACGACAGGTACCTCGGCACTTGCAATATCCCTTATGTCAGAGGCGTATCTGAAAAGATCGGCCGTATACTCAGGAAAAAACATATTCGCCCTGTCTTCTCAGCAAACAAAAAAGTTTGCACAACCTTACCTCTACCTACTGATAAGATCCCCAACGAACACCAAGGTGTATACCAAATCCCTTGCAAAGATTGTCCCAAAGTGTACATAGGCAAAACGAATAGGAAAGTCTCGGTCAGAACCGAAGAACACAAAAATGATGTCAAAAACAAAAAACCTTCATCCACCCTCGCGCTACACACAATGACCGAAGGCCACAAAATAGACTTTGAAAACACAACAACACTACATAAAACAAACCGCGAATCACACCGCATACTATATGAAGCAATTAATATTGCAAGAAGATCACATACACTTAATGAACGCGATGAGAGTTTAAAAATTTACCCCCCGTACCTCCACATCATAGACCAAATTCCACCCACCCACCCCACACATACAAACACTACCGCCCACACCCCACAAACACAGCTCCAATCAAACACCACAACCTCCAATTCAACTACAAGTTCCGCCACTGACTCAAATCCATCCACAAGTACCCTAACAGACAGTATACCTACAAACACATCTCGCAATAGCGCGCGTTCCACGAGACAAAATACGTCATAATCTGCTTAGCGAGTCAACGAATAACACCCTTGTCTTGTTACTGCAGATTAATTTTTCGGCGTTATTACTTCTGTAATACGACGAAAGGCTGAAGATGGAGTCTCTGATGGCTCCGAAATATATACCATCAAACCAACAAACTAACACCTTCAATCATGTTCCAAACAACATCGGGAACAACCCACAACGCGACTGTATCCGAAACAATAATTTACATATTCCGCGTCGCGAAAAGCTTTATATTAACATAATATCACTTTACGGGAGTGGCGTCAAACAAGATCTTGACCGTTTCGAGAATTGCAAGCTAAAACGAGTGAAGTGTTTGAACGATATTACGTTCTTAGTGAGGTGCCGTGACAATAAAGTGATACCGACATCGTTCCGTCTCAGGTATTACAAGCAGAATACACATACCAACCGTATTCTACACAAAGCAAGCCTAGGACTGGTGCGAGCGGAGATTGCTGAGAAACGCCGCCTACTAGATCAGATAAGTGAAAACTTATACTACCAACATCTTAAACTGTCTTCCCTCATTCACCCTCTATTATGGAATCAGTTTGATGACATAATACAAGAACGACTCGACACAGAAAACACAACCATTAAAAATACACACATCAGGAAGTTCAATAATCTCACTAAACACCTACAACCACGATCACATACACCAAACAGCGACAACCAAAACCCCCTCCCTACACTCGCACACACAGTGCACAACTTATCCAATGAAACCCTTGACAAAAATGCCCTCTCAATCCTGTCGAAAGGCTTCAACTTTGCCATATCTCCCTCACACATACCGAAAGAGAAAATCATAGTCAACCTAGAAACTTCCTTGCAAACTATCCCAGACAAGACAGCTGAAGAAATCAGACAGGAAGTCTGCACTATACTACGTAAATCCAAGGCCCCCAAGTCCAACACCACGCACGCTGAGCGTGAAGCCCTCAAAAAACTTAAACAAAACCCCAACATTGTCATCCTCCCAGCCGATAAAGGCAATGCCACCGTGGTAATGAACTCGATTGAATATGACAACATGGTTCAAGTCCTGTTGCAAGACGACTCCGTGTACAAAGTCCATCCGACAAACCCCACCACATACCTAGAAAAAACCACGAAAGCAATCATCACTAAATCTACCCTTTCCAATGAAGTAAAGAAACGCCTAATTCCGAGAGAAAAATCCTCGGCGATAGCCAAGTTCTACGCACTTCCCAAAATCCACAAAAATCCATTAACTCTAAGACCCATTGTCTCACAACTAAACACCCCAACATACAACCTCTCTAAATACCTATCAAACTTTCTTTATCCCGATTCTATACAACGCGACTCATACATAAAAAACTCCTTTGACTTCATAGAGTTGATCAAAACAATAAAAACCAACGAAACAGACCTGTTAGTAAGCTTTGACATCGTATCCCTCTTCACAAACATTCCCATAGATGAGACACTTACAATCTTAAAAGATCGCTTCAAAATACCAAAAATGTTTATTGACATGATAGCCCATTGCATGTCCAACACTTTCTTCTCATACAAAAGCACAATATACAAACAAGTATCAGGTGCCAGTATGGGTTCATCCCTATCCCCAATACTTGCCGACTTGTTCTTACTAGACTTCGAAGAACGAGCACTTAACCAAGCTCAATATAAGCCCACACTATACAAACGATACGTAGACGACACCTTTGTCATCTGGTCCCACGGAAAAGAAAAATTAGATGAATTCTTAATCCACCTAAATAACCTACATCCAACCATCAAATTCACGATGGAAATAGAGACCGACTGCCAACTGCCCTTCCTCGACACACTCATTCGCAGAAACCCTGACGGCACACTAGGACATAAAATCTACCGAAAAGCAACCTCCACTTCGAGATACCTCCAAGCAGACTCTCATCATCACCCCTCCCAACTGCAAGCGGTCGCCACATCTTTGTTCCACAGGACTGTATCCCTGACAGATAACACACAAAGAGAAGATGAAGAACGCGTTCTTACCAAAATCCTAAAACAAAATGGGTACTCCAACAAACAGCTGAGTGCAGCTAAAACACACGCATCCACCCCTAATCTGTCAACACCACCTAACGACAGGTACCTCGGCACTTGCAATATCCCTTATGTCAGAGGCGTATCTGAAAAGATCGGCCGTATACTCAGGAAAAAACATATTCGCCCTGTCTTCTCAGCAAACAAAAAAGTTTGCACAACCTTACCTCTACCTACTGATAAGATCCCCAACGAACACCAAGGTGTATACCAAATCCCTTGCAAAGATTGTCCCAAAGTGTACATAGGCAAAACGAATAGGAAAGTCTCGGTCAGAACCGAAGAACACAAAAATGATGTCAAAAACAAAAAACCTTCATCCACCCTCGCGCTACACACAATGACCGAAGGCCACAAAATAGACTTTGAAAACACAACAACACTACATAAAACAAACCGCGAATCACACCGCATACTATATGAAGCAATTAATATTGCAAGAAGATCACATACACTTAATGAACGCGATGAGAGTTTAAAAATTTACCCCCCGTACCTCCACATCATAGACCAAATTCCACCCACCCACCCCACACATACAAACACTACCGCCCACACCCCACAAACACAGCTCCAATCAAACACCACAACCTCCAATTCAACTACAAGTTCCGCCACTGACTCAAATCCATCCACAAGTACCCTAACAGACAGTATACCTACAAACACATCTCGCAATAGCGCGCGTTCCACGAGACAAAATACGTCATAATCTGCTTAGCGAGTCAACGAATAACACCCTTGTCTTGTTACTGCAGATTAATTTTTCGGCGTTATTACTTCTGTAATACGACGAAAGGCTGAAGATGGAGTCTCTGATGGCTCCGAAATATATACCATCAAACCAACAAACTAACACCTTCAATCATGTTCCAAACAACATCGGGAACAACCCACAACGCGACTGTATCCGAAACAATAATTTACATATTCCGCGTCGCGAAAAGCTTTATATTAACATAATATCACTTTACGGGAGTGGCGTCAAACAAGATCTTGACCGTTTCGAGAATTGCAAGCTAAAACGAGTGAAGTGTTTGAACGATATTACGTTCTTAGTGAGGTGCCGTGACAATAAAGTGATACCGACATCGTTCCGTCTCAGGTATTACAAGCAGAATACACATACCAACCGTATTCTACACAAAGCAAGCCTAGGACTGGTGCGAGCGGAGATTGCTGAGAAACGCCGCCTACTAGATCAGATAAGTGAAAACTTATACTACCAACATCTTAAACTGTCTTCCCTCATTCACCCTCTATTATGGAATCAGTTTGATGACATAATACAAGAACGACTCGACACAGAAAACACAACCATTAAAAATACACACATCAGGAAGTTCAATAATCTCACTAAACACCTACAACCACGATCACATACACCAAACAGCGACAACCAAAACCCCCTCCCTACACTCGCACACACAGTGCACAACTTATCCAATGAAACCCTTGACAAAAATGCCCTCTCAATCCTGTCGAAAGGCTTCAACTTTGCCATATCTCCCTCACACATACCGAAAGAGAAAATCATAGTCAACCTAGAAACTTCCTTGCAAACTATCCCAGACAAGACAGCTGAAGAAATCAGACAGGAAGTCTGCACTATACTACGTAAATCCAAGGCCCCCAAGTCCAACACCACGCACGCTGAGCGTGAAGCCCTCAAAAAACTTAAACAAAACCCCAACATTGTCATCCTCCCAGCCGATAAAGGCAATGCCACCGTGGTAATGAACTCGATTGAATATGACAACATGGTTCAAGTCCTGTTGCAAGACGACTCCGTGTACAAAGTCCATCCGACAAACCCCACCACATACCTAGAAAAAACCACGAAAGCAATCATCACTAAATCTACCCTTTCCAATGAAGTAAAGAAACGCCTAATTCCGAGAGAAAAATCCTCGGCGATAGCCAAGTTCTACGCACTTCCCAAAATCCACAAAAATCCATTAACTCTAAGACCCATTGTCTCACAACTAAACACCCCAACATACAACCTCTCTAAATACCTATCAAACTTTCTTTATCCCGATTCTATACAACGCGACTCATACATAAAAAACTCCTTTGACTTCATAGAGTTGATCAAAACAATAAAAACCAACGAAACAGACCTGTTAGTAAGCTTTGACATCGTATCCCTCTTCACAAACATTCCCATAGATGAGACACTTACAATCTTAAAAGATCGCTTCAAAATACCAAAAATGTTTATTGACATGATAGCCCATTGCATGTCCAACACTTTCTTCTCATACAAAAGCACAATATACAAACAAGTATCAGGTGCCAGTATGGGTTCATCCCTATCCCCAATACTTGCCGACTTGTTCTTACTAGACTTCGAAGAACGAGCACTTAACCAAGCTCAATATAAGCCCACACTATACAAACGATACGTAGACGACACCTTTGTCATCTGGTCCCACGGAAAAGAAAAATTAGATGAATTCTTAATCTACCTAAATAACCTACATCCAACCATCAAATTCACGATGGAAATAGAGACCGACTGCCAACTGCCCTTCCTCGACACACTCATTCGCAGAAACCCTGACGGCACACTAGGACATAAAATCTACCGAAAAGCAACCTCCACTTCGAGATACCTCCAAGCAGACTCTCATCATCACCCCTCCCAACTGCAAGCGGTCGCCACATCTTTGTTCCACAGGACTGTATCCCTGACAGATAACACACAAAGAGAAGATGAAGAACGCGTTCTTACCAAAATCCTAAAACAAAATGGGTACTCCAACAAACAGCTGAGTGCAGCTAAAACACACGCATCCACCCCTAATCTGTCAACACCACCTAACGACAGGTACCTCGGCACTTGCAATATCCCTTATGTCAGAGGCGTATCTGAAAAGATCGGCCGTATACTCAGGAAAAAACATATTCGCCCTGTCTTCTCAGCAAACAAAAAAGTTTGCACAACCTTACCTCTACCTACTGATAAGATCCCCAACGAACACCAAGGTGTATACCAAATCCCTTGCAAAGATTGTCCCAAAGTGTACATAGGCAAAACGAATAGGAAAGTCTCGGTCAGAACCGAAGAACACAAAAATGATGTCAAAAACAAAAAACCTTCATCCACCCTCGCGCTACACACAATGACCGAAGGCCACAAAATAGACTTTGAAAACACAACAACACTACATAAAACAAACCGCGAATCACACCGCATACTATATGAAGCAATTAATATTGCAAGAAGATCACATACACTTAATGAACGCGATGAGAGTTTAAAAATTTACCCCCCGTACCTCCACATCATAGACCAAATTCCACCCACCCACCCCACACATACAAACACTACCGCCCACACCCCACAAACACAGCTCCAATCAAACACCACAACCTCCAATTCAACTACAAGTTCCGCCACTGACTCAAATCCATCCACAAGTACCCTAACAGACAGTATACCTACAAACACATCTCGCAATAGCGCGCGTTCCACGAGACAAAATACGTCATAATCTGCTTAGCGAGTCAACGAATAACACCCTTGTCTTGTTACTGCAGATTAATTTTTCGGCGTTATTACTTCTGTAATACGACGAAAGGCTGAAGATGGAGTCTCTGATGGCTCCGAAATATATACCATCAAACCAACAAACTAACACCTTCAATCATGTTCCAAACAACATCGGGAACAACCCACAACGCGACTGTATCCGAAACAATAATTTACATATTCCGCGTCGCGAAAAGCTTTATATTAACATATATATATATATATATATATATATATATATATATATATATATATATATATACATCACGCTATCTTTACGGCCTCCTTTCAAAGATCCTTATTACGGCGTCCAGTGAAATTCCGTAGGTCTTACTAACCTTACGGCGCATTTTCATATTACTATCTTTGTGACTTCCAGCCCGTATATAAATTTTCAGTTTACTGACTTTAGAAAGTCCTACACTGTTGCCAAACTTTACTCGATAGTAATACCTACCTAATTATATCAACACGTTATGCCAAGGAATACATACCAAGAATACGTAGCATTCTTTATACATCTACATACCTATTATTGTGTTGTTATAATTTTACTATGGTATTAGGTGAATTTGTAGTTTTTTTTTTGTATTATTGGAGACTTATTTCGTTGTTGTTTTTGTCTCCAAATCTTTTGAATAAATTTTGATTGATTTCTAGACTACTTATGAACCTGAAACATTTAGAGAGACAGAAAATATGTAAATCATTTGAGTGGATCCAAGGGTTGTGTGTGGTCAAAAGATTTTTATATAACTTTATAAAATTAATAAAATAAATAAATAAATAAATATTTGGTATCATATGAATGGGCGTCGGAAAAACAATTCAGGTCTGAAGTCAAATTTTCTCCAGCTCCAGCCATTGGGAGACAACGAGCAATCGAGAGAATCCAGTCATCGCATTCAGTTGTGTTTGGTTTCTGGTGAGTGCTTCACGAGAAGAACTCATATATTTTCTCAAATTTTGAATCGATCAAGTGTTGGTGTGTGACGCCATTTGCGCGAGGGTATCCAACTACTCGGGTAGGGCGTGTTTGGTATCATTTGAAAGAACGAGAATAACAAATTTATTTAAATATTTATTTAAGTATAATAAATATAAAAAAGTATCTTACAGGTAAAATAAATATGTATACCAAAATGCGATATTTTAAAATAAACTACCTACCCAATAATATAATCAAGATCAAGTTGAAAAAGTTAACACAATATAGTTTTTTAAAGGAACATTAAATTCCGTATAACGAAAAAGGAATGAATTTTCTGGACTATTATAGACTCTGGACTATTAAGAACATATAAAAAGAAGATAAGAATCAAATAATAGTACCTACTAATATTATCAAGATCAAGTTGAAAAAGTTAACACAATATAGTTTTTTAAAGGAACATTAAATTCCGTATAACGAAAAAGGAATGAATTTTCTGGACTATTATAATTTAAGAACATATAAAAAGAAGATAAGAATCAAATAATAGTACCTACTAATATTATCAAGATCAAGTTATAAAAGTTAACACAATATAGTTTTTTAAAGGAACATTAAATTCCGTATAACGAAAAAGGAATGAATTTTCTGGACTATTATAATTTAAGAACATATAAAAAAAAGATAAGAATCAAATAATAGTACCTACTAATATTATCAAGATCAAGTTGAAAAAGTTAACACAATATAGTTTTTTAAAGGAACATTAAATTCCGTATAACGAAAAAGGAATGAATTTTCTGGACTATTATAATTTAAGAACATATAAAAAGAAGATAAGAATCAAATAATAGTACCTACTAATATTATCAAGATCAAGTTGAAAAAGTTAACACAATATAGTTTTTTAAAGGAACATTAAATTCCGTATAACGAAAAAGGAATGAATTTTCTGGACTATTATAATTTAAGAACATATAAAAAGAAGATAAGAATCAAATAATAGTACCTACTAATATTATCAAGATCAAGTTATAAAAGTTAACACAATATAGTTTTTTAAAGGAACATTAAATTCCGTATAACGAAAAAGGAATGAATTTTCTGGACTATTATAATTTAAGAACATATAAAAAGAAGATAAGAATCAAATAATAGTACCTACTAATATTATCAAGATCAAGTTGAAAAAGTTAACACAATATAGTTTTTTAAAGGAACATTAAATTCCATATAACGAAAAAGGAATGAATTTTCTGGACTATTATAATTTAAGAACATATAAAAAGAAGATAAGAATCAAATAATAGTACCTACTAATATTATCAAGATCAAGTTATAAAAGTTAACACAATATAGTTTTTTAAAGGAACATTAAATTCCGCATAACGAAAAAGGAATGAATTTTCTGGACTATTATAATTTAAGAACATATAAAAAGAAGATAAGAATCAAATAATAGTACCTACTAATATTATCAAGATCAAGTTGAAAAAGTTAACACAATATAGTTTTTTAAAGGAACATTAAATTCCGTATAACGAAAAAGGAATGAATTTTCTGGACTATTATAATTTAAGAACATATAAAAAGAAGATAAGAATCAAATAATAGTACCTACTAATATTATCAAGATCAAGTTATAAAAGTTAACACAATATAGTTTTTTAAAGGAACATTAAATTCCGTATAACGAAAAAGGAATGAATTTTCTGGACTATTATAATTTAAGAACATATAAAAAGAAGATAAGAATCAAATAATAGTACCTACTAATATTATCAAGATCAAGTTATATAAATTAATACATATTTTTTAAAGGAACATAAAATCCCATATAGCAAATAAGGAATGAATTTTCTGGACTATTATAAATTAACACGTATTTTTTTAATCCAAATCCAATCCAAACTCCCTTTAGACCCCACTTAGGGGCATAGGGAGGCAACAAGAGCTCTCCATTGCGCTCGATCTTGCGCAACGGTGATGACCTCCTCCCACACCATGTCCATGTCCCTCAGCTCTGCTTCGAAGGAGCGGAACACAGTATGAGAGGGTCTTCCTCGTCTTCGGGACCCTGATGGGAGGAAGAACAGCGCTCTCCTCGGCCAACTGTCATTCGGCATCCTTAACACATGTCCCAGCCAAGTCCATCTCCTCCCCACAATGGTGGAGGTGATGGGCTCACGCTGGGTGCGCCGGCGTATAGCGTCGTTCGTGATGCGGTGGTACCATCTTACGCCCAGAATTCTCCTTAGGCACTTCATCTCAAAGGCTGAGACTTTTTGTGCCTGGGCCTTGGTCAGGTGCCAGGACTCACACCCATAAAGGAGAATGGGCAACACACACGCATCAAACAGTTTACATTTCGTCTCAACGCTAAACGCCGACGCTTTCCATATCTTGGTCATGTTGTTGAAGGCGCCACTTGCCATACCGATACGAATCGGGAGCTCAGCCCCGAGGTCACCAGCGGTGGTAATGGTTGCTCCCAGGTACTTAAATTTATCCACCCGGGAGACCTGGTGACCATCGATGGTTATCGGGGCAGGCATTATTCGCCATGAGCTCCGTCTTACTGGCATTGACTCGAAGGCCGAGGCGCGCCGTTTCGTTGCAGAGTCTTGAAACACTGCGCTGTAATTCCTCCACTGTCGTACTGAACAACGCTAGGTCGTCCGCGTACTCCAGATCGCACAGTTCGCCCATTAGACCATCTCTCTGTGTTATCGGTATACTTATTTTTTTAAAGGAACATAAAATTAGTTATAGCGAATAAGGATTGAGTGAATGAATTTTCTGGGCTATTACAATATGAATTCTTATCGTTTTGTCATTTTCAAAAGATCAATTTAAACACTGACTGACTTCTTTTGTTTATTTGAATAAATATTCTGGATAAAAACTTTAATTTTCAACCAATCCTTATTCTCCAGAACTTCGGGATGTCTTCTCTTCAGTTCGTCACATTCTCGCTTTTTAGGTGGGATCTTATTACGAATATTATTCGCAAAGAAGACTTTTACGATTTTTTTCTGTTCCTCTGTCCACGGGACCATTGACGTTTTTTCTTATTTTGGCTACACTTGGTTTTTGGATTTTTTCCAATGTCTTCGATATCATCAAACTTTACATTTTCTATTACTTCTAAATCTGTATTGGCTTCGACGGCCTCAACAAGTTCTGATTCACCAATTTCTGGATTATTTAGAAAATTTTCTTCCAAATCAATTTCAATGCTATCTAGGTCTTTCCCCTTGTGCTCTCCAGCCTTACCGCTTTCGAGCAATAGAAGTAACTTTGAAATTTTAACATAAACATGCAACGATAATAACATAACGATAATAAATGATTACGTAAAATTTTTAGATCTCCAGCCAAGGGAACGATGGTAATTTTGTTCCATTTTTTCATGTTAAGATCGTTAGACGCTTGGCTGCTGATTTCGAATTGCCACTGTGACTCTATCATTCTTATGAATGTTTTTAATTCTGCCTCATTTTCTGCAGATGTTACAGTGTTAGCTATTGTTTTTCTCTTTAATACGATAATAATGGCCAAGTCGGCACATTGCTTAAGTGTTGTTCCCCTATTCAAGGCAATAGTTGGTGATTCGTATCTATCAACTTTTTCATCATACTTCGCGACGTTTTTCGTCGCTTGTAGGATAGTATCGAAATACTGAGGTCGCAAAACGTCGTACTAATCGGATACTTTTGGTTCGATAAGTAAGTACATTTATTATAATATAATATATTCTTCTTCTTCTTCTTCAGCTCATCGCCGTCCACTCCTGGACGAAAGCCTCCTCCATGTTCCTCCATGTCGATCTCTCCTGCGCAGTCTGCATCCATAGCACCCCAGCGTGTCGCTCCAGGTCATCCCTCCATCTCATCTGTGGTCTTCCTACACTTCTTCTCGTGTCTCTCGGTCTCCAATTCAGCAGTATTTTGGTCCATCTTTCGTCAGTAGCTCTAGCAACATGTCCTGCCCATTTCCATTTTAGAGTCATCACCCGGTGGATCACGTCTGTGACTCTAGTTTTATCCCTCACCGTTTCGTTCCTGAAATATAATATATTATATTTAAATAATATTGAGCAAATTATAACTATATTATATCATATCCTAGTAATACAAATAGATATTTATAAACAAAATAATTATAACATATTATTTTTAATTGTTTTATCTCAAATAATATTAATGCGCAGTAAATTAATCAAGTATCACCTCAGCACGGGCTCTTGCCTAGTGGGGTGATAAATTCCAATAATTTTATTCTCATTCTCATGTAATTCATATTTATTTGTATTATTTTTTGGAAATAAAATTAAATAAAAAAAAAAAAAATTATATCTGTAAATTAGAAAAATAATTACTTACATATTCCCTGGAAAAGATACTCATTATTATTTTCTGCGCTTTACGGCGAGCAGCGGAGCACACCAGATTCCAGAACAAGCAAATAAACTGACAGAACTGCGAACCTAACCGACTCACAGTTAAAAACTCCGCACGCTCGTAGATTTTAGCGATGTTGCAAAATCTTTGGACGCCGCTAAAATAGCGGATTAAAAAAAATATTCAAAAAGGACGCCCATCAATCCGTGTAGTGAAAAAAAATATACACAATCTGTATATCGCACGGTACCCCTTCAGAAAAATGTTCAAAGCTTAACTATACGCAAAACGTATAATTTTCGCGCTAAGACCGTCCTTGGGCGTCTCTCTAAAATTAAAAAATTTGACGTCACCATGGTTGGTAGAGTTCATTTAACATTGATGCCATTGAAGCGTCCGCATACGGACGCTGTAATTTTCATGACGCCCTAATGATAGCAAATAGACAATGTATGGACGCCCTATGGTAAGTGGGATATATATATATATATATATATATATATATATATATATATATATATATAAATTATTCATACTGTAGCTTATGAAGATCATAAATAATTGAAGCTTTCCGCATGAGCATTCGGCGTGGAAGCGTATGAAAATGACGTAAATAATATGCTGTCCTGCTCGTTACATTCCGCCCTTCATGATCAAAATTATTATTCAATAGAGTCGGTGATTGATTCAAATCATAGACTGTATATTGTGTCCTGACGATTCAATTTATAGCACCCTCATATTGGTCTCAATTGTGATAGATCGACTCACAATGTTTTTTTTTATGTTTACATTATATTAAACTAACTTTCCTTTCTATAAATATTGATTTCTAATTTGTAATTTATACAAAAAATATGTTTGAATGTTGAAAAATTATATCTAAAAGCTCGAAATTCTATGAAAAATCTACGTACTTACCAATGTTTTGAAGCTCAATGATCGTCATGTCAATAAAAATTGTGTTGTTATGAAATTTTTCACAGATGGCATACTAACTTTAATACTATACCTATTTTATATTATTGCATTTTTCAACTTATTAATAGTTATTATGTTATCTGGGGCGGAGAAAAATCAACTAATGCAAACATCGGAAGAATCTGTTCAGCCGATCTCGATTTATAAGTGTCCGCACTTACCCGACTTTCTTTTATATTAGAAATATCTAATAACATAATCCCATCAATATCCATGCTTTTTTCTCCTTTAGCATCTCTCCGTGCTTTTTTGGTCATATAAAATTTTAATACCTATTTAAACAAATTTTTATAAATAATTGTTTTTATTCATTAAGAATTGTTATAATTATTTATTAACTGTCCAGTTTCGTTCTTAGATCATATAGATTTGAATTCAGCTGGTACCGCTTTGCCTTGGGTTTTTACACAATATGTTGAAGCACTCGATCATGATGATTCGAGAATTTGATATCTAATCACTTTATGGCGAAAGTTATTAATATAAAAATAATCACCCAAAACTAGTACCTATTTGAAAGCACAGAGTCGTAAGCCGTAATGATTTGTTTTCCTAGGAATACGGTACTGTTATAAACAGTGGTGAATGTGTCGGTGTAGAACATTGTCTATGTGGTTACCTTAGAGCATCCTTAGAGACAAAAAATATTGTCACGATTTTCAAAGACAGCCGTCTTTTCAGACGATGCACCGATCCCTAAGAACTCATTAGAGATTCAAATAAATCATTAACAATCGAAACGAAAAAGTTCTTGCTTAGTTCCTGTTCGTGGTATTTTGAATTTGCTGGTAGTTTTTTTTTTGGTATTGGCATGTCGTAGTTCCGTTTGTTGAAGTTAGTGTTCCAATTTTGATTAGTTTTCATAACCGCCATTAGCCAAAGTATTCAATTAGGTAGGTACTCTTTGAACATTTTGTACTTCCTCAAACCTTACTAGCTGCCCCACAGTGTACGATTACAAGATTAAAAAGTTGTGTATTCAATCATATCTAAAGAAAAAGAAGACAGGAAAAACGCATAAAAATGCGTTCGTATTTAATGTGTTGTGTATTTCCTTCAGGTTTCAGTTAGAGATTATGTGTGGGTATGTACATATATGTAGAATATCAGGAGAAACTTTGCGAGTGCACGTAAGTGTTTCGTCCCTAAACCAGGGATTTGGGGTTCAAATCTCCGCAGTAATCCATCTTTTTCTTACCCCAACTTCAAAACTTCTTCACTAAACACTATTGATGCATTATCACACGCTTTTCCTTCCTTTTCTTCCTTAGGAACTGTTTTATAAGTGTGAAGAAAAAAACGATTAAGTAATATAACATAGGTGTCTAGGAACTAGCTGACAACTCAAATACGTCATTCCATCAAAAACTTTTAGAATATCGGATTCCTTAAACAATTCCTTGGATTAGTAATTATTAATCAAGAAATTGAATAACAATTAGAATCAACTTTACGGAAACCAATCCATATTAGCTTTAAATTTCATTTTTTAACAACATTCCTATATTGGGTTTATTTCATAGCTAGGTAATATTTGTAGGTACCTACCTATGTAGTTCAATGGCCCGAGACTGCAATCACCGCAAATTTTATATACAAAAACATATCTGAACCTTAGAGCATAAAGTGTGGGAGTCCACTTTTTTGCGATTTTGACTTAATGATACAGTTTTATTCGCAATTGAAGGTTCTATAAGTGGTCAAAATATTGAAGTCACCACTTGTTAAAAAAGGTGACTTTTGAAATTAAAAATATGTTTAAGTCCAATTTTTGTTAGAGCATAAAGTGTGGGAGTCCATTATATTTCTTATTATAAAGAATATTGAAAATTGTATTAATTAAACATAAAACATGGTCTAATTGGTGAAAAAAAAATATTTTCAGATTTAATATTTTTCATATAGAAAAAAAGTTCGCGTTTTGAAATTTCAAGTTTCACTAAATCCTCTCTCCTGCAAAATTACTAAAATGTGACTCCCACACTTTATGCTCTAAGGTACAGATATAAGAATATGTATCGTTTATAGGATGAAATTGTTAATCACAATCATTCTCAGACAAACCTAAAATACGCGCACATTGTTTACCTATACAATAAGCGGGCGTAAGAAATTGATATACATATAAAGATAGCCAGTACCTTGAGTCGTGTATCTACTCTTCTTGATCAAGAAATTTAATAAACTATCAAGGGATTTTCATAAATACGTTGAATCAATGAAATTTTGGACCAACTTTGTTCTAGCTGAAAGCGATCACTCAATGTCAGCCCAGCTGGAGACGCCCGTAAGCCCTAATTTCATTTTTTATCAAGATTGTATTGAACTTATATATTATTTTTTATCAAGATTGTATTGAACTTATATATTATTTAAAGATTAGGTAGGTAGGTATATAAATTAATAAAATCAAAACATAAAAAATGAAAAACTTTGTGATATTTCTCCATATTTTTAGAATGTAGGTACCTATAATCAAATGTGTTTTTTCGTCTTATAAGATGCATTAGGTATTATTCTATTTCACTAATTCTCCTAAGTGCCTAGGTATTTTTATTATAATAATAATTATATTATCATTCATAATAATAATATTTTTTTAAATTTATTGAGGCCTTTCACCCGAATTCGAGTGATTTTGGATAATTATGATAATAATGGAATAGAAATAATGGAACTCCTAAGTGGCGTACAGAGCGCCATCTAACGAATTGTCGTGGCAGCTATATTATAAAAGCTCCCACAGTGATGAAACGGGTTTGTACATTTGAAAAAAGCTTGTGATAGTATTGCATACCAAAAATATTCCATAGATGGCTTCGGAAGTTACTTCTTAAAAAATATTCAAAGCTTATAATATTGTTTTCTCCTGCAGAAGTTTTCGATGTAGAAAAATTCAAAATAAAAAATATTATACCTATATGTATGAACGATGACAACGGTTTAAATTAATGTGAGCTTTAAGATGTCGTATGTTCTAATGCATGTCAAAAGTTATTTTGAGTTTTACCTATAAATATTTAAAGATATTGACATACCTAAGCAAAACTTTGAATTTCTTCGTGAATACTTATATCGAAAATTACTCTCGAGATTTTTATGATAGTTCTGCACTAAGTATTATTTTATAGTTCTGAATTTTCAGCACTTGAATAATCGAAATGTGCGGATTACGAAGAAAATGTATCGACAAAAATGCAAAACTTTAAAACTCATTGAGCAATTCATATTATTTTGAAAACCAAGACAGTAAAATCTTAAAGCACTTAATCGTAAATATTACCATTAGGTACCTATACTTAACAATGTTTTGAATATCAACCGAAAATTTTAAGGCTACATATATTCTAATAAAATAACTTGAGCGAATATGTAACGAAAATTCGAAAATGTGTGTTGTGGTATAAAGTCATTTGAGTCGGCGGCAACGTAAAGTAGGTGGCACACTCGAGAGCGCGCACTTACGCCACTCGACAAAATATTTGGAGAGCGCCCCTTCGCCGCAAAGTCACTCAAAGAGACGACCGGTGTTAACAAGGTGCTAATGGAATGGTCTCGGAACCGAACCACGGAAATATTTCATATTATTATATTATCTACCCACTTATATCACTATTATGTTAGTGTAGACTTCTAGTCTATCCTAGAATAATTATCTATGTAAAATATTTAAAAATATCTAATTTATAATATTGATGAACGCTTTCAAATAAAAAATGGTGTTTTGGTGAAGACCAACATAATATCTCTGAAGGCATTCAAAAATATATATTATTGTACTCCACTTTTTGAGTTCACCTTCTTTTCTCTACCGTCTGAGCTAATTCGTGTTTCATTTCAAATGGATCTTCGAACTTTAAAATAATGGTAAAATTGACCACAACAGTAGGTACATGGGGCTAAAACGAGTTTGAAAGCTAATTGCACGCTAATAAGCTCTTATAAGCGTACAAATAGTGTTCTAATGTCAAACGATTATCGTTCGATCATTTTATATGGAAAAAATTTTCGAAACTCTTTCGATGATCGTTTCGATATTCGAACATCGAAAACTTCTACTAGGCCGTTTATAACCGTTTTCTACTGCACTTCGAAACTTCGTGTGATAACTTCACAATGACACTAATAACGTTCACCGTTAGGTGTTTTTCTTTTTTTTTCTTTTTTTAGTATAAATCTCCGATATTCCAAATACGGTATCTTCGACATGTTCATGCCATTATTCCTCTGCAGGGCTTTAACCCGCATCATAATTTTTGGATTTTTTTTCAGCCGGGGTCCCTATTCTCGGATGTCGATAATAATCATAAAAAAATTCTAGTATCAAATGTGCCTTTTCCTGAATATAGTAGTCAAACAATAGTTTCTATACTTTCAAGTAAATAAATTATCACATAAGCCCATTACAACGATATGAATCATTGTATTTTTTGAAGGATGATCATAATGATTACACTTTTGATGTGAAATTAACAGAGCAATATCAGATATTTTGTTGTTACGCAATATTATGTAGGTCGTACTCTATCAGATACGTAGCTGATTATCCTAAAATATGGTCAAATTGCACTATATACAGTACACACTTCACTTAGGAAACAGGCCGAGAAACTATATTATGTGTTCAAATAAAAATAGTTGTAATGAGTATAAAAAGAGGCGGTTGGTAGCCTGGCGGTTACGTACCGGAGGTTGTGTGTTCGATTCCAGGTGCCGACCATCTTCCTCTTTCACGACACAAGCTTTAAGTAGCTTACTGTGAAAGAGTAGAAAAGTGTATTTGTGCTCACTTTGAGTGAGCACAGATTCATTTATATTTAAAAAATGTATAAAAATCGTTGGAATATAAATTTTATGTGTTAAAATATCCACAAGATAGGTTATGGTTCCGGTATACGAGATGTAGGTTATTCCATTAGTAATTCGATGTTCATAGAAAAGTCCCACCAAAGCGTCCATTAGACCTGTGGAAACAAAACGCCATTAAGTAAATTTGAGCTGTTTTCATTTGCAGGAATGTTCGGATTTGTAATTAAACATAAAAGGATTTAAAATAAGCTCAGCCATTCTCATCTACTTACCCAAGTTTATAGAAGGACATTGTTGAGTGGAGGTTTCATTATTCATTGTTTCATTTATAAAACAGAAGATGTCGAAAGTATTAAGCCTTTGAAAGAGGATGCAAATTAACGCTCTCTTGATTGCAAGGTAACGCTTGTACTTACAACACTTTTGTATAAATAAAACTTAAGAAGCAAATATTGTGAACCAAGGCTTATACGACTTGTTTGACAGATTCAAACAATATTTATTTTAGTAATGATTCTAAACTTGTGAATGTAACGTGAGTCTGTTAATTTAATGATTGGTCAACAATTATGGTGTATTTTTTTAGCGGAAACGTTGTGAAGGTCCATTGTAAAAAAACAAAACACAAATACTTTGCCACTTCACGAATTTTAATTCGTTTTGTGTTTTGTATTTTTTAATGATTGGTCAATTTCTTACCATAGTTTCCAATCCATCGCTATCTTTACGATCTTAAAATGTATTCACAAATTTTATTTTTAAGGCAGCCTACAACATTATCAAAAACAGCCTACAATATCATTTTAACCGGAGATGAAAAATATATCGATAAAAGTTGTTATGTTCTTCAATATACAAACGAACCAAACATATAAATAAAATTAATTAGTTGTTCAACATACCTTTTTATAGGTGGACGTAATTTAAATAGAAAACTCTTTAGCTTTCAGGAAAAATAAATTCTTAGTAGTGCAATGAAGTTTGTTATTTATAAGGTTTTTTCTCGATTATTTATAATAAAATATAGTTCAATAAACATCTACATGTAGTATAATAAACATATAATAAAATATGTATAGTGTTAGTTTTACTATGTTTCCTGGTTCGATGAAGGACATGAATTTGCTAACGGCCGAGATTGGCTGAGGGAATTCAAAAATGTTTGTATAATTTTGACTTTTCAAATGCACCCATATATCATACGACTTAGTAATTATAATATGTATAGTATTACTTTATATCAACCATCAGTTTATTTTACCTACCTATCCACTTTACGTTCTAAGATCACTTTCTCAATAGTGGATTGGAATTGTGGATTGATTTAAAAAAAGAAGTCTATTTCTGTAGCTTCTTGGCTTCTGATTAAGAGATTTCGACTTTGTGTTAGAATTTTTCATTGTCGAATTGATATGAAAAAAAAATAACGAACGATTTATACACAGACACATGCAGACAAACTTTAAAAAATGTAAGGAATAAAGTAATAAATAACAGTTAAAATAGATTATTCAATAGTGAGAAAACCACAGAGCAACATATTGTTTGTGGTCATTCTAATATGTTACCCTCTACTTTTATATACCTATAGAAACTTATATAATATGGCTAATTGACCCTTTGAAGGGGAGGGACAGCGTACTAAACAACTCTCATAAATAGTTGCACAACTACGGGCAGGAAGGAATGTGACCTCTCCATCAACAGCTGAATTAAACACTCGAGCGGAAACCTGCTTATACGAGCTTAATTCATGTGTGGTTGCTACAAGGAATTTTCACATCCCTACCATAAAATTTTCTACGTTAAACGTATAATAAAAATGTTAGTACATAAAACCTTCTACGTACTATTTTATTAATTTCTTGTTCGAGGATAATCTTGGATTACATTTCTCTTTGAAATGCTTAATTACCTATGTATTGTTGGATAATGAATTTATTTAATTAGGTAAATACCAAATTGTTTTACTTTGTTCTTTTTTCGTTTCTGTTTGTTTGTTACCTCTTACCACGTTTGACAAAGTTTTAAATCATTCAGAAATTTTTTTAAAAATCTATTTCCCTATTAATAAATGAGATAAAAATGAAGTAGGGAAAATCCCGATACGGGTATATATTATAAATCGATTCAGCCTAATATCCCTCAGAGTCCTTGGTTTAGTAAGGGTAAATATCAGAAGTCATCGGTGTCAATTATATGCCGGATGCGTCTAAGTCACTGTTTGGTTGCTTCCCATCACTTCAAAATAGGCATACTGCCTCACCCGTAATATGAGTGTGGGCTGGATGTGGAGACCCTGGACCATGTCCTCTTCGGGTGTCCCATTTCGTCCAACCTGGATCTTTATGGTAGTTTGGAGGGCTGTGAACGGCCGTTCAACGTACCCCACTTGCTATCATTAAATTCCCAGAAAATCTACAAACAGCTGGTACATTTTGTAAAGACTAATCAGTTGAAAATTTAGTTTTTTTTAACGATTTACCTAATTGATTATTATTTTATAATTTATTATTTATTTAATTTTTATGCTTAATGAATATTTCAGTTTTCCATGACATATTTCGAACGTTCTTATAAATAAATGCAATAGGTTTCCAAGACCAAAATCACTCGAGCCCGGGTGGAGGTCTATAAATAAATTAAAAAAAAAATGAAGTAAAATTTCAATCTTGGTTGTGCGAGATTAGTCATGAACTTACATAGAAAATGTTCTAATAAAACTTTTAAAACATCGATCATCGTTCGCCGTTTAGGTAGTAAAATTTAAATGTTGACAGGACACTTCTAATGCTCGATTTGTGTTCGATGTATTAGTTAAAATATAATAGTACATTGACACACCCGTATGAAAAGAAATAATAATTTATACCATCTTATAGTTAGTTATTATTTTATTTTAATTTTTAAGTAAAGCACTCTTTATTTCACATATTATTTTAATTTTATTTTTATTTTTATTATTTTTCTTTCGGTCAAAGAACCATTTTCTGTGCCATAATCACTTTTAAAGATTATTTTCTTATTACAAGTATTTGAAAAAAAACGAAAAATAAACGGTGATTTATTTAAAAATACAATAAAATTAAATAATTGCAATAATATAGTGCTTATATTCAGTGCTTGAAAACGGTACAAGCATCTTTAAAAGTTTGAAACGTCCATTTTCATAAAGTCAATCCAATAATTTTGCCAATTTGTACTGATGGGCTCTTAACTCAAATGGAATCGGGATATAAAGTAAAAGATTTATTTTGTAATCAAACAAATCTTAAAGAAATAAAGTAAAATCAATTCTTACGGGATCGGGGATACTCAATAAAAAATACCGAAAAAAGGAAAGGATTATATCGAGGTATCTAGATAAGTTGAAGCTTGACAAGATATACATATTATATAAGAGAGATGTGATATTCGAAACCGATCAACAAAACAGACATTGGAAGGACCAAGCGAGCGAAGTTCAATCATTATTTTTATCCCGTGTTAACACAATGTCTCCTTGACAATCTCAAGTGTTTCTCAAATAGCACAATGTGTATGTGGGTGCTTAGATGAGGACATGAGCGCTTCTGATGTAAGCACACATTGTTGACTTGTAAATCATAATATCAATAGGATCATGTTCACGGGGACTTAAGTCAACATGTCGGAAATAAACCCTGATAACTCCACTTATAAGTCATCCACAAGCGAACGGATAGTCATATTTTGTATTAATGGGTTTAAAAATAATCCGATATTAAGGGTGTTACGATGTGAGATGACTAAATAAACTTAATTCGGACTAAATAAAAACTAATACAGACAGGTATACTTCTCTAAAAAGGTGGTACCTACGAAAAATTTGCCTGAGGAAAACATTCAATTAATTATGTGATCACCTACGAAATATGCAAGCAAAATTTATAAAAAATACCTAATTATTTACGGAATTTATAGTAATAAGCATTAAGCATTTGAGCATAAAACTACGCCCGCAACCGAGGATTCAATAGAATTACACATTCCATCTTTACGTACTATCTCTTCACTTAATACTAGGTCTAATCTTCTCAAAATCAGTTACAAACTGAAGACTCCTTATTTATTTTTACATATAAAGGTACATAATATAATATGGAAAGGAGAATCAGACTGCAAAAGTGCCGAGAAGAATAGGGTTAAGCTGGGCAGCGTTTGGAAAACTAAGACAAGTTTTTGAGAATAGAGAGATCCCGACTAGTTTAAAAAGAAACGTCTTTGAGTCCTGCATACTGCCAGTAATGACGTGCGGCCTGGAAACAATGACCCTCACTAGAAAAAACGCAGACAAGCTGAGAGTCACGCAACGATCCATGGAGAGAAATATTCTCGGCGTCAGTCTTCGAGATAAAATAAGAAATGAAGAACTCAGACGCCGAACAAAATTAACTGACGTCATGGATCGGGTTGCTAGCCTCAAGTGGCAATGGGCGGGTCATGTGGCAAGACAGGACGATGACAGATGGACTCAAGAGTGCTAAAATGGAGACCATGGGAGAATCGGAGAGGTGTCGGCAGGCTTTAGAAGAGATGGGCCGATGACATTGCAGCTGTGGGTGGAAAACAGTGGATGAGACTGGCAAATGACAAGGAAGAGTGGAAGAAAATCGAAGAGGCCTGTGTCCAGCAGTGGACCAGAGAGGGCTGAAGAAGAAGAATATAATATTATGTATTTTATAAGGCCTATTAAATTCTTCAGTTCAATTCTTAGTCATTAGGGTCTTTCTTAGTCATCGGCCTATTAAATAGTTACTTACCTATAACAAACTTTATTTTGAAATCAAATGTTAAGAAAACTTATGTGTTTGAGATAATTATTTAACCCAGAAAAGAGCACTTGTGTTGCAGAATACCTAACGACAATGCAAATTTGTCTGCCTTTGTAGTTTAAAATTAAAAAAACTTCTTCCTGCGTCTGAAAAAGAGAGGTGCATTGGTTGACTAGGAGAATATGTCACTAAGCAGACATTTAGTTCCACCGACTTTACTGAAACATTCGTACATAGGTATAGGTATAGAAAAGTTGTATGAAGAAATCAAAAAATAATTATACCAGGTTTTGTGTTTTGTTAAACCCTGAATACTTTTGTATCGGTACCAATACATTCTATAGGTACATTTCTGTGATGTTTAATACTAAACGCCGCCACTTCCGATGTAAAATGGTTTTTTTTTTGTTACCTTCAACACGCCATACGTTAATCAACCAGCCAATCAGGTGTGTCCTACTCCAATATAATGCGAATATTAAAATGTCATTGATTCACGAAAAACATGCTACGGACCAAAAACAAAAAAAATATATTCCTTTTTTCACTATCCTATCACTATCGAGCACCATGTAAGAGACAGGAAACAGAAAAGCCAGATAAGGACCGTGAGGTTGACCATCTAACGTCCTTAAAACCCGACAGGTCAGAAAAGGTGCAAGAAATAAGCCGCGGATGCCTGGATCTCATCACCCCTGTGATCATAAAAATTGCGCAAGATCGGGCGCTGCGCGCTTTAGTGTAGAGAGCTCTTGTTGCCTCCCTATGTCCCTAAAACGGGCTTAGGTAAAGGTAGAATGAATGAATGGATGAATGCATTTTTAACTAATTTCTAAAAAAAATACTTTGACAGCATCCTTTAAGTGTCCGTTTGAAGTCGTTCTTTATATTATTAAATTTCTTCGCTAGGGAAACTCACTGGCTTTCAAAGCTTTGTGACTTTTAAATAAGTTTAAAAAAAAATAGGTTGCTTGCTTGAAGAATAAATACACTAATCAAAAAGTATGAATTTTTCACTTTCAAAAATGGAGAGCGCTTCTTTAAAACAAGAAAGTAACTTATCCAACAAATAAAGAAGAAGAACTAGGAAGTGGGGACTATAAGGGAGTGCTTGGTTATTGTATTCATACGGTGATGAGTAGGTAATGTTGATGGAATGTGGAAAATGCGACCACAAAACTAAAACCGTTTTAGTTTAGTTTTTATTAGAGTTTGAATAATTACTCCTGCGGTTTTTGCACAATGCTGTTTCTAATAATTATAATACCTAGTTAAATAAAAATATGTAGTCATTATGTGGACAATAAAAACGTTTCTTTTTAATACTTCCTGCTTTTGCAACTCCGTAAAGGAACATAGGGGGAAATAATGAGCAAACAATAAACAAACATATAGGGACACCTGATCAATTTTATTGACCAACTGCCAAAGTCATATCCATCAAATCTTTTCTTACGTGAAATGCCAAAATTGCTTGCATGCAAAACTACTTTTGACCAAACTTTTGGCAAATATTTACATAATATGTAGGTATGATTAAAAAAACTTTGAGCCCTTTAGTTTTAATTAATTATTCTAACAGTTAGTATGGAACGAATTTACTCACAAAAACGCCACCTGTGAAAAATTCTATAACAACACAATTTTTATTTACTTGAGTTTCAAAACATTGTTACGCATATTTTAGATAGAATTTCTTTCAAGCTTTCAGAAATAATTTTTAATATTCAAACATTTTTAAGCGTATTTTTGTATAAATAACAAATTCGAAATCAATATTCGCAATAAGGACTACAGGACAACGTCTTTGCGGAAGGTTAGTTATAAATAACTGTCACCAATTGATGGTTTCGTCTCAAGGCTGTTAGAGTCGCCAAAGGGGTGATTTTAATGATTTTTCAATCCATTTTCCGGCGTTATCTACTGTCGGATTTCGATGAAAAAAATATATAACATAAATTAGACTTTAATGAAGGCGGCCTCAGAGCCGTTTTTTGATATCTAGTATAGTTTCTTGTAGAAAATAAAAATAGCAAACGTCGTTTTTCATCTTTTTTTTAATATTCCAACTGATATATACGTCGGAATGAAATAATTCTTTTTTTGTCTTAAAGAGCATTAAAAAATCTACAAGATTATAGAACGAAATGCTAATATTTATTTCCGGCTTAGCGTATAATCCCAAAAAACCTCTATTTCAAATAAACACTGAATATCGAAATATTCTATCGGCTTTAGCGTGCATGCGATAATGACACTTATAGCACGGGAATTACAAGGAACGCACTGGTTTTCGTTGTGTCAGTTATTCAGTCGCCCACTACATCGTGGACTTAGATGACGTGCAACCTGCGCTAGTCCAATTTACGTTTTGTATTGTATACTTTTTGACGAAAATTCGTATATTACAGAGGACGACAAACATTGGTTAGTGATTTTTATTTTATTATTTTTTGTATTCAGCAATTAATTCTATCATTGCTGTTTGGTGATTTTAAAGTTTATATTTTTGAATTAGGTATAATATGTTTATAGTCACTTACATTGCATACCTATTATGAACTTTTTTCTTCTAAATTATTATCATTTATGCGTTATACAGGGTGGCACGTTCCTATTGGGCAAAATTAAACTCCTTTCTAAAAATCGCTGGATACCGAATTCTATTAGTTATGTAGTCCGAATTCTAGCAGTTTTCTATAAAACAAAATTTCTGGACAAAATTTTAAACGCCGCGCCAATCTGAATATAACCCATTCACAAACATATTGTGATATAGGTACCAACTGATTTTGGCCCAGTCGATGGATATCTTAAGTACTATTATATCACATAATTTTGCTTTTTCAGAAACTATTTTATCACGCCGAGTGCAATATTATAGACTTAGAGCGTAAAATAAAAAATCAAAATAGGACGAAAAGAGAAGTATACCGGAATAGTGAATCGTACAAAAAATGTCTCCTTGCCAAAGCACGTAACATTAAGAAGTAAGTATTTTTTATGTATAAATTGTAACATTTGGTCTATTAATAAGCCGTAATTTGAGCAGTTTGGTCATTTTTCCATCTTATGGCAATACTTCAGTCAAATTTCAGGAACTTACCGACGAGGTCCTATTTACTCCACGGGACATGGTAGCCGGAAACTGCCGAACCAACCCGAATCGTTTGAAAGTAATACAAATAACATCAACATTACAATCATACAGTCGTCCTCGTTACACTTCGGAATGGTTCGGCAGTTTTCGGCTACCATGTCCCGTGGAGTAAATAGGAGCTCGTAACTTACCGATGCCGATGGTCGAATGACCAGATATGTAATATTTTGATAGTTCATTTTAGATATTGTTGACTCACTTTCTTCTTATCACTAAGAGCGAGACAACCCAACGTTGTTTTGAGTGAAAGTTTTTATGGTTTTGTTCACCAGGGCACGTCAATGTTTAAAACAGGTTCAAGTGTTGCCAAAAAAAACCATTGGAAATTAGATTATCCGGCAGTAAAATCCACACAATTTTCCACACTATTTTCGGATTGTTAAAAATGTTTTATAATACCATTATCGGAACAATTTACTTAGGAACGACCATCCGTTAGTTTACTAGCGACATACTTACAGATATTTTAGTATCTCTTTTATAGTATTGGCCCAATAAAAAAAAGTTACAATATTATGTATACCTTTCAAAGATTACAGATATATCTTCAAAATCTCGTCAATTTTCAGGTCACGGAACACTGTCCCGGACCAAATGAATGCAGCTACTCCTAAGTCCAGAGTTACTGCAAAATTAATCGATACATCTCAAGACCAACCGAGTCACAACAAGGATTTAGATTCAAAGAATATCTTAGCATGCGAAACTTCCAGATTAGAACCAACGACTGAAGGGACAAAAATATCTGGAAGGCGCGTTTTTAATATGATGTGGTTATCTTCACATCCTTTTGATACCATGACATAATCTTGACCGTCCAGTTTTAAAGGAGGAGTTCGACGGCAATGAATCTGCACACATGCAATATATACATAAGATATAGCATTTATTTTTGTATGAATTTTGTAATTACATTTTTTTAATATGCCATTAAAATCAAATATTAAAAAAGTGTATTTTTCCCGTTCCCATTTTATAATCATATAATCTGAAATGGTGGCAATTAGAATGAATAGTATGTGAGTGTTAGAAGAAATTAATTAATGGTGAGAACTCATGTTTAAAAAAATCTGGTAAAAGCAATGTATACCTGAATGTAACGTAAAATTAATAATGTCGCTTTAACCAAATACATGTTTATCATCATTATCGTTATCATCACTATCATCAACCGTTGTTCAAAAATTCCAAACACATTGCAGTCAAAAGAACATTGAGGTTTTAAATATTTCGACGCATTCCACTGGTTTCCGACCCCTAACTCTACACTTACATACGTACAAATATTGTGAGAATTAAGTAGTGGAGAGAGTCCGCCCTAATTTTTATGCCCCGCCCGAAATTGACTTTGAAGTCAGAGCTGACACGCTCAGTTGTTAAAGATGCTGAATAGTTGGACAAAAAGAATTCTGTTCCTTCCGATTTCAGATTCCAAATCCCCTAATCTGTTCGTTTAAAGCAGGGATGGTAAATTGACAGGGTGTTTAAAAGTCCATTGACACTAAGCAAGATAGAATTCAATATTTGAATACTTTTGTTTCCTTCCTTTGCCCTTAAGTAGAGTCATAATAATATAAGGTCTTTTTGGTCCAGGATAAACGCTTCCTTTTAGAAGTCAAGGCGAACACCTTAATATAAAGCTTTATACATAACTAGCTTTCCCAATATATGTACGTTGTCCTGTAAGTAGTCCTTTCTATGTAGGTATATTAATTTCTAATTTGTATTATACAAAAATACGTTTAAAATGCTTGAATGTAAAAAAAATATTTCTAAAAGCTCGAAAAAAATTTCATCAAACACCTGCGTACCAATATTTTTAATCTCAATGGTTGTCAGGTAAACAATAATTTAATTTTTAAAGAATTTTTCATAGATGGCGTTGGCGTCGCAGGAAATCCGTTCCATACTAACTTCAATATTATATTTTATATTATTTCTTAAGCATTTTTCATTTTTTTAATAGTTATTCTGTTAACCGGAGCGGAGAAGAATGCAGTAAATCAAACATCGGAAGGATCTGTTCAGCCGATCTCGAATTATGAGTGTTCGCACTAACCGACTTTCTTTTATATTATAGATTTCTATAATTTTAACAACCATAATTTTCCCATTAAAATTTACCTATTTAATCAGACTAGCCGACGAGTTGTGTCAACGAGTTAACCGCAAACAGCCGACTGTCATAAATTAAACGATAGAAAACGTGAATACGGGATTAACTCGATAGATAGAGGTTAACGAAATATCACAACGGTGATAGGGTGAAATATTATGTATTATTTATACAACGCATTTCTGTGTCACACTTTTATTACCGGTCGTATATTCATAGAATAAATAAATTAATAAATATTACACAACGCGTCAAAATAAAATGAAACGCCGCATATGGATATATTTATTAATTGCGTCCTCTTAAGCTCCTTTCATACTAAGCGACATAAAGCAGCTATCACATTTGAACTAAGTAGGTACCTACCTAAAAACTATAACAACATAGTTGTACTTTTTAAAACGTACATTCATTCCTAGTGGAAATACAAAAATTGAGATAAGTGGTACTTACCTATCCCTATGGTATTATTTTACTTAAGGAATTCCACATATTCACTTCTCTAACTACATTTTTTTGTAAGCAAACCATTGTTATGTGTGATTACAAGAAATATAGAAAAAAGAATATAGGCCAGTGCTTTATTCATAACTAGCTGACCCGCCCTTCGAACTTCGACCTAATCCAGAATAAAAATATTTTTACTTATTACATGAATTAAATACAGTGTATGACATACAAACTGAATTACATTTAGCTGATAATTTATTTCATTATGTATGTAAAAATTATTGTTGATCCGGATGCGGGATGAAGTTCGACGGGTCATAAGTTTGTAATAAAAACGATAAATTCCTCTATAGATGTGTAACTTTTTAAAAAAATCCAAGAGATGGCGGTGTAGTAGAAAATAAATCACATGCGATACACGTAACGATATTCTATATGTTGTTGAAAGAATAGACGTCCATAAAAACCAAATTTTACAGAATTATTATGGGAAGATGTGTAACGTCATAATGTCAAATAGTAAACAGACGTGAAAATACATACCTAATTAAACATCATTCACAATAAACTTCCATTCATGTTTTTTTTGTAAGCAAATCACCAAATGCAAATATATATCCAAGGAGAGCGAATTTTTTTTTAGACAAATGTTTCTGCTATGTTTATGAGCCCCAATGGCCCCAATATAGACACTATTCCAATTAGGATATTCATCTTCGAGTTTGATCGCGGGTATGAAACCGGCTTAACAAAACAACCCTTCATTAGTAGAAAAACTATTGATAATAAAATAAATGACAAAGTATGTAAATAGACATAAAACATACAGACAGCCCAGACGTATTGAGGGTCTAAAAATAAAACTTAATTAAAAATCTGACTAGGAAATCACTGTGATGTATGGATATGTAGGGCTTTTTACGTATCTTAATGTATGGCTGTTAGAATCTAGAATGCTCAACATTAACGCGTCGTGTAAAGGATCCATCAAGGTATTTTATCGACTGTTGTATGCGAAAAATATACCGATTTACCCCATCCGGATTTAACAAGTTCAAGATAGGACCAAAAGGATTAAATGAGAATGACAAAAGCCAGATGCTTTTTACAAATTGTTTTAGGAACGGTATCGCCGTGGATCACACACATCCATACCGTCCTGAAGGAAATCGGATGAGAAATTGTAGAGGCTGTATAAGAAATATTACTGTGTCGGTTGAAGATCTGAATAGAAAAGGTCCTCTTAAGGTGAACGATTTGATGGGTACATAATTGTATAGGAAAGATCTTAATTATTTGCTTAATGCACTGGGTCCCAAGGGAGCGGTCCATCGTCTGACAAGTGACAAGACGGCTGTCTTTGAAAATAGCGACAATATTTTTGTCACTACGGCAACAACATAGACAATGTTTTACACTGACACATCACCGCTGTTTATAGCAGTGCCGTATTCCTAGGAAAACATACCCTACCATGGCAATGAAATAAGGTCAAACTTCATTCGCTACTACCGGCTAGAATTTTCGTTTTGTACTATTTTTTTGTGCGTTCTAAAGAACGTGATAGCTAAAATTGATCTACGTATAAATAATTAAACCAATCTTAGATCTAGACCCGTGTCTCAAAGCAAAATATTATAGAGTTAAAAATGCGCAAGTTTAATCAGGAACTGGTGAATACCTTCCAACTACAAAGAAACCGTAACAGTTCTGTTGTAGGAAGCGGTATGGAATTTAAATTGGCCATTAGAGATGACGCGTGTTCGGACTTAATCAGCAAATTGGGAGCAGACTGGTGAGCACAGAGAGACCTCTGTTATTACAATCTTCCTGATATCTTCGGGATCCATCGGAGCGTGCCATGGTCGCCGACTCAAACATCCTACTTATCGGCAAACAAAAGAGTTATTCTTAAATTCCCGAAAAACTTTTAACGGATTTGGGATAATTTCTACAGAACCTCCTTATGCTTACTTAAACCAAAACTAAAAGGTTTCTTTAAAATTTACCTGTGCCATTATGCGTGGAAAATTACTCGTAATACGTTTCTTACATAAAATCGCAACGAAATTTTATTTTTATCTGAGTCTTTTATCGGATTTCTTTATATTCTTGGTAGGAATTTTATGTTTTTATTTATTTTTCCTTTTTCATCATAGACCATATAATATGTCTTATAGGGAACATCTGGATGTGTACACATGCTGGTATTGCACATTGTTTTAAACCAAGGTTTAAAAAAAAAACTTTATTTTGTTCGTTTGTAATTTTGTCGTCTCATGAGTGTTATTTTAACAAAATTACATTGTTCAAGAAAATTACTTACCTTAGGCTATGGAAAGAGCTGTCAGCTACGTCGACAAAACTAAGCTTTCCGTAAAAAAATATTTTACATCATTTTGGACTGCAGATATATTTCATCTACAAGAAACTTTTGAAAATCAATACAGCTCTTTAATTAGTCACAAATTTTCCCCACGTCACCCCGTTTTAATATATGAAGATATAACGAATAACTCTTCAATCAAAGAAACTTTCAAATCAATCTCTTTACATCTCGAGACAAAGACACTTGAGAGTTGCATTCAGTTTTATAATTAACGAAATTATGATTGCGGTGTTAGTTGGGTGGTTACCGTAAATTTGAAGATTGCTTTTATCATATTGTTCTCCTCACACGAGTCGCGTTTCATTCTGGGAATCTAAACAACCTCCTTAGTATCCCATAAGTACCTTTTACAGCATTGAGTAAAATATTACGAATGCAAACATGATTCCAGATGTGAAATGTATGTATGCGAGATTTATACAAACATGGATGTGTGAATCTCTGGAGAAAGCTTAAGGATTACCTATACGCAAAATCATAAATTTATAGTGAGTAGTCACAGAAAATGTTTAATATGCCTTAATATTGATTGATATTTTATTTTATTTTTCAAATTTTTGCAAACACACAGTTTTTTAATACATAATAACAAATACACGAATAATACAACTCATAAACCAGCAAAGATATATATTTTTTAAAACGGGGTCACCAGAAGAACACGTGTATGTAACTACATGTCGAGTCGAATTATATTTAATCTATTGAAATAAACTTCCATATTAAAAAATAAATAAAAGCACTACAATAACTTGATTTAAAAAAAAATGAATCATAAAACGACTACAGAGGAGGCCAAAACTTACCTGACTCCGCAAGAAACGTTATTCCGGCTAGACAATTTGAACCACAATATTGTCAGTTTTAAATCGAATTGTCGTTAGTCTCATTGCACAGTCTATTGAATATACACCTCAATGGACTCGCATAACAGTGAAGCTACACAAACAACATTGCACAAAGTTACATTCAGCGACAACTAACTTTGATGTTCTGGGAACTATTGTTTGCTCCTCAAGCCGCATTAAGGATTTCGCATTAAAGTAATTGATGTTTGAGGGAAGAGGACTCGATATTACCGTTAAAACCATCTCCTTCTCCAAGTAACATAAAATACCACACCTCTTCATCATTCATACATGCGGGAAAGAGCAATGTCTTTTCATAATAATTTATATGCAGTTCATACTTAATCAATAGATCAATGTTAGACCATTCATTAAAACATTTTCTATCTTTGTCCAGAGTTTAAGGCTTCTTAATTCTTAAAATACAATATGAAAGAGAGTTTAATGGAGTTTCTGTGGGATGTGCTTCAAACATGAAGTACTGCCAGTTTTACTGACACCTTTCTATATAGAAGAGTAGGTATCATTTATTTATCAATTTATATCAACTGGCTGGCTCAACGTGGGATGAATCAGCGCTTACATTAAGGATCTCTGCACTGGCCTTGGTTTACTCAGCCGCAAAATACGCCGCTCCCGTTTCTGCAAATAGGACCCAAACACACTAAGTGGAGGCAGAGTTCAAAAACATGCGGCTGATCACGGGGGCTGTGAGGTGCAATACTTCTGAATGACATCCTGAGCTCAGCAACATACCACTCATCCGCCGCCTCAAAGCAACCAACAAAGAATGGACGAAGTATAGGCGGAACCAGTCACTACTTCTGCATCAGGACGTACCTATACCATTTAACCCCCGACTCAACTGCAACAGGCCGGCTGACGCTACTGCCCTCCGACATCTATTAAGAAATGTGGTAGTAAAAGTGCAACAAAAAGACTTGTCAAGGAATGGCTCTTGAAATGTGGATTTGTTTATAATTGAAAAATCTGTAAATAATTATGAATAATATTATGTTTGCTGCTGTTGGTTAGGTTTTAAGTTACTATTTCTTATTATTGTTTTTATTTCTGTAGAAGAACGCGCCGACAAATCCATTTGTATGGATTTGGCGCGACTTCATTATTGTACCTTAACTTTGTAATAATTCGTTTTAAATCTAATAAATAAAAAAAAAAAAAATAAAAAAAATGGAGAGGGACTTCAGTGGGCAATCCCAATACGGGGAAGATTGGCGAGCCTCAAATAGATACTCAGGGCCTGATGCAGGTGAGGTTAGCAAGGCTTGGTTTCAGTCGCACAAGACGTCAATGGGTGGCGTTTGATAGGGTCCGCACGGGACACGGCCGATGTGGTTAAGTAGGTACCTACAGATAGCAGATGCCTGAATCCCCTGCCTGTGACTAGGAGAACCTATACAAATCATCTAAGATATATATCGTGAAGTTTTGCTCCCTGAAAGCGTTCCCCGGTACATAAAGTGAAATACACATTACACAATGCCTCTCCTAATACCTTGTAATGACTTAAAAACTTGGATGTTGCTTTGTGTCCTGGATGCAGCAGTGAAATCTTTGCTTTTGTTTCTTACCTTCTGACAATTCTCTTCCTTGGTGGACGATGTCAAACGATAATAAAATTAGTTATTTATAAATATTTATAAAAAAAAAGAAAAAAAAATAGATTATATTTTTAAGAAGCTCTGATTTAAATGTAGGTATGTCACTATAGGAAACGAGAGAAATTAATCTGAATTAAATGAAACCACGAAGCGTTTTCCCTGCCTACCTCTTCAGGGGCACGAGATATTTGAGTGTTCAGAGGTTAAATAACGTGTTTTTAAAAAAATACAGCAGAGTATCATGCTTACTTGAGCTCCACATAACTGAAATATCCATAACTACATACCTCAAATATTCTGTCAATAATTCAAAACGGTAAAAGGAAGGTGGTAGGTAGGTAGGTGTAGTATCCAGCACACATGTCCCATTTTATGACAGGATGCTCTGGAAACAGACAACGGCTTGTCTCCCACTATTAGTGATGTGTATGTGTGATGGAGCGAAAAGATCAATGGAATCATTCGGTGATAAAGCGGCGATGCGCGGGTAAAATTAATAATAATATTATAATCAAAATGTCAAACGCACGTGTGTGTTTATCACAAGGTACTCGTCTGCTTGTCTATGACCCGTGCGGGTATAGGATTATTATCTCTATGGTACCTATTTAGTGCTACATACATTCATTTGTTTGCAGCCAGATAACATTAAATCTAATAAATCATAATATTAATTGCATCTTTATTTGTTTCAGCAAGTATTTATACGATTGACAATTATTATTATTACCTAAAGTTAAGAGAGGCGACAGTGAAGCAAATAGCTTAAAATACCGAGGATGTATGTCGTATGTATAATGTAATAGCCATCAATCTGAATAAAAATAGAGAGCCCGAAATTCCAGACGAAGGATTGAATAGTGCCATTTTCGAAGCTCTCTACCAGCTGCTGTGCATTCTTGGGATGATAAGCAACTAAGGGATGAATAGAATGAACACTAATATGAACAATAAAACTCCTGTAAACGGCAACAATAAAACTTCTGTTCGAATGACTCTCGCAATACGCAGATTTCGCGGTAGGAGTCTACAGATATGTCATCAGACTCAACATATCTTGGACCAAACAAGTACTTCCCTTTAGATAATTCATAAAGAAATCCAGAGAATTTCATGTCGAAACAGATTTTTTCGACTTGAAGACCACAGATGATCATTGATGGATGCCTACAAGATGATGCGGGAGAGTTTTCACTATCCGAAACCGGTAAACAAAAAATATATTATAATATTTCAACGGGTGAAAGCTAGTTTTATTATAAACTTGTGTTGTTCCATAGCATCAACAACTTATTGATTTATTTATAAAAATTTCTTTGAAGACAATCACTATCAGTGTAAACTCTATCATCACCGCCTATAGTTTCCTGTCTATGTACCTACAACTAAATAATGTCGAACAGTAAATTAACATTATTATCATTGCAAAATGAATGTTTTCTTTTTTATACATACCTAATTGAATATTTATTTAATGCGCTTTGAATCTGAGCCAATTTATAATCTAATTTGATATAATACGAGATCATATGTGAGACAAGATTGAACCTTTATCATTTTTTCCGCTTGCTTTCCAACAATCGTCATTCCTTTGTTAGACCTACAGAGTCAGTTTCAACGGAAATAGTTTTTTTTTTATTTCTTTCTTTTAAGCGTCATTCATTCATATGTCATTTGAGGTACTTATAGGTAAATTACCAACACTATAATCATAATCAAAACGTATAAAACGCAAAATCTAAGACACAGCGGATTGTAGTAGATCCTGTAGAAGGTTCTCTGACTATTTATTAATTCATTCTCATCCCTTTACAAGCACTTGATGTCGTCAAAAATGACATCGAAATAAGTTAATCAATAGGCGAGGCTGAAAATATGTAAAGGGCCCAATCAACCTCCTGCCGGTGAATTTATTGAATACGTGGATAGGAAGGGCGACGACAACCTAGTATCCACGGTAGCCAACAAGAAATGGCAACGATAGAAGACCATCCCTTAGACCAGCGATGCACAAAACGCGGCCCGCCTCAGGTTTTCTGCGGCCCGCCGACAAATTAAAATATTGGAAAATCAAAAGAATATTACTTAAAATAGACCTGAGTAGATAATTTTGTACGTAAACCTACGCCGTGCCGAGAAGAAGCCAGAGTCTGTCATGTGTTTTTGGATTGTTTATGATTTTAATTGATGTTCTGTGCTACATTTGAAATTATTTTAATTATCCATTATAAGTGTATGTATTGCATGTAAAAATGATTCCACAAGATTTCTGTGTTTAGTGTTATGACAATAATATTTTCTATTTTCCTAAACAATGTTGTTTTAATTATGTTTTTGTTCAATCATCGTGTACAAAATGCATACCTTACTGTTCTTCCAAAAGTATTAAGTGTACTCACTTTTGTAACATGCCATTGATTGTTGTTTCTTTTTTTTCCTCCCCCGAGGATCCACAAGACAGAGCGGCGTATACAAAAGGCAGACCCCACCATCATGTGGGAATAATAATTTCCCGGGAGAAGAAGAAGAAGTGTTAATTTTTCCATAGCGGCCCGTCCTTGGCTCATAATCTTCCCCAGTGGCCCCTGTTACCTATAAGTCTGATGTGCATCCCTGCCTTAGACTCTCCAAATAGTAAAAGGACACTAGATTTATGGGCCACATAAACACATAATGATTGATTTGAAAAGGAATAGATCGCAAGATCACTCAAGAGGTAAGAAGAAGAAACTCTGCTTAGGGTCGAGAAGGGTAAACAATTTCACAAAATATATTTTCTAGGGAAAGTTGAATAGGTACTTAAGCTCAACGGTAAGTATATGGTGGGCTTGGCAAATAATGAAATCAATCTCATGGATATTCCAGTAAGGCATTAGAAATAGACATAAATGAATGGTTAAGATAATAAGTGATTATGAACTTTATATGTTAACCATTCATCCTATATCAATATTTTTATTAAGACACCTATTATATTAAAAGACAAGTGCTTGAAACTTGCCGGATTAAACGCATGAGTATACATGGGCGTTTTTAATATAAGATAATTTTTACAGATCTTTCAGAGTTTCTTTTAACCTACATACATACAGTTAACTGCAACAAAATATAAATAAATAATTTGTAGGTAGGTAATGTAACAGAATCGAAAAATTTTACTCACATCAAAAGTCTTCAAAAAATTTCATCTTGTAACTTTATTTTATCGTTTCAAAACGAAATAACTACATTCACGTTTATTGAAAACTCGTAAAACTGTAAAATAAAGTGATGTGAATTTTTAAAATGCTAAGATCGCATTTTTGAAATGCACAAATGAGTATGTAGCTTGTATTTTATTGGTATTTTATATGCCACCTACCGAACTTTTGATACAAACATAAAATTTTTCGTATTCGACCGACTGGCGACCGTCTTCCAATGGAGTATTCATTTTTTTTTTGAAAGAGGGCTAAGGGACCAAGGTACCCTTTGTGTCACTGCGACCAGAATAGGAATATTGTGACTTCCCTCAATGTTACAGCTCGTTATCCAGGCCTATGTGAGTCATTTAGCTAACAATTTGCCTAGGTGCAAGCAGTCTTGCCTTCTCAGCGTTCAGTAGTGGCCCACCGAGTGTATGACTTCTTTTGTGAGCGAGTGCTTCACAGCTGCAGAGGATGTGAATTGGTGTTTCGTAGTCCTCTGAGCAGAATCTGCAGATTGGAGTGTCTGAGAGTCCTATTATGGACATATGCTTGCGCAGTCTGCAGTGTCCTGTTAAGGTCCTCGTCAGGATCCTTATTTGTTTTTTGGAAAGCTTGAGTGCTTCAAAGGTGAACTTCTGCGAGTACCCTGTGATTAGTTCCTTCGCATGTTTCATCCCTGGGTTATGCAGTATTCATACCTGTAGCAATTTTTTATATTTCATTGATTTAAATGTCTAAAAATCTAAACACTAGTAGGTATATATGCAAACGTTAAGATGGATAAGAAATCTGACTGCATTCTTACTAATACTAAATTTTTCGAGTGGGTAGTAAAGTGCATATACAAAAAATATACCTAATATAAACTTTCACATTACTTATTTTTCGACAGTAAGAGTCATCATATTCTTAAGTGAATCTATTGAATACTCAAATTATGTACTTTGCAAAATTGCGCCGATATGCCGATGCCTACCAAACTTTCTGTTTCTGATGACATATTATTATTGTAAATGATTATTAGTGTCTTTTAGTGCGAGCAGAGTATAGTATTTTTCTGATATGCTTAGTTCAGTAATAATTATCATTATTTTGTGTCGAGCAGCAAATATGGTCGAAGAACCTCGACACTCCCGCCAGAGAACCGAAAGCTGCATTAATTTTGTGTTTACTGAAAGCGAAGAACTCTTGGATCGGATCTTGCAAAAGCTAGCAAACTATGGGAATGGTATTGGATAATCATAAGACCCAAATATAGCACTAACTTCTACTCTTTGAAAGGACTTGGTTTGTGAAGAAACCATTGATGTCAGGATGTTTGAAGAAAGATCTAACACTCGAAACTGATTAGGTACTGATTAAAATATTACATTCGCATTCGTGGTATTAATGGACCTTTCATTCCATATTAAAGTACAAAAAAAGCTTACCACTTTTTTTTACCGTAACTTTTATTTTTGTAAGTAGCTAAACATAAAAAATGTACAATGTAAATTAAAATGGGAAGTGGCATGATTTAGTAGTCGGTAAAAAGAGAAACAAAATATTCATTAACATAAATAAAAAATACAGACAAGAGACATTAATCAGCGAAGTTAAAGAGCCGATATGTTGAAAATAAAATAAATAAAAAATGCCATAAATGAGCAAAGAAGCCGTCAGAGCGTCCCACAGAGGGCGGCGCAGGGCGCTAATGAAATGATATATGGAGGGAGCAAATACTTTCAGTAGTTCACATGCAGATGCCTAATCAAAACATGAAGATGTGTTTGTGTATTTTTTTAAGGAACGGAAAGTGCTTATGAAACAATTTTACGGAAGTTTACACACGCCGTGCCTAATTCAAGTGTCATCCACTCCATGCATGCTGCAACTGCGAAATATCTTCACGACATCTGCGGCAGAATAAGCTTTAAAATATCTACGTTAAGTTATGAGATAAAAATAAAACACTTTTTTATCGCTTTGAATACAAACTGTATTGTTTTTTCTTATTTCGATAAGTATATTTTCATTATTCTCAAGAGATTTTTAATGTTTTTGTACGGTAAGCTATATAAATAAACGCAAAACAATCTTCCATATACCTATGTACCTACTGTTGTAATACATGAATTGTTTTCAACCATGAACCCGTTTTTGGATAAGAATGTCTAATTTATTAATGAACCTGGGCTCACCCGAAGTATCCACAAGTACACTTTCGACATCGTCCACATTATATTTAAAAAGGTCGGCACTGAGCCACGAACTTTATCATCATTTCTGCCGCTTTTCATAGATCCTGATGATCTGTTTGTGCTGTTGTTTTAGCCTCTTGGGCGTTTGACTGTCAACTGTCTCTCCAACGCTGCAACGCTTTGGTAGTCTTCTTCCCTCAGGGTTAGTTTGAAGATCGACACGTGAATTTATATCGTCCGACATTCTGTTCACATATTCATTCCAGTCTCTCCATCTTTATTCGCCTTTATAATCGTGCTTAAATAATAATAAAGGCAAAATACGCATAAAAAAAGCATTTCGTCTCGTCTAGACCCTGAATCACGACCTAACAGGGCATATTTAAATATGCTCCCAGACATTTAAATTTATTCAACTGGAAAGCCTGATGAGTGGTGTTGGTTATCTGTGTATTTATTTCAGTCAAGGCAAGGGTTTCAAGAAAATTCATTTTGTGAATAGTTTCACATGTGTTTCGTCCTATTGGCGGATATCTTTCTAAGACACAATAGTTGATAGCAAAGACCTTATTTCATACACAGAATCATCAACAATCAAAAGAATACATAGGAGAAACAAACAGTCAGGACAACATCTTCACGCAAGATTTTTGTGTTTTCACGATAGCTATAGGTATTCGTAAAAGAACCGAAATGAATTCTATCGATACATCTGGTCGAAATTCAGACCAAACAACACTATCGCATTTCTACATACTGCATAGCTTCAACCTTATAACATGTAAATTACTGAAAAAAATACAAAAATTGATAATTGACATAATTTTATGCTTTGATACAATATATTTTTTTTAAATTGAGAGAATGCCAAAAGAACGTGTTGTTTTGACAGCCAATCCATATTTTTGCTGGATATTTAGATCGATTTATTAAAGTCGTGCAAAATTATGCCAATACTACAAATGAGTAAAAATAAGTTCATTGAATTACCTGTATGCACCTACTTATTAAAATTTGGAATGTTGAATAAAAAGAGAAATATTAACTTAGCGATACATTAAAAAAAAAACAACCGGGAATCCCCCTAAAGCTGACATTTTTTTTATAAACTCGTATACCTATCTGTAAGTGGATACTACTTGTAAATTAGCCAAGAAATGCATGTGTCAAAACACATGTTACATTAAGGAAACTAATAGTGTGGTATGTTGAAAGTCTTCACAAATTTGTTTTGAAATTTAAACCGGTCCTAAATACTGCATAACGTTTCGGTGAAATTTTATATGGAGGGTGCAGGGAATGTCGCATTGCTAGAAACCATTCGTAGGGGAAGCAACTTCATATTAAATTAACGTGAGGTTATCAGCAGAATGTATGGGAGACGACTACTAAAAGCAGTTTGGAAACGGCTAAAAAAAGAAGATTCCATGCATCATCGTTTTGGATATGAAGAAATCTTTGCTTAGTCTTCTATATCTCCAGGATCAAGATTCAAGACTCTGGTTGCTCTTTTGAAATGTCATTATTCAACTCTTTCTTAATCATTTTGGGAATATCCCTGGTCAATGATTTTCGGGATCGATTATTGTGTTCCCAAACATATTGTTACTTCCCACTTCCTTTTCTAAAAGTGTTTAAACTCGTAGATCTCAAAAAATATTCCTTTCGCTATTATGTAACTTGGAAAGGTTCTTTAAAAAAAAATACCATTCTTTATAAGAAAATATATTTTAGATATTGAAAGAATCCTTTTTAGAATTTTTATTTCTGGCAATATTGTTTTTTACTATTATATTAAATTCACTCATTCCGAAACCTTTTAATTGTAAGTCAAACATGAAATTGTATGCCCTTCTTCATAATAAAAAAAAAACTGTAAACGATCAGATATAAATATAATTCTGACGCTTGTATACGCTCAATCGATATTAGGGAACGTTCAAGACATATCGCATTTCAAGAAATCCGTCTGAAAGAAAATACGAGTTGGGGTAATTCTTAACAGTACCTAAATGCAGCCAATGAAGTAACGAATGAATTAATCAGGTATTCCTTACAAACCAGTGATACCTGAACACTGTCAATGTCATGTTAGTTATCCACGAAGGCTATACATTACTGAAGATATACATGTTTTGAACGGTAGTTACAGCCATACAAAATAATTGTTCAATAAAGTATTGAATACGACACGCTCTTTCAATGTTGCGATGTTCAGTTTGTAACATTTTATCCGTAGTTGGTTTAAGTATGATTTAATTAAATTGAAACTTTCTAAGCATTTCAGTAAACAAATATCAACGGTGAGCATCCAAAAAAAAGTAATCCTCGATCTGTCATCACGGGAGCAATCAGTTGGTCAAAAATATGATTTACCGTTATACGAAATAGCAATAGGCTGTTGTGATAGGCTTTAACCTATTTTTTTTTACTTTTCATGAAGTAATTTTATGTGCCTGTAAGCCCTGTCTTGATTAAATGATAATAAAACGACATGAATATTCATCATAAAAGCCTTATTGTAACACGACAAGACTGGCACACACCAAAGAACCTTACTTAAAGTTACTAGTGCCTTCTTGCAAAAACAGCATTTATTTTTATTTTTTTAGTTTAAATGTCTATGATTATTCAACTGCAATTGTCATAGTAGTTATTGGAAGATGGTTGGTTAAATGTATAATGAATTCTGTAGAAATAAGGAAGTAAGTGAAATAATGAGTTGACCAACTTAAAAAGTATTGAAGAAAATAAATTAAAAAGGAATGGGAACACGAGATGTTGAAAAAAGTATGAATTAGATACCAAATTAATAATAGTAGGCACTGCTGAATGAATTTGACGGGTATTTATTTGTTAGCAAGAACCTGTAGAAAGGGGAAGTCCAGACATAGGGGGTTGATTCGTGATAGTGATAGGCTGATAGGGCCTATTTCTAGTGGTGCATAATCACAGTCTGATTTGGCACATACTTTACAGATACTTAGCAATAATATTAAGGAACATTTATTGTTCCTTAAGATATTTATCTTAAGTTTCCATAATATCATCTGTTTAATAGATAAAAATACACTTTATTTCATGAAATTTGCAGGTGCTAACATAAATAAAACCAAATTTTTAGTTTGCTTCACCAAGTAAAATCGTGTCAAAAAGTCGAAATGTGGGTAAAGGGCCAGATTGAAATGTCCTGACTTAGAAATATCAGGCAATGGATCGGAATCCAGCCGTCGAAGAGTCCAAGACAGCCTTCGCTATTGTAGAATTTGACGTCGGAGACCTTAAATAGCACAACAAGAATAAAATGTAACTAATATGCAAAATAAATAAAACAAAACTTAACAAGGCAGTTCTATATTTAAGATATTTTACAAAAGTCAAGCAAATCAAGAAATTGCTTATTGCAAAAAGGGTAGAAGACGTAAATGGTATTGGGCAAAGTGAACATTGGGAGAAACATGGAACGTCAAATTATTTAGTATAGATAAACAAAGAAAGTAAACACAACTAGAAAGAAAAGTCTACTAAGAATAATCTATCTTGGGATAAACCATTCGAGACAGAGAGAGAGAGAAAGAGAGAGAGAAACTCCAAAATTTGAGACTTTGCGATATCGGAGATGTTGTGCAATGAGGAAGAAATAAAATGCGTTACTGGAGAGATCTCGCCAAAAGAAGGGATTCGGTGAGAGTGGTAAAAAGAAAATACTATCAGACCTCCTGAATACCCACCAAAAACATTTTTTTTTTTTTTTTATAAATGAATCTGTGCTCACTCAAAGTGAACACAAATACACTCTTTGACTCTTTCACAGTAAGCTACTTAAAGCTTGTGTCGTGAAAGAGGAAGATGGTCGGCACCTGGGATCGAACCACGACGTCCGCAGTACGAAAGCCGGCGTTGTAACCGCTGGGTCACCAACCACTTCATATGTAGGGATAGTTGGACTTACGCATACCAAGAAAAACATACGCATGTACAAGAAATTTAATAAAAGAGAAAGAAGATTTTGAAGAGGATGTCACGACGAAATAGAGGTTGACTTACACTTTACTACTTGAGTATGCAAACGTGTGGTCATTATAGGGATATTGTTTAGCGTCGCGTTAATGATTGATAAATTACACGCTCCGTTGGATCAAGGAGTGCGCCACGCACGAACTAATTCCGGGGCACGTGCGCATGCATGCCCCGATAGCATCACCCACTGCAAACAAAAGCCTTTATTCTTGTGTAAAAGTCTGGCTTAAAGGGTTCCCATATTATTTATTATTTGTTTTGTTTTATTCAATAAATTTTTAAATGCACTCGATGTTAGTACTTCAAGACTTTATTTTGAGTTTTAATAAAATCTTTCCTTATATTTTGCCGATCTGAAATTATAAAATTTGAATTTATATTTTAGGACCTATATAACATACTAGCTAGTTACCCGTGGCTTCGCTCACGTGCTTTTTGGTTTCTCTTCCTAAACTGGGGGAACGCTGACACCTACATTCACTGTGTATCAGCATTTTCTAATTCGTCAAAGAAGATAACTCTTGTATGTATCGTGAGTAAACTAACCAAGAGGCGGTTCGTTGATATATCTGCATAATGTGCACTGTGCTCCTTGCTAAAAATACATTATTAATTCGTCTTATTTAAACTAATAAATTAAAATCATCATTAAAATATTTCGGAAACAACATCCATATTTTATTTTATTCGTATCCCAGGTGGGAACAAATAACACTGCTTAAAATAAATCTTTGACAAAACAATGAAACCGGTTGATTTTTATTTTAAAGTAAGAATCTATATATTAATTTACAGCTTTCTCACTTAATTTATCTAAGAGATATGGTTTTTCGAAAAAAACTACTACGCACCCTAATCGGAATAATATAATTTGACTCTATCTGCAGTTGAAATTTCGATAAAACCAGTTTTAAACGTTTCGGCTTTTTTCGATATTTTTATAAAATTCTGAAATAGGTATAGGCACCGAAACTCGTAAATTTGTCATAAAAAATGTTTTACTTTATAAAAAAAGTTACATGTAAAATGAGATCCAACTGTCGATGGCCTGCTATGATGTATGTATTTTTTATAGAAAAATAAAATATCTAGTTGTAGCATTTCGGCGTTTTTCGATATTTTTATAAAATTTTGAAATATAGGCACTGAAACTCGTAAATTTGTCATAAAAAAAATATTTTTCTTTATAAAAAAAGTTTGAGAAATCCTGGAACTTCTTCATTAAATTATATTTTAGATATTGTATTTTTCTATATACGTACACAATTTTAGGGTTCTAGATTTTATGGTTTTCGAGATATATGGAAAAATTAAATAAAAATTCAAAGATTGATAACCCCTGATTGAAAAAAAATTCAAAATTCTGAGTATACAAATTTTGTATGCTTATAGTATTCAATATTTTCTGAAATTTTAGGATCTGTGCATCAAGCGAATCAAAAGTTATAAAGAGGGGATGGATACACACACATACACGTTGGAAAAGTGCCCCTCCCCCCTCCCCTCTAATTAATGATATCTTTTGAAAACGAAATAGTATAATTTGACTCTTTCTGAAGAAATCATTTTTTTGAAATTTTGATAAAACCAGTTTTAAACTTTTTAGGAGGCACTTAAAAATCATCCCTTTTTATATGTGCCCTTTTTCGTCCCTTTTAGTTAAATTTTGGAAAAATTGCCGAATATGCTAACACTCATTTCTATAGAAGAATTCATATGCCAAATCTCAAGTTCGTACCATGTCTAGTTTCCGAGATATTCGCATACTTTGAAAAACATTCAACCCTATTTTTCACCCCCTTAGGGGTGGAATTTCCAAAAATCCTTTCTTAGTGGAAGGTTTTGTATTGAGACCTACCTGATTTCCAAATTTCACTTCTCTACGATTAGCCGTTTGGGCTGTGCGTTGATGAGTCAGTCAGTCAGTCAGTCAGGCACTTTCCTTTATTATTATAGATTATTATATTCAATGCAACGGAACTTATGCCCCTACCACACGCTCCGTCTTACCTGTGGTCTTGCCTGCGCAAGCCTGGCTTGTCAGGTAAGACGGAGCGTGTGGTTGGTATAAAACAGTACACGGCACGCTCCGTCTTACCTGACAAGCCAGGCTTGCGCAGGCAAGACCACAGGTAAGACGGAGCGTGTGGTAGGGGCATTAGTTGCAGAGTGTCTTCCTCGTCTTCGGAACCCTGATTCAACTTTTCATTTCAACTGCACAAGACCACGTCCAATGGACAGCTTTTGTTGCCTTCTATGTATTTAAGTGGAGGCTTAAAAAGATTTTTGATTGATGTAAAATAATTAGGAAGACGCCCATTTAATGGACTTTCGACTATAGACAATGACATGATTTAGTCCCCCAGTTCCTACCAAATCCCTCTTTTAAGAGACACGTAATTTTTTGTTTCCTGCAACAACGGTTGTCGAAAAGGGTAGGTATTACTTGCGTACCTACAAACGCATATTGTTGACGGAGTCATGCCTACATATTAAGAAAAAGAAGGTTTGATATTCCACGTGTATCTTGATTTATAGGTGAAAAATGACATGGCATGGACGAAGGTATTAAGAAAATCCTTACCTGTCATTTGGAGCTTGTGAAGAAACCTTCTCAACGTGAGGCGGCATTGGGGTTGGTACTCTAGGAGGGGCTACTGGAATTGGAGTCCCTCTCCGTCGAGTAATCTTTTTTCCCTCCATCATCTTCATTTTCTGAAACATAGAAGAATATAATGGACTTTTTGACTACAAGTTTATGGTAAGAATATACCTTTTGAAGAAGGAAGAATTTGACAGTTGGGATGTTTAAAGGTTTGTACATTACCGTTCACGGTAGCCTAGTCGTTTACCGATAAGTTCCGGGTTCGAAACCGGTTAAGATTTTTTTAACCTAGGGTTGACATCCTATCTCAGATTGAACGAGACCGGTCAACTAGAGATATTACATTCATCAGCATTGCATTTTACATAATTGCGCTGTCTTTACCGATTGTTTGTAAAAAAATATTTACTTACATATTGTTTACGTACTACGGCATATTGTTTCGAATTAGATAAAACTAGTTGTTAGTTAGCTAAGTTATAAGTATGGGCAAAAAACGAAAATAATTGCTCAAAAAGCACGCTCAACCATTCAATTAATGTTCATTCTACAATAAAACGAATGTATCAGTTTCGTATGTCAAGGACTTCAAACAAAATCTATGTAAAAGTGCCAAAAACAGATGTTTTTGTGTAAAAACCCCTTAAGTCTCAACTATTTAACTCTAACTTTTCAAACAGAATCCTGCTGTTGCTTTTCTCATAAATGAACGAAATATACGTGCATTCTGGGGGGAATTGACATAAGAATAGCCTCAACACCGATTGACTGATCAACCACAAACACCGGCTACCCAAAGCGTTCCTCTTGGGCCACACATATACACGTAGGGAGTGTGAGTTCTGTTGTTTAAAACGGGCGGATACACTCGCATACCCATGTACGGGTACCGCATCTGCAGGGTGAGTCGGATGACACACAACGTCAGTAACGTACCCATATCTCCATGGCAACCAACGTTAATAACTAACGTAGGGCATAGTTCCGAGTCGGAACACCCGCGCGCCCATGGTTACGTTTCTACTGTTACGTTAGATTTTTTTTTGTATGGCAACGTGGCGTCGTGAGGTGAAATGCGAAGTCCAATCACCACTTTGACAGCTATTTTGCGTTAGAAGCTAACGCAAGTACGTTAGCTCCTAACGTAGATTCAACGTCAGCAAAATAGGTGCTGTTGCAGTTCATTCAGTCTACTTTCTGTACTTATATTTCCTTTTTTGTAAGTTTTTCACGAAAAAAATTGTAAGTAACTATTTGTTTTTAATGTTTATAAGTGTTGCGTGTATGATTAAAGTGATTTATTTTTGAAGAAAATAATACATAACCTCGTAGCGTAGTCTGCGATTTTCCGCTATATTTTTCGTTTAAATTACGATTTTAAAAGTAAAATTCCAAGTATACATCATTAATTAGTTACTCATAATATGTGATATTGAAGTCGTAGTAGTAAAATATAAGTTTTTGTGTATGATTTGTTTTTGAAGAAAATAATACATACCTAACCTCTAATTCTAATATGTCGCTTACTATGTGATACCCCGCTATATTTTTCGTTTCAAAGTCTTTAACATTTGTTTTAGCATCATGCATAGCTTCTTTCATTTAAGTGCAGCGTTCTAAGTGGTGATTTAACGAGGACCATATATGGATTTTATTTGGCAATTCAGATTGAATAAACATGGATTTCGCCTGGTTTGTGACGTTTTGCGGAAACACACCACGTTGAAGGAGACGAAATTATACCCACTGGAATTAAAGGTTAAGAGTTTTTGTTATACAGTGTAGGTATACCTTTTCAAATATTTATAATGTACCTATCTCAAAGATCGCTGTTTTATATTATGTGTGTAATTAATTTCAGCTGCTTTTTCCATTATAAGTTTCCTCGCCAACGGGCCATATCAAAAGATTGTTGGCCTTTCCCGTCACAAACCCCAAAAGACCGTAAGGATTGTGAAGAAAGTGGTGTGAGCATTGGCTTGCCTGGAAATTGTTAAATGGATCACGTTCCCAAGCACTCCTCATGAAATAACCCTAATTAAAAACAAGTAAGTATGATTGTTTATAAGTTTTTTTCTGATAAATGTATTAAATGAAAGCAAATAAGTTGTCTTCTTTGTTAATGTGAAATATTTGGTTTGAATAAATCAATCTAGTTATAATGGTATTGAAATCTTTTATTTATTAAACAAACTATATAAATTTCCCCCTCTCGATTGAAAGATATGCCGATCTAAAAGGACATCATGAGGAGAGTCACATCTGGAAAATGCTTGGATTGATGTTTGGATAAGACCAACACATAAGAAATTTACTTACCAAGGGGAACGATCACACAGGTTGTCTTCCATAGAGTTGAAGCCTCTGCTTAGACATACCTATCTCAGTGTGAGGGTTCCACGTTCCACCTTGGCTTGGTGAGGTCTAGAGAGCTTGACAAAACCTGTCACATACCTTTAGCTTACATAGTAACTTTAATCAGCCATAAGGCTGAACTCAACAAATAAGACTTCAGTAAGTAATCAGAGTGAGGGTCAATACCTCATAAGAATGAATACCTCTTGAATGTGGAATTAAGGAGAGATCTTTTAGATTATTCAGTTTGGTTCTTACCAGCTAAGTTTCTCATCTCACAATTGAGTTTAAGGAAATACTTTCTATCCACTACTGAATAAAACAATGTGTTTTTCAATAAAATATTATAATAAAACTTATGTGCATAATGATAAAATTTCACTTGTAATAACAATGAATATTATCCCTCTGGTCGTAGAGCGTCAGGTTTAAATATCCCTCTGGCGAATTATAGAGTAATTAAATTGCTTGCGAGAGGTGTAAATGGTAAAGGCAAATTGGTGTCAAATTTCTTCGATAGATGGTGTTTGATATTCTTCCCTGTAAATGTTGATTGCGGCCAACACCTGAAAACAAATTAGCTTTTGTTAATATTTATTCACTTTTTTGACATTCTCATTGATTCTACTTTGAAAAACAGAATGTAAAATGAATAACAAACCTTTTTCCAACTCTCGGCGGTCCTCGCTGATACGGCCCATTCAGCATTCAAAATTTATTTGTGAGAATCGATCACAAATTGTGGGATCTCACACGCGCTTGAGCTCCAATCTGTGGTCGGGACAAATAATCTCCATGTCTGTAAAATAGAATTGTGGATATATAATATAATACGTAGGAAATGACAAATCGAAATAAAAATGTAACTATCTGTCAATTATTTTGTTAATTGTGTTGTGCAATGATAGTCGACCTTTTTTCGTCTAGCCACATACATACATGTTAAAATCATGAACCTCATTTTGGGAAACATTTTTAGACTTTCTTTTGAGATAATAATAGCAGGTACATCGCTTATCGGCACTTGTACCTATGTACTTCTATTAAAATGTAAATTGCGCGTTGTGTTGTGATGTCGTTTGAAAAAGTTTGATATTTTGTACGTGATACAAGGTAAAATATGGCGAGGTTAGGATAAAACTGTTGTTATGGATGTTAAAAGTAACAAATATTGTTCAACGGAATCTTACTAGGCAGAAAACTTATATCAAAAACTATGATTCTACATGGGAATGACATTGGACCATTTTATTTTTGTGCTCACGCTGCAATTTTTAGCAGTTAAGTCAAAATAATAATAATAAACAGTCACTAAGTTCTATACAATTGTGCTGAATAAAAGTAAAATTGAAAATGTACTTACTGTTTCATAAATCACAAATAATGATACACTGTGTGGCGGATGTCACCTGCTTTGCCGCCATTTTTTCAATGTTTACAAACAAAAATGCGAATATGATACGATAATAATATGAAAGATGATTTTTGCGCATGCGTAGTATGAGTGTTGCCATTTAAAACCATAGACAGGAGTTGTGACTTTTCCCAATTATTCCTTCTATGGTTGTAACGACGCCGTCTAACGTAACGGAGTTGCGTTAGGCGCTGAGGTGTGCAGTGGACTACCAACGGTGAGAAATATGACGTTACAAACGGACGTGCGTTACGGACGGAGTGCGTTAGTGGGGGAGTAATCCGACTTAGCACCCTGTACTGTTGTCATTTTTTTTTATAATCAAGAACATTTATACATTCTTCTACACTATACATTTTCTATCTATACGAGAGCGTAATATTCCTACCTACCTATTAACGAGTGTAAAATTCCAATTTAAAAAAAAAAGTAATTCTTAAACCTAGTAGGTATATAAGTAGTTGTAAATTGGAAAAATTCGTATACTTGCAGTATTATGAATATTATGATCACATTGTTTTGGTAATTACTTTTTTACGTGTAATTTCAATGTTAGTAGTACCTACCTACCTTATATTTGAGGAAAAATACATTTAAGATTGAACTCCTTCATGTGGAATAATTGTTCGAGTCTAGGAACAATTTGGTAGCTAACAAATAATTACTAGAATGAGCAATCAACGTGCTGCTGTTATTATTGAGTGATTCGAGAAACGAATGTCTTAAACAGCTTAGTTCAGCAGTACATTTATTTGAAGACACACTAACAAAAACAGTGGTAATTTCAAAGCTTCACAGATTTCAACAACTGTTTAGAAATATATGAAGATTTAATGACGTGATCTATATGAAAAGTTACAGATAGTCCGAAAATCTTTATTTATCAATCAATTATGATCCCACTTTGGTGCAAAAGCGAGGCAAGGCTTACGCTTCTCCTCTACCGACCTTCTCTTATATCACGTCCAAATCCTTTGAGTACGGAAAACCAAACAGATGATGTGTGGAGTGATAGGGTGGGTCGAATATCTCAGTCCAAAACTCAATCGCAAGCCATTCGTCCATCACTCCAAACGGATCGTTAATGGGGAAACTCAAGTGGACGTGGTCCAAGCCGCTACATCACTTGATTGTCAGTGTTAAAACGTGGTCCAACTTCGTCTCATTTTGTCATCAATAGATAATATCTATTTGAAGTGATTGTGAATGGCGGGCTTTAGATGATTTTTTTTTTTTGATTAATGAATCTGTGCTCACTCAAAGTGAACACAAAAACACTATTTGATTCTTTCACAGTAAGCAAATAAGCTTGTTTCGTGATGGTCGCCATCTCAGCATGAAAATCGGTGACGAAACCGCTTTAATTCAATACCTCTCCATTATGGATAATGGAGATGCGCTGGCTTATAACGTCATTCGTGTGCGGTGGTAATATTTTATCTTCGTAAAACCTACTCGGAAATATTTCTAAACCTTTTTTTTTAGTCTCCATTTCTATAGAAGTTACATACTTCTATTCTACGTTAGCGTGCAAGTGATTGTCTGTATAGAAATCTGAATCCCAGCATTCTTATCAGAATTGCATAAAGAGTACATATTTTGTCGATGTGTATTATGAACTGTTTCAAAAGAATTCTTCTTTGTCCTTTCCCGAGCGAGCTCTTAAGAGTACCTCATAACAAGAACGACTTGAAAAATGATGAATGTAGAACTAAGCGTATCTCACAGACGCTTAGAATAGACGAGCGGTTTTTTTTATTAGCGTTTCTCGTAATTAAGCGCACCCTGTAGAATGAGTATACGTTCGTTAATTATTTTTATACAAATGTCTCCTCAAACAGAATTTGTGTCTAGTTTTTTTTATACCGTGTTAATGCTAAGCGTGAAACTACTCTTTCGTTCGCAGAATCCATCGATCCGTCTTCCATACAGAATAAAAATAATGAAACATAATATTTTCATTTACAAAAATGTTCTTTGAAAAGATGTTTGTATTTTATACATTTTGTTGTTTTTAAAATAGGTATATGGGTTTTAGTTTTTGTTTAATAGTAAAAGGATAATTTGTTGGTATGCTGGAAGCAACATTATTTTTGAAGAATTGTCATTGATATCTAATGTTGCATGCATTATATAAAGAGCAGAAACATATTACCTATAGGGAATTTACTTTGTGAGAAAACGAGGTAGAAAAAAGGACATTTTTTCATTAATATTCCTACGTACCTATCCCTATGTTTAAATGATGAATAAAATACGTACTCGTATATATCGACCTTCTGGAACACATTGGTATTTCAAGTTCAATATTTGACATTTTTGTGATATACATAAAAATCAACTTCTCTGAAATAGTTACGATTCATTTTCTAACTCGAAATTGCTCAAACAAATAATAAAAAAAAAACTATCAAAGAAAATAATGAAGTGATAGTAAAGAAGTGGTTGGTGACCCAGCGGTTACAACGCCGGCTTTCGTACTGCGGACGTCGTGGTTCGATCCCAGGTGCCGACCATCTTCCTCTTTCACGACACAAGCTTTCAGTAGCTTACTGTGAAAGAGTCAAGGAGTGTATTTGTGTTCACTTTGAGTGAGCACAGATTCATTTTTATAAAAAAAAAAAAAAAAATTGTGACATGATTCAGATTCGTGAAAACACTTTTGGCGAAAGGTCTCTAAAAGGGGGATACACATAATATTATGTTTTGTTCAAATTCTTCTAGTTCATCACATTATATCTGTGTAAAATATTATATTTGTATTGAATAAATAAATAAAATAAAAATAAAAAATAAATTAATATCCACAATAATTATGAAAAATTTTACCAATAAATTCAGACGTAACTTATTACTATTTGCAAAGTTTTTCAGCAACGCAAACTTGTAAAACCAGGAAGCGATTTATTTGGACACCAAACGACACTTTTGTACATTGTTTGTTATCACAAACAATTAATAATTTGATTTATATTATGAAACCAGTGATTACAGAAACGAGCTTGTTAACACAAAAACTAATTTATTGAACAGGTCATATTGGTTATGGTATGAATAAATCTTTTTAACTATCATTTACAAGATTAAAATAAATGATAACACTTTGGCAAAGAGCAAATTTGCAAATATCACAAATATGATTAAACCATTATAGAAGTAAATCGCTGATTGCGATACCTAAACAGAACCAGAGATTACTTAGCTTAAATATAAAAAAATTGTATTCTCACGAAGTGAAAATTCATTCTTAAAGAAAAAAATAATGTAGTTGCACTTTCTTAGTAAATTTATAAACTTGAAGAGCACTTTCGTCAATCTGGCGTTGACATTTTAAGAGACTCAAATTGAATCTTCCGATAACGTCAACATGAGATTGACAAAAGCGCTCGAACTCGTTAATTTATCGTCCAAAATTAAGTACGTTGTTGAAAACATTGGTACTATATTCTTTCCAGCATTTATCACGGGAACACACAATTTATTTACTTTATTAAAAAAAACGTAAAATAAGCCCTTTCAGCGTCGTTCATTATAAGAACAATTTCTCACAATATCTTTTCTTGTTTAAGGTGTTATCAAAATACCTAGATTGAAATTTGTAAGCCGTTCTCCTCAAATTTTATCCTTTTAAGAAAACCTTAATATTTACTTAATTATTATACTAAGTTCATTTATGCCGGAATAGTTTTAAAAACAAAACACACAACCATCAAAGAAGTGTGAATAACAATTCTATGTCGAGGAGCATTGGTTCCGATAAATATTAAATCTATTTCGGGCATTCAACGGCCATCTGTTTTTCTTAAGCATTCGCCAATTTCTTCGTGTCATGTCGATGTGGTCTGCTCTAAGGGCAAACGGATGTGAATGATGAGTTCAAAGGAAATTACCAGCAATTTTAGCTGAGGAAGGTGCACAGTATTATTGTTTACATTTTCTTCACGCGGGACATTCACTTTAGTGGACTTTCGCTTTACCTGGAAATGTTCTGCACTCAATCATATTGCAGTGTGGTATTATAACTTTAAATCAATCAATCAATACTCCTTGTCTGACCCCAATCAGGGGCATAGGGAGGTAACAAGAGCCCTCCAACGCGCCCAATCTTGCGCGGCTTCAATGACCTTTTCCCACACCATGTCCAAATCCCTCAGCTCTTCTTCGAAGGAATGGAACACGATATGAGAGGGTCATCCTCGTCTTCCGGACCCTGAAGGGAGGAAGAACAGCGCTCTCCTCGGCACATTAAATCATATAACTTTAAAGCGTAGTTCAGACTATCTTTATTCTACTCAATATAATAAAAAATGGTTAGGGCGAAGGGGAAATTTTCCTGCTTGTCAGGTGGTCAAATCCAGATCTCGAATGTAGTCTTTAGCCCTGTCTGTCAGTATGGCGAAGTCCGAGAGACTACCCTCGTATGCCCTGTTGCTGCATTCCGATAATATGTGGCTGATGGTCTGCCTGTCAGCTCCGCAGTCGTGACATTTTTTTATTATATAGACTATTTAACAAGAAAAACAAAAATATACTTATTAATTGAATTATATAATGGAAATTGTGATGAAATGGCCATACGCTAAATAAATAATAAATAAATTCTACTCAGACTATCTAAATTCCCAAAAAAACTGATTCAACTTGATAAACCAACGCCGCCTACCCAGCGGGAGAATGTTATAACAAATCATACAATGTAAAACTTACTCACCGGAGCTAAAATGTAAAAAATTCGCTTAATACAGGAACTTCATAATAAGAGTTCTTTACAATAAATTTTCATCATCGTCACATGGTAACCCCTAGCAATAATATACTCATTTATAGTCGATTACAAGGCTTAAGACTACCTACATTAGGATTAACATGGAATACATACAATGAACAACCTGGATATCTCTTGTAGTTACTTACATACACAGATACCTACTTCAATCCGATCAATACAATTAATCGCTTAAGTATCTAATTCTTTGTAGTAGGTATATGTTTTTAAAAAATAATAACTAATTAAAAATATCAGACTTAGTTTTATACCTGTACAACACTACTCGCGAAGTTGATCGAACATAGGCGAATACGATAGTGTGGAGAGGCACTTCGCCTTACTTCGTCCGAGGTACTTCGGACTTCGGTCAACTTTCCCAAATACTTCGTCGAGGAACATCGCGAGAGTGAAGTGCAGGTATTAGAAATTAGTAATTCTTTGTCTTCTCGATTCGTTAACAAAGCCCTGTACCTCTATTCCGAATATTACTCACTATCGTAAATGAGAAACTCACGGGAGTTTTGTATGAGCTGGGGAGCTTTTCGAAGTATTTTATAGGGGAGCAATACATGCTTTCACACAAAATTTTCATACTTCACGCCAGCGTAAATATCACGGAAACATAGAATAGGGGCCCTTGTTTGATTTTCAGTTGAAATTTCTACTCAACGCTGGTAAAATTCTTTGAAGAAACCAGTTTCTTGAAAGAAACTGAGTGAAGTGTGCATCTCCCTCCATGCACAAGAAATACTCTCATTGTTTATAGAAATTTTCAATTGAACTTATTTTAGTTATTATCACTATTTTTTTAATTTTAGAAAAATCAATTGAATGATAATTATTAGGTAAGTAATGTGATTTCTTGATCAGCAATAGTGTTGTATTGCCTAATTGCTTGAAGATCAGCAATTGAGGGATTAAAAAGTAGAGGTAGCAACGAAATACGATCTTCAACATCTTTGTTCTTAGAAAACTAAAGAAGTCTAATAATTAAGTGAGGCAACGGGAAAAAGTCTAGACTTCTCATTACATTGCGAAGATTTGCTGACGCTTTAAGCACTACTTTACACAATGACGCTTTACAAGCTGAAATAGGTATATTTCCCGCTAGCTTCAGTCTCTTTGTGTACCTGCGTAATACAATACATACTAATAACAATATCTTGACAATACAATATTCTTCCTACTCGGTTCCCCACCTTGTTTGCTCGCAAACCCCTTCTAATCTAGACAGAGAGCACGCTGCTTCCCCTGCACTGAGGGGAGGCTCGGACGCGACCTGATCGACAAATTAAATCTAATTCACCCCCAACAAAAATTACCTACAATAAAGCAATTAATTTGAACATTTTATTTGATGCTGTTGTAAACACGAAATGATTACAATGGGCATGACTGCGAAAAAGCCATAAAAGATTGACATAGGTCTGAAGAGATTCAAAAGTAAGCATTATAAATTCAAACGTCAATATTGCGATGTTGCATTAGATAACAATATAATAATAAATAATTAATATACTTACTAACACATTTTTATAGAAAGGTGTCAGAATAGACGGCGAAAAGTACTGTCTGAGTTAATATGCTACGACACAAGCTTTTTTTTATTGAAATAGTCAAAGAGTGCATTTGTGTTTACTTTTGAGTGAGCGCAGAATCATATATTTAAAAAAAAATCTTGTCAACCGGTCCCGAAAAGCCAAACCCGGGTAGAAATTTCGTCTGAAAAACTCGGCATCTTCTGATTTGAAAGAGGTATACCTTGAAAAAATCTCGACTCTCAATGACTATCGGTTCTCACATACAAAAGTATGAATAGCCGTTGACTAACTTCTTTGAACGGAATAAACAGAGTGCTCAGCAGCTTATCCCGTTTCAAGGAGACACTCCCCACTTTAGCATACATCACACTGCATATTTCTTAACCTCTTCAGTAACAAAAAAGTGAAGGTACTTGGTACAACCAGCGGTACATACGTGTTTTTTGCAACCCCTAGCTTTACATACCCGGCAATATAGGAGGTGGGTACTAATAATAATTGTTAACCGACTCATCTCACACACACACACCGACACGACATAAGGACTATTATAAATGGCTTTGTGTGTGGGTGTGCGTGTATGTGTGCATATTAAGCTCCTAAGTGGAATATGTTGAATCACAATTGTATTGCACATCTGACATTGGTGTGTTGGACTAGGGATGTGATGTAATACACTATTTCACCCCAAATAGCAGAAGCAATTACCACTTCCTTAGCGACCTCTGGAACCCGATTCTTGAATGTCGCATGATATAGTTGCATACTAAATTTCTCGAACGGAAAGTTTCGCATGGGTTGTCGAAAACGGTATTCTTGAAAGCCTTCGACATTCATGTCGTTCCAAAATTATATGTCGAATGAAATTACTAACAACACTACTTGTGAATCCATTTCCTGTTTTTATGATTTCTGCATGAGCTAGCTGTCATTGAGATTATTTACCGGCGTTTAAAAATGGTTTGAACGTGTTTTCGATCGAACTTTTTGTCAACTTTTCTGCAATATAAATAAAAAAATGTCTTACTGCAAATTTAACAAAAAAAATTGCTAATTGAGGTGATAAGTAGCAATGAGCGATTCAGGAGTGCCATAATTACAAATACTTTTACTATAAAAGATGCGGGAACATATTTTCTATACTTCGAGATTGTGGTTTCGTATTATATTATGGATAAACCATTTGTATGAGGTTTCTATTTAGGGATTACAATCCGGAAAACCGGATCCGGTAATCCGGATGATCCGGCAGAAATTGACGGATCCGTTGATCGGATCCGGTTAATCATATATTAAGGGATTTTTCGACATACTCAACACGGACCGGACTCGAATCCGTATCCCTAGCAATTCCACAGGGTTATTGTAGGTACTCATAAAGAAATGATGAGAAGAAGAGGCAAATGCGTCACACTGAGTGCAGTGTATTGTGTTTTTGCCTCCCTGTGCCCAACGTGGGGTTAGGTAGTGTTGACTTATCGTATTGATAGTATTGACTGTAGTGATAGTGATTATACATTACATAGATTAGTTCGGTAGTCTGTCATAATGTGTGTGCAGCTATATTCAAGGATAAAACTGAAATAATTTTTTAAACACTTATTCTCGATATAGGAGTGTCTCTGATTATTCCCGGTTATAGGTATTACTTCTAGGACGCGGATATCCAACTGCACATCCAACTAAAGAGTGCTCGTCCAAGGGTCTGTTGGTTTATGTGATTTCAACCTCTTATAATTACCAAAATCACCGGATCCGTTCTGTTGACGCGATCATTCCAGTAATGCCTTCTATTGCTACCCCATTGCCTGACGTTCTCGATATCGCAGAAGCTCCGAATCCGGAGTTTCTAACTCTGCCTCGAATGGTTTATTCCGCAATGGGTTGAAGAGTTTTCGAGAATCTTTCTTTTTCGTGGTGTCGGTTCTCTGAGAATCTTTCTTTTAAAATCATGATTAATAAGGCAGGTCAAAATAAATATTTTCGTTATATTTAATTTTGAATTTTTTAATACGTAATCTAATTTTGAATTTTATTATATGGTTACTTTTAAATAGTTTTTACTATTTAAAAGTAATGATACCCTAATTAAATTAATTTCGTATACGTGCTGTTTTATTTTATTGTAAAAAATGTCAATTAATCAAGGTTATTTCAATCCGGTCGGATCCGATCGGATCCGGCCGGATTGACGAAAATCCGGTTATAACATAACATAGCTAGTAGACGTCGAGGCGAAATGAAAGTCCTGACAACATATCAATTAACGTTTTTCCACGTCGCATTTGTCCCATTATTTTTTAAAACAGCTCTCCTAGTTTTTCTTCTGTAAGCATTGAGGCTCCAACCATCTTCAGTTTCAGAAAGGCAATAATTTCCAGACATGCGGTTTTTGGGGTAATTTTGTGTTGTGCAGGTAAGCACGTTGACATATGTCCACCTGGCCATAGGAGAGCAAGCACATCTAAATATTTTTAATAGTGATCCATCAATAATAAATTGTTATAAATAACAGTGAATATTAAGCCTACTCTTCTCTACCGATTCTCTACAGGTCATAAAAGAGAAGGTACTTTGTTAACCGGTGCCAACTAGAAGGATGTTAGAAGTTGCAGTGATTATTGAAATTTACGCGTAACCTGAGGGTCAAGCAAGAGCCATCCCTTGGGCGCAAAGCAGAATGTGACAATCTAAATTCTAAACGATAGAAATGAAAACATATTATTGAATTCTAGATAAAAAAAAAAACAAACCTAGCATGTTGGACGAAATGCTAGAGGAAAAAATAAACAAGTTGGATGGAGTGTGACAGATTCTCGAAAAGAAGAAGAGAAAAGAAGAGAAAAGAAAAGAAAAGAAAAAAAAAGAAAAGAAAAGAAAGAAAAGAAAAAAAAAGAAAAGAAAAGAAAGAAAAGAAAAGAAAAGAAAAGAAAAGAAAAGAAAAGAAAAGAAAAGAAAAGAAAAGAAAAGAAAAGAAAAGAAAAGAAAAGAAATCCTTGTGGGCGACATGAATAATAAACATATTAAAGAAAAATCAATATCAATGTAATACAGTACGTACTTAACATTATAATCGTTTTCGCTGTAAAAAAAATTTTTTTCAGAAGAAACATAATGTTTTAGTTAAGTTCTGATAATTTCCTAACATTAAAAAATTCGGTTAATGTCCAATACCCGACTTTATTAATAGACAGGTAAGGACCATGTGTTTTCCGTACTTAGTATGTAGGTATGTTTGTAAATACATAAATTTGATCTGGCATTCACGTGTGCTGTGAATTTATTTGTATTGAAATGTTTGAGATACGGTAGCGGTGGCATATTAAATGTTTTAATTCAATGAATTATTGTTCTGCTAAGGGAGAAAACTAGCCAAGGTGACAATACAAAGACCAAAGGCCGAAATCATATAAGTCTTTAGTTTCAGTTACCATTAGGTCCAAAATTTGTCATAACTACTCGCTTTTCGGAATCATAAACATCCTTTAGTCATATTTCCGTAAAATGTTACCATCGACTTTTACCGATAGTTGAACCATCGGTTATTTTCTTTTTTTCTAGATTGCTGGCGACTCATTCTATTGGTAACGTATTGCGCCGTGGTTTAAATTATATAGATATTAGCAAAAGAATAGACAATATTCATCTCCAAAAGTTAAGGAAAGACAAAAATAAAAGTTTAAAAAAAAATCAGATTAAAATCATATTTTGTTCTACAAAATTTAAAAGGATTTTATAAATATTTCGACAATTAATACTAAGAAGGTGGGCAATATTTATCGGATATTGGACATCAGGGATATTGAAGTATATAGGTGATGCGTCCCTAAGAGGGCAACCCAAAAAAACATGGTCCATCGACTCCACGTCCAATCCGCACTCACACCATGGAGAAGACACGAGATTAATTTTGAAAAGATGACTATCCAATCTGTGATAGTTGAATCTCATTCGTGATAATGTCACTACTTGCTATTTATTAAATTTAAGCCCATGATACCATGGCTTTCGTGAAATGCTTAATTTTATAGAACGGTAATAATTGCCCTTAGAATTACTCTCCAACTGCCAATAATCACTTCAGTCAGAAAATGCTCTATCAATACATTTTTTTTAAATATCGCCAAGAAACCATCGGTTATCCAGCAGTAAATTTACCTAGGGAAAAAGAAACAACAATAGATTTATCTTGTCACGTATTACAAGTTTTATTACAAATTTAAACATTCTACAGCTGGATTTTTTATGGATTAATTTCCACAAAATCGATAAAGAATCTAGAAAATCGACACTCTGTATGTATATATATATATATATCTTAAGTTCATCTTGTGAATAATTTTAATTATTATTCATATATAGATGAATTTAAGATATACCTACCTACAATTTTATTATTCACAAGATGAATTTAAGATATACCCAGCACGAGTGATCGTTCGTTTTGATAATTAAATTTATTAAAATGAACGATATAAATAAGCATACAAAATAAACAACACGAGTCACTCAGAAGTCAAAAAGGGGGTAGATAATATGTATTTTGGAACTACCCTGAATGTATAATTTGAACATATCTATATGCTGAAAATGGTTTAAAAAAAAATGAAGCAGATGTGAGCATAGGTACTCATATAATATGTGAACTTTTCAAATTAAAATCTAACTTTATATTCGGCTTTTCTAAAGTTTATCATACATGAAATAAGTTTATAAATAAGATAAATCTCAACGTTGAATCGACTATTTCAACAGCATCTAAATACCTCCGCCCCGTAGTTGCACCAACATGAAAGACAAGACTTACTTAGACAACGCCTGTCTCTCGGCCTCACGTGTCATGATCAGATGTTACTTTTATTTATATTAACTCGATAAAAAAATAAACCAAATCTACGCCTGATTGAATACATTTTTACTGTAAAAACGACCTGTCTAAATAGACCGATGCTATAGTTCAAACTGTTGGAATAATCCAAAAATTTAAAACTGTTGGTCTTTTTAACTGTTCGGAAAATCAACTTAACCACAATGATGTGTAATAAACTGTGCATAGTAAAAATACTTTCTAATAGTTCATGATTACGCAGTAAATATGTTTGTTACGAATCCATTTTTCATAACTACTGGTTCATAGGACACCTTTAGAACACGCAAAATTAACTAGAACATCCCGCGTTTTACCCAAAATTTCTCAAAGAACTCAGTGGACCCAGCCAGCAGGATGGCATAGACAATTTCTTTCAATGAATTCTTAAAACCACAGAATAGTTCAGAACCGATCGGGATCAAACACGGAACATCTGGTCCAAAATTAGCTAAATACCAGATTTAAAAAAATCTGTGTTTTAATAATATATTCACGATATAAAGGACCAGCAATAAGGGCTTGAAATTAATTTAAAATCCCATAAATGCTTCGCATACAATGGGTAGGCATGATTAACAACACAAGAGTCCTGCAAAAAGGGCTAGGTTTGATAGAGTGTTGCTGAAAAATATCAAGATCCGAATGGTGTCTACTTGGGTCATGTACTTAGAGGGGGGAAATACTGTTTGCTGCACTTGATAAGTCAGAAAAAAATAAAGGATCGTCTAGGGGTGGGCTGACGGTATATATCCTGGCTCCAAAATATATATGAGTTGGACAGGAACCATAAGTATTGCAGAACTGTTTCGTGTCGCACAGGACCGGGAAACATTCGCCAATGTGATAGTCAACATTGAGGCGACCTGTCTCGGCATAGCGAAAAGAAGATAGGAAATAATAAACAAGGTTAGTTAAAAGTAAACGCTGAAATACTGGAATGAAAAGGTCATTTCAGACACATGCCTGAACATTGTAAACCGAAGATAGCTAAAGAGAAATTTGCCAGAGAAAATTAAAAAAAAAAGATGAAGACCTAAATAATACTAGTAATAATTCAGCTGGTGTTCGATAAACCAAACATGGAGTAAAAGCTGTACCAAATCGGAGCTTCAGCGGCTTCGAGTAAGTGTTGCCACATGCGATAGCACTGGCCGCGATGTTGTGATGGTAAAAATGTTTATTTTATTACCTCCTGTGTTTCCTACACTCCCAGATGGGGCAAACTATTTCCATTCATAGGTCGCTTTGTATATACATTATAAATTATTTTAAATTCAGGCTTTCAAAAAAGATTAAATTTTCAATATGTGTAATAAGTCATAAATATTGATACGTCTGTCCATATTTTTTTAAATAATATCTTAAATTCAGCTACAGCAGTGCAAAGGATAATTATTAATGGCTCGATAATGTCTTCATTTTAATTCTGTAGCTTTGTATTTACCCTGACAACTATACATTCTACCATTTCTTTTTTAATATTAAAGGTAGGCAATTTTGTTATTATGATTATTAATAGCTGCGAGGGAGTGATTGAAAAAAGCCTTATTAATGAATTTCACAAAATTTATTCAAATACAAAATAACATTATAGGTAATAAACCAACAATCCCTTTGAAACCCCACTTATGATCATAGGAAGGCAACAAGAGCTCTCCACTACGCAGCTACAATGAACTCCTTTAAATAATAGGTACCTACTACTACAAAATCATAATAATTAACATAGAAAAAAATAAATACCAATCGCATCTTTAATTTTAATAGTTACAACAAACACAGAAGAAAAGGGGTTCTCTGGCAATAATACTCAAATACAGGGACAAAAATCAAAACTTTAAAGCAGTACTTACATAAATATGAGGGAAACAGCAAAAGCAATAATAAAGTCCACCATGTTGAAAATTTATTCGGACCTTATATCGCCTGCAGCCCGCAGTTTAGTAAACCATGGAATTATGGACTGTTCTGTTTCATTTGAATCCAGCGACTCTACGGAGCATATTGTTTGGGTATATGGAAATATTGTAGATGTACAACTAATGGGCCTGGACTAACATAGGTATAAACTACACACCGTGTTCAACAAAGGTGTCAGAATTTCTGGAACGATACTGGTCGACTTCTCGATTGGTCAATCGAATAATTATCTTAGAAAAATGCATAGACACATAGAGTTAATTAACTAGAACTTAAAGCGTAGTTATATAAGCGAAGTACCTATTTGCCTTGTTTTTATGTTATAAATTTGAATAGGTAAGGTTAGAGATGTAGGAACATATTGTAGCATTATTGTAGCCCCGAATTCGACTTTAATTTATTTTGTACTAGTATGTATACTAGTGGTCGACTAGTGCTCGAAATTCGATCATAACTTATTTAGATTATAAGTCTGAACATTATTAAGGTTCCGTTGTCAAATACTGAAGAAACGCTATTTCACAATTTTCTTTAAAAAAACAATGCATGGATACGTCAAATTTTAAATGTTGTTATGTACGAATATTTTTCTACTATTATTATTAAAGACAAACAATATTAATCTATTCTCAGTTTGACTAAAAATCAAACGTATATGCGTATGTGTCAATGAAATGTCAACATCGAAGTGTGTGTGAGTACTAAATACATAACATTACAGTAGTTTAGTAAGGTTTTTTTTAATTGATTTAACTTTAAAAATTCAACATTCGCCAGTCCTTTTCTATATTATAAACTTTATGTGCAAAATTTCATACTCCTTCGTCCGCGCAATTTTAGTAAAAATGGTCCCAAATTTTTTGCTTCACGTATAAATATATAGCTAGATAATAATATATTATTATCGAAATAAAAGTAATTTGTAATTTTTGCAACATATTGTGTTCCAAGATGAATTCTCCACTCGACGATATAGGTGTATCCACTCTCGATGTATATGGATGATGAAATAGTTCGCGATGAATTTTCCTAGATCCTGTGCCTTCATTTTTTTCTGAATGTCCTCTTATTTTTTATTACGTACCTACTTGATTTGTTAGTATGCGAAGTGTCATTTTGGTCTGATCCAGTCTTCTATAAATACATAATATGTACATACACACTCATTGGTACCCACCCTTTATGTACCTCCTATCTTCACATTTACATAAAACTGATGTATGGGATTAGGTAGTTTGAAGAGAAAATATCACGTTTATTGAGCGAAACAAATTTTGTTTGTGACTTTGGTTATGCATAACCAATAATTCTAAGAAAACTTTTAGACACGTAAGGTACTCTTTGTTTATTTGTCATTAAGGTTATTGACTATTGTGACAAAAGGCATTAAACTATTTCTTCTTCTTCTTCTTCTTGGCCTCCTCCACCTTATTAAACTATTCAGAATGAGTTATTTTGAAGAAAATAACGTGCACTTAAATTGATACGTAGGTACATCACATTACTTAGATAAAGTTGTTGCTATGAATACATATTTTAGTAGATTTATTCTGTGGTTTTCTAGAATTTTTAACCCATAACGCCGTGTCCCGTAAGGAGTAGGCAGAGGATCGGTCTTGCACTGTTTTCTATCAAAGAACATTTCCTTCGCTTCTTCCATCGACATACCATTTCTCATACAACCTCTCGTACTTCTTTTGTTTCCGATCTGGAGCCTTACTCTGCATTTACATCGTGATTCCGATCCAATTCTAATCCTTATAACGATGTCAGTATAACATTTAGATTTTCAATAAAATTTATAAGTTGTTGATTATGCATGTGGAATTAATTTAAATAAAAATAAACTTCAACACTTCCACAAATTTATTTTCCTCAAGATTTTTTAGAGAGACACGCCCTTCATGGTCACAGGGTAATTAGAAACTCTAATTCAGGAGAATGCATTGAATACGGTCAATAAACTCATCATTGAAGAAGTTTACATTTTATTTATTTATTCAAACATAAACGGCGTAAACGCCTTTTGAACAGTAATTACTTAGAAATGAGCAACAACGTAACAAATTTCAATAAAATCATAATAAAAATAGTAAGGTAGGCAGCAAATAAAAATTCTAAAACAAATACATAAAAAAATGCTTTCATAAAAAAATCAATGGTAAAACAATGTAAAATCATACAACAATAGAATCCCAATACAATCTGAATTCAAATTATATTGAAGCAATAAAAGTGGCATTATTGTGGCTATAATATTCATGCAATATAATTTCAGCCAAAGATAACTTAAACTAAAAACAATTTAAAACCCAATTTTTTTTAGTAGATACGATATCTGCCGCTGCCTTTTGGACTAGCAAGAGAATGATCCACCCGAACGCAAAGTAAGAGTACCTATAGGTAGGAAGATCTTCTTCTGCAGTCTCAATCCTACGGATTGGTTTGCAGCAAAGATCTGCTTCTAGTTTTCCATCTCGTCCGGTCCTCCGCAGCCCTCTTCAGCTCCATGTAAGATGCGCAGCCCATATCCTCAAATAATTGTTCAAGGTACTCTCGACGCGGACGCCCCCTAGCATTCGTACCCTCAGTCATGCCCTCCATTATGGTGTGCAGGAGATTGAAGGTAGGAAGATAGGTCTTTCAAAAACCCCATCATTTTTTAAGTTACTTTCTAAAGATAAAACGTTGATTATTTAAAGAGAAAATTACAATATCTATTAGTTTTTCACTTTCGCAAATATCGGCACTTTGTTGAAGGCTTAATAGACCATGGTTTCATTTGACTTGAACGAATCAACCAACGAAGCTATCAAGTACACTTTTACATTCATTTCCCTCGTTATAGAGAAAAAGAAAACGCGTCACATGGGATTTACTTCCACGATAGATTGTCATTTTTATAATGGATTCGCAGGGTACAAGGGTAATAGTGATATCCAATACGACCGAAAGTAACCGTCTATTGGAAAATCAAGAAGAGTATTAATAAAGTATACCCAAATGATTTACATTGATTGCGATAGTTCTAATCATTGACAAAAGTAAATGAAGTCAAATCGACTACCAATGTAACGAGCTACTATTGACTTATTTCGAATCTAGTAAGAGGTACATAAGGTACCTACTACAATAATGACTCTGTCCCCGGAGTATATTACATTTTTTTTTTCCTACAAAGTATTTTACTTTTCATGTTATTAATTAATTGTGAGTGGTAAAATAATTAAATTATTACGAAAACGGTTTTGAAAGGGAATGATTTTTTTCTTCTTTTGAGGCTTATTGACCTGTTCGAAGCTCCTCTTGTCAGTCTCGCCATCTTTTTTAGGGGTCGAGTATCGTGGGTTTGGTTGTGCAAAGTCTGCTAGTGTCCATTCTCTGGATATGGTTTTATCATTCCCTCCTTTACTCTCTGCTCTATATCTTCTTTTCTTCTTCTGCCATATCATCTGCCCCGAATATTTCGCGGATTCTAGTGTTCCTCACTCGGCCTCTCACAATTTTAATTATTCCGAATGCTAATATGATTATGGTCTCTCATTCTAGAAGCTGTGAAGGTTACGTTTTACGTTTGTCTTCTGAATTCATCAACTATGGAGCTGTTGACATGAAAAACCAAAGCTGACTTTCCAAAAGCATTTGTTTGCATACTTTTTTTTTGGATTCAAGTGTTGATCAAAGGCTCCCGGGACTCTCTTTCAAAGGATTTGCTACCTACTGTTCTTCTATCGAATTAAAATGACGCCTTTGAACTATGTAGTTCAAGAAAAAGCTGATTAGAAGGACTTTGTGGCTACTGTATGCCTATGCAGCCCATTTGGAGAAGGTATGTAAATGGCAGAAGATGACTGCAGACTATTTTCTGTAGGAGGCTGGTGTACTCATTCGATATTCTCTTCACGACAATTTATTTTGTTTTAATTTATCTTTGAATTAATGATGTTATTATATGTATGAAATGTGCACTTAATTATTTGAATGAACTTCACAGGATTTAGACTTTTTGCCGTATAGGTAATAATATTATAGAATGCATCCATGTCAGAATAGCCTGTCCGCATTTAAATGACGTCGGAGATTCCAAATTAAATAAATTCTGGACATTCTCAGACTCGATGGCATCCGTATCTGGGTCTATTGTTTGATAACTGGTTCACCATTAGTATTCATTCCTGATTTGACCAGGAAAATGGTCCACTTAATATGAAAATGCAACGAATTCGAAATTATAAATCTAAAGGATGTTGAACGAAGTTAACTGACAATTGAATGAATTTTTCCCAAGTACTGTACCTACTTGTAACTATATACAATCCGAAAGAAAGTACATAGTTACTAAAATATAATATCAACCTTTGAATAAATAAGTAGGTAGGTACCTAATATAAATAAACATACAGCATGCTAATTGCATTCTGATTTTATTATCTGCTTAAAAAGGTGTTGATAATTAAAGAACAAAGAGACGTAATTTGTTGCACAATGCGGGTTTCTATCAACCCTTCTCAAAATTCAAATAATTTTTAAAAGTCATAATTTATCATTATAATATCTCAGTGAGTCCTGGCACCTGAACAAAGCCCAGGCACAAAGAGACCCCGTATTTAAAACGAAGTGCCTATGAAGAATATTGGGCATAAGGTGGTACCACCGCATCACGAACGAAGCTATACGCTGGAACACCCAGCGCAGGCCCATCACTTCTACCATTGTGGACATGGCTAGGACATGTGGGAAGGCTGCCAAATGACGCTTGGCTGAGGAGAGCGCTGGGTTTTGAAGACGAGGAAAACCCTCTCATACAGAGGTGAGAGAGTTATACATGGTATGGGAGGAGGTCATAAACATTCCGCAAGATCGAGCGCAATGGAGAGCTTGTTGCCTCCCTATATTTTTTTTTTATAACTAGTTGCATGTAAACATGAGATCCAACTGTCGATGGACTAAGTCGGTATGTTTATTGTATGAAACGATGTCGTCAATAAATTAAATTTTTACAAAAATTGTTAAGAAAAGTTTGAGATGTACTGATATAATGTAAACATTTTTTATAGAAAAATTAATTATCTAGTTGGGGTGTTTCGGTGTTTTTCGATATTTTTATAAAATTCTGAAATATAGGCACTGAAACTCGTAAATTTGTCATAAAAAAAATATTTTTCTTTTTAAAAAAAGTTTGAGAAATTCTGGAACTTTTTCATTAAATTTAATTTGAGATATTGTATTTTTCTATATACATACAAAATTTAAGGGTTCTAGCTTTTATAGTTTTCGAGATATATGAAAAAAATTTGTAAAAATTCAAAGGTTGATTACCCCTGACTGAAAGAAAATTTCAAAATTCTGAGTATACAAGTTTTGTAGGCTTAAAGTATTCAATATTTTCTGAAATTTTAGGATCTGTGCATCAAGCGAATCAAAAGTTATAAGGGGGGGACGGACACACAGACACACACACACACAGACACACACAGACATACTAAATGTTCTCCTCTGAATCCTGAGTAAATCCATATATGGAACATATATGCTGCGAAGCCTCTAAGTTGGTGTTTTTTGTCGTCAAAGTTTGAAAAACCGTTTAAAATGTAGACCTGGCCATACAAATCTCACGTATCTTGGCTTGATACTGCCGATCTGTCTCGAGAAATAATTTCTCTTCAACAAATCGACAGTTGGAAAATGAATCTGTGCTCACTCAAAGTGAACACAAATACACCCTTTGACTCTTTCACAGTAAGCTACTTAAAGCTTGTGTCGTGAAAGAGGAAGATGGTCGGCACCTGGGATCGAACCCACGACCTCCGCACGAAACAGTACGAAAGCCGGCGTCGTAACCGCTGGGCTACCAACCACTTCAGGGAATGTATTTGTATGAATCTCCGCACCTACAGTTAATAATAGTAATAATAATATGTTGGTTGGAAGAAATTGTCCCAGGCAATAAGCCCGCCAATTTTGGTTTATTATTTTACCAATAAAGTTTTTATTATTATTATTAATCAACGATTGTCTAACCAGGTGTTAAGAATGATCTTAGCCTGGTTACTAGCGGGTGATTATTTGAAAAGTTCATATGCCTTTGACAGTTATTCACGACTTCAACGATACGATCAAAATTAAGAAAGCACTGTGTTTTTCATCGAGACGATAGGTACCTACGTAATTTGCTTAAGTGGATATAATATTATTTAATATGCAGACCTTTTATCAAAATGGAGTAAAATAGAGTACCCCACAAGTGTAGGGTGTAGAGATTAAAGTTAAAAAATCACTATTTTGTTCTTCAATTTTTCATTATTTTACAAATGAAGGATGCATATTCATCAATATAAAAATATAAGTGTACACACACAAATAAAAATATCAAAACAATCAATAAAGTAGGTACCTACCCTTAACAATACAAAAAACAATTAACCGTTAAACACATTGGCATACAATACAATGCACCCCGATTTTGCTTAACACAACATAGTAATATAAAATAATAAGGTTGTAAATACTTCAAACATTACAAAAGAGATTATGAACACGCGTTCTAAATTCAATTGCATGCAATTCGCTATAAGTCCAACACTATGTATGTCGGAGGTACGGTTTTATTCGTTCACTAGAGACAGATAAGCCTGGAGGATTATACCGGCGTAATAAAAAATTAACTCGAATGGGGGAGATGAAAGGTTTTCACGCTACGGCGCTCTATAAAATGCACAAACTTATTTTGGCAAAAAATAACAATGTGATCTAATAGAAGTTGTGTTAACATGTGGGAAATGGCAATCCCCTCAAACACAGAATACAACCCCTTGGCTAACACCGTGCCTAATATTATGCAATAATTAATTTTGTCTATCTGTAATCATTTCATGATTTTTCTATCTTTTTCGCTTTATCATTATTTACCTAGGCAAAATGGTCATTCGAGTCGTGTGCTATTTTTCAAGTACTCAGAGTACTTATCAGACATAGGTACTTTTAACTGTAATTTTACGTGTAACGTCGATTTGGCATGTAAGACTAATCAACATAAAGAAATATATGAGTAGTTGAATGATGTAATTTAATCAATAAAATATAAAAAAAAAAATCGGTTATAAACTCGGAAACCATCCAAGCGTTGTGCTCTAAATTGGTTTCATTGAAAAAGGTATCGCCAAGTTGGTTTATGACCATCCATGTATATAAAATACAAAAAATATATTCTAGCTATGTCGAACTTTGACACCATCCAACAGATTGTGTTAAGCCGTCTCATTTGAAAGATAATAACACGAAAATGATATTACTACTAAAATTTATTTTGACCGCACTATTTTGACTTTTCATACAAAAACAATGATCTCTGTCATTCATATCAAAAAATTATTAAATTATCATTTGTGGTTATTGCGTCGATTATGTTAAGTAATCATTGTAGCATAGCCGGATAATCGCTTTTACTGTATAAATTTTGAACAAAAAATCACAGAAAATAAATCATTATTCCAGAAAATGATCTGTCTATCGTCAATATTGACACAATGGCGGATATCCATTTCACAAATTTTCGCCAAATTGAAAACCATTCGTTGAAAAGAAATTCTCGCACAGTACCGGCAGCCACATGTTGGCCGAATTGATTCAGCAGACAATACCAGACCAATAGGCACCTACTTTCTGGCAGAGCAATTGTCCACAGTAAATGTTTTCGAATACTTGTGTTCATATCCCATATGATAATATGGAGTATGGCTTTTGTTATTGCAATACCTATACATAGATAAAATTGATGTAACCTATATATTCTGTCTCCACTAATTTCAAATTTTTGTATGTGTACATTAATTCAAGTTAAATAATGAATTTTTCAAGAAGTTAAAATTTTTAAGCAATTTTCCATTAGGTTTATTGATTGAATTAAATGCTTTCTGTAGCGGAGATGGTGTAAGATCCAAGGGAAAGATCTGGTAATAGCAGAGATGAGCAATCGAAGAAACTGCGTGGAAAGTCTCACAAATTACCTATTTTCACTTTTTGCCTTACAATAATCCATTCTTATAATTTATTAAATAATTTGTTTACCATTCGAAAACTGTTTGTCTTATATATAAAAAAATGGAGAGATATTTCCCGATGTCATCGCATCACGCCTAAACGGCTGGACCGATTTCGCTAATTCTTTTTTTGTCGTGTAGGCTTTTAGAAGAAAAAAATTAAGAAAAATGCACTGTAAATTAGAAAATTAAAGAAAACTCTACGTAGTCTACGTTATTACTTTTTACCTTATAATTTTTATTCCAATTTTTTAATTTTGACAGAAAATGTCAATTGGTGCGATTGACAGAATGTGGATGGAATATACATGGTTTAAAACAGACGCATCGTTCGGAATCACATTGGTCAAATGATAAGTAATTCATCACCATACAAATTCGAATTCAATAATATTGATAGTAAGTAACACAGGACAACGTCTGTCGGGAAAGCTTGTTAATAATAAATGATGACTAGATTTTGAAACGTTAAAGATATTTTGACTCTCATCAACTGTTCTAAAGCAAGTATCTACGATTTTACTATGATGGAGGATACAAATTATGTCTGTTTTTTTGTAGAACATCTTCTTTGTGCAACTTTCGTCAAGCATCTCAATCAACGCCCGTTCTGGTTCCACTTCGCTTTCCTTGATGCTCGAAAACCATGTGGCGGGTGATCAGTCTGGAGATTCGATCTTCATAATAGCTATCATCTACTTAATGCAAGAGTTAAAACGTATTTAATGCCAATTTACGCAGAGATGAGTGCTTCACATAAGATATATGGAAAGACTCTGAGAAATATGAAGTGTGTTGCTATACCTAAATACAGATACAAAATGCTTACAAATTGAGATGGTTAAAATTACTTTGAAAATAAAAACGAAAATCTTCGAATATGTTAAATGGATGGTGATGGAAAGAGCAATCGATTGATGGCAAGTCAGATGTATAGAAAATATTACTTTTTAATAAATAAATAAATAGCAAAGAAAAATTAATCACTATTAAAACATTTTCACAAACTGTAAACATAATGTTATCGATTTTACGAATTCATACCCACAACGACAATAATATTTCAGGAAAACTGCGATACTACAGCGGGGTATTGTCACTTGTCACACAATACGACGCTTGGTGCATGTGTATTTTTGGGTGCACAATGCTCGATTCAAACGCATGACAATGAAGCATTCTACAGTTTTCTATTATGATTTCTTTCCATACACTCCGACTATCGTACACTGATTCCACCACGATACGTATTGACCATTGGCGTTACAATATGCAATGGGACCATAAAAAGTAAAAATAACCGTTTCCTTCTTTGAATGCATGGTGTATGAAAGTACGACAGGATTGTTCGACACGTGGTTGAATTGTCTGAATTGAGATGGAAAGAAAGCCAATAGCATTGCAAATTTAAAAAAACAATATATATTATTTATAATTGTCAAAGCGTTCGTAGAGTAAAAGTTTGAGCACTTGTTCAGACTAACTACCTCTTACCACCAATACATAGCTTCTACAAATGACCTATTAATTGATTTGCATTTCTGAAAAATGGGAGTTTTGTAGTAGCCTGCTCTTCTGAGGTGGAATTCCAGCTGTCTCGACTTCTTTTGGGCGATTACCGTGGAGCTGGTTGAGCAGAGCGAACAATCACAAATTCCTTTATCAATAGACTATAATAATAATTATAATCAACACCCCCACATATTTTTAGGATTCTGGTGTTCCTCACTCAGTCCCTCAAATTTTTAGCAGCAATGTCTTCATCTCAGAAGTTCTCAACATATGTTTGCTCCTAACCATGTCTGCTCTACTTTCGACTAGATATGTCATACAAAAGGTCTTACGCAGCATTTGTAAATTCTCATTTTACTTTCTATGGCTATATTTATGTTTATTTATCAATTTTCCGACTTGAATTTATTTTTAGGGTCTTCTTTAAAGATTTTGTATATGGGTTAGATATATATGTAAGAAATTCGTGAATCTGTAGTTTTTGTCTATCTTCTTTCAAAGATCTGTATGGGAGTAACGGGACCGAACAATATCGCCATTATTGCGATCGATTCTGTGCACATATACCATCAACTCTGCTTCTAAGAGCGGCACAGTTTGGGACAGGCTGTTAGCAACTCTGATAGCAAGAAGAAAAGCAATCTCTTCGAACATTACACAAATTCCAAAATATTAAAAGTAAAATTTGAAGTATTTAGGTTCTTGCCATTTTTTTTTCGTAACGCCTCTGGTTGAAAATTTTATTAAACAATGCAGGATCATACAGATTTGCAACCCCACCAACTGACGCGATGAAATGCATAGGTTTAAAAGGTATTAAATTATAACGAATGACGGTTTTCAAATATACTCTGAAGAGACACAGAGGAGCTATAGTATTTAGAATATTTTTGCATATCACTATTTTGTGTACATATCGTTTTGTTTTACACACCTAAAACTTGTACAATGGTGTCTCGCTAATATTTATAATAATATGTTTCTATAACCTTTGCTGTGTATTTTTTTCTAGCATTAATATACCTAAATTTATAATCCTAAAGAAAATTCAGACTTCACTCTTACATAAAACACACGCGGATTTTTTTCAAATTTTAAAAATAAGAAATCTTTTCGATATTCCAATGTCATAACTCAATCATATATTATTCAAAATTACTAGGTTTATTTTTAAACCTAAAAATGACAGCTCTGGGGTTGATTCACATAATTTTCAGTCATCATTTTTAGATTGTTGCAGCAGGTATCTATATACATACCTACTCATCCTGGTCAAGTTTCACTCTCTTTAGCCTTGCGGGATACATTATATTATATTATAGAACTGATTAGATCATCTGTGTTATAAAATTAAATATATCAAAATTCTTGATTTTTATAAATTATGGTGCCGTTTTAGAGAACTACAATAATTATTATATCAAACATAAAAATGTTAGGTCGTTTTCAATAGGTACCTATTAGTTATTACATTACATTATTAGTTATTATTATTAGAGACACCTACGGAATATTAAAAAACGAAAACAAAACATCCATGACACAAAAACATAGAATCTTCAGTGCTCCAATAACACAGGTAATCTCCTGAATTTGTTGTATATGTATGTATAGGTATATACTACCAACTTTGTAAGTTAAAATTAATTTTAGATAGATTCATTCTGTTCGTTTTTTAAAGGTTAATTTTGAATTTAAAATAACAGGAACTAAGGAACGTTTCTTTCGACTATTATTGTAGGTTAGCTATTTTCTGCCCTAGGCCCAAGTCGGTTTTCTTTGTCTATTTAAATAAATATATAAGTAGGTACTTACTTCTGATTAAGAGGTAGGTACATAACGAATTAGATATCTGATTGAGTCATAAATATTCGTTTTTTTTTTTTAAATTGAAAATTGTAACCGGTTATCTTTTATCTCAAATTGATTGAAGCCGGTTAACTGGTAGAAAACAGAATAGAGAAGAAATTTGATTCCAACGAATCATCCGACACCTACCTAATTGTAATAAAATTCTAAAAACCTGTCCTATAAGTAATTATGAAACATTCAATATTGAAACTTACCTACCACTGATTCAAAATGAATTAAAACACCCTCAAAAACTCATTAGATATCTACTTCATTTCACAATAAAACACACACTACGTACGTATAAAGAACTGTAACACACTATTATTAAAAAAATATTAAACTTTAAAAATCGCGATCGAGTTCGTTCGAATTTTGAATAAAAATTATTATTTATGGAATTTGAAAAATACGCGACAGAACGTAAATAAAAGACCCCGAGGTATAAAAGTAAAGATTAGCCCACACCACCCGACGCGCCGGTTCATAATAGACTAAAACCTGGAACAACTGAACAGTGAGGGACATCGCGATGATAAAATAACATGTGGGAGAAACTTCATTCATACATCCCTGGCATTCAGACAGGCTGTGCATAGGTAATATATTAATTTCAAAGTAAATATCAATGGCGATAACCTTTTAAATGTCATTGTTACAAAATAGGTAGGTACTTATAACTTTTTTTCCCCAACACAGTATAATAGAAAAAATGAGCACTTTTTATCAATTAATCAATGAAAATTTTATCCTTGAAATAAAAAAGTTATGATTAAAATAGAATCGGCAATAATAGAGAACGGAGTCAAGATATTATTGAAGGTATCAACAGAAGTAAAGAGGAAAAGGAATTTCAAAAAAAATATACGACTGGTGATTCGATACATTCCTTGAAAGTGGTTATACCTACTTGAGTAAATTTGCAACGTTTATTTTCCGAAATTGTAGTAAAATGGAAAACACTCATACGTTTTTCGGAAAGCTGATTAATTGTTGGGAAAGTGTACCTATTATACTTTTTTGGAGTAACTCCCCTAGAAAAATCGAAATTAAAAATGAAAAAACTGACTCTTGATTTTAAAACGATGTATTTCTAAGATTTTTAAAATTTTATTGTTAATTTATTACTTTATTCTTCAGTTATTACAAAAATGTATTTTTATTTTCCAAAATGGAGCACTTTGTTCACAATTTTTAGTTTAAGATCAAATGGTAGAAAATTGAAAAAAATATCCAAATAGTTAAATAACTCGAAAACCACTGGCATTTGATCCCTGGGTAATGGGAACAAAATTGTTGCAAATTTGCTAAAATATAACACCTTTCACGGAATGTATCGAATTACCAGTCACCCTGTAGGTATAATCAAAAATCATGTATATTTCTTTTTTTTTTGTTTATCAGGGAATGTGAATAGAAAAGAAATCTAAAGGATAATAAATCAAATATTGCGGGACATCATTTCAAAAATGATTGTATTAATTTTAAAATGACTGTCAGCAAAAATATCGGCATCATTTCCACAACACATTCAACTCAATTTGAAGTGGGTTTTTTTTTTTATGCAAAGTTTGTAATTAAAATGATTTTTCCAGAACTACCTTCTACTTATGTAAGTTCAAAAATTAGTTTTAATCGACCCTTCCTTAAAAAGGTAGTTAGAGAGAAAAGATTCCGTTTCATTTTAGATACCTATTATTGTCTTCATAAGACACTTCTTCTTCTTTTATTAGGCCCACTAGCCTGTTAGGTATATTCCTGCTGTGTTTGCATCTTGTGACGTGGATTCCCATCTATCCTTCCTCCTGTACCTACCTATAATATTTTCTAGATTTAGGCTTCCTACAACCATCGTTTAGGAAGAAAAAATATATTGATAATACCTATCAGTACCTACTTCTTATTAATTAAGTATATTATTTTCTTTACTTTTTCGCGTGTCAGCAATGATTATCTTCAATCCGAATATTTTTATTACAGATGAAAGGGATAGCAGTTTTACCGGATAGCGGATATTCGGCCAACCTGGCAGCCGCATACCGGATAACCGGTGTATGTGTCTGGTTGGTTGGTGCATCCATATGGGATCATTGGGAACATTGTCGAAAAAACCATCAACCGCTTTAGTTAGTCTGGATTAATGTGGTATGATAATATTTTTTTCCTATGATTAGAGCGTTTAGATTTTTCACTTTTACCCTCGGAAATAAGGTCTTAGCCATAATAGCATTAATGCAGAGGTTTCCAATCTATATTTAGGTTTGCGGCTACCTTAATATCCAATCCAAACTCCCTTTACCTACGCCCCACTTAGGGGCATAGGGACTAGGGAGGCAACAAGACCTCTCCATTGCGCTCGATCTTGAGCAATGTTTATGACCTCCTCACAGACCATGTCCCGATTCCTCAGCTCTGCCTCGAAGGAAGACCCTCTCAGTATGAGACAATCTTCCTCGTCTTAGGGACCCTGGTGGGAGGAAGAACAGCGCTCCCCTTAAAATATCAGTGTTTTTTTTTCAAAATTTATAAAATTCGCAGAATGCTAAAGAAGTCTTTAGTAGAGCCCGGGCAGTGCATGAATTACCATGCTACAACGCATGAATGACGCTTACGTAGGTGGCTTATACTAGTAGGTGGACTCTCTCCGTTGCCGGAACGTTATTGCTAAAAAATCGCGGAATCTATCTGCATCTTCCAGCAGGATATTATATGACGAAAGGTGTTTTTATTAAACTTTCCTTATTTACGGAGACAGCTGTTCTGCTGCCGCCGCTTGCTACCTCTATAAGGCTCTAGGTATATAAAGAAATAAGTAGGTATTAATTCTCCATAATTTACCCTTATTATAGTTATGTAAAATAATACGGCGACCAATTTGTTTTGAACAATTCCAATTTGAGTGAAGATATCCTATTTGAGTTGATGTGGCCTTTTTGAATTATTATAATCGTTCTATTTGAATTGAAAAAAATCAATTTTAGTTTGGAAAATGTCAAATTATGCTGCTGCTGAACTGAAAGTTTTACCAAACAGAAAAAAATGCCTCTGTAAAAAATAATTGAGAAACCGAATTGATCCATAACCATCGACGCACGTCTTTACGAGAGACATCTAGCGATATGTTTTTAAAACAGAACGGTACCCTTCGAGTTTTACAAAAATAATTATAATGGGTGGGTTATATTGTACGATATCGCTTACAAACTAACCTTTATATCCATAGATGTCTCTATAAAAAGAGGATAGAATAATATTATTCTTTTTTAAATCGTTTCATATTGCATTTTATTTTATCGCCAGTAATTTTAAAACTTTGAATTTATTTAAAAACAAATTTTGCGTTAAATTTTGGGATTTGTTGTAGCTTAGATAAAATAGGTACCGTATCAACAGTTCATTGACATCAAAAATCTTAACGTTATTATTATTATTACGAGATGTTCCTACTATTGTACTCACACAAAATCCATAACTTCAAGGTCATTGACACCTATTTTGTGTAATGTTGCCAGCTTTGATTTTTCAAAAACTTTACGTAACAATTTCTCATTTCCCTTGTTGATAAAATGTTAATTCGTCAAACACCAAAATTTATTTTATTATTACAAATGTATTGTGCCATATAGATAATTATTATTCGTTCTTTTAATGTAAAAGCAAAATCGAGTGCGTTGTGCGTATTTTGAGTGCTAGCAATCCGTTCAGCACTTCTACAATGAACTTCGCGAGCGAGTGAGCGTGCCGTGTCTCAGCGTTTCCTACATTTTTAGTTATATTTGGTTTAACTTTTGGTTTTACGTTGATATTCACATAAAATTCGACATTTCTTTCCTCAGTTTTTCATAAAAGTGAACCAAATTTTTCAGTGTTTACAAAAAGACGCTATTTTATGGGTGTGGCAACGAGGGAGGGGGATAAGTGCAGCATCTATTGATTTTCTTGGAGCACACGCTTAGCACATGAAATCAGTGATATTACTGAGAAACCTCCAAAGGCAATATTATTAGTGTTATATTTTAAGTGAATAGTAGTGCATTTATTTATTTTGTTAAATTTTACATAAAAAATCGTCGTCATGATGGCTAAACCTCTAGATACATTAAATGCCAACCAGCAAAACCAAAATGGTGGCACTGTACAACCGGTCAAGCAAGAGTCCAAGACAAATTTGATTGTCAATTACCTCCCTCAAACTATGACACAGGAAGAAATCAGATCATTATTCTCCAGTGTAGGTGAGGTCGAGAGCTGTAAACTCATCAGGGATAAAGTCACAATATTTCCTGACCACATCTTGAATGGCCAAAGTTTGGGCTATGCTTTCGTAAATTATCACAGACCTGAAGATGCTGAGAAGGCGGTGAACACTCTAAACGGGTTAAGACTGCAAAACAAAATCATCAAAGTATCATTTGCTCGTCCAAGTTCTGAAGCCATCAAAGGCGCGAATTTGTATGTCTCCGGCTTGCCAAAACACATGAATCAACCTGATTTGGAAGCACTCTTCAGTCCGTTTGGTCGCATCATAAGTTCTCGGATCTTACACGATAATATATCTGTAGGACACATCATTCCTGGAGGAGGGGACGACAACATTCAGGGACTGTCACGAGGAGTTGCTTTCATCCGCTTTGACCAGCGTGTGGAGGCGGAGCGTGCCATTCAGGAGTTGAACGGAACCATTCCACCCGGAGCCACGCAGCCCATCACAGTGAAGTGTGCTAACAACCCCAGCAACAACAAAACATTGGCTCCCCTGTCCGCATACCTGGCTCCAGCAGCAGCGGCGCGGAGATTTGCAGGACCTGCAGGTAAGGCCCTCTTGGCCATTAACAAAGGCTTACAGAGGTTCTCACCCCTAGCTGGAGATCCCGCGCTCATCCCTGGCAACGCTCTTGGCGGATCCGGTTGGTGTATTTTCGTGTACAACATAGCGGCAGACACTGAAGAGAGTGTGCTGTGGCAGTTGTTCGGCCCGTTTGGAGCCGTTCAGAGTGTAAAAGTGATAAGAGATGCCGCCACTAACAAGTGCAAGGGTTACGGGTTTGTCACCATGACAAATTACGAAGAGGCTGTCGTTGCAATCCAATCGCTCAATGGTTATGCTTTGGCTGGTCAAGTGTTGCAGGTCAGCTTTAAAACAAATAAAAGTAAATCTTAAGGTGTAATCTATCTAATAGTAATAATGTAATTATTTATTATTTATTTTAGGTAAACAACAATTTTATATAACTTAATTACATACATACATTTAATACATAAAATGCAGATGTTTTTATATACTTATTGAAAACTTTTCTAAGAAGTTAATATAAGAATATATAATATAATACTTGAAACGTCATTATTTTAGTCAATGACAGGTGAATCATCACTAAATAATAAATAAATAAATGATGGAGATTTAGGTAAATGGTGCAATCTAGTACTCCATTGTAGTTAAACGGAAAATACGAGTATTTGTATATCAGATTCTCCTTTCATCTCTTGACCGCCGGGGCGTGGACTCCGGTGGAGCAGGTATAAGCGCCGACTAAGGTTCCAAGATGAGTCCCTCGAGTATGACTGTAGGATTTTACAAAGGTGAATTGTGGCGTTGTGGATGCATGTATTTATGTGTGCGTGAGGATTTATATTTGTGACCTAACTTGTAAAACCTTTATTTGATAATGTATAACTATAATCTAAATAAATAAATAAAACAAACTTACTTATACCTTTAGGTAATGAAACTTTGTAATACGCTCCATGTCTATCTTCCTACTCATTATATACATAAGTATGTTACATACAACTCTGATATATTATATATAGTACATGATATGAAATATAAAAAGTACCTTGGATAATATTATGAACTTTCTAGTACATAATTGTAATAATATAATAATGTATTTAAGAGTCTTCTGTTAGGGCCTGCTACTTTGTATCAACATATTTTAGTTGGAATATAAATTAGGGGCGTAACATAAGACCTATCAAATTATAATAATGAATTCTTGGTGTTATTATTATCTAATTACAACACACAATTTATAATAATACATAACACCAACAAAACAAAAAAAATCTCAATATTTTTAACGCACATTGTGATAATAGCTAAAAGTAATAATATTCCTTTTTATTATTTGATATATAAGGCAGACCATGTAAATCTGATGTTGTCTCTCTATATACGACAAGATGAAATTACCTCTAAGTGTACCTAACTGCTGTCCATCTTCAACCACTACTCATCCTGCAGAATGTTTTGTCTTCGTCCTGTATTCCGTATTTGTGTCCTACCTTATCCTACATCACTGGATGTGTGTTTATCATTATTATTATTATCATCGGTGTCCTAGAATTATGTACTTGAAATGATTTCCTTTTGGGTTTTTTTATATTTTGTCCGTTCCATTGCGAGGTGCAAAGGGAAGTTGTGTGTAATGCTGTATGTGTCCAACACGATGTTCCGTGCGTGGCTGGTTTCTGTTGGTTCCCGAATGGATTGTGAGGAGGTAGCATAGCCGAGTTGGTCTTTGTGTACAAGTACATTCTATTTGTAGGACTATAATTTATATAATATTGGATTATGTATATCTGTAAGCCCATTACCAAATATGTCTTTAAAGTAAGCATTTTTTCCATGAATGTGATTTAGTCTCATTTTTTTCATTTATCTTACAGTAATGTAATGTGTTAGGAGGGATATTTATTCCAAAATACAATATAGTTATGTGTTTTTGTACTATTTAATATTTGATTCATTAATGTTGTATTATTTGATTTAGATTCAGCTTTCATAAAATAATAGCATTGATATTGATGACATAACTTTATGATATTTATTACATTGATTATATATATCTATAATATTATTATATATATTGTAATATTAATTATTCTCTTTGTGGGACGTATACCCCAGCTGTTGTGAATTATTTGTGTTACACTCTACGGACTATGTAAGTTAGTTTAAGTTAAGTTTAAGTAATCAGCCTAAGATAAACGGGCAATCAATTATTGAACAGTACTTACATTTTACAAATTGAACTAGTCAGCAATTTGCGCAACTCTAGGTAAACTAAGTATATCTAGGTGTATTCTCTATAAGTCTATAAGTTAAATTTTATTTATTGCTTTTCTTTTTTACGTACTACTTACTACCTTTTACATTCTCCGCGTCCTCTCTGTTTAGCTAGATCCTTTGGATACGACATAATCAAGTTTTTTACAAAAAATAAAATAAGCCCGAGTCTTAGTTAAAAGTAATAAGAAAACAATCATTCGTGAAGCAATAATAATTAAAGTAATAGCATAGCGATCAGGATCAGTGGCATCCGAGCAATATTCATATTTACAAGCAGTACCAAAAGGTCGAAAATGTGAAGAAGTAAACTTATTTGTATATTTATATAGTACATTTGTATTGGGAGTTTTTATGTTTTTCTTTATAGATTGAATATGTGTGTCCTATACTAGTCACAGGGCTCCATGCATTGGGGAACAGATCTAGACGTAATAAGTTATAAATGAAATATTTTGTGTTGTGTTGTCATATCTATAATATTGTACGCTGTATTTATCTAATAACCGTATGGTATGGTATCGTATTATTGATCAGCAGTTGTCTATGCATCGAAGTCTATTCCGAAATTTTGAGAATGAAAACTAAGGGAGAATACCTGTCCCAAGTCTAGACCATTTATTATACACACATTACCTAATGTTAATATTATTGTTTCAGTTGAGTTCAGTTAGTGTCACTTATGATTTCCTTTTAATTATTAGTTCGAGGTGAGATGTTCAATGATTGTTTTTATTTTATTTCACTTAGATTTTAAGTTCATTTTTATTTTTATTCATTTGAGTTGTATTCAGTAGTTTATTATATTTAATTTTGGTTATTTTCATTTACTTATTATTATAATTTTTTTTTCCCGGGCAGGTATGGGTTTAAGTATTGGTGTGGCCTAGATTTTAGATAGGGCTTTATTTGTTCTGTCAGACGATGAAGTTTTGTGTTTTGCAGATACAGAATAAACTATGAACACCTTCGATGTTTACTTGATTTAAATTATGAAAGTCAACGAAATATCTTGGTAGATCCAATTTAGATTATTATTGATTCTAGCAATAATAAAAACACCTGAAAGTTAATACAATACCTCTTTCTTGTTTTATTTTCCTTTCGAATTGTACCAATGAAAAAACATTGCACTTTCTCAATATTTATTTATTTCTTGATAAATGGTTTCCAAAATGTTTAGACTCAATCAGTGGTGTAGCGCCCAATAAGCATATTCCTTGTAGCTTTACCAGACAATTAGAAAACTAACATTTTTTCTCCAAAAAGTGTTTATTTTTTGTGTTTCTATTGTCTATCTGATAAACTTTTTTCACCAAAATTTTCCCATTGAAATTCTTCAATCTTTGTCACTTACCTCAATTAAATATTTTGAAAATGCAGCTATGTTTTTCTTCAAAAATATTGTAAAAAAAACAACCATGGTAAACAACCTAAAATACAAAAATATTATCTTGTAATCTTTATTACTCATTTGTCTGTTATTAAAGGTGATCGCCTAATGAAGTGGTTGGTAGCCTGGCAGCTACGACGGCGTCTTTCGTACTGGAGGTCGTGGGTTCGATCCCAGGTGCCAAACATCTTCCTCTTTCACGACACAAGCTTTAAGTAGTTTACTGTGAAAGAGTCAAAGAGTGTATTTGTGTTCTCTTTGAGCGAGCACAGATTCATTTAAAAAAAAATGATTCGAGCACAAACTGTAGATTGTGGGCTCGATTCCCATTGCTGACGAACTTATTTTACATGCAAGTTTTGCCTGGTGTGTATTTGAGTGAAATCAAATAATATTTTAAAATGTCAGGAAGGAGAAATTTAGACATCTTTCTTTTACATCTTAGCTGTAGCAGTGAAACGTTGATCATGTGTTACAAAATGAAATCGATCGTCCATTTTCAATCTAATTTTGTCCCTATCTTTCACTATTCATGCTACAGCATAATATTAGTATATTTCAGTTAATAAACTGTCTCCACAGATGATTCTCTGAGATTTGACACAGAAAAAGAAATAAGCGCAGAGGAGTACGGAAACTTGTTTAAAGTAAAGCACCCACATGAAATTGCTCTGAAGTTGATTCAAGTCGAGTGTTTACTTAACTGTTCATGCATGTTTTCCTTAGTGAAAATAAATAAAGAATTAAAATATCTGTGTAAATTATTCTAATCATGATTATGTAGATAATAATATATCACCAATCAAATATTTAAAAAAAGAAGTAAGACAAAATGTCAATAATTTTTTTATCGCAATGACTATTTTACCTCCAAACATTTTCAATTTAAAATTTACACATCAGTATATGAAATGGTTCATAGTTTAGGCAATTACTCTCAAATGTATTTATCTTCATTCAACTTCAGGCATTTTATGTAACTCGTTTTCTCAATTTCTTTATGTAATCATAAATAAATTGAGCAAACAACGGAAGATAACCATTTTGATACTCTTGAAACTAGTGTTGAGTTTGTACTAAAGATTAAAACTATGTAATAATTACTTAATACTAACTTTATTTTATGCTAAAATGATCATTTTAAAACTTATATTTAATGTAATATTATTAGTAGGGATATCAGACATTATGATCGATAGTTGCCTATCTTTCGTTTTCTTAATAACACAAGCTTGCTTTATGTGAAAGAGTGATCTGCAAGATGAATGTTTAGAAACAATTTTTTTTTATCCCATTTAATATTGAATGCCACTAGCTGACTAAAGTAAAATGCCTCAGGCTATGACCATCTCTGGATTCTGGATAAACTTAGTATTATACCTAAGCGAAGTCCGTCTGCAAGATTGATGCATCCACGATCATACATCCAAAACATTCCTATTCTTCCAGGTTCTATAGCATAATATGATGTGAAAAGCCCATGTCAAACTTCCTATTTGGATAGAATTCAGGTTCTTTTTGGATCCCATACTAATTATAATCATATCACAGGTTTCCGACTCCGAGTAACGATTCTTCGAGTACTATATTGTAGCAGTCCGATGTTGAAAAAAGTCATATTTATTTCTTTCCATGGGGATTCTCTGGGTAAAAGTGATTCAGATTTATTTCTAATTATCTTCTCTGGTAAAAAATTATGTTGCTTTTTGTAAAAATTTTGACCCGGACAAAAATTTGAAAAAATTACATTCCGTTAATTTTGTATCAGTAAATGTGCATATCATTTCCCTTAAAAAGAATATTATTGAGTAAAGATACAACCCGGATATTTTAGGTTTTGCCCAAACACCCAGACTCATGTTGCAAAACGGACAGTTGGCAACATTGTCCAGTAAATTGTCATGTACGGGCTTGGAGACACCAGGAACTTGCTCTTTATCCTAACTGGTTATGGAATAAAATGATATTTTATTTATTATAGTACCTGGCAAAAAATTATGATAGCAATAGCTATTTTCCTCATGAACTGAAACAGAATGCCATCAATGATTTTTTGAAGTATTTGTACTTAGTTGGAAGACAATGAATGATGGTTGCTATCATGCTATCATTTTAATGAGTAAAAATATTTAATTCAAGGATGTTGCATGATCCATGTGTTTTATTTAGAATGTTACCATGGCAATGATGCAACTAGAAAGTTTCTTTATTACCTATTGTAAAAGAAAAATCTTTTTTTTTCTACAAATTATACTAAATTTATCATTCAAAGATCCCATCACAATAATCTAACACACATAGGATTAACTCCCAAGGACTTAGTTCAGTTTACAGAGTCTGTGAACAAAATAATTGACACTCATTTCCTTGCATCTTGATTTAAAATCTTTAGAATGGTTAGTACTTAGTAGGTGCTTCTATATACTAAATCTGAGTAAATCAGAATATTGTTTTACCTGTCAGCCGGGTTGCCAGGTGTTCGGTATTTTACCGAACTTTTCGGTATTTTTGCTCCAGGTTCGGTATGAAAAAAATACCGAACTATGGAGTGTTCGGTATTTTTATTTTCGGGAATGATTTTCATTTTTCCTAGTGAATTCATAACTTCCCGGACAGCAAATTTCGAGAATGACCATTTTAGAGAAAAACTCTAAAGTTCTGGGGTAGGAAATTTTGGAAATGACCTTTTTTTTCAGAGGAAATTTCTACTCTCCGGATTTTGAAAATGACTTTTTTTTCTTTCGGTATATTTTTGAAAAAAAAACCTGGCAACCCTGTCTGTCAGCCATCACGCTGTGTCCCTTAAGGGCTAGGCAGAGAGAACAGACCTTTAATATTACTTCCTATCTAAAGTCCAGACACACTTTCTTTTGCTTCTTCCACCTATATAACATTTCTCATGCAATCCCTCTTTTAGTTCTGACCTGACCTTTCTTGAGGACGGAAATAATTTTGTTTGATCCACTTTTCCGGTACTAACCTATTTTTTAACAATGAATCCGCGTTTAACCTAATTAAATACAATTTGTTAGACAAAAATAGTAGTTAGGTTATAATTTGACACGATTTGGTAGGTATCAACTAATTATTTTTCGAACTCACAAGCAACCTAATAAGTATTTTTGAAATATCTCTGGGAGAAAAGATTCATTTACAATATTCAGCAATAATTTTGAAAGAATCTTTTTGAGTTTCGTTACATACAATTCTTTTATTTTATATCGTAGGGGTGTGCCCAAAATTTGACTTCATCTATGAACCAGAATAATACGAGTACAAAACTACAAAGCGTGTAACTCAGTGTGAAAACTTATTTTTTTATACTTTTTGCGAATACGTGTGTCAAAATAATAATAATCTTGTATTTGAATGAAAATATTGTATTTTTCATTCATTGTAAGACTAATACAGAGCTCGATGTACATTATTTACCTATGTCCTTTTCAACAATAGATTATTGTAGAATGTTAGAATTTTTGGGTCACTTTGTTATGAACAGCTTACGCAATGTTATCCCCATTCATAATAATAAATAATATTATTATTCTTCTTGGCGTTTTACAAAAGGGGCAACGACCACCACAAAAAAACTTGTTTGGTTGTCCCATTCAACTGGATGGCAGAGGCAGGCGAGCATTCAAAGGATACTGACCCTCTTAGGATCACGACTAGAATAATTGCCAAATTATACAGCAATGTTGAACAACTGTTACGAACTAAATAACAACATTATTATTTTATTTTGATTCTCCAAACTGACTAACTAGGGATCTTTAAAAATGCATATTTTTATGTTAGTGCAATATTATCTTAATGCGATTATTTTTTTTTCTATAGGGCTGACAAAACGCTTCATCTAATTTTTTTTAATCAAATTTGGTTATCTATTAGGTCACACGTCATCGTAATTATGATAATTTCGATTCGACCTGGCTCAGATTCGCTTTTTTTTTAATTAATATTTTTATATGAAAATAGAGTGTTGAATTTCAAGAACATTTAACTGAAAGAATACCTCCGAAGTCCGAAGAAATGGCGTAACAGAATGTTCTTTATAGGAAACGAAATAGCAGAACTAATCCTTGGTTGATTTACCTATACCTAATATAAAAGAAGTAGTGTCATCCTCGCTCGATTGGTGAATTATTGAATGCTATCAACTAGGTACCTTCCATTGCCGTCTAGCTAGAAACAATTCCCTTTTGACCAGATAAAGGTATGATTATTAATTCTAGTCGGCAATTGTACCAACTATCAGGGAATTTAGGGCCGTGTAACCAGGAATTCATTTCTTAGGGGAGAAGGGTCGAGAATCCCCCCTTGTGATATTTTATGAGATTTCAGCCCCCTCCCTCAAATACGTATATATTTTTTAATGATAGTTATTTTCGACAGTCATAAAATATTTGTTGCCTTGGATTGACAGTGACAGAATGTACAGTAAAGAAAAAAAGCGATAGATTTATTGAAAATCGAGAGTATAAAATCTCGTAAATATCCTTAAAAATCTGGCGGATAAATTTTTTTATTCTTGGACCCAGATGAAATATGACACCCTTGATAGTAGCTACGTTACAAGCCAGGTGAATAATATTTTGAATGAAGGACCAAGCAGTGAGCACCAGAAAGGTGGGTCAAATCATTGAGATAGGTCGATGACCTCTCAAGATTTTTAACAGCACGTGGACATTTTGTGACGTAGGTAGTACCTAGTAGGTAGGTACACACTCTGACAGATGCGCACATCCGACACACGAATATCTCGATTTGCGGAATAAAAAAATGGCATATTACTCAATTTTATTTTACTATGGAACCTTTGATTTATTATGTGACCTGTTTAATAACTACCATTTTTTTTAAATTAATTAGGCATTCTACCCAGAGGGTTATTTGTGGAAAAAAAAACAAATTAATATACTATTAAGTACAAAATAAATTCATTTAATTAATCTATTCCAAATACCTAGTAGCTTAAAATCAAAATTATTTTTTTTTCACTTACCTAAAGACTTGATATTTAATTTTTCTGCAAGAAAATTTATCGAGGTTTGAGGGTGGAGATGAGATCCTTATGAAGATGAAGGAATGGCAGGATCCGGAATGTCCGATTCTATGTGAAAAGTTAGGAGTAGGTAGAAGTTCATCCATTCATCAAGAATTGAACGGTAATAGATTGATACCATTCCATTCATCAAGAATTGAACGGTAATAGATTGATACCATTCCATTCATCAAGAATTGAACGGTAATAGATTGATACCATTCCATTTGTCACTAGCGCAAAAAGCCCTGACTTCAGATCATGCGGTCCCAGGTTTCAACTCCCTGTGGGGTCTGAAATTGAAAGTGTTTTTTTCACTTGAAATTTCTACTCGGGGTTGGAATCCTGTCTCAGATTGGACGGGACCGGTTCACTGACAGAGAATACTTCAAGCATTAAGTACCCTCGGCTATACTGACACTTATGTATAAAAGAGTGTTATTATTAATTGTCCATAATCCTTGTTGGTGCTTACGATGATGGTGTTCTCTGTCCCATTGTGACCTGCTCAATCTAGCATGCACAGAGAGCCTGTTAAATCATATTCTCAAGGCTTTGCCATCATTCACAGGCCCCAGAATTCTGCACAGTGCCTTTCTCTTAAAGTCCAGTGCTCCGATAGTTTTGTTGTCGTTGTTCACACCTCAGTCATATGGTTCTGATGATTGGTTTGTAGAGAGTGATTTTACTCTTTTTGTGGAATGTGGACACATGACAAAAATACGTATGTATTATTTCTATTGCGTATGAAAAAAATCTATGCTAAAAATTGCCTTGTAAAATGATTAAATTTAAAATAAAAAATGTGTGGTTCTAGCAACGCTTTAAAGAAGACAAAGAGAGTAAATAATATAGGTACCTGCATATGTGTGTAACAATAACAAACACAAAAATATAATATTTCTTCAGTTGACCCTTTAAGAGCATTGTTATGCAACCAATACCGAACTGCAGCACTTTTGAGGTTTCTGAATTTTACATCTATGAAAATCGTCTACTAAACACAGCAAGACCAAGAATATGGAAAGGCTGGTCGGACTTCACAATAATAATTGTAGGATCGAATTATGTTAAACAATAACCCAACTAAAAATTGACAAAGTATTTAGAGAAACTGAGATAGGACACTTGTAAAAACATTATAGGACAAGCTGTTATAGCATATTCGTTATATGCAGGACCATAAAGATATAAAATAATGGAGATTATGCTCTTATCAAGGATGTAGCCAGGGGGCTATCAAGGGGGTTTGAAGATAAAAGTAAAACTCTATACCTATATTTAAATTGTATTTATTTACAATAATAATATAAAAACAATTAGGTAATTATTATGACTATAGAATAATTCTCAAGTATACAGTTACATATTTACATAAGTCTTTGTTTGAAAACTAATAGATATTATATCTATTTATAAAATTAATAAATAGTTGAATTTAAAATAAAAACTTCATCACTTAAATGCAAAATACAATAACATCAAATTAATATTTTTTAAAGAAAATATTTCAAATCACAACGAGAAATATTACAATAATTATTATGGGGAATATGTAGGTAGATAATTCATAAAAATATAAACACTATAACAAATTAATATAGTATAAGGTGTGTTGGGGTAAGATCACATGTTTTTTCAGCTAATTGGTAACAGCTCTGTTAATACTTTATCCACAAAATATCTGTAAGGTCAAATACATTTTTTTTGCTATAGCAACATATATATTCTAAAATATATGTTCTATAGAACAAAGATTTTTCTTTTTAATATTTATATTAAGATCTTTCCTTTCATTCTGTTTTGTATTTTGCAGTATGTATAATTAGTAAAAAGTATAAGTTTTTTAAATCGTTTTATGGGGTAAAATCAGAATTTGCAGGAAAAGATTGGACAATTTCATAAAATTTCACAGCCTTCTTTTTTATTATCAGTTGGTAACTAAGACAAAGTTGCCTTTGAAACCATAAAACCGAATTAAACTTATATAATCATGTTAACAACAAAGTGATTCACAAAAATATATTTTGAGTTATCAACGATATTACCCCATGTTGACAATTCGTTAATAATTAATATGGAATTTACCCTAGTGTTATTGGAAATAAAGTATGCCGAATTTACTCGCATTATTTTGAAAGGTAAAGATCGAAAAAATGAAAATAATTAAAAATATGATGATTTGACACTTTTTATGTTGTTCATTATTACTGTCAAGTAATAAATACGCTCAATTACCTTGAAAGTACCTGAGTAATTGATGATGGGGTAAGATCGGATAACTCTAGACTTAAACACAAAATGACGATTTTACATAAACCTAAATTACGCCCAAACAAGTAAGTCAAATTACGAACTATTACTGAATAGGGGAGGAGCATACATTGACATACAGGTTATCAAATTAAAAATTTTTTGCTAAGTTCCAAGAAAATTAGCAAAAACGTTCTAACCCCATTTTCGATCTTACCCAAACACACCTTAAAATAAATTTCAGATTCAAATAACGCATGCTGGCTTGAAATATGTAAAGATATTGGGAGGTATTTTAGTCAACAGATTTTTTCTTTCTGTTTGTTCAAGCGTATACTAGTTTATTGATTTCTGTGCAAATCATTACATGGATAGTTCATACACCTAGAAAGAATGAGTGATAGTCCCATTGCAAAAAGAATATGGGTGTTAAAGTTAACTAACTGAAGGACCTTTTGTTGGAGAGATAGAAGGCTAATCATCGGAAGTATTCAAGAATTTTGAGGAAGAAATTCCTTAACGTAGGATTATTGGAGTATAAAAATTTGTCAATTTCCAGTTTAAGATCACATCATAAAATAAATTAAACTAGGGGGCGTAGATTGCTATTATAAATGCAATACTTTGAGAACACAGCTTTTGAATCTTACCAATGTATGACTTAGTTTATGGGATCTTATGAGTTGCATAGCATAAGTTGTCAATAATATTATGCAATATAGCACACAAAAAATGAAACATAAAATAACTAATTAATTACTTATATAAAAAAATGAAAGTAAAAAATATACTTTTTCAAATAAGTTGATTTCATTAGATTTTATTCAAATCGCAATCTAATAATGTCCTGTGTGTTTGATAGTATACACATACGACCGGTTTCGTAAAAAATAAAGGAGACTTTAAGTTTCCTGTAAAAAATAGCGCGTTTCGTAACAACAAAAGTCACTTAAAGTCGACTTTTAAGTTAAAGTCCCACTATTGGCACTTAAAAGTTGATTTTAGTGTAATTCAATCTTTTACCACCAGAGTTCATAGCAAATTTCGTGGCGTGCTTGCTCACTGTTATTGTCATAATAAAATATGTATGTAGGTATTACAATCACAAATAGATGTGAATAATCAAGAGTGGATTGCCACATTAGAAAGAAGAATCAATGTGAGGTTGATTGTAGATGCGCATTAAAATACAATATACTAACTGAAAATTGTAATAATTATTATATAACAAAACAATATTTTCATTCTCAAGCTTTCCGGGAAGATGAACATTAATTGTATACGGTGACACTGTGAAGAAAAATGACTAAAATAGAGTGGAAAACTTGGCAAAACGAGAAGAATATTATTTTTTACAGATTTCGTTTATTAATACATAAAGCGTAATAATAAACTAACAACAATAACGGCATAGCTCTATTGCGAGATAAAATTGACAGATTTGCAGAAATTCCGCAAAAATAAGCTGTGTTTTTCATAGATTTCCTTGGTAACACTACCAACTTTCAAATATTTTGTTGACATTTCAAACTGTAACTAAAGGTGGCGGGGCTATTTTTATGACACCCGTCAACTTAAAGTAGTCTTTAAATATTCAAAATTCCTTTAACTAAAGAGTTCTTTTATGCTTTTTATGAAATCGGCCGTTAGTATGTTTGTATTTAAATTTTAATTATGCACAGAAAGAGTATGCTATTTGAGTTTTGATGTTTTGTAGTTCTGTAGGCATGACCCAGCTGCATTCGTTTGTTATTGAGTTGTGATAATACATCTTGCCATCGTTTGATTTATACTCTTTCCATACACAGTGCGAGAGTAATTGCTGAAAATTTAAAAATAATTATTAATTAACACATATTTTTAAATAGATTTGTATAAAATCAAACTGTGTCATATGATATTTTCCTCTCCATCCACTAAGGAAATAAAAAGCTGAAAGAATGGATCTCCACTCTTTTCTATCCAAACACACTTCTTCCATGTTTCTTATACAATCTCCCCTATTTTTTTGCTTCTGACCTGGCCATCCCTGAGGACGGAATCAATGTGTTCAAACCACATATTCTTGGTCTACCTTTTCTCTTTCCGCCTTATACATTCTTTTTGTAATCTTATTTGCATTTACATGCCCAAACCACATATTTTTGGTCAACCTTTTCTCTTTCAGCCTTATACAGTCTTTTTGTTATCTTTTCTTTTTTTTCTTTACAATTTTTTAGAGGTCAGACAGTCATGACAATACATATAAATCAATAATACAGAAACAGATTATAGACCAGCGAAGACCCCAACATTACCCACAATATAATAAATTCATAACATCAAAATAGTAAGTAAGTTAAAAATTCACATTAGATATAAAATATAACATTAAAATAATAAAAATTCAAGAAGTCAAATTAGATAAAAAATTAAACATTAAAATAATAAAATAACAAAATAATAAAAAGTCCAATTAGATAAAAAAAATAAGCCATAAGAATTTACCATAAGCCAATATACAATAAAATTATTGCAAAAATAACACACACAAATAGACAAGTCATTATTGAAATTAAAAGAGTGAACAGGCAAAGCAATCAAAACAAAAAAAAAACAAGCAAGGTAAAATGATAAAAACAAACAATTTCAATTCATCCGTCATCATTTAAAGGATTCAACACATATTATATTATGGTAAAAGAGCACAAATACATTAATAAACCAACAAAACAGCAAGTAAACAGCTAACAAGTAAGTCAATAAGTAAATAGATAAAAAATAATAAAAAAAAAAAACAATAAAAAAATATAATAAAAAATAATAAAAAAACCCATTATTTTAGATTTATCATTAACAGATATATTCCATAGTAAAAAAAAGCACAGAGAAACCTATACTTAAAATCGACAATAAGATCATCCGAATACTTCAAACAAATGATCAGGATGAGACCGAGGAAGACAATAGACTGACCACGCCACTCTTAAATTGGTTTCTATTCAAAGTAAACATATCCAGATTCTTGAAAAATGTGTCATACAGGGAACAGCTACATTGCAAAAATGAGCTTTGCAGATAATTGGTTTTACAGGGAGGCAATTTGAAAAGATAATTCGCTCGCGTAATACGATCTTATTTGCATTTACATGACCAAACCACATATTCTTTGTCAACCTTTTCTCTTTCAGCTTTATACATTCTTTTTGTTATCTTATTTGCATTTACATGCCCAAACCACATATATTCTTGGTCTACCTTTTCTCTTTTAGCCTTATACATTCTTTTTGTTATCTTATTTGCATTTAAATTACATGCCCAAACTGTCTCAATTTATAAACTTTCATCTTTGTAACAACACTAGCATTCATACAACATTCCTTCCTAATATTCTCATTCCTTTCCATGTTCTACATTTTTCTAAACTCTACTGCATTTATACTACATTCTCTTTTTGTCCAGGTCCACGTTTCAAAGCCATACGTCCAGAGCTTGTAGTGAGACATACTAAATAAGGATTCTTCCATAGATTTTCATATATTATAACAACCCATAGGGGCCATAGGTATAGAGTACTCCTTCCTATTTTGACAGATTGGTTGTTGAGAAAGCTTCCTTAGAAAATTTCGATTTTTATGTGTAGAAAATGGGAATATAGACATCTTTTTCATAATCCTTTGATTATGTCTGTTCATATAATTTTTATTTATATTGTCTAATTCTCAATGAATGATTGATTAATATATCTATTTTTTATATTAATAGAGATTATCTACATATCAACATTTTTATACAAGCATAACATTTATGATTCTGCAATTTAAAATGTTTAAATTTGAAATTGGAGCATTATGAATGAAACAGAGAACTTTTTTTCCAAAAAAAAATCGAATATATAAATGATTGCCTCAAATTTTACCTCAGGAATAGTTTTAAGTTCAGCCGGTTTTTCCCATGTACTTCTTTGGGTCACGGAGTTGTAGTAATACGCCCTTCCATCAGGGGCTGAGTGCTCTGTCCATGGACCTGCTGTTTTTGCTGCGGCATCATTTTTTACTATATTCTCCTACAAAGAATAAAATATGGATTAATTATAACATACATAATAAAACAGCAATGCAATCTCAGCACACCTTTGTAACTCAATATGGAAGAAAACTGATTTGAGAATCAGCAAGATGAAAATTTACAAAACTTGTGTACGCATGGTAACGGAAGGAATCTAGTCCAGGGCTAATAGTCTCGGGAGCATAGCCAGCAAGGTGTATAAAAATGGTTGGAAAAATGCATTCCTAAAGAAAAAACTACCAACAAATTAATAGAAAGAAAATCATATTAATGAGGTTTCATCAATCATAAAAACGCCTTCTGAGAATAAATTTTTTGTTAAGCCTTTTTGCTTACCACCCTCTGACATATGCCATCTAGTATCAACTACTATCCAGACTTCACGGTCTTATTGTCTTATGTTTTGGGCAGAAAGTGCTGAAGGACAGTTTTTCTTTTCTTATTTTTAAGAAATGTCCCCGTTTGTCTTTCACATCATTAATACAGAGCTACTAAAATTGGCCACTGTCAGAAGAAAATCTTCACACTTCAGCCACATATTTCGATATTAAAAAAATATAATTTGTCCTTCTAAAATTAATTGTGGAGGGAAAAACAGATGGCAGGCAAGGTATTAATGGCTGAAAAATCTTAACACACCGGTTTGGTTTGCAGAAATTATAAATTGGCCCATAATCGAGAGAACTACTCACAGATGTTCGCCATTTGAGAATGGTACTTCATGACGAATTGCCAAAAATTTGATTTCAATCATAAATTTGTATCAAATTGCCTAAGATCAAATGAACACAAAATACTAATTACATAATTATAACATTTCGCATTCTCTTGATCTTTACAACTTTCCATTCTACTCCCACAAGCCATCCCTCTCCTTAGCTATATTATTCAGCCAACAATAAAATAATGTTAACAGTTCTTACTAAACGTAGGTATTTGCTTATGGAATAAATAAAGTTGGTACTTACTGGTTTCATAGGTTGAGGTAGTGTGGGGGGTGGTGACATGTATTGTGGATTTGTTGGTTGGTATCCAGTCGAGGGAGGGATAAAGCTCGTTCCGTATTGTGAGCCTTGACTTTGGAACATTTGATTAGACGTAACATGGGGTTGAGATGTTGGCACAGCCGGCATGGTGTTAGGAAGCGGCACCATTGGATTAGGAGCTGGAGCAGAATGACCCGGATTTGGAGCATCCTGAAATAATTATTACAATGAAGTATATTAAGATGGCATGCGCTACGAAAGAACAGTTTAGGTTAGTTAGTATATTATTTTTAGTTCAGTTAATGTTTTCTTCATTTTAAAACTGTTCTAATAAAATAAAACAGTAGAAGTGTATAAAAATTTAAAATACTAGAATACATTCAGTATGGCTGACATTTTAGAATGTTTGTTTTAGCAAGCTACTCGGTAGACTATAGGTGCTTAGCCAGATGCACAGCAGTACCACCAACATGCACTTACGCAGTTGGACCACAAGCATTAAATAAATACGTAAATCCAGCATAACACATATGAGAATTTTGAATAAGTTATAGATTTTGAAGACATAAAATACCAAACTGTGTTTTCATATTTCATATTCAGCTGGCAAATATGAGTTTGTTCATGCCAGAGGTAAAGGACTTTTTTTCTACTCACTGGTGTGAAGTTTGTGAATCCAGGAGGTGGAAAGTTATATTGTGCACTGCCTGGTGGATATCCTGCTGTCGATTGCAAGAGAGGCACAGCTGACGGTCTTTCTTGTAAAGTGGGTCCATTGTATATTGGGGCAACATTAGGTGGAGCAGTTATATTCATAGTAGTAGGCGGCACCCGGTCTAAAGATACATTCGTGTACATGGAGGAATTCTGAAAATGAAATATTATGAATATAAAATTTACTCTATGATTTTTCTATTTTATATGAAGTTATGTTGAGTAAACAGACCTCGGAAACAGTTTTAAGTTCCTGCGGTTTTTCCCAAGTACTTTTTTTTAAGACGGCGCTATAGTAGTATGTTCTGCCATCGGGAGATTCATGTTCTGTCCAGTGAGACTCGGGCAATGAGTTTTGTAAGATAGGCTGTATAAACAAAAACAATAATGTGTTGATTTTCAATATACAGTGGAACCTATGATAGCGAGCATCTCTTATAAAGAACAATTCACATAAGATCCTCCCTTAACGAGGGAAATTTCGCATAAGGATAAAGAACTTTGAGGAAGTGTTATTTTTTCATTTACTACTCGCAACTTCCACTCCAGTGCACTATAATATTGTGATTAGTGTTTGTTCCGCTCACTCATTTTTCCAAATTTGTATTCAGACATTAGACGTATCTGAATGGGCATTCATAATCAATGTTAGAATAAAAATGAAAGATTGAATTTATACTTACTTCACAAATTTCTTTGGGTTTAATTGGTATTTCAGGTTTGATCCACGTACTTTTCTTAGTTAGTAAATTATGATAATACGTTCTACCATCAGCTGTTTTGTGTTCTGTCCATTGAGAAGGCTTATCTAGTGGAGCAAAACCTTCACTGCTAACTATATTCTCCTGTGCCAAAAGAAATCAACAAGATTAATGATGATGTCATTTTGATTAGAAATACACAATATTTTATGCGCATTTTAAAAGGTTACAAAGAGACTCCTACATAGGAGGGAGTCCCCATGTGATAATTTTGAAAATCTTCAAAGTTTATCCATGTCCCACAAATTACGTTCTTTCTAATACTCCAAATAGAAAGAGAAGCAATACTAATGAGTAAGCAATACAATTTCCCTCCCGAAGCACGAGTATATACTCATTTTCGGGAGGTATCTTGTTTGTATATTTTAGTTGTTAATAATTATTATCTGTAAGCATGTTATTTTTATATTTGTATATATTATCAATAAAGGCTTTATATTATTATTATTATTATTATAATGAGCAATGTTTGTTAAAAAGAAGTACATAAAAGTAAGTAATTCTTCAACCCATTCAGAAACTGTGTCCCGTAAGGGATAGGCGGAGAGAACGGACCTCCACTCTTTTCTATCCAAGTACACTTCTTTTGCTTTTTGCACTTACATACCATTTCTCTTACATCAGACCTGGCCTTCCTTGAGGACGGAATTATTGATGTGTTTGATCCGTGTCCTTCTTGGTCAACCACTCCTTTTAACACCTTTCCTTTCAGCCTTATAAATTCACAAGTGACTTAAGGCTTTAGATACGGTGTCTATATTGTTCTCATTAAAAAAAAATGGAGTCCTATTTCCCTCGGTCATCTCATCACTCGTCATGACCTCCATCAAGAGGGAGACCCAAAAATACATGGATGCAACAGTGTGACAAGATCCTGCAGAGAAACGGCCTAGAAGAGAACGAGAAGAGCCGACCCTAACAGCCTCCAGAGGCAGTAAGCTGGGACGAGTGCCAGGAAGAAGTCCCATCACTCGTCAACGACTGCACTAATTTTGCTAATGCTTTTTTTATCGGTGTTTGACATAACTGTCAGTTATTGTTTGATAGTTGATGCGTTTGACAGAATCGTGTTCATAATGTACATTGTAGATCTCCATAATGTTATTTTTTTGCTGATGATACCAAGTTCTTTGCAAACCCCTTGTTAAGTAGTAGCATATTGCAGAATAGTTTGGATGAATTGAAGTCATGGACAATAGAATGTGGACAAGTGTGCCAGATTTCTCACATATGAAGCCAGATTGCCCCAGTAGAGAAGCAGAAAGATCTAGGAGTAATAGTGACACACAATCTCAAATAGGAGGAGCATATTTTGTCAGTTTTAACCTTATTCCTTGTTGTCCCTCATCAGGAAAACATTCAAGAATATCTCTGAGGACTTATATGTGAGGATTTACAAACAATGCCTGCGACCTATAATTGAGTATGCCTACAAGGTTTGGAGTCCTTGCTTTTGCAGGGATATCAATCTTCTGGAGAGTCCAGAGAAGATTAGAAGAAGCTAAATACCACAATCCATCCATCACCTAAGCTATGAGGAAAGGCTCTCGCCAAAGCCTAACGATCTAGAGGTGATCTCATAGAGACGTACAAGATTATGAATGGTTACTATGATATTCTTGATATCAGCTCCATCTACACCCTGAATACCAATACCCATTTGAGAGGACATTCTATGAAGCTTACCAAAGGGACAATTTCACAGTAATCCAAGAGAGAATTTCATTTGTAATGTTTTTGTTATTTGAACCGTTTACCTGAGAATGTAATACAAGCACCATCAGTGAATACTTTCAAGTACAAGGACGGTTTTCTCAAAATGACAGACAGCGTGGAAATTACCCAAAACCAATAATAATAATAGGAATGAAATTGTTAGAATATAACATTTCAATAAGCCAAGATGACCCAAACCAAAATATACAAGAGATTCAATTAATTACACACGGTATAGTTTTATAGAGAGAACGGAACTGAAAACGAAGAGGCAACTTTACAGCTTGTTTTCTTTTATCAAATACCGCTTACATGATTGAATGATCCAAACCCTGGAGGTGGTACTGAAAAATGTTGTGCTCCAGAAGTCGGTTGAATGAAAGGGAAGCTGGGCTGTCTTCCCTGAGTTGGAGGCATGCTAATATGTGCAGGAGGAATTCCATGAGAAATCATGGTATGATCCTGAAATTTGAAATAATATTTTTACATTTATAATAAATAAATAAAGCTTTATTGCTGCCTGTATTACACTTAGGGTTGCCAGATGTCCGGTTTTCGACCGGACAGTCCGGTTATTGTTATGCTTGTCCGGTCAAGAAAATCTCGGCAAACCGGACAGAACAATGTCCGGTTATGAAACTGAGAAAACGACCCTTTTTTTTGTAGGAGAAATTCACGATTCCAGATACAAAATTTTGGAAATGACCTTTTTTTTTTTTTTTTTAGGAAAAAAGTCACCTGTCCAGATACCAAATTTTAGGAATGACCTTTTTTTTTTTTTTTAGGAAAAAAGTCACCTGTCCAGATACCAAATTTTAGGAATGACCTTTTTTTTTTTTTTAGGAAAAGTTATGTTTCAAGATACCAAACCTCCACCCCCAGTCCTGTCCGGTTTTTTTTTTCAACACATCTGGCAACCCTAATTACACTATAAGGAAAAATGTTTGTAAAATTCAAAGGGTGGATTTATCTTAAAAGATCTCTGCCAGCCAACCCAGTTAACAATATGTATTGTTCTATAAGATACATAAATACATAAAAAAAAAACACACATAATGGAGTGAGTAAAATGACTTAAATAGAATAAATAGATAGATAAGATACAAATAATAATACAGTAGAAGTCCGATAATCCGGCAAGTTCGGGACCGGCTCGGTGCCGGACTACGGAAAATTCCAGTCTATCGGGCGGTAATTATAAGAACAATTAGGTTAATAATTAAACTACAAATACAGTGTGCAAATACATAAAACAAAGTTGGCGACAAAAAAAAAATGGCGAAGACGCTTCGTGATTGATTAACGGAGCTGCACTGTTCCTGAATTTGTTGTAATGCGGTGTTCACACGAGGCGAATATTATCCCCACTTATTGGTGTGATGAAGAGGAATGAATTATTCAATAAAAAAATAAAACATAGTGTATATCATGCCTTCATCGTGCCACATATCACCTACGGACTACTTGCCTGGTCACAATGCAGTATACAGGTTAGAAATTCAATGCAGAGAATCATGAATAAGGTTTTAAAGAATATTCATGGATTAAGTAGATTAACTAGAACAACTGATTTATACAATTTGACCAATGAACTTAACCTGGATCAAATGATAAAAATAGAAAAAGTTAAATATCTGCACAAAATTAAAAATGGTATGGGAAAAACTAATTTAAAATTAGCATTGAATAGCAATGTACATCAGTATAATACGCGAGCGGCTCCTGACTTAAGAAATGATTTGCCTAGAACCAATAGAAAACGAAATGGCTTCAAATACACTGCTACATTGCTCTATAACAGGATATCAAAGGACATCAGAAGCTTAAAGAACATAAAGGAGTTTACCAGGAAAATCAAAGGTCTTATCAAGAAAAACATGATATAGAGAGTGATAAGGATGGTGGGTGGATAATTTACAGTCCGGTGTTAAAAAGTGATGTTAAGTGAATTACATAAATATGTGTGTAGTGTATTCATATATGACATAAATTGTAATATATTTGTTGTATCTTAACGGCCTTCTGAAACCAGCAGATTCTACCTGCTGTTTGAGGGTTTCTTTACAAATAAATAAAATAAAAAAATATCGCCAGGACACCAAAATATCGCCAGCCAATTGAACCGTGTGAACAGATAGACGATAAATCTGAAGAGATAAAAATGATTGAAAACGATATCGCCTCAAGTTGACCACCTTTCAACTTTTGTTTCTGGTGGAACGATGCACCATGCGCAGATATGCGTGGCGTCCGTATCTATGGTAAAATTCTGTTTCTTGACAGATGACAGCAGTTCGGTTGTTGGTTTCGCAACCGAACAGCTGTCTTTTTGCGTTTTTTTTCTTGATTTTTCCATAATTAGGAGTCCCCTTATATCGTCTAAAACAACATTTTCAACTGACCCCAAACACTCCGCGACTTCTACCTCGACGGCCGCCATTTTTAAAACTACGTCAAAATCAGCGCACCTGACAGATTGAATGTATGTCGGTGGACTCGTGTCAACACATCACACGATCAATGGGCGACCTAGCGATGTTTTTTTTTTATTATGCAAGCGAAATCGTCTGGCCTTATATCGCCTCGTATGAACACCGCATAACAGCTGAGACTAGCCGACCGCTAATTGTTTCCGAACAATACTGAGCGCTTCCGGATGATCCCGAAAACTTCCGAATAGCTCTCGAGCGTTTTTATTTGCTTTAAAGACACACTTTTGGAGAAAACCAAAATTTTTACAATTTTCTGGAGCGATGCCGGACTATCAAGCATTCCGGACTGTTGAATGCCGGACTATGGGAATTCTACTGTAATCAATAAATAGGTACATAAATAGCAGAGCAGATCAAAGAGAAGGAGGGAGAAGGAGGGCGGGAGGGGATACTCTTTGAAATTGGAAGAATATTTTATCTTGTCATCAGTGATTTTTTGAACAAGTGAATTGTCTGAGAGCCTCTTATGGAAAGCGGAAGTTGGTTCCACAGCCTAGCAGCATGAACGGTAAATGTGTCAGTGTAGAATCCGGATTGGTGGGGCGGAATGAGCAACAAATTATTTTGATTAGAATGCAATGATCGCTCATGCGAACTGAGGAAAGTGAATCTCTGTTTGAGGTAATTAGGAGAGAAAGGTACAACATTGTATTTTGTACAACAAACAGAGAGTATGCAGGTCTCTTCTCTCTCGCATGGTTAGCCATTGAAGCTGAAGTCTGTATTCTGATATGTGATCATATTCGATTCTGGACTCAGCCTCCACTGACATATCTAGGTAGGATATGTCGGCGTAGTCAAAAAGTGATTGTATGAGTTGTTTTTTTATATCAAGAGTGTGGAAGTTTTGAAGTCTTCTAAGTGATGAATATATTTTCTTACTCAGCTCATCCACCTGCTTGTCCCAAGAGAGTTTACTGTCAATTACTGTTACTGTCAATGTATAACCCCAAATTCTTTACACAGTCAGATAACGGGATTAAGTTACTATTTAAAAATAGAGGGGGCAGTGAGCCAGAGTTCAATGAAGCCAGAAGCCTGGAGCTTCCAAGAACTGTGTGTGAAAATTTTTTGGGATTTATGTTGACTCCATGCCGCTCACACGAAAGGGGCTATGTACTGAAGATCTTTGTTCATATGAGCAAAAGACTCAACAACATCATGTGTGGTCTGAAATGAGTGTAGATCTGAGAATCATCGGATGTATTGAGTGATGGGGTCTATGAAGACCATTATGGTCAACTGAGTGTTGTCCATAGCACAACGTATATCGTCCGTAACCTTCAGATTGCAGGGGATTGTACAAATTATGACTTCCAATGAAGGAATTCAATTGATAAAAACCAATTTTTCGGTCACTTTAGAAATCAATGGAAGCACGATATAGGACGAAAATCATTAGGTGTCACAGGTGCCGCTTTTTTTGCCAAGGGAATGATATTAGCTTCTTTCCAGACAAAAGGGAACTCCTAAGAAGACAAAGAAGCGTTTATGATAAAGGTTATAATAGACGGAAGCAAAGATGACAAAATGAGCCCCAACATTCTGGAGCTAAGACCATCGCAAGTCACTGCAGTCGACTTGATGTCCCAGAAGGTCCTTGAGACCTCGTCAACAGTTACAGCAGAAAACGAGTCCATCCCGGTCGAACGCGAGGCCTCTATAACAGAACAAGAGGACGATCTCATGCTATCAAACAATGCAACGGGAACGGTAGCGAAATGTCTATTTAGGATTTCAAGGTCAATCGGAGCCATACCATCCGACTCAGAAGAACTGCCCACTCCCTGTTGCCTCAGGAACTTCCACGTTTGCTTGAAGTTGTTCAGATTTATGTTTTGCGAGAAATATGTTTGCTATTTATACTATTTTCAAATTTAAAAAAGAATAATTACAAAGCAAAATACTTACCATCACAATAATTATTAATTGAAATTAATGATAAAACTGTTAAAATATCGTTATTTATGTGAAAATAATTTATAAACCATTTCGATGTAAATTGTAAATATTTCTCACATATACAAAATTTGACATTGACAGATACAGCAGAAAATTTATTTCATTTTTTTCTGCGGTAAAAGTTTTAATCTTTGGTTGTGTTGAGATAGCTGTCAAACATACAGTCAAGCCGTGACAACAGCAGCCCGATTCACGGAAAAGTTTAAGTCTAAGTTTAGTTCATAGAGTATAATAATACTTACTTAAAATAGAGTGGCAACTCTGAATTTTTTTGTGGGATTGAAATACTCACGATCACAACGCCTCCCTGGTACATACGTAGAATCCATGTACTAACATCACGCGCATGCGCGTATTATATTTCGCGCGCATACCCGGGACATTCAAGCTCACAGAATGTATAGGAATAATTTCAAAAATGACTTACTCTAATTCCGCAACAAACACATTTTAATTTAACATTTTTATCTTTATTTTAACACATCAAGATAAAAATGTCAAACTTAAACAGGAATATGTCTGTTACTGAATAGGGTTAAGTCATTTCAATAAATTTAATAAGGGGGTATGCATTGACTGCTATAATGGAATAACATAATATAGGTAATATCAAATTATGATCTATCAATGAAACAAATCATTAAAGAAATAAATATTTATTTTTTATTTTTATAATGCTTTTTTTTGTTATGAAAATTTTGACAATATAACTTTATTTCATCTTCTCCTGCATATGACACGTGACCTTTTAAAATCCGATTGATGGAACGGCACAAACTGTACATCAATAAATTGATGACATATATATCGCAACACTATTAAAAACAAGAAAAAAGTGTCTTAATATCGCACAGATACACAGTAAAAATACAAAAGCGTCCTAATTTCGCAGTAGATCACTAGACAAAGCGTTCAAATATCGTCACACTAAAGAAAACGAAATAAAGCGTCCATATATTGCAACACTAGTAAAAACAAGAAAAAAGCGTCATTATATCGCACAAATACACAGTAAAAATACAAAAGCGTCCTATGTTCGCAGTAGATCACTAGACAAAGCGTTCAAATATCGTCACACTAAAGAAAACGAAATAAAGTGTCCATAATATATCGCAACACTAGTAAATACAAGAAAAAAACGTCTTAATATCGCATAAAACACAAAAATATATCTCTCTTAAAAAGCTTTGAGGAGTGCGGAAAAAACAATAGCTCACACGCGGCTCACACAACTAAACAGTAAACAACCTGTTTGATTATAAATGGCGGCGGGCGGAAACAGTATAGTACATGGGGCGGAAATGCGGCTGTCGTTCCAATAATGACCACCATATAACCACTATGTACCACTGTGGCGTCCTGATCGCAAAGCTTGCAATATATGGAATCTATGGAGTTGCCCCCCCCTGGTTTAGTTCGAAGTTCGAACGAAGTTCGATTCAAACTTTTCCGTGAATAGGGCTGCTGGTAATAATAATTGTAGGCGGCGACTATCTACAGTCTATGTACCTATTCACGGAGGGTTTGAATCGAACTTCGTTCGAACTTCGAACTAAACTTAGACTTAAACTTTTCCGTGAATCGGGCTACAGGGTAGCCTAGTATGTACAGGGAACCAGATTCGCGCTAAAAATTCAAATGGCGTCAACAATTCAAATGCGCCTAAAATTCAAATATATTCGGTTTGCAGAGGGTAAAATGGATTCGGGGGTATGTGCGAAGATGTATGGGGGGCTCTGCCCCCCAAACCCCCCTAAATAATTATGTTCTAACCTAACCTAACCTATTTTCATGACTGTTAGTCATGAAAATAGGCTAACGAACCTATTTTTTATGAATTTGGCTCAGCCAAAGTGAACACAAATACACTTTAGACATCTTTCACAGAAAAAAAACGGATAAATAGAAAAAAAAAACGAAAAAAAAGCTCCGCCCCCACTGGGATTCGAACCAACAACCATCAATGCCAACGGCGGCGACTATAACCGTAGGACCATTATGAACATGCTAGCAATGCCGAAAAACTTTAATATCTACTGTGAGTGTCACGCATGCGCACTTTATGCAAGGATTCTATTGGTGCGAATCTGGTTCCCCGTACATACTAGGTTACCCGTGACAACACTGTTTGTATGGAAAGTCACGTCACTAGCGGCAAGGGGGAATTATTCTTTGTATGGGAGCCCATACAAAATTGCTCATGTTTGAGAGCAAAATTCTCCGATTACAATACTCTAATTTGAAAAATTCTGTTGGTTTGTGATGAATGGACATGTTTTGTTTTTCATTTTGTCTCCTATAGCGAATAATACAGAATACACATTTTTCTAGGACATCGATACTCAACCTGCTGCCCGCCGAGCTTTTCTGTACGGCCCGGCACACTTTTTATCCGAAATATGATTTAAAAAACTCGCAATTCCATTCCATGAAACCTGAAGAGGATTGTCATTACGAACCACCTTACCTATTAAAATATAGGGATTTTACACTCTTCCAGTAGTGAGCGTATGGCTTAGGTGACCGTAAAATACGCTAATATTGATCGAACGTGATACATTTTTGGATAAAATATCCAAATTTTTTAAATTTGGCAAATAAATAGAAAAAATGAGAGCCATTTTAATGTATTTCACTTCAGCTAAATGGCCGCTGTTAACTGTCAAAAGTATATAGACGTTCTTATTGAAAAACCCTTTTGGAAACGCAAAAAGTCGATCTCGGGCATCTTAGGACAATATTATTCCTTGATTTTACCAGTTTAATTTTCTGAAGATGTCTTCAAGTGCGGCTGTGAACAATTTAGGTGAGATGGTGTCACCCTGTCGGACACCTCTTTTGATGTTTATTTTTCGAGTTGGTTCGTGTAGTTGTATTGTGGAGATGGCATTGGTATAGAATTTGATGTTCTTTAAGAGTTGTGTGTATCGGTGATCTACTCTGCAGTTGTTCAAACTTTCAATTATAGCCCACAATTCCAGTGAATCGAAAGCCTTTTCAAAGTCTATAAAAGCTAAGGCCAAGGGTAAGTTGTATTCATCGTTAGTTCCAAAGCCCGTACGGAATCCGGCCTGTTCTCTAGGTTGGTATCCATCTAACTTGTTAGTAAGACGGTTGCATATAATTTTTGTGAATAACTTATAGAGGTGTGATAACAGACTTATTGGTGTATAATTTTCCAGTCTCTTGTTATCTCCTTTTTGTGCAGCAGAACTATGCTTGCGTTATTCCACTCTGTTGGTATATTTTCCTCCTCTAGGCATTTGTATAGTGGAAATAAAATACGCACTAAACGCCAAAAACTTCATTTTGAGATAATCTAATAAAACTGATTTTCCCCCATACAGACATAGTACTATGATGATTTTTGGATCTGTTTTTTTACGCCTTTAGATCATCGATATGGTTTATAGAACATTTTCCTCATACTCATCTCATTTTTTTTTTCATTTTTGGCGTTTAGTGCGTATTTTATTTCCACTATACATTTGTTGAAAAGAGCAATGATTTTATTCAGAAGGGCATCTCCTCCCAATTTAATGGCCTCCACTATTATGCCATCTTCCCCTGGTGCTTTTCCATTTTTCATATTATTAATTGCATACATCACTTCGTCTTTATTTATATCTGGAATTTCCTCTGAGCCGATATTAACAATTTTTGGTCTTAAAGTTTGGGTTTTTTCTTGTGATATTTGGGATGCATATAACTTTTCGTAAAAGTCTGCTGTTATTTCTAACAGTTCTGATCTATCATGTGAAACACTACCATCCTCTTTATATAGAGCGGTAATTTGTTTCTTTCCATTATTGAGGTGTTTTTGCATGTGTTGTCTTTTTGCTCCCTTGGAGGAGTGTTTTGGATTGGGTTGCTCCCTCTGGGTGGGTTATTTATTTCTTTTGTATTAAAAACATTAATTTAGCTGCGCTCGCGCAATATGAAACGTTGTCTTTTTTTTTTATTTATTTTAACTTGTTTTGTTTACAATATTGTCAGAATTTTGATCTCTGTGTAGTTATCTTTTTGTTCTCTTTTCCTGTGTACATATGTTTGTTTATATTTGATTTATGTGAATAAAGTTTTAAGCCCACCCTGATTGCATTAATGGATAAAAAGGCGCCTTTGGCGCCTGCAATATCCGGATGAGTTGAAAAAAAAGGTGTTTTTGCAAGACGCTTACGCTTGTTTTCAGATATGACATGTTCTATGATGTTTTCGTTGTGTTTGGCTACATCTTTTCTGATTTCTCGTCTAATGCTTTTATTCAGAGTTTTGTATTCGTCTGTATCAGATAGTCCACCTTTTTGCAGGTTTCGTCGTTTGTCAATCAATATTTGGTTTTTTTGTGATATTTTGTTCTGTTTGGGTGCACGATGTGTTGTCAATTGTTTTAGTGCTTTGCTTGTTATACCATATATGTATGAATTCATGTCATCCAAAGAGCCATTTTCTGGGAAAAGTCCCTTGTATATTTCACCCTCTACAGCATTTTTATATGCAGCAGGGTTAGAGGTAATTATCTAGTTCATATCAATTTTATTGTTTTTTAGTAATTTTAGTCTCTCTAATTTTGTATTGATGAATACTTTGGCTTGTACAAGTCTATGGTCACTCCCAGTATTGAATGAATTTAATACAGATACGTCATGTAAAATGGTTTCATGGCTCGAGAAAATTTGGTCTATTTCATTCTTTGTGGATCCGTCTAAGCTCTTCCACGTCCATTTGTTTTAGGGCTTTTTCTTGAAAAATGAATTCATTGCAAATAAGTTATGCTCTTGAGCAAAATCCAGCAGAAGTCTACCTCTCTCATTTCTGTTGCCAAATCCATGATTTCCCATATGTTGTTCAGATTTATCTAGTTTTTGGTCTATTTTTGCATTGAAATCTCCCATTAAGAGTGTGAATTGGGTCTTTGATTCCTCTACGGCTTTATTCATGTCATCATAGAATTGCTCAATATGTCTTCTTCACTGGCTGCTATAGTTGGTGCATAGACTTGTATCAATTTGATAACTCGTTCTGAAACTGCCTTTATTGTGGTAACGTGATTCGTCGTATTTCTATAAATAATGAAGCATAACAGGTGTCCTGATCTTAGTTTCATGCATTCTTCTCCCTTTTTTCTGACTTCCGAAAGTCCAACCACATTCCATTTGATTCTGCTCAGCTCCGATTCCAACTCTTCCAATCTATCCTCCGTTCTCAAAGTCTTAGTATTAAACGTTGCCAGGTTCATTTTCAATTGACAGCCAGGTCCATCCCGGTGATTCTTCGCACCCTCTGTCCCTGCCTTAGCCCGACCGCTGTCTCTTGACCGGAGGCTTGCGGACTGCTGGGGACTGAGGGCCACTTCTTGGTGTTTCTCTTCATGTAAGTCGGTGAGGGGTTTTTTGGACAGCTACAGTCGTTGGTAGCTCCATAGCACGCTGTCCAGGCGGGTTGGTATGGGGGTTCTTCCAGGAGCTTCTTCCTCATGAGCGACAGGTATAAATACAAATTACGAAAATATCTGATAATAAGAACGTTTAATACAAACTTTTAGCAGCTCCTCTCATACAAAACCTTCGTCTTTTGCAGCTAATCAGCTGTTTTTATCATGACACCCCAAAGTTGCATAGATTACCGATCCAATAGTACTATATCTATGTTGAGATTGATAATGAATCGTTAATAGTAGGTACCTATAAAAAAAAATTGCCTCTTAGAACAAGAGAGGAGAATAAATGATAAACTGGTGCAGTCCCTGTATAAATACTTCAAGTGTAGCTTCAAAACACCAGGTAGTTCTACTGAAGCTATTAGTAGCACCATGGAGATAGGGCTGCGTGTCATGGACTTCCTCTTGAAAAAGTTCATACAAGGAGCAAGAGATACGTATGATACATTTTGTATGAAAAACGTCTATACGTATTAAATGCGAGAATCGCATTTGTTTCTAGAAATATTTCTGTGGCGGCGCTATACACGTTTCCCATACAAAATGTATCGTGTAATACTTAGAAGCTATGCGAGCCCAGACATAGACAGCGACCACAATATAAGAAGAAAGCTGATAAATGGAATTGCAAGCTGCTAAAGGAGAAAGAAAGAAGGAAAAGATACGAAGAGAAAACACAGGTATGTGATATTGATAACGATGAAAATGTGGATAAGATCTGGGAAAGAATAAAGAACAGTATAAGTGCAGCTGCAAATGAGGAAATTAAAAGTGAAAGACCACTAGCCAGAAAAGAATGGATCACTGAAAATATTCTGAAAATGATTGAAGAGAGGAGAACTTTAAAGAACTCCACAACAGTAGATGGAAAAAGAGAATATAAAGCTTTGAGAAATAAGATCAATAGAGAATCGAAAAAAGCAAAAGAAGAATACTTACAAGAAAAATGCTCAAAGATAAACAGAAATATTGAACAAAAGAAACTGGAAACAGCATATTCTGAAATAAAGAAATTTTTTGATGATGATAAAACTATGACAAAGGGTGCCATTCAGGATCGAAATGGGAAACTGCTGTTTGAGGATGAAATGATTGTAAACAGATGGAGAGAATATATGGAAGAATTATACAAGGGAAACAATCAAATCACTGAAAGAGATAACTTGGAACTGGGTACAGATATAGAAAACAATGGAGATAATATTCTTAGATGCGAATTTGATTACGCTATCTCAAAATTAAAAGACAGCAAGGCACCAGGAATAGACAATATTCCATCGGAACTGCTGAAGTGTGCAGGCAATGGCACACTTGACACACTTTACAGACTTGTCTGTAAAATATATGACATGGGAGATATACCAAAGGATTTTACTAAATGTCTTATCGAAACTTTACCAAAGAAACAGGGCACAACCAGATGCGATCAACATAGAACGTTAAGTCTAATATCCCATGCATCGAAGATACTAACGAATATTATAATGAAACGAGCAGAAGCGAATATTGAGAGTGTACTGTCAGAAGATCAGTTCGGATTTAGGAAGGGAACAGGAACAAGAGATGCTATACTGAGCCTGAAACTTATACTTGAAAAAAGAATAAGAAAGAATAAGAACACATATTATGTAGCTTTCATAGACCTGGAAAAGGCCTTTGATAGAGTGGACTGGAAACAGCTATTTAAAGTATTATATGAAATAGGTCTAAGTTTTAAGGATTGACGAGCAATATGGAGCCTATACAAATATGTAAGCGCAGTAATAATGATGGGAGAAAGCAGTGCTGAGGCAAGTGTTGGTCAAGGAGTGAGACAAGGCTGTTCGATGTCGCCAGCATTATTCAACTGCTATATACAAGGAGCTATTGATCAAATGAAAGAAGAAATGCGAGAATGGCCTGGTGTAAAAGTACAGGGGCAAAAGATTGACATGGTTCGATACGCAGACGACATTGCATTGATCGCAGAGACAGAACAAGAACTGGATGAGGCCCTAAATAGGATGGAAAATATCTTGAAGGCTCACTATAATATGAAAATTAATAAAGATAAAACAAAATGTATGGTTGCTGGAAGAGACGAGATATCTGCGAGTGTGTTCCTGGATGGCGTTCCTATTGGGCAGATAAATGAATTTATATACTTGGGCAGTAGAATTTCGCAGGATGGTCGCTCAAAGGCAGAAATAAAGTGTAGAGTCCACTAGGCAAGAGTAAAAATAAAAATAAAATAAATAACACTCTTCTATACATAGGTGTCAGTATAGCCGGCGGAACTTAATGCTTGAAACATTGTCTACCAGTCAACCGGTCCCGTCCAATCTGAGACAGGATTCCAACCCCGAGTAGAAATTTCAAGTGAAAAAACACATTGAAAATTTCTGACCCGACCGGGAATCGAACCCGGGACCTCTTCATCTGAAGTCGGAGCCTTTGCCACTAGGCTACCGAGGTCGGCATTTAACGAGTCGCTTTAACAAAAGATCTAAAATATTTGAATCCCCCAATATTGACATCAACGTGAGGAAGAATTTGATATATGGAAGCGACACGTGGACCATTAACCAGAGCGAGTCCGGGCGATTAGCAGCCTTCGAAATGTGGTGCTACAGGCGCATGCTGGGGATCCATTGGTCGGAACACATCACAAACGACGAGGTACTGAGTAGAGCCGGGGAAAAACGGCAGCTCCTAAAAAGAGTTGCCCAACAACGTGCCAAATGGATAGGCCATAACATCAGGCACCCGGGTCTGCTCTTTACTATCGTCGAAGGAATGATTGAAGGCAGAAACCACAGAGGCCGCCCCAGGGATAACTACATAGACCAGGGGGGTGAGTACGTAAGGGCTATAGCACGACTAACTACTTCCTAGTGTAGTTAGCGCGAGTACGTAACGTTACAAATGTAGTTAGTTGTGCGTTTCAGCGTGGTTATTATGTAGTTAAGCCGTGGTTATGAGTAGTTAGATTGATGTGTGGTTAGTCGTGCTATAGCAAAAGTTACGTACTCACTACCCAGGTGATCAGAGACATGCGCTGCAGCACCTTCCAAGAAATTAAAAGGTTGGCCAGTGACAGGGAGGAGTGGAGAAGAAGAGTCAGCATGCTTGGTGCAGACCAATCCTAGGATTGTGACTCAAAGAAGAAGAATACTTACTTTACTACTGTGACTACCTTCCGATAAAACAGAGAATTGGGGCTCAGATTCATTTTTTCAATATTGTCCATGATCCCAAGTTCAAAGAATAAAGAAAAAATATTGTTTTATCTTGGATGAATCTATGGTATTTCCTCCAAGTGTTTTTTCGTAACGTCAATAAATGGCATTGACAGCTTGATCTCGATTTGTAACAGGATTGTCAATATGTGGTCAATTAATATTGGTCAATATGGACAAAATATGAGCAGGGAATGTTTTGCTTTTATTGATAGCAAATAATATTTTAAAACAATCAAGTAATTTGTCCGTAATTTTGGTATTCATGTTTTATGTGCTCAACCAAATTCAAAGATACTAATCCCAAGGCACAAAATTGCTATTATATCAACTGCTGACGTCTTACTAGCACTTATCATCACGATGGATAAAATGAGTAAACTAGAGCTAACGTCACAAATAACAAAACAAAATGAGCAATTAAAAAGATACGAAAGCAGATTTAGAGGTAAGGCTATGAAAAAAGCGGTGCTTGCATTGCAATCACTTTGAAAATTGAATAATTTTTTCATGTTTATTGTTTGAAATGAATATGGTTTTTAGATGTGGTGACAGCGTACAAGGGTTTGGCTAGGGAAAAAGAGGCTCTTGAAGCCAGTTTAGCAGCTATCACTTCAAAAACAGATGGAGGCTCTGATAATAAAGGTGTGCTTTTATACCTAAACTAGCTTTTCCGAAAGACGTCCTGTAGTCCTTACTATGAATATTGATTTCTCGAAAAAAACTTCCATCAATAATCTGCGTACCAATATTTTTAATGTCAATGGTTGTCAGGCAAACAATAATTTTGTTGTTAATTAATCTTTCATAGATGGCGTCGGCGTCGTAGGAAATCAGTTCCATATTCACTTTAATATTATATTTTATATTATTTCTTATGCATTTTTCAACTATTTAATATTCTGTTATCCGGAGGGGAGAAGAATCGATCAAGTAGTAATGTAGCATTTTATAGAAAAACAAATATGTTATTTAGCTTATATCTTATATTTTAAGATGAATCTGTGGCAGCTCTCACTCAATCTGTATCAACATTGGTTGCTGAAAAAGCACGAATGGAAGAGGCCTTTCAAAATGATAAAAAAATCGCTAAAGAGCAGGTATATAAATATTCATTAATTTTTTTTTAAATGAATCTGTGCTCACTCAAAGTGACCACAACACTCTTTCACAGTAAGCTACTTAAAGCTTGTGACGTGAAAGAGGTAAATGTTCGGCACCTGGGATCGAACCATGACCTCTGAACGAAACAGTAAAAAGCCGGTGTTGTTACCGCTAGGTTACTAACAGCTTCATTTAATAATTAAAATAACGTTGTTGTGCAGTCGAATATTGGTTCAATATTATTATACTTGCGTTTTTATTTACAGAGTGATAAAATTATAAGCGACCTTCAAGAACAATACAATTCAGTGACAAAACAAAAGCAATTAGAAATTGACAACTTCAGAGCAAAACTGGCCTTAGAAATTCAAGAGCGGGAAAGAGAACAGATTGAATACTCTTTGATGTTGAAGTAAATAACTTTAATCTATTTAGGGTTAGCTTTAAAAGATGCATTCGAATCAGTCTGTTTTGTGGTTGGATTATTGAAATAAATAACTTTTCAGGGAACTTCAAATGAAATTAACTTCCGAACGGCGATCAAAAGAAAAGTTAGAAGACAAACTTAGTATCACGCCAGATAGCCATGGTAAATAAATGATCAATGTTGTACAATTTTCCAATATTATTTAACGCAATATTTTGAATGTTGTATTTTGCTCTTTTCAAGTCCATCCTAATTTAGAAAAAAAATTGAGAGATCTTAATAATGAATTGGAGGCGACGCAGAGAAAACTGAATAGGGCCGAAGCAAGAACGTTTGAAACTCCTCAAATGTTAATTCAACTGCAAGAAGAAATTGCCCAGATGAAACAATCTCACGAATTAGCTATGAGAGATGTGAGTTATCAAATTCAACCCGTTTTGGAATTTATCTTTGTGCATAAATTCTTATGTCAATATTTTTTGTATTCAGGAAAAAATCAAATCTAGACGAGTTGAGGAAGGAGCTAAGAGAATGTGTGCGAGTCAAGAAGAAAGAATAGCAACATTGGAAGCTAGACTCGCTGAGTTATCAGAGACAATAGGCGAATATGATAGACAAAGAAGAAAAGATCAAGAAGTTATTCAACAGCTTAAAAATAGTTCGAGCAGTTTTCTGAAAACAAAAGCAGAATCAACCAATAGTTTAGAAAGAGAAAACAAAAAGTCTTTTAGTGATAATCCAGGTATTACATATTTTTCATCCATCCTATTTTCTTTTTCTTTGATCTGTTCCTCGATGCCCAGGAACGTGGCCGCTATGCACTGTCATCAAATCTCTCCATCCTTTCTCTATTATTTTGGACCCATGGAGCGTGGTCTAATTGCCTGCTTGATAAGGTCAGACCTTTTCATGGGCAATCCACCCCTTAGTTGGATCAAAATGTAATTTCTTCCACCATTATATGGTTTGATAAATCTAGAATGTTTGGTTTAAATTTTCTTTCATTGTCAGTTTGATATTATTTCAATTATTTAGTTAAATATATTGAATAGTATGTTTTGGCCATCTCGTCTGAGTGAGTGCACTGGGACTTGAACTTTTTTAATTGAATTTCAGATGAAAATTCAAACATTGAACCGCCTACAGGAATGGCCTATTTACAAGATTTAATAGACAGAATACATAATTTAAAAAAAGATTTGATCATTGGTAACGAAGCAATGGGAAATCCAATAGACATTTGGAATATATTCAACATTAGTGGTTCTGGGGTACAAAACATACACGCGGCTTGTAAAGCAGAACTGGCTGCGTTGAAAACTGAATATGAACTTTTCAAACGACAACACTCTCAAGATAGCGATTCGTCTGTTCAGCAGAAGAAGATAAACAAAAATCAAGTTGAAAAATTGAAGACGCATGTTAAGAGTTTGCAAGAAAAAGCTGAAATATTAAACCAACAGTTGGAGGACACGGAGAAGGAGTGTGAAGCTAAAGTTGCAGTGTTGGAAAATGTAAGTACTGGATCATTTAGAGTCGATAATTTTTGAAACTTGTATTATTTCTAGTAAGTGAATAATTCTTCATTATATGATCATTCTCTATAAGATAGAATTGAATGTTTTCTTGAGTATTCCTTTTGACAATATACGAGAAATATTCAGAAGTTTAAATTGTTTAAGCCGAAGGTAGTATTCTGCCGTCCTAAGCCAAAAGGTGTTATCTCAACAAAACCTACTTTCGAGATATGTAATTGATATTTTGTAAAAATCATTTTCGCACTAACTTTTAATAAAAAAATTATATATATTTTTATTGCTTTTAACACTATTTCATGTCTATTTATTAAAAGTGTAAACAAATTATCACTACATTATGTATTTCAGTGTTTTTTATGATATACCGCCATTTTACTTAAAATATTGTGATTTAAAAAGTGAGTGAACGCTTTCGCTCTTAGGCTTAGTATGCAATTTTCTATACAAAAATGGAAATATTCAGTTTGGTGAAAAATTTATAGTTCTATTTTGAAAATATGGCCGGTTTATTTTTTTTAAATAATTTTAATATATTAAAAACAAATTACGATGAATTTAAAAATGATAGGATGTTTAATTTGAACAAAAAAAAATCCTCAAAAGTTGCGAGTTCTCTCCAAAAACTCAATCTGTTTTCAGGTCTTATAGGGTTTGGAGTGATTTCAGAATACCATATTTTGCCTTTGAAATTTCGATCGGGTTAGTTTTCTTTTTTGGGGGTGGCGAAACATTTTCTTTTATAATTTTACATCCGACGATACTGGCTGTTATATAAAATCATTTTTGAACCTAGTTTTATAGATCAAATCGTAGCCGCATTTGTTTACTTCGACTTGCACAATATCATTGATATAAGGGCGTGGTGAAAGTCGAGAAAGCTTTGTATTATTTCGTGTAGTCATGCCTTTCATAAAAGTCGTCTAGAGTCATTTTCTTAATCTTGACATTTTTTTTCCGGTAGAACATACCTACAGCTAGACAAAAATCTTCAAATAACAACACAGCGAGTAGGTTAATCGTAAAAGTTAATAGACAAAAAATACCCAAGTACCAAATATATTTTTAGACTAATTTAACCCTTACTTGTAAACAATTAACGTCCACTTTCCTGTACAACTGTGGATATATCTCCGGTAATCAAAATAAATTGTTAAATTTGCGGAATATAAAGACAAACTGAAGAGTGTCGAGAGAGAAAACAATAATTGTCGATAAATTAAAACTATGAGATAATTAAATTTTAATGCTTAGGTAAAACTTATTTATTTATTCAAGATTTCAACGGCTTAAGAGCCTTTTACATCAGATAATTTTTAAATATACAGAAACAATAGACCACTTAATAAAATATAATAACATGCTAATGATAAAATAAAACAAATCGTCGGGTCCGTAGAAAAAATGCCTATGTGACTTTTGTCCATTTTACAGGAGAGCAGTTTAAAGATTCCAATACACATTTTTTGAGATTCCTTCATAACTATTTGAGGTATATTCTTCAAACTTAAAATTTGTAATAGAAATAAAACTATTTAATATTAAGCATCTTAAAAAATTCCCTAACGTGTATACTTTTCTAGAAAAATCACATAGGCAGTTATTCTAGGGAAATTTTTCAGCCTATGTGAAGATGTTCCTTTTTTCTACGGACTTCGTCTCGTAAATCTCGTTCCTATGTTACGACGTACCTTTATTCTACGGAAATATTGGTTAATTTGTTCAGTCCTAAGTACAACAATCATCGTTTTCTTTAAAATAAACATAAAATATCGTACTTTCAATAATACTCACATTATGATTTGGTTATTTTTTATCAAACGCGCATATAAAATAGCAAAAAATATATATGTATTCAAATAAAATGATGCAACACATAATATACCATATCACTTTTATAAGCATGTTATTTTTTGAAAAATATCAGGTTTTAAATGTGTGTTAATTTTAGAAAAGTCTTCTTCTTCTTTTTTTGGAACCTGGTGATCTGTTGTTTTGTATAGATAACCCCTTCGCGGATATAGACTACCTAATAGATGGGTTTCTACATTTTCAAAAAGTAAAATATTATAAATAAATAAATATAAATTACTCAATTGTGAGTGGAATTGCAGAAATTAAAAAAAAATATAATAAAGTTAACACGAAAACCATTAAAGATAAAAACGTATTATAAATGGAGGTACTTTATTTCAAGTATATTTTCCTCGATGCTATCCAATGGATATGAATGGTGGAATACCAGTTATGGTACCAGTAATGCTTTCAGGATGTTAAACACAAGTTATTTTTTTATTAATAATACAATAAATAAATATATTGCATTAATTAGGGGCTTATTCCTGAATTATATATGCTGGTGAGTTCTTTAAATTTATCTTTGAATTGCTGTATTAGCTGAGAACATGCATCAGATAAAGAAATTATAAAATAAAGTGTTTTTTTCGTGTATGGTTTTTTATGCTAATTTCAGATTTATTTATGATTATGCCTGGGTTCAAAAAATGTTTCTAGCTATTATCGTTATATATACTTTCAAGTTGTAATTAATATTTTAAATGTATGGAATCTAATTATTCTCTTTCTGTTCATACAGTGTACATATTTGGTCCATTTTATAAGATTTTTTTTATTTCTGGTGTTATGTATCTACTTTATCTGCATATGATTCTGAAAAACATAGGTATTTATATTTAATTACTGAATTCACACCTTTTGCTTTTGGAAAGGGTGATTTGGCACACTGCTTTCAACAGGAATGAGGACTCATGGTGAAAACTATAACCTCATCGTTATGATATTGGAAGGAAAACAATAAAGTATATGACTTAAGTCATAACTCTTTGGAACCTTATTTACTAAAGAATCACGTCATATTAACATCAACAACACTCTAAATTACATACTTCTTGTTTCACAAAGCTTTTCCACATGAAATGTGTATTATGATGAATCCTTTTGCATGTTTACAAATTTTGTAAGTATTGTATGTTAACAGTAAGGTTTAAAGCTATGTTCGCGTAGATAGTTTACAATTGAGATGCAATATATTATCTAAGTACTCTTATTTAATCAGTGATGTGCTTAATTTAGATTTTCTCCTCCATAGGATATTTTTATTTTGGTGTTTCTGCACCATTTATGAAAGTTAGCATTTATATGGATCTATTTTAGTGTTTAGATTTGAATTAATTCTAACGATTATTTGATTCATCAGTCACTGTACAAATTAAACATTTCCGGACTGCTAATACTTCTTATACTTATTCGAATAAAATATGATATAATTTTTTTAATAAACTGTGTTTCCAACAGGATTTATGTATTTATAGTACCAGTTGTAATTTCACAATATACTCATATTATTTTTCTACTTCTGATGCATTTTCAAGCCCTAGTCTTAGGTATTGTTTATATTTCAAGCATTTTAAATAGATTTAGCTTTTCGTGGAATGTTTTAAGAAATATTTATTTTAAAATAACATATAAAAAAAAGAAATAAAACGTATAACATTAAATTTAATTAAAATTATTAAAGTAAGTGTCTTAAAAACTACCACGTATTCATACAAATTAACTTAGGCTTATGTTAGTACCTTTTTATGAACCGTATATATATTCAAATGTATTTAGTAGCTTAATGGCACATATTTACGAAATTTTAGTTGCAGCATCATACGAGTGATTTGTTTCATAAAATATTGTATATAAATTATAAAATATATTAAATGCGTTTGAATTTGTAAAAAAAAGTTTATCTCAATGAAACACCCCACCAATATACAAGTTTTAATATAAAAACATTCTTAAAAATATATATAATAACGGAAATAGTTAGTAGAAAAAAGGTGTATGTTAAAATGTGTCCGTAGAAAAAAGGTCGTTATGAAGATAGGACTATGAAAATGGAAAACAATTCCGTAGAACAAAGGAACATCTACACATTGGGTAGTGGGGTATCCCTAGAAAAACGGGTCATCTGCACTTAGGACATAAAAATTGCAAAAAATATATAATTCTCCAGCGGTAAAAATATTACGATATTTTCATTCGAAATAATGAATACAACTCAAAAAAGGTGGATAACGATGTTTTTAAAAAATACACATTTTAATCATCCTATGTGCACAACGGAAGTTTTTGAATGGAATATTGTTAAAATAAATTATAACTTCACAAATTTTGGTTAAATTTTAATTATTTTAAATAGTTTATAAAATAATGTTTAATTTCTACTTCTCCAATCAATTTTTAACTTGATTCTCATCTGAAGTTAATAATTATCAATACTTTAGTCGGTTTCGCTGAACCAATCCTTTGTACCAAAATACTATTCATAGGACATTTATAATACAAATTTTGTTTTCTTTTATATCTTAAAATATCGCAAGTGTAACTAACATTGTAAACTCTGATAAATATTTAAAAAAAAATGTGGATACAAAACAAGTTTGCGTTAAAAAGATTCATGAGAAATATATGAGCGTTCGCATCGTATAGACTCCGACGAACAAGTGCGCATGTGTACATGGGTCGTACAGTTATACATCGTTGGTATGAATATGAGCACAGTAAAACTGCTTAAGTGCACATGTCACTTTTTTCTTCGGAGATTTTTTCACATAGGACGTTTTATAAAAAAATATCTCAGAAACTATTAGTGATAGAAAAAAACTAAAAATACAGTTTTGTAGAGCTTTTAATACTAAATTAAACTGCATTAAAAACTCATTTTCGACCTATGATCACATGGACCTTTTTTCTACGGGCACGGCGAAATAAACTACGCAGTATCTCCTGATCCAGTGTAACCAGGTACGTGTGATTTCATTATAAACATACGGCTCTTTAGCTCCACGAAAATAGCATACGGCTAAACTGCTTCAAAATTTAGGGTAAACTTGAGGTACAAAAAATATTCTTAGGTGTTTTTTTCTATGTTTTATGTGAGATTTGAATTTTTGGCTTAGTCGAATAGATACAGACTGGTGTCAGCTATCAGAAGCGATAAAAAACAAAAAATTGTTTTTTTTTGAGATACCGCCATTTGGCTTAGCACGGCAGTATATACACAATCATTTTATACAAAAATGAAAGGCAGGCTTAAATTTGTAACGTATGAATAGTTTTATTATAGTTTACTTAGATCTCACATATAAAATTTCAAGCATAGCTACATCAGGAAATATTGCTGTTTAGTTGAAAATCCGTAATGTCTGCAAAATCAATATTGTTATTTGCAAAACTGTGTTTTTTTTAGATATATCCTCACAAGTTTTTAAGAAGGCAATACTGCTGTACATATATGGCGAACATTATGTATTTTCCATAGAGAAACGTCAAAAGCAAAATCCGAAAGCTATTTTTTTTCCGATGTAGCTTAACTCATTTTTAACAAAGTTTGGACATACCTATTACACAATATCTGTATTCAAGACATCTATTTTTTGTAATATTAGGTCCAAAAGACAAGTAAAAAAAATTGACTGACATCTCTTGTATATGGTAGGTAGGTGTTGTCTGTCCCTCTTCTATTTGAATTTCAATTTTATTTACAGAAAATTAAAACAATGAACTTTTCACACAAAGAAGAGCTGGCTGACTACAAAAACCGTATCATACTTCTGGAGCAACAGCTGCAAACTCAAAGAGAGAGGTACTCCATACTTCTTGGAGAGAGAGAAGGGGAAATCAAAGCAAGACACGAAAAGGAAAATGAGGGAAAAAACGATATCACCAGATTTATGAGTGGCGTTATCCAAGTAGGTGTATGTACATTCAAAATAATACTTCAGTTCTCCTCAATATTATTATAATAGATTGTGAGAAGACAGTTGCATATGGTAGAAGTGTATATTGGCTGATATGACATTCTTACATATAAATTGATTCCTCTTAGTTGTTATCTTTAAACTTCACATACTTTCCAGAGACACACTTCATTAAAGAAATTTAGAATAGTTAATAATGTCATGAACCATTCTTTCTGCACGCCTATGAAAGGTTGCTCAGGTGGAACATTGATACATTTGCTACTATGGATAGCCGACACCAAGCCCTCTTAATTGCTTCTTATTTACTTTTTTGTGATATATTATGTAAAACTTTGCTGTTTTCATTATTGCTGTTCTCAGCTCATTGTTGTATTATTCTCTTCTCTTGTCATCACCGATAACTACTTAATTTTTATTCAGAATTATAAATTGTATGCAAAAGCAGCTGAGTGTTCATACGTGTACTTGTTCAAATAGTGAATTTTATAAATAAACATTGTATACTTATAGATTGTTATTTTGACAACAATAAGGAATGAGTAAAAAAGTTCGTCATACAACTATGCGAGAAAGCGTACAAATAATTCAGTATAGTATATTGATCTTGGTGGCTATTACATTTTAGGATACACCGACAACCCCTATGCTACATTATGCTCACGAATTTGCCAGGAAGGATTTGGAAATATCGCAACTACGCAAGGAGAAACATTTATTGGAAGGACAATTGAGGTAAAAACATAATACAATCATTGCCCTCTGTTGAATTTCTAGGAATTCTGTTATAAGAATCTACCTAGTTGACTATATCTTCTCCACCGCTTTCATTAACATTATATCGCAATTTCTGATTTACAGAGATTGTCAGAGAGACATAACCATAGAGAAAGATAGGTTTAAGGAGGTAAGAAGAAATTTGAAGGAGGAAATAGACAGGTAAGATTTGTGTAAAAGTTCTTTCAATTTTTGTTTCTTAGTAGCTGACCCGCCCTTCGAACTTCAACCTAACCCAGAATAAAAAAAATTATTAACTCCTTGTTTATGCAATGTTCGTTACATTTTAACCTTTTCTACTTGTAACTACCCTCCAAGGAATGGTATGAAACTCATACTCCGCTTAAACTTCCATTAGTAGAACAGCTCACCTCATTGAAATGCGTTCACTGGTCTTTGAATCTATCGAGTACACAAACATTCAGTTCAAATCCTGTTTTTTGTCTATCTTCAATGCGTAGTGGAATTGACCAAAAGGCGGAATTTATATCTAGCGTGGTGAAGTATTTACAGTTTCTTGTTTTTATTATTAGATCTTCTATTAATGGGAATGGTTGTGCTTGTGGTGTAACTATTTTGTTCAATTCGCGAAAATCTATACACAATCTTGATCTTTTGTTTTCATCTTTTTTGAATGCTAGAGTTACCGGTGCTGCAAATGGGCTGTAAGACTCTTCAATTAGTTTATTTTCCAGTAATTTTTCCACTTGATCTTCTATTTCTTTTCTATCCTCTATACTACATTTATACGGCCTCTTACTACAATATTTATCAACTATTAGGTCTATTCGAGCTTCGTAATCTGTAACAGTACCTACATCATATTTATTTTTGGCAAATACTGTATTATATTTTTCTACCAAATTTTCAATCTTGACTTTTTTTTCACTGTCTAAGTGATCCAAAATCATTCTAAATTCATCTTCATTCACATATTCGTTAAAATTTACCTTAACTTCTTCCAATTCATCATATTTGTTCAGTTTATTAAAATTGTTTTCTATTTGTAAATTTTCCTTTTGAAAAATTTGTAAATTTTCATCCTGAATTAGCATAAATTTCTTTATTATGTCTAGACCAATAATAGTCTTCAAAATCATCTCTTTCTACGATGTATACATCAATATATTTTTCTTTCTTAAAAATTTTTACTTTTATGGTTACTAAACCTTTTGTTTGTGTCACACCATTGACCGTTTTTAAAAATATTTTATTGACATCTTCTGTCTTTTGCTTTATCTTAACTAGTTTTGAATTTATGAGAGATACCTGTGATCCAGAGTCATATGTTCCATTTATCTCTAACTTATCTTCTAATAACATTTTTACTTTAATCAATGGTGTGCTTACTCGTTTTTTTTTTCTGTGTTCAGTTCTACTTCAATTAATGAATTGTGTCCAATTACTCTAGCTTCGTTCTCGCTTTTCTTTTTAAACCAACACGAGTCCTCTGTATGATACCTATTACCTTTGTTTAATTTTTCACATGTTTTACATGGTCTCTTCTCTTCAAATTTCCTTTTATTATCTTGTCGTTCCTCTCTTTTTTTTATAAAACTATTTTTAATCACAATATTTTCACATTTTCTAATTTCATGCAGTAGGCCGGTTGAACTTTCACATTTTTCTCTATCGATTTTACTTCTAATAAACTCGGGTAATCCTGCTGCTATTAGCATCACAAGAGTTTTCGGGCTAATATTTTTGTCCATATCAAGTAACAGCCTCTCCTTTCTCATTGCATACTCCATCAATGAGCCTTCCTTATACTTGAATGATATAGCATACATGCCGCCACTCCACCCTTTGTCTGCAAACGATTCTAAAAAGTTTTCTTTCCATTTCAACCATCCAGCCTCCGCCGTCAATGTTGTTAACGTTGCTGCGTACCATTCTGTACACGGTCTATCTAGAAATAGTCTCAGAATTTCAATTTTTGCACACTCTTCCTCTATCTCAAATCTTCTACACTCTTTTTCAAAAGTATCAAGCCATTGCTTTGCATTTAGGTGTTTCAAAAAAAATTTATCAATCATGAATCTCTCTGCTATGTTTTTTAAATTAAATTGATTTTCTCCTTTATGTGTGGATTCTATTATATTTCCTCCCACAATCCGCTCTAGATATAGATCATTAAAGGTTATATTACCGTCTTGATCGAAATAAATTTTCTCCATTTCCTCTGTGCACGTTATCCAAATTTCTCTCTCTTGCCCTCTTCTGGTTAAACTTTTTTTTATTCTTTTATAATTGTCTGTTTTAATTAATGCAATGTGTTTGCTAACAATTTTGTCTTCATCTGAAAAAATATATTCGGTATCGTCCTCCGTAAAAAGTGAGGTTATTATAACTATATTGGTTTTTTTTTCATGAGGCGATTCCACATATTTGAATGAAAATTTCAGCTTTCTCTGCATTTTTGTACAAAGTAATTGTCGTTTTATAATGTGATTTGGGATTATGATAGTATATTATTTAAAACACAATTGAGTTTCTGAAAAACAAAGAAACGACAATTGATGTTTATACTTTTATCACTAACTGAATTGATTTTATTTAATTTATCATTTACTATAACACAACGTGTCTTATATCGTCGCCATGCATTAGCTGTCAAATATCTAAAATGCCATCTATTGAAATTAAGGTGAAGCGAAACAAAACTAAGGAACGTACCTACATGGTACTTTCTTACATATACATATTTCAGTTAATGACTTGTGTGCTGTTTGATATTGAAAATCCTCTATTAAAATGTACTAATTCCGCTTTCTTACCTTTACAGATTATTGAGAATCCAATCAAGAGAAGGCGCCAATTTAGAATACCTGAAGAATGTAGTTTTATCTTACTTATTGTCTACTGATTTATATAGAAAAAAACATATGCTGAAAGCAATCGCTGCGGTCTTACATTTCACAGACACAGAAAAAGATAACGCTTACAAAGCTGTTTTATAGGTTATGGACAACCCTTACTTTTGTGCTAGAAGCGCATAGATAGGCGATGAAATCATATTGCTTTTGAATTGTACAATATTGAAAAAAAAAACTCCAATCAATAGAACAGAACAAATCAGACAAGAAAATAATATTTTAATGGTTTAATGAAATTTTAAAAAGTAGCGACCTAATAATATTCTAATCATTTAAAAATCCTCGAATTATTCATTGTGTGACAAATGGCTATTGCCTACATTACTTTAATAAGGATATTGTGTTTTATTTATTCCATATTAATTATGTGACCAATTTTAGTAAATCACTAGAAATTTATAATTCTATGCATAGAATATCTGTTACCGTCGTGACCCCGAACTTCGCCTGGTTTTCAGAAGTTTTTTTTGAATAGCTCCAAAATAGAATAGTACTGGACGAATTGGTATTGAAAATAATATTCAATAAGAAGAATTCTAAAGGAATGTCATGATAAATACCTGTATTTTATAATAATTACCATTTTATTGGCATTTAAAGACGGCAGGCGAAGTTAGGGAACTTTTACCTAACTTCGCCTACCACGTGTAAGTATTAAAGTGTGCACCACAGACACATAAAAATAATACGGTTGTGTTGTGAACATCATACAAAGCAATATGAACCATAACGAGAATACAATAAGGTCTTTTTTAGCAATATATTTCCACTAGGCGAAGTTAGGTACACATTTAAATCTGTTTCCATACATTTGACAAACTTTAGTCAGGGTTGTCAAAAAAAAACTAGAATTCATGTTACATTTTTTTATACATTACCTACAACGCAAATTGTAAGAACCGTTATTCTTAAAAATTTAAGAATAAAAAAACAGTTTTGTTATAATGAGGCAATCCTATACATTTTATTAGGACATTTTATTACAACTTAACCAAATTTTTGTTTCCAAAAGTGTGTTGTGACAACCCTATAGGTAGGCGAAGATTGGATCATATTTGGAGGTAACCCGCTTCAGTGAATATTTATTTAAATAAATTATAAACTATAATAGATAGTATTCTACCGATTTTTATTACAAACATTAGATTCTTTTTGTAATCTATTAAATTCCAATACAGGAACCTATCTTTGACATATTTTTGTTAAAGTGAAAGTTTCGCACAACAATACAATGAACGCTGCCTTCGCGCCAACTTGAAACCAACCATCTGACGTATTCGCATGAAGTTAGCACCAAATTTAAGGAAAAGTATTGCCATTATGAATAAAACTTTCATTCAAATATTAAATGAAGATCATATTATTATAGATAAAAATACAAAAATATTGAATTTTACCAAAACAGGCGAAGTTAGGTACCACAGGCGAAGTTAGGGGTCACGATTGTATTGTAATTTTTTGTTTTTAAATATTTGACTACTAATTAAATAATTTTATTATTTGAAGATTATTAATATACTGACCACTTAGTTTATAATATGAACAATAAACATAAATATATGAAGTTAAAATAAGAAATATTGATGATTATTTTTTAAATAAAATTATGTGATTACATTCATAAAAGTATCAATTTATCTATTTCAATTGGATTTAAATGTTTCAAACATTTTTTGCAATTTATTGTACTTTAGCTATCGATCCGGTAAATAGATGGTGTAGTTGCATTTCTTTTAGGAGGGAGGGAGGTAACCAAACTCCTTTTTATTTTCCAGTGAAGAACATTATTTACTTACACCTTTTGCCGTTTTGAAATCTTCAAAGCAGGTATGAGTTCATTTAGTTAATCGATATGTTTCTTAGTTGAATAATTTTAAATGTATTTATATATAGAGAGAAATTTTATAACTTATATAACTTTTTTAAATGAATCTGGGTTTACCCAAAATACAAATACACTTTTGACATTGTTCACAGAACGCAAAGCTTTTGTTGTGAAAATGGAAATGATCGGCACTGGGATTCTAACCCACAACCTTCAGTTGTCAACTGAATCGCTGGGACCACTTCACAAAAAAAAAATATGGTCAACTTTATCCTACAATGGAATTTAAATTTAATCTCATTTGCTCAATAATGTATTTTATGTTTAGTCGCTGAGATGGTTGTGTGTTTGATTCCTGTTGTTAACCATCTTTCTCTTTCAGGACCTAAGTTTGCTTAGTGTGAAAGATGGTGAAAGGGTATTTATGTTCCATTTTTCCTTATCAATATGTTGGATTATAAATTAAAGGTCAATACAGTGATTCCGGACGTTCCTTGGGAGTTCTAGAAGGTCATATATTTTGAAAATAATATTATACATTGGAAGCCGCTGAAAAATCTGATGTTTTAGGGAAGTCGTCAACTGATAAAGATTGACAACTTTTAGGTTAATACATATATATAACATCCAAATGTAGAGAATATCCATGTAAGAAAACCATCACTATTAAGATCCCGGTGCCGACCATTTCCACTTTCACAACACAAGCGTTGCTTTATGTGAAAGATGTCGAGTGTATTTGTGTTCACTTTGGGTGAGCCCAGATTCATCTAAAAAAAAAGAATCTGTAAATTTTTCATACCTAAATACATATCAAATAACCTAATACTGTTTAATTGTGTTAAATTATGAAGAACATGTCACTGCCTGTTCCCACTTGTCGTGTCGGGTCCGATTTATTGATTGGGTGCTCTGGTCTCAGAAGATTGTGTATGGAGCTGTTCACACTTACCAGGCAACAATCGGGTCAACAGAGTACTCGATTAATAATTATCAGACCCGACACATTCAGCACTGTGAATGGGCAATAAAGTGGTTACTGTGTGGATCTTGAAACATTTTCATTTTATATTACCTACCTGTTTTAGCACAACCGAACACTGTGTATGCGGTTGACTTGTAAGATGACCCCTTGTGATAATCTGGAGTTCTGTGAAATTGTTAATATTTACATCAATTTTATTGTATTAACTATTTTCCAATGATGTTATTATGTTTATTTATTATTGAAAATGTTATGAAATGAATAAAAAAATAAACTAACATTCAATACAATAATCTTTTACCCCTGTGATTTTTTTCTTGAATTTTAAGACTAATTATAATAAGATGAAAATAGAAGAATGTAGTTTAATAAAAAGAAAGAGTCACGAGACATCTAAAAAGTCTAAAATATGTTGTCCAAATTTAACTCATGTTTCTTTTAAAGTATGTTTAAGGGGAAGATTCGTTGATTAATCAAAAACTTTATATACACACACACAAACTATATTTCCATGGCAAGCAAAATATATAATCATAGTATACAGCATAATAATAAAATAATTTATACAATTTATTGCAAAAAAATATATGTCATCATTAATTAAAATAGTAATGATAATAATTATTTAAATTAAAAATGTAATAAAAAGCCTCTGAATAAATTAATAATACATACATTGTTTATCCCACAATATTTTTTTTTAACAATTCAATTATCACAGAATATAACATGATTTAAAATAAGTTCATTCTTCTTAGTTAAAGAAAATGAATACAAAATATTGATAATGCACATTTAAATGCATTTTCTATGATAATTTCCTGGCAACACACTTAAAATTTTAGTTGTAAAACCTAACAATGTTTTCATGAACAATTAAAAATATCTTTAATCAAATGACTATTCGAGTGATAAAAATCCTACATTGTGTTATTTTATAAAATATTTTTTTTTGGGTAAAATTATTATTTAAAATGCAAAAAAGCATGTCATAATATTAATTCTATGAAACCTTTAAGTGTGTTTTTTCCAATTTCTAGATTATTATGAGAAAATATTTTCTTACAAAACTACTTATTTCTACTACCAACTTCCTGCATACAGATGCTATAAGTACACAGTTACAAAGAAAAACTACACGATGCACAACACTAGATTTCGTCTCTGACGATTATGACCATAGTGTTTGGAGACATGCATATCTTAGAGGTTGGTAGCCTAGCGGTTATGACGCCGACTTTCATATTGGAGGTTCAGAATTCATTTTGAGTGAGCACAGATTTACGAGCATAAATCTCTTATATAATATAAATTAAAGTCGGGTTAGTGCGAACACTTATAACTCGAGATTGGCTCAACAGATTCTGCCAATGTGTGATTTATTGGATTCTTCTCCGCTCCGGATAACAGAATAATTAATAAAAAGTTGAAAAATGGATAAGAAATAATATAAAATATAGTTAGTATGGATTGAATATCATGCGACACCATCTTTGAAAAAATGTAACAACAAAATTATTGGTTTCGGTTTCGTATTAAAAGTTTCGGGCGTTTTAGACATTTTTCATACAAAGTCAACCAAATTGCGCGCATTTTTGTTGATTTTTTAATGTGATATTGTACATATTTTTTGATTTGTTAGTGGCATGAGATCATCTGATTGTTGATGAAAAGCCAATGATAATAAATAAATAAATTATATTCTCACGTTGATCCCGCCTGAGCTTTGAATATGGACGTTTTAGAATTAATATTTTAATGTTATTATTTAATTAGAGTATTTTTGTTTCTGGAGGCGCAGTGCACAATGGCCGCCTGTAGTTAGGACCAAAGGGTCTACAGGACAACGTCTGATAGGAAAGCTAGTAAAAAATAAAAGGAAGGTCAGGTGGATCATCTAAATAAATAATTCATACCATAAAAGTTTCATAGAATTAACATTGATGCGGTCAAAAAAAAATAGTAAGATTTTTTTAACATTAAAATCAGATTGCGAAATTAATAATGTCACTGGAATGACTAAAAACATATACCGGCAATAAGCAAACATCAAAAAAATTCCAAATTATTAATAAACAACGTCAAATACTTAAAAACCTTAATAGTATGCTGTCCTCCAAACTAGATTAAGGAATCAATTGATTTATCACAATAACCATATATTATAATATGTTTTGGGACTTAATCCAGCCCCAAATTTACCTTCACCTAGAACACTGGCAAACCCCATTAACTGCTAGATTAAAATACTATTTTTTTTTTAATTTTGCAACAGGAATGAAATAGGTTTTTGTAGACCATCACTTTACAGCGCTCTTGGTAAGTCACGAAATTTTGAAAACTAAAGCTAAAAGATACCAGTTAAATAACTGAAATTGACCCTTTTTCAGTACATATTCATATAACCAACTTAACTTTTGCAGCATTCCTGTTGAAAAATACTCCAGGCAGTGTTATAAGAAAAAAAAAATACTAGCAATATAAAAAAATGACACAAAAAAAGATTCTGTAACATAAATGCAAAATAAATAAAAATTATGCAATAAAAATAATGTGAATGAGTAAAATTTTAAATGCACATAATAAAAAAAAACCACACACATAAGACATGGTTTCATTATGAACATTTGGGTTGTTTATATAATTCTTAGTAAATTTGTGAGGTTTTACAAATTTGGTATAACATTGTATGTAGATAATTAAATAAATATAGGAAATTTTGGTTTAATTTTCTAAATAAATAAATAACTAAACTATCTATAGTGGTAACTAGAAACATCAACAATAGTAAAAAATAATTGTCTAATTTGAATAATTCCGCAAGTATTGCACAAAATTAATTTTCACTAGGTATAAAGTATGGACAGAACACAGTAAGTATATAAGTACATCAAATTTAGGCCCATTTCAAAATATATAATTAATTGATAAAAAGGTTATTTATATTTTGAACAAGTATATCTAATTTTCTAATTATTATTTTTTTTTACAAAAAGATGAAATATTAAAAGTAAATGGAAGTATGTAATAATAGTTAATGTCTAAATTTTAAGTCACTAAAAAATGTAAATGTTACCTAAGAGGCCATCAACCATTATTTTTATTGTTGAGATACACTACTATTTGGTTTAATACTTCGTGCGCATTTGGTATTAAAAATCTCATATCCAGTATGGCTTCACTATCAGGCACAGAACACTTGAATGTTATGAGTTCAGGATGGCGTTTCTTTGCTGTTATTCTAACTATACAGGACAGTGGTTTTCTAGTCATAATCTGGGCATAACCTTTTTTCCCTTCGACATCTCTCAGAACAATTACACAGGTATCCGTTACCACCAAGTGTGCTTCGTGCATGTAACCATTTGTCATAACTTCGTGGCATTTAAAATGATTTACAACAAAGGAACATTTCAACCATTCGTTCAGTGGCACAATCTCTGGATAAAATTCATCATTGCTAGGGGAGTCTTTGACAACAGTTTCATCATTATCATCATCTATACTAAATACTGGTGCAACATTTCTATATCTCTTTCCGTTTTTATCATTTTTAGAGACGTGTCTTTCCATGACAGGAGAATTCCCATTGGGATTTACAATATAGTCTATGAGTCGTCCTTTGACTTCTTGAGATTTGCTCTTCATAGCCGCTGACAATTTGCTGAATAAATCGGCTGTGGGTGTGTTCACTTTTTGGACTGGTCTCTCGTTATCATTTGTCTGATTAGGAGCACAAACCAAGCATCTCGTAGAATCATGATCTTCTAAACATTCCACCATGTGATCTCCAAAATAATCATGGATGGCGGCATATCCACCATCCAGCATTGAAACATGTCGAATATTTCTTTTCAAGAATGATGCCACAACCATATGTGCGTAACTATCTTCTTCCAACCTACCAGATCCGAGGAAACATAAATGCTCACCAGCTGCTAATGAATTCGCTGCTAAAGCTTGACGTTGTGCACTTAATAATCCTTGAACAGCTGTTGCAAATGCAGATGGTTCCTGCAGCATGAGATTACAGTCTAAATGAAATGCTGTTGATAAGTGTCCAGCATTGTATTGTTCTGCTGGTCGACAGTCTACCAAAAAGAAACGAACTCCTTCAGAGTTAGGAGAAAACTCAATTGTTGCATTTTCAACTAATTCATTGACAGAGACTGGTAGACACAATGCTTGAGATATAAATTTTGATTTAGTGACAGGTTCTGTTTCCCCAAATATAATTGGGAGAATGTCTGCTTGGAATGAAGTTGGTGTTTTGTGAGAATAATACTGAGCTAATGAACAAAAATCTGTAACATCTTCAGGTTCCAAAGCGCACGGCATATTGGTGAGAAACTCTATTATGATTTCTTTGGACTCATTCTTTTTGCACAAAATTAGCTCCCGAGCATTCACAATCATGATAAGAGCGAGAAAGAAAATGAAAAACGGGTCTGTCTGTTGAAAGTATAAATCCCACATTGACTGAACTACAGGTAACATACATGTCCCGGCAAATAAGCTTTGAAACCAGACCCTGCAATATTGGTCAGGTGTTATACGCTTTGTATCTAGAAATGAACACAGTTCTGGATCATGATATTGTAATAAGAGCCACAAGATATGAAATGGAGTTCCGTTTTTCCCACAGTCTTTAGGAACGTATATGGTAAGTAATTTTTCAAATAAATTATATGTGTCCGATCTCAGAAGCTTCAAGTTGATTAGTGGTAATAGCAGCTCCATCCATCCATTATTTCTTTCGTAGCTCAATTGCTTGGATTTACAATAAAATGTGATGATGGATTCTAAATCTGAAGCAACGGACACTCTGTCTTCCTCGTCGTTACCAAGTTTTTCAACAAAAGTGGTGACATCTTCTCGTAAAATATTTTGATTTGGTAAGTCAAAGATTTCGTCAAAATTTATCATTTGGTTTCCTTTATCTTGCACATTTAGACAAACTTGCCAGACCTCTGGTCGAACATTTTCTGGAACACTTTTGCCTTTACAAATGGCATATATGTCACTAGCCTTGCAGTCATCAAGCAAAATTGAATTTAAGTCAGTAATCCTGAAATGAAATATTATTGTAATTAGATGGTATGAAAATATCAATGAGTTTCCTAAATAGTAAACCTCATAGTTGATTTTCAAAGATGCATTGTCATATTTTGTTTATATAAATAATCAACATCACAACAAATCTGAACAAAATAGGTGTATTAGCAACTATCTCCTATCTAGTTGAAATAAGAGCACTTAATGGAGGTTCTATTATTCATCAATATTTGATATAATAAACCCATTTTACAAAGGAACATCATGACAAATATAACGGCACTATGAAGATAATAGATACAAAGTAGGCTTGGTGTTGTAAAAATATAGCTACTTGACCTAGCCCTTATGTCAACATTGTAATGAATAACCCAGACATGACGAAATCAAATTGTATCATATAAGTTCCATTATTCAGGTAAAACAATTCATATTTTCAAACAAGGAATTCCTAGTAATTATTTCCATAACAAATTAAAAATGGGCAATAGGCTGTTATCTTACCAAGAGTCATCTTCAATTGCCATGATGCTTTGTATTCAGTTAATATACAAAATTGAATTCTTATGGCTATAACTGCTTTTGAACGATTAATTTATTTAAAATAGAACATTTATAGGCTTGTATTAGGGTCAATAAGTGATAAAAATACGTCTTTCAGAATAATACATCAAAAACCAACACAATATTATGAAACGTCACAATAATTATTACATTACATCCATAGACAAGAGAAACAATTCAGAAAAAGATGTGACATTGTTTGGAACTATGGCGTTTCTATGGTTTAAACTGTGCATGACAAATTGGCGGCAAAATTCAAAATAACGCTGTGGATCTTGACACCTCGAGAGCGAAACCCGTCGTTTATTTCTTTCACGCCAGTAGGGCCTTTTACAGAAAAATAATCATATTATGGAGATAACAATACAGTGCATTGCGTTGCTGATTGCGTTATGTTAATTAAGTAATGTTAAGTCAATAGTTTCGATTAGTCTTATAATTAAAATAATATGTAGATGTAATGGTTAAAATATGTATATTATGTTTCCTATCACATTAATATGTCAATTTTTTAAAATATATATATTTTTTTAAACAAATGAATCTGTGCTCAGTCAAAGTGAAGACAATACAGTGGGTTGCCAAATTATTAGGGACAGTGAACATTTTCTGTATTTTCTATGTTATGTGCAAGAGAAATACAGTAATTATTCATGTCCCATATACCGTAATCATGCTTTGTTGGTTTCAGTATTTAATATGGAATAATAAAAGACAAAATTTTATAAATTGTTACGAGTTTAATTTTTGAAAAATATGTAAAAGGTACAAATTTGGCAAAAAACTCAATATTTGGTCATTCCGCCCTTTGCAGCAATGACTGCTTCTATGCGGCGGGGAATGCTCTCAATGCATGTCTTAGCATTTGCTTTTAATGTCGGAGAGTGGTGCCACACTTGAATAAGCTTTTCGACCAGCTGGCGCTTATTTGTTAATAATTCTTTTGCCATTTCCTTTTTCGTCAACTCCCACAGATTTTCAATCGGGTTTAAATCTGGAGAGTTGCCCGGCCAAGTCAAAACCTGAACGTTTTTCTCAGCCAGAAATGCTGTTACACTTCTGGCTTTATGACACGGTGCTGAGTCGTGCATAAAAACATAATCTTGCCCATCAGGGAACCATTCGGAGATCTGAGGCAATAGCAGATTTTCCAGAACATCCTTATATTGCCCTTGCCTCATCGTACCTGAACGATGTACAAGCGACCCATGCCTTTATCAGAAATCACGGATCTCACCATGATACTCAATGGGTGTTTTACTCTTTCCATGAGGCACTCGGGGTGAAATTTTTCACCAGGACGACGCCGTACGAAGGAGTTCTTGTCCATCAAAATTTGAAAAGTGGACTCATCAGAGAAGCATATCTACAAAATATTACCAGAATTATGTAAAAATAAAAAAAATAGGAGAATTATTGTTCTAGGTTATTATTTCACATTAATAAAGCATATTCACCCGACTCCAGTCCTCAACTGTCCAATCTCTATGAGCTTTGGCCCATTCCAGCCTTTTCTTTCTCATGGCTTCGTCGATGACCAATAAGATTCTCTTCAGCCAACCGCCTCTGCACTGTCCTCTGGGATACATTCACCCCTTATGCGTGCTAGTTTGTAGATCAATCCTTGTTTCCAGACGGTGTCTATGAAAGCGGCGCCCGTTTTTAGGTTCCCCTCGTAGCCAGACCCGATGAAGGTGGTCAGTCCATTTCTGTCGGCGAGATGCGTCAAGGCTATTCAGATGGTCATCAGAAATCTCTTGTACTCCGTTACATACGTATCGGGAGCTCAGCCCCGAGGTTACCAGTGGTGGTAATGGTTGCTCCAAGGTACTTAAATTTATCCACTCTGATGGAGACCTGGTGACCATCGATGGTTATCGGTAGTTATTTATCGGGGCAGGCATTATTCGCCATGAGCTCTGTCTTACTGGCATTGACTCGAAGGCCAAGGCGTGCTGATTCATCGCAGAGTCTTGAAACACTGCGCTGAAGTCCATGACAATAATAAACATAAATGGAGCCAGTACGCAGCCCTGTCTGACTCCCGTGGTGAACATAAAAACTTCAGTAGGACCACCTGGCGTTTTGACGCTACAGAGTCTTCATACAGGGACCGCAACATTTTAACTATCTTCGGAGGAATACCGTACCTACAGAACTAAAATTTGCCGCACCTATAAAGTGTTTAATATTTAATTTAATACATACCTACTGGTCGTCTATTTTATAAACACACTAAATAACAACTAATCTGACTACAGCCGGCTAACGAATTTGCAATGAAATTATCCACGAAATACTGTATAATAAAATTAAAAAACCCACGACACAACGTTTAAACATTCGCAACTGCGCTGAGAAAAGAAAGGCCGGGTATTTGTGGCTTAAACAATAGAACCCATACCTTGATTGATTGAGATCGATTTTTTGCAGTGTTAGAAGTTTAGATATTACAATTAAGTCTCAAATATTTGAAAAATTCATCATAACTTCCATGGTAAAAAAGAGGTAGGCAAGGCGATCCTGACCTTATCCCTACCCCCACACACGCACCTACAAACAACTTTTTCGAAAATAATTGTTCCTTTGAAGAGGAAACCAAAGTCAACTAAACCTTTTAAATTATATTAATTAGGTACCTATATCGATATTATACCCGTAAAAACAATAATTTGTGTTATGAATAAAAATTGTTCATAATCTAAAAGAAATGAATGCCACATTTCTTATAAATTTTGGATTTGGATGTAAAATATTGAATTTCTAACGAAATTTGTTTTATTACGTTTTCCAATTTCGAAATTTGTCAACATAAAACTAGCTGGTAGGTATAGCCCGGCTTTGCTACCTACCGCAGATCAAACAGAAGTCATCTGATATGCAGCGTGAAATAATGCTGACAAATCGTTCAGTCTACGCCTGTGGGATACCACTTCATATCTTACGTAGATCCGAACGGGGAGCAGAGAGAACAGCCACATTTTTCTATGATCCTTTGCTTATAGCGAAGAGTTAAGGGTGATTTGGATCGCTGCCTTAAATATCCATCTTTAGGAATAACATTGATTTTAACTTCGTCGTAATGCCGGTCATGATCGAAGATCGTGAACATCCTTCACTCACATGTTAGTTCAAGAAACTTCTTCCTCCGTTGTCTCGTTGGTGTGCTTATGTATTACGTTCACGGCCGCAGCAACAGTTTTCAAATATAGGTGGAGGGGGTTCTGGGGATCCATCACACCCCCTCCCCCTTATATAAAATATTTTAATTAATCTGCTATATTTTATAATCACTTGAAAAATTATTTGGGATTTTTAATTATATCGGATGCTAAGTGCTTGTTGGTAACTACACTAGACAATATGGGTGATATAACCCGTGACCTAAGTACTAGTACTAACAATCATGGTGCAATGATTTACCAGCTTTTTTCCAAAAAATGCTACTGTGAATTTCAAAAGCGATTATTTACTCATCTAGATTATTTCCTATCCTTCCCAAGCCACACAGTGGAAAGATTGAATATTATTTTTCACAGATGTGGTCTTGTGATAATGTGGCGTCGATTTCCAATGAAAGATCTTTGCGCAATTTGGTTTAGGGGTCCTGGGGTACCTACATTTTTTTCTATCGTAAGTTTGTCGAGTTTTATTTTTTTACGAGTTCAATATCAAAGTTTCGAAGATATTGCTCCAGACTTATTAGTTTTATTAAAAAAGCTTCTCTTTATTCCTAGGGTGGATAGTTTAATGATCGGTTCATCATAAAATAGGATCAGCTTTAGGCTTTTCCAGTCCTTTCCATCTTTAAGATATTGCAGCTATTATGTCAATCGATCGTCCTTTTAGCCTTATCTGAATGAGCTTTTCCCAAACCACGTCCAACTCTCTCTACAAATGTTCTTTTCATCGATGTCTGAAAAATAGGTCCCTATAACATAGGTCTTCACAATTATATTATCTAAGTTTTTCGTAGCTTAGATACTTTTTGAAAATTATTTATCTCTATAGGTAGGTATATAAAAAAATGGAGCCCTGTTTCTCTTGGTCTTCGCACCTCGCGTGAACGGCTGGACCAATTTCGCTAATTCTTTTTTATGTGTTTGCTATTGTCAAGAGAAGGTTCTTATGGAGGAAGAAAATATAAAAGTTGCACGGAACATTAAACGATGTAAGAAAACTGGGTAATGTAGATAACTTTTTACTGCTTTTAACAATAAATACTTTTCTATGTTTTTACTTTAAATTGGCGTTTTAAATAACTGTCAGTTATTAATATTATTGATGGTGTTTACCGTGTAGTAATTCATAATGAGAATGAAAAAAATGTGTAGCATAAAACAAGTAGTGTTGTTTTTACATTCTCGTGCATTAACTTTATCATTCATCTTACTAATTCGAATTCAATATTCATAGATAAGACAAGACAACGTCTGTCGGGAAAGTAGGTACCTAATATATAAAATTATTAACCAATATTTTTAAAGATTTGCAACGGAAGCAAATAATCCTTTTTTGCTCGAATGAAACAAATTCCATTCAAAATGGTAAAAAGATAAGTACATTCAAAAATAGAAAATCTAAAATTGTAAGAATTTTTATTGTCTATTCAGTTACTTATATTTTTATTTTTATAGATACTTAAAATTTCCAATTTCAAAATGCATCGACAACATTGTGATGCGCTGTTACGGCGTAGCTGGTATAACCGGCACGATAGTTCAGTAGCCATAAAATGTATTCTAAGAGTACCTATCCACAATATGGAGGATAATACGAGTATGTACCGTCTTAGGTATTTGCTCAAGACCAATAGAAGAATGATGTTCGATAATAAAATATAAAATACATCTATGTAGACGAAGACTGACACAGAAGATTGTGTGATATTGTTGTTTGATTCCATTATTGCTGACAATGTAAGCTTTATGATCTTTCGAGTATCTATGGAAGTCTGTGAGATCTATCTGTGAATAGATACCGTAAAGAATCACAGATAATAGAAAATTTTTGAGAGATACAATCTATTTTTGAATAATTGATATAGGTATTCATTGTAAGCAACATGGTGTTTGAATTTTATTTTAATAAGAATATTTCGATACTGTGATTTTCTTTTTAGTACAGTTATTTACTTGAGCCACAAAGGGCATCTTTTCTACGACCCAATGTATTTTATATAATGCTAAGCAAAAGAAAAAAAATGAAGCTTCTAATCAAACATGAAAACACATAATATATATGAGAATGTACCTGCTTATGCCTATTTATGTATCAGCAGAAATACATGGCTTCCTAATGGTTAATGCTCAAGTACCTGACTACACTACCAAGGAAGTGATAAATGGTCTTATGAAGTAACTATTAAGACTTTTTCGAGAACGCACCATCTTAATTTTAGACTTGATATAATAACGAGACATCTTTCATATTATTTATTACCATATTGCAAGAGTAGGTACTATAGAACATGCATGGTATAAACTATAAGTTGTATGTATGTATATGACAGCGTAACCCCTTGAAGAATTTCCATAATAAAACCACATAATATTATTATGTACTAGATTTTCCGACAGACGCTGTCCCGTGTTAACTGTGAATATTGAATTCGATTTTGTACAATGAATGATATTGTTATTGATCAATTTTTAAATTTGATTAATTAAATTACTTCCACCGTGGAAAAAATGCATGTTCAACAACTTATCAATTTTGATATAGTGATCACATCATCTTTCAAACAACTGACGGCTATGTCAAGCGCCAATTTAAATAAAAAAACGTTTATATTGTCAAAATAAAATACACTAAGAAGGTTTACTTCATTAAGTTTTCTTAAATTTTCTAATGTTTCGCGCAACCTCTTAATTTTTCTTTCATAATAACCTTCTCCTGACAAGAAAATATGACAAAAAAAGAGTAAACAAAATTGGTCCAGCCATACAAACGTGACGCAGCGACCAAGGAAAACAGGGATCCATATTTTTATATCCAAATCCAAATTCCCTTAAGGCCCCACATAGGGGCATAGAGAGGCAACAAGAGCTCCCCATTGCACTCGATCTTGCGCAACGTTTATGACCTCCTCCCACACCATGTCCAGATGCCTCAGCTCTGCTTCGAAGGAGCGGAACACAGTATGAGAGGGTCTTCCTCGTCTCCGGGACCCTGATGGGAGGAAGAACAGCGTTCTCCTCGGCCAACTGTCATTCGGCATCCTTAACACATGTCCCAGCCAAGTCCATCACCTCCACATAATAGTAGATGTGATGAGCTGGGTGCGCCGACGTATAGCGTCGTTCGTGATGCGGTGGTACCATCTTATACCCAAGATTCTCCTGAGGCACTCATCATGAATGCATCAGATTCTTTTTGTGCCTGGGATTTGGTCAGGTGACTCACACCCATATAGGAGAATGGGCAACCCACACGCATCACAGTTTAGATTTTGTCTCGACACTAAACGTCGACGCCTTCCATATTTTGGTCATGTTGTGTGAGGCACCACTTGCCATACCGATACGTATCGGGAGCTCAGCCCCGAGGTCACCAGTGGTGGTAATGATTGCTCCCAGGTACTTAAAACTTATCCACCCGGGAGACCTGGTGACCATCGATGGATATCGGCAGCTGTTTATCGGGGCAGGCATTATTCACCATGAGCTCCGTCTTACTGGCATTGACTCGAAGGCTAAGGCGTGCTGTTTCATCGCAGAGTCTTGAAACACTGCGCTGTAATTCCTCCACTGTAGTACTGAATAACCCTAGGTCGTCCGCGTACTCCAGATCGCACAGTTCGCCCATTAGACCATCTCTCTGAGTTATTGGTATACCTCTTGCTCCTTTCATGGATTGCACCATTTTAACTATCTTCGGAGGTATACCGTACAGAGTTAAAATTTTCCATATCGATGGACTATGTGGGTTGTCGAAGGCATTTCAAAATCTATAAAGCGACTGGAGAGTTTCTATAAACTCTTTGCACTGCTGAAAGATGCACCTGGCACAGAATATTGGGTCCGTGCAGATACAGGACAGCCATGACAGGCCCCCGAATGCGGTGTAGTAATATCTGAGATAATACCTTACCGGGAACACTCAGTAGAGTAATTCCTTCGGTAGTTTCCGCATTCAAGGGGGTCTCCCTTTTTAAATATCGCGACGATGGATCCATTCCGCCAATCTTTTGGGCACCTCTCCTCTTCCCACGCCATTTTAAATATATCTAGTAGTGGTTGGCCAAGGGTGTCTATGCCTTGTTTGAGGAGCTCTGCGTGGATTCCATCGTCTCCTGGTGCTTTGTTGTTCTTAAGTCTCATCACGGCCAGTACCATCTCACTGATGTATGTCGGCGGGTTCTCACATATCCCAGTTGCTTGAGGTATATTCAGACCAGCCAACTCCTTGTTCCAAAAAGTTGTAAGGTGAGGAAAGCTCGGGACGGTTCAATATTGACTCAAAGTACTCCCTCCATCTCCCTTTAATCAGTTCGGGGCAGTGACAGTGGCTCCACGAGAGTCTCGTATTGCCGTCACGGATCTTTTTTGACCCCTGCCCCCGACCTCCCGGGTTCGATTTCGAAAAGTGTCCTCGTCGTTTCCGAATGCAGCAGATTGCGCTCGCCGTATCTGAGAGTTTACTTGTCTTCTCTTATCTGTTAGTATAGTGCTTCACCTTACGGCTCAGCTCTCTGTACTCAGACACCAAAGCGGCCAGTCTTTTTCGCTGTCTCTGAGGGGCTTAGCCTTCTGGCGACCTTCGATGAGGCTCCAGGACCCATCGGACATCCATATTGGCCTCTTTTTGCTCGTGCGGATTCCATAAAGACGTCACAGAAGCTATTCCAAGCTGTCTCAATCGGAACAGCTCCGTGTGAATCATGCAAGAGGGCAAACCTGGTGCGTAACTCAGCCTCGTACGTATGACGACACTGAGCACTCTCTAACCTGCGTATGACCAGCGGGCGAGGGGCAGACGGCCCCTGCTGGAAATGGGTAAATCTGAATCTCAACGAACCCGCAAGGAGTTCGTGATCAGTATCCATGTCTGCCCCTCGATAGGTGCGGACATCTCGCAGGTCAGTTCGGTTGCTAGCCCTTACCAGAAGATGGTCGATCTGGTTTTTTATATATAAAGATAATATGAAGTTGGTGCATAGCTCACAAGATGGCGTTCGGGGTGAATACCATTAATAGGATGTAGATTAAATTTGTTTTACCAGTAGTCAGGTACATAGCATACCAAGGGTTTTTATAAGGCCGGGTAGGTGATTATTTACGTGGTTTACACTTTAATTAAAAAAGTATGAAGGTGGTTCTGTTTGTATCATAGGGTACATACCAGGTATCTAACGACATACCTACATATGACAATTTTTGCATAGAAAATTAAGGAAGATAAAATAGGGAGATATTATAATATATTGACAAAACTTGTATGGCATACTGGGTAGGTACCTACAACCTACCTTTATTCTATAGATTTGATCCTATCCAAATATGCTTGCACTTCTTAAATATGGATAATAACCTTGCGGAAGATACCTCTGTTATTGCAGCACTGGAGATGATAAGTTTTTGTTTCGTGATTTTTGTTTGTTTGCGCTGTTCAGTATTTTGTTAGTGTCTCTATCTATCTATCTGTTTATTGTTGGCTTGCACCCATTTTTGGGTGATGCTGCCACATTGCTAATATACTCGTATATTTATATATATGTATCTAGTTAACAAATTATTCAATACCGAGCTGTCTAGATATAGGTACCTATTATAAGATATAACAAATTACCAACTAGGCAACTAACCAAACGTAATACCAATTAGGCAACCAACGATAGAAAAAGAATGAAAAAAACCTGCATCTAAATATATACATCTAAAAAAGTGTTCGTGTCTCTAATGAATCTCCAATATAAATTAAAGTCGGGTTAGTGCGAACACTTATAACTCGAGATCGGCTCAACAGATTCTTCCTATGTGAGATTTATTGGATTCTTCTCCGCTCCGAATAACAGAATAACTAATGAAACGTTGAAAAGTGGATATGAAATAATATGAAATACCTATAGTATTAAAGTTAGTATGGAACGAATTTCATGCGACGCCATCTTTGAAAAATTCTAACAACAAAATTATTGTCTTCTGCACCTGCACCATCTCATTCCCGCATACGTAATTGCCACTTTTACAGTAGCCCATTTCACTTACTACACTTTTAGAAATTTTTCATACAAAGTCAACCAAATTGCGCGCATATAATTATATTCTCGCGTTGATCCCGTCTGAGCTTTGAATACGAAAGAAATATGGGCGTTTTAGAATTAATATTTGAATGTTATTATTTAATTAGTTTATTTTTGTTTCTGGAGGCGTACAAAGAACGGGCCGCCAGTGCATAGTTAAGACCCAAGGGTCCTCAGGAAAACGTCTGTCTGAAAAGCTAGAAGGTAATAATTAAATAAAGTATTAATACATATTTTTTTTTCTCCTTTTTTGGCATTTCATCCACAAGGGATCTAGATGGTTTTGCCATAGATATATAAGGTAGGATATTTGTTTTTTACTGCGAATTGAAATCGTTAATTTATCAATTTTACCGTTTTATACTGCTGTTTTAATGGCTGTGAAAAATATTACGCTGATACAGTACTTTTTAAAGTAAAACATGATGTGGGGTGGGAAAGATACTTGTGGTACGATAAGTGTAGTTACTGTACTGAGAACCTTGTTATTTTAGCACTAGTTTTCAGCAAAAAATCTGAATGCCTTTATTTTATCATTCAAAGAGAGTGGATGTTGGGTAGCAGAAATTAAATATCTAAGGGTATCTTTTTTTTTAAATATACCTCTTCAATAATGGTCATTAAGTTAAAGGTCAGTTTGTCGAGGTAATAAAGTATCAAAAAAAGTCTTTCAATAGTTTCAAAAGAATTTAACTGCATACACATATATTCGTACATAAATAATTATTATTTTTTATTTGATTGTAGCACGGTGTTTATTTTATGATTGTTCTTTCAAATTTGTATTTATTTATATTTGTATTATTGTCTTCTGTCATCACCGACAAAAAATTAAGGTATTTTTTATTTGCCTGATATATAAAATTTATATATCAGGCAAATAAAAAATAATTTAATGTAAAAGAAACCTACCTATTATGGTTCCGTAGATTTCAAAAAAAAAAAAAATATTTTCAGCCTTGACGATAGAAAATTCTAAGAAAAATGCACTTTTTTAATTGTTTCATCATTTAATAATATTGAGGTATCATTGCGCAATTTCGCTGATTTTAAATTAGAAATTTATTGAAAGAAGGTGTTTGTACGTTCAACGATGCTTTGAATACTCACTTCCAATTTAATATCATTAATGAAATGTAGATACTTGGCTCGGATTCTTTGCAAGTGGGAAATTACGGTCGCATTCCAAGCGGAGTATGAATTTGGTCGATTTATCACATTATACGCTTCCGTTCGGTATGGTTTAGTTTTGGATTCATTTTCGGTCACTATGTACCGATGATGGGGTCATAATATATGAAATAGGTCTTTAGTAAGCTAAATACATACCTTAATGGGACGTGCTTGGCTTAGAATCTTTGTAAGTGAAAAAAAATCATGGTCGAATCCTAAGGATTATTATGGAGAGGATGAATTTGGCCGATTTCACAAATTTTACGATTCCGTTCGACTTTGTATAGTTTTCGGTCGTTGGATGTGATGACGGTCTGTACAAATTTCTGTTATAACAAGAAGAACCGTTTCACATTTTGTTGGTAACGGCCGAAAATGAAACCGAATGTAACCGCAAACGTGTGAAAAAGGTCTTTGGGTAGGTACCTATGTACCTAATAAATATAGGGTGTACTTTTATTCGCTTCACATCTCGCTTATTGGGCGATTCGGCTTACGAGCTATCTGCACCCTTGCGGTCACTATAAATAAATATAGGTAAAAAAATTACATGCCTTTTAAATTTGTTAAAACGATGTATAAAAAGGTAGTTACAAATTACGAAAATTTACGCAATTTAAAACTTTTTTTTCAAACATCAAAGATTACTTTGTTTTTCCATAATACTTATACGAAGACTTATCATTTTCTTTGATTGGTCAGTATATAAGCATAGTTATCCCTAATTCAGAATGTTGCTAATAGGCTAGGTTAAAAAGAGTTGTGATAACTACACATTCTAGAAGCGTAATGATCGTATGACAGAAAGATAATCGAAGAGAGAAGAGGATTGGAGAGAAGAGAAGAGGAGAGAATATAAAAAAAAAACGAAAAGATACACAACAATAGCCATGTTAAAATCGTGTTTTATTATTTCAATTAAAACATAGGAATTAATAATCATTTCATTATTTAACCTTTATTGCTACATATTACATTTTTTTTTAACAAAAACAATATTTTTGGTGAATTATTAAATCATCCAAATAAATAAATTAACAGAGTGGTGAAAGGAACAACTTCAGTAATTAAAAAAATGGAAAACAAAAACAAAGCGTTTAACGAATATTTTTTTTTTGTATATTATTTCGCTAGTAGTTTATTTTAATAAAAATCGCGTGTAAAATTTTCGCAAACGTTGAAATTTTTTTTTATTTTCAGCAGAGATTAATGAATATTATTCACAGAAAATAACCATAATTATTATTTTCAACACTTAAATATGTATATATAAAAAAGTTTTATACATAGGTAGGTACGTAGGGTGATATATAAATAAGCAACCCTTTTCTCTCTCTGCCTCCCAAATTCCGCAAAAAGAATGCGAGTAATAAAAATATTCAGATAGGAAGCCTAAAACTTTTTCAGCTTCGGATATAACAGGTAGGTGCGTTGAAAAAAAATCTGTAGACCACACAGAGGGAAAGAGAGAGAGAGATAGAGAGAGACGACGGTTTTTCCTCTTTCAATAGAGCTTGGACGGAATTCCGAAATTTCTCTCCACACAGGGTAAAAATATTTTTTGATGAGAACGATTTTATCGACCAAACCAAATTTTAAATTAGCCCCACCTTAATGATTTTCGAAAAAGGAATGTTACAATTTGAATTCTCAAAAAAGTTTTCGGGTACCTACCTTCATTATAATATCTAACTAACCTTAATAAAGTTTATTCAATACCTACAAACAATTCGAATTAGCTACACAAAACTGGGCTACTACAAAAAATTGCGTGTGCCGTTTTTCGTTGTTCGCTTTAGCAGATCAAAATTATTAAAGGCAAAGTGAGGCATAACGTATAAACAATTACTTAACAATAAAATTAACCAACTCGTGAATATGCATTTCTTGATGGATATATTTGAAAATAATGTTCAAATAAAACAATGTTTAACTTATCCACAAATTTTTATTTTCCCGACTAGTTTCGTAGGTACACGTCCTACATGGTCACGGGAGACTAATTTGTGGATAAGTTAAACATTGTTTTATTTGAACATTAATTACTTAACATACAAACATTGGTTTTCATCTACAAGACCTAGTGTATATTAATTTGACCAACCGAATTACCCGCTTTCAGCAATCTTTCTTACTTCATCAGCCTGTATGGGGTATGTGTATCCGCCCGTTTCAAACAACAAAATGCTCAAACCACTACAAAGATAGCACCAGAAGTTGATGAAAATATTGTTAATTCACGCCAGCGTAAATGTCACGGAAACTTAGAGTAGAGCTACTGGCTCAATGTTCGTTTGGTGTAAACGCACCTTTATATAGAGACGAAAACACAATACAACAAATCTGTAATATGACATAATATTCCGCGGGGTCGCCGGCTAAGAATAGCACCTTCGCTCTTTTTGCTGGTTTTTCGAGCATTCTGTAAGAGGCAGGAAAACGAAAAATCAGATTGGGACCGTGATATTGACCACCTCACGTCAACCGGTCAGAAAAGGCACAATGAGCCTAGGGCGCCTTCAAGCGCAATGGAGAGCTCTTGATGCCTCCCTATGCTCCTGAGTGGAGCATAGGCCTCCCGCATTGTGGGTTGGTTTGGGGAGGATCCACGGCGGGCTTGATTTGTGTGGGGCCGGCTTTTCAGTTTGATTGCTTTGATCGAGCTGGGGGATCGGTTTCATACGGGTCTGGTTTGCTGTGGATTGACCTTCTCCGGGCTGGCTTGCTTTGTGCGGGGCGCCATACAAGGAGTATGTATGTATGTACATACATACTCCCTGCATGGCGCTCCGCACAACACAAGCCAGCCCGGAGATGTTTGTATCTTATATCTCTAATATAAATTACAGTCGGGTTAGTGCGAACACTTATAACTCGAGATTGGCTGAACAGATTATTTCAATGTTTAATTTATTGGATTCTTCCCCGCTCCGGATAACAGAATAACTAATAAAAAGTTGAAAAAAAAAATGGGTAAGAAATGATATAAAATACAATATGTATGTAGTGAGTTAGTATGGAAATGATCACCTGTGACGCGCCAACGCCATCGTGGGTAGTTCCCTCTCATTCTCGCATACCTGATGGCCACTCTTACAGTAGCCCATCCGGCCCATCCCACTTACTCCACCTCAATGTCAACAAAATTATCGGGCACATTCGTGTCGGTACCTACTTCATAGGTGAGGTAGAATGCGCGCGCGCATATTATATTCTCACGTTGTTCCCGCTTGAGCTTTGAATACGAACGAAATATGGATGTTTTAGAAATATTTTAACATTATTATTTTATTAGTAACTTAATCGGATTAATTATGTTTTTTTGTTTCAGGGGGCGCAGTGCACATATGAACGGGCCGCCTCTGGTTAGGACTACAGGACAACGTCTGTCAGGAAAGCTAGTTATAATATAGAAGAAAGTCGGATTAGGGCGAACACTTATAACTCGAGATCGACTGAACAGATTCTTCCGATATTTGATTTATTGGATTCTTCTCCGGTCCGGATAACAGAATAACTAATAAAACATCGAAACAGGGATAGAAAATAAGGTATAATATAATAATAAAGTATGTATGGAACGGATTTACTGACAATAACGCCATCTGCGAAAAATTCCACAACAATACAAGTTTTATTTACAAACTTACTTGAGTGTCAAAACATTGGCAGGCAGATTTTTCACAAAATTTCTTTCAAGCTTTTAGAAATATTTTTTCAACATACAAACATATTTTAAACGTAAATTACAAAATCGAAATCAATATTCATAGTAAGGACAACAGGACAACGTCTGTCGGGAAAGCTAGTTGAATAATAAAAATAAACGGTTAAATTAAAATAGATTGTGTTTGCGCAAAATGGAATAATTCTGTTGCTCATTTTGGTGAGGTGTTGATAAATATTCATCAAAGCTGCACGCAAAGCTTTATTTAAAGTGCTCTTGAAAGGCTGCAGAGATCACAGCAACCCCATCTCTCACAGCCTCCCCGTACAAAAGGGTAGTTCTGGCGGCTTCTGAATCAACACAGTGAAGAATTACACTGCTAATGATATACCTATACTCACATTTAGTTACTTAATAATTAATTAAAATATAGTGATACATTACATCACGCCATCTCGTTGGAGTGGTAGGTAGGCAAAGAGTTCACTAAGGTTTCAATGTTCTATTCACATACATAGTCATTATTAATTAGGATCAAGTAGAGTCAGATCCAACAAAACATGATTCTAAAATTATTCTCCAAAATGCAATAAGTGAATGCTATTGAGTGTACCACCTAATGGCGAACGTTGTTAACGTAAAGTGATCACACTAAGCCAGCCTTCGAAATAACAGTAGAAGACGGTCGTAAGACCGTAGTGGTTTGTTCCATTTTAAAATCGAACATTAGTAATGAATTGTTAGTCATCAGTTGTTACATATTCGTTAATAATATGATTTATTTTTCTTCTTTATTCTCTCCAGTACAACTACAGACATTTAGAATGGGTAGTTTCTCAAAAACTATTGTATACCTAGATGGTTAAACGGTGTTTCTGCATTATCAAAGTAGATCAGTTTTGAGTTTTCTGTAAAAGCAGACAAATCGAATTGCTTTCTAGTGGATTCAGAAAATAAAGTAAAAACATTTTTTACTAGCAGAGTTTTGCCTCATTATTGATTTGAGATGCTAAATTTTACGATACTGCGAAATTTTTTATATATTCTGAGTGTCTCAATGAAGAACATTCAAATAATGAATTCATGGGATGGTTTATTTTCAAACATAAAATAACATACTTCCCTATTAATTTAAAATGTCATTTTTTTTATCTGAAACTGCTTAGATGCTTTTAGATTTGTAGGAAAAGTTCGCTATTGTATCAAATGATATAAAAGAAAGTAGGGTTAGTTCGATCACTTATAACTCGAGATCGGCTCAAAAGATTTTTATCATTTTTGGTTTATAGGACTCTTCTCCGTTTCGGATAACAGAATAACTAACAATAAATCGAAAAATGGATAAAAAATAATGGATTTTTGACATATTGAACATGTTGAGAATTCTCATGATTAGAAGTTTCGGAGACTTAAACATTACCACCTAATGGCAACGTTGTTAACGTAAAGTGATCACACTAAGCCAGCCTTCGAAATAACAGTAGAAGACGGTCGTAAGCCCGAAGTCGTTTGTTCCATTTTAAAATCGAACATTAGTAATGAATTGTTAGAGTCATAAGTTGTTACATTTTCTAAAAAATATTATAAAATATAATATTAATGTTAATACTTAAGGAACTAATTTCGGTACAACAACGCCACCTGTGAAAAATGATATAAAAACGCAATTTTTATTCACTTGACAACCATTATTATTAAAAATATTGGCACGCAGATTTTGATGGAATATTTTTAAGCGTAGGTATTTTTTTTCTATCAAATTGTCGTTTGACACAAACTGTCAGTTGTTTGGTGCGATTGACAGAGTTCGGATGGAAAATAGGTTTGTGGTTTAAAACATATGAATCAGTCGGAATGACATTGGTTAAAAGTAATTTTTACTCAACATTCTTAGTTAGATCAACGTCTGTCGGGTAAGCTAGTAGTAAATAATTATAATAATACAAAAGTGAGCAATATATACTGACTAAATAAATATACTTACACGGATAAATGTAACTAGGTATAAGTTTGGATTAAGATTAAATTTACGATTTATAAAATTCATATCTTGAATATAATAATTTAACCTTAAACTTACCTCGTTATCGTAATTTTAATTCGTTACTCAACTAAACCCTTTTGTACAAATATAATCTGTGTATATAAAAATATGACGAGTGGTGTTAAGGGCTCTGTGTATGTTTATTTGAATCTTTCTCTGTTTTTCCTGCCAGGCATAAAAAACAGGGAGTAGTTTTAACCTTGATTCTGTGAAGAAAATCAGTGTAACGTGTAAAAAAATATGTTATAGCTACGCAAGCTTTGGCTTTGTTAACTGTCGCATTATGACCAATGTATTCTAAATTTGAACAAAAATGCATAGGTATAGTATTTTTGAACGGCATGTTAGGTAGGTACCTACTATTAACCTCTGAATATAACCTATACAATTCACATCAAATTTGAATTTCGAATCTATATAGGAATCTAAATACATTTTTTTGACATTGAAGAAGGTTTTTAAACTCATACAAAATTGATATACATAAGTAGGTACCTACAGTAATATGATATTGAATTTAAATGTTTTATTAATTTAGAAATTCTCATTGCATTATAATATGCCCAAGTGAAAACTAGTATTAGGTACGTAGTTATTATAATTACTATTCTTGTCGCTATATAGTGTAAACATTGTTATTAACTCTAGACATTAGACTTGGTAGAACTGAACAACTAAGTAATAATAATATTATTATTAAGGACTAAGGATCAACAACTATAAGCTATGTTGTTTAATTTTATAAAGTTTGATCTTGTTAATAATAAGAATTTTTGACAGCTATTGTTGTATTAAAGTTTGGTTCGTTTTTTCTATGCTTGCAACCTTATCAATCTGTAGCAACTTCAAGTCATAAATTAAACCAATCAAAGTTGTTCGTTTTTTAAATTTCATTTCGAAATACATACGTAATTACATGTTTCTTTGTAATCTTTGTAAAAGATATGTTCGTAATTAATAAGTTGTTGTCGTTTTTGTTTCTATATTATCCAACGATAAAAGAAAGTATAAATGCAGTAGAGATGAAATCTCTACGAAGAATATTTGGTAAAACTTTATGGGATATGGAAAGGAATGAAAATATTAGGAAGGAATGTGGTATGGAAGTAAGTGTTGTGACAAAGATGAAAGTTAATAAGTTGAGATGGTTTGGGCATGTGGAAAGAATGGATGCGAACAGAATGACAAAGAGAATTCATAAGGCTGAAAGGAAAGGTGTAAGAAAGCGTGGGCGACCGAGAATGACGTGGATCGAACACATCGATTCCGTCCTCAAGGAAGGCCAGGTAAGAAGTAAGAGAAACAGGAGAGGGTGTATGAGAAATGATATGTCGGTGGAAGAAGCGAAAGAAGTATGCTTGGATAGAAAAGAGTGGCGGTCCGTTCTCTCTGCCTACCCCTTACGGGACACGGCGTGATGGGTAAAAAAAAGAAAAGAAAGTATGCCTACTCTATTACTCGCTCCGGCTCCGTGTTCGTATGGTATAAACGCTCACGAATACTCCAAAGAGAGAGATTCTCGCCATGATGTTGGGGACAAGCCTATAGTTTAGGAATATGCCTTATCCTCGCCCTGATATTCATTTCATCATTAATCTCTAAATTATCAAAAATGAGTAATTTATTGTTGTATATTATTTTGTGGTAAGCAACGGTGAAAGTTCTCTCAGCATCTAACCTTCTCCATGAAATCTTTTAATCTTTAATTTGACTCACGGAATACTAAGAATCGAACCTTCAGTTTACTTATTCTGTGTGTGTGTTGTGTATATTGTCGATGTCTTTGTGCGGCCTGAAACTAATAAGTAGATACGTTATGTTCCGTATTTAGGTGGTTCTATTAATTCAGAAAGTTGGTGTGTAGTGAAAAGAGAATTATTTCAAAATACATAAGATGTTGAATATTTCACACCGCTACAGCTTTGATCCCATCTTTAGAATTTCTACTTGCCGAGGGTATTACGTTATGCCGTGTTTTGAATAAAGGGAAGTCCCTCTGTTAAAATAAAGCATCGAACATAAATCTGAAATAAACAACACAATATTATAGCAATTGTGGGATCATTTGGGGAGAGGTCGAAAGACAAAAGATAATATGCCTGGCTCTGTATACATTCATACAAATATTCGTGGCGGTACAACCCTGTGTGGGTCCTGGCCTCCTTCAATATATTTCTCCAAGCCACCCTGTCTTCTGCCACGCTTTGCTAATCGTCCATCCCCAGTACATTGAGGTCTATCTCAACTCAACTCCGTCCAGCAATCCAAGCTATATCGCTTCAAACCTATGGAGATCAATGGATTTGCTAGCATACGAACTTGGAATGACACAAATGGTCATAATATCGTAAACTAATTGCTCATATATGTAAGCATTCGAAAAGGAATTCAGGTCGTACACGCTTTGATCGATTTCGCGATCCTACTCATACTTTCGGGCTCTGGAGGTCAAATTGTGAGCATAAGATGAACAAGAAGATGTGGGACCTTCTGAGGCATATTGTGTAGACTGGTCTGATTTAAGTCTTACACAGAGTGCAAGGTTTTTTAGTTTCTCTCAACTTACAGTCCAGTGAGTAAGGATATGAATTGGTGTGAAAGTTATTCTCAAAATTTAAAGCTTCCATAATCCACCTGCAACGATGAATCTTAATGACTTATTTCAAAGTTTGGAACTATTCAACATATTATAAAATCAAACTTATTACAAATATTACGTTTGTCATATAATTACATTAAAAAATGGTAAGAATTATTCAGTAATTTATTATCAAATTTCTACTTGTTGCATACATGAGATTTTTCGATATGTTGAACATGTTGAGAATTCTCATGATTAGGAGTTTCGGAGACAAACATTACCACCTAATGGCGAACGTTGTTAACGTAAAGTGATCACACTAAGCCTGCCTTCGAAATAACAGTAGAAGACGTTCGAAAGCCCTAGTGGTTTGTTCCATTTAAAAATCGAACATTAGTAATGAATTGTTAGAGTCATTAGTTGTTATTTTTTCTTTTCAGTAATTAAAATATATATTTAATAATTATACCAGTAAGTTGAAAAAAAATCAAACAGAAGGTTGAATTTCTGTAACTTTGTGAAATAACATCAGCATTTACGCCATTTTCATGATGGTCTTCAGTAAACATCTTGTGTTTATTGAAATCACAAGCACCTCGTTGGCGAAAACCGTTCACATTGCCTACGCAAGTTAGAAGGGTCGCTATTGGATTAAAAGGGTCCATATGAAATATCACTAGGGTGAGACTCCTCCACTATTCCGAACAATATAAATGAAAAACTTTCACCTGCGGAGATTGGAGATCTGAGCCCGGCTCAAAGTAGCTGAAATGCCGAGTCGCACAAAACTTAGAAATCTAATAAGGCCCACCTTTAATTTGGCACTTTCTTTCCGCTTCCATGCGCTGGGTCTTTAATATATTTATGTGCTATTACATACATAAAATGTTTCCATTCTATTGATTTTCCTATATTATGTAGGTATTAGGTATTAAAAAAGAAACAATTGTTTTGTTACAAAGAACTGTGTGTAATTTAACGGGTTTTCAAAAATAGTAAAAAAAATCGTTTTTATAGTTTTTATTTATAAACTAGTTTTTCCGACAGACGTTGTCCTGTAAGAAGTCCTTACTACGAATATTAATTTGAAATTTAATTTATAAACAAATATGTTTAAAATATTATGTTTGAATGCTAAAATATCATTATTGAAAACTCAAAAAATTCCATAAAAATCCGCGTACCAATATTTTTAATGTCAATTGCTATAATTTATTTATTCACTCTCATCCCTAGGCCCTTTCAGGCACTTGGAGTCGTCAAAAATATACAAAACCAGACATAATTAAACATTATTAAATTTAAGCACATCAATTACATATAAAAAATACACAATAACATTTTTAAAATCCATAGTATATAATTTTGTTATAGAATTTTTCATAGATGGCGTTGGCGTCGCAGGAAATCCGTTCCATACAAACTCTTATATTATATTTTATACCTATTATTTCTTATGCATTTTTCAACATCTTATCATGTTATCCGGAGCGGAGAAAAATCCAATAAATCAAACATCGGATGAATCTAATTTCAGCAAAAATCTATGCTAATATAATCATTATAGCCGCGGTAAAGCAAAATAAAGCACTTTTCACAGTAACTATATAATTCAAAAACAAATCTATCTGCTTATTTCGTTTTAAAATCAAAACCCCATTTCTTTACTGAGCTCTACATTCAATTAAATTTAGAGCGGCTACTAGAATCTGGAATGAACAGAAAAAAAAAACAAAACAAAAGCGATAAATACAAAACGATAGGAAATAATCCAATGATAGCTGGTGAGTGGTGGTGTAGTGAGAATTTTATAAATAAGCCAGGAAAGGTTTCTTGGCAAGAGGCTCCGATACAGTTGAGATGAATACTTTTGGAATTATTTAAGACTTTTCATATTTCACGATATAGGAAGGTCTGCGGTGAGATAATCTTTTGGCAAAGCCAACACAATATCACTTGCTCAGAATTGGATTGTATCGAAATATCTCTGTATACAGCTTATTATTTATTCATAGAATCATGAACGGGGTGCTCAAATCCGTAGTATACGGGTATACCCGTACTCGTCCAACTATTCCATTAGCTACCCTCCATTTTTATTCCACTACAATGCAATAAGACAAGTTTCCAGTTTAAAATTCTTGTTTCATTCGCCATTATTTTATACAACTAGCGATCTAATAGCATTTAAAAAATATGGTAGGTATTTAAGAAACGTTTGCGGAAGTCTGTGTTCTTAAATAAGCCCTTATTTTTTGTTGAAAATCATAACTAGGAAATACAACGCACATTTTACTAGACGGATGCCTAAACAATATAGATATATTATTTTTAAAATTTAATTATTTTATTTCCCAAATTAAATCTTTTACAATAAAGGGCTTTTAAACCTAAAGATTAAATCATTTACAATAAAGTACCTTTTAGGCCATAGAAACAGCTATCTTGTGACTCGAAGACCTTTGGTATAAAATTAGGGATTGCAATCCCGCACCATTTGCAATCGGGTAGCCTAGTATGTACAGGGAATCATATTCGCGCTAAAAATTCAAATGACGTCAACAATTCAAATGCGCGTAAAATTCAAATATATTCGGTTTGCAGAGGGTAAAATGGATTCGGGGGTGTGTGTGACAAATACACTTTAGACATCTTTCACAGAAAAAAACGGATAAATAGAAAAAAAAAACGAAAAAAAGTCCGCCCGCACTAGGATTCGAACCAACAACCATCAATACCAACGGCGGCGACTGTAACCGTACAACCATTGTGGACTTGCGAGGGATGCCGAAAAACTATAATATCTACTGTTAGTGTCGCGCATGCGCACTTTATGCAAGGATTCTATTGGTGGGAATCTGGTTCCCCGTACATACTAGGTTACCCTTTTCAATCACGCGAGAATTTTGTGGGATTGACAACACAGATTGCACGGTTAGACAGAATTAAAAAAAAACTTTTTCTATGGTATGTAATAATCGAATATTTATTAAAAATTGCAAAAATTGAATAAGTATAAAACACCTCACTGTACAGTGCATATAATTGAATAATTATTTTAAAACATGACTTCTCGTTTACTTAGTTAATAATAAAAAGTCCAAAAACAATATGTATCAATATGAATAATATATTTGGTAGTAAGTTCTTTGATTAATATTTGATAGTGATTTCTTTGAAATAAATTGTATACAGGGGTACAGGGTAAGTCGTACGGAATATTAAAGGACGTTATTATTTAGGTCATTTCTGATGGATTTGATTAGGTATACAGGGTGTCGTATAGTACAGGATTGTCCATACAATAAGAGAGGTCGATTCTTACGTAGTGAATTTTTGATACAAAGTGAAATTGATCATTCTAATACTTACTTACTCAGAATTACTCAAAATAATTAATGATTATTTTATTAGTATGGAAATGTGTGTATTTCATTACGTGAAATATCGCCCTCTCGTACGTTCAAACCGTTTTTAAGTATGATCCCGTAGGAATAAGAAAAAGTACAGAGTAGATACTAAATAAAATAAGGAAAATTTTGAAAATTGTTTGAATTTTTTTTTATGTGACCTTCTATTTTTAAATTGCCCTCAAACATTTTTGTAAATTTTCTGATTTGACTATTTTTGAGATACAACATTTATTTTTTAAGCTATGGTATCAAATTGGATAATACAAATTATTATATCTAAAACTTACACTATTTTGAAAAAAATAATCAAGGATGTATCTCAATAAATAGCGTCACTGTGACCAATTATGTCGTGACAGTCGGAAAAAAAATTATAACTCGAAAACGACAAAAAATCGTAGAACATACATTGAGGTTTTTGGATAGCCCTAGGGGTCCTCTATCCCTGGTTTACCGATTATCCATACTTTTTGGGACACCCTGTATAATATGGTGTCCGAAACTTAACCGTTATGGAGATATTAAACTTTAAAGATTTTGAAAAAAAATCCTTTCTTTTTTGCCTTTTTATCCATTAGAGGTCATTTTTATTAATTGACATGTCCTCTCACTAGATACATAAAAAAAAAACTGGACTTTAGCCGGTGGAGTAAATTGCCTGAGGCAATATTTTAGTCAACTGGTTCCATCCAATCTGAAACAGGCCAACCCTGGGTTTTTCATGTGAAAAACGATTTAAAACGCAAAGATTTTAAAGATTTGATAGAACAAACACCCAACCAGAAATTAAGCCCGAAACCTCTTGGTTACAATTCAGCGCATATACCGAACACTAATTTTTGTCACCTAGTTAATTAACTAAAAATATTAATTCTTATCTTTATTTAAGGTAGTTATAACCAGATCAGTCTGCTTTATCATATTACCTACCTTTAATTAATCAATCAAGTATTTCGTAACAAATTAAAAATAACAAATAAAAAGTCGCTTCTCCTTCTGAAAATATGATCTTAAATAACAAATAGCATCATCGGTGCTATTTCCCAACCTATTTCTTATGGAACTAATATGTAGCCAGCGGCCTAAAAGGCACTTTTTGAATCCACACTTGTTGATTTGATAGTTAATAAATAATTGTTTTCTGCATTAACATCATCTGCAACTACAAGTTGTACATTTTGAGAGTCTTCTTTATGATTCAATGTTAAATGTTTTTCATTTCTTTTAATGAATTTACGCAAGTCGATGCTTGCGGATCCGCACTTGTATTGTTGCTGGATCCCGCAGGCCCTATAATTACGCGGATCCCGCGGGATTGCAATCCCTATATAAAATATGTTTTAAAGGAACAAACGAAACTTTTTTAAATACCCAACTTTAATAGTTAGGTATGTAAGAAATTCATTGAAAATTACAACGATTGAGAAATTAAGCTTCTGTATACAAGGGTCCTAGTACAGTCGCCTGAACTTATTAGGTAGGTACTCTGGTAGTTTCCCCTCTTGAAGCGGCAGCCCGATTCACGGAAAAGTTTAAGTCTAAGTTTAGTTCGAAGTTCGAACGAAGTTCGATTCAAACTTTTCCGTGAATAGGGCTGCTGGTAATAATAATTGTAGGCGGCGACTATCTACAGTCTATGTACCTATTCACGGAGGGTTTGAATCGAACTTCGTTCGAACTTCGAACTAAACTTAGACTTAAACTTTTCCGTGAATCGGGCTGCGGTTCTTTCCAATCTGAGACAAAGTGTCAACCCCGAGTTGAAATTTCAGGTGATAAAACGGAAAATTTGAGAAGGAATCGATTTGGTACCTCTTATTTCGAAGTAGGCGCCTTCTAAACGAGGTCATTAAGTTCGGCAGTACTTACCCATCAATATAAATAATGAAATTTTTGACCCGTATAGGATTCGATTCTTGATGGCTTCGTTTGGAACCGAGGTATGCCGACCGTTTAGTAACGCATCTTCCCAACAATAATTCGGTTATCCAGGGCTAAAGATTAAATCAAAATATCCGTAATTAATTATGCAGAGGGTAATTTACGAAATAATTTGATATTCTCTTTGTAGCAGACTTTCTCTTGGTTTAATATTCTTGATACGGAGGCTTTCGTCACAGGCAATTATTCGGAAGAATAAAATTATAACGATCATTCTTGTGTAGTATTATGTCTTCTTACTCTGTCAACTGTATAATATTATTAAGAGGGCGTTTATAAAGGTGTTTATACACTGTAGACTAGTGTAGACTATAGAGAGTTAGGTATCTAGCTAGAGAAAGCAATGAATATGTAACAAATAATGACTCCAAAAATTCATTACTGATGTTCGATTTTTAAATGGAACAAACCACTACGGGCTTACGACCGTCTTCCACTGTTATTTCGAAGGCTGGCTTAGTGTGATCACTTTACGTTAACAACGTTCGCCATTAGGTGGTAATGTTTAAGTCTCCGAAACTCCAAATCATGAGAATTCTCGACATGTTCAACACGTCGAAAAATCCCATGTATACAAGTAGATATTCAATAATTAATGAAATATATAGATAAAAGTTGGAAATTATTGAGAACATGAGAGCAACCAAATTTAAAGACTGCGACTGCTGTCATGTATTTGGCGCCAGGATATAAATATATCCATTTTTGTTAATGTCTCATCTTTATTGCCTATTGGATTTGTTGGTCCACAACGTTCTAATTATGTCTAGATTCTGTGAACCTGTGATGTTTAGATTCTAGAGAAGGCAATAACTACTTAGATCGCTGGTCTATATCGACCTCCGGTTGTCTAAGAGGCTTTGCAACGGGTTCTATGATAACATAACACAACAACAAAACAGAAAGGTGGTCAACTAAGCGATAAGTTCATAAGTATAGAAGTGCAGAGCTGTTTTACATATCTAGAGATCTACATAAAGTGTTTTGAAAATGATTCGAAGTAGTTGGTAGTCGTTTGTAGAGTTTGTGCGTTCTATTCCCGCTATATAACGTCTTTCTCTTGGACAAAACATGCTTTGCTCTCCGTGAAATATGTCAAAAGCGTATTTGTGTTCACTTTGCCCAGAAACTGGACAAGGTTTACACAGCTTTCGTACAGTGATGACCGTTCGAATAGAGTACTAGCAGAGTGAAAGGTCACTGTGTAGTGTGTATACTGTATAGGTATATTGAACCGGCTAGTTTCCGTTTGGAACAAATTTATGGATGCTACATAAGTTTGTTATCTATACCAAAATCATCTCTATTGATTTGCAAAGAATTCAGAAAGTTTTCTAGCTCTATGTTTAATATGTCGATGATGATTTTTCTATACCTTCCAAAAATAAATGAAATTTGACATTGGGTTCTCAAATGCTGCATATCATATTTTTTCGTATGCACTTTTGCTTTTGCCCATAAAAAATGCTACCTCATAGCTAATAAATAGAAAGCATTTGATAGCTAGAAAGGTTCCAGAAAAACCGCTATTTCTAAAAAGAGCCAATCTTGTTCTGTGTATTGCAATACAATCAACACTATAGCTTGACATTGTTTAGCAATAATTTAGAATGATTGCCTTATACAATAATTTATTTTGCTGAAAGCATTCCTTAATTTTAAAGATATAATCACTAATCAGCCAAACTGTTTTTTAGAAATACCCATAAATTTAACGCGAAAACAATTGCTTATCAAAGCTCTTAGTTCTCAGTTTCTTAGTCACCTGTGACCATGCAGGACCTGTAGGCCTGCAAAACTAGTCAGCGTGTTGAATAATTTGTGGAGTAACAGATCAATCGATTTATTTAGCTCGTTAAAATAAATGAATTTTCTCCGGAGGCGCTGGACTGGCTGATGGAGCCAAGACTGTAGAAGAGGACGGGACGCAGCCTTCTACGGGTCAAGATTATTTCCGGAAAAGCCATACGAAAAGTAAAGCAAGTAATTTACTTGATTCAAATAGCAGCTAGTTTAAAAAAATAGGTTTTTCAAACTCATCGTAGGTATTGAGAGTAATTTCATTTCAACAATAATTACGTGAGTGACCGTAAAGTCCATTGTAGTATAATAAGTAAGAACCCTGCATTATAATATTTGGGGCCTCGCAGGATGGAAAGGTATTCGGGGAGGGTTTGTTGACGATATCGGAGTGAGGAATGATGGATCGGGGAGAAATCGTATAACGAGAATGCCAGTGAGATGGAAAAACAACGTTATCGAATTTCATGAGCCGAAAAGTTTCCGAATATTGTTCCCGTCATTAATAGATAATTCTATCGGAAGATTTTATGCCCGGGTTATTTGATTTATTCATTCATATAAGTGAGCCTTCTCTTTTTTATAATAACTTTTTATTTTTAGAAATATACCTCGGAACAATTAGGGTTAATGAAATTATTTATTAGGCGCTTAAACGCTGTGATTTTTTTTTCAGGTGTATTTGGTGGTATTTGCAAGAATTGCTAAAGAGTTTTACAAAAAGATACCTCATAATTTATTTAACCATGATAAGGTTTTCGAATTCAAACATCTGCAATGATGCAAACCAGCAAATTACTATCGGTCAAACTTTAAAATCAAAACAAGTTGCAGATAAAAAACTCATAGAGCAAGTCATGATATCTTTGAGCGGAAATATATAGCAACATAAAAAACTCATAGAGCAAGTCATGATATCTTTGATTGGAAATATATAGCAACATAAAAAACTCATAGAGCAAGTCATGATATCTTTGAGTGGAAATATATAGCAACATAAATATGTGTGACAAAATTATATAACACAGTAAGTAACAACTACCAAGGTATCTTCGGGTACCTTAAAGATGATGGGAAATCAAACGCATTTTGCAGTGGAAAGTAAGGTCACAACTAGAACCATGAACCAATTACCATTAAAAGGGAAATTTAAGCGAGAACTAAACAACCCCTATGAGGGAATCCGTAGAATCTGAAGGTAGAGGACGTTGTAAGATGGAATAGAGAAAAACGGGAGAGAGGGTATTTCTAGGTATTCGTGGTGTCCGTACTATGTGCTACCTTTAAAGACTGCTTTAAAAAAACAATAGAACATCAGTTTCCTCATCCGGTATAAATACAATAAGTACCACAGAGTTTTATTTCACTCTACGTTCTCACAAATTATTCAAAAAATATATTTTTCATGCGCCAAAGTTTGGCAAAAAGCCTCGAATGCATGTCTCGTGCTGAAATGTGGCACAATATACCGCCTACGTTATAATATTATAATTATACCTAATATAGTCATACGAATTATTTACGCGAGCACTACATATAGCTAATAATAGTTCTGTAATAAGGTGGGTTGCCATGCATTACAACCGTAATAACAGCGCACACATGCAGTGTTGCCACCAGCCAAAATGCATTCGCAACTTGTTGATTTTCTGCACCATTATTATTTTGCAATACATTAAAAATATACAATGTGACAACATTGAACGGCGGCGCTGAAAATTTAAAACGGTGCTGAAAATTTACATGTAAAATCACTGCTTCCTGTATTGGCATGCTTTTCGAATAGCAAAAACACAGGTGTGAAAAAAATAAGAGTTAAGGCTTGTAGGACTTCTGGTCTGCAGGGCTAGGTGTTCTAATGAATCCCTCCCTCGAAAAAATAAGGTATTACTAAGTCGCCTCGAAGACATTTCGTTCAGGTTCACATTCATATTTCGGAAAGATCTCATCATCTTGGAAAGGCTGTTCTGTGAGTGATAAAGGTACTGCGTGGCGTCCTACACGCCTACGAGGAAGTCTTTTTTATGTAAAAGTTGAGTAGGTACTGTACAGTTTCAGGATATCACTAAGTAGACTGGTGAGAATGGAGTCCGCTTTTGGTCAAAATTGCATACCGAGTATGAGTAGATAATATGGACAGGAAGGGTGTTTTATGGCTAAAGATTTAAGATTGCTCGGGATATCGAATGCACCATCCCTAATGTGAAGTTCGAACAAATTATCATCATAATTTTTTTACAAGAATGATAAACAATGAAGAAGAAATACTTTAAAACTTCAACGGGCTTAAAACTCAGCTTTAACTGATCGTTATCCAAAATATTAGTGTCTAACATTTTGTAAATAAGTATTTTATTCACGTATTTCGTATCAAAGCAGCGATTTTATAATAGTATATTTTTATTTACTGTTGCAAACCTACAAAGTAAATATTATATTATTATTTTCGCTTACTTTTGCATTTGCAACTTTTCCGGGGGAAGATAATTAAAATAAATACAAAATAATATTATTATTATGAAAAAGGCAAAACGAGTAGAAAAACTTTTGTGCAATCAGATACAATGGAGAAGCCGAATCAAAATTTTCTCAGCGGTGGTTTTTAGACAAGGCTGAGTTTCGTTTGAATAAAGTTGTATGAAATAATATTACCGGCTCATTGTGGAAGAGAGGCAAAGTGAACTCTACGAACCCCGCTTCATCGACTATTATTAGCCTCAATTCTATCGATGAAATCTTCGTTTTGATCAAAATTATTATTATTTGAAGTAGGTATATTTGTGAAATAAATCTTTTTTTAATGAACAACATCCTATATACCTATTTAAATAAGTTTTGCATTTAATCTGTATAACGATAGAAAATTTGACAGAAAAATTAACGAAATGTTGAGTAATTAATGAAACGGCTTCAATTTATAATTTGATATTTTTGTGATCGGAATTACCTACTTTGAAAAAAAAAATCAAAAAGTATCACAGCAAAGTGTCATTAATAACAGTGCATCAAGAGATATCGCGAATGCATTATATTCCCAAGGTTTCTACCCATATGGTTGGTGTATTTAATTAGTGGTTGAGGGTGGTTGTCCATACGATACTATCAAGAAGGTAAAGCGTCAGTCATTGAATTATTCTAAATTTCATTTTGATATCCATAGGCCATATACGGCCAGATCAGTGTGTTCGAATTTGTGTTTCATGAAATGTTCGGAAATCAGTGCCTTAACTTTAGCAATATTTGCAGAGGTGTCACTCGAATCTCAATCGATATCATCTCCTTAGAGAGAAGTAAAGAGATCGCACTCTAGTTCCGATCTTGGATCACCAATGATCTCCCTCGCCTTAAGATTCCTTCACAGAACATAGACATATATTATGTCCTTCTCCGTTATTCGCATCAGCTCTAGTTTTTTATTCTTTCAATTTTGAAGAGGTCAGATAGTCATGACAATACATATAAATCAATAACATAGGAACAGATTATGGACCAGGGAAAACCACAACATTACCCATAATATAAAATATACATCAAATAACAAATAAATAACATCGAAATAGTAAAAAGTTAAATTATATAAAAATATAACACTAAAATAGTAAACAGTCACATTAGTTAAAAACAAGCAACCAGAATAATTTTATCTGCTATTTCTCACAATACTCAACATGCAATGAGATTATAGTAAAAACAATACACACAAATCGACAAGTCATCAAGATTGAAACTATTAAAAGAGTGAACAGGTAAAACAATTAAAAAAACAAGTAAAAGTCAATAAGGTAGAATGACAGAGGTAGAATTGGGTTGGCTGGAAGAGATCCTTCGGGATAAGTCCGCCCTTTGACTCTTTAAATGTTTTTATAAAAATTGTTTTTTTTATTACACAATAAAGCTTTATTTATTTAATGACACAATGATAAAAACAAACAATTTCAATTCATCTGCCATCATTCAAAGCATTTAACCGACATATAATATGGTAAAAAAGAGCACACATACATTTATTAATCAATAAAACAACAAATAAACATAATCAAATTTAAATAAAAAAACTTTTTAACTATTCCACAATTTTATTACACCTGACATATTGTTTCGAAGGGGCACGCCCTTCATGATCACAGGTTATTTAAAACTCTGTGACCATGAAGGGCGTGCCCCTTCGAAACATGTCAGGTGTAATAAAATTGTGGAATAGTTAAAAAGTTTTTTTATTTAAATTTGATTATTTAAATTACTTCCACCAAGAAAAATGCATGTTCAACAACTTATAAATTTTTAACAAATAAACAGCTAACGAGTAAGTCAATAAGTTAAATAATTTAAAAATATCGATAAAAATTAACATATTATACCTATATTTTATAGTGAAAAAGGGCACAGAGAAACCATTAGTTAAATCGACAATAAGACCATTCTATTTCAAACAAGATGATCAGGATGAGACCGAGGAAGACACTAGTTGTGTAAGGTTTCCTGTTTGACTGTCTTTTTTTCAATCATCGATTTTTTATTAGAAAAATCCATTGAGCATCTCTTTCAGTCCTACTGTTTCTTATTTCCGTTGTGAGCCGACTGAGAATTTTATTTATGTAAGTTTAGAGACAGAAATGTAAATAGTATTCTAATATTATTATCAGTAGGCACCAGCTATTATTTATGTAAAGCACACAACGTGCATGATAAAAAGTAAATATTGAGTTAATGAAATTTGTTTGAATTATTTATTTCTTCTGAAATATTTACCTACTTAGGTAGGGGTCTATATACTCAGTCTCCCTCCCTCTTTCTAGGCCCTCTTTGTCTCTTTCACTAGATGGCCCCTTGGGCTGTTAAAGTAATAAGACGATGGAAATAATATTTCTTATTAAATATTTTATGACTGGATTCTGTTTAAGCAATAAAAAACGTCCGCGTTTTTTTAATTTCTTCCAAAAGGAAAGAATTTATATTCTCACCACGATAAATAAGTATAGATATCTGGACTAGATCTATCGGGTCTAAAGACTCAATACCTGGTTAAATATTTCAGTTATTGACTAGTATTTTAATGTTGCAATGGTTGACACCGGGATTCGAACCCACGATCTTCAGAATGCTGCATGTACGAGAGGCGTCAACTGATACCACTGGGCTACCGGCAATTTATTAAACTTTTTATTTTTTTTACCCATCACGCCGTTTCCCGAAGGGGGTTAGCATAGAGTACAGATTTCCATTCTTTCCTATCCAAACAAATCTCTTTCGCTTCATCCAATCTCAAAACATTCTGCATACATGCTCTTCTATTCCTTTTGCTCCTGACTTGACCCTCATGTAAGACGGCACCGATATGATCGGACCATGTCATTCGGGGTCGGCCTCGTCTGCGTGCACCCATTCTTTCAGATTTATATGTCCTTTTAATCACTCTCTCTTCGTTCCTTCTCTCTATATGCCCAAACCACCTTAATTTATTCACTTTCATTCTAGTCACTACGCTAATATCCACTCCACATTCCTTTCTAATATTATCATTCCTCACCTTCTCAATCAGTCTCTTTCCGCATATCCTACGCAGTGATCTCATTTCCGCATTAATATAACGCAGGTAAATTTAAAGTTCTGTTAAAAATTTTACCTACTTGTCATACTTAATTTTACCTACCTATGTGTTCTTCTATAATTATTGGGTTTGATGTTCAAAAAATAATTTGTTTAAGTTGAATTAATCAGGTATTCAATCAACTACACGGTGAGGGGGCAGGATAACCACCCGCACAACAAATTTTCGTGCATAATGAGTGCGAACCATTGACAATACATGATAAGAATACCAAAGTAACCTCGTTGTTACGGCGCCAACTTTTGAGAAAGTGATTGCTTGTTTAATTCTTATTCGGTAAAGAATTTTTATTGATGTTTTCTAACTTTTTGGTAATTAAAACCAGAGTCGCCATCATTAGTTATTCAGATTGATTAAAAATTTCTAAGAGTTCCATAATACTTGCGAAAGGCATTAAGAATCTCAGGACTTTCTGTGTCTGCTGAAGAAGCTGGCAATTACTTTCTATAAAATAATGATGTTGTGATAATATTGATTAGCCACCTTTTTCTAAAAAACATGTATTCCTGACAATATTATAATTAGGTATATACCCTCTTTTATCTATTGTGAATTGAATTGGTAAGCACATAACATAGATGAGGGGGAAGGAAGGTACCTCCTTTGGTTTAATACGGCAATAGAAGCGGGAGTGTACCTACTTCAACTCAATCTGGAAATGAAATTCTAATTTCCAATGCTGGATAAATGCTGTTAAATATGCATTAACGGTAATGGATTTCCTAGTAAAGAAAATAATAAAAAAAAAGTAAGAGAATCCCCCTCGTTTTCTACTTGGACATTGTAAGGTCTTCATAATGAAAAGAATTGAATAAATTATTGTGGATGATTGGGGTTTTTTCACGATTGAATAATTACGAAGCTATTTGTAATTTCTTTCGAATCCTTTTTGAGTTCATGTGTAAAATATCTCAACGATAATAAATTTTATCGGCCAAGTTAATTAATTAATTAAAATGACACTAACTTTGTTTTACCTTAATATTGTGATCAATAAATCAATCAATAGATACTTGATATTCATTCGACACGTCCATTAGTAATTCGGAAGGGGGAGGGGGCAACGATCTTAGCGAAATTGATATATTATTTATTTTGCTACACCTTTATATACCTACCTACCTAGTTTCAAATAAATATTAAACAATAGGCGCTAATAGGCTCTTTGAACTGTTTCTGATAGATGCTGTTATTTTGTGACATGATTATGCATTTTTTCTATGCCGATTTTATTACTGGTATTTTCGAAGACTGAATTGTATTTAATGCTGTTTTTGGTTGCTACTACATATTATAGATATAAGTGGTCGACCAGTGCTCGAAATTTGACCATAACCTATTTAAATTATAAGTTTGAACATTATTAAGGTTCTATTGTCAAACACCAAGCGAGCGCCATTTCACAATTTTCTTTCAAAAACAATGAAATGCTTTTGTTTATTTGTTTTTTTTTCTCATTACATTTTAAGCTTCCTATCTTGCTGCAATACATGTATGCTAATATTAGATAACAAATAAATGTGCTATCTGAAAATGGGTTAATTTTTATTATTTATGTTTGTTTAAAAATTTGTATATAACCTGTTGATATGTCAAAGATATAAAAGCGACCGTTGGTTGCGTAGATTTATAAACAAAAATATTCTCGAATGTTTAATTCTGTTTTTGGTTGCTATTTTAAATTATAGTCATATATCAACTTGTTATGGCAGAGCAGAATAACAGCATATTTTTTCAACATTTTTTTTTATTTTCATCACATGCAGATAGCCTCTCTTTGCACAAGCTTCTACAAGCTTTAAATAAAATTTATTTTAAAAATAAAATAAAATACTTGTGCCAACAATGAAATTTGTAATATATTGTGTAGCTGAATTTCCTAAGCGGCCAGACCCGGGTCTGAATCGAGAGGTTTGATTATTGGTTTGGCCAGAATGGTCAGAAAAGTATGCTTGTGTGTTTTACCTAAAAAATGCATGGGAAAGGTTGACAAGAAAAAAAATATAGCAATAAATTACACGGAATATACTGGCATAAAAGAAAATTGTTAATTAATTTGTTACTTTCTTATTTTTCTTCATTTACTAGGCCTGTTGGCCTGTTATGTTCCTGCTAAATTTGCCTCTTGTGACGTTAATTCCCAACAGCCTTCCATCTTTTGGGTGGTTGTTCTGGAAGCCTGTTAGATTGTGGAATGCTATCTCTAGCTGCTTTTACAGATCTTCTTACAATTCAAAATATTCAACATTTTTCAACGAAATCAGTTGATATGAAACAACCCTAACTGCCACGTTTTTAATGACGTGTATAGATTATGTTCAAATATAGGTAGGTAAGTGAAATAAAAAAAAATGTTCAGATGTTTTTAAACTTACGGTTTTCTTGTACAGTCGCATATCACGTAACTCGTTTTGTTTGAATCACCTATTTTGAATATCAAATCACGCCACATTCCAAAATAATATTATATTGTAGTGTTTAAATATATTGTGTTTTATTTAGGAAGTGAAAGTTTGAAAACGGTTTTAGCTCTAGTCTTAGTCACAAAAACCTTTTCCAAATATGTAGTAAATAAAAATTAGGTTCTGTATTAAATTTAAATTCTAATTTACCGCAATCGAACATTATAACTGTAACATTTGTATATCTTTTAAATAATTTAAATGTTGAGTGATCATAGATTTCAAATCTCCAAACCTTCAAAAGGTTACGGTATGTAAAAGACTGACTTTAGTAATAGTTGGTTGTTCAATATTCAAATGAGCAAATGAAAATACGTTTTTTTGCGTGTAATAATTACGAAATCATTGTGGGATAAATATTAATCCATACATATGAACACTTAGGCAGTCTGTACGAGCCGTCATAGAAAAAAATATTATCTATCAGCCTACTGGTGAAAAATTCCCTAGCAATAAGCAATAATATTAATAGGCAATAAGTTCCAACGGCCATACCTTTATTTATATGCCTTTGTGTAAAATAAAATAATAAAAGTTAACAATCCCAAAAATTTCACCATCTTACAAAACAATTTGCCATGTAACAAAAACCAATGAAATATACGTACTCATACATATCTACATAATATAATATGTGCATATTGTATTAAGTAAACAAACAATTTATTTATAGGTACCTATTGTTAAATCAACTAGCGTTAGAATTATTGTTTAAAGTGTTAAATAATATTTTCATAATATTACAATAAGGGCTGAACAAAAAAAGCTGCTAACCTAGGGTAGCCCAGAACTCATAGTATATTAATAATAATAATAATAATAATAATAGTGTTTATTTTTCGATTAAATAAAAATACATTCTTAAAATTAACTTAACAATTAAACATTTCGAAAAATCCCACAAGGCATAGCCTGTTTGTGGGTGTAGCATAATGAAACAACATTTTAACAAAATCAATATCTACAGCTCATTGTCTGGAAGAACTAAGGTAAAAACAAACAACAGATAATAAATCAATTAAATGAGTACTTAGTTTTTAAAAAAACAAAAAAAAAACACTTGATTAAAAAAAGTCTCAATTAAAAAAATAATAAGTAATAATAACAAATCAAATATTGAAAATATTAAACGCCCTATAATAAATAAATCCACAAAATAATCGCTGGTAACATAAATACCCTATACAACTATAAAACCAGACACAACAGCAATGACCACAGGATTTTGAGAAATTTTACTTCAAATAGACAGCATTATAACAGCCTTTTCGTGTAAAATATATCTTTGCATAAAAATCCATAATTTTACGATTAAATAGAAACTTTAAAATTATATCGACTATTGGAGCTTTTTATTATCTGCTTTAGAACTACATATTCAATATTAATCGGTACTTTAAGGGGGACCCACTAAAGTTACGGACCTCAAATTTTACGGGCTTGTGTAGGAGCATAAGACCAACCCGTATACCAAATTTTATGAAAATCGAAGAATTTTTTTTTTCTTTTTTAGCCCTTTTTCTAGAACAAGTGAAATTTTCTTTGGATACTTTAAGAGTGTTCCCCTGAAGTTACAGATCTCAACATTTTACTGACTCATCTACATCGAGGGGCTAACATTAGGAAGAAATAAAAAAAGGACCTGGGAATTATTTGAAATAAAAAAATAAAACATCCCAACATTCCCAACTGCAAAGTTAGGAATGGATATCAACGCAGTGATTTACAAAAAGAGCTAAAACATAAAGCTTTCAAAAATTGGCAACGTTTTTTACGATACGATTTGTTTTGGGTAGGAAAAAAACTTTAAAAGGTTTATTTATTGCCCGAAGCATTTAGCATTGGCGTTCGCATGGAAATCAGACTAGCAGATCCACATACCTACATAGGTGCCGCTGTGAAACAATGTTAAAAATATATTAGGTATTATTAATCTGGCCTCCGAGTTTGACGTTGGAGAGGATTTATGAAGTGGCGAGCGACATCCATTGGTAATTGAAATAGGAAAGGTTCTAAATTTTATTTTGTCACCGTTTTATTTCGCTCCTATGTACCTATTAGCTGAATAAAAGTTTATTATGAATAGCTTTTTAAACTGAGTACGATATTTATTTTATTAAGTTGATTGCATTCATCGAAACGTTACTAAAACATTTCATTTGTATTTATTATCTTATACTAGATTGAATAGGTATTTATTTCGAATTTGTACTTTATACAAAAATACGTTTAAAATATGATTGAATTAAAAAAAAAATATTTGAACGCTTGAAAGAGATTCTATGAAAAATCTGCGTACCAAAGTTTTGAAACTCAATGGTTGTAAATAAAAATTATGTTGTTATGGAATTTTTCACAGATGGCGTTGTTGTCAGTAAATCCGTTCCATACTAACTTTAATATTAGGTATATTGTATACACTCCCGGGCAGACCACCAAAAAGGTGAAAGGATAGCTGGGAATCGACCTCGCAGAAGGCCACCCCCACCTCTTGAATTACAGGGCACAAGGCCTAAATTAAGAAGAAGAAGTAGTTTATTATTTGCTATCCATTTTAGAATTTTTAATAGGTATCCGGAGCGGAGAAGAATCCAATAAATCAATCAAACCTGCGATGTTTAGGATGTTGTGCGATGGGGTTGATCTAGAAGACGTTTCTGAAGAGATCACGTAGAGAGAGCAGATCCTGAAAGGATTTTAAAAATAGCAACTGAATCTATACCTACCGACAGGCAGACCACCCAAGAGGTGGATGGATAGCTGAACATCCGCTTCCCAGGAAAATAAAGACTTGAGAGAAGACAGAACACAGTCCTAACTGAAGTAAAAGAAGCCTTAGTTTACACCTCGAATTTAAAATCAAAAGAAGCACAGCATATATTTTTTTTTCAAAATTTACTTATTGGTAAAGTGATTTACTCATTAAACCATGATTGTTTACTATCATTGTGCAAACGTAAAAACGGACGATGAAGAAACAATATTTTGACGACTAACCTCTAGTGCCCTGGTGTTATATAATAATGCGCGTCACAGAATAAGTACAGTCTTTTTATAGTAAACTATGTACAATATGTTTTTATCTCTCTTTTAGTCAAATTATTGTACCTTAAATTGAATAAGGTAATGATTTTGTGTTTAACCTCGGGGTAGGTTAGACTCGCTCTGAGTTACGCATTTTCTTTTCCTACACCACCATTGTACAGTAAATGGCCCTTCAGGAATACGATATTATGTTTTAAAGAGCATATAATAAAATATTAGGTATATTCTAGGACCATCTCTGGGAATGATTTAGTCTTAACTTACCTATATTACTTTAGAAGAATTTTTATAGGAGTACCTACAGTGGTTCCATCGCATCACGAACGATGATATAAACAGACGTACCTTGTTCTGGACCATAAATTCTAACTCAATGGAGAGCATAATGGATATTGCAGGCATTGCAGTTGACTGAGAAGAACGTTGTTCGTCTTCCTACCAGTGTTTCGAAGAAGAACCTTTTAATGCGGTGTTACATTCGTTCAAATTAAGACGTGACACTGCGCATGATCGAGGGTATTTAAAAGCTCTTGTTGCCTTCAGGAGGGAAAAGGATCAAAAATAGATTAGATCAAACTATTTTCAGCTCTATTAAGTAAGGCTGTCTTGAAAACCTATGTTTTTTGTTCGGCATATTGACTTATGAGCAAAGTTCAAGGACAACCTGCACAGTAGGCGTGATATTGTACCTAATGCCAATATTATTTTGCGACTATATTTGTAGAAAAGGAAATTTAGGATGAAAGTCAACTTTTTTTTAGCACAAGTAATCAAGAGAATCAGTTACCACTTCTGTACGAGTAGAACTCACTATTCCCATTGTTTCTTATCCACATACCTACTTCAAATCTTTTCGTAATACGGTGATTTATTGCTGTCTCTACAGTCGCACAAACGGAGGCCTACGTGTGCACGAATATTTGAAGGTAGCTACCAAATGTATAGCGCTTTACATGTTCTGTAATTTCGAGATTTGTACCGCAATTTGCTTTAGGCGTGACGTGCCTTTTTCAAAGAATTTGCTTCTTTTAACATTTTAACATCAACTAGAACAGCAATTGAACGACTTGTGGAATGTTTATTTAATTCAGTATTTTAATTCAACGCTAAAGTAGGTACTTATTTTAAGAACATGAAACTCTGGCAGGCTAATGGGAAGCTAAAAATTGACTTTTATTGTTGATCTAAAAGCAGAAATAATTCACTTCTTGTGTTCTTCATTTTTTATTATGTCTATTGGCTTGTTCTTTTGAGGCTGCTCTTGTGAGGCAGAATACTAGAAATATATAAAAATATATCCCTTGTTTTTTCATTAAAACTGGTTACTAAACTAAACTAAAAGGTTCATCCATTAAATGTTGAGTTATTTTTTATAGAGAAAAACTAGTATTTGTCCATCTGACGAAGGGAGCAGAAGCTGTCGAAAATTGGTATGTTGCAATTAAAACATTGTTGTAGCACAAAGTGAAGACTCTTTTATTTATACATCTGTGAAAATGGACTACTACCAAGCACTCTCCACCGAAACTATCGATAGTTTCATTTTTATGTTAGGCCGATTTTTTATAAGGAAAACTGCACAAATCATCCTTAAACGGGAGCAACGACAAAATAATAACATTGAAAAAACGATATACTAATTGGAGTTTCCCATCAGAGAATTTTCCTAGCAGAAGAAAATTACTTACTATGTTTTTAATGCCACTTGCCCCAAATACCTACTCTATGTATGTCATATAACGGGGTGTTTACCTATCTTAATATACGTAGTGTGCGCCGATGTGTGTAGGTAGGGAGTTGGGGTACTACTAAGGTCCTATCATATTAATATAAAGTGAAAGCAATATTGAAATATTTGTAATGTCGTGCAGTTATGACCTGGTATTCCACCCTCCCTGCCACCCCCACTATATCCCCAGTATTAAATGGTACCTACAGATATCTATATGCATACCTACCTACTACTATGTATAATAACTCTATTAGAGTGGGGTAAAATTATAAACGATTTTGTTTTAAAAATATTTATACATAAATTCTTCAAAGTTGGTGTTCTTTAAGGATTTTTTTCACAACTTTTCACTAATATTCATGATGATTTTCTGTTATGGACTACGAAACTGTTGAAAAATATTACTAGTTATAACAGCTTTGGGTGAAACTTTATTATAAAAAGAATCTTCTTCTTGTACTTTATCAGGCCACGTCGATGTTTGAAAATAGTACACATAATTCTTCTCTGTTCCTAGCCTTTTTAAAATAAGCGACTACATATGTGCCAAAATAGTGACCCTAAAAAGATGGGTCGACGCGGTGAAAACCAGGCGGAAAACAGCGCAATACAGAAAAATTTGGAAACTATACAATGAGGCTGCAGGATATAGCAAATTCTCAGGAGATATACTGATCGTATCTACATAGCTATGCAAAATTATTATGCGGGAGATACCTACCTGTTATTGGAGCACTGGAGATTCCATGTTTTTTATGGTGTCGTTAATAATTAAATAAAACTAATTAAAAAGAGTATAAGATTTAGTCCCTCCCGGAACAAACTTCCACTCGTGTTAAATGACATTCGTATAAGTACTTATACCTATTTTCTCCTATACCTAAATAAAAGTTTAAATAAAATATTTTTATCGAAAAATAAATATTCTTTTTCAGCCAATTCTATTTTGTGTTAGACATTCATTTGGGTAGTGCCCGGGTACTTACTTTAGAGAACATTAATGTTAATCGTGGATAGTTAGAATTCTTTGCGACAAAACGATAAATATTGCACAACATGTAAGTCGCGTTCCGGTTCATTTGTACGCGAATTTAGGCTTTAGTAATAAAGTGTCGATTAGTTTCGGGTTAATTACACTGTTAACTTTGACTGTGTTCTTATAACTTTAGTTTTATAAGATTTATAAATTGAAGAAAAAAAAACGAGAACTCTGTAGACAGATATCGTCATTTTATGTTATTTGTAAATAAACAAACAAAAACGTTTCATGAAATTCGTGCTGAGAGTTGGTAGTTGACATTAGATTTCTAAATATCAATCCCAATTTTTCTTGAATTTTCTCTAGGTTTTGTGGTCAACTCACGCATTTCCCTGAAGTGATCTCCAAAAAAATAGTTACATTTTTGTAACATTGCCCTACACTCCTACAGTAAAATTCTGTAGCCCTAGTATAAGTTTTCGATGATCGAATATCGAAACGATCATCGAAAGAGTTTCGAAAATTTTCCATACAAAAATGATCGAACGATTCGATCGTTTTATTTTAGAACACTATTTGCACGCTTATAAGCGTTTATTAGCGTGCAAATAGCTTTCGATAAAACTCGTACTAGCCCCACTGCTTACTTACCAATTTTTAGCCTTTGGTTGATATTCTAAAAATTTGATTTAAAAATAATCAGATAATCATATGTTTTTAAAATGAATACGGGCTAACCAAAAGTGAACATATTATGCACTTTTGAATCTGTCACAGAAAGCAAGACTTGTGTTGGGAAAGAGAAAGACGGTCGGCACTGAGGATCAAACCTATTACCACCATTACAAAAATCAGCGACTGAACCGCTAAGCTACCACTCACATCTTCTTCTTCCTAGCCTTCCCTCCACTGCTGGATGAGGCCTCTTCCATCTGTCTCCACTTCTCTCCATCCTCGGCCGCTTCAACACATTTTCTCCCGGCGACCGCACCAATATCGTCGGCCCATCTCTTCTGTGGCCGACCGACTCCCCTTTTATTTTCCCACGGTCTCCACTTTAAGACTCTGGGAGTCCATCTCGAGATTGGTTGTCTGGCTACGTGTCCTGCCCATTGCCACTTCAATTTTGCAATTTGATCCATAATGTCGGCGACTTTTGTTCGGCGTCTGACTCCTATATTTGTGATTCTATCACGCAGACTTATGCCCAACATTTGTCGCTACATGGATCGTTGCGCGCATTTCATTTTGTGGACAGTATTTATGGTCAGGGACATTGTTTCTAAACCATATGTCATCACAGGCAGGATGCACGCTTCGTAGGATTTTCTTTTAATAATTAACCCATATCTTCCCAGACATAGAAATAGCCGTAAGATTTTCATGAAAATCATACCAGGGACTATTTACGGTCTATGTATTGATAAATAAGTATCAAAAAAAAATTTGGATTTTTGGATTTTTAGTTATAGAACCGTTCCAATAATGGAACACTGGGAAGATACATACATGTAACATTTGGGCTTTTGTATGGGAAATCTAAAACGATATAGAGCGTAGTAAAGTACTTTATGAAGTTTTTTCAAAATTTTAATCCACAATTTATAAATTATAAACCTTGTATATAATAATAAAACAAAAAATCTTCTTCTTCTTCTTTTTTGTAGACACGGGAGTGTGTTTTATCAGGGTTATCATCTTGACTATCGTTATTTCAGGTTTCTTCCCATCGCTTGACGAGTATTTTTGATCGGCGCAGCCAATTTGATACCCTCATGCAGGGCTAGATATAGTATTCTTGCTTTTGTTTAATTTTTCAATACATGTTGGTGTCACTAAAATATATTATAGCAAATTGTGACGTAGCCACCTGACCACATTGTTCAACTTATTAGATCTCTCAGATTACTGTGTTTCAAATTCGATCACGCAGATATTAACCATGGAGTGTTTTCATTTTAGATGTTCTTAGCATGCTTTTTGTTTTGACATTGTCTGCTCTGGATAAATGCCATGTGTCTTTCTTCACGAACCTTTCTGTCTGTCCTCATATCCTTGTTTTTCTATATTATGACATCTTTCAAGCAGACTGCTTCTGCGGCAGCTTAATCGACCTGTGACCTTACTTATCAGGCAAGCAGGTTACATTGCTATTGACTGTAAAGCAAAGCACTTCAATAGCTTTCTGATGCAGGATTTCCTCCTGTTTTGGAGATATAACACCTGCTTTAACGTTTTTCATAGCGTTTTTGATGAAAAAATTTATCACCACATCCTGGTGGTATTATCACTCATCAAGTACAATGAATTAATTTTTTTCTGTTTTTGAGCGTAGCAGATCTTAGGTGGAATCCGATAGTTAGGATGATTTTACAGATACTTTTTGAAAATCAACAACATTCACCTTCAAAGTAACCATACAAACAACGTTTTCTTACTGTGTAAGGTTCAGTTCTACCAGCTGTGTGCGCATATTTTCTTTACATAAAATACTTTTTTCGTTTTAAGGTGTTAAAATATTTAGTACACTATTAAACTACGACCAAAAAAATAAATTACCAACAATAAATAAATTTATTGCATGAAAATAGTACAAAATTTTTACATTGGCATATCATCCCAGTGTTCCAAAAATGGAACGGTTAGGAAAAAGGACATGAAAATACTTACTTATAGTCATCATTATTTCTTTTATTTTTTATAATGACAAAAGAGACAGGAATATAACCGGTAACGTATTATTTGAATGTTAATTATAACAAACAAAAAATATACGGACATTTTAAAACGAGCAATAATTTTCCACAAAATCTGCTATAAAGGATGCTTCATAACAGAAAAAAGCAGACGCGAATATCATTCAACAATATCTCTAACTAAAGCCTATTAATCGAAAATTTTAAGCAGAAAAAAATAAACGAGTTGCGCTTTTCCAAAAAAATAATAAAAATTATTAACTATACCGTTCCAATAATGGAACACTGGGAAGATATGGGTTAATAATAATTATTACAAAACTCGCGGCAATACTTTTGCTGACCATTTCATGTATGTCACCCATAAAATTGATCCAAGAATACATTAACTTAAACAATGCATTTACAAAAAATATATAAAATGATAGGTGGTTGCTTTTATTCTTCACTGCGATTGGAATTCAATGTGTTCTTTTTAAGTCAAACAAAGCTTGGATTCTATTAGCGTATTTGAATCCTTTTATAATCTATCAAGTCGACTTAACTAATAAAAATCGAAAAGAAAAAGCAACCAAGAAATCTTTAGAATAAAAGCGGGTTTTGCTAAACTTATTTGCTTTTGCTGTAGAAATAGAACGGCTTATGTAGGATAATGTATAATATTATACATTCTTTAGAAACCAGTTACGCCCTTTTCCTGTTTAGAATAATAGTCGACTACATTCTTAAAGAAACTATACGGGAATACGGGAACAACAATATATATTGTCTGGTGTTGGGGAAACAAAACGATTGATAGTTTACTGCATACAGGGAACATATCGAGTTGGTTTGAACTGGAAGCAATTTCATACAAGATATACCTCGAGAACCTCATACACTATTATATCTTTCAAATGAAGCCTTGTTGGTAGGAAATAGTTTAAGAATTTCTAGATAAAGTCTAACAAAAGAAGATTGATTTTTATATAAAGAATTATCATTAAAATAAAACTGGAAAAATAAACATGATATCTTTAGTTCAAGTTTTCATTTCGGAATCTTTTAGAGCATTTCAAGTCACAACAGTAGATAACTACCTATTTTAAACCTTTTTTTTATCCATCACGCCGTGTCCCGTAAGGGGTAGGCAGAGAGAACGGACCTCCAATCTTTTCTATCCAAGCACACTTCTTTCACATCTTCCACCGACATAACAATCATATCTCGATGATAGATGTGACTGGAGAGGTCTAGGATGATGAGCATCTGTTGGTATGCCAAAATTTGGAGCAGAGATATGACCTGAACGATACCTATATATGAAGTGAATGACAAGGCGATTGCTGCTGCTACACATTGGATGGGAAAGGCTTAGCTTTTACACGGACTCGAAAAGTAAGTAAGTAGGTATAACATATTTTCTCATACAACCTCTTCTATTTCTCTTCTAACCTGGAACGGACTCGATGTGTTCAATCCACGTCATTCTCGGTAAGCCACATATTCTTACACATTTCCTTTCAGCCTTACAAATTCTATTTGTCTTTTCATTTGTCATTATTTCCACATGCCCAAACCATCTCAACTTATTGACTTTCATCTTTGTCACAACACTAACTTCCATATTCCTTTCTAATATTCTCATTTTTGTCCATATCCCAAAGAGTCTTTCCACATATTCTTCGTAGAGCTGTCATCTCATCTCAGAGATGAGAGCTCATTTAAAACTGGACTGATCAAAATGCAAACATGTTATGTTTCTACCTAGTGTGAATTTCGTCACAGTGTAAAATAAAATATAAAAAATCTGTGTTTAATATGAGCTACCTAAAAAGCCATTCTGTAATTAATAAGTCAGAAAATAAGTAAACCTTTGTCTACCCGTATATCTACGAAATATTATAAGTAATGGTAGGGTGATGCCTACAAACACGTTGTGTAGGTACCTACACATTAGGTAGGTATGTGTGTGGGGTGAAGATATTTAATGAATTACCATCTTCATAGAATCGTTAAGTTCCTTTGACTGATTTCATAGTTTATTTAACACAGAGCATGCAGGTACGCTAGTTGGCGATAAACTCACAATATTTATAGTTCGAACGGGGTGAATGTGTCAGTTACAGACACAACGTAAAAAATGCAAATAACGTTAAGGTACCTACCTACTTTTATTCATCAACGTACGTATAATGCATAGTTACTTTTATAAATATTGCACTTGTTTGTCATATTATATCTCTATCAGTTAGCAGGGTTGTGTATCATCCAATGCCGGAACACATTTTGACGATTAAAAAAAATATTTCTTTAATTAGATACTTCCAGCATTGGGAATGTCTTGTTCGTAAGATGTCGTCTAACCAGAGATTATAATAGAGATATATTTGAATGGAAAAAATGTTAGAAGACATAAGAAGTTGAAGAAGTTCATTGTTTCATGGATCATTTGAACAATTATTGAACAAACCAGTCATACCTAATCTAATTTCACTCCGAAATCATAGTTTGTGAATTATTATTTTTCCCTCCAAACACTTTTTTACACAATTTCTAATGACAAAATAAAAATCAGACTTGTAAAAATATTATTAAAAATTATCAATTGATTTAAAGTTTTATCCCAAAGAGTGATCAATAAAAATCAAAAAAATCCTCATTTGGTTTAGAAATGAATGTTATCAAACAGTTTATTTTTAATAAAAAATGAATCTGTGTTTACTCAAAGTACACATACACTCTTTGACTCACAGTAAGCTACTCAAAGCTTGTGTCGTGAAAGAGGAAGATGTTCGGCACCTGGGATCAAACCCACGAACTCCGGACGAAACAGTTCGGCGTCGTAGCAGCTAGTCTAACAACCACTTCAACTTAAATTTCATCTCGTTGAAATTTTGTTTTTATCTTGTTTGCACCCTACGCATTTTTTAAAGTAAGTAGGTACTGCGTGATGTAGGTAAAAAATAATATATCTGCGTTTAATAAAAATGTCAGTTGGGGGTTGTTTTTTTTAAACTGTCAACTATTGGGACAAGTATCCTATCTACGCCGATACACCTGCCTGTCTGTACAGAGAGCCAACGTAGGCTGCAAATACTTGTCTACATACATTGTTATAATCGTGTACGTATAAAGGCTGTAACACACCCCGGGCGTTTAAGTTTTACCCTGTTATAAACTTCGAACGCTTCATTGAACATAGTCCTTTTCAAGCGATTCAAAAATATTGAAATAGGTACAACACATCTAACTTTGTAGAAGACAATATATGTAGGTAGGTACCTCACTACTTATGAAACTAGCCAACTGGCAAAACAATTGAAAGAGGGAAAATTATTAATCTTTTCAAAACCAACCTTCAGTAGCAGGCCGTAAAAGGCATAAGCTAGGGAAACGAAATATTATGAATTAAGCAGCATAAAGGCTTTTCAGGGGTACCTACTTAAAAATTGGTCATTTTCACAAATTTTAAGCACCACTCAAAAATAAACAAAACTAGTCATCGACTTTTACATACAGAACGAATATTTTTCTCTTTGATGAGGGTAGCAGTTTTTTTTTCTCTATAAAATGTACCTATATGTTTTTACTCAAGCTGAACACAAATACACTATATGACTCTTTCAAAGTAAGCTCCTAAAAGCTTTGTGTCATTAAAGAGAAAGATGGTCGGTATCTGGGACTGAACCCACGACCTCCGTGGCGAAACAGTAGGTACTAAAGTCGCCGACGGAACCTCTATGCTACCAGCCACTTCAATATGTATAATAACTCATTTTGTAATAAAATTATTAACTTTTTATTTTGATCACTCTATGTAATATCATTTGATTTATATTAAATGACTAGGTGCTTTCATCGATAAATAAAATTTAAAAACATTTGGGTAAACTCCTGATTATATGCAATCTTTTTAGTACCTACCAACTTTTTATTCATAAAATAAAATAATACCTAATATGTAATTATTGTTTTCTATTGATGTTACATTTTTTATGTACTTAGGTCAGACTTATTTTAGTTCAAGTGAGTACGTTTTTTCTAATATATAATGCTGAAAACCTTAAATTTTTATTCAACATTTGCTAATTTCACAGCTTAAAATTACAAGCAAATTTTTAGATTAAAATGTCTACGTCAAAATAAGATCCAACAGGTTTGTGAACATATCTTTAATTAAACGTAATTTCAATAAATAAAATAACCCATCTGTGTAACACACCATTAGCTGCCTGCGTTTTGTATGTGAGAAACACTTTTAAATGGGCCTCCCGGTAGGCATGTGGAATTGTCACAAAAACTATCCAAATTTTTGTAAATTTAAATATTTTTTAAATGTTCTTATTGATAAAATTGAATTGTCCCAGTGAAAGTTAATTAATGCCTTAACACATATATGTTTTTCAAGAGATTCAACGTTATCTGCAAATGAGCTGTTTAAGAACATCATATTTAGCGTTAATGCGGTTAATGAGTTAATAAATTATCACATATTCCACTCAATATGAATAGAAGTATCTAAGTAAGTAATAAAAAATAATCTAAATTCCCTTTGAACCCTACTCAGGGGCATAAGGAGGCAACAAGAGCTCTCCATTGCGCATTGCGCAAGATAGTTTGCTTATGACCTCCTCCCAAACCATGTCTAACTTCCTCAGCTCTACCTCGAAGCGACGGGACGTGGTATGAGAGGTTCTTCCACGTCTTCAAGACCTGATGGGTCGAAAAACAGCGCTCTCCTCGGCCAACTGTCATTCGGCACCCTTAACACATCTCCTCTCCATAATGAAGTGATGGGCCTGCGCTAGGTGCGCTGGCGTACAGCGTCGTTCGTGATGCGGTCGTACCGTCTCATACCCAAGATTCTCCTGAGGCACTTCGTTTAAAACGTAGTAACAAAAAGTAATAACAAGATATTATAGAGTAAGTAATAACAACATATTATCTTAGTTTTGTAATAATAATTTGATAAGAAATAATATTGTGCTAGTAAGAATTTCACACAAATTCACACGAAAGATACAATATGTATCTACGAGATTATTAGCGAAACACAGAACACGAGTGCGTAGTGTGTAATCCGTTCCCCGAATAAATTAATATGTACAGCCATGCGGAATTTAATTAAGGATAATTTGATTATACTCCCCCGATATAATCACAATAATAATAATAATTATTATTATTATCGAGCACCTTAAGGCAGATTATAATATCCTTCAGTTCAGACGCAGGATTACTAGTTCATGTTATTATTATTATTCAATTGAGTGGCAGGTGGGTTGAAGTGATTATGTCAAATTTTCTGAAAAAATGATAAAAAAATCTGATGCCTAATTCCTGGAAATTTATGGAGACACTGAACAATTAAAAAATTACTGTTAGATAGTTAATTGATAAAAGGAATATGGAGATACTTCTTTACAAGAAAAGAAGTTGGCGATTTCAACATTTTCCTGACTATTGAAAAAAAATAGGTTTGCCTTTATCCAAGAGTCCATTTTGAATCACAACGCTACTCGTAATCATCACCACCTATACATATAAGAAAGCCTTAGCGCTGAGACTGTGACGTCACATTGTGAGGCCCAGTATGGACGTGCCTATATCTGAATGTAGCGCCGGCGCTATATACCTGTATATAGCGCCGGCGGCCTGGGCCTCGGGTGTGAAGTTAGAGGCAAAATGGTCGCCAGCGCTAAGGCTTTCTTGTATAGGTGGTGTTGCTCATAATAATCCGGTTGATGAGGATTTTTTTTCAAATTGACCCATGATTCGGTATTATCGTCTTTGCTTAGTTTACGATGTATCATTAGGTGGTTTCGAGTTGAAACCATCAGTGTCCAAAATGCGTGAATTTCAACTTTTTTTTTTAACCAATGAGGAGCTTAATAATGGTTTGTCTTTGTCGTGCGTTAATAAAAAAAAAACATTCGGCATCCTTAACACATGCCCCAGCCAAGTCCATCTCCTCCCCATAATGATAGAAGTGATGAGCTCACGCTAGGTGCGCCGGCGTATAGCGTCGTTTGTGATGCGGTGGTACCAGCTTACACCCGAAATTCTCCTGAGGCTCTTCATTTCGAAAGCGGATACTTTTTGTACCTTTGGTCAGGTGCCAGGACTCACAACCATACAGGAAAATGGGCCACAACACGCATCAAATAGTTTACATATTATCTATTCGACACTAAATGCCGACGCTTTCCATATTTTGGTCATGTTGTTAACTCTTCAATCAATCAATTCTCCCTTTTACACCCCACTCAGGGGCATAGGGAGGCAACAAGAGCTCTCCATTGCGCTCGGTCTTGCGCAATGTTTATGACCTTTTACTAACTCTTCACGTAAAGAAATTTTAAACACATACATTTTTAGAGTGTAAGTACTATGTAAAGAAAACAGAATACAAAAATATGATGGAAAGAAAACGCGCCATACTTACGGTTAGTCATTATATTCCCCCTTTCTTTACCTTTGTATCTTAAAAACTATATAATATAAGCGAAAATAATCCAAATAACGTAGGTACTTTACAGTTCTCGTCCTTTCAATATCAACGATATTGCTTTGATTGCAACTATGCGGTAATGGGAATGGAATTCTAACGATACACTACACATATATTGCTAATTACACACATACGGCTCTTGTAAGCAGGAAATAAGTTCGCTTGAAATGCAGACAAAGTGGAGTCGTAAAGGGGTGATGTTTTGATCAACACACAACCTGCCAATTCTATACAAAGCAAACGTATTGTGCTAGAATTATTTATCGAGACTACCCCACTATATATTCAGCAATAAAAGAAGGTGAGCCACTTTTCACCTTTGCAATAAAAATTTCGAATAAGCGCAATAAAGGAAGAACTCAAAAGAGTTGTTTAGAAATAAATAACTCACAAAATAAAAATAATGGACGACGAGACAAACATCAGAATAGAAATTCGACTCGTAAAAGTGAGAAGGTACACGTTTCTTCTTTCTAAAATGTTATTTCAGAAGACATTAAAGGTATTTATGTGAACTTGCATTTGAATCACAGACTATATAAGCGTATTTCATTTACTGTCGGTAATAAATATAAATCTTCTTTTGATGTAAGATAAAAATCTACCGGTTATCTTTCTCTTCTCTGTCATTGAGGTGTCACCGAATAGGTGACTCCGCAATGACATCCCGTTCAGGAACACAAAGAGAAACCGACTACTCGGGAGAGAAAACCGATGACTCAGTTTCCGCGGGTTTTATTTTTATTAACACGTTTATTTCTTTTTACCCCTTAGTATTTTTACGAAATCGATTATACTCATACGTCCTTTTCACACTCAGAGTAGAATTACCTTTAATATTAAGTCATACATAGGAAAAACTATTTTTACGAAAATTATGCGGACGGAGGAGTATGAAATTTCGCACACTTATAGTTTATGTAGAGAAGGAGTGACGAATGCTAATATTTTAAAAATAGATAAAAACAGTAGAAAAAAACTTTCCAAAACTACTGTATTTGATATTCACACACATTTCCACAGACATAACATCTATACAGAATAGAATAATACGGTTTGTCTTTAATAATAATAGAAAAAAACTGTACATATCAGCATTTCAAATTTGACATATCTATCCATGTCATTGTTTTTGAAAGAAAATTTGAAAATAGAATCTTTAATGTTCAAACTTTTAAATAAGTTATGGTCGAATTTCGAGTACTGGTCGACTAGCAGTTTTATTAAATGTACTAGAATCAGTTTAAAAAGTAATTTTTTGACATCGAAAATTCCCGATAAAAAACCATGATAAAGGTTCAATGTTATGGCAGGACTTTTTTTTTTAATTTTTGTTCACTCAAAGTGAACACAAATAGGTACACTGTTTGGCTCTTTCACAGTAAGGTAATAAAAGCTTGTGTCGTGAAAGAGGAAGATGGTCGGCACCTGGGATCGAACCTGAAAGCCGGCGTTTTAACCGCCAGTCTACCAACCACTTCTATATTAATTTATATATTTTTTCTAATAAAAATAACGCGAATTAAGTGTGTTTTTCAATACATGGCATAATGTATTAGATGCAAATTTGTCCCTCCATATCTGATGAACTCTAGTTTTTATTATGTCAATAAAGCTTTGAAAGCAACGCAGTACTGGTATATTGGGCTTGCCTATGAATAGTTTTTCATATTGCAGATGCCGGATAAGATACTTTCACGTCTTGAATATTTTTTGCATAAGTCGTTTAATATTTTTGCTGTGTTGTTGAGAATATCCCGCCATGTCAGATCCATAACACTAGCCGCCATACTATTCTATTCACTTTCAAGTCACGCTTTCGTCTTAAATCGTCTCATTGTCCCAAACATGAACTCCTCCACGTGGTTTCTTCTCTCTAAATTCCTCTGCGTATCCACTATTTTTTTCTTTTTTTTATTCGTTCTTCGATATTTCTGGAAACTGTTCCGTACCAGACGGTCATTTTCTCATTTTGTTGATGATAATAAAAAGACGCAGAGGCGCCTGGGAAATATAGGGGACTGCCATAATACGCGTATGTTAACCTTTGTCTTTTGATATTTCAATTTTATCCGAACGTTGTTCCAAATCGCCAAATATATTATTTCTCGAAGAGATGACGTTAGTTTTCATTTGAAGATTCTTTTAAGATCAAAGTTTTATTTTGTAGAAATTGTTAAATGAAATATTCATAGTCAATTACTAAATCAATGAGCATTCATTTTAATTTCTTAACGGATAACTATTATAATTGTCTTTTTTTGGCTTAGGTACATCGGACAGCTTCAATCATCATTATAATTATAGAAGAACTACGCAATTCATGGTTTGTTTTTATTTAAAACAAGTAAATGACCTGATTGACTTTTGTAGCCTACTGCATGCCTATTGGTCTATGACGCCAATCACTATTAAGATTAGGCAAGATTGGTAAAGTAAAGCTAAGTATTTAAACTTATTCCACCATCAGTATTTTATGTTCTAAAGTCATAATCACGTATTGATTGCTGTACGGTGCCAATTTAGATAAGTGTATTGCAAAAATATGGGACAAATGTACATACGAATTTAGTGTAAATTAAACAATAGAATATTTGGTGAAAATTTGAATTTAAGGCAAATTAAATTAGACAAAACTATTTTTTTGTGTCCCAAGTAACGATTTTTACTTTATTTTTCAGGCTTTCTTTTTAACAAGCATAAAAACGTATAGAATCAGAATTGTTGCGATTCAAACCATTAGGCCCTGTCTGTCCGTCTGCCCTGTTAGGACACGTTCTCGTTCAAACAATGTTATATGTTTGAACAGGGCGTCCGCGTTCATGCGATCATCGCAATCGCACGTTCGTGCAATCATGCGACCAGCTAGGACAGGGCCTTTCGAAATTCCAAATTATGGGAAACCCACGCCCCCTGAAGGATTCGAACTCGCTTCTTAAATCATCCCAGACACGCTAGCCCTGAGCAAACCGACCTGACGATTATACCTACCTTCGTAATACCTTTATACAATCAATGTGTGCAGTAATTTTATTATTATTTGTTTATTTTTAAAGCAGAGACATTTGTTGGAAAATGGTGAAAACATTTTATATACAATTTTTTTTATTAGCAATTGCTAATCAGCGGATAGCGCCAGAATATTAGCTAAATCCAATTTAATCTGTGACTATCAAATTTCACTTTTTACTAAGTACTTAATCGATTTAACGTTTGCATCAATTAACTATGTAAGATCTAATCTTGGAAAACGGCACATGAATTCACAAATATTGGGAATATTTTGTTCAAGCATAAAAACGCTTTTTTACAAGCCGCACATTTTACTACCTAGAACTTGAGTCAATATTTTGTGAGAAAGAACAAAGTTTTCTATAAACATAAACATCAAAATAAATAACATTCTCTATGTGTAAAGTGGGATCTTTTCCAGCTTAGTCGCACCCTTTCAGAGTAGGCGTGCTAAACATATTTCAACCCCGTAAGAAAAATACCCCATACATTATAGTATACAGTTATATATAGCGGACTACGCAAGCTGGTAATGACACGACCAGCAAGATGTCGACGGCAACTTGGTGTATGCAATATTGACATTTTCTTGGCAACATTCAATTTAATTACACTGTGTTGAGTTTTCTTCGTTTTACAAGAGTTCTACCGTGTGCAAACGGCGTCGGCCGTACACCCAGACACTACACAACATACAGTAGTACCTCGAGATACGTACTGGATTAGTTCCGTAACCTCGTATAGTATTAATTTTTAACGAATATGTAACAACTTTATGCCTCTAAAAATTCATTACTGATGTTCGATTTTTAAATGGAGCAAACCACTACGGGCTATCGACCGTCTTCTACTATTATTATCGAAGACTGGCTTAGTGTGATCACTTTACGTTATCAACGTTCGCCGTTAGGTGGTATGTTTAAGTCTCCGAAACTCCTAATCACGAGAATTCTCGACATGTTCAACATGTCGAAAACTCTAATGTATACAACAAGTAGATATTTAATAATTATTAATGAAATATAGAGATAAAAGTTGGAAATTATTGAGAACAAGAGAGCAACCAAATTTAAAGACTGATGTCATATATTTGGCGCCATGACATGAATATATCCATTTTTGTTAATGTCTCATCTTTATTGTCTATTATGGGATTTTTTGGTGTACCTACAGCGTTTTAATTATGTCGAGATTTATGTGACCATTTTTCAAGACTGAAATCTTAACATCTTAAAAATTGAACATCAGTAAGGAATTGTTAGTCATTAGTTGTTACATTTTCGTTAAGATCTAGTATTAGTTTGTTCGAATTTCTCATGTCTTGGGCTAATCTTGAAACTCAATTTCGGTTCCAATATCAACCGATCTTGTTTGAAATTGTCGTGTTCTCAGAATACACAATCGCGAACTAGTGAGTTTTTTTAAATTGAGTATTTATTTATTTATAAAGCAGCAAAGCTGCTTTTAAATTCAATATTATTGTAAAGAAGTTATAGATAGACACACAAACAAATTTAATCGTTTATTAAAAATAGGTAATTAATGCATTCAGTGGTTCTATTACCCATAGAACGAATTATTAGAGAAAATAGTAATTAATCTTAAACTGCCCAGTTTTTTTTTGAATTGGAAAATTATATATTGAGGTGCTCCTTCAAGTTTCCTCTTCGTCACCCACAGTGTCACTAGTTTCAATATCTTTTCACAAAAACAGTTACCAGGTTCAAAAATGGTTAGTACAGCCGGTCGGTGAAAATTAGTGCTCGAAGCATTCTCAAGTACTCAACCGGTCGATATTATCTTCTTCAAAACTGACATCTCCATTCACATTCTTTTGAGTAGTTGTGGTTATAAAAACAAGATTAGATGAAGTTTGTCAATTTGATTTGTCACTTAATGAATGAAGAAATTTGCTTCCAGTGTGAAACATTCAAGCGTATTTATAATATGACGCAAAGATACAAAATTTCATACCTCAGGACATATTATATACGTATGTCGAGGTACGATTGTGTTCTACGACGCGATATGATGGCAGCGCATTCTGCCGACGGGATACACAATTCGAGTGTTTGCTATTACAGTTATTAAATCAATTATCGGGAAATTCGTTTCGGGGATATTTTCTTTCGTGTTTCTCTTGTTTTTAATTATTATAAATCAACTGCATTCGTTTGTTTCTGATGTTCTTTTAGTGATAAATAATGAACGTTATTTTTTCCGAATGGAACTGGAAAAGATGGAGGATAACTCTTTTTTCGAAATAACTACACCCGATATTTTATTTTTCATCTAGAGAAAGTGAATCTAATGATATTTTTCTGATAAAGAATATCTTGCCCGTTCACAATACATTTCTACCTACTTCTTTTGAAATTCTTTTACATTGCTTTAAGTCAATTAAATTTCCATTGGGTCGAAAAAATATATATCCATTTTTTTTTCAAGATAATAATTTAGCTGGAGAAAATGATTGCAGGAGGAAATTTCAAATATTCAATCAAATGTATTTTTCGGATTTACTAAAATGCAGCTGCTTCTATCCATTATGATTGTAATGATTAAAATGAAATAACACTATTTTATCTACATATTTATTTAGTACAGACACCAATAGAACACTGAACAACATACACAAAAAAATCATGATCATACAAATCACGATAGAATCTCCAGTGCTCCATAACAGCTATCTCCTGCAAAGCTATAGTGCATAGTTAGGTGGGTACAATAACTGGGTTTCCTGAGCATTCAAATTACACCCAAAAGAGTTCACTGTTCTATTTTATTTACATGACATTTTAATCGAACGACTATTCTAATAACTGGGTTTCCTGCGCATTCAAATCACACCCAAAAGAGTTCACTGTTCTATTTTATTTACATGAAATTTTATTCGAACGACTGTTCTAATAACTGGGTTTCCTGAGCATTCAAATCACACCAAAAGAGTTCACTGTTCTATTTTATTTACATGACATTTTATTCGAACGACTGTTCTAATAACTGTTCTAATAACTGGGTTTCCTGAACATTCAAATCACACCAAAAGAGTTCACTGTTCTATTTTATTTACATAACATTTTATTCGAACGACTGTTCTAATAACTGTTCTAATAACTGGGTTTCCTGAGCAATCAAATTACACCCAAAAAGAGTGTCGTAATTCAAAATTTAAATTCAATTTTATATTCCTCCAGTATAAAAAAGTAAGGAAATAATTTGTATGAAGATTTCATAATACACTAGATTCTCACAAGTATAGAAATTTCTGGTAAACTATCCTTGTTTACAAATAGCATTACATTGCATATATGGTAACGTCTACAATTCTCTTCTCTTATTGGCTAAGAAATGCGGGCGAGTCCATTTTTCAACGAACTTCCATGCAAATTCCCCTGCGCGTCTCTCGCCTCCATAAAGAGTATAATAGAGATGGTGTCCACACTAATGGCGTCATTCAATTAGTATCAGCCTTCGTCAGAACACCTGTGATTCTCACGGTGTGGCTGCATTGCGCAAGTCCTCGTACCGCGCAAAATGCCATTTGCGTATTAAATAATTTCTTTTCATAAGAAATCATTTTAAATTATGATCTATAATCTCGGTTATTTATCTTGTGGTATACAACCAGTGTTTGATACAATAATAAACTTATTCAGAATAAATGTTAAATAATCTAACAGCTTACGGGTTACAAATAAGTGTATTTCGTCTGAACAATAGAACTTTAAATAAACTGTTAATAATTCCTCAGTGCTGATAAGTAATAATAATTTATTATAAAAACAGTAATAAACGATGTGTAATTTAAATAATAACATAGACATATTCTAAAATGTATAAAGTTATTTAATCAATTTTTATTGTGAACTGATAACGTGATTCTTGCAATAAACTGTGTTTCTGTGTTCGAAAACTATAACAGTCTTTTAAAAATTCATCTTACTACCTTGAATATTCGCTATAAGTGGACTTTTCACTATTTCCCAGAGAAAAGAGATAATTTTGTTACAAGTGATATGATACATGCTCTACCGAACTTTTAAGAAAAATCTAAGTGATTCTGTGATCAAGTTTTCTAACTGAGTTAGCCAAAAGGACAATAGATACTCTTCCTAATTCCCAGAACAGTGAGCCACCCTTCTCTCTTGGCATAATCTTCATTTGAACTATGTTATACAAGTGCTTCTTTCAAAGATATCTATATTGCATGACTTCCACCTGTGGAGTCATTCGCTAAGAGACTTCACCTTAAATCTAGGTACATCTGTCTCCCCCCTGCCGGGTGACTCAGAGAAGATCTACACACAACGAGTCTACCCACTACAGAGAAGTACTTGCTACAATTTGGGGCCTATTTCTAGGGCAATAGAAGATACTTTCCACCTCATAAGAGATCTAGAGAACTTCTTGCTACAGTTTGTCACCCATCCGTGTGGCTTCTTGGAGTTGTGGGATTAGAGGAGAACTTCTTGCTACAATTGGCGCCCAACGTGGGGCGCAATATCTTATGGTGAATATTCAATCAATTATAATTAATTAATCGATCGTTTTAATTTTTTAAATCGATTTAGTTAAAATCCGTTTGACAAGAATATGTGAATTGTTTAATAGACCATATGCAATCAAAGAATCCAGTGTTCAACTTTCCATATAGTATAAATAAATTTTCTGTTCAAGCCCTTTTCTAGAAAAATATTATCCAATTTTTTTTGTATGAATCGCTAGCCGCCAATACTTTATTTTGTTAATTGCGGGAATTTGTCTCATTGACCCCATATCGTAAGTCTTGAGGAATTCCGTCAATAGTGACAGTAAATTACGAGTGAATTTTGTTATCGCTTTTGCGCAAACATTGTCTTCACACCTAAAATTGTTTTACGAGGGGAAAGCATTTCATTGTAAGAATTATGTCTCCTGTTTTCGTGATTGATGCCACTCAGTTTAAAATCACGGTAAGATGATTAAATTCTCCTTCCTCATATCTTTGATATGCCACGTTCAATTACTCAATCCCTATTAATTGGACAAAGGATTCCTCTATATGTCGACATATAATTGACAAGTTATGATATAGATTATCTTCAGGTACCTCTTTGAACCTTACTTTCTTCTCTGAATAGATATTGAAAAAATACAGTAGTTGATTCTTTTTTTCCAAAAGCGAGTGTCAAATATTTCTAATTGTTGTTCACACGCCCGAAGTAAAGGAACGAGGTAATAAAAGTAATTTTGTTTTGTTTAACAATATCATAAAATTTGAAGTCTTAAAGTTGGCAAGAAAGTGATCCTGGTTGTAAGGAGAAATTCTTTGTAGAAAAAGATTCAAATCGTGAAATGATTTCAGTAAACAAATTATCGTTAGTTTTGAACTGAATTCAAATTATATAGCGTGGCAGTTTTATAAAAATATTTTTTCCGGTGTAGGAATTCTTACACGTGCCACATCGATAGGAAGTTCTCAAGGTTGGCTTCCGCGCGACCCGGCGAATATGTGTAGCTACAGATTGCATATATAGGTACCGCATAGCCAACGTCCCAACGGAAATTTTGCAAGGTCAGCTAGCAGCCGACAAATACGCGATAGGTACCCCCTACCTACCTACCTACCTACCTGCGCAGTAAAAATTCTCTTCCTTTGTGAGGACGTACCTACATCTTTGGTTAATAAAATACCCCCGTCTTCGCGTCAACACATGACCATGGAAACAGCTGACGCACTTCTCTCATCGACACACATATTTGTTTGTGAATAATTACGGATCAAATCATATCGTTGTAATGTTTTTTTTAAATCAATTCACAAACTTCGCCGAATTATTATATACTTGTTGATTGTTAATATCGATTACGCTCAGAGTGTATTTAATTCATAAAGTGCACGTTATTACCTTTTGAATCGGCCTATATTTTTTTATTGTTTCCTGTTAACACATAAATATTTTTTTTTCTTTCTTCTCTCCACTTTCTCTTACGATTCAAACCATGGAGTCTAATAATTCAATCATACCTAGGATTGCCCAGTCAAACTCAAAAACTTTGATTAAAGCTTTGAAAATTCGTGGAGTAAAGCCAGGTTCTGGTTTGCTGTGTTTGCGTAACCAATGTCTGGAATATAATGCGGAATTAAGTGGGGATATGTCATCGTCTTCAGGAGTTCATAGTCCTGGTTCAGCTTCAGAAACTGAATCAATAGTGAGTCTTTCTCGTACTATGACCACACCTGTCAAGGAGCTGTCAAGTATCAGCATTAACCCAAAACCCACTTCTTCTTCTTCTGACACCACTGTAGAATTTCGACCTGTCAAAGCATTGCATCATTCCACCAACTTTGGATCATGGCCAGTTGAACATTTTGCGGGTAAATCTGACGTCAGAGAATTCTTCACGCGTCTCGAGGAACTGTCAATTTCTCGTAACTATCCTATTGAGTTACTGGGTAGTTCGTTGCCTGAATTTATAGCGGATAGAGCGCTCACATTTCATAGAGCTTCTAACTTTTCGGGAAAATCATGGTCGACTATTAAGGCAGCCTATATCAAGAGATTTGACTCCCCAGATGCGAATAGCTTGAGGAGAATTAAAATCCTGACAGCAACCCAGCTACCATTGGAAAGTGCTGGAGACTTCATCTCGAGAATTGTTATATTGAATCAATCTTTAGAATCTCCCCTCAGAGGCTCAGAGATAATCAAATCTATCAAGCGCGGATTAGACCAGAGATATGCAGCGGCCCTTATAGCGAGACAGCCCGCTTCGTTGGAAGAAATTGAAGAACTTTGTACTGAGTTAGAGACAATTACCGTAGCTCTTCCCAAGCCTTCTCTTAAAACTCCTCCTCCAGTTGCCATACGACCTCCGAACACGGTATTATTTAGGAAACCTCTTACTCCAGCTGTCAAATGTTATCAATGTGGTAAAATGGGTCACATAGCGCGTAATTGTAGAGTTCTTCAGAGACCTACAGTCGCTCCGGTTAATCGATTGAGGTTTACTCGTTCTAGAAATTCCTCGAATATCTCCGTGCCCGATCTCTCTCGTCCACCTCCTTTTGTAAAGCAAAAAAACTTGTAAGCAATCCAGCTAAAACCTCTCCTGATGTTACAACCTGCGCAAATGAGAGAAAAGCATGGATTGCTTGTGTTAAACTATTCTATAATACTTTGCAGGTAAATTCTGTAAAAATTTCTAATGCCAGTGATCGTAGACCTTTTTTACATTTTAAAATTTTTCATTAACAATACCGTGGGTTGCTCGATAGCGGGGCAGCAGTCAATCTTTTAGGGGGGAACCTATATCAGTCATTTGCAGAGGTGGGTTTCATTCCAACATATTCTCCCACGAACATCAGCAGTGTCGACAACTCACCAATACATACTATCGGCAAGATTACCCTTCCCTTGTGCTTCAATGAAAAAGTGCTAATGACAGAATTTATAATAGCTCCTTCTCTGCCCGAACAGTTCATCTTGGGCACTCCATTTTTAGAAGACTCTCAGTTGGTACCTCCTCTTTTTCCAGACCCAAAAACCAATAGCGAACCCTCATATCACATTAGCTCCGTTACAAGCGTGCCTCGATGTTTAAATTCAATAGACGACCTTTCTCCAAATCAAAAATTAGTTTTAGAATCAGTTATAACAGAGTTCGATCAGATAGCCTTCGAGAAGGTAGGTCTAGGACGTACCCATTTAGTTAGTCACGTTATTGACACATCTAATTATCCTCCAGTCAAACAGCGTACATACCCGGCCTCACACGTACGTCGAGAACAGCTATGTAAGGAGGTAGATTACATGTTACAGATGAATATAATCGAACCATCCAGGTCTCCTTATTTAAATAATGTATTTATTGTCCCAAAAAAGACGGCACTGGTCGACTGGTACTGGATCCCCGTAAATTAAATGAAATTACGAAGACTGACAGTTACCGACTCCCAAACATTAATCACATATTGAATAACTTACGTGACACTAAATATCTAACTGCTTTGGATTTAAGTCTTGGCTTTTGGCAAATGCCTTTGGAACAATCTAGTAAACAGAAAACCGCATTCTTTGTAGAGGGCCGAGGATTATTTCATTTTGTTGTGACTCCGTTCGGGCTCAAAAATGTTCCCGCCGAAATGCAGCGCCTGATGGACACCCTATATCCGGATTTAGGCAATGAAATATTCTGTTATTTGGATGATATTTTGATTTGCTCAAAGGATTTCGAGTCACACTTAAAAACCCTACGTATTGTCCTGTCAAGATTGAAAGAAGCCAACTTAACTATAAAACTAAGTAAATCAGAATTTTGTAAGTCCACCTTAAAGTATTTAGGCCATGTAATCGATAGAGATGGAATTAGGACGGACCCAGAAAAGATATCAGTAATGTTAAACTATCCGCGTCCCACCTCTAGTAAACAGGTTAGAGCATTTATAGGCATGCTAGCTTATTACCGTCGCTTTATCAAGGATTTTTCAAGAGTGGCTTCTCCACTCACTAAATTAACTAGTAACAAATATGACGGTCGTAAGTTTGAATGGTCAGAGGAAGCAGAGAATTCCTTTAATACATTAAAAAATTTGATGACATCCGCACCAGTTTTAAGGCCACCTGATTATAGTTTAGCTTATATCCTTACCACCGACGCAAGCGCTGTGAGCTTGGGAAGCTATCTTTCTCAAAAGGATGCTAACGGCGTCGAACATATTATCGCTTATCATTCCCGGAAACTTTCCCCCCCAGAAAAAAATTACAGCACCACGGAACGCGAACTGTTATCTATAGTCGATTCAATTCATCATTTTCGAAGTTATTTAGAGGGTACTCGTTTTACAGTCATGAGTGACCATGGTTGTCTGAAGTATCTAAATTCAATTTCCTCGCCGAGCGGCCGCCTTGCTAGGTGGGCCTGCAGATTATCCCAGTACGATTTTGAATTTGTATTTAAGAAGGGATGCGAAAATCATCTGGCGGATGGATTAAGCAGACTGCCTGTCTCCGCAGTATCTGTTCCGGAACCCTTTTCCAACATTACAGATCCAAATTATATTAAATTATTTTCTTCTTGTACAAAACATCCCCAGAGTTACCCAAACTTCATGATAAATGATGGTCACCTGTATAGATATTCCAAGTACAAAAAAGACCCGATTTCCAATAATCCCTCTTATCTGTGGAAATTGGTGATTCCAAAGTGTCACATAGTAGAACTTATTAAAGATTATCATAACGAACATTGTCATCCCGGTGTACAGAAGACTTTTGAATTCATTTCCCGTACGTATTATGTCAAGGGACTGTTGTCTCACGTTAAACAAATAATAAACAACTGCGACCCCTGTAAAGCATATAAACATACAAATAAAGGACCCCATGGCACATCTGTTTTTCCAAAAAATTTGACAAGACATCTAGAATCAATTAGTTTAGACTTTATAGGGCCTTTTCCATTATGTCACAAAAAGAACGTGTTTATTCTTACAGTTATAGATAATTTTTCAAAATACCTGTGGACATTTCCTTTAAAAACAGCTACCTCTCGTAATGTAATCCAGGTTTTAGAAAACCATATATTTCTTCCTTATTCTGTACCACGCGTTTTGGTGGCAGATAACGTGAAACAGTTTGTTTCGAATGAATTCCGTTCCTTTGTTGCCTCCCACGGCATTAAAGACCTTCGTTATAATGCATTTTTTCACCCCCAACATAATGTTTCAGAAAGATATAACCAAACAGTAGTCACTCTATTAGCGATGTTGGTAGGAGAGAATCAGAGAGACTGGTGTACTCATTTACCTAAGATATCTTCTTGTCTTAATTCTACAATGAACATTGCAACCGGACACACCCCTCATTTACTAATGTTTGGATTCGAAAATGTACCTCACGCATCCTTCTATAGAACCCTTCAGGTTAACCAATTTTCTTCTACGGATCTTACCGACCCTATAGAGCAGCGCCTAAATGACATATCTCATTTAGAAAAATTCTACGAATCTGTCTCCCACAACTTAGTTAAGGCTTTCCATAAGAACGCCGCCCGTTATAACCTACGCCGGAAAGACATTCAACTTAATATAGGTCAAACCGTCTGGAGAAGGTCATTCTCACAGTCCAAGGCTGGACAGTACTTCTCGAAGAAATTAGCACCCCGTTTTATAAAATGTATCGTTGTGAAGAGGTTATCCCGAACAATTTTTGAATTAAAAGATTACTCCGGATCTTATGTAGGAAAGTTTCATACAAAAGATATAGTGAAATTGTGAACGAACCTTTATTTTGTTAATTGAACGTGACCGCCATGTACTAAGCCTCGTGACCTAGTCATGGCACCAGTGGTTCTCATCTTTATGGCGACGCCCTGTTATGAGAACCTCGAGTAGGAGAAAATTTTCTATTGTCGAGAGACAATTTTAAATCACAAGTATTCGTCCTTCGGGAAATACGCGCACCCCCTGATATACGATGTGGAACTCACGGACCTGACCCTCAGTCAGATATCCACTTGGAGTAAATTCGGTTGACCTGAAACTATAGCTGACCTATATAGTCTCAGCCATCAACTTTGTAGGACTTAATATATGATTGACTTGTTTGCTTCAGATCATGTATTAGGAGTAACCTACGTTTAAAAACTAGTTTTTAGGCCGGTATGAAGCATCCATTCCATAGTTTTTTCTTTTTTTTTGTTTCTTGAGAATTTATTATTTTTTTGTTGTTAAAAACTAATGCCTTACACCTTATTAGTTAAAAACAATTTTTTTTTATGTATAATAAATTCAGTACAGACTGCGATTAAGAGCGCATTCTGAATTTTAGTGTTCTCCTTCCATGCTGTGAGCAAAGTATGAAGGAAAGAATTGTTTGAAGTAACATCTAAATAATTTAGTATAGGAAAAGTTTGTTATAGCCGAGTCTCTTATTTAAGAAAACTCTACCAAACCAACTTTGAATTTTTTTTTAAGCTGTGTTCATGCTTAAAGGATTTTTTTTTGTTATGTTTTATATTGTCAAAGGATACTCCCTTCTTCCAAACTTTGGAGAACGGAAAGATTATGCAAAGTTTTGCATAATATTTGAGTCATTGTGTATGACTGGTGATAATATGTTTATTTATTTTTGTGTGAAGTATACTGGTTATGTGTGGCCGGCATAGACCAAAGAATTATTTGTTATAAATAATTATTAATTGTTGATGTTGATGTATGATTCAACCTCAATCATCGCTATAGTTTGGTTCGACTTAGAAAAGACCCTAATAGATTAATATCTATTTGATAAACACTTTATTTTACACTTATGTGTCTAACTGTGTTATGAAATACTGGTAGTTATCAAGTATTTAAACATTTCCCTCGTTTCGGAAATTGACAGTTACCTCCGAGTTTGGTACCTGTCTTTAGTTGTATGATATCTGTGTACTTACCATTATAGTACAATTTCTTTTGGTACCTATTACGTACACCTAAATTAAGTTACGACGTCTGCAGACCCCTAGTTAAGTTATAATCTATAATGATTACTTTAATTACTCGTAATAATTCAATTGGTACTCAATCCTATCCGTCGTTTATGTTAATTGTCAGTTGTTTCCCTTGTTGATCACCTGACCTTGCAATGTTGCATTATTATGCATTTCTTGAGTACGAGCGTAGGATAATAATTTATGAATATATTTCGTTTATTAATTGTGTTACAATAGATAACACCACTTAGTCATTATTTTAAAAAATTGATATAGTTTACCACGATTACCCAGATATAAGATTAGAAAAGATTTTCGTTTTTTTTGAAGTATTAAAAAAACGTGGCGCTCCCGAGTTTTGAATGCTATTACATCTTGTATTCTGCTAGCAAAAATTTACCATCTTCCTCCTGTATAACTTTGGGCAAGTACAGAGGATAATTTTAAGCTTATTTTACGAATTTTCCTAAGGAACAAATGGATTTAGTTGTTGCATTACGGTCAAAGGTTCTTGTCAAACTTAAATTAGTTAATCCAAAACAACTTGGAGTTCAATAACTCAGTTAGGTGTGTCATAAAATTATTAAACAGTGAATTGTGTTCAGTGAAAATTATACAGAGAACATTTTGTTCCTTGTAATGGCCATTTTAAAATCATAATAAAATTATTAATCTCGACACAACTAGGTCCATAATTTAAGAAATTAACATAAGGTTGATTATATGTATTTTTTTTTACCAAATAGGTTAAGAAAAGTTAACGAATGATTGCGTTCGTTGATGTGTCTTCATCATGGCTGAAATTGAGTTACTCCATCTATCTAATGAAGAAAGTTGGAATTATAATTGTTCTGTTACTATAATTTTGTACAAGGATTGGAGTTCATGATGAAAGAATGTGTTAAAGTAAATAGCGCGCACCTTTTTTTTGAGATGAATGAAAGATGAAAAGTATGCAAGTAACTTCAATCTTATTTATTATCGCCTCAATATGTTTCTTTTTTTGTAAAAATTGGCCATTTTGAAAACACATCCTCGCACCTGCTAACTGTTAATTATAAAGATAATTAGTCTTAAGAAATATACACTTGATTTGTATAAATTCAGTAACTCACACATAGTGATGGTTTTCCAGTACCTTCTTTAGTGACGACACCAGATAAGCAAAATACAAAGTTTGAATTTTGAAAGTCTCGAGTACACAGCATCTAAGTATTGTATAGAATACAGAGCCTAGTAAAGATAGGTTGAAGTTTGCCTATAAATTCAATAGAAAAACTTGAATTGTATAAAAACTGTATAAATATGACTTGATTAATAACTGTGGAAGGCTCTAATATCTTGATTCACTTAACGTAAAAAGAGGTACTATTGTACTTATAGCAAATTTACTAGCTTTGGTGTCCGTCCTTCACTTGGAAAATTTTTTGTAAAAATTTAGTTTTAAAATTTTTTGAAAATTCTTGTATAACTATTTCACTTATCAGCACACGTCGTACTAGTTCTGCTACCCTCGAACTCTCAGGGCACAATTGAGGAACCAATTTTTTATTTTTTTCTTTCAAGGGATTACTTCAGCTCCTTTTTTTATTATTTTTTTTTGAGTAACTTGGAGGGGAGTGTCGTAATTCAAAATTTAAATTCAATTTTATATTCCTCCAGTATAAAAAAGTAAGGAAATAATTTGTATGAAGATTTCATAATACACTAGATTCTCACAAGTATAGAAATTTCTGGTAAACTATCCTTGTTTACAAATAGCATTACATTGCATATATGGTAACGTCTACAATTCTCTTCTCTTATTGGCTAAGAAATGCGGGCGAGTCCATTTTTCAACGAACTTCCATGCAAATTCCCCTGCGCGTCTCTCGCCTCCATAAAGAGTATAATAGAGATGGTGTCCACACTAATGGCGTCATTCAATTAGTATCAGCCTTCGTCAGAACACCTGTGATTCTCACGGTGTGGCTGCATTGCGCAAGTCCTCGTACCGCGCAAAATGCCATTTGCGTATTAAATAATTTCTTTTCATAAGAAATCATTTTAAATTGTGATCTATAATCTCGGTTATTTATCTTGTGGTATACAACCAGTGTTTGATACAATAATAAACTTATTCAGAATAAATGTTAAATAATCTAACAGCTTACGGGTTACAAATAAGTGTATTTCGTCTGAACAATAGAACTTTAAATAAACTGTTAATAATTCCTCAGTGCTGATAAGTAATAATAATTTATTATAAAAACAGTAATAAACGATGTGTAATTTAAATAATAACATAGACATATTCTAAAATGTATAAAGTTATTTAATCAATTTTTATTGTGAACTGATAACGTGATTCTTGCAATAAACTGTGTTTCTGTGTTCGAAAACTATAACAGTCTTTTAAAAATTCATCTTACTACCTTGAATATTCGCTATAAGCGGACTTTTCACTATTTCCCAGAGAAAAGAGATAATTTTGTTACAAGTGATATGATACATGCTCTACCGAACTTTTAAGAAAAATCTAAGTGATTCTGTGATCAAGTTTTCTAACTGAGTTAGCCAAAAGGACAATAGATACTCTTCCTACTTCCCAGAACAGTGAGCCACCCTTCTCTCTTGGCATACTCTTCATTTGAACTATGTTATACAAGTGCTTCTTTCAAAGATATCTATATTGCATGACTTCCACCTGTGGAGTCATTCGCTAAGAGACTTCACCTTAAATCTAGGTACATCTGTCTCCCCCCTGCCGGGTGACTCAGAGAAGATCTACACACAACGAGTCTACCCACTACAGAGAAGTACTTGCTACAATTTGGGGCCTATTTCTAGGGCAATAGAAGATACTTTCCACCTCATAAGAGATCTAGAGAACTTCTTGCTACAGTTTGTCACCCATCCGTGTGGCTTCTTGGAGCTGTGGGATTAGAGGAGAACTTCTTGCTACAAGAGTTCACTGTTCTATTTTATTTATCTGTCATTTTAATCGAACGACTGTTCTGAAGTTGGTCGCTTAGAAGTTGAAGATAGAGCCAGAGATAGAAATGGAGATTTTTTTCTTGATCTTTGATATTTTCATCAAGCAAACAACGAAAAAAATAATAGACGGGCGATAACAGAATGCTCGCCAGATCTCTAGTTTTGGCTTATTGTTGTTTGCTTGATGAAATAATGGTCTATTTCGAGGTCTGACTCTATGTTCGTTTGGTGTAGACGTATCCTTAGGTTAAATTTATAGTACCTATGTAGTACTACATAATGTAGCATATAAGCAAAATTATTACATATCTAATATAAATTAAAGTCGGGTTAGTGCGAACACTTATAACCCGAGATTGGTTCAACATATTCTTCCGATCTGTGATTTATTGAATTCTTCTCCACTCCGGATAACAGAACAACTAATAAAAAGTTGAAAAAATGGGTAAGAAATAATATAAAATATTATATTAAAGTATGGAACGAATTTCATGCGACGCCATCTTTGAATAAATCTAACAACAAAATACATATTATTGTCTTCTGCACCTGCACCCTCTCATTCTCGCATACGTAATTGCCACTCTTACAGTAGCCCATTTCACTTACTCCACCGTTTCAGGCTTTTTACAAAGTCAACCAAATTGGGCGCATATTATTATATTATTCTCCCGTTGATCCCATCTGAGCTTTGAATACGAATGAAATATGGACATTTTAGAATTAATATTTTAATGTTATTATTTAATTAGTTTATTTTTTTGTTTCTGGAGGCACAGTGCACAATGAACGGGCCGCCTATGGTTAGGACCAAAGGGTCCACAGGACAACGTCTGTCGGGAAAGTTAGATAATTAATAAAATATGACGATACCTGATTTTCTTACTTAATATTGTTTCGTCGGTAACTATCATACCTAAATCTGGACAAATAATATCTGCGAGTAGAATAAAATAGTAAGTTAAATGTTTTATAGTTTATTTTGGTTGTTTATAAAATGAAGAGGAATAAGAGATAAAATTCATTTTGAAATAGCGAAGTATTTCCAACAATATTTGTACTTGAACAATCTACAAACAACACGATCTTAAGCCGTGTGACTCTGATTCCATTTTAGCGAAGTTGCAAGGAGCAAACAGCTTTAAAACCTGATCAAACAATGAAATCTTGGCACTTTTTAACAAGTACCCATAATAATATTATTAAAATAAATTATTTCGGGTAAATTCATTCAAATTGAAGAGAGATCCCACCCTGATTCAATTTGTTCTTATTAAATGGTATTAATTTTAACCTACCAAATTCAAGAATTTCCCGATTCAGATTTTTGCAAATCAAATTTCGTAAAAATGCATACTTACGTCAAACCATTAACATGTTATAATGCAATCTGTACTGTTAAACACTCACCGTGTGTCCTAACTGGAAAGAGTTCGCGCGTCCGCGCGTCGAGTTTCGTAATATACTCAAACGCGGACGGATCGTTCAAATTGTATGATCGCTCATCGCATGGTCGCGCGATCACTTTTCAGTTAGGACAGGACCTTAGTCGTTATTTGTTTAGTGTTTTTAAGAGTGTCTTAGTTATACATTGGGATTTATTGATCATCCCAGTCTGTCTTCCACATTATCAAACGTAATTGAATGCCATTATGCTTCCCATAGCAACTGCAAAGTAACGATGAGCTGTAATTATTCCTTATTTACTTACCGCTAAACCGATTATATAACCCATGACATCATAAGCCTTTTTATAGCATGTGTCTATATAAACCATATTATACACCCGACCCGTCGCGTCAGAGTTTTTCAAAGTGGTTTTTTTAACATGAATTTTCTACTCGGGGTTGGTCTGTCTCAGAATAGACCTTATCGGTTGACTGGAAAAAATTGTCACAGGCAATAAGTTTCATCTGCTATACTGACACTTTTGTAGAGGTATGTGTAAATTTATTATTATTAAATACGTTTTTATAGCTTTTTTTTTAAAAAATAACACGAAAATGTGATTTTTACCTTGTTCAAAGTTAATGTAGGTACTGGGTAGGTAAGTGTTTTTTTAATTCATCAATCAATCAATCAAATCTCCCTTTGAACTCTACTTAGGAGAATAGGGAGGCAACAAGAGCACTCCATTGCGCTCGATCTTGCGAAATGCTTATGACCTCCTCCCACACCAAGTCCATTTCCCTCAGCTCTGCCTCGAAGGAACGGAAGACGGTATGAGAGGGTCTTCCACGTCTTCGAGACCCTGATGGGAGGAAAAACAGTGCTCTCCTCGGCCAACTGTCATTCGGCATCCTCAACACATGTCCCAGCCATGCCCATCTCCTCTACGTAATGGTGGAATTGATGGGCCTGCGCTGGGTGCGCCGGCGTATAGCGTCGTTCGTGATGCGGTGGTACCATCTTATACCCAAAATTCTCCTGAGGCACTTCGTTTCGAATGCAGATACTTTTTGTGCCTGGGCTTTAGTCAGGTGCCAGGACTCACACCCATACAGAAGAATGGGCAACACACACGCATCAAACATTTTAAATTTCGTCTCGACACTAAACGCCGACGCCTTCCATATCTTGGTCATGTTGTTGAAGGCGCCACTTGCCATACCGATACATGTCGGGAGCTCAGCCCCGAGGTCACCAGTGGTGGTAATGGTTGCTCCCAGGTCCCAGGTACTTAAATTTATCCACCCGGGAGACCTGGTGACCATCGATGGTAAAATATCATAAAAAATATATTTTTTAAACAACTCAGAAGGTTAAAAAGTCCTTTAATATGGTAAATATAAAATAGATATACTTTTATTACTCTCTAGAAAGTCTGCCCTGAGTATATTTTTATTGATAAACAGCGAATAAGTCCTAATTGAGAAAACGTGTTTTCAATTTGAATAAAAGCGACGTTTATAAACGAAAAAGAATACACATTTTGTTTTTCTAAACAATTTCGGTGGATAAACACGTATAAAAAGCAATTTTAAGTTTTTCCTTCTTCACGAGTCGCGCCAAGAAAGTTTGTTTAGCGCCGAAGTAATACCAAAGTGACACGGGAAACAAGTTACATAAGACAGTCATCATTTTCTATAAGACTACTACGTGTGTCTGTACATAGGTACTTTAAGTACCTACTTACCTCTAACAGTATATACAGATTATGCAAATGCACCGAATACGTAAGTACTGAGAGAGGGAGCATGTTGGAGGTGTATGGTCAAAAAGTTTGTGATTTCTTTTTGTACTAAAAAAATCGCAAAAATGTTACAATCGCAAGACTAAGTTTAAGATTTGATGACATGAGGAAACGTGGGCAAGGTAAGAGGTGAATTATTGACCATGACAAAGTTATACAACTATGGCACTTGGGTATAGACTTAAGTAATGTCCTTTGTGGATTGTATAATTGTGCAGACAGGCAAACCGCAAAAGGCAAAGAAATGAGATGGTTGATAAAATAATGTACCTAAATAGTAAATATTGAGATTAATCTCTCATATATGTAGAGGTACGCTTTGAATGATTTCAAGTTATGGTTTCTCTATTAACAAACGATACCTATTGGTTAATAATATTTATATAAGCAAATATTATTAACCAATAGGTATCGTTTGTTAAATGCAATGTTGAGTGAGCGATGAATTAATTATTTTTAGACAAGGATCTATGAAAATTCGTGCATTATTTCAGCGGTTAAGACATTTTCAGCTTTTATCGATTAGATACGTGTACCGTAAATGCGTAAGACTGGACGTTATTCGTACATGACCTTTTCGGCCACACTCTGTATGATTATTATGACTATAGACGTTCCTTATTAAGCATCCCGAATATTCTTTTTGTTTACTTTGTAACGTTACGTGACTTTAAATCATACTCGGGATTTTGAGTCACTTTAAATCAAGCACTCCCACCCACTCCTACAATAAATAATAACATTTACTCTGCACAAACTTACTTCAAACAAATCTTTCGAATGAGCGTGTAAGTTTTAAAATTATTTATTTAATCTTTGAGAAATCCCAAGTTTTTCTTAGAAATTTGATTAATCACAACTTTCGTTCGAATACGAAAGCGTAAAAACTGGTATCTGTTCAATTTCTATTGTCGTTTTGTCTGATACTGTTTTCGGTGACAAAGTTCTATTGAGCTATTTCCCAATCAACATAGAATAGACCAATCTACATAGAATAAAGAAACTATTGCATTTTTTTACATCTTCTACAGTAAGCAGAGCTTATGTTTTAAAAACATTCACAATGTGTTTAAGCTTATTAACGATTTTTTTCCATTTTGATATCGAATGGAATGGATTTTGTATAGTAATAATCTTAAATGGGCAGATACAGTGCTTAAAAAATATAATATACCTATGCCTCCCCAACAGACAACATTGCAGGAAAATAAAAGTTCTTACAAATTCTCATAAAACACGTTTGGGTTAAATGGGTCCAGAAAGACCGGCGTGGAAGGGGATGGAGAAGGCCTGTGTCCAAGAGTGGACCAGTTCGGCTGAGAAGAAAAGACGGTATACCTAAATAAAGAGGCCGAAGAAGAAGTTGTTTAAACGCATTAGATCCTCTTTTAGGTAAAATAATTTATCGTAAAAGTGCCAATATGTAAGTAAACCGTTTTAAACTGCAAAAAATAATTTTCACTACATACGTGAATACACAAGCACTTCAGTTATTAAGATTTTGTTAAAAGTAAAAGACTAATTTCGACTTTATTCTGGTACTTAATTGGTCTAGTGCTGTCAAACCATCTTGAACAAATGCATTAAAATGTCAATCGGTTATCGGTTGGTGGACAGTATACCACACCTACTATTACTAAAGAGTTTATTCATTAAATTTTTTAATATCGTCATTCAATTCTATCGATATGATTAAGTCTGTCGTTTTTGACTGATTGTTTTTTATGGAATCAGAATTCCTGCAATAAAGGTGTCAAGTTGTAATGAATACAGTGCAGGTGTTTCGTTATGCGACTTAGAATATTCGCAACTCAAGAACTCGGATTAAAGTTTGTTTGCAGACTGGTGATGATCAATGTAAATTTTATTACGCATGGAGTCGTTTAGTTTTGACATTTGATTTTTCGTGGATGTATGTTGTCGAAGTTTTTGTGTGGATAAAACTCATAAATAGTCTCCATAAGCATATAAAGTCCTATGTGAAAAAAACGCAAAATTGTTACCTTATAAATATAGTTTTAGCAAATGCAGAATCTTAAAAAATATTGGCTCAGAACTGTACTTAGAACGCAATAATGATGGTCAAGCTATAGGTTCCTACTCGCAAAAGCTTCTTGACTGGATAACTTTTGCTTTGAGTTCGACTCCAGGTTTGATGCATTACTTTTCATTTCAATAAACATTACAAATAACATATTTCTATGGCCTTTAACTTTTAAACATAAGTACTTTTCCATTATATATTTCAAACACCTTACCTTCGTTGTGTAACCATTCATATTAAATAAATAAATACTATTCTTTTAAACATACCTATTGTTTTTCTTTTAAACATATACATTTTATGTTGAAGCACTCTCTATCAGTCGACCTATCTCGTCCAATTTCAGACAATCCAAAAACACTTAGAAAAATACCAATACCCCACCTGGAATCGAACTCGGGACCTCTTGATCAGGAGTAAACGCTTATACCACTAGACACTTAAGTCAGCCTTCGAAATGACAGTAGAAGATATTCGAATTTAACGGTAGTTAAAACTTTGTTTTGTTACTTTATAATGTTCAAATCCCCGATAATTATAAGAATTTTTAACATATTCGATTTGTGGAAAAAATCCATGCTTCGGGCAGGATTCCCGAGTAAGCGATGCATAAGCACAAAATTATACATTTTTTAATCTACATCTTGATTTTTGTATGTTGTTAGATCTAAGCATATTGAAACAAAAAGCATGAGAAAATTGAGGAAGTAAACTTTGCAAATCTACTGTGTTAATGATACCTCCCAATCGCCTTTGTAGGACCACGATGAGAAAATTAAGGGATTCTCAAGATCTATGTACAACAATTGAAACAATCATTTGCGGTTTGCAGAGTAGAGATTTGATCTACACAGTCGTCAACAATAGTTAATGTACACACATACAAACATTCACACCTTAGAGGCCGGCCCCCCACACACCAAATAAGCCAGAAGAAAGCCAGCCCGGAGAAAGACCAAACCGCAGCAAACCCGACCCGCACGAAACCGACTCCCTAGCTCGATCTAAGCAATCAGATCAAGCAAAATGCCACACAAATCAAGTCCGCCGCGGATCCCCTCCAAACCTACCCGCAATGCGGGAGGCCTTAGCCCCACTTGGGAGCATAGGGAGGCATCAAGAACTCTCCATTGTGCTCGTAGGCGTCCGAGGCTTATTGTGCCTTTTCTGACCGGTTAACGCTTAAGCACCTGAGGTGGTCAACCTCACGGTCCCGATCTGATTTTTCGATTTCCTGCTCGAAAAACCAGAAAAAAGAGCAGAGGTGCTATTCTTAGCCGACAATCCCACGGCAATTATGGCACGGCACAAAAATTAATGTAGGTATTCTTAAGAATTTGAATAAAGGATCCAGTGAAATGTTTATTCTCAAATTATTGTAATTGATAGAAATAAAATTGGCACATCATTTTGTGATATAAACGTATTTACAAACGATTCTTTCACAGCCATTTTCACGTATTTGAATTCAGTTTTTTTGTTGAAATTCACTGGAGTATCGCCATCTTTGTTGGTTGATGTCCAATTCTCTCGTTCACCCCTAACCACATGGTCATGCTGTGTCGTGTTAACACGTGTTGGCGCCGTTTTACTGAGAGGAGGTCAATTAATATATATTATATACCTTATACACAAAACCGGAAACAAGATGTCGGCGTATACGGCTTGTGTGTAAGCCAAATCATTAATTTATTTTAAATTTTTACTTCCATCTACTATCAAATCGAATCAAAATAGTTTTTCTTTCAGATACGTACATTTTAATAAAGCAACAATTTTCATTCTTCGAGTCCCTTTGCGACCCTCGATCTTTCCCTTCAGTACTAGGTGGATTAATCGACACTTTTTCTCAAGGGAAGACCATCCGCTTTAACCAGCGTCAAGAGTTTTCGTACTGCCATGGATCAATTAAGGACTTCTGAATAATAATGTTGCCTGGTCGGTTCAAGGGGTCTTAAGCGTTCTGTGATGTCACTACATCTAAAAACCTCGAACCTGTTCATTTTGTTAACCTTGAACCACACGTACATTTTACTATTCTCTGTCGCAGTTTCATATTATTTAGTTTGTCGCTGCTGAAATAGCTATCATCTTATAAAATGCAGCCCTTGCGACCTTTATTCAGCATTTGCCTGCTTCATTCAATGATAAGCTATGTATCTTATTTCGTATATGAGTTACCCATCTTTCGAATGTTGATTCATAATAACAGGATATGATATATTAAAAAAAAAATAGAAATACGCTGGACAATGGACATGTTTAAACAATGGGCACTGGAAAAGTTCTTGCTTATCGAAATGGTTGGTAGCCTGGCGGTCACGACGCCCTCTTTTAAATTTCATAAGGTCCTGAGTTCGATCCCAGGTGCCGTCCATCTTCCTCTTTCCCGACACAAACTAAATAGCTTACTGTGAAAGAGTCAAAGAATGTGTTTGTGTTCACTTTGAGTGAGCACAGATTCATTAAAAAAAAATATAATTTCGAAATAAATATTGTTTCATTAGCACATTTGTTTTAGATTGCATATTGAGCAATTGTGTCGATGAATAATTGCGACAGTTTGCATATTGTGTAATTTCACATTGGAAACAAGAGAATATTGTTTTATCTCGAAATTAAAGAAAATGCCGAAAGATGAGTTGGGGCGGCCGAAGAAAGGGAAGAAGACAAGAACACGTTCTTAATTTGATTGCTTATCTGCCGACATTATTTTTGTCCTTACGTTTTCATGTTTATTTTTTCCTTGGCTTTCTTATGCCAACAACAATATGTATTATTATTGTACAAAGAACATATTATTATTAAATAAACATGACCGCAGCTTATTGCTTATTAGGAGCGCTGTACCCTACACTATCTGGTCACTCTCCTGCAGCCGTACATTTACGTACATGCGTCATTTGTAGATATTTTTTTTCAAAATATTACTCTTTTGATACGCTACTTTATTTAGCAAATACCAGTCAGATTTTGTTTACCATAAAGGAGCTAGGAAAAGTAAAGCATAGAGTCAAGTTTTCTGCTTGTCAGATGCTATTGCCGAATGCCTTGTTGTATGAAATCTCTTCATCGATCATAGCGAGGAAATTTGAGAAGCTGCCAATAATACTTCAACTAAAAGTGCATGTTTGAATTCTTTGCATTTTTTAGTTCATCAAAATACTGATAATCTCTTTATAAAAATGTCAATCAGGTTAAAACATATTTTCTCAACATAAGAATTGCTATATGAGAGAGAATTCTTAAAAAAAATGTACCTACGACGCTAGTCAAAATACTTTTTTCTAACGCTATCACAAGTCATTAGAAAATCGTGCTGAATCAGCTGGCTTAAAAAAAAACAGTAGGTAGGTAGCCATTTCTCTAGCATAACACTTTTTCTTCTAATAGCGTAGAAATAAGCTGCTGAAATAGCGACCAGCGCGTCAACTTCCCAAGAATAATCTCCTTGGTTTGGGAAAGGAGTTTTGTAGTAGTCCTGTTCTGTGTTTTCAAGCATCAAATTATGCTCCTGGTACCAGCAGCACGATGACGCCATCTACTACCAATCACTGATTTCCATATTATTATGGAATATAAACCGCCAATTACGTCAGTGCAACGATATCTTTTCACTGCCGTAATTGCCTTCATATTTATATCTTAGAAAGGTTTGACTTGTGAATATAAACTATAAACAATACACGGATGAGAAGAAATTTGTTCCCGTACAGTGCATACACGAGCACCTCCATATGTGGCAGTGGGAAGGGAAGAGACGTGTTTCAGAGACGTGCATTGTCGTGAGGGCGGATGGTTTGGCTAATATTATCAGCGGAGTCAAGATTTATCGGCGCTGTCTCCTACCAGAGCCCACCACAGACTCAAACATAGAATTTAATTAAAAACGGTTACAAAAATTAGGGTTATTCGACGTTTGACTTTTTGTTCTAATTTGAATATTCCAATTGCGAATTCAAATTTCGTTTGATTTATACATAAAATAATTCCAATCACGGCTTTTATTTTTCGTTTGAACTATTTAAGGGACTGTTTTGTGACAACCCTAACTAAAACAGGATGCGAAAACAGTAGGGCTATGTCAATCGCATTAATATTTCAGGAAATTATCACTTTACGAATTATTGTGATTCTTAACAAATATGTAACAACTAATGACTCTAACAATTCAATACAAATGTTCGATTTTTAAATGAAACAAACCACTACGGGCTTACGACCGTCTTCTACTGTTATTTCGAAGGCTGGCTTAGTGTGATCACTTTACGTTAACAACGTTCGCCATTAGGTGGTAATGTTTAAGTCCTCGAAACTCCTAATCATGTGAATTCTAGACATGTTCAACATGTCGAAAAATCTCATGTATACAACAAGTAGATATTTAATAATTAATGAGATATAGAGATAAAAGTTGGAAATTATTGAGAACAAGAGAGCAACCAAATTTAAAGACTGCGACTGCTGTCATGTATTTGGTGCCAGGATATGACTATATCCATTTTTGTCAATGTCTCATCTTTATTGCCTATTTGCTTTATTGGTGTACAACGTTCTAATTATGTCTAGATTCTTGTGACCATTTTTCAGGACTATTGTGATTCTGATTTAGTCCCGAAGAGCTGGGATAATATTTTCAAAGACCAGCGGTTTAAGATACTTCGACAAGCATAGTGATATCTGACAGATAAAATTGCGAGTCTGGAAATGAGGATCATTCTAGGCAGACTCAATTGTTTTTGTTCGGAGTAAAGGGCCCAACCTGCTGGTGCGCAACTAACTGACGATAGCACGTTACCTTAATGCAGAACTATCCTAAGTTCAAGTTTTGGTCAAATTGAGTTGAGTATGAGGAAATGTCGAGCATAGACCAATATATTATGTGCAGAAATATCCCATTTCACATTGATTATTTTTTTACCAATTCCTCATAAACATTTTGATCCTAAATGGATGACACCACGATTGTTAATGCATTAATTTTAATCTCCTGCAGAATTTCACTATGTAGTGAAAATACAAAATAAAAAAATGTTAAATAAAGATAACAATTGTTTCAATAAATGTGAGCTTTAACATGTACAATGTACTAATGCATGTCAAAAGTTGGGTTGAATTTTAAAAATATTTTAATTATTATGTCATATGTCAAACTTTAAACTGCTCCTGTCAAAAATTACTCTTGAGATACTTAGGATAGTTCTGCATTAAGGTAGCGCACTGATTGCTAGATTGTGTATGTTCTAATCTGATTAGGATTATTAATAACCTTTGTTCATGTTTGCTCTTTAGTCAGAATGCGGTTATCTTGAGAAGCTTACCCTATTCTTGTCGTTCGTAAGTCCGTTAAAGATGTCTGACAATTAAGATGATCACTACGATCAATCATTACTTTAAAGCTATGATAGCACCTTTTCATTGCCAACCTTGGAATTTAACAGATTTAGGACTAAATATTGAACGTTTGCAGAAACTCTTTAAAGAGCAAAACCACGCGTACTTAAAAAAGTAGGTAAGGTACGATTAGCTGCATTAAATTATTCCACGGCCGGTTTCAAAAAAAGCGACTAAAGAACTCTTTAGCTAAAGGAACATTTAAATTTAAAGTATCCTTTAAGTTGACGCGTTTAGTAAAAAAATATTTGAAAGTTGGTAGCAGTTGTTAATAGTGCTACCATGGAAATCTATGGAAAACATAGGTTGTTTACTAATATTTCCGCGAAATTGTTGTTAATCTGTCAATTTCGTTTCTCAATAAAGCATCAATGTGTAGTTATTATTGTTAATTTATTATTAGGAATGTTTTATGAATTAGTAAATGAAATCAGTAAACAATAATATTCTTCCCGTTTTGCCATGTTTTCCACCCTATTTTGGTCATTACTGTCCACAGTGTTACCGTATATAAATGTTCATAATTTGTGACAGTTAAAGCGCCACGAAATTTTCTATGAACTCCGGTGTCAAAAGATTGAACTACACTAAAGTCGGCTTTAGTGCCAATAACGAGACTTAAACAAGTCGGGTTAGAAATGTTCGGGTGTCATTTTGTCGTTATGGAACGCGTTATTTTTTAACTTGAAGTCTCCTTTATTTTTTATGAAACCGGCTGTCAGAAGTTGAAATGATCCTTAAACTACTGTCTCGTACTGCTCAAGACTGGGTTACCTTCGTTTCAGGGTGATGGTCAACCAAAGGGTTTGTTGGTCTAAACTAAAGACACAAAAGAGGATGGTAAAATTGTTTGACTTTATTATTGTAATCAAGAAAAAAACACACAAAGAAATAATTTCAGTCGAGTTAATTCGGACTTGACAAGAAAAAATACATTTATCAACAATGTACGTTTTTCATTGTGCTCAAAGTTCGTGAAAAAAAAACCGAATCATTTTATTATTTATATTTCGGCGTAGCAGAGCGTTTTGACAGTGGAAAGTGGATTTGATATTACAAAAATTCTTCTATAAACCCTGGTTCTTGGGATAATTGATGTGAAAGAACTCCCAATATGTTTTGTATCTGGGGACACAATAAAAGAGAAAAATATGTCATACACCAACAATCCTCTGGACAATCACGCCGAGATGTGATTAATGTGCACGCCTCTATGTGTGCTCACACCTACCTATGTATTATTATAAAAAAAATATACCTATATGTTAGGTACATATGTAGAAGTACTGTTAATACATAGATACAATATAATTTACCCACCGATATGGTTAGGGGTGTTGTTTTTATCCATCAAGCCTTGTCCCTTAAGGGGTAGGTAGAGAGAACGGGCCTCCACTCTTTATATCCACCGCAATACCGTTTGTCATCGAAATTCACCTATGTTTTTGCTTCTGATCAGTTCTTCCTTCAATCGACCACATATTCTTACACTTTTTCATTTAGCCTTATAAATTATTGTCTTTGTAATTTTATTTACATCCAATCTTTCATCTTTGTAGTACCTAACTTTCATACCTCCTTACTAATTCTCTCATTCTTTTCTTTGTCTCACAGAGTCATTCCACATATTCATTGTTCTCATAATTCGCGTTTATACTTACTTCATTCTTGTTTTTTTGTTCATGTCCACGTTTCAAAGCCATACATATATCATTGATGGTAACAGGATTGCATCATGAACTAGTTTTTTTCAGCTTATAGTGTATTGGGTTGGCTGGAAGAGATCCTTCGGGATAAGTCCGCCCTTTGAACCTTTAAAGCGTTTGTATAAAAATTGTTTTTAATTAATTATTTCACAATAAAGTTTTATTTATTTATTGTTTTAAAGAGGATATTTTAGAAAAGTTTTTACGACATTCGAATAATATTTTTTAAAACTGACGTAAAACTGAACATTATTTTTTTCTTAAATGGATTTTTAGACTTTGATGGACTATAACTTTTCTGCAGCCCTTTCTAGAACAGAAATATCTATACTAACCTACGTTTGAGATAAAAACAAAAATTATTTTAAATTTTAGAATTTCCCGATTTTTTTAAATAGTTAAGAAATTACGGAGCACCTTAAGCATCGTACTAACTTGCGTGTGTGAGACATTGCATCAATTTAATTGAAAGGTTAAGTGTATTCGTGATTCGAAAAAGCGAACGCGAGCGGAACACATGCATCCTTTTGATAAAATTGATATAATGATACACGTTCGCGGCGCAAGTGAGTACCGAGCTTTATATACATTTTAAGGAGCCACAATATGCTCCAAATAATCATCTCTAGGTACCTACCGTAGCAGTTTTTCTACTCTTCTACCAAACACCCTGAATATAAAAAAACTTCAAATGTCATTTTCTAGAAAGCGTTACTTAGTAGTTCGTGGGTCTTAAGCTGCAGATGCCTGGTTTGTTCTTAATTTTTCGTTCATGAGTGTTCGAAGTCTTGAAGGTCTAGGGAAAAAGAATTTTGCACATGACGAACTGATGATTGTAACAAATTATAGATACCTTTATATTCAAAATGTTCTTAGATGCATGTGAACTGTTAACTGAAAAATGAAAAGATCTCAAGGTTCGTAAAGATGATCGTCCTAAAATGTCAGCACTTACATACATACATTCTCCCTTTAAGGCCCCCCGCACACTGGAGGCCAGCCCGGAGGAGACAAATCCGCAGCAAACCCAACCTGCACGAAACCAACCCTCTAGTTCGATCAAAGCAATCAAACCAAAAAGCCGGTTCCACACAAATCAAGCCCGCAGCAGATCCCCCCCCAAACCAACCCGCAATGCAGGGGGCCTAAACCCCACCTAGGGGCATAGGGAGGCACCGAGAGCTCTCCATTGCGGTCGAAGGCGTCCGAGGCTTAATGGTGCCTTTTCTGACCGGTTGAGGTTTAAGGACGTGAGGTGGTCAACCTCACGGTCCCGATCTAATTTTTCGATTTCCTGCCTCTTACAGGATGCTCGAAATACCAGCAAAAAGAGCAGAGGTGCTATTCTTAGCCGTCAATCCCACGGCACTTACATATAATTAAGTCTTATTTTTCGAAGTGTTCTTTCAGATTGGATATACTAATACAAACCTTCAGTAAGTAGTTTTTTTGTCATAGAAAGATTTCGTTAAACATACCCAGGTGTATTGTAAAAATTAAAACTTTCGTTTAATGTTGATTTATCTCGATAAATAAAACGTTTGACGTAAAAAATGAATGATTTATCGCTATTTTAAAAGACGTATAAAACTGTAGAGTGTTGGTAGTTGGTATCACGCCGCTCATATAGGTCGATATCTCCACACCGGATATTCGTATTAACAATTGCATCCATTGTGGTATAAATGGTATAGATATTACGGTATTAAATAATGTAAATAGATAGAGAGGAATGCAGGAAAAAGGACCGCATCTGTTCTTCTTGGCACGATCTGGGCTCGGAACTTATCTTGGACGTTGTAATAAATCTCTCCGGCTAGCCTGTCCACTGACGTCTGAGTCCAAAGATAAAAATATCCCATACACTCAAGCGTTTAATATTATTATTATTATTTGCCTTTTCACGTAGATAGCCGACTGCCTTAACAAAACACCAACAATCCGACTGAAGTTTAACCATACGAATTCATGGAAATGAAAATTGGCTTAAATTAACGTATATAAAATATAAATTAACTTACAAAACAATTTATTTGTTACATAAATTAACTAATATAAATATAAGTTAATTCATACATCACAACCTCGGGTGGATTGCCTGATAAAAGGAAAAAAAGGTTATTTAAGCAAATTTACACGGTAGGTACGGTATTTAACAAAATACATAGATTATCAACCTGTTCAATTAAAAATTCAACCCTCCGGAATCGAAGGCACCGGTTGACAAGAAAATTCATCTCGGTTAGTAAGGCTACAATCTCACTACAGTAGCCCTAGTATAAGTTTTCGATAATCGAATATCGAAACGATCATCGAAAGAGTTTCGAAAAATTTCCATACAAAAGTGATCGAATTATTCGATCATTTGTAATTCGAAGAATTACCAAAGCTGACTTTTTATAGAGTTTTTTGACGATGAATGAAAAAGAATGCGCTATTTTGCTATTAATAAAACTTGAACTTCGAGTATTGAATGATGAATAATATTCTCACCAGCTTTAATATGTGCATATTTCCAAAGTTCTATAATGTTTATCGTTTTTATCAATTACATTATGATAATTATTGTCAAAACCCATTTCGAACAATTGACCATATTCTAAGAAAGCGTCGCCGGTTCTCATAAAACCTTGAACAGCTCGTCTTGTACCCGAATGAGTGCCGTCGTTAAAAGTTGCAACATGCAAATAATTTTATCAAACGTTGCCAAAATTTGGCAAACTTTGTACTTAATAGTGTCGTACAATGTGAGCTAAGTGTAGGAAAAGACTTTGTATGCATTTGCAGCATTTAAGGTTTGCCTACTTTGTTGCTATGCGGAGAGTGTATTAAATTAAAATAAATAAAACGAAAACACGATATTTAATCCATTTTTTATAGAATAGAATAGTCGATTTTACATATTATTACAACGGATCATCTAGGGTAAAAAACGGTTCTTTTCAAGCCCACTAAGAATGTGTTAGTGGCTCATGATGGAACCATGTTAAACTTTAATACCAACCTTCTTCCGCTAAATAGATATCTTTCCAATTGTAGATTTTCGTTGTTGTTTGTTCTCTGGAAGATATCTTAAATAAATAAATAAATACAATACTTATGTAGTGTGATTTTAAACATGGTTCGTTCATGTCATACTACATGTTTCTGTATCCAAAATGTCGTCTCCTCATAGTGATGTCGCGCTTAAAATTATTTGTGTGTGGTGGATGTGTATGTGTCTAAAGTGTGGGAAAGAGGGTTAAACTTAGAATGTAATCTTTACTGACCGTCTGTGCTGTGTGTACAAACCTACTCGTGTACTTTTGCTAGATATACGAACCGTATAGAGCCTTTTATAAAGATGTCTGAATTGTGGATCGTTAGAAAACATGTGTTGCACCAACGCTGCATAAAGATAATTATTATATATTGTGACATTTTAAAGACATTAAATCTGCTTTTTTTTCAATATAATATTACTCATAATGGTTTCCGAAAATGACAAGTGTTATTTTCAAATGATCTAGGTTTACTAATAAGTTTTAAAGGGATATTTAAACCTTAAAAACAACGGGACGAAATCTCATGAAGACTAATCATTTATAATCCCGGCAAGGCTCGCGTTTGCGTTAAATATCTTTATCATGCCTCATCATTTCTCTTATTAAAAACTATTTATCCAACAACATGACAGTACTAAACACTCCGCTGACTACCTGAAGATTATCGCCTCGGCACAGCACAGCTAGGTGTATGATAAAAATCCTACAAAACCCTACTAAAGGGCCTTGGGATTTTAAACTTGACCGCCTTATGGCGAACTTCGTTAACCTAAAGTGATCACACTAAACCAATATTCATCAGCAGATCCCGAATAGTGTAATTTTAGCCATTAATTAATTTTAGTAATTTTTTTTTTTTTTAAATTTATGGTAGAATATCAAAATATTGATATTCTACCATAAATTTAAGCATGTAAGAAGTTAATATTTTTATTCAATGTTTTCAAACTGAAATCCTTGCGATGGCCATGATATCTCTAGGAGCAAGGTAAACGTCTTTATGCAAAAGTTTTTCCGCCAGTCGTTTTAAAGCCGAATGTGCCGACCCATCTTCTTTGTTCACAGCACAAGCAAACTTTCTTTGAAATACGTCAAAAAGTGTACGGAAATTCTCTATTGAACGGGGTTTATCGATTTTTTAGTAGAGAGAGTCGGTTAAATTTTGACATTTGACATTATGGGTAACTGACGACAAAACAGAGCAGCAATTCGTACGGTTTGAAAAATTCGAAAAAAGAAAATTGGCTGTTGACGTTGCATGTTCAAAAGCATCTAGAGCAGGGTTGTCCAAGTGGCAGGTAGACAAAGTGGCGGCCATATTTAAAATGCAAATTTAAAATTATAATTACTCGCATTCTATTCATATGAGGAAACGTAGGACTCTGGAAGAGATACTTCAAAACGCGGTTTAACATTTTTTAACGAAGTTCCATTATGAGGTTTTAATAGATGTTCCAAGGACGTAGGGGAGGGTACTTCCTAGCTACCTACCCATCTGCTCCCTTTCATTTTTACATAGCGGTGTTTGATGTTCAAGAATATATCCCCGAGAGTGCTCGATTATGAGTGTTTCTAAGTCTGTATGGGTGAGACATAGATTTTGGATATCGTTGTAACGTTTAAACAAAGAAATAATAAATCTATAGAATTAAGGAACATATTATTTTTTACAAACTGCTTGAAACCATTTGAATACTGGCAAGACTTATCTAATATAGACCTCCAGGATGAAAAGATACGTGGCAGTCACCTTTCTATAAGCAAAAAGACCTATCAGAGAATATTAAGACGCATCGCACGATCGTCTTCAACAAATAGCGTAACGTTGGCATAAAATAAAAATCGGTTGCTTATCATGTTATGCTCAGATCTTTTCTCTGTATGAAAGGCATTAGAAAAAATAGAATGTTGGGAAAGAAGAGGTTTCCTCCCCTAAAATTGTTTAAAAATCTTCATCAAACTAACAGCCGGTTTCATAAAAAGCTTCAAAAGAACACTTTAGTTGAAATTCCTTTTAAAATGTAAAGACTCCTTTAAACTTACCCGTTTCATAAAAAAAATGTTCCAGCTAAAATTTGAAATGTCAAAAAAATATTAAATATTAATTTTAAAGTTAGTAGCAGTTGGTAGTGTTACCATGGAAATCTTTGGAAAACATAGGTTGTTTACTATTATTTTCGCGGAATTTCTGTTGATCTGTCAATTTCATTTCTCAATAGAGCATCAAAGTGCCGTTTTTTGTGTTAATTTATTATTATGATTTATAAATTATTAGTAACGACATCTGTAAACAATAATATTCTTCCCGTTTTGCTATGTTTTCCGCCCTATTTTAGTCATTTTTGTCCACAGTGTCACCGCATAAGAAAATGTTTATCTTTGTGACAGAGAAAGCGCCACGAAATTTTCTATGAACTCCGGTGGTAAAAATTTGAACTTCATAAAGTCGAGTTTATCTAAAAATAATAATCAACAACGGTACTTTAGCTAAAAGTCGGTTTTAAATGTCGTTTTGTTGTTATGAAACCCCTTATTTTTTAAAGAGAGTTTAAAGTCTCCTTTATTTTTTTTTGAAACCGGCCGTAAGTTGTTATTTTCAGTCGTCAGATTCAAATTCATATAGAGCAATTAAAATGAAACAACCAATTTGTTACTCCACAAATATTTAATACCCTGACTGGTTCCGCAGGCGTAGGTTCTGCATGGTTACAGGTGACAGAGAAGGATAGTTTCTATGTATATCACCTGTGACCATGTAGTACCTGTGCTTACATACGTGTTAAGGCTGTGCTAAGAAGCATAGTTTAAGGATGGAATTTATATCCTAAGTACCTATAATAAATAAAATTACGTACATATATTTAGTAGAATTTTCATATCCACAAAGAAAAATGGTCAAATGAAAAAATGAAAAAATATGGAACGAATGCCTACATTAAAGTATTACATATAATTGGCTACCTATTGCTTATCGATAATGCTATTAATTCAAGGTATTAGATCTGTTTATATGATAGTTATTACAATAGTCTGACAAGACATAATCTTAGGCGTCCCAAACAAAAAAAAAATCTCAGTTTTAAATTAAATAATGCTTCATCTACAAAATTTCTCTTCGCGAGCCACGGCAATATAAAACGTCTTCTATGCAGACTTCTTGTTCAATTTCTTAATGACTCTCCAAAATAAAAAAAAAAGGAAAAATTATTATCCGAGGGACAAAGTTAAAGAAACGGCTTCCGACCCTAGACGTTTTAATACACTGTAAGTTTGCAATATACAAGCGGCTGACGCAATAAACAGTGGTAATTTTAATGGCTTGTTTCATTGCTCGAAATATATGGGACCCAGTTTGCTCATAAAGCTTGAATCTAACTTCGACTGGACTGCATACAAACGACTCGGTAATATGGCTACTTGTTCAAATGTTTTATACTTCACTATTATTATTCCGTTCAATAAATTATTGCTTAGTGGTTTATGTCCGCACTCAAATCACTCATGACTATCCATTTTCGGTTTCTCTACTTTACAATAGAGTTAGCTTTAACTGTGTATTGGTGGAATTTAGTGGGATTTTTAAGCGAATATACATCAACCGAGGCTGAGCCGTTGAAAAGATATTATCTTATGATATGGATGGACGCACTGTTGTGCTCGAGTTATATTTGCAAATCAAGCACACACTTATTATGATAATATTGATCTAATGGCTTGTGCTCACGGCTCAAGCGAGTATGTGGCCTATCAATTAAGACTAATAATATTCCATACTAAATGGTATGAATGACTTTTTTGTATAAATACTTTAGAAATAAAAATTAAATGCAAAGAAGTTTTATACAACACAGACCGTTATTACGTAGCATACCTACTGAAAATCAAATTCCTTTCATATTGATTTTACATTGACTCATACTTTTTGATGGAATGATGCGTTTCTAAGATATTGATTCCACACAAATCAGAAAACATGAGAAAACCAGAAAAAGATCTGAGATGAAGCAATCAACAATATTAAATTATGGCTTGAGTGAAAGCCTCAATCAATTTGCTTGCTAGCTAGGTGATGAGCTGCCATCTCTCTTTTGATTTGTCATCCTCAATACGTCATGTATGTTAACATAAGATTTATGCGCTAGTTAACAATAAAATTTAAAAAAAGAAAATGTTTATGTAATCATTCATAATATGAAGTGAAGTGATATATAAATGAAATTAATAATTACATAGATCTGAACACGTAATATAAAGGGAAAATTTATTGCTGAAAAATAAACAACTGAACACAGAAACGGTATTTTAGTTTGACGTTCAAGATGGTTTTCCAGCAAAAGAAGCGGAAAATTTACCAAGGTAAAGACAAGAAAGAATATTGGACAGTTATAAGCAAGACAAGAAATATAAACAGGATTATAAAAAAGGGATAAAAGGGAATAAGTACCCACTTAATCTGCTGATTGGGAGTGCCGGATGCTGCATAGTTGGACGAACTGACAAAGAATCCAAAAGAGTAGGCCCACAAAAATCATCGACAAATTCCAGTGTGTGGTTTACTGTAATATGAAAATGTTCCTGAAAATAAAATTCTGTATTTAATATTATTTTGTTTTTCAAGAGTTTCTTAATTCAAGTATGGAGTTGTTTTTGGCAGATTGTTCCCAAGTATGTTGTATGGGATAATAATTAACTCTCTGCTGCTTATTTACTTGGAATGGCGTTTTGATATTGAAAAAGACGACTGAAAAATAAAAGAAGGTACGTACGTTGAGTAGTGCGGATCTGTATCCGACGATGTGCAATGTGCAGGGCCGTATAGGAAATGAACTTACAAATAAATTGATGATTATCGCACATATTATATTTAAGTGTACTTCAATACTTTATTGTCATTTACCACTCAACGCAAATCAACTCAGTGCTCCAAAGATTTACCTAGCTTCAAAATCAGATTTAAAGGTTCTAGAATGGTTTGAAAAGGCTACAAGAACTCTCGCCTACGATGTCTTTGAGTCTAAAACAAGCAAAATTGATTGGTTAGTTATTATTGTAGAATATAGATAGAAGGTACCTATATACTTACGGGTAAATCGAGAAGTATTGTAAGGGTTAATAAAGTTTTTTAACCATCACTCCGTATCTTGGTGGAGGTAGGCAGAAAGTACGGACTACCATTAATTCCTATCCAGGCAAACCTCTTTCGCTTCATTCAAGACCATAAAGTTTCGCGTAAATTGTTTTAACTCCAGACTTGGGCGTCCTTTGAGATGGACAACGTCGATCTAGGTCGGCCACGTCTCCGTTTACCTATTCAGTCAGTTTTATAGGTATACCCTTTTTGTCGTTCTTTCTTCATTCATTTTCTCAACATGCCCAAACCACCTCAATTTGATCAATTCCATTATAGTCACTACGCTAACATTCACTCCACATCCCTTTTTAATAATGTCATCTTTCCTACCTTATCAAGCAGTCTTTTTTCGCACATCCTACTTTAAGATCTCATTTCTACACCATTTATACCAACTTCTAGATACGCCAGGTAACTCAAGTAAATAAGCATTTTTAGTGTGTCACATCTCATTCCTATATACAAAAATATGGATGATTCTAAAAATTATATTGTAAACAAAACAGATTATTTTAACAAACTTGAAATTTGTTGCATCAAAAAACAGGTTAATGTTTTACTTATAAGCGAAGTCAGTGTAAAACAAAAAGTAATGAACAATGCAAGTAGGTATGTACTTGAAAAAAAGATAAGAAATAACGCAGTGAAAAACAGTGGAATGTAAAACAAAAATAGAGGTGGTTAATATCAACTAGGTGAAGAAGCATTGTACCAAGTCTAAGGAAAGGATCGGCCATAAAATAGCCTTAGCGAGGAACTCGTGAAAAAATAATTAGAGAAATAAATAAGAATGATGGAGCGACTCTGGCACGAACCATCACTGGTACTTGGCAGTTGGATGCCGCCCAATTCTTGACCGCCTCAGATATGCATACGTCCAGACTTTACAATAAAGCTCTATAGACTGCTGTAAGTTTAAAAACACTACTTGATTGATGCACTTTCAACCCTCTAATTGATAAATGGTTGGAACTTTAATACTACCCCAAGTTTTTCAAAGTTCCTTTTTTATTTTGTCGGTAATACTGAAGAATGAACTAAGTACCTCTTTTGTTCCTGATGCTATTTACGTTTGAATTGAGAGTCTATCTTTATTTTATATTTTATAGAAAGTGAAATTTGTGTTATAAAATAGTTATTCTGAAAATCTTATTAAAACATTTAACTTGTAAGCCATATATATGTTTATTTTATGCACTCGATTGGTAGTACAGTTGGTAATGGAATGCTCACTGAAAATCGTGATTTTTCTTACTTTGGACCCGAGTTGACCATTTTCACAACATATGTCTTAAAAATACTTTATATTAGGTACAAAATGTATTTGTTTCTGTGGAGTATATAGACTTATAACAAACAATAGGTCTAATGGTGTATTTTGTTTTACATTTTGCCTTGATTATACTTTATGTTTTCTCAGTTGTGGATGTTATTGATCCGGGGCCTTACCCTGCATTTTTTGTTATTGAATCTTCATAAAAAAAATTTCGAGACTTTTACGATCATCGGAGTCGAAACCAATGGAGATTAATTGAATCGTGTTTGGTAACGAAAAATACTAAAGCAATCAAGTATATAAAACGTTCTTCTTCTCAGTATTGAACCGTCCACTCCTGAACGAAGGCAACTTCCACCTTCTTCCACTCCTGTCAAGACTTTAGTTACAAAAAAAATATATCTGCAAAAATGTCAAGAACTAGTCAAGATTGGTATTTTGTTTAAAAGTAAGTAATTTCAGGAAAATTTTTAATTGAAATCATTTGGGGCAAGTAAAATAATACATTTTCTTTTCATGAAAATTAAACTCTTCTTCACTACACATCGATACAGAGTAAGTAAGTTCTATAGGGAGATATTTCACCCAATCACGAGCAGGCAATGTGCGTTAAAAATCTTAAATGTCAGACTGTAAAGTTCTCAATTGCCCTCTTCGGACTTTTCACTTCTTAAAGGTCGTTACCCATGAAATTTATTGAAGCAACCGAAATGAGAAATTTTCTCCCACAAAACATCCGGCAGTCCTCGTTTTTATGTTAAATCCAAATTGAATTTTCCGAATGTCCTAATTATTTTAGCTGTTTATATAGAAAATAAAATGTTGAGCTTAATTTTTTTTACAGAAATTTTGTTGAGGTAATCATTGTTTTGTGCTTTCTAGGTATGAAAAAATTACAATGTGAGTGATTAGCAGGGTTATTTACGAAAATGTTTCGAACCAGTCAAATAATATGAGAGTTAAGGGGGCTATGCACGATACTTGATGATTAATATTGGATGATTCGACGAATCCTTAACAAACGAAAATTAGCCTAACGTTCCATTGAAGAATGAACATTAAGAAAATTTTATTTTATCTGGAACGTCTCTTTTTTCGATCCATAACTCAAAAAATATGAAAGATACTTATAGATACGTAAATTGGGGGAAAATTTGAAGATTAATCTTCATATTAATTGATATTTTCTAATTTTCAAAACATGCATTTTAGCGTTATAAATCCCCTTAAAATATTATGATAATAAAGTTTGATCTGAATTTTTTTGCAAATAACCATGCTGAATGGCAAACATTTTTTGTAAACGCTTCTCTATCGCTGGATTCAGCATCAGTCCGCCCTTTCAAATGTTCGAATTTGTTTTTTCAAATAATTGTAAAAATCATCTCTAAGGTTGTTTTTATTAATTTATTTTCATAATGTCATAAAATTATCTTCCAAGATACTGAATATTTATAATTAGATATTGTTTATTTTAACGAAGTAAATTTTGCCTATCCAAATTTACGTAATAACTTGTGGTTAACAAATTAACTATACAACATGAGCAGGAAAATTACAAAAAAATCCCAAATTAAAAATATAACAACATTGTACGTTTAATGAAATAAACTTATTAAATTAACCAACGCTTTAACAATAAGTAAAATAATTCTACAGAACACACCTTCTATTAGTATTGTCACATTCTTGTCGTATGTGTTGTAATTATTATATTCTGAGAACAGTTGATGTGATAATAAAATGGCGTGTCTCTTAAATACGTTCTGTAATTATTACATTGTTAGCAAGTCAGAAAGCTCATTAGTGGCGACAGGTGTGTGAAGGCAAGAAAATTCCACAATTATTCTTGTTACTACCTGCTTTGGAATATTGTGGTTTTATCAGGGTGTACCTACTGAACACCGCATAGTCTTGGGGACATTCAAATTAACTCCTCTTGACTGTGGCTATTTATACCTCGTGTTTGTTGAATCCAAAAAATGGACTCTTCGAATCATTTTCATAACTTTATTGTGACTCCATCGTCAAGTGTTCCGATAAGATTGCACAGAGACCAACGCCAAAAATGGTGTTATGAATACAAAAGTCCTGAAAAGAGCTAGATATGATATTCAGAATGTCATCGTCTGGGGTCTGAGCCGCATAATTAAAAAAAAAAAACAATGCCATCTTCTCCATTTGATTAAAAAGGAAAATTATGAAACCTAAGGTCTGGAACTACAGAATGTTTTGGTTGCGTAATGCCGCCCATAGACGATCAAGCCTATCGTCATAATAAATTATGCTTGCTCACTCGAAGTGAACACAAATACACTTTTTGATATCTTTCACACTAACCAAAGGGTTGTGCCTTGAAAGCGGAAATGGTCGGCACGGCCCGGCCGGGATTCGAACCTACGACCTCAAATACGATGTGCGCATGAAAGCCGGCAATTGATACAACTGGACTATCAACCATTTCTTTTATTTAAATATATTTAGCCGAGACTTGCGATATGGCTAGCAAAATGACGATTTGATTAAAAAATATCGTAAAATACTTGCTCGTATATATGACGTTCATATTAAAAAAAAAAACATTTCTCGGAATATTTTCATTGAGTACCTAGGTACGCGTATCTCTGTTTACACTGCATGTAAATTTTGTAGGAAAAATAACAACTAACGACTCTAAAAATTCATTACTAATGTTCGATTTTTAAATGGAACAAACCACTACGGGCTTACGACCGTCTTCTACTGTTATTTCGAAGGCTGGCTTAGTGTGATCACTTTACGTTAACAACGTTCGCCATTAGGTGGTAATGCTTGTCTCCGAAACTCTTAATCATGAGAATTCTCAACATGTTCAACATGTCGAAAACTCCCATGAAACAAGTAGAAATTTAATAATTAATGAAAAATAGAGAAGAAAAGTTGGAAATTATTGAGAACAAGAGAGCAACCAAATTTAAAGACTGCGACTGCTGTCATATATTTGGCGCCAGGATATGACTATATCCATTTTTGTTACTGTCTCATATTTATTGCCTATTGGCTTTGTTGGTGCACAACGTTCTAATTATGTTTAGATTCTTGTGAACTTTTCAGGACTAGATCTTAAAGGAAAAATAACAACTAACGACTCTAAAAATTCATTACTAATGTTCGATTTTTAAATGGAACAAACCACTACGGGCTTACGACCGTCTTCTACTGTTATTTCGAAGGCTGGCTTAGTGTGATCACTTTACGTTAACAACGTTCGCCATTAGGTGGTAATGCTTGTCTCCGAAACTCTTAATCATGAGAATTCTCAACATGTTCAACATGTCGAAAACTCCCATGAAACAAGTAGAAATTTAATAATTAATGAAAAATAGAGAAGAAAAGTTGGAAATTATTGAGAACAAGAGAGCAACCAAATTTAAAGACTGCGACTGCTGTCATATATTTGGCGCCAGGATATGACTATATCCATTTTTGTTACTGTCTCATATTTATTGCCTATTGGCTTTGTTGGTGCACAACGTTCTAATTATGTTTAGATTCTTGTGAACTTTTCAGGACTAGATCTTAAAGGAAAAATAACAACTAACGACTCTAAAAATTCATTACTAATGTTCGATTTTTAAATGGAACAAACCACTACGGGCTTACGACCGTCTTCTACTGTTATTTCGAAGGCTGGCTTAGTGTGATCACTTTACGTTAACAACGTTCGCCATTAGGTGGTAATGCTTGTCTCCGAAACTCTTAATCATGAGAATTCTCAACATGTTCAACATGTCGAAAACTCCCATGAAACAAGTAGAAATTTAATAATTAATGAAAAATAGAGAAGAAAAGTTGGAAATTATTGAGAACAAGAGAGCAACCAAATTTAAAGACTGCGACTGCTGTCATATATTTGGCGCCAGGATATGACTATATCCATTTTTGTTACTGTCTCATATTTATTGCCTATTGGCTTTGTTGGTGCACAACGTTCTAATTATGTTTAGATTCTTGTGAACTTTTCAGGACTAGATCTTAAAGGAAAAATAACAACTAACGACTCTAAAAATTCATTACTAATGTTCGATTTTTAAATGGAACAAACCACTACGGGCTTACGACCGTCTTCTACTGTTATTTCGAAGGCTGGCTTAGTGTGATCACTTTACGTTAACAACGTTCGCCATTAGGTGGTAATGCTTGTCTCCGAAACTCTTAATCATGAGAATTCTCAACATGTTCAACATGTCGAAAACTCCCATGAAACAAGTAGAAATTTAATAATTAATGAAAAATAGAGAAGAAAAGTTGGAAATTATTGAGAACAAGAGAGCAACCAAATTTAAAGACTGCGACTGCTGTCATATATTTGGCGCCAGGATATGACTATATCCATTTTTGTTACTGTCTCATATTTATTGCCTATGTAAATTTTGTGTCCTCTTTCATATGGGTTTAATCATTTGCGTTTTTATGGAAATATTTTAATTACAGCTCAACGGTATGCAGCGGGTTTCACTCCTGGTGAATCAATTTTTTTAAAAAGGTTTCACAATACGATAATTATTTTTTGCAATTTGGTTATTTTTGCAAATGTTTGAAGAAACAAGAATGCCGACTGCTGTTTTAAAAAATGTGGTTCTTCCTTCCATCAAAACTAGGATGATGCGGTGACTCCTCCTACACCAAGTTTCGATCAATTGAAAGTTTTTTTTTTGACAAAATGGATGGTCTCTTGTCTTTTTCCTTATAGAAACTCAACGAGAAAAGTTCTTTTAACTTTGAAGAAATTCCGACTAGGAAAGTATATTCCTGACTAGACAACCAGCCTTTATCGTATATATTCATACTTAATCCAGTGTGAAGCATGTTGACTCCACAAAACTTCTCTAAGCCTCTCCATCTTTCTATACAATTGCACAGTCTCATCCCAGTTGAATCCATTAGCTTGCCAGTCCGTAGAGACTGTCCGCTTTAAAGTTAGTATTGACCCTGATGCTCACTGACTTAATTGTTTCATCTGGATTGTAGAAAATGCTTGTATATGGCACTCGAACACGCGGCCAAGCAAGCTCAATCTTTGATTATTTAAACTTTAAACTATGTACTGCTTGGCTTAGCTTAGGCATGTTTTTTAATATACAATATGTATATTATGTTGCCTATCTTATAAATAAGATTCCCAAATATCAGTCTAAAAACACACGAATTAATTTTTTGGACGCGACCGTATAACTCTGCAGTGAGACAGTACCGGACACTATACATACAAAAATACCATTGGGTTAATATAGTTGTTAATAGTCTTTATCTTACTACTATGTCGAAGGCTTGCTAAGTGAACTTTAACTAAAAGGTGATGAACGTCCAACTAGCAATTATTAGATCAATAAAAAATTGGAATATTTCTTGAACTATCGTCCTGTATAAGTAATTTGAGTATTATAGTATAATAAAAGATAGGCGTTCTATTACAGGACATGTTTTTAAAAACATTTTGAAAGCGTTTATTAATGAAATTTTTCACTATTAATTATAATTTGAGCTCGGCTAAAAACAAAGCTGATGATAGTTTAAACGGACTACATTTTAATTTACTTTATAGCTGCTAAATTTGGTTTCCGTTTATAAAAAAGTTCTCTACACGTTGGAATTTACATGTCGGGTTTTTAATCAACGAACGGAATGTGTAGTTGGAATATTTATACACGTTAGTCTATGACAGAATTATCTGTGTAAATAATCTTATTTCTATACAAAAATGATTTTCTGTGCGTGTGTCTCATTAAAACCCTAGAAGGACCTTTAGATAATTTTCATTTCAAAACATTCGTATAAGTTCAGGGTAAAGAAATATGGAAAAGTGCGAGGAAAAAATTAAAAGTAAAGACGCTTGATATGGAAATCGAGAATGATTTTCAAGAGTAGATCCTCTGGACTGAGTTTTTTGTGGTTAAATTTTTTTTTCACTGTGTATTTCTACCCGAAGACGGCATATTTTCGTCGGTTATACTGACGCCTTAATATAAAAGTGTTAATTTATTATTAACTAACTTTTTCGACAGACTTTGTCCTGTTGTCCTTACTATAAATATTGATTTGTAATTTATACAAAAATATGCTTGAATGTTAAAAAAAATATTTATGAAAGCTTGAAATAATTTCTTCAAAAATCTGCGTGCCAATGTTTTGAAACTCAATGGTAAGTAAATAAAAATTCTGTAGTTTTGGAAATTTTCACAAATGGACTTGTTGTCTGTAAATCTGTTCCATACTAATTTTATATTATATTTTATATAATTTGCTATCCATTTTTCGAATTTTTAATACTTATTCTGTTATACGAAGCGGAGAAGAATCCAATAAACTTAATATAAATCTGTTTAGATCTTGATTTATAAATGTTGCGCACTAACCCTACTTTATTTTATAATATAGATTTATTAAAGTGACGACCAAACTTTAAGCCCTCATTATTTTGAAAAGAAATGGAATCAGACGATCAAACAAAACAAAAAGTAAAAAACAAAAGTCAATAAAAATTTGGAAAATATCAAAATCTTAAGAAATAAATTACTTAAGCAGGAAACGAAATGGAATAATAAATATCAGTTCATTTCGTGATAAATTAAACCTATCATTTTGGCACCATAAAGTAGCTGGCGTGTTTTTATAAGTGACTAGAGTCCTACTAATCACATTAAAATAACTAACCAACTTATGCCGTGTAACGGGGCTTAAGGAGCATGCTCAAAGTTTCCGATTAGCATTTTGTGTTCAGCAGTACCCTTAGTATCAGCCATACCAAATATTTTTTTTATAAATTTTCTCACAAAACTCACGCTTATCAAACTGTGTGATTATAGTCAGAATTCAGGAATATTTCAATGAACTTAGTTGTTCAATTGTACAAAAGCGATCTTATACTATACTGATTAACGTGTAAAGATACGCGAATAGGAAATAAGTGTTTTAGAAAAATAGATTTATACTACAGATGGATTCTGTTATGGAAATAGGAACAAAAAAGTGTCATACCAGCTTGGTTTTTAGATGAACTGTGAAACAAGAAATATCAAAATATCTACTTGTTCTTTTTTAACATTCCTGATATCAAAGCGAAACTTACGCCACAACTGGGCGGACGAGCTGACTCTTTTTGTATGCAGATTTTTCAGCTGCGTTAGTGACGGATGCATTTGTATGTGTAGTAAAGATAAAAAAAAATCAATTATTTGAATTAGTAGTCAATATTTTGTTTATTTACTTTCAACCTTTTACAAAAACCAACCGTTTACATATTTCAAATGGAAGTGTTACAGTTTTCTATTAGATTTTTTCCACTAGGTTTTACGCAAGTTTCTTGTTCTGTCATTTTGAATTTATCTTTCACTTTGACGATATACTGTTATGTTTTTTTTTGGGTTATTCAATCAAGTAATTTTACAGTGGGTTTGATCAAAAATATATTTTTGTATTATACAAACTTATATTACATTAATATTTGTAAAATCCTAAATCTTGGAGGGGTTTCGTTGAGTGTCCTACGAGGTTAATGTTTCATCATCTATCTTTTTTCACGGGTCTTGGGATTCGAAACCACATCTTCAGTACGTCAATACCAAAGAAGGCGATAAACCGATGGGCTTCTGTTCGCTTCAATATTTTATCTTTAAGCATTAACCAACAATGCGATCACTTAGTTGCACATTGAAATCTCGTACTTAAGGTACAAGTGGCCGTGTAACTACCTGAAATATTAGTATTATCGCAGTTATTTTCAGTGGTGGTAACAACACGAAGTTAATAGGCAAAGTGGTAAACAGCCGACTAACGGTGTTTATTAACAGAAAACTTTTCGTGCACTGATAATTCGACAGGGTGCGTGTTTAAATTCAAATTGTTTCGACTCTCACTGATTTTCCACTAAACTCCACTTAAAATATACAGTGACGTGCAATAAAATTTTGACCACTCTCAAACTCAAATACTAATAAACAAGTACTAACCTATGCTTGAATGAAAAGAAAAATAAATAAATATATTGGAAGATCAGATTGAGTAAACGCTTCATTTTGTTTTGTTTTCTCTACGGATCTTTGAACCTGTCCGGGTATAAGAATGTTTAAAAAAAATATAATATGTAAGTACGTACCTATCTTCTTCTCTGGTTTCAATCCTAAGATTGGTTTGCAGCAATTCCCTATTATGTACGTATATCTAGCCAAATTAGGGTTGAAATTTTTGTTGGCTTTATTTTTTAAGCAGATAATTTTCACTAAGAACAGTTCTTTGCATACCGACTGCACAAAAGTTGCTATTATATGTTGCCTATGTTTCCAAATAGTTGAGCATTCTTTATAAATTTGATTTTTCAACAAAAAAATGTCAATGTGTATATACTGTCAAAAGATAAACATATTAATTTTTGAGGTCAAGATTTGTTTTCTCAATTCAGAATTCAAATTTTAATTAATCGTGTGAGTGGTATAGTATCGCTGGCACTTACAGCACAAAAATATTCGAACTGAAATTTCCAACATGAAAGATTTATAGTAGGTTTATTAAATTAGAACATTTCACAGGCGTGATTCGTGGTGAAGCTTGCTGTGTGTTATTATGAATAGTAAATTATTCCACAAGACTTATTTGTAAATTTAAAATAGTTGAGAAGTACTGGTTGCTCAATAGTTATTACGACCGGACTAAGACAAATGATCGGCGGCTGTTATACCTATTAGTCATGATCAGTGTTTTCTCATCGTTTTGTTTAAAATCGGTTGGTGCTCTTTGATAGATTTTTCACATCAAAACTGTTTGCAACTGAAGGTTTTTATATATTGTGTAGCAGCATTTGTGCTGAGGGACTCTGGATGTACTATTTCACCACAGGCAGGGATGATTCTGCCTTTCCTCAGTCCAAAATATGTCATCAGACCGCGTGTGGCTGAGGGTTTGTAGGTATTTATGAATAAGAGTGCTTTTGGAGGTAGATTATTAAACCTAAGAATAAAAATGTATACCTACTGAAATTTGGAACGTTAGAAAGAAAATAATGTAAGTCATTTAAGTAAACTCTCTTTATTTAATTCGTATATATTGATTGAAGTTGAACGATAGCGTAAAAGGCCCTGTCCTAGGTGGTCACATGATCGTGCGATTGCGATGATCGCATGAACGCGGACGCCCTGTTCAAACATATAACATTGTATGAACGTGTCCTAACTTGTCAGACGGACAGACGTAAATTCGATCGTCCGATGTGACCACCTTGGACAGGGCCTAACGAAAAGTTCATTAACGATAAACTGTAATTATTTACGTGTACCTACTTTTTAAATTCCACTATTTGTGATATGTTATGACAGTGTTAGTATAGTTATGACGTACACACGGTACCAAATAAGATAATAAGTTTTTTATGACCTTCTTTTATGTCAAGTGCACTAAGTTTAATGTAGACAAAATATCGTGTAAGGATGAAAACTATGATAGAGTATTATTACATTTGCCATGAATTAAAATTTATGCATAGATTAGTTTTTATTTTTTAAATTATTAAAACATAGTAGGTTGGTAAGTTAATGCTGCAGGTGGTTGACCATGACATTTCTACACGTTTTCATCAGCATCGAGTGCATCCTCAAGGAAGTCAAGTGGAACCTGTAGCCCTAGTATAAGTTTTCCATGATCGAATATCGAAACGATCATCGAAAGAGTTTCGAGAAATTTTCATACTTACTAAAATGAACGAATGATTCGTGTGATTGGTCGTCAGTGGTTGGTAGCCCAGCGGTTACGACGTCGGCTTTCGTATTGTTTCGTGCGGAGGTCGTGGGTTCGATCCCAGGTGCCGACCATTTTCCTCTTTCACGACACAAGCTTTAAGTAGCTTATATACTGTGAAAGAGTCAAAGGGTGTATTTGTGTTCACTTTGAGTGAGCACAGATTCATTTATTAAAAAAAAAGATTCGATAGTTTGAATTTAGAACAATAATTTTAAAAATAAAATCCATCTATGCATAAATTTTAATTCGTGGCAAATGTAATAATACTCTATAATAGTTTTCATCTTTTCACGATATTTTGTCTACATTAAACTTAGTGCAGTTGACATAAAAATGGTCATAAAAAACTTATTAATTTATTTGGTACCGTATGTGATAACTATAATAACTGTCATATCACAAACAGTGGAATTCAAACAGTATGTAGGTCATAAACACTGCGCAAGATCGAGCGCAATGGAGAGCTCTTGTTGCCTCCCTATGCCCCTAAGTGGGGTCTTAAGGGATTTTGGATTGGATTTGGAGTTTGAATTAAGAACACTATTGCACGCTAATAAGCGCTTATTTGCGTGCAATTTGCTTTCGATAAAACTCGTGGGTACTAGCCCCATAGGTTGGAGCCTGAAAGACATTCTTGGCGAAGAAAGACTACCTCGAAATATAATGACACAGGAGAGCGAAGAAAAAAATTGAGAAATTTGACAAAAACAACTTTACAGGTTTTTCTTTCTTTAAAACTTTACGTACGGAATGAAAAAAGTACAACATACAAAATGTTGAAAATCAAGGTACCTACTCTCTATATGAGGGCTGCATAATGTATGTTATGTTCAATGCTGATGTTAGACCATTGTAGAAAAGGTTTAATGGGTGCTACGCTTGTAATAATATATGGGTGAAGTGGGGTGGGGGTTAACAGCAACACTAAACCAGTCCGTGGTGATTTGTGTCATGATCACCCATTCGGCTTCACAACAAACTTTTCATTCCTCCACATCCAATACCAGGCCTGTCCAACTTGTTTGAGTTGAGCGAACTACTTTAAAATTTCTCAACATTTCGAGATTGAAATCGTTACATTGTTTCGTTATATTAAAGGCATTTGAAGGTAATTACTTTTCTACTTTTCATGGTGTTGGTTTTAATTAGCCGAGGATTTTCTGTAATATTCTAATTAGTTTATGCTCGAATGTGTTATTTCTGGACCGCGGTTGTCAACCTCTCCTCCATCTTTTTTAGAGCGTCCAGTATGTCCGCTGGTTGATGGTATTTCGTCTTCAGCTGTATTTAACACCCTCACCGGATCCGTTCTGTTTACTTGGTTTGACTAATAACACCATCTGTTTCTACTCCATCGCACGACTTCCTCTAAATCGCTACATTCCCGAATTTTTCTTTCTCTAGCTCGAATGGTAATTCCGTAATGGGGCGGAGAGTTTAAATTTCGGTAGTTCTTAGGAAACTTTTTATTCTCGTTGTTAAGGCATAGGTATTTATACAAAACTTCTAAAATTAGAAAGAAAAAACTTCTTTCATTTTAAACTCAATTATTTTACAGTTTTTAAAATCGAATATACTGTTTAGCGTATTGATATCAATATACGCATGTTACGTAATGATTCATAACCAAACTTTATTTATTTATTTATTTTATTAATTTTATAAAGTTATATAAAATTCTATTTATATATCTTATAACAATTATTATGTACACACAGTTAGCTTATAACTGTGATTTCTTAATATTTATCTTATTTTTATTACTTTGAACATAACAATAGAAGTTTTATCGACATATTGTGTGATAAGCGTTTCTATTCGATGGACGAATTTTTGACAGCTCATATAAGAGAGAACAACCCGCTCCTTCTATTGGACTGTTTGAATATTGATTTGAATTATACTTTAGGAACTGATTTAAAAAAAATGGACAGTGCAACGATCGTTTGTGTGTAGATCTACGATTCTGATCCTAGCAATCACTTGTTGGCCACGCCTGCAACATACCAACACACATTGTGCGACTGACGTAGTTTTTTTTTGTCAAACAAAGAATTATGTGTTCGAACAGATTGAATTCATTGTGAAAGCGATTTAATTTGTTGTGCTTCAGTTGCTAATCGAATAAATAAATTGGTAAACTTTGTGAAAGGGTGCTGAGGTCGTAAATAAAGATAAATCGTATTGATTCGCTGGTAGGAACTCGCTGTACTGCCTAGCGCCTGGGTATTTTGAGGGGCCCCTGATAAGAAAGTTTCGGTTTATTGTTGTTTAAACTTTGTACGAACATAACACATCGCGTAACATGCAAAATATGACGCATGTGTAAAATTTAGAGCACGTAGAATAAGACGGAAGTGAAAATTTTACAAACTGAGTGTGATACTTGCAAAATGTATACACGACAATCAATTTTACTAAAGTTCAAGCACATAAGTCAATTTCGCGTACACCTGAATTGACACATGCGTCATTTTTTGTGTGAAAAATTACTTTCATAATACAAGTGAGTATGGTAATTTATTGATTTTGCTTCTTGCTCTCTTTGTTATTATTTCATTGATTTAATTACAACGTTGGGAATTCGTTTACACACAAAATATTTATGTGTGTTTTCCACCTCATGTCCTTAAAGTGTGTAAATTAATTTATTATAATGGTTTCGTTATGTTAATTCGAGAATAGGGGTGGCTCGAACCCTTAATAAAATCATTTTATACATTGCATTGTAGGTACTTAAAGTGTTTCAATAATAAAATGATAGTTATACCAACATAATCTTCAAAAACATAGTTTCTTCTTTATAATATGTTTTGTACCGTATCAAACGTAAACGTTCAGTATATTGTCACAGAATAATATGAAAGATGTATTCGTTTGCCTACTATGCTAGTGGAAAGGATAATTATTATTATAAACACCTAAAAGTATAAAAAAAATATTGTTTAAGGCAAAAACAAATAATCGTTCACTTTTGAGGAGTCAAAATTAATATTTTTAAAATGGTCGTCATTTAAAAAAAGGCTCTTAATCAAATCGGCCTCATAAGTTGAAAAAAATATTTTTTTTTACCAAGGGAACGCTTTGGGTAGGCGGTATTAGTCCAAGATCAGTTGATCGGTGTTCTCTAATATAGATATTACTTTTTTGGCGATCTATTGGCGAGTCCTCTCGATGATGAAGATTACTGGGACAAGTTTCACTGACGCCTTTATTTTCAACTTCATATCGAATTGTGAGATATGTTTTTCACTTCTCATTATTTATTTATTAGTGACACCAACAGAACACTGAACAGGACAAACAAAAAAATCATGAAACAAAACAAAACGTGTTCCAAGAACAGGTGTCTCCCGCATGGTATCTATCACATTATTTGAGAAAGTATGAATTTCGAAGAATTTTAATAAAGATGAGCATGAACAAATATTTTATTAATCTCGTATCGGTGATCAAGAAAGGTCACAAAATTTTTATAATTTATTGCTATGGAAAAAATATCATGTAAAACACCATATAAAAACGTGGAATTTCAACCAATTTCTTTTCAAGACCGTCGTTTTGTTTCATCAAAAAAAGAACAATGCAAGGATATCATGTCGGTGCCAAAATATTCAGAACAAAACACTCCCAATAAAATGAGGAGATGTCTCGTAGGAAATAAAACTGGATGCATCTTACGAGTGTTGAGTGCAGTAGATAAATGGATAACTAGGGGTGATGTCACTGGCTTGCCAGGAACATGACAAATGAGACTCGTTTACTCGTTTCAAAAATACTCAAAAACGATTGCGAACCGCCGTAGCTCTATACCCCCTGAACCGCTCATATTATAATAATAACGGTGGAGTTCGCAGGAGCCCATTGTCTTTTTACGTCGTACCGCGATGTCGGTTGGGACAATAGGCAAATACATTATAGCAGACTGGATCATTTGTCATTCCACCGTGTATAGGCATTCGCGGAAGACATTCATCCCGAAATCTCAAATAACGGAGGAAGTTGGCCTTAATCGTCCACATTTTCATTTCGAAAAATATACGATTAAAAAATTCGTCTTTGTTAACATAATATCTTAGTTAGAGATTAATAAGGTTGTTACATTTTGTCACCGTTTATATTTTAAAACAAACATATCGTATCACACCTACACCCAACTGTTATTAAAATAATTCTCGTAAAGTTCTCTATTGGGTGATTTTTTTAGCCATATTTTTTATTTTTTATTTTTATTCAATCAAAAAATCGTCACTCAGCATAACAGGTACAAACCCTTTGCGCTGAGCAATGAGACATCAACATCATATTAATACAAAAAAACATCAAAACAATAATTACATTACACAGCGGACAATACAGTGCGCAATGACTGAACAAACAACACCGCGCACACTGGACACAGGTACATACCATATCCAATCCAATCCAAACTCCCTTATGACCCCACTTAGGGGCATAGGGAGGCAACAAGAGGTACCATATACATATACATATCTTCTTAAGGATAATAAATCTTGCTTTCCAATAATGTGGCAGACCTTTGTAGCCTATATACTTAGTCGCCAACTTCTGGTGCATTGTTTCCAAGTGTTTATTTTTATTTGGAAGAATGTAATTTGTGCGAAGAATGACTCCGACAAAACAGTTATGTATGATATTTATAAGAAAGAGAAGAATGCAGTTAAGAAACTTGTGTGCTTGAAAAAGAAAAAATTAGAGGATAATGAATGTAAAAAATTAAGTGCGAATGTGAATGGCAATTTAAAGCTTTTTTGGAAGGAAGTGAAAAGGAAAAGGTCTGGGAAGGATGAGAAAGTGAATTGTTTGAAAGATAAAAATGGATGTATGCTGACACAGGAAAAGGATATAGGTCTGAGATGGAAAGAGTATTTTGAAGAGTTGTTTGAAACCAAGGATGGATGCGGCAGTTTGTGCCAAGTAAGTATAAATGGACAGGGTGATGAGAGTCAGCAAATCAGTATGAATGAACTTATGAATGCGCTTAAAAAAGCAAAAAATGGGAAAGCGTCAGGGTGCGATAGGGTAGCAACGGAGCTTATCAGGTATGGCGGCCGAGTGACGCTGCAGTGGTGCCTGGAGCTTTTCAACTTGTGCTGGACGGAAGGCCGTACCCCAGGTGACTGGAGGAAAGCCATTATCTGCCCTCTGTACAAGGGGAAGGGCTCCCGGTTGGACTGTGGCAACTATCGTGCAATCAGCTTGTTGAGCAACGTGGGTAAATTATACAGTAGAATTTTAGTAGAAAGGGTTAGAACAATAACTGAAAATAAAGTTTGGGATGCACAAGGGGCTTTTATGAATGGGAGGGGGTGTGCCGATCAGATCTACGCTCTGCGGATGATTACGGAGAAGCTTTTGAGTAAACATCAGAAGCTTTTCTGTGCATTCGTAGATTTGGAAAAGGCATATGATAGGGTAGACAGGGGTAAATTATGGGAAGTTCTATCAATGTATGGAGTGAATAACCGGTTGATTCGTGCCATTGCTTCGCTATATTCGGAAAGTACTGCGTGTGTGAAGGTGAACAGTCACCTTTCACCGGAGTTCTATCTTACGAAAGGTGTGAAGCAAGGGTGCGTCATGTCACCCTGGTTGTTCAATTTGTTCTTTGATTTTTGCGTCAGTGGGTTAAAAGATATAAATATAGGGGTTGAATTGAATGGTATAAAGGTATGTGCGCTTATGTATGCAGATGATTTAGTACTTATGGCTGAGTGTGAAAATGATTTGCAAGAACTTGTGTCAAGTGTGTTTGAAAATTGTGCAAAAAATGGTCTAAAAATGAATGTAAGCAAAACAAAGGTGTTGGTATTTGAAAGGGATGAAGCAAGAACGAATTGCAAAGTAACCGTAGAAAATGAATGTCTTGAGCAAGTGAATGAGTATGTGTATTTAGGAAGCATGTTTAGTCGGGATGGAAAGTGTGAAAAAGAAATCGAACGTAGGAAAGTTGCTGGTCGCAGGGTGGGCGGTGCATTAAGACCTATAATGAGAAACAACAACGTCTCACTACAAGCAAAGAAACTAGTGCATAACGCAATCCTGCTACCATCGATGATGTATGGTTGTGAAACGTGGACATGGACGAAAAAAGAAGAATGTAGTATAAATGCAGTAGAGATGAAATCTCTACGAAGAATATGTGGAAAAACTTTATGGGATATGGAAAGGAATGAAAATATTAGGAAAGAATGTGGTATGGAAGTAAGTGTTGTGACAAAGATGAAAGTTAATAAGTTGAGATGGTTTGGGCATGTGGAAAGAATGGATGCAAACAGAATGACAAATAAAATTCATAAGGCTGAAAGGAATGGTGTAAGAAAGCGTGGGCGACCGAGAATGACGTGGATCGAACACATCGATTCCGTCCTCAAGGAAGGCCAGGTAAGAAGTAAGAGAAATAGGAGAAGCTGTATGAGAAATGGTATGTCGGTGGAAGAAGCGAAAGAAGTATGCTTGGATAGAAAAGAGTGGAGGTCCGTTCTCTCTGCCTACCCCTTACGGGACACGGCGTGATGGGTAAAAAAAAAAAAAAAAAAAAAAAAAAAAAAGTTTATTTTTACTCTTCGTGATTTCTTTTCAGATCGGCGGGGACTGGTTTACTGGTAGAAAATAATTTTTAAATATCTAGTTCCGCCGGTTATACTGGTAACTATAGGTGTTGGGCTATTTTTGAACCACAAAACTTCGATTTTTATTCATCAGCCATTGCATGCTGTGAGGTAGCTCACCAAAATAGGAAGATCAATGGACGCTTCGTTTTATCTGTAGGTAAAAGTATTTGGTGGCTATGTTAAGTTAGCCTGATATAATGAGTCTAATGTTTTTTTATTCCCTTCTGGACTCAGCTGTTTGAATTGTCTTAGGAAATATCTTTTTTCTTCGGTCAGAATTATTTTGGAACTAGCTTATACCCGTCTTGCTTTATGTTTTTGATTCCGATTGTCAGGCTTGATCGGTAGGTAATTAAACAGGTTCTAGTCTAGCTTCCCATTGCTTAACAGACCTCTATAACTGGCATAAGCACAGGAAAAGAAGAATGACACTTTTAAAATTTTTGTTTCACCGACCTCATAATATTATACGAACCTACCGACATAATTTGCAAGTTTTCATAGAGAGAGAGATAGCTCTATGGTTTGAATCTTAGCTACATTCCCTAATGTGTGATAATTAATTAGGCTCTCCACCCATAGAGGGTGATTTGCGCTATCTGTCAAACTTCAAAATGGAGGAATCATTTTGCAAATTTTTTCATTAAATGTTTATTTATTGAGAATAATAAGATTTGAATAACATTTATATGTATAACAATTCAATCTACAATTATTTTATTACATTTTCATACCGTAATACCAAGATTCCATTCAACTTTACATGAGTAATTTTGTTTCAAAAAGATGGCTTACTGTTTTTTTGAGAAATTTGTATGAAGATCCTAAAAAATAGAGTTTTTTAAATAGCTCTAAATATATTAAAGTTAATGCAGCAAATTGTATTTAAGAACCTTCTCAAGTAAATTGCACCGCTCTGCACAGATTCATATCTGACGTAGCATTTGTATTTTGAGCGTGATGTTCACATATACGATAGAAAGCACACAAACATTTCTGAATTATTATGTAGATTCATTGAAACTGAGCAAAATTAGGCCCAGTGGAGAGCTCTTGTTGTGTCCAATGTCCCGCATGTTTGTTAGATTGAATCATTGAAATTAAAAATGATTAAAGTTTATAGTTTCAAAAAGGCCGTATTGCTCGAAATTCCCCTACATAAATCCAGATAGGATCATTAAAAAATGATAGTTGGTACATGAAGGAAATTTTCTCTGTTTCCGATGCAAAACCACAGTCGTGAATCATAAAGTGTTGTACGTACAAAAGAAAAAGGTATTGTATTTTTTTGGAAGACAAAAGGAGAAATCGCGCATATTGCGACGGTAATAGCTACATCAAAACCATTTCCTCTCCACATAAAGACCATCCTTAATACTTCGACAAATAGACTTAGGCGCGAGGCGCGGAGAAATAAAAATATTTTTCCCATCCTACCGTTTATACCATGTTTCGTCCCTTTCTACCCCAGGAATGTATTTTGAGGATTGCGCGACGACATTTTCGATGTTCGAGTTTTCTTTTTCGATAAAATCCAGCGAGCGCCCATGTACACACATCGTAATGCCGTCTAGCCAAATATATTCATAAAGATACATCTCATGATTTCATGCTCCTTAGCGTTATGAGATTTTTTGTTATCATGAAACATGAGTATGGTTTCACGGTAACTGAATTGCGCTGTCATCTGAATTACGTCGTAAAAAATGTTTTAGTTTCGATTGCTATGAGAGCTTTAAAAATAAGAAAACTATCTGCTTTATTAATGTATAAATAAACGAAGAATAATTTGTAAAGCACATAATTTATGTTCTGATATCCTAGAAATGCTGCTTTAGTACAGCGGTGAATTATGTCAAATTGAACGTTGTCCATGTAAAACAAAATGGCACAGTTTCTTAGAGAGAGAAGTAATTGACACCCTATTTTTTTCCATTTTCTATATGTACTTTAAACGACAGTACCGCTTATCTAGATCTAGGATATCAGAGCTTTAGTAGTACCTAATGTGTGATCTTCCGGAAAATAAAATATAGTATGATATACCTAAAACTAAAGCAATAAGTAGGTAAAAAACATTTATCAAACTCCAATAGATTTTTTCATGTAATGTCATAAATATTTTAAACTATATGTAGGTATACCTTTCAGCATCTGTGTTGCATTCGTGGATGAAAATAATTTCTTCATTCATTTCTGGATCGTTTTTATTTGTAACCACCCGAATAATATTAACCGCTTAAAGATGAACCTCTTAACTACCTTAATGTCTCTCTCATAACGAGGCTTAAGATCCGATGCCAAAAGATATCACGAACAACGGTTTCATCCAAATGAATCTAAATAAAGATGCTTAAGATTTGATGACGACATGATGGTAAAAACAAAAAAAAAATGAAGTTCACGTTCATTTGTTTTTTTTTTTTATTATTTCAGGTCTTGTCTTAAAAATACTTCTACGTACTTCCGATAGACGGCCATAGTATAAGTAGTCAACTACATCCGGAAGTGTGGCGGGCGAAGACAATGCGAAATTATTGTCATTTTACCTGAAGGTAGTTAAATGCAAAAGAGAAATTTGGCAAAGACATGACATCACATTGTTTCCTTTCAATGGCTGCTACACCATTGTTAAAACTGTTCTGCAATGCAGGTGGTTTGAAAAGTCTAGCTTTGCCAAAGCTATCCGAGGGGAGGTTATGATATTTCTGAAAGAACGGAAGCTTTTCACATTATAACGGAATATGAGATGACGTCTAATATTATTTGGCCCGGATGCGTTCTTTTTACAAGCCACGGTGTGCGGTTCAGGTAGATTTATCGAATCTATTTTTAATTTTCTCATATTGCCATCATCTGCATCTCCCTCACCCTAGCTCCCTCTATTTCCATCATCCCTGCCGACGTATTGCCTTACTATAATGCTTTGAGGTAGGTATATTTTACTCCATCTGTAATATCTTGCACCAACACTAGGTAAATATTACTTTATCATAGGAGTAAAAAAGTATATTAGTTTTATATATAAGTACTAGCTTTCCCGACAGACGTTGTCTTGTCTGGTCTAACTATGAATATTGAAAAAGAATTTAAAAGAATGATAAAAATTAGGTAGGTTCTTTAGATGCATCTGTTTGTAACCACATAATATTTCCCATCCGAATTCTTTCAATCGAATCAACTTTTAAACAACTGACAGTTCGTGTCAAACGACATTTTGATTCAAAATTAGATTATTTCACTTTTCGCGTTTTAATTTATAAAAAATGCGCTTCAATGTTAACAAATTAGAAAAAAGCTTGAAAAAAATCCATCAATAATCTGCGCGTCAATATTTTTAATGTCAATGGTTGTCAGGTAAATAAAAATTTTGTTTCTATAGAATTTTTGTCAGGATGGCGTTGTTGTATCGAAATTTGTTCCATAATAACTTTAATATTATGTTTTATATTATTTGATATCCATTTTTTAATTTTTTAATTAGTTATTCTGTTATCCGGAACGGAGAAGAATCCAACAAACTAAAAATGATAAAAATCTGTTCAGCTGAATTCGAGTTATAAGTGTTCGCCCTAACTCGACTTTCATTTATATTATAAGATTTAGTCTAATAGTTTTCGTAAAAAAGTAGGACATTGAATACATATAAAACATCTTTAGTGAAAATATATCACTTTGAAAATATACTTGCAATTTTTTTCATGAGATATCTATACTACTATTATTGCTCCGCTTAGTGGCAAAGGGATGACGGAAATGTCCACTGGGCTCGATCTTTCTCAGATTGTTCAGTAAAATAAATAATATAAATAGAGGTTGATTTTCAAATCAGATATTTCTACAAGGGGTCATATTTTGAAGATAACATCTATCACAGTAAGTATTATCACTAATCCAAGCGGTATATATTAACTTTTAAACCCAGGATTTTTATTAATACTAAAATTCAGCTTCTGGGTAGGTACCTAAATTAAAATATCTTTATATTCCGAAGATGCAACTTAGGGAAATTTATTATGATTAACGCTGACGTAGAGAAGTTCAGCTTTCAGTTAACTTACGTATGTGGTATTTTCGTACCTATTCAAATTCTTAATAAAACTATTTCATATTCCCAGGCATGAGCTAGCTCGCGTATAAAATGTTTGTCAACATTTCAAGGAATTTCTAATAAAGCGAAAAAGAATTTCTTAGACAATGCACACCTATGCCACGTTATATTCAGTCTGTGCCAGTCGTGTGCTGGAGATATGAGGGAGGAAACAAATCCTTCTGAAATTCGAAGGGGCTTTAAACTGGGATGCATATGAATATTATATGACATAGAACTGATTCAACTTTTTCTTATTGTCCAAAAGAATATCTGCAAGTCAATTCAAATATCTGAGTAGCATTATCACTCAGGATTTAGACCCTGACAAAGAAATAAAATGCAGGACATCCTTTAATAAAATGAAAAATCTCCTTTGTGACGACAACCTCAACCTGAAATTAAGACAATAGATGGTCAAATGTTACGTGTGGTCAGTTTTACTGTACGGCGTAGAGGCATGGACCCTCAAAGTTAATAATAATAAATCGCCTCGAAGCATTTGAAATGTGGATCCATCGTAAAATGCTTAAAATAGCCTGGATCAACATCACAGAGGTCTTACGCAGAGCCAACATGACCAGAATTCAATTAAGATTCGTAAGACTTCGTATTTTGGTCACATAATGAGAGGTGAAAAATATAAGGTTCTACAACTCGTCATAAAGGGGAAAATAGAGGGTCGCAGAGGAGACGGTAGAAAACAACTTTCCTGGCTCCGAAACATTCGTCAGTGGACCGGACTGAGAACTGTGGGGGATTTGTTCAGAGCGGCTGAAGATAGGGAGGCTTTCTCTCAGGTGGTCGTCGACGTCGGGGGGACCCGATAGGACACCGAAAGAAGAAGAAGAACAAGTGTTGGCGTATATTTTGTTTTGAGTATAAATATATGTATGTACCTATCGTTATATAGGGTGGGGTAAAAGTCCCGCTACCATTTTGATTGCTTATAACCTTGTTCAAAGAAAAGATAAGTAGGTTTGGTTTTCATAAAAAAAGTTTATTTAGTCTTTACTCTTTTTTCGTTATGATTGGAAAATTATTTCAGCTAAATGGTGACCGTGATTCGCTATGCAATTTTCGGAAATTGAAGATGTTACAGGTGTCATGAAAAATGCCTTAAAAAGAGCCGAAAGTTATATGCAATCAAAATGATAGCGGGACTTTTGCCCCACCCTATATATTCAATTCTTTTTCCTGTTTAAGATTTTAAGATGTGCTTGGATTTAGTGAGGTGGATCTCGGTCGTCTCTCTTGTTCTTAAGCGGCTGCTTTAAGCTGTTTTCTATGAGGCCGTCGTCTTCAATCCAGCCAGTTATGTGGGGAAAATTAAAGTCCATTTTTCTCAGATGTGCATTGTGCAAACCTGAAACCTTTTTGACCTTAATAAAAAAAGACCTATTTTAAATCCCAGGTATATAGAAATTTTGTTTATTCATTCACTTCCAGAAATCGATGAAATACAAAAAGTGATTGTGCAATAGTGACTCTTTTAAAAAAATATATATAAAGAAAAAATAAACAGTGACATTTGAAAAATGACCTCACTATGCGGGTACGTGAATAGCTGAACAAGAAATGAAATCATTTTTGAAACAATTTATATTTTCAATTTTTTTTTAATTAAGGACTATTAATATTCCAATTTCCCGTGTTTTCCTTTAATTTCTTATAACCCTTCTTCTCGCTTTGTGTTATTCAAAACCTCGTTCAGCATTTTAATTTACCTGAAGCCTTCAATTACAAGTCAGGGATATTATTACAGTGTGACATAAAAAAGAAACGAAGGAGTTTTTTAAAAGTGTTTGAGTTACATTCAAATTTTGAAATGCTTTTTTTTTAATTATGCACCCTGAGATGTTATTTTTTTTAAATAAAAAAATAACGTTTATTTAAGTATCCTTAAGATAGAGTTCTTACCTACATAAATATATTTTTTTGTGTCTTACTACTTTTCCTATTTGGTTCATCAGAGTAAGATCATCAAATAACAGGTGATAATATTAGCTTTAAAGAATACCTCTATAGTAATTTTGTTATCCTATGATAAATTTTCCAGGTCGCACTTCCCATCAAACATAAATAATAACCTATGTATTAATTACATTTTTCGTTCTTTTTTATTTTTAAATCATCGTTTTAATTATCTTTTTTTATTTTGAGAATATACATGTTTAGGTATGCACATATAATACCTTTCTTTAATTTTTTTAACTTAATATGCCTACGCAGTGAAAGATTTTTTTGAGTTTTTTTTAAATGTTCAGACGCTGATTGTACCCACCTAACTATGTACAATAGCTATACGGGAGATACCTGTTATTGGAGCGCTGGATATTCTATGTGTATGTTTTATATTTTTATTTTGTTTGTGTTGTTCAGTGTTCTGTCGGTGTCTCTATGAAATAAATAAATAAATAATTACAGCCGTTTAATGTTTTTTGTCTGTGTTTACTCAAAGTGAACACAAATTCATTTTTTGACTCTTTCAAAGTAAGCTAGTAAAGGCTTGTATCGTGAAAGAGGAAGATGGTCGGCACCTGGGATTGAGCCCACGACCTCCGTAAGAATCAGTACGGAATCACATTTTGGTTAAATAGGTAATTATTTGTCTTTTTACAAATTTGAATAGGTACAATATGCATAGATGGGATCATAGGACAACGAATATGTCAACAACTAATGACTGACTAATACTGATCGATTTTTAAATGGTATGAACAAACCACTACTAGCTAACACCGTCTTCTACTGTTATTTCGAAGGCTGGCTAAGTGCGACAACAACAAACTGTCGCAATTAGGTGGTAATGTTCTGTTAACCGATACGTAATCCTAATAATTATGTTGAGAATGAATTAACCATGTTGAGAATTCTCATGATTAGGAGTTTCGGAGACAAACATCACCACCTAATGGCGAACGTTGTTAACGTAAAGCGATCACACTAAGCCAGCCTTCGAAATAACAGTAGAAGACGGTCGTAAGCCCGTAGTGGTTTGTTCCATTTAAAAATCGAATATTAGTTGTTATTTTTTCTTTAATAATTATGAGACTTTAAAACATGTTCAACATAATCCCATGCCGCTGGGCAGGATTCGAACCTGCGTCCCTCGAATCGTCGTCCCATGCAGATACGGTAAACACTGGGCCAACTACCCCGACGCTTACTCCTTCATAATTCGTTATATAACAAGTAGAGGTTATGAGATATAGAGCCATCTTTTGGATTCTCAACCAAATTTATATTACGGACACCTCTTAATGGAACACTGGTGAATTTTGTATGTGTTGTGTCTTTTTGTTATATCATGTTTAAATCAGTGTTCTATTGGTGTCTCTAAAAATTGTAAATAAATAAATAAAAATAGATAGTTGCTGCCATACAGTTGGCGCCAGGATATGAATATATCCTTTTTTGTTGATGTCTCATCTTTATGCTTTTTTGCTTGATTGATACATAAAGTTACAATTTTTTCCAGATTTTTCTGCCCATTTTTAAGGACTAGATTACAGGACAACGTCTGTCGGGGGAGCTAGTAGGTAATAATATATAGTTCTGTTGGCTTCATGTTTTACGTTGTACATGAGTTGTATTATTTCAATATTCCTTTAGCGACATGTCGTAATAGTATAAAAAGTTTATCGTGGAATATTGTACGCAGATAGTGAGGGTAATTTCACATAAAACTTACATCTCCAGTCGCTCTCGACACTTTTTACTAAGGATAAGGTCAATGTAATCTCACTATTGAAAGTCCCCAAGGAATACTCTGGAACAGCGTCGTTTTACCGAGACGTTTATCCTCTACTCCTCCCTATCCCAACTTGCCGGCTTCTGAGGATTATAAAGCAACATTGAGTGGATTTCATAAGGTCCTGTACTGCGCAAATACCCTCTTATATCTAACATGTATCTAATATTTTCATATCTTATGCTCTAGATACACGACCGTATATTACTTACAATAAAAAAAACAATACCTATATCAAGTTGTACTTTTTTTTATTTTGTTGAGTCATATTTTTTTATAGTCGAAAAAAAAAATGCTATTATATTACTGTTCTGTAACATTTGACTCATAAAGCTAATGTAAGAATTCTATAAATTAGTGTTGTTATGACGCTTTTCTTCAAAATGCAACAGTTCTTTTTATTTTTTATTTTCCAACTTTTACATAGGTACATAGATATTTGTGGTAAGTAGTAACATATTTGGAATTTATCACCTCACTAGACGACAGCCTCACTAGGTATTGTTTTAATAAATATACTTATATGAAGTATGGATCTTTCAAGTTACAACAAGGAAAGAAATTATTTTTATGAAAATCTGTTTTGTTTTTGCATATTGAACGAATGTTATTGCACCGAAGTATGAATGCACCGAAGACCCGTAAAAATTTGGAAGGCTCTACGGTGCATTCATTATCTATGATTATTTGTTTATCTTTGTATTTTAGACTTCCGTCTCCTTCTTCTTCAGCCATGTCAAAAAAAGGAATTCGTGTTTTTCAATCGCTTCATTAATTTTAAGAGAACCAGATAATTTTCCCCAATTCAAAGTTTGAACATGGTTCTTCGAGCCGGATACTTTCCCCCAATTTGATGTTTCAACAGTAGGGCTTAATTAGTATTGAAATAGTCTGATCACTGTCAAGAATAACAGCCATTGTCATTTGGTAACACATTTTTAGTGAAAAAAGTTTTGACAATGTTTTGACAAGCAGACTGCGTCTATAACAAAAATTGTCAAGCTTTGTGAAAATTTTAAGGTTGTGGTCAAATATTGCACAAGAAGAGTAGGATATTAGAATTGACATAATTAAGAGTTAAATAAAGCTTATTTTCCTTATTTTGTTAGGACTGCGTTCTGTCTGGATCTTCTTGCTTCTACGATGCGATAGTCCAACAAAATTTCGATATCTTCAGTGGTCTAGCTTGAGGTCGTCTGCTTACAAAGGGCCAAGGTCCATAAAGCGAATTCATCATAGACCTTTAAAAAATAAACTCAATTGATTTTTTTAAGTATTCGTTGTACTGATAAAGTTTTTCACCATGGTTTTACAATCAAAATTAACTACTGGTCCCATCAAATAAGACATATCAATTTACGCAAAAACCGACGAGTTTTATAAAAATGTTTTTACAGTGAAATTTTTCTATCTGTAAAAACCGGCATGCCTGACAAAGCTAAAAGAAAGATTTTGTTATAGGTAAGTAATCAAATTATCACCTTCGCTCAAAATTTTGAACAAATGAGACATGTAAGACATTGTCTCAGATAAAAATGCTTTGGTGACGCAAGGTTATTATTCTAATTACCAAAATTCATCGAAAGATTGATGCTGAAAATTTCTCAAACGATAGATTATGATTATGATTTAGGAATATGATAGACAGAGAGTACTTGATTTTTTTTACATGTAAGTCTTATGTTGGTGTAACGTGTATTGTTCTGGCTACAGCCTGTAGATATATCCTACGAGTAGGTAGATGGAACATCCCACAAAATGGTGTTTGTTGCGGCACTGCCTGGGGCTCTGTATTTCTCATAGACATATTAACATTCGCCAACATACGAGAGAGTACAACATTGTTGTATCTACACGTCGCTGTACTAGTGCGAAAGTGCTTATCTACGATAATCGGATTTTAAGAAATCTAATCATGATTAATACATTATTTCATACATTAGGACAATTTTGCCCTAAGGTGCCTTTTTATAGCAAAAGTTGAATTATACGCTCAAACATGCAAATTAGCCCCATTACTGAAATTATGCAAAATACGGTATTTAAATGGGTCGTGATAGCACTAAAAGAATTTTGTCGATAGGAAGGGGATGCGCGCAAAATAAAAGTGGCAGTACCTTTGCCACAGGATATAAGGCAAAACGCCCAAAATTTGTAGACAATTGGCAGCCGGTATCCAGAAAAAGGATTTATTAAAGGAAAGTTATCAAAAATGATCAAAAGCAATCAAACCAAAAAGCCGGCCCCGGACAAATCAAGCCCACCGTGAACTACCCCTAAACCAACCATTAATGTGGGGACCTAAGCCCCAATCGGGAGCATAAGGAGGCATCAAGAGTTCTCCATTGCGCTTGAAGGAGTCCGAGGCTTATTGTGCCTTTTGATTGTTTGATTGCTTCGATCGAGCTAGGAGGTCGGTATCGTGCGGGTCGGGTTTGCTGCGGATTGGTCTGCACCGGGCTGGCTTGCGGTGTGCGGGGTGCCTCAAAGGGAGAATATGTATGTATGTATCAAAAATGATAGATTGATAGATTTTTAGTTAGATAATATAGTTAAAATAGGTCGTCTCAAAAGTCGTGCCATCAACCATTATGTTCGAACACAATTTTGAATCCCCTCATTATGCAGATCAACGAAGATGGATTAATCGCTCAATTTGACGGCGGATGATCCAGTTAAACAAATTGAGAATGCAACGGATTCAACGGTGAAAGCGCTGCTTAGGCTTGCACAAAAGAATCCTACCGAGGGATCTACAAACTAGTATTGAAAATAATCTTCTTTGCCTTATAAACTGATATACACGGTATAACAGCGATAATAGATAAACCGAAGCAGGGAGGTAGAGGACCTCAATACCTATCGATTCAACCCAGATTGTAAGTATGTTCAGCGAGATTGCAAATTACACTCTGTTCGCTTTAGGGGATCATGCTAAAAAGCACACTTAGCTTGTGTATACTAAAGTATCAATATAAATTTTTTTTTTCACTAAGACACATAGTTCTGTTATTGTATGAGTGGTTAAACACAGTTTTTATTAACTGCGTGCTTTGTTATCCACTACCGCTGTTACATCGTGGATACCTAACGAATGTACCAAAATTAATATAAGGGTTTGCAATTTCATTTTTTTTTTCAATTTACTTTGAATTAAAAGCGTTCATGAAGTTGTCACTGTATTGCATCGACACGTCGTCGGCGCTTTCGTCTACTTTCATACGTTTCTCTCTCAAACCTTCCATGATTAAAATAACGTTCGCTCTGGATGAGAAAATCTACATAATATTATTGTAGTATTTTTCAATTACGAAAACATCTTTCGCATGTGCAAAAAAATGTATTAAAATTTATGGAAAAACAATTATTACAAGTATTTTAAGTTTTACGCCGAAAATTGTTAATTTTAATAGGATTCTGATAAAATTAATTTATGAAATTCAATTAACAACCGTACATGGTTACTACTTCAAGAATACCCTTTATTTGCGTTATCTACAGAGTAGCTTGGATACGTTAAATATGAAAAATGCTCTACATACGTTTGCAAAATATATTTCTGCTGTACCAGAACAGTATAAAGAGTAATAATAATAAAAGCTTGTTTTATTTAACTCGACATTCTACCCTGCAAGAGTGATTTTTGTATATAATAATAGTATTAACTAGGCTTTTCCCATGAAGTAACAGCAATGTGTGTTTTTTTAAATATAAATAATATCAATAAAAAAAAACAGTACAATAGGGACATTTCAATGGAAACAAGTTTAGTCATTATAAAAAAATAGAAAAATGCAAATATAGGGTATTGCCATCAATTCTTAATACATTATCAAAAGTTAATAGTACAATCACAAAGTTCAACCTGAGTCGGATACTTTGGTATATTTTAATAATTAATTCAAGCAGGAATATAGAAATAAATTCATCAGGTATAAATCAATATTTATAATATGAAGATGTTAATAATTATTAAATACTCGCAAAAGTTTTAAAAATGGACAAAATAATAATATATCAATTGATGTGAATTGTTTGTTATTTGCTTGAAACATATCATTTTAGAATTGAGGACTTTAAAATATTGTTTGGTTATTTATTTATTTATCGTATGGTCTTACAATGTATGTCACATTTCATGTAGGTTAATATTTCTTTTTCTTTCAAACAAGTAAGAATACATAAAAACAGCAATTAAAATATTAAACAGTTATATCTCCTATTGGATTGTCAAATCGGTAAAAAGAAAGTAAATAATTTAAAAAAGATAAAATAAATTATACATAATTATGGTTAATTTAAAAGGTTAAAAACAAACAATGGTATATTGGAATTGTGTCTCCTTGTCAAAAGTTAAAATTGCTGTGGTGTAAGTATTCAATCGCCCTTTCGTTAAGATGAATGAAATCGAGGAAGTCGCCATCATAGGCTCTGGCCCTGCATTCGGAAACTATGTGTCGCACCGTCTGCCTTTCCGCTCCACAGTCGCACTCAGCGGAGTCTAGCCATCCGCATTTGAAGAAGAAGTCGGCACATCTGCCGTGACCGGTGCGGATTCTGTTCAGTGCTGTCCAGTCTCTTCTAGGCAGGTTGAAACCGGGTGGTCTGTTAGTTATGCACGGCATACCACTAGTCTCTCGGCTCGAGGCCTCATCCCATCTAGCCCGCCAACTCTCCACGCTATTAAAATTATTATCGTAGAGACTCTTTCCTGTTACAAGTGGAGACTTTCTTGATTTTAGTCTGCTGGTCGACAAGAGGTAGTCAAGGTCCTGGTTGGCTGGGAGTGCTGGGTACTCCATAAGTTTTCTGTACTCCCTAATCAGAGCGCTCTGTCTTCGGAGGTCTTGCGGTTGTATGTGGCTTAAGACAGGCAGCCAGTGTACCGGTGTAGATCTAAGTGTGCCTGAGATGATACGCTGGGTGTTGTTAAGCTGCACATCTACTAATGAAGTGTGTGAGCTGTTAAGCCACACGGATGAGGCATATTCCGCTGCAGAATAGACTAGGCTGAGTGCCGATATTCTTAGCGTTTCTGCTGTAGAGCCCCATGTAGTACCAGTCAGCTTCTGTATTACGTTGTTACGTGTTTTCAATTTTGATGACAGCTTATTCAGGTGTTCTCTGTAGGTTAGTGTTCTATCAAGAGTTACTCCCAGGTATTTTGGGAATTTGCTGTGTTTTAAAACTACCCCTTCGAAGGTCACGCTAAGTTCCTTGTTTGCTTCCCTGTTGTTTAAGTGGAAACATGTAACTTCTGTTTTGCTCGCGTTCGGGAGAAGTCTCCATTTTCGCAAGTACTGGCCAAGCCTTTCCAAGTCAGAGGTCAGTGCTGATTCTCCCACTTCAAATTTCTTGTGCTGAAACGCAAGGGTCCAGTCATCAGCATAACCAAACTTGCGAGAGACAGTCTCTGGAAGATCCGATATATATAAGTTGAACAGGAGTGGAGCTAATACGGAGCCTTGGGGAAGACCGTTACTAAGCTTTTTAACGCCGCTCTTTTCCTTTCCGATAATTACCTGATAAGTCCGATATTGTTTGGTGTTACGTGATGTCAACCAAACAGAACATTATTCTGTTTAATATAATTTTGATTGAGGTTTTATAAAGTTATTGTTTGAAAATTTTGGGAGCAACCATTCTTTGTTGACCCACGGCCGAGCTCCCAATGCGTATCGTTATGGCAAGTGGCGTCTTTAACAACATGACCAAGGCGTTTAGTGTCGAGACGAAAATAAATGTAAAATGTTTGCTGCGTGTGTGTTGCCCATTCTCCTGTATGGGTGTGAGTCCTGGCACCTGACCAAAGCCCAGGCACAAAAAGAATCTGCATTTGAAACGAAATGCCTGAAGAGAATCTTTGTGTATTCACTTGAGGATTCACTATAATTCTTCGAATTCTCACTCCAGAACTTACCTACCATTTAGGGCAACATCTTGATGAACACAGGATATTGCCTTTTATCTCTGTCATTGTGATGAGCGACCCTAGGTAAGGAACCTAGATGAGTTAATCAACACTGAGAAAATTAAGATGCTACACTGGATGAAGAATGGACAAGTAAAGTCAACCACATCTCTAGTCACTAACAGAAGAAACAAAGCAGGGCTGAGTGCCCTAGAACTAATAGACTCAGGTATGGTTTTTTGTATTCGACGGCTCTGTTATATAATGTGATAGCGGACGAGATCAAACGGATATAGCCTATAAAGCCTTTTTCGAGAGCTGTGAAGACACTAACGTCGAATAAACGGAAATGAAACAGTTTAACCCCGTTAGCACACCTCCGCTGCGGATTAGCCGACGCGACGACGGTCACATCTGTCAGTTTCTGCGCGCCATGTTGAGAGTGAGATAGCATGCTCAAACTCGTACTGTTTTCTATACATTCATCTCTCTCTTGCGGTGTTTCGCCATAGATTACTTCAAAATTGTATTCACACCTCCGCCTGATATTTCGCGGATCCGTGTGTTTCGCATTCCGCCCGCTTTTGAAGTTGTCAAAATCGACAGAATTTTGGAGCGAAATCATGTTTTCCATAGAAATCACAGATGGAAAACGTTAACTGCGTTTTGTTGTGGGATGGTTTGCAGAAGTTGGATGTGTTTATTTTCTAAATTGTAAGTAAAAACGTCGTTAATGTTGTAATATTTAAAAATATATATGAAATGTGAAATAATATTGTGGTTTTAATTATTTATATTTCCCAACAAAACATAACCATAGAATACTTACTATGTGCATTTTTCTCTTTTGCTACTCGTTTACCCGCTAGTGTACTAACACTACCTGCGAATTCGCTTTCTGCAGTTCCGTGTGCCGCGATTCGCGGCGGAGGTGTGCTAACAGCCTAAGTGTGTATTCCAGCGAGGTGAATGTGTATTGACGAATAAACTGTTTTTTTTCCCTCTCATTTTTGTGATTTATTTCTATATACCTACTGTTCTAATGAACTATACTAAGTAGTTGACCCCCTCATACCAGCGGTACATGCTCTCTGGGGGTATTTAATGACAATTGTGTGAATTTGTGTTTGTAGGGTTATGTTTTATTCAATTTTGTACTTTATATATTTGTTGAATAAATTGAATTTAATTGAATAAATGTCTGATGTTATTACCTTATATATTATTGGGATTTGTTTTTCAAAATTTGTCGCCTATTTCTAGATTTTTCGATAGGCGAAGTTTGATATTGAATTAGACGAAACAATAAACGAATTTCTTTTTAAAATGAAGGCATCTCACCTGAAATTCTCTCACAGGGTAGGCACATAAAAGAAAAACGGGTTTAAGGGAGTATTAAGAAAAAAGTTTTAATGAATATTTTTGAATAATTAAGGCATTCATTAGCAGCCGGCAAAACTTGGGAAACAACTAATTAACAAAGGAAAATATTTATAAAAATTGGCCGCTTTGACGTTCATTTATGAAATTTCTTTTGGAATAACCCAATAGCAGTTGGATTAGTAATTCAATACCCAGGAGTGAGGTCGATTTAAAACGGAAATTTTATTGTTTTAATTTGTGCCTACCTACTTACCCCGAGGATAGAAAAAATCATTATTTTCATGACGAGTTTTCAATTTTGAAAGTTTTTCTTTTGTTATAATTATTAAGTAATACCTTTTATACTTAACTAGCTCGCCCGACAGACGATGTCCTGCTATGAATATTGAATTTTAAAAAAATATTTCTAAAAGCTTGAAAAATTTCAATCAAAAATCTGCGAACCTACCAATGTTTTGAAACTCAATGGTTATGAAATAAAAATTGTTAATTTTTTTTTCACAGATAGCGTTCTTGTCAGTAAATACGTTCCATACTAACTTTAATATTATATTTTATATCATTTCTTATCCATTTTTTTTCAACTTTTTATTAGTTATTCTTTTATCCGGAGCGGAGAAGAATCCAATAAATTAAACATCGGAAGAATCTGTTCAGCCCATCTCGAGTTATAAGTGGTCGCACTAACCCGACATTAAGTTATATTAGAGATTTATGACAGATATCGATGATTGTAATGTTTTATATGATAACTAGTTGACCCATCACGGCTTAAATGCCTCCAAACCTTCTGTTAATGTCGGATGTGGGTTTCAAAAATAGCCTCAAAGCTTTCTAGAAGAATTGGGATATCAATTGCAAAAAAAAATTTTGAAATCAGTGGGGCTAGTACTTACGAGTTTAATCGAAAGCTAATTGCACGCTAATAAGCGCCTATTTACGTGCAAATAGTGTTCGAAAATCAAACGATCAAAATAAATTATTAGATCATTTTTGTATGGAAATTTTTCAAAAATCTTTCGATGATTGTTTCGATATTCGATCATCGAAAACGTATGCTAGTGTTGGAAGTTACGGAAATTCGCGTGTAAAAAAATGACAGTAGGTACCTACCCATGTAAATTTTTATAACTATAATTGTCACAGAGTGTTTTATGAGATTGAACATGTTTTTCATTGCCTTAAGATATTATAAAGGTAAGGACACATAAGATTCACACACGACATCGCGAAGATTGCAGGCCGCACATGGATGAGAGAGGCTCAGGACAGGAATGATTGGAAGGAGAGGGGGGAGGCCCATGTTCAGCAATGGACGGAGACAGGCTGACGAAGAGGAAGAAGAAGAAAGACACATAAAATGTATGATTATTGATTGAAAATATCCAAAAATGTCAAAAATATCTTTTCTTTTTGTGGTCATAAACCAATAGTTGCCAGGTAGGAGTGCTTTTGTGTGGGAAAACAAAATTGTTATTTTTATATTTTTCTCTCAATTTTTCCATATTTGCTCACCGTTTAAAAAATATTGTGATCATAAGATCTTAATAATAATGAAGATTTTGAAATTAAGTCAAATTGGTCTAGTGGATCTCCAGATTTTTTGTACATCTTACCATAATAATTCTGTAAAATTTGGTTTAAATGGGTTCTATTCTTTAAACAGTGTATACAATACGTAAACAGACATCACATGTGTTGTATTTTCTACTACACCGCCATCTCTTGAATTTTTTTAAAGTTAAGCAACTGTAGAGGAATTATTTTGATTTCAAACTTATGTCCTATCGAATTTCATCTCGCATTCGAATCAACGATAACTTTTACATAATATAATAGATTATTAGCTAAATTTAATGCAGTTGTAATGTCGTAAATCACATTTTACACCTTGAAATTTCTACCCGGGGCTGGCCCGTCTCAGATTGGACGGGACCGGTTGACTGGAAAAAATTGCCTCAGGCAATAAGTTCCGCCGGCTATACTGACACCTTTATATAAAAAAATGTTATATTATTATTATTATTTTATTCATGTAATAAGTCAAAATTATTTTTTTATTCTGGGTTCAGTTGAAAGTCGACGGGCGGGTCAGCTAGTACCTAATATGAAGATTAAAAATACATCTGGACTCATGCGCTAAGTTTAAAAAGGTAATTTTTACAACGGTTCGTATTTTTATATCGAAAATACTTCAATATCTATGAAGATTCAAAAATGTTATGGGTGTTTTTTAAAAAAAAAAAACATCAATTATTGTATATTCCAAATAAACAATATCAAATCAAATGCACTGCAAACATACAATATAGGAAAAGGAATTTATTCATCGCATGTAGTATTGATTTTCGATACATTTGTCACAGAAACGATTGATTGATGTTTGATACGAATATGTACATGAAAACAATTATTGATTGTGTCGAATTCATTAGTTTTTACCAAATATTTTATGCAATTCCGCGAAAATGGAGTTATTGATATACCTACCGTGCCATGCCCACTACAAAAGCTATTGAATTATTTGTTGCCGCTGTAAGCAAATTTAGAAAGCACTTTATTAGGGTCTGTACAACTAACATAGGAAATGTGACATTATTAGCTTCGTTACCGCGCGTGTTCAGATGAATAGGCATTCAATTTAAGTGTGTTATTATTCAGTCGCAACCTACGGATTCAAATAATTATCTAACAACTAATGACTCTAAAAATTCATTACTGATGTTCGATTTTTGAATGGAACAAACCACCACGGGCTTACGACCGTGTTCTACTGTTGTTTCGAAGGCTGGCTTAGTGTGATCACTTTACGTTAACAACGTTCGCCATTAGGTGGTAATGTTTGAGTCTCCGAAACTCCTAATCATGAGAATAATTCTCGACATGTTCAACATGTCGAAAAATCTCATGTATGCAACAAATAGATATTTAATAATAATTAATGAAATATAGAGATAAATGTTGGAAATTATTGAGAACAAGAGAGCAACCAAATTTAAAGACTGCTACGGACTCAAAATTATCTTGTCTAATAATTTGCTCAGTTTGTCTGTTATTCAAGTTTTCATGCCTAAATAAAAATATGTCCTCCTCTCCCTACTTCAAAACCTATAATTACGAAATAATAATAACAGTGTAAAGACATGCTGTTCATATAAAACAAAATAGAGTTTAGAAAAAGAAAAAAAATCTTTAAAATTGGTAGTTAAAATTAGTACGAACATTATGTTTTATATACTCTTGCTTCATTGTGTCAATTTTATGAATTTCGCTGGAAACAAAAAAAATAGGGTAAGTAGGTACGTATGTTATTCTAACAGAAAATCTTTACGGACTATGTGCATAGAATAGAGTCATTAATTGTTTGATTTTCCTATAAATCAGTTAATTTTACTTAACTACATTGAGGAATTCGGAAAATTTGTTATTCATTTTTTTGGCATAGGAGCAGTTGTGTGTTGGAGTTTCTGATCAAGTATAATAACACATTTCGTCGATACAACATTTTCCGCGGACACCTAGGGTTGTTTTTAATGTCATAGCAACGAATATCGATTTACAGACGAATGTCTTAAAATTAAGTAGGTAAGTAAATATTTCCGGTAGTTGGATCAGTTTTGTCATATCCAATCTAATCCAATACTCCTTTTTTGACCCCACTTGAGGGAACAGGGAGGCAATAAGAACTCTCTACAGCACTCGATTTTGCACGGCGTCAATAAACAATGATTACGTATGAAAAATATTTTGCTTGGAGTCAAACGAACTAAACCAATTATAATAAAATATCAACTTTACAATTTGGGAGTCCAGCAGGAAGTTGAAACATCAGAATTCAGATTTGGCATGTGGCTTGATCACATTTTTCTTCTTGCAGTTTTTTCCAACTCGTTTTTTTTTAAGCCAAAGGCCTACGAATTGAAACTTATTGTATGGGTAAAAAAATATAAAATATTGCTTATACTTACTAAGTTTTAGTTGGTTGAAATAAGTATTTTACATAGTAATAATCTTAGCTTACCATACTGTAACAATATTCTCCATAAATAAGTTAGGTTCTGTGAGATTTGGCGTCTCCCATCCAAGGCGCTCTGGAGAGATCCGGGTATTACGTTTAAATTAACGGGCCGAAACAGACGTCTTTCTTGAGATATTTGATACAGTGCGCCTTCATTACGTATTTGGGAGTTTCCGGTATCCTATTAAGTTGAAAGCTTTTCAGGATGTACCTACCTACTTATTAGTACCCACTTACTATCCATACCGCTGGTTGGGGGTATTGAATCAATGATCTCTGAATGTTATACGTATCGCCTGTACAAACTATGAAAGTTTCTTGTTGTTATTGTACTAAATTATTGTATCTCGAGATGGAACTAACGTAATTGAGATAGACGTCTTGGTACAGACAAATTTCCTAATGTTAACTATTCACTTTTTTTTACCAATCACGACGTATCTCGGAGGGGGTAGGCAGAGAGTTCGGACTTCCATTCATTCCTATCCAGGCAGACCTCTTTCGCTTTAATCAAGAGTATAACGTTCCGCGTACATCGTCTCCTATTTCTTTTACTCCGGAATTGGCCCTCCTTTACGACGGTCAAGTCTCCGTGCCCCCATTTTGTATGATTTAAAGATCCTTATTATCGTTCTTTCTTTATTCATTCTCTCAACACGCCCAAACTACCTTAATTTATTCACTTTCATTCTTGTCACTTCGCTGACATTCACTACACATTTCTTTCAAATATCATCATTCCTCACCTTAACAATCAGTCTTTATCCGCATATCCTGCGTATAGATCTCATTTCTACAGTATTCATTAACTTTTGGTTCTATGTTAGGTAGTTTCAAATCGCTCTTTGTGCTGGGCTGCTTGGAACAAATTGTTCTACAGTAGGTACCTACAAGAAACCCGTTTATTCCCTTATATTTCTTCCCCAGAACTGAGTGATAACCTACAAAGCATGCCTAGGAAGAGGTGTTCGAGGTGTTGGGAAAATGTGTGCGTGACTTTCGTTAGAAAAAGTTGTTGATATCTTTACAGCATCGTGTGATATTTTTGTAAGTCGATCACCTGACATTCAAAGTCAAAATATTTTCAATTTTAAGTCTTAAAACCGATTTAAATTTGGAAAGCAATGTTGTTTTGTCAAAAAATCAAAGCCGATTACCTACACTAAAAAAATATCAATACTAGGTTAGTATATAATAATATTCCGTGTAGTTAAAAATAATGTACAGATTTTCTCGTGTATCACGGAGAATTTAACGAAATCACCAAACACGACTGAATCAATAATGAGAACGAGTGTTTGTTTTTTAAACGTTAATTCGAAATATTTATTTTAATCCTACTCTTTATTTATTTTATATTCAGCGGCGTTAAATTTTTTGAACACACAATAATAATATAGCTAAAGGGGTAAAGAGTGGTCATTTATTTATTTTTTTTTTCAGCCGGTTTGTTCATAAATTAATAGGACTGCAATCCAATTAGGGTAATTCAAACGGACGCTGGAAATAAAAATAATTTTACCATAAATATTAGTTTATATCCGCGCTCCTATATAATTTATATGTAGGAGATTATGGATCGAGAATTTATATGGAATTTTAAATTAAAACGATAAGGAACATAATAATTCAATGTTGGGATGAATTCCGAACAATGCGAACTATTATTTTGATCAGTTACATAAAACTGTGATATTAACATTCACAGTATGGTCTTTTGATAAATATTTTTTACCTCTTCAGCGATTATTTTTAATAGGCGGAATGATGGCGCGTATACACATCTGCGCCAAGAGCGGTAACGTAACGCATGCAACGAACTAAATCCATAGTACGTACGTATTACGTACGTGGTTCGCGTGCGCGCAACGATAGAAATTTGGTTCGTACCAAGCGTTCCGTTACCGCCTGCGGCGCAGATGTATACGCGTCATAGTGTAGGTAGCTTCCGTTTTTTAATTTCTTGGTTGATTTTTTTGAAATTTGATTCCTTGTTTAACTACTTCTATATAAATGGATGATGATCTGTGAAAATATATTTTTGTATTTTGTAACTTTATGAAAAATACAATACACTTCGAGGTATTAAATACAATCAAAATAAAGTAAACTTTTATTTTCAAGACTGAATTGCAGTGAAATGACTGTTTTTTTCCAAAGACATTAGACAGACTCTGTTATTAAAATTTCCGATATGGTGTGAATATTAATAATAATTTATTTTTACTTTATCCATAAGCATAAATTGGTATTATATTTAATCAACATTTTGAATGTTGAAATTTAATGATATGTCAAAAATTAATTGGCTTGTCTTGATAAAAAAATCATCATACTAACCTTATACTACCGACCTCGGTAGCCTAGTTGTACTGGCGTGGACTTCAGATCACGAGGTCCCAGGTTCGATTCCCGGTCGGGTCAGAGTTTTTCAAAGTGTTTATTCACTTGAAATTTCTACCCGGGGTTGGCCTGTCCCAGATTGGATGGCACCGGTTGACTAGAAAAAATTGCCTCAGGCATTGAGTTCCGCCGTCTATACTGACAATTTTCTATAGAATTGTGTTACATTATAATATTATTTATTTCAATAATTACAAACCAACATTGACTTACATAAAATAGAGTAGTAAAACCTGCAGCCCGATTCACGGAAAAGTTTAAGTCTAAGTTCGAACGAAGTTCGATTCAAACTTTTGTGAATAGGGCTGCTGGTAATAATAATTATTGTAGGCGGCGACTATCTACAGTCTATGTTCCTATTCACGGAGGGTTTGAATCGAACTTCGTTCGAACTTCGAACTAAACTTACACTTAAACTTTTCCGTGAATCGGGCTGCAGAACCTACAAGTAACTCAATGATTAGAATTTGTAACCAGTTCATAGTATGAAAGATGTAAGTATAGAAGGTTAATTTAAGTATATGTTGTACGGTAAAACACAGCAAATTATGAGAGATGTAGCAGGCTTACAGGGATAAGTTAACAAGGATTACCTACACACAAAAGGACGTTCTCAATTCTTCTAAATGGCAGCGTTTTACAGCTCGCGTGCCTTCTAACATTACGCACATGACAATAGTGTGAAATGAACCTGGCAAGTTTATTGGCCGTACTTAACTTTAACGGTCTAGTCACTAGTGGATGTTTGTCCTATATTATTATTACGCACAACTAAGGTTCTATTTAGATTTGTATGTACACCATCATCATAGAACAGGGGTTTATGTATCGTTTACTCAAACAACAACAAATCTACCGGTAAAAGACGAAACAAATTTATAATTCTGCTTCTTTAGGTAAATCTTCTAGTGATGTTACTCCATGTGCATCGATTATAATAATTAATTATTCGGGTTTAATTTAAGTAATGCAATTAAAAAAACACGTTTTCTAGCATCTTTTGAAACTCCGCAAAAATGCTAAAAAGTGTTTTGTGAAGTATTTAATCCACATTCATAAATTTTGTTTCAAGCAATAATTTCTGCCTACTGACATTTTTAGGGTATAGAAAAGTCTTATTTTGATTAAATTTTTTATGTTAAATACATTTTAAATTAAATTTGCCACTTAGGCCGTTTTCATAACATTCATACCATTTCGGGAATGATCGGGAGCAGAAAATCGAAAAATCGGCCGCTAAAACCTTTGTGGACCAAGTAATAGAAAGCATGGTTTGGGAGGTGGTCAATCTGGTCATAAACACTGCGCTAGATCGAGCGCAATGGAGAGCTATTGTTGCCTCTCTATGCCCCTAAGTGGGGTGTACAGAGAGATTAAATTGATTAGATAGATAAAGCAAACCTTAATTGAAAATTGCTCCAGAAAAATAATAGAAACAATGTATTTAAATAGAGGAAAGTGAATCTCTATTCCAACAATACTCTATGTTTATGTTATAATTATACCAAACTATCAGTACCTAGCTAAAATTTAACCTACGTAGAAATGATCCGACCTTCCTGAACTTGTTCTCAACTTCGTGAACAATTTAATTTATGTACCATATTGGGCATATTATTTAGGTACATACCTATATTTGCTTTTATATTAGTAGAAGGTGTAGGTATATTATAGTTAATTCTCTTTTACATATTACAAATCATCTTACTTAATTATCTTAATTATTAAATATCTACTTGTTGTGTAGGTACCTACATAAGACTTTTTGACATGTTTAACAGGTTGAAAATAATTCTCATGATTAGGAGTTTCGGAGACGCAGACATGGCGAACGTTGTGAACATAAAGTGTTCAAAATAAGCCAGCCCTCAAAATAACAGCAGAAGACGGTCGTAAGCCCGTAGAAGTTTGTTCCATTTAAAAATCGAACATCAGTAATGAATTGTTAGAGTCATTAGTTGTTACATATTCGTTAGTTTAAGGAAAATTATTGTCAACACATTTTAAAGATTGAGGAATGAATACCGTAATTCGAAAACAAAATCAAAAGAATGAAAATGTATAAATATCTCGGAAAGTGCTGATTGGAGTCTGCGTGTTTTTTATCTCCGTTCACAAATTTTTAGGATTCGTGCTACGAAACGTTGAAAGATAAATGAAGTGAGGTTTATTTATTCAATTCTTTCTCATTTACACAAAGCTCTTTCGTACGTTTCGATGTATCCAATTTCACTTCCCCTCAGATAAACGATGTCAGAGTAATGGATTTCTTTTGTATCTAACCTAAGTAACCTACCTTCTATAATTTGAAATCTCCTATACATAGGTTCTGTATTCGCGTTAGGAAAACTTTGTTTACCTAGCAGGCTCTATTATAAGAGAACAACGATTTGAGAAACACTGAGGGTAAATAAAGAATTTCCCATTTGGATTATCTATCCAAACAAACATTTTTCGTGCTTTTGGATCCATTCTGCACTAACCAAATAGTATTATTATTTTGAAGCGATCTATAACGAAAGTTTTTTTTTATTTTGTATCTACTGAAATTGAGCAGATTTCTGGATTGATTGATTTTTGGAAAGTGATCACGCGAATTCGCTTAAATCAGTTATTTGGTTTTCAGTCCGTTCTCGGTGTAAAAACACAAAAAACGCCGATTCCGACCGGCGCCGATCAGCGCAAATAATGTTTCTATGCATTTGAATGGGCATATTCGCACAGCAAAAGCAAGAATCCGCTTTTCGGCATGCCCATTTAAATGCATCGAAACCATAGACAACATTCTTGGCGGCGATCGGCGCCAGTCGGAATCAGCGTTCTTTGTGCTTTCAGCCTTAGGCAAGATTTGCACCGTCTTACTAAATCATTTTATCCCTCATTATTTGGCGAATTTAGCCTTATTTAGTGCTGTTAACTTTTTTTTAATACAAAGTTAAAGACAACAAGACACATTTTTTAATAATAGGAACCTACATAATTATATAACCATCAAATTTTTCTTATGGATACCCGGTTATATGTTTGATTTTATAATGCTTGATTACCATTTCAGATTTTCTTTTAGCCATTTCTATTTCTGTTTAGTCCTAGGACTGAATTTGAGGATTTGTGCAAAAGACTACGTCAGCTTTCTTTGCTGGATTCCCTAAATCCCTAAGGCGAATATCTTTGGGAGTAGGTATTGATGCTGTTTATTGTCTATGCCTCGGTTTTCGAGCCAATTATATGACAAAAGGAAAACGTTTTTTCCCCTCTTATATGACAAGATATATACCATCAGGGTCCCGGAGACGAGGAAGACCCTCTCATACTGTGTTCCGCTCCTTCGAGGCAGAGCTGAGGAATCTGGACATGGTGTGGGAGGAGGTCATTAACGTTGCGCAGGATCGAGCGCAATGGAGAGCTCTTGTTGCCTCCCTATGCCCCTAAGTGGGGTCTAAAGGGAGTTTGGATTGGATTGGATATGACAAGAGGAAAATCTTATCTTTAATATTCATACCTATTTATTTATCAAATGGTATAAGCAAAAATCAAATGTATTGATACAAATACACTTTCGGCATTTATACTCTGCGCTCCATCTTTTATAGGGATCTACCTATGTACATATGTTGTCTGCCATATATTTAAGATGAAACATTTCTGGTTTGATTAGACGTTAGATTTAAACTTAAAAAGAGCCCAACAGTGTGGAGACTGAGAATGTTGAAAGTGTGTGAGTGTGCTATTTGATAGTGTTTGAATTGTAATAGATGTGATGGGCTAACGTGAAACTAATGTATCTTTGTCCGAACGACCTCTTTCTGTGTTCACATTCACATGTATCCACCCGAAGAAGGCCATAAAAAAGCTTTTAGTGATAATAAGTTCCATTACAAACATCTACGTAGGCACCTACCTTGATTCACGTACCCTCATATCATTACATTCTTTGTTCTAACTGAAATTATTCTATGCGCCAACACCTACAGCGATACTGACACAAGTAGAAATATTGCGAATTTAACTAGATCGAGATAAAATAAACTCTGTATGAGAACTTGGTTACTAAACAGGTTTCATAGTTTGCAATGAATGCTTCACAATGTTTCATCCTATTTTTTTACAATGTGAATAGATTTCATGCACACTAAACTGTCGTTCCATCTTTTTGACCAAGATTTTCCAGGCTACCACTATCTACCTGATGGAATATTGTTGGCCCTTACGTTAAGGATTTCGGTGCATGTTGTCTATCCAAATAAAGATATTTTTCTACTCTTCATAAGGAAATAAGCTGAATGCTAGCATAGAATCCTACCAAGGCGTGAGAATTTTTGAAACGTGGAACAATGAATATGGCCGGCGTCATTAAGATCAAAAGGGTACCGTAAATATTGAAGGACTTTTTGGTGAAATAAAGAATGTCAAAGTGTGTCGCCAATCTAAGGCCCAACCAGTTTCCAAATTTTTCTGTGTTATGGCAAAACTTTTTTTGTTTGGAAGTGATAAAAAATTGTTAATAATTTCCTGTAAAACGCATACAAAATTCCTATTTTAAAAAGTGATAATTTATTTACAGGTATGGCAGTACTCAACATTAACTCCGTCGTAATTATAATGATATGTTAAACATCACATAAATTCTCAACAATGTAAAAACGTATCTATAAATTTTAAAACTCGTTAAGTCAGATCTTTAAGCATTTGTTAAATCGTGTTGTAAATTAAATCAAAGTTTCTTCAGAATAGGTAGGTACCTACTATAACAACGACAGTTGGTCTATTCATACTGAAATATACTATAGGTATAATATGTTATATTTGTTCAAATCAAATCAATATATTGTGTTTTATTTACAGAGATAGTGGTTTCAAGTTTGAACCGCTATAGGTTAACGACCGTCTTCCGCTGTTATATCGAAGGCTTGGTCAGATTGTGCACTTACGCTAACCTTAGTTACCGTTAGGTTGTCTAATTCTGAATTTTCATAATAATAATAAGTTCTTTTATTCATTGGAAAAAAAAATCACATTAGATACATTTTCATATCTCCCTCCACTAGGCATAGCCTGTCTTAGAGAGGAGATGTCATATAAGCATACATACCATATTATCAGTCTACATAGATAAAAATAAGGTATGATACATAATATTATGTTTGTAAATAGTGTAAAAAAATATAAACATTGAGTAAAAAAAATTATGTTCATATATTTTTTTCTTTACTTTAGCCTTCTCTCGTACATTGATGGATATGGGCCTCTTAGAAACATTTAAAGTCCTCCCTTTTCGTCATCGGAACATCTTTTCTGAGGAGTCTTACGGTTTTCCGAAAGGAGCGTTGTTGGCGTTCATTTTTGATATAATACCTTCGGTAGGAATCGAACCCGCATCCCAGCCGACCCAAGCAGAGATGATAGCTACCAAGCCGATTGAAAAACTTATACAAATATTAAAATTTCCATTCGTAAACATTGTTTGTATTTGAGCTAATTAATAAAACCGCATATGAGTGAAAAAAATATACAAAAAAAAGCAAATTTTATTCTTCGTTTTGATAATCTCATTTAATGTAGGTGGTACTTACCTACTGGAGACGAAGTGGTTTTGTTGAAAATGAAGAACATAACGTTGCATGCGAATGGGTTTCATTTAAATCCTTATGAAAAGATTTTTATGTCCAGATTAAACATTCGCATAATTCCTGAATAGTTTTATACCGCATTAAAATTCTTTTCAAACTCTTTTTAAAAAGAATTGTCTTTGGCCATTAATTTGCTGAAAGGTTGTTATTATAAATTTGCATAAAAATAATATAACGAATTAAGTTTATTTTTTTACTCTTTTTTGCACCCAAACAATAATAGCCATTTTAAAAGTAATACGGGTAAGTAAGGTATAATGGAATATAGTTAAATGGGGTAAATAAAGGAAGGTCTCCACAGTTGGGAATATTTGCATATTAACCATATATAGAGGTATTAGTGAAATTAATAGTGCCTTGTTGAGGGAACAGGGTTGAATTCATTTGTCATTTTAATATTCTAACGCGTTCTTATTTTTATGCGGAATCTAACCCAGCTAAGGGGATTAGAGTTTTTCTATTCAACTGTGTAAAAATGAACTAAGACATAATAATATCTCTATGAGAGTTTTTAAGTACGAATCTACACTAGTATTGTTGATGTAAATTTTATTTACATAATAGTTCTGTTTCTTTGCTTCGTTAGTCAAAAAGATACAATGTGTTTGTATACTTTTTTTAAGGAGTAATTTGGTTTTTAAACACTAAGTATTTGAAAGATTTTTGACTTTCTTTATTATAAACGTACTTAAAAAAGCTCCTACAAAGTTTGGCTTTTTGTAAAACGTTACGACAAGCCTTCCTGTTTCCTTTCATCTACCAATTTATTTGAAAAAGTTCAGCTCTGAAAATATATTACTAAATAAACTTTTATGTAAACATTATTATAAGAAGTTATTTGTTAATAGTTAAAAAAACCGTTATTGGTTTCAAGTTTTAGCATCACAACATTGGTCGCCTGATAAACCTAAATCAAGAAATCTATAGTCTAATAGTAAAGTCAGTAAACTGAAAAACGAAGTAAAAAGAAAAGTTTCATCCCGTATTTGACTATTCAAAATAAGTCCGGTCCATTATATTAGGTATGCAGGCTAGTGAAGAGGTTGGACGTATTGTCGGTTGACATGCAAAACAGGTGAACCACGGACAGTCCATAAAGTAGGTACAGAAGGTGTGATGTTAGTCATAGAATGCAGTACGGTCATATTAACTCAATTCTACAGTTATTTGTTGTTTTATATTATAGTTACTAGCGGATATCCGGCGTATGCTTCTATAATTATTTGACCCGATAACCACTCTTTTACTTCTTCGTTTCCTTATAACTGAGGGTCTTGTCTCATGTTATGACCGGTCTGTAATCATTACACTCGCACTTGCCGATCACCTCCTCACTTGTGGAGATATGCCTGTATTGCCTGTCCTGTGAGGTGTGATATGCACGACCTTATATTGAGTAACGACAATGCTGTTGCAGCTGCCGAGTATTGGAGTGGAGTGGTCTAGTAGATGGGTGATCGGATTCGGTAAGTAAGTACACTCGCAGACTTCTGGCTCTTGTGATTCAGAGTTTGTTGAGGATAGAGTAGTTGGTTCTCCTGGCAGTCCATGGATTACCACAAACAATGCTAAAACTTTCTGATGAGAATGACATTGTTTTTATGTTGATAGTCTGTATTATCTGCCAACTTAACAACAATCAAAATATAAGAAACGCGACGAGCAAAGTTTAAAAATTGACCATGTTTTTAATTTGAAGGTAAATGAGTAACGCTACTCTTAGCTATATGAGGTTATTTTAAATGGATACACGCATGTGCTAGTACGCTAAAAAACCAATATTATATTGTTTTAGAGGCCTGTGGAAAGATTGAGGGCAAAAACCACGTATGGACCAGGTGATTGGGGACATGCGCTGCAGTACCATACACACACTCATGTAGGAATCAAGGCGCGTACACACCAAGACATACCTAACCTTAGATTGTAACCATAAATAAAAAGTGCCTTAAAACATCTTAGCATTATAACCTTTCTAACGAATCTGATGTGAGATACATTGTTTGAACGATTTCATTGTCTATAGCAGACACAGGAAGAAACAAAATTTATCTATTAGAGTTTTGTGACGCTTGGAAGGTTTCCGAGTACATATATAACGGAAAAAGAAACATTTTTAGTCTTTTATAGATATAGATTGTTGTGTGATAATGTGTAGTGGTCTAGTGCAATGCTGGGCGAAGAGACAAAGTGAGTAATGAGGAGGTAATGAATCAATGTACGATGCAGGAAAGACATTTGTATCGTACTTTACTTATTGCAGGGTGTGTTAGCAGCCAGGTTATTTCTATGCAGTGTGACTCGATAAACCTTGTATGTGGAACGCAATGATGTTGCAGAATACTTGAAGCGTTCCTTCATTTGCTAGTTGATGATTATGTTGACCTATTTATAAAGGTTTGCTTCAGAGTATCAGTTTGTAGACAATAGACATTGGTAGTCCAGTGACTTGGTGAAGTTTACTTCTTGCATTCATGAAAACAAAGTTATCTTTCTTCATACGAGATTAAACTTATTTTTAAATAAATATTTTTTAAACACACCATCACACTATGTATAGGTCCAAACTAAAAGTAAAGCTACTACTTATTTCACACCGGTCGAGTGTTTTAGTCGAGTAGAGAGTACTTTAGTTACCACATGCCAGAATAGCGAAAATTTAGTCGAGTAGATTAGTACGTAATTTAGATGAGTCAACCCAATTTGTTCTTGATTTTGAGCTAGTAGAGCCACCCATCACGCGTCACTGGCGAATCGCTCACTTGATTACTTGCTCAACGTGTGTGAACCTATAGTTTTAGTTCTAGTTAAACAAAAGGAAGGAATGCTGGGAAAAGTTAGAGAAATTGAAAGCCCGTATGCAATATAATCAATCAATCAATTCTCCCTTTTACACCCCACTCAGGGGCATAGGGAGGCAACAAGAGCTCTCCATTGCGCTCGATCTTGCGCAATGTTTATGACCTCCTCCCACACCATGTCCATGTCCCTCAGCTCTGCTTCGAAGGAGCGGAACACAGTGTGAGAGGGTCTTCCTCGTCTGCAATATGACAAGAAGTTTATTGAAAACTCTTCAAGAACGCAATGTTCTTTTTATTTAATTAATGCAACGGGTTTCTAAAAAGGCGGACCCCCGATTTCCCCCAAAAAAAATTAAATTTTCTATATTACTGATTAGTATTATTGAAGGAACCAAATTTTAAATCTGTCATATTCTTTGTACATTGCTTAATCCGGACGGCTGAAAATTACAACGCATTCCGAATTTGGTTTTAAAAGAAAAAATAAAATATCACATTATATTTTGAAACGAACCACACAATCATTTGTTTGCATATCTTATTTCCATGATACCTTCGTTACTACTGCCATGAAAAACTGTAATACAGACGCGAACTCCCAATGGAATAGCCGTCATTTTAATGGTGTATAACATCGTATAATTCCCATTGTATACTCTCACGAGTGAATAAGGCTAAGAAATATTCAGGGTTTTTTATAACTAACTGTCACCCGTCTACCATGTGACTGTCGTCCATTTTCACAGATGTACAATAACTTTTTTTGTGACAAATCTTTTGTATGAAAAACAAAATTTATATTTTTATATTTAAATATTTCGAAATCAAAAGTGGCCAAATCGGTCGAATCGTTCTCGGGTTTTAGCGAGACAGACGCACAGCTAATCATTTTTATATACAAGATTAAAGAACTCTCAATTCAAATTCTTCGTGCGTTATTTCACTTTTCTGCCGACGGTATAGCTATTGGGCGTGTATCCGCCCGTTTCATGCAGCAGAAAAAGTGCATTTTGTGGACGTCATAGCGTTAGTCGGTCAGCGTTCTGGACTACTATAATATAGGGAGATTATATTGGAGCTTATAAGATAAAGGAAAGACGGGTTCACTGAGTACAAACATTATTAGAGAACTTTTTGAATGCGCAGAACCAAAAATTGGTTCCTTTCTTCAACAGTCACGTGACTGAAGATAAATTATCAATAATGACTCATTTGACTTTCATTCAGAAGCACAAGACATCACAACAAAACCCATAAGCACTTCCTTTAACTAATTATATGATTAAAACATAAAATTCCTGTGTGTTAACGCTTAAATATTAAAATTAAAAAATCGTAGGTATGTTACAAGCCGCTACCGACAAACGTCACAGTTTATATGATTTTAACAGCAGTCACGTGGTACTTGTTGGGACCATGCGCAGTAGCACATTATTTCTCTAGTATTATTTCTTCTCAAAGGACGGGTTATGTAGGATAATTCTTTAACTCCTTTGAGATTTGCCGATGACTTACACATTAAATGAACTCTAGGAGCCATTCTATGAAAATCATGATAGGTACAAGACACTAATCTGCGAAATGCCAGATGAAGGGCTGCGAGAGGAAGCGGGCCTGAAATGTCACGACTTTTCCGTTTTTATTTTTCGTAATAGGTATAATTATAATTACTTAATCCTTTCAAGGAACGGAAATTGGGATGCAATAATGATTACAGTAGGAATTTATTAGAAAGAATCACAAGAATTTCTTGATATTATTACGATATTCGTCTCCTAGGTTTTGAAAAATATTCAATTGTCCTGTAAAATATTGAATCCCAAAATCATTCGAGTCCGGGTGTAGGTCTACAAATAAATAAAAAAAAAACATTGATTCCAAATATGTAATTTATACAAAAATACGTTTAAAAAATGTTTGAATGTTAAAAAAATATTTTTGAAAGCGTGAAAAAAGTGCCATCAAAATCTTCGCACCTACGTATCAATAATTTTAATTTCAATGGTTGTCAGGTAAACAATAATTTTGTTGTAATATAATTTTCCATAGTTGGCGGGGGCGTCGTAGAATATCCGTTCCATACTAACTTAAATATTATATTTCATATCATTTCTTTTCTGGAGAAGAAATGATATGAAATGGAGAAGAAATGATATGAAATATCATTTCTTCGCGAACTCGGCGTACTCTCTCGTTTATCTACGGAATGCGAGCTGTGCATCTTTTGCTTTTTGGGCATATCACACGAAGAAGTTATGGCTAAACATCGGTAGGGATGGAGGGAGTTGGTGAGATAGAGAGTATAGACCACTGAAGAAGAAGAAATATTCTTCGTGGGGAACCGACAGCACTGGCATACAGCCGAAGCCATGTTTGGTTTTCAATTAAAATACTCCGAAATAGTATCAGAATAGTGCATATTTTGTAAAGATTGTGCATGAAATAATCGTGTATATTTCGTCATATTCTGAAGCAATATTTTTTGAAAAGATTCTTATGAAATACAATATCATAGGTATATTATTACGTATATACCTATAATTCGTAAAGATTCTGTAAAAGTTTGACAAATTACTGTAAATGGAATGATTATGTTGAAAAGATTCTGAAACAGTAACATGCATAATATTATAATGTGTTATTTGAAAATCAATGTGGCAAAAGAGCAGAAGCCGGCCGGCGAGCCAACTCACCCGCGTGAACCAGCGTCACGGCGGAGCACGTGAAACCCAACAGCGTACAAACACACTCGCACAATCCTCCCACCCACTATGATAAAACATTTAACAATTTTCACAGACTATTATTTTGTTAACACGTCCGGTCTATTACTGCAGTAGGTACCCACTCTATGCGCTGTCTCTCTATAACTAAACTTCGGAATATATTCGGGGAATGTTAAAGCGAGACACGAGATAATACTATCGGGTGCGAACTGATAGAGGCGAATCGAACCAATTCTCTGGTGAATAGCAACTGTTCGATTCGATTTCAAAAGAGATTAGTTTTCAAGTAATTAAATATATTTTCAATTGTTTTGTTAATTAAAAAAAAATATTCGTTCGAATTTTAAATTTATTGCTGAATATTTTTGTGCCAATCAATTGTTAAACAATATAATCGTATTAAGACTTGCACAAGGGCGGATTGGAGGTGTTCAAGTAAACAGTGTTACATTTAGGTTATGTTTTTGAAATTCATAACAAACTGTCATGTGTTGCTATTGTTTTTTGTATGTTTAAAAATTATCTAATGTAAAACGCTCTAAAGCCGTAAATCTTGAATAAATAAATAAATAAATTCATATCCCCAAATTTTCCCATAACGTAAATCTTTAGCATGTTCAAAAACGCGTAATATCATGACTAGCAGGATTTGAACATATGTCTATTACTAGTTGTTCTATACAAATACACAACAGTCTCTAGTTCGAATGCCCGATGCTTATATCTTAGAACATGTTATAGGAATAAAATAAACATCGTCATCATCATCCTCGTCAGCGTTAAAACCCGTGGTGTGTCTTCAAAAAGTTTTTCCATCCCGATCTGTCACTGACTGCCATCCACAAGTTATGCCGCCCCAGAGCCTGACAGTCCGTGACAACGCCATCCAGGCATTTTAGCTTCTTCAACCGATTGGGTTATTAAACAACACTTTTTTGGGAGCTCCAGATCCTCCATACGATGCATATGACACAGCCAGCGCAAACTGTTAATCTTAATGAACTTATTTAATAAAGATAGTAACTACTTATGCCATTTTTTAAATATTTTAATGCAACTAATATGTGTACGTCAGTTGAAATTTTTTTGAATTTTTATATTTAGGTAAAAAAGTTTGCCTTCTGAATATTTTTTGATCACACAACAGAGTGTTCTGTTATTTTGACATTTTAATTTTCATACGAGTACGTTGTTTGACAAGTTTATTTCGCATTAAAAGTAAAAAAAAAGTACGGTTCATATCGCATTATTTTTGCAACATTAAACATTTCTACACATTTGCACTGGTACAACCAGAAAATTTACAAAAAATAACGGTCCGTCCGACGTCATTCTACGCTCAAGTGATAAAGATTATAATTAAATGTTTTGGTCGATTAAACACAAACAGTAACACGGAGCCAGAGATCATTTGTTTTTACTGTTTTTACCGTTTTTTGGCGTGTGTGTATGTTTTTACCGAAAATACAGTCCAGCTACAAAAAAGTGTCGAATGCAGATGAAATTCACGTTTTCACAGAAACTATACGTATACACAGTGTGTATAAATCATATGTGTGTGTGGTGTATATTATATTTTACATGTGTATGTGTGGCGCAAATGAATGCCTCCATTCAATTTCATTCGCCGTTGAAATATTTATTCGCTTGGAGGGAGTTGAACGTTGGTCATGTCGCATAGGGGAATGAATTTTTCAGCGGACAATTATCGCTACATTCACGTAAAACTTTTTGTTTTTTAATATTTTGTTTCGATTCAAAAAGACGTTTGGCAGGACCTATTTTTAAAAACAATATTCAAAGGAAGGTGGCTATATTATGGCTGTTTATTAATATTTGCTTTGAGGGGACAAACTTCCGAGGTCGACCACATTAAGAATACCTGGAAGAATGTATGCAGTAATATTGATGTTCCTACTATGAGGATCTGAAAGGATCAGCTATGGATAGAGCGGAGTAGAGAGATAGAGTGCCAAAAATTCTAGGATTTTGACAAGAGTGCGTCGTGGGAATGAAAAGATTCATGATTTTTCAAATTATAAATAGGAGCAGTATTCGGATGGAAGTGATTTTTCTATTGATTTAAAGTGATTCAGTATTTTTTGACTTCAAATTAACACCATACAAAAATTACGTAGGTATGCAGAAGCTTTGGTCCTTAAAACATACTGATTATTATAAAATGTTATTTGTAATAGGTTGGTTGGAAGAAATTGCCCCAGGCAATAAGCCCACCAATTTTGGTTTGTTATTATTGTATATTCATGCCAATAAAGTATGTTTATTATTATTATTATCTACACTTCTAAATTTCAAATAAAATTATTAAAAATCTAATGGGAGTTAGCCACCTTTCCAATGATCAAATATTCTTCATAAAATTTAACAAATTTTTAGTTTCTATGTTTCTTTCTTCACCAAAAAGTCGATCTTTACTAAAAAAATATCATTGTTTTAAAATTGTGCCTTCCTTTTGGCACGTGTTCTTTTTCACAACTTCACTATAATTATTAAAGGCCCTAAAAATGTAGCAAAATTAAAACACGTAGCTTACCTCCTAATCATTTCTTCACACGAGGTTTACTCTAATTATTTTTAACATAGTTATTTATTTAGTAATGCCAGTTAGGCTTATGGTAGCTATGTATCAATCCCGGGATCAATGCACATTACGAAAAAAATATTTCTTTGATAAAACATTTTTAGAATGAAAATTTGCGTGTAGGGGTAAAAAATCCGTAAATTTAAAAAAAAAAAACGTCAGACTCACATTACAAGTGGTATTTTCTAGCAGCCAACAACAGAAATGAGATCCGAGGGATATCCTTTGAAAATGGATATCAGAACACCGAACCACGATAAAATTTAATAATCTCTGTACAATACTATGTAGGTATAATATAAACTCTGAGATAGGAAAATGCTTGACGGGAAGATTGTGTAGAATTAGGCGTTAAACCGAGATAAATCTCTGGTAAAGATGGAATCTTTAGAATTTTCTGGATGTTGTTATACTCGTAGCTGCCAACTACGTCAACTCGCAGCAACCTTTAGACTCTTCTCAGTTTATGAGCTTCATCCACACCGAAGATTTAGAAACATATTTTTTTGAATTCATTTTAACGCAAATAAAATCGAATCTACTAGCTGAAATAAATACGGAGTCAGATATCTATATAATAATACGTGAAGCAAAAACTTTATGCACCTACATATTTACGAAAATTGCGCGGACGGGGGAGTATGAAATACTCACACACACCTCGATGTTTTTGACATTGTCACAGACGCATATATTATTTTGTTTATCTGTGGTTAAATTGAGAATAGATTTATTTTGTGTCTTTAATAATAATAGAAAAAAACTTTGTATATAGGTATCAAGATTTCAAATTTGATGTATCCATGTCATTGTTTTTGAAAGAAAATTGTGAAATAGCGGTCGCTCAGACTTTGACAATGGAACCTTGATGTTAAAATTATGGTTTAAATTAGATATTGTAGAATTTCGAGCGCTTGAGTTCGAGCACTCGTATTACTAATTTGTCTATTAGTTCGAATTAATCAAGCAAGATTAGTGTTAATTTTACATCTTTCACTGAAGGAGTGGTACCTACATATTTTGTCTACTAGAGTCTAAACCATTTACATCTTGTCGCTGTACGAGTCTCGTGTCGCAGTGGCATGGATGGGACCTGAAGGACTGCAGTAATTTAATTAAAACCCTGACGCGAACTTGCAGCGCACTATTTTATATTATTACGTACCTACCTACCTACCTACCTACATATTATCTACTACTAAGATACTGCTTATGTGGATGAGACATACCTACTTACCTAAGTGTGTATGTTTAAATATTGTGACATTAGAGATTTCGTTGAGTCCGATTATACCGATCCCAAAACATCGTTTGTATGATAAAGAAGGGCTGATTTTGATTAAAAATTATAGCTTTGTAACACTACATAATATGTTAGAAATAGACAAAAGGCTGTCATTAAAATAAGAAAGTTAAATAGATGATTTTGATGGAAATAAACCTCGGAATACGAAAACGATATAGTGGTTGGTTCACCAGTGGTATCAGTCGACGGCTTTCGTACGTACAACGTACTTAGTTCGATTCCTGGTGCAGTAATTTAATTAATGGTGCAGTAATTACAAGCTTTGCTTTGTATTGTTAAAGTTGTCTGTAGCCGCTGCCTTGGTCTTCCAGGTGGTCTTCTACCTGTGGGCCTGCTATCCAGAAGACTCTTTGTGGACCTCTCTACCCCGGACCTGCCGGATCCATGCCAATCTTCTAGATCTGATGTCACTGCTGATCAGTGGTTGTCCTGTGAGTGCACCTATTTCAGCATTGCTTGTCAGCTTCCAGGTGCCAGCCGCAATCCCCGGCCTAGGTCTGTTCTGTTGTACGGGTGCGAAACATGGACGTTGAAGGTCAATGCCATGAACATATTAGAGGAATTTGAAATGTGGGTCCATCGCAGGATGTTTAAAATACCCTAGACAGACATGATAACAAATTTCTAAGGCGAGCTGGAGTAGATAGAGAGTTACTGTCAACTATCAAGGTTCGTAAATATCATTTCCTGCATCTGATATTGAAGAGCAAGATTGAGGGACGCCAAGGACCTGGCCGGAGACAGACATCATGGCTGCGCAACATAAGAGACTGGACCGGCATCCGAAGTGTAAAGGAGTTGCTCCAGATGGCGTAGTATAGAGAAAGATTCGCCGAAGTGATCTCCAACGTTGGGGAGACCAAACAGGGCACTTAAAGAAGAAGAAGTGCAGGTTTTGTTATCAAACATTGTGGAATGAGATATTTTATATCATTTCTCGTCTAGTCATGAAATTACAAAATACAGTTACAACTACAAAGTTAAGTCATGAGGATACAACAGTTTTGCTTTCAACTAAGTAACAAGAAAAATGTGTATTTGGTGTACCTATTGTAAATCAAGATGCATGTTTTTTTCACATTGCATATATCGGCGTATGCGAATCCTCAACGGCGCGCGGTTCGGTTATGACGATAAATTGTACGTATTTTAGTTATACAACTGGTAAACTACAACTCCGTATCTATGTAGGTACATAGTACTATTTTTTTGCCTCATACAATTCGTTCCCCATGTGAATTACTCGAGATTGTTTCTCTCTTGCTATAAACACCCACCTAGATATGTACGAATGTAAGTGGATTCTGACACACCGACTAACCAATCTATACACCTAGAACATTGATTGAATTTCATTTCAGTTTTTTATACGACATTTTTTTTCGCTCATCGTTTTCAAACCCATTTCGCCTCTCGGTTATAATATTGACGAAGCAATATATTCTTATATTTATTGAGTTAACGTGAAGTCAGAGTGTTGTTAGAACATGTATTACCTACCTAAAGATAATAAGATACTTAAAGGTTTTTCATTGTGGATTTAATATTTTTCGAATTCTACGTTCAGGGTTAACAAACTATCATCCTTTTGTGCTGCAACAACACTTGATTCAATATGTCGTTTTATAAAGATGCTTCAGATTTTTTGATGAGAAATTAACGGATTTAAATTTTTTACGCCTTTGTGTTTTTTTTACGCTTAAGTTTGGGTAGTAAGTGTTAAATTTCCGACTAAACAAGAGCAGGCCAATGTTAGGGTGAATTGGCTTGCGATAGCCTTAGCTGATTGAAAGAGGAGAGGATTAATTCAGAAATGGACAAAAAAAAAGAAGATGGGCATGGGTGTCACTGAAATTAGTAAATTGGAAGAGAGGCAACTGAGATGGTACGGGCATATTAGACGGAGATCACTAGAACACACGGTTAACAAGGCGATGACTGTAAATCTCCCTTGACCTCCATTAAGAGGAAGACCCAAAAATACATGGATGCAACAGTGCGACATGATCCTGCAGTGAAACGGTCTAGACGAGAGTATCATAAGGATAGAAGAGAGTATAACCTGAAAACTAGAAGAGCCGACCCTAGCAGCCTCCAGAGGCAGTAAGCTGGGACAAGTGTCAGGAAGAAGGAGAAAAGGAGAAGAAGTAGAAAAAATAAGTAGATATTTTATTACAAACTAACACTCCCGACAGACATTGTCCTGTGTTCCCAAATATGAATATTGAATTCGAATTTGTATGGTGATGAATTAATTATCATTTGACCAATGTGATTCCGATCGATGGGTCTGTTTTAAACCATGTTTATTCCATCCGCATTCTGTCAATCACACCAATTGACAATTTCTGTCAAAATTTCAAAATTGGAATAAAAATTATAAGGTAAAAAGTACTAATAAGGTTGTCTACGTAGAGTTTTCTATAATTTTCTAATTTTCCATGCATTTTTCTTAATTTTTTTCTTCTTCCTACACTACAAAAAAAGAATTAGCGAAATCGGTCCAGCCGTTTAGGCGTGATGCGATGACATCGGGAAATAGCTTTCCATTTTTATATACAAGATAAATAAAACATTAGGCAGGTATTGTTGATTTGTGCTATATATGACTAGATTTTCACATTTACTTCCAACTAATTATTAACATGAAGACTGTGTGATCTGTTTTATAAAAAAGTGCTTAAGTAATTTATTATTAAAAGTTAGAATACCTAATTCATTTCTTATGATATAGATAGAGTGGTCTTCTTACTTTTATACTGTATCATCTATATAAGACGTGGGCAATGGGCATTGGGCAACTCTGAACCGTCTGAGGTCTGGTGTGGGCAACTGCCGTGACAATAGGACTTTCTACAGGACGAATCTGTTGCGTGTGGTCTGCGGCGCGGCGCAGACTATGCCACACTTGCTGGAGTGTCAGTTGTGTCCTGCCGCATGCACTATGGTATATTTTATTATACGCATCTCCAGTTCTGTGCATTGAGATAAGTTTAATTGGTTTTCTGGGTTTAGGAACGATAAGTTATATAAACCCTGTCTTATGATCCTCATAAGCAAGACTGTGAATGAACAAACTACGAAGAACAGCAAAAATGTAACACTAAAAAAGTGCTGGTAAAAAGGGTTTATGTTTTAAAAGTGATTTTTAAGGCATTGTGTAATAAATGACTTCATTCCCAACTATACACATGTACTCGTTCTTATGTCCCACATTACATAAAGTATATTGCTAATTTATTATACCTAGTTCAAAGTGATTGGCAGCCTTGCAGTTAAATCGCCGATTTATCGTAGTGGAGGTCAAAGATTCGATCCCGGTGCGGATCATTTTCACTTTCACAACACAAGCGTTGCTCAACATAGGTGATAGATTTCTAAAGTGTATTTATATTAACTTTGGGTGAGACCAGATTCCTTTGTGAGGTGAGGTGAGCCTTTAAGGAACAAATAAAGATGGATAAAAGGTAATAGATTATTTGGATAAGTGTCCACGTAACTATAAAAAAATACTGCAAAGTATGTATAAAAAAAACAAATTTAACTAAAAACACCATTATTACATTTTATACTTTACATAAGGGATGAAAAAGGTATTTTGATATTGTCAAGATTTCAAAAACGTAATTCTAAACGCATTCAATATACGGTTTTATTAGTTCTTAGCGAAACGTTAAGTGCGTTGCTATAACGTATAAAATAATCGTTTTATTTCGGTGAATTCCAAATGGAAAATATGCGAATTTTCGGCAATTCTTGAATACACACGAAAAGAAAATAATCATATATTATATAGTGGCAGTTGAGTTTTTTCTCTCCCATATATAACAGAACGCTAAAAAGGGTTTTGTATTAATATTCAACCTTCGTCTCAACCGTTCCCTTTTTTCTTAAGGCCGTTTATGCTTAGTCGAATCCACCCATGTGTAAAGGAAAATTATAGGCGTAATACGAACTCGCTATACCAAGATGTACGTAGGTACCTTTGCGATTAGTTTAAGTGTAATCATGCCTAAAAAATTCCTTGCTACACGTCAATTTCAGCTAATAGTCTTAAATTTGATCAATCCTTTTTGTGCTACTGACAGATGTTTAAATACGAAACCTCCTTAATATGGTTCAGATGATCTGACATATGAATGCCTTGAGTCGTCTTTAAAATGGTTCAGGAAAAAATAAATAATGTATTATCATATAGATAACTAAATCTTTAAATACCATCCAATAAATAATATCTGTTATGAAAATTATCATTGCTTACCCGAAATCCTGTTCTTTTATAAGCGTTTACTTGTGTGGCAAAGTTTGTTTCATACCTTGCAAAAGTTCTTAAAATTTTCTCATTTTTCATGCAACAATACATTAAGCTTATTATTAATTGTGCATAACATTGTATTATTATATTCACATACTCTCATAGCTCAAGAGGGGATTGTCTCTATACCAGACTAATGTAAATATCACAACTATCAAAAATGTGATAGTGCAACATAATTTTTATAATACAGAGCTCTCCAGCTTGGCTAGAAGAGATCTTAAGGGTTAAGTCCACCCTTTGAATCTTTTAAATGTTTTTTTATGTATTGCATCATTTTTATATTATCCATATGCAATAAAATTTATTAATCAAGCTTCTTGAAAAGTGTATTTTTGTTCAATATGAACAATTTAGTAAAAGTATCGGTGTTACCTATACAAAAATGTTTGTTTTATACCTACATGACACGAATCGCCATGTTGGCAATCTTATCTAAAAAAAGTCTTGTTCCTGCATAATATTCGGTTGATTCTCTGACCAAAAGGAAAAGAAGCATGAGTCATAAAAAGGCACTTTACAGGAGAAACAAAACAAAATTCTCGCGGAAACCGGTTTTCGTAAAAGTAAAATTTTAGAGCTTGTGTATCGAATTGAGTACTAATTTTTGGAGAGAATATACTAAATTTGATAATTAATAAGATGTAGGTACGTATTTATTTATCAAGAAAAACCAGCAGCCTATAGAAAATTGACATACGCCCATTTTCCTTTTCGTTTTTTTTATTCCCTAAATGTTATTTATCTCTTTACTTCACATAATTTAGATATGGAATTTACTCCTCAATTTGGCTATTTTTCGACTCATGCCCCTTTTTCTTTTACCTACAGAATAATTATTGTCGTATATCCTGAAGTCTTCAAATCATAACAACTAGGTACAAATACTTAGAGAGAAAATTATTTGATGTATGTATCTCCTTGTGCTCATTTATGGCTGTGAAACTAAAAAAATAGCTCTAACACAACGAGCCATGGAGAGGAGGATACTAGGTATTTCATTAAGTAACAAGAAGACTAATACCTGGATAAGACAGAAAAAAGGATTCATATCATGAGTTATTAAGTAGTCCGGTATTGAATGAGCTTCCCGAAATACGCTAGTGTTAAGGTATTGAATGAGCTTCCCGAAATACGCTAGTGTTAAGGTATTGAATGAGCTACCCGAAATACGCTAGTGTTAAGGTATTGAATGAGCTTCCCGAAATACGCTAGTGTTAAGGTATTGAATGAGCTTACCGAAATTCGCCTATTCGAATGTGTTTTGTACGTGATGGTGAACTGTAAGCAAGGCTGCTTTATACGTGGCTATTCTTATTTTGGAGTATTTTTACATTAATGTGAAGTACCTACCTACCTACTAGCGGATAGAACTCCCACTGCAGGTAGCTACCGACTGGCACTGGGAGATGTTATCGTTCCTATTATTACGGGAAGAAATGTCTTGCGTTGAAAATGATATAATTCATAAGGGTACCTCCGTCTTCCGTAACTGCACGGAGAAACGAACTGAAAGTTGAAACATTCGGAAGTTTGGTGAAAAACTGCTGTCTTAAAACCCATAGGATCTTTTTCGCATTCACAGACATGAAATAATATGTAGGTAAGTATAAAATAAAATACGTAAGTGATATTATGCAATCGATATCATCAATTAATTCTCCCGTTTCGGTCCTATTTAGAAGAATAGGGAGGCAACAAAGGCTATCTACTATGGTCGATCGAAAATGTGAATCGGTAAAAGCTTTAAAATTTGACAAAAACTCTTTAAATGTTATGTCCGGTCTGTATTATTACACGTTGACCTCCGTAACTTGGACCCTTAAGGTGCATACAACGATTTACATAGAAGTGTTTGAAATTGTTTTTCACTGTAGAGTGCTTGGCATTCCGTGGACAAATATTAAAATATTTTTTTTAGACCAAATGTAGATTATGTACCTACTCCCGCCCAACATGAAGTTTCGTTAGGTCTAATATCTGGGTCACGTATTTCGTGGAAGTTAAAATACCTTGAAAATGATAGGCAATACAGAGAGATGTTGAGAGGCTGACAGAAAGCAGACAATGCGTTCGAGACTGGACCGGCACAGGAGAAGTGGAGGAACGGTGCAGGGTCGATCTTTCGTCAGAGTGATCGCTTACTTTGAGGTAATCTCACCAAAATAATAAGTAGTGTCTAATTTCACATTAATTAGCAGCGACCAAAATAGAAATCCAACCGATTGATCCATCGCATACCTAAATGATATGGGTCTTTCATAAAAAAATATTGATATGAACATATAAAAATTACGAAGAACTGCAGTTTTCGTAACATCAAACAAGTTGAAAGTATTGTTTTTGATCTTAGAATAAAACTGTAGTTAACTCTTTTGAAGTTCTTCCAGAAAAACTACAAATAACATGTCAGATTTCATACTGGCGAAACGAGTGACTTTTGGAAAAAGTTTGGCAAAGGTTTAAGAGAGTGCTCACATTTATTCTCACACTGCTCCGTGCATCCCCGTACAATGTTACCCTCCAACGGGGTGTGTGCCCTTTTGCAGGACTCATATGAAATATGTCAAGAGACTAAGTTCTTCATATGGGTGAAAGAAAAATATACCTGTCAGATACAAAAAACTTAGATTTGATATCCGCGAGAATTGTTGTAGTACCAAGGGTCGGAAAGATTTATGAGCAGAATTATGCGGGAGTATTAAAATATTTATTTTTATTCACACATTTTATAAGATCGGGTAAGAGTTCGCATTTTGGGTAAACCAGAGAAATTATATCGAGTAGGTACCTATCCATTTCTTTGTAAAAAATTGATTCTGTTTTTATCAAGCCATTTACACAGATGCGATAATTTCAGCAATTAAATTGAAATGATAGACAAGTCAATGCAGAATTCATATTGTGTACTTTTTCATTTCTGTGAAAATGGATTTTCTTCTTCATCAGCATGTTTTTGTCCATTGCTAAAAATAGGTCTCTCCCCTTTTCTTCCAATTATATCTGTACTGTACTGTGTATTCCTCATCCACACGGGGACTTCCATCTCGACCATGTTGAGCATCCATCTGGCTTGGGGCTCCACCTTCTTCTTCCTTTTTTATGCTGCCACGTCATCACTCTTTCGGTCCATCTGTCTTCTGGGTATCTGACCGCATGTCTTGCACATTTTGAATTTCAGGGATTCTAAACGTCGACTACCGATTTCTTACCAATATTCCTTTTTCCGTGATTATTATTCACTTGTTCTTAATAAAAATATACTTTTATTCTTGTAAAAGTATCACATACTTTAATAGTAAAACAAAGGAAATTGCTTAATGTTTTTTTTATTTGAGTAGCAAATTTAATATTCCACCATCATTTTAAAAAATAAAACAAAAGGTTTCTTTTGATTTTAAGAAGTTTCTTTTGATACAAAACAAATTCGATAAAAAAACTTTATAGTATTGAGACAAGCGAATGGAATGACAGTAAAATATTTAGGTACTTCTCAATAAACAAGAATATATGAGCTGATATTTACTCCTCAATGAAAAAAATATAAAAGAATAATATAAAATCACTGTGAGAAAATAATTTTCTGTGACTTTTTAGTCAAGTCTAAATGTATAAAAAGATGATAAGTTCTGCGAGATCAAGTGCTATACATTTTATTAAGTTTCTTCTACTTTTTAGAGGCATAAATCTAAAAAAATCGATACAATAGGTCGTCTAGAGGTACCTATTTGAAATGAAGATAGTCATCACGGAATCAATAGAAGGTGATGGCGTCGGGTCGGTTGGACCAATGACGAGCGTCTCTGGTTTGGGACGGCTAGCGATGCGAGTTCTATTCCCGCATTCTATTCACAAATCTGAACACCTGAATGGCGAATGTTGTTGACGTAATGTGACCACACAATGTCAGCCTTCGGAACAGTAGGAGAAGGCGGTCGTAAGCTTATGATGATTCAAATTGGTTTACAATTTACCTAATTATATTGATGTAATGATTGACATCAAACGGTTGATTCTATATTATGTGGTCGTCAGATATTTGAACATTGGGTTTGGGAAGATTGATATCTATTTGAGATTGCGCAAAAACGACCAGACACAGAAGAGTTACTAGGTAATGTGCTAAATTAACATGATTGGCCTTTTATTGTAGTGTCATATGTAGCATGATACATTGAGATAAGTTACATGAAGGTTTTTAAATCTATGAAAACATGTTATAAATGTAAGAAAGTATTTGAAATATATGATAATGTATTTATTTAGCCTGTGCCACTCAGGAGACTTACCGTGTGTCCTAATTGGAAGGCGTTCGCGCGTCGATTTTCATGTCGTATTCAAACTCATCGTTCATCGCATGGTCGCGCCATCACTTTTCAGGAAGGACAGGTCCTTATAATATAGCTACCTATAATTTGCATCATCATGCTAAATAATATTATGCTAGACTTTTATTATACAAAGTACATTTCTATTCAGAATGTACTGACTTATAGGTATAGTTGCTTACATTTAATATTATATTAATATCAGTTTAGGATTATTAAGAGCATTTTGTACTATGAAGCTATGACTAGAATGGGATAGTAATTGTAAGGGTTGCCACAATGCGTTCATCGAATCATCGTATATAAAATGTAAAATATTGATAAAAAAATAGAAAGACAACAACTTACTTAGTTTGCGGTGATGTGACCGTATAAAATGTCCTTCCATATTAAATGCTTTCTAAAATTTATTTCTAAAACATATGTTTTCGTAGTTCATTCATAGTTAGGAACACAGGACAGCGTCTGTCGGGAATGCTAGTTTGAAATAAATTTTGATACATTCAGAGATTAACGTAAATATGGATATTTTATTACACTAATCATGAGACTGGTTTCAAAGATAAAATAAATTTAAACAAAGCGATTTATCGATGCTTTGATGAGCAACCCTTACAAACGTTATCCCATTCTGTTTGGTGTAAGCGTTGAACTAAATTTGAGAACATACATAATTTATTGCACTTAGTAAAGTCCAAAATGGCACATTCTTCATAGTTTTGACTTATGCAAACCTCCTTTAGGGTTGAATTGTAACTTACGACTTATAAAACGACTAATTATTAGATTACAACCAGAAAGAGAGAAAAAGTACTGACTTGTGTGCCTTCACAAAAGTGGCTGAAAACCATTCTTTCGATAGAAGTGCCACGTAAGAAGAAGAAAATAACAAATTGAACTTTTCAGAACTCCCTTTTTATTCTAAGGTAGGTAGGTACATCAGATTCATCTTATGATCGAACTTTGGATTCCATGATCTGTTGTCTGATTGATTTCTATATAGAGGTTGGCTTAAAGAAGTGAAAAAGTTTTTTTTATTTTGAAATGAGAAAGAAGGGTGTAAATAAAGTCTCAGCGTCGAAGCTTTACGAACCAATAACGGGAAGAAATGGAAATTAGGCAAAAGAAAAAATAAGTAGGTAATTTATTCGGGAGCGTGTTGTTAAGTTAAGTGATTCCGTGTCGTATCTCTCCATCTCACATCCTGTTGAGCCGATTGATGTCTCGGCATAAAAATTAAAAAAAAATATCCTTTGTCTTCGAATTTCATTACGTAATTACGTGTTTGATTCATAAATACTTTTTTCTTTTCCGAAAGCCTCAATCGATATTTCAATTTTGCACAAAAATAATATGAGTCATGTGCAAATTTTGAATTTTCAATAATGTTGAAAGTGGAGCGCTCTTGTTGGCTCCCTATGCCCCTGAGTGGGGTGTTAAAGGGAGAATTGATTGATTGATTGATTGTTGAAAGTGGTGCATGCACCAAATTGATACCGAATCTCAATACTCGACGATCGTGTTGGGAGTCAACCTAACTCAGAAAAATTCAAACATTACCAAAAAAAAAAAAATCGAATCGTTTTGAACGTGGTTTCATTCAAAATGACTGAATAAATGTTTAGTTGCTACAAACATTTGTTAACAATCTCGTACTTCAGAAATATATTATTGTTTTGAATAATTTTGTCGACTACAAAGTGCCTGAAAATGCCTAGGGATGAGAATGATAAATAAATATAAAAATAACATACCTAGCTACCTTTAAATTATGATGAGTATTTAAGAATGGTGTATCAGGTATTATTTATTAATATCCATATGTTTGGGAGTAAGATGATAACATTGAAATAAATGTTTTCGTTTTTCCCGTCTTGTTGGTAAAATGATGAGAAAAGAAAACAAGTTGTATGAAAAAAAAAACCTAAATAAATTGTTTACCTGGAGGCCTATTGGTGCCCTAACGAAGATGATAAATGTCCGATATCCTCCAACATTTCTCTTTTGTGTGGGATACCAAGGCGGTGAGTAGGTACTATCTACATATACGAGGGTAGTTACTGAAATATTACAGCAGAACCACACTCAATATTGTATGGAAGAAGCTTATAAAAAGTAACGCGTCTTTGTGTTTGTTTTTGATTAATAAAAAACAAGGAACCTGTTAGTGATATAGTGTTGAAATACAAAACTTTTGAGGAAGTAAGGTTTATCATATTTTTGTCAGGCTTCTTGGAGTTAAGGCCGACGGAATATCAATGTCATTACGTCTAAAATGTTTTCAACATCTTACGACAATATTATTTGGGATAAGCGATTTGCATCATGTTCTCTACTGTAATGTAATGTCAAATATCCACAAAATATTAAATACCTATTCGTTACCAAAATTGCTGAAATTTCTTTGCAAGAAAGATCTGCGAAGAGCAGTGGAAAAAATCAACATTTCAAAGTAATGAGTATAAAAAAGCATTCTTCTTGTCGTGTTATACTGCTCTTATTCTCTTTTCTATTATAAAAATATACATAGCTAATTCGTTTTAATCTATATGACTTGTTGTTTTGTCAATAGTCCGAGAAAGTATGTTTATTTTACATAAATTTAATAATTTCAAAAAAAAAACTTAATTTAATAATTTTTTTTTACTTTTCATATAATATATTCTTGTTTTTCTTATGTTTTCTTTGATTGTATTAATATTTGACAGATTTTGTAACTCGTTTTTAACTAAATAAGACAAAAAAATAAATAAAGTATAGGAATAAAAACAAAAACAAAAGTTTGAAAGAATAAAAACAAATAGACCAAGATTGGCAAGAATATTATGCAGGCCTAGACGCGCAGATTTCCCTTTGACCATGGACATTATAAAAAAAACTCATTTAAGGTAAGCACAACATAGTATTTTTTATATTATTTATTTTAACCAATCTTTCTATAAATATTCCATGTGTTATTTATTTAAAAAGTGTGTTTTTGTAACGGAAAAATATCCATTCATTAATTATGTTACCACTCTTCTGAGGAAAAAAGATTAATATGTTGTTTACAAACGTGAGCCGAAGCATATCGTTTGTCCCTTTTTATCAAATATTCATATAAAGGACAGATTAATAGTAAGTTTGGTCAATCGATCTTTTATACTCTAGAACTTTGTGATTTGGGATTATACGACTGTGAAGTGAAATACTTTTTATTAATGAAAAATGTCTATGAGAAAGATATCAACTTTTTTCATATTTTTTTTTTATGAGTGAATAAAACAAATTCGTTCTTATTTTGAATTTGGTTGGGTTCCTTGAATTATTATGTACTACGTACTCAAAGCGGTGTTAGTAGCAAAAAATTATGTCATATTTATTAAATTTGCTAAACCAACCTTATCATTTTAAATTATTTTGACAAGCGGGATACATAGTAAAGACACTTTTATTATTCAAAATGATTATTATCATAGCGGTTTAGTCACGGTTTTTCGTTTCGAAGGTTGTGGTTTCGATCCCGGATACCACCTATCTTCTAATTTCAAGACACAAGCTTTGATAAGTTTGAAAGATGTTAAGTGTTTTTGTGTTCATTTTAGAGGGGTCAGAATCATTCTTCTAAATAAAATTAAAAAAAAATGTTTTTAAGAACCTAAATAAAAATAACACAGGAAAAAAATTGAAAATGCAACGGCCTTTAACTAACACAATCAATTACGTTTCATACTAAAAGTAAAGTTGAAGATACGGCTGTTTTTCGTAAGGGCCTATACACATCTGAACACGAGTGGTAAGGTTGGTTAGAAAATGCCACTTCTAAAAGTAGCAGGTACATATTATGATTCATTCGTTGGGTCAGCATTCACGAACAAGTAAAGTGACTCGGCAATATGTCAATAATCTTGAGCAAGATCTGGCGGGAGGATGAACGTCAAATTTACCGCCAATAGTTAATTTATATTGTTACAATATTTAAGAAACAAACATGTTCAGCATTAAAGATCTTGTGTATTACGTATTAAAAATAAAACATAAAACAATACATCAATAAATTTTAAAATAGTTTTTCACAATATTATGAGAAATACAAATCTAAGTACATTTGTACGTGCGTGGTTAAACAAGATATATCTTTCACGATATGTAATGCATCGTTACGGAATTCGAATCAAAAATTCATTGGTTGCAGAGCCAATGGAATACGTGATGTGTGCTCGATATAAATAATGGCAAATCTACTACTTCGATACACTTACATCATATTACAAACGTAATCGTTATATCTTCCTATAGTACAAGGCCAGGTTATGTGCTCTATAATGCGGTTTTATGCTGTGCTAAAGTTGATTTGGTTGAAAAATTTTACGGATAGATTTCGATAAAACGCATTTTGAACATTTATTTTTAATATTTAGTATATATACGCGCTGTTTGCCCCCTCATCGGAGTCCCGAAGATGATCAAGACCCTCTCACACCGCTTTCCGTTCCTTCGAAGCAGATATGATGGATTTGGATATGGTGTGGGAAGACGTTATTGAAAGCTCGCAGGATAGAGCATGGTGAAGGGCTCTTGTTGACTCCCTATCCCTATGCACAAAGGGAGAATGTATTTATTTTATACTAGCTGACCCGTCGAACTTCGTCCCGCCAGAGAATTATTAATAAATAATATTAACTTTTGTTGACATAAATGGCCATCACTGACATTATCAAAAATATAAGGTCTGAAATCTGAAGCAAAATGAATGGACATAAGTAAATAAGAACAAAAATGTTTCATGGAATTTAATAGTGATTGATTACTTGCTTACTACATCACTCAACAAACGAAATGCATTGAGAAAAGAAAAAAATGACCATCATATATTTTTTTTTCAATTTTGCTACAGTTAATTATTTTGATATTACGGTTCCTTCAAAGTATATGAAAAAAAACATGAAGCTTACAATATTGCATGAGAAAAAAATACGTAAGCTTATATACTACAAAAACGCAACAATTAGAGGTTAACATTGTGCACAACCAATATAATATAGACATATTATCTTACCGACCTCGGTAGCCTAGTGGCAAAGGCGCCGACTTCAGATCAAGAGGTCCCAGGTTCGATTCCCGGTCGGGTCAGAATTATTCTGTGTTTTTTTTCTAACCCAATTTCTCGAGATACTAACCCAAATTTATTTTTATATATTTCTTTATTAAGTTAATGGCAAAAAAATTATATATAAACAAAATAACAATCATAATATTTTTTCACAACCTATGAGATTTACAACATACTTAAATATAGAATAAATATCAATTTGGCAAGACAGAACAAAAATTATATAAAATAAAAATAAGAATGTCAATCTTAAAAATGATTAAAAAAGAATCAGAAATAATGGAGCATGCAGTAATATAATAGAGATGTCAACTATTATCAACAAAAGCAAATTAAAAATTAAAATATGTCATGTTAATAACATACCTATATTATGTGTATCAAATGATATGAATATAATGTCATTATGTCACCTATTGATATTTGATTGAAGCTTTTACACTAAAACACTTCAAAGCATATTCGATAGATGGCAGCGACTAATTAACATTTTGTTCATTAAAAAATATTAATTTTATTGTCTATGAAAAAATAATATGAGAATGTGTAATGACACTATGTAAAACAATATGGAGGGATAAACTGACATTTCATAAGTAAAATAAGCTAAATAATAATTGTTTTACTTTGTTGCAATGTTTTTAAGTACTTCTATGGAGTAAAATATTTTAAAATTTTTATCAGGTCTGGTAGCTACATAATTACTCATCTATCTGGCTACGACAGTTTGACACAAAATGTGGCCATAAATTTTTTAAAATGTGTCAAATAACAAAATGGAGGAAATATTTTTCCAAAATCTTTCTTTAAATCTTTATTTATTGAGAATAATAAGATTTGAATAACATTTATATGTATAACAAATCAATCTCCAATTATTTTATTACATTTTCATACAGTAATACCAAGATTCCATTGTACGTTTACATGAGTAATTTTGTTTCCAAAAGATGGCTTACTGTCTTTTGTGAAAAATTTGTATGAAGATCTTAAAAAAATAAAGTTTTTTAAATAGCTCTAAATATATTAAAGTTAATTTATCAAAGAGTATTTAAGAACGCTCTCTGGAATTTTGCACGGCTTTTCGCATATTAATATCTGACCTTTACGTTTGTTTACTATGATTGATGCTGTTTCAAAAATATAAATAAATAAATAAACGGACTAAAATATTATGTAGATTTTATTTTCAATAAATTTACGGCCGAGGCCTTTTACAATTATTATATAGTCGAAAGAAACAAAATGTTTGGCAATATAATAAACATAATATAAATTATAGTTCACATTGAATCAGTCAAATTAATACAAAAAAAAAACACTCAAAAGTGGTTTTAGTGAAGAGATGAAAAATGAATGTGTAGATTTCAATCAAATTACAATTTACTTAAAAAAACCTATAGTTCTTATTGCTCAATTTTTAGTACACTAAGCCGTTTAAGCTTATGTTCCGCCAGTGGTGGTGTATGGAGTTGAGGATTTATTGTTGGAAGTCCTAACTATGAACAGGATTGACGCGTTAGAATTTGGAAGAAGAAATTTTCAAGCAGACTTAAAACAAATCCTTTATTTCCCACTCTTCACATAATATGGTTTGGAAAAAAATTTCTAGAAAAAAATGTCTTTCAAAAAATTGTGAATAGCTGAAAGAAAAACAGAGACAAGGATAACATTACAGAATTGGAGAGTGAAAGGTGAAGCACATTGCAAGAATGGATATGTCTTATATACACATGGACGAGGAGACTGGTGAAGTGGAGAACAAGCGCCGATAAAATCCTGCAAAAGCGGTCAACTACAAGATGGATGGACGGCATTAAGAACAAATGATGGCTGATAATGATGAACTTTCACAGGCAAAGTCATCATTCCAGATGAAAGCAGTTCAGAATTTAACATCGAGAAATGAGGATTTCATGTAAGAAGTAATTATTTAAAAATTAATTTAAGGTAGCTGTATCGTTAGGCGTTGTCTTGTATTAACTAGACATATTCAATTTTATTATTTCAAGTGATTAGGTAAAAAAAATAGTACAAAAACATATGTATTGTTCTAAGGCTTTATGATAAAAGTATACCTATAGTCAAAAGCACTGTGGAGAATACATCAGAAAAGATGCTCAAAGAAAATAGGGATTCATTTTTATAATAATTTAGATTATTCAACGAACTCACCTTGTTAGAGAGAAATAATTTTCCATGTTGAGTTTATCTTGTTAGATTGTGTGTTGTTTATGAGCCCGGTAAAAGATTTATTAAAATCTGCCCTCAGGTATTACAAGCTGCTTCTCAAAACCAACAACATTTTAGGCTGAACACAAATAAACAAACATCTCTGTTTTCATTCCATCAACTCGTTACATCCTCATATTATTTTTCTTTGTAGATAACTTTGACGTGAAGCGGAATAAAGATTTGGATGAAAAAAATACATTAAATCAGTACCAGTGGACAATTTTTTTACTACAATGTTATAAAAATTAAACCTTTGTTTTTATTTCACTGAGACAACAATATTTAACTTTAGGTATATTCTTACTTTCAATTATTGACATGTCCCATTATATACCTACATAGTTTTAATATTTCATTAAAAAATAATCATTAAAAATGAAGTTTTATTCTCCCAACCACTGAATTCAGTAGAGTTGAGGATTTTTTTGTGAAAAAATAAGTTAAGATAAAAACACTTCTCACTCCCCGGGTTGAACTCTGGACCTTTTGATTAGAAAGTCAGCGCATTGGTCTACTTTAGGTGAGCTTTCTGACTTTCGCATGGGACTTATTTCAAGAAAATCGGATGCTTAGTTGAGTAGATTTCATTATTTAAATTTCAAAAGTTACTTTATTTAAAATTACGTTATATAACATTCACCAATTAACCGAGCGATGCTCTTATGAATCAGCTGTCTGATGATATTGATATTTTCAATATTACATATGAACTTTTCTGCAGGCGAATCGAGTATTTGGTGTAGAAATATTGATGATCTGCTCTAATATGAAAATAACTTCATTGTATTTTTAGTTATTCTTCTTTGTTTTTGTTTCATTTTTTTATATTTTCTTGTAAGTGTGATAGATGCAAAGGCTTTTTGAAGCTGATAAGCCTATTTCACTGATATTTAACTGAATTACTTAACTAAAATAAAATAAAAACATTTAAGTGCATCTATAGTTATTTCTCGTTAATTTGCTCTATATGTTTGATCAAGTGTAGAAGTAATACGAGGATTTACTTGTCATTTGAACCATAAAATAATATTATACCGAGATTAACATCACATGAACCTTATTTTATGCAACCTCTATAGTCTAACAGCTGTGTGAATCGTAGCAAGTAACAAACAGCCACTTAACATTTTAGGAGGATTTTATGGTGTAATTTAACCAGATACATGATAATAATATGATTTTAGACCTGTATCTTTAAAAAATATTAAGGAGTTATTAGGGGAGCCGTATGTAATGAAACATCAGTCATAAGAGAACATGTGATGTGATATTCTTCTTTCAGCGCTTTACTCAATACGCGGCGTTTAGGTGACGTCACTGGGTGCTCAAGGGGAGGCGTGTAGACGAAGGGGTCTGTAGGGCGGCAGCGGGGATGGTGAGACAGTTACAGAAGGCTTTGGTCCGCGAGCCTCTCAGTGCCACATAGTCGCGCAATACGCCGCACGCGCGCCGAAACATGACAACTCCGCATTCGACGTTACATTCTAAATTATCCGATAGTGAAACTTAGCGATATTACGAACTCCTAACTATAATTGGAAACAACCAATAAAAATACAAAAAAAAGTAATTTTTACACTTAATATTGAAAACAAGTGGCTTATAGTTGTCGTGTTGGTGTCCCATTGTGTTTCTGTTTTCTTTTCAAAACTTCTGTGATATTTTTTTTTGTTATTTATGTGAATACTTTTGAATGTCGGTACTTTGTTTACGATTTTTTTTCTGTTAAAACAGAAAAACGCGCCGAAGATCATTTTATTAATCGAGTGCGGGTGCGTTTTTAATTTTTGGTGTTTGATGTTCGATAATCTCGTATTTAATCATAATAATAATAATTAATAAACAAACTACATTTTTAAAATTTTAAAATCAATATCAACTTTTTAAAATACTCATAAATAAAATCGTCTTTATTAATCACAAAAAGTAAGATTTAATTGTTACAAATTTTTAAAAATTATAAAAGATAAAATAAAGCCACAAAAATATAAATACAAATAAAATAAATAAAAACAAGAATTTATCACATTAACAAATCTTATACTCTCTTGAGAGATTGCCTTATACATAAAATATAAAGATGAATTAGTTTTTATTGTTGAAAAAAAAAATACAAAAAAAATATCTTTTCGTTTATACGGCAATAATTTGACAGACATTTCTAAAAGTTCAAGATAAAATCAAATTCGGCTGCAAAAGACACATGCGCCTCGTTTTGAATATTTATACAAACTAAATATCACTACAGTACCATTTTAAATTTGTAGCAGAACACAAAAAATACGAATATTGTTCTGAAAACTGAAATCTGAAAGAAGCGATTAGAGTGTTTTCACAAAGTTATTCTTAAAGACAAACAAAACACCATGCTAGATTTTATAAATTGATAACTATCACTGTTTTATAAAAAAAAAAACTTAATACGAGTCATTTAGTGAGAATTAAAAATAGTTAACCTGTTTATCATTAACGTTACTAATGTTTAATTGTTAATTTTTGATAGAACTGTTTTTTCAATAATAATACTATTTAAAGTTTTTTAAATTTAATAGTATAAAAATTGATTATATCATTATACTTATAATAATTATTATAATATAGAATCCGAATTTCTTAAAAATAAAAGTTATAGAATTTTTAGAGCTAGTTTATTTTTCTATTATAAAAAAAAAATTAGAAATTTTTTAATAAAATAGAAAGTTATATAACTAGTTTTACATTACTAATAATACTAAAAGTTAAAGTTCCACTTCTGCCGACATGTTACTAACAAGCATTGCTCCACCACTAGGTAAGTTTGTCAAATTTATAACAACTTTTAATCACTCAATAAGTCAAATTTAGACTAGACTACTAAACACTTCGTGTTGTTAATAACATAGTGTTAAAATGCTAAACTGACAATTAGAAAGATAATAATTTGGTTTCAATAGATTTTTTAAGCTAAGCGTCAACAAATTACGAAAAACGTAGGTACGGGTTTGATTACCATACCGTCAAGGTGCAAGCTCTTATTAAAGTATTTGGAGCACTTTAAATATTGTTATTAAGATATGGGCTGGTCCCTTTTTTTCATTAACTCCTCTTTATTTATGCTTTAATACTGTAAAAGTCTAACATTTTCCAACCCAGCCATGAGTAACATTGGTTATAACAATGACATGTGTTTTCTCGATGTCCTTCACCTATGAACATATTTTTTTGTGGATTTGACAAGTTGAAATATAGACCGTCGGATAACTACTGATATTTTATTTTATTATAAAATAATAAGTTTCAAAATGAAACCTTAAAAAGTCTTTTTGTCCATATATCCAGATGGTCATATTATGATACTTCTTAATGCTTCGATTAGTGAAACAATTTTTGGTTTGAAAACCGGAATTTTTATCCATTATTTAAAAAAATACGTTTACGAAAGAAACATTAAATTCTTTTGAAGTAAGAAATGATGTCAGAGATAAATCCATAAATTAGAATTTATTTATTGATAGAATGCACAACGCGTGTGGCTGTTGTTAAACCAAGAATGAATGGCTGTTTATTAAGTTTTATTTATTTTTTTCTTTTATTTTATTCTAAGCATACTAACGGTCATGTAACATAGGTATATATTATAAATTTAAAATTTGGTAGAACAATTCGACCAATTCGTATGCAAATATTACAATTATGTCATATGCTTACAATACATGAAGTAATTAATAAGTTGTAAAACGGCTTTCTACATATAAATATAACTCTATTACTAACTAGAAAAACGCTCTAAAAACGGAGAAGGAGGGAAGAAGAGGGAAGAAGGGAATTGGGAAAATCACAGTCACCAACCAGTGCAGTTAGACCATCTATCGTGAGTTGAACAGGGCAGCCACCGCGAGACTTTTAAATTTTGTTGCCGAAGATTGAAATATGTCGACACACCTGAAAAAAGTATTGCAATTACTGCATGTTCTTTGTATGAAGGAGTTCTGTACATATGTAATTTGTTCTACACCGTGGGAGACTAAAGGTTGAATGTGCTCTTGTTGTTTGTATAACTTTACATGGTTTACTGTGCAAGTCGGGTTTGTGAATGATTATTAGTCTGCGACTTAGTCCAACTACTTGCACTATCAAATCTTTTTATGGTGTTATTTCTCTTCTTCCTGGTCTTTTTCGTTACAACTTTCTCGCGGCTCAGGGACCGTCTCCTAGTAGATGATCTTGACCAGCCCACCTCTCGCATAACCTACCCATCTCTGCAATGTGGGAGGTTTATTATGCCCCGTATGCCATCGTAGAAAATAACAACAGTCTTCTATATACAAGTATAACTGGCGAAATACGCTGCTCGAGTCAACTGGTCCCGTGAAATCTGAGACAGGATTCCAACTCTGAATTTTCTAGTTAATGAAAGAAGAACACATTGAAATTTATTGACCCGATGATTTTATTTAACTCGCGATGAAATGAATTTTTTTGAACTCGTGATGTGATAATGTAGTCAGCGGCTATTCCACTAGGCTACCATGGTCGGTAAACAACAAAATTATGTACAATGATTTAACAAAAAGGTTTTTCATATAAAATTTTTAGGAATTTCACCTTCATAATCAGAAAAAAAAAGAATTTCAAAAGTCTGCATGGCCTTAAAAAGTTGCTGTAAAATAACAAACTCGTTTAACATTTACCGCCTATTAAATCATATTACAAATTTCGATTTTCAAAACATACATATCTGCATAATAGTTTTACAACTGTCAATTTTTTTGACTATTTATTTACTGAATTGAAAAAATAAAAATACCAACCATTGAAACACTTTAAAAAGTGAGCTGAATTCATGAAAATAATAAAATTTGATTTGATCCATTTCGTGTCACATCCCACAGTAGGTGGGTATATTGATTTTTTGCAAGTTTTGCGTTTTTAATAATTTGAAATAATAGAATGAACAGACATGTGACAGATGTCGGAAACATTTTTTCGAAACACGAGACATTTGTCAAAACATTTTTTTTATTTTCAAATTTGTTCTATCAATTGCGTTTCTGTTGTTCCGGTTGCGGAGTTGATATTGTTTAGTAAAAAATATACTGCATTTATGAAAAAAAAATCAACTCCTACAACGTATGTACTTATATCCTTCATTTAATAAATTTTCCTCTCATTTAGCAACGTTTGCCCACATTCTATTGTTTTCCTTCTCAAATTATAAATTGAAATATTGTGTACTTCGTTACACTAAGAAGTAAATATCCTTCTTAAATATGAAAATCTGAAGGCGGACTTGTTCTGTTTAATTTCCGAAATGACAACTTTTCTTTAAAAATTAAAACAGAAACTCCTTCCAGGATGATGACAAAATGAGACGAAATAAGACCTCATTTTTATAAACGGACAATCAAGTGACGTGACGACTTGGATCACCTTCCAGGATGATGACAAAATGAGACGAAATAGGAGCTCATTTTTATAAACGGACAATCAAGTGACGTGACGACTTGGATCACCTTCCAGGATGATGACAAAATGAGACGAAATAGGAGCTCATTTTTATAAACGGACAATCAAGTGACGTGACGACTTGGAACACCTTCCAGGATGATGACAAAATGAGAAGAAATAGGAGCTCATTTTTAAAAACGGACAATCAAGTGACGTGACGACTTGGAACACCTTCCAGGATGATGACAAAATGAGACGAAATAGGAGCTCATTTTTATAAACGGATAATCAAGTGACGTGACGACTTGGAACATCTTCCAGGATGATGACAAAATGAGACGAAATAGCTCATTTTTATAAACGGACAATCAAGTGACGTGACGACTTGGATCACCTTCCAGGATGATGACAAAATGAGACGAAATAGGAGCTCATTTTTATAAACGGACAATCAAGTGACGTGACGACTTGGAACACCTTCCAGGATGATGACAAAATGAGAAGAAATAGGAGCTCATTTTTATAAACGGACAATCAAGTGACGTGACGACTTGGAACACCTTCCAGGATGATGACAAAATGAGACGAAATAGGAGCTCATTTTTATAAACGGATAATCAAGTGACGTGACGACTTGGACTACCCACTCAGCATCATCTAATCTCACGGTCATTTTTTTGGAGCGGCATCGCTTCATTTCAACGGATGAAGTGATCTTGAATTGCGGACCTTAGGCATATAATATGATAGGTATACTTTATAGTTTTAACGGATACCTGTATGTAATGCTGAGGCTTTAGGTTTTTCTTTACTTCAAAATAAAAGTTCTTTTATACAATTACAGACATTTATATTATAAAACACGGAATAATCGTCCGGAGCGAAGTGCCGGGAACTCAAACGATCTTCGTCGACAACTCATTACACTATATTATATGAAAACTAAATAATTATCAGCTCGCAAAACATCAATACTCGACAACTCATTACACTACATTATATGAAAACTAAATAATCATCAGCTCGCAAACCATCAATACTCGAAAACTCATTACACCATATTATATGAAAACTAAATAATCATCAGCTCGCAAACCATCAATACTCGACAACTCATTACACTATATTATATGAAAACTAAATAATCATCAGCTCGCAAACCATCAATACTCGACAACTCATTACACTATATTATATGAAAACTAAATAATCATCAGCTCGCAAACCATCAATACTCGACTAAAGTACGCGACATTGTGATAAATTACATTAAAAAGGCAGTTAATGAGAAGTCATTAGTTGTGTTCGTTTTAATACAACGGAGTTCATGATTTCCTTCGAAGCACATTAATAATAAAAATATTTTAATAGATCGTTAGGAAGTATATTAAAAATTTCCCGAGAGACGCCACGGAATGTTGTGAAATGACGCCGTATCAACTTTATACTGCGGTGCAACTTATATTAATTCGTATGAAGGTAATTTGAGTATTATTAAAAATGCATTTTATGTGGCGTTGTGACTTGGGTTTATTTTTTAATAAAAATGGGTATTTCTGTAATCTTCGGTAGAAAAATACAAGAAGGTACCTACTTCGTGGCATGATAGATAATAAGAGAGATTTGATATGTAATTAAATGCTGCTAAGATTAAGGAGTTTGATTACCCAATGAAAATGCATTTTTCAGAGAAACAAAACATTTTATCAAGCAATTATACTGTAAAAACTACATTTTTTCGGGATTAAAATGTTTCATTATAACAATAATCTTAAAAACTTGTGGATAAATCAGTTCTGTTACCATCAATGATGTAAGGCTGTGGACATCTGACAACAAAGATAAATGTAGTTTTGCAGTAAAGATGAGAACTTAAAGACTATGTGGGAAATGCAAAACAATAAGAATATTGGCTTGAAGTTAGGTAATATTTAAGTAAATCAGTTGAGATGGTTTGGCGTGTTGAAAGAATGGATGCAAATGAGATTTTATAAATAAGTCACGTCAAAATCAATATGAGATGAGAAACGTAATGTCGGTGGCAGAAGCAAAAAAGTGTGTATGGATAGCAAAGATTGGAGGACTGTTCTCTCTGCCCAGCTGAAGGGTGAAAACTACTGTTTCATGAAACGTTTACTTGCCATTTTGTCCCAAAATTTGTACAGATTCACATAAAAAATACATACCTACATAGTTTCTGCGACCTATGAAAGTCAAACGTTTTTTCGGTAATTTTATCAATCAGTTGTAGTTGGTATATTTAAAACGGAATGTTTGTGTGTGTTAGATTCAAAGACCAGTAAACGTATTTCAATGAAACTATTGTGATATATTTTACTAATCTCCGGCAAGGTTTAAGCTGAGTATGAGTTCAATACCACTCCTGGGAAGGTAATTACAAGTAAAAAAAATTAAAATGTAACAAATATTGCATAAACCAGGAGTAATTTTTTATTATACTGACTTAGGTTGAAGTTCGACGGGCGGGTCCGCAGATTGTTGACAATAATGGAAAATTAACTTGGAAGCTTATCAAATTTAATAAAAAATAAACCTAAATAAAGCCACAAGTTATAAGAAAAAAGTTTAAATGGACTGTCGGTGTAATTATTATAATATTTATTTTTCACGTTTTCGATCGTAAAATGTAAAGGAAATGTCCGATATCGACATAACAAAGAATTTCGTTCAGAACAATTTGGTTGTTATTATTTGGAGTTGAGGGAGCTGTCAGGATCATGCTTCGAGCGAAATAGAAGGAAATTTAAATAAAGGAAGGAAACAATAAAATATTATCGATGTAGTTGAAAACTTGGAAATTTAAATTATAAACTTCTTTCCGCTGTTCACAGGATAAAACTAAACTTTCTTAGTTTATTATGACAATATTTTTCTTGAATCTATGAAACAAATAGGATGATTATTTTCCCTTTTTGGCAAATACTTAGGATGAAACTAATTTTCTTTTTTTTTGCGAACCATATAATTATGCCTTTTTAGCACCCTATTGACGATCACTCCAAATATGTACATATATATCATTTTCATTTATGACAGAAGTGAAACTTCAGTTTTTTTTTTCAATCATTAGAACCAAAATTCACTACGAAAATACACGTATTTTCATATCATTAAATTTAAAACAGCAACACGTGTATTCTGATAGTAAGGTAATGATGAAATGAGACATATTGGGACCACGTTTTAAGCACTGACAATCAAGGGACGTGACAACTCGGACAACTACCACTCATGATTCCCAATTGACTATCCGTTTGGAGTGATCGACGATTGGCTTGAAGCGATTGAATTTTTGACTGATGGATATCCGACTCATATTAACACTCCACATAATCAATTTTGTTTTCCCCACACACGGTCATTTTTTGGTGTGAAATCGCTCCATTTGGACTGATGGAGTGATCGTGAATGAAGGGCCTTGATTAATAATTGTGTAATATAATTTGGTTTATCATTAATTTCTTGGTGCCTATTCTTGTGTTTATCTATTCTTGTGTATACTAAGAATGGGACTATAAGAATTATAATTTCTGAACATTGATGCACAATATACCATAGGTATATTGTGGAGCCGTTGCGCAAGATCGAGCGCAATGGAGAGCTCTTGTTGCCTCCCTATGCCCCTAAGTGGGGTCTAAAGGGAGTTTGGATTGGATTGGATATTGTGGAGCCAGTGGGGTTAGTACGAGTTTAATCGAAAGCTGATTGCACGCTAATAAACACTTATTAGCGTGCAAATAGTGTTCGAAAAACAAACGATCGAATCATTCGATCATTTTTGTATGGAAATTTTTCGACTTGTACTAGTGGTAACTTCTTCTTGCCCACTTCTGTTAAATTTTTTGTTGTGTTATAATTAATTATGAATGTATTTACATTTTCCAAGTTTCCCGTATTTTAACAGAAGGAAGTTTATAAGACAGAAAATCTATCCATCACTATAAGAGTGTATATTTATTGTAATATTGAAGATTTTTTGTGTTTCAGACATCTCCTTGAAAGTAAATTCGTGTTTAAACGAAAACGGAAGAAATAAAAACTTAACGGTGTATATTTTCTTCACCCAATTTTTTTTCTCTTCCAGTCTTTTATCGCTTGCGTGTTAAATATTTCAATATTTACTTTGTTTTTTCCTTATTTTTAATGTACACAGAAATAAGTTATTTATTTTTTCAATCTAATTTAACGCTTTGTAAGTGGAGAAAAAGCTGTTTTAAGTTTTTTCGAAGTGGTACATCATTATTTACACTTGGTAATAAAGTGTTTCATTGGTTTTGAAAAGGCAAAAATTCCAATACAAAGTTAATATTTACTATTTTTTTATAATAAAAATCAAATAATTTTATCGCGCGTATATAAAAGTTCACAATAAAGGTCATTCTCAAAACTTGGTATGCGGATTCGGTATGTTGATTATTCACTAAAAAAACCGCCTGTAGTTCGGTATTTTTGTCATACCGAACGCAATAATATCGAACACTTGGCGACCCTGGATGTAATAGAACAGCACACGTATTTGAAAATAGTGTTCGATACAAACATTTCCTTTAAAAATGGAATAACATGATGGGCAATCATATAGTTACAGAGTGTGATGGAAGAGCATATCAAGGCAGTATCTCAGATTTCCTCTCCTTAACCGACGGAGCGATAGCATTTATTGCTAACTTAGACATCTGACAAGCAGGAAAATTGACCCTGTGCTGTTCTCTTCCTTATTTGTATTAATCCTTTCCTGTAAAATTAAATGTGACTGGCAAAAGCTAAATAAATAAATATCACTTTGAAAGAGTTTCATCGGTTACTAATGGGCTACATTTATCCAAGATTAATAAAACAACACTCAACTTTCCAAAAGTGTAAGTATAGCCAGCGGAATTTAATGCTGGAAGCATTCTCCATCAGTCAACTGGTCCCGTCCAATTTGGGACATTTCAACCCTGAGTACCTACTTAGACTAAAAATCATAAAAAATCTTTGAGCTGACCGGGAATCGGACCCGTCACCTCTTAATCTGTCGGTATACTTACATAGGTAAACGTTTGTAACTTAGTTTCTTCGTAAATCTAGCTTATTTTACCCTCTGTTAGAATTAATAATTCGCTTATATCTCAACCACAAGTTGTAAAAAGTACACATATAAGTATTGATAAAACACTATTTTAAAATACTATTTGACCCAACGATTATTTAACTAGCATTTTACATTATGAAATTTCTAATCTCAAAAACGTGTAGAAGTAATAAAATTTAAAAAAAATATATCCTCTAATTATGACGTGCATAGTTTTCAGTTTTCGTGTTTTTTAAATTCAATTTATATTAAATTAAATAAACACAATGGTGAACATTAGGAATTATCCTATCCTGTGCTAGATTCTACACGATCTGAACACTATTCAGATTTTTTATGGCTAAAACATACATTTCATAAAAAATACCTAATACAGACAAGATAAAATCAACCTTTTTTTTTCTCTTCACACTTACGAAGAAAATTTCATCACTGCGATCAGTTTGAAGTGCCGTAGGCAAAATGAATCTTGTCAATCAAGCGAGATTGGAAAACTGCTCCGTATTTTAAATTAACTTCCATTTTTTTGTTCATTCGATTCGTCGACTCACAACATTCTTTTTATTATACCTATCGCTTTGTTGGTCTTGTACTATGAAATTTGTTTGAATTCCTGATACGGTTCAGAATATAAAACAAATTGAATAAAAAAAAAAACAAATTGTGCAAGGATTTTTTTCAAATCTTTCAAAATTAACCCAATAGATAACTTGATTTATCACCATACGTATTTCTATATGAATCAGTCGCTGATATATTCATATTATGCCTGAGATTTTTTTTTTAGTAAACCGCTCAAAGTAGCGGTATCCATAAGCAGTTTCAGATAAAAAACACCTCGTTTTGACTCAACGAGGATGTGAAAACTGATTTTCTTTATCAGAAACCAACGTCAAAACATTTACATAGACTACCAAGGTAGCATATAATAAATTTTGGCAGGATACGTTTTGATTTGTTTAATTTCAGACATATTGTAATCGAGAGAACGAGCGCAATGGAAAGCTCGTGTTGCCTCCCTATGCCCCTGAGTGGGGTGTAAAAGGGAGAATTGTATTATTGTACTGTATATTCTAAGTAAATACAAATATTTTAGTTCGGTTAGGATAAAATCAGGAATGTTAGTTATAAATGAAAATTTATTAATTGAAAACATCTATTTTTTTAAGAAACAATATGTAACTTCTTAAAAATAATTCATTCTAAGCCATTGTTATTTTCAAACGTGGATGCTCTCTCTAGCTAGCAAGAATAGGTAGGAGAAAAGCGTTAGCTAGGTACGGTATGAAATATTGATGTCTGTGAATACCATTATTAGGTTTTATGCTGTGACGTGAGTGAAGTTTATGATAATGCCGCAATGTGGTGTGTGAATCACCAGAACATGGGAGATCTCCCGAACACTTCGTACTTTACAAAACCTCTATACCTACCTACTTCTATTTATGTTCTAGTCTGGTAGTCTCCCTATACTATCGCGGTTCTAAATAAATGATTCTGAAAAGATTCCTTTTATTCTCCTCAATTTTTTTAAACCTTAGAAAAACATAATAATATGCATATTTTCAAAAAGCACCTCTAATGACCTCGGGGCTGAGCTTACGATACGTATCAGTAGTACCTACCTTTGACAGCATGACCAAAATAGTAAAAGCGTCTGCGTTCAGTATCAAGACAAAATAATGTAAAAGTAGGTGGTTGATACGTCTGTGTAGCCCTTTCATGTGTACGGATGTGAATCCTCGTACCTGACCAAAGCTCAGGCACAAAAAGTCTCCGCGTTTGAAACGATGTGACTAAAGAGAATTTTGGTGATAAGAAACCGAAAAAAAGAGCTGAGAGATTTGAACATATAGCTTCTTTCTGAACATATTATTGAATACCATAAACCATAGACTCCTCTCAACATTCAGTAATGGAAATATTGGACATAACCTTCTATTTATTAATTATGGATTCTTTAGCCGTTTTTTTTAGAACCATATCTTACAATGTATAAAACAAACTATTTGATGCAATATTAATAATTATCCATTGTGATCGATTTTAAGAGATATTTATTTATTTATTTAACAATTACTTTAAAAGTACAAACATTTTTAATCAGCTACAAAAATGTTGCCTAAATAGGCTAAGTCTGTGCTAGGGCAAACTTGAAAAAGCTTATAAAAATATATTCTTATTACAAAATGGATAAATAAAAACACAACATACAATATTTCTTTCTCTCTCTCTCACACATACACAACCACTTCACAACCTCATTCACTCACATTCACACATATAACACATATACAAAACTACTTTATAAAAAACAACCACTCTATACACAAATAAGGCAGCCACTCAATAAATAACACAACCGTACTCCATACTTCGATACTAGACACTTCCTCCAAGCATGTCATGCAAGGACATGACCGACAGACCAAGAACATAGCAAGAAACTCTCTGCCCGAGAATACAAGGGTCAGTTATCTCACGTATGCTCTCAGGCAGGCAGTAGGCAGTTTAATGTTCTAGACGCAACGTATGAGAATTGTCGCTGTCCAAACGCTGTATTTTTAAAAAATACAGCGTTTAAAATTAAAAAAAAAAAAAAAAATATATATATATATATATATATATATATATATATATATATATATATATATATATATTTATGTCACACGGCATATGTTGGCTCATCTGATTTTAACACACCAAAGTTGATCAACCTTTTACCTGGAATATATAATTACATGGTTGATACATAAATTTGAAAGTTACACCCCCGCGTTACGATTATGTTTAGCTTCCTATATACTCTATTCTCCACTTATATATTCAATTATTTACTGTCTATTTTTAAAGAACACTAGTTGATCAAGAGTTGTTAGCTCTTACAACGTTGCCAAATCGATCTCACTAACACACTCACGATAGCATAATACATCTCCTATTGTAGACGTAGAATTGGTAGGTAGGTTTCTATATCTGATCGTAATATTCACACATCGCTGTTTGTTGGTTTCATATTTTCCGTATTATTGTGGACCTATATGTACCTACCTACCTACTTTATTTTTGTTGTGATTTTGACTCGTATATTTTTTTACTTGGCTAGCGTTTATGACAATATTTTTTTAAAGTATTTTAGAGTAGGTATTTAGATTTTTTCTATCGAGAAGTTTATGAGAATAGCGTTTATTATAAATTGATGAGAAGAAATAAATCATAAAGGCTTTAACTTGGAATCTATTTGGTCTACAGAGACAAATCTAGTTATCATATTGTAGCAAATTTACTCTTCTTTAAAAACGCGCTAAAATGTTTTTTTCAAAAAATAGTGCTTTACGGTTATATTCGCCAAATAATAAAAACATAGCGATTTTTTCGCGGTTTTTCGATTTTTGACAAAGGTGCATTCGGCGCTCGAGGTCAAAAACTTGGATTATTCATCAGACCAACATCATCCCGAAGACGACTAAGACCCTCCTACACCGTGTTTCTTTCCTTCGAAGCAGAGCTGAGGGATTTGGACATGACGTGGGTGGAGGTCTTGTCCAAATGCCTCCCTATGCCCCCAAGTGGGGTCACAAATGGAGTATTGATTGATTGATTATAGTTCATCCAACACCAGAGTCGAGATATTTAGAAATTTGATATTACAAGTTTGCAAAAAAACATAACTACCTTATTTGACGCATTCTGTAATGTATAAAGTTACTGTACTATAATGGGTTTAATTATCAAAGCTGCATAGTATCTTTTTGGTTGGTTTCGTGCAGGTTGGGTTTGCTGCGGATTTGTCTGCTCCGGGCTGGTCTCAGGTGTGTGGGGGGCCTCAAAGGGAGAATGTGTGTGTGTGTGTGTGCTTAGTATCTTATTAAATCTTATTTATCGGACATAATACTCTAAAAGTTACACTTTTCAATTTACAATTTCATTCATGAATAAAATATATATTTTTTTTTAAATTTTGCGTGATGTTCATCCAACACCAAAGTTGAGATTTTTTAAAATTGATATTGCATTTGATACAACGCTGTTAGGCGTCCCTAATGTATTTTTTATTATTTTTAGCAAAGAGATAAGCCTTTAATACTATAATTCATAGTAAATAACCGCAATATAGGTACAAACGCGAATTAAATATACCTACCAGCTAATTTGTGTTTCATTGATAATAGGATGAGCTGATTCGGGACCTTGGCGGTTTGTGTCTGATGATCACTTGATCAATCAATCAATACTCCCTTTGTGACCCCACTTGGGGGCATAGGGAGGCAACAAGTGCCCTCCACTGCGCTCTATCTCTAGCAGTTTCAATGACCTCCTCCCACGTCATGTCCAAATCCCTCAGCTCTGCTTCGAAGGAACGAAACACGGTGTGGGAGGGTCTTCCTCGTCTTCGGGACCCTGATGGGAGGAAGAAAGTTCGTGATGCGGTGGCACCATCTAATATTCATGATTCTTCTGAGGCACATTGTCTCAAAGGCAGATACCTTTTGTGCCTGGGCTTTGGTCAGGTGCCATGACACACACCCATATAAAAGAATAGGCAACACACACGCATTAAACAGTTTACATTTCGTCTCAACGCTAAACGCCGACGCCTTCCATATCTTGGTCATGTTGTTGAAGGCACCACTTGCCATATCGATAGGTACTTATCGGGAGCTCAGCCCCGAGGTCACCAGTGGTGGTAATGGTTGCTCCCAGGTATTTAAATTTATCCACCCGGGAGACCTGGCGACCATAAATGGTTATCGGTAGCTGTTTATCGGGGCAGGCTTTATTTGCCATGAGCTTCGTCTTACTGGCATTGACTCGAAGGCCAAGACGTGCTGTTTAATTGCAGAGTCTCGAAACACTGCGCTGTAGTTCCTCCACTGTCGTATTGAACAACGCTAGGTCGTCCGCGTACTCCAGATCGCACATTTCGCCCACGGGACCATCTGTAGGATTCCTCTGTGTTATTGGTATACCTCTTGCTCCTCGCATGGACTTTCTCAAGAGGAAGTCAAGCTATCAAGCGGTGGCGCCTTGAGACATGAGACACAACTGCACCAGACTGTCGTAAAAACAGTCCTTAGCTGCAGCATCCGTATCCTCAGTGGGGGCATAATCACTTGATAGTCAATGTTATATCTATATTTGGAAGAATTTCGCGTGTAACAATAATTATTCAGAACCCCGTATCGTAACTATTCAATGGTTAAAAGGGAGTGCGACAGGCATTATATTATATTCTCACCCGACCTCTTCAACCTCTACATACATACACTTCACGAGAAGAGCCCAGGATGGCTGGCATAGATGGGCCACAATAGAAAATAAAATACCTACAATCTACGATTTGCTGATGACACCTCCTTGGTCGCGTCAAGTGTACGAATGCTGGCAGGGCTGTTCCACCAAGAAAAGATGGAATGTTGAGATTGCTCAGAGAAGGACCGAGCAAAGGACTAAGTCAATCCTCATATAGTTAAACATCTTCATGCGGCTCTCAGTATTGTGCTGGCGGCGTGTTTTCGATATTTCGGTCACATCGAAAAAAAAGGAGTCTGTGAACTTGAAAAAATCGATAATCACCGGGTCAATGGAGAAGAAATGCGGAAGGGATTAGCGCCTTTAAGATGGAGCGATCTGATCAAGAGTACCATGGGGATTTCGCTGCATGGGGCTATGCACATGGCGGAGGACCACACAGAGCGTAGGTAGACGGATGGTCAATGGAATGAGGCATGGCAGTCACGATCCTTAAAACTGAAGGGTAAGATAAGAGACAAACTTAAATATGTTATATTATAAATTCACAATATAGCTTATAATTAATTGTTTTTTTTTAAGTAGATAGGGATCTATAGGTATGTGAGAAGATAATATTTTGATATACCTAAATTTACAATAAAAAATGATTTAGTCTAAAAATAAACTCATATAATCAATTTAAACAATGTCGATTCCTTTGAAAATAAAAGAATAAAATAATAAGTAAGTATAAAAATCTTTTTTAATAAACCACGTTATTCATTTGGAATAAAAAATTGAAAATCTTCTTTATGGTCGAGAGTGGATTGCCGCATTGGAAAGAGAAGAAGAGTATTGTAGATGTTAAAATATCAAACTGTCATCCAAAGCAAGCAAGTATACAAAATGTCAGTAAAATAAGATGATAAAAAGTGATTTAAAAATCGATTTCTGTAATCTGTGCATAAAGAATTAAATCTGTACCTTAGAGCATAAAGTGTGGGAGTCACATTTTAGTAATTTTGCAGGAGAGAGGATTTAGTGAAACTTGAAATTACAAAACGCGAACTTTTTTTTCTATATGAAAAATATTAAATCTGAAAATATTTTTTTTTCACCAATTAGATCATGTTTTATGTTTAATTAATACAATTTTCAATATTCTTTATAATAAGAAATATAATGGACTAGCTGGTACCCGTGGCTTCGCTCGCATGTTATTTGGTTTCTCTTCCTAAACTGGCTGAACGCTAACACCTGTATATAATAAAACCTTAACAGAACCCCTTTAGAGGTATTCAAATACCTAAGTGTATGTTAAACGACTTTTTATAGTTACGAGTTATATTTTTTTTTGTCGACTTAACCGATGGGCTACCGACCACTTCAAATAAATTTGTTTTGCTACGCAGGGAGCATTTAATCAATCGCGCCAACTATCTACTATCGACATAACTGTATCTACTAACTTACAGTTATGTCAAACGCAAATTCAAATTTAAAGGTAGAATATTTTTTGTCAAAAGCACTAAGAATGTTCTAAGGGATATAAGGCTCCATGTTATATAAAGAGATATATCATTTGAAATTATCGTCTATCTCCAGCAAAAAGTCACCAAATACCAAAAACACACTATGGAGATATTGTCAATTAAGTAAAAAATTTCATGAAATTGAAACATTCGTATCTTTATAACCAAAGGTGATAGAAAGAAGATTTCTTTTACGTTTTCAAGCTAATTGGTGTAGTATTTTCGCCAATAACTAACCAAATACGTTGGTGATTTTTTGCTGGCAAACATTAATTCAGAAACGTATTATTTGGTGATTTTAATAAATCATATTTTTAACGAAAACTACTTATAGTTAAGATTTGTCGATTTTTTCCCTAATAGAAGACGATACGACGAATAAAATTATGTATGCAACTCATTTTTGACCAAAACTCAATTTGGTGAGTTTTTGCTGGAGATAGACGTTATATATCTCTTCATTTGAACTGTCTTAACAGTTTTTTTTAATTTAACATGTGGAAGTCGTAAGCAATGAATATAGTATCCAGCATCTCTTTCATATCAACAATGCAGAATCGTATCAATAATAATTATAATAAGAAACAACTTGAGAATATGACAGAAGTGTGTGGTTCCTTTAATTGTTTCTTTATATGTGCAATTTTAAGCCCCTAAATAATATTGCATAATTTTAAACCCCTATGGCAAATAACACTTTCTTCAGAAGGTGAAAGCCGTGAAAAACAATGTCCCATTATTTGGGGTAGGCAATCCTATTCCTATTTCGCCAAGACTGTCTGAGAAGTCTGAATATTTCTTTTTTTTTATTTACATTTAATATCCTAATTACCTATTATATTTTTATAATATTTTTGTCACTATCAATCTATATTTGAAATAAAAATACAAAAATATGTGCTTCATATACAAATAGGATCAGCCCGCGAACTTTTACCATATTTTTCTGACTTGACAAACATTGTCCTGTTAAAATCCCATAACTCTAATAACTTTTATTCCACCAAATGACGTCATTTGAAAGCAATTGTTATATTGCTGGATATGAATAAAAATGAAATAAGTGATAGGTATTTTGTACTTTTTTAAAAATACTCACTTCTATCTGCTTTGGGCATTTTTCAAGCTACAAACGTTTTTAAATCATTTCAATTGATATCTTTAATTTGCTGTTGTTGATCTGGATTCTGGATGTAAGTTTGGTTGTCTAGTGTAGTTATCTATTATATTACTAAGAAGGTTATCTACTTTCGTTAATTTTATAATTTTACGGGAAACTTTCTTATTTTTTCATAAATACCTTCTCCTGACAAAAGAAAACAATACAAAAAAGAATTAGCGAAATCGGTCTAGCCGTTCAATAGCCGTAGTCATGTTTGCTTTTGTCAGAAGGTTCTTATGAATGAAAAGAGTTGAGCGGAATAAAAATAAAAGTTAAAGTAGGTAACTTTCTTAAAGTACATTCATAAGACATTTTTTACAATTTTGAAATAAAATCAGGCGTTTGACAGAATGCGGATACAAAATATAATAATGGTTTCAAACAGATGCATCGGTTGGAATAACCTAATATAGTTAATAGGTATTTAATTTATCATTATACAAATAAAAATTCAATATTCATAGTATGGACCACGTCTGGTAGGTTACTTTTTGGTATCTACGGCCCATTTTGGTATTGTCTATACTAATATATAAAGAGGAAAGATTTGATATTTTGTTTGTTTGCATCGAAAGGCTCCAAAACTACTGAACCGATTTGAAAAATTCTTTCATTTTTGGGAAGCTACAATATCGCAGTGAACATAGGCTATATTTAATTTTAAAAAAAAATTGGGTAACCTACGAAAACTTCAATAATGTAACCCAAGGTGTAAAAAATTTACCTAAAATATTCTTTTTATCGCGAACGCTGTGAAAACTAATGATGATAGAATAAAACAATGTACTACAATTTTGTAGAAGACATCATTATTTACAAAAAGTATCGCGACAGCATATGTCTAACTATTATAGTTATGCCACAATAAGTGTTTTTTTATTTAAAAAAAAATCAATAAAATTTCACTTATAGAAAAGGCTCTTTATTGGTATCTTGGTATTACTCCTTATTAAAATAAATTAGTTCATATTCAAGTCTGCTTCAATATGTTTGTATAACTTTTTGAATTATTCAATTCGGACATTCCATTCGAAAGTTATCACGAGTTTAAAAATGTGAGTATTGGAAAAAAGCATAGTCTCTTATCATCTCAACTTAGGAGCGAAGTAGATTTGGTAGGTAGAAGACTACCTACCTATATTTTTCTAACCCCGCGGTGCGAAGTATGACCTCGATAAATATGATGTTTAATCATAATATTTATCTTCGCGTATCTCCTCTTAAAATATATCTTTCAATCTTGAAATTCGTATTTTATTTTTATGTTAAAATTAGAATCTATATATTAATTTACAGCTTTCTAAATTCATTAATCTAAGAGATATGGTTGTTCAATAAAAAGCGCTCCCCACCCCTTTCCCATTTTTTAATATTATATTTTGAAAACGAAATAGTATAATTTGACTCTTTCTGAAGAAATCATTTTTTTTGAAATTTCGATAAAACCAGTTTTAAACTTATTAGGAGGCACTTAAAAATCATCCCTTTTTATATGTGCCCTTTTTCGTCCCTTTTAGTTAAATTTTGGAAGAATTGCCGAATATGCTAACACTTATTTCTATAGAAGAATTCATATGCCAAATCTCAAGCTGGTACCATGTCTAGTTTCCGAGATATTCGCATACTTTGAAAAACATTCAACCCTATTTTTCACCCCCTTAGGGATGGAATTTCCAAAAATCCTTTCTTAGTGGAAGGTTTTGTATTGAGACCTACCTGATTTCCAAATTTCACTTCTCTACGATTAGCCGTTTGGGCTGTGCGTTGATGAGTCAGTCAGTCAGGCACTTTCCTTTATTATTATAGATTATGCTCTAACAAAAATTGGACTTAAACATATTTTAATTTCAAAAGTCACCTTTTTTAACAAGTGGTGACTTCAATATTTTGACCACTTATAGAACCTTCAATTGCGAATAAAACTGTATCATTAAGTCAAAATCGCAAAAAAGTGGACTCCCACACTTTATGCTCTAAGGTACAGAAATAAATTAAAGGGAGATGTACCTACTCGTATGTGTAGATTTTCTCGCTTTAAGTGAAGAAGCTTGTGCTCAACGTAATTTTTATACCATCTAAGTATAATGTATGGTAATGAGACATGGACGTAGACCAAGAAGGAAGAAAGTAGTATGAATGCGATAGAAATGAGAATGTTGCGTAGGATGTGCCCTATTAATGCTGAAAATGAGATCGGAAACGGAATGATAGATGAGGAAATAACGAGAGATAAAAAAATAGTGTAGTAACAAGAATGAATGTAAACAAAATGTGGTGTTTGGAGAGTTTGGACATATAGAGAGGATGAATGAAAATAGAGTGACTTTTTACCTGCCTGAAAGGATAGGTGGAAGATCGACATGGGTAGAATATATCGATATGTGATCTTAAAGAAATGCAACGTCTAGAATAAAAGAAATAGGATACATGCATGCGGAATAGTATGGTAGTGAAAAAAAGTATGTGGATAGGAAATCAAATATTGGTCACAAAACGATATCACATAATATTGATCAACCTTCTCGTATCCCATTCAAAACAATAATAATCAAGTGCGTAAATACGATTCATTCATAAAATCGTAATATTGAAAAAATAAGTTGTAAGAATGTAAATCATGCGTATTTATTAAAATGTTCAATCATTTGTACGACTCTCATACGTGTTTTTAATTGTTTATATTCGCATTTTGATAAAATTCCCCCAAGCCTAGCGATGTTTAAGTGTAATAGTATTGGTAATGTCTTCGTTACGCAACTAAGCCAAACAAAATATGCGCATTCAACAAAAGGTTCGCGCGTTCGTATAGGCGTTGTTTCTGATCTTAATACAAATGTTATCACATTTTTACAAATGTGGGGACTTGCTACATTAATTTATTTACTTTCGTGGATGGCATTGATACAGTAATATGATTTGGCAACGTTGCAATTTTTGATCGATTATTGTTGTTTAATAAATTGTCAAAATGATTTCCTAAGTGAGAATGTATATTTCAGATAAAAAGGTATATCGGAGTGTATATATGGTCACACAAAATGTCAAATATTGGCTCAAAATGAGTTATAGGCAGGAATCGGCTCAGGATCACGTGGTGATACCGAAAATGTAAAAATCTCATTTTGACTCTGATCAAGTATGTGACAAAAGAGCCAACAAGTAGAAATGAGCCAACATCCCCGGTAATTAACAGACGGTTTGAGCCACGAAGTGCTAGTTGACAAACATATATATATACGGCATATGTTGGCTCATCTGATTTTAACACACCAAAGTTGATCAACCTTTTACCTGGAATATATAATTACCTGGTTGATACATAAATTTGAAAGTTACACCCCCGCGTTACGATTATGTTTAGCTTCCTATATACTCTATTCTCCACTTATATATTCAATTATTTACTGTCTATTTTTAAAGAACACTAGTTGATCAAGAGTTGTTAGCTCTTACAACGTTGCCAAATCGATCTCACTAACACACTCACGATAGCATAATACATCTCCTATTGTAGACGTAGAATTGGTAGGTAGGTTTCTATATCTGATCGTAATATTCACACATCGCTGTTGGTTTCATATTTTCCGTATTATTGAGGACCTATATGTACCTACCTACCTACTTTATTTTTGTTGTGATTTAGACTCGTATATTTTTTTACTTGGCTAGCGTTTATGACAATATTTTTTTAAAGTATTTTAGAGTAGGTATTTAGATTTTTTCTAACGAGAAGTTTATGAGAATAGCGTTTATTATAAATTGATGAGAAGAAATAAATCATAAAGGCTTTAACTTGGAATCTATTTGGTCTACAGAGACAAATCTAGTTATCATATTGTAGCAAATTTACTCTTCTTTAAAAACGCGCTAAAATGTTTTTTTTTTCAAAAAAATAGTGCTTTACGGTTATATTCGCCAAATAATAAAAACATAGCGATTTTTTCGCGGTTTTTCGATTTTTGACAAAGGTGCATTCGGCGCTCGAGGTCAAAAACTTGGATTATTCATCAGACCAACATCATCCCGAAGACGACTAAGACCCTCTGTTTCTTTCCTTCGAAGCAGAGCTGAGGGATTTGGACATGACGTGGGTGGAGGTCTTGTCCAAATGCCTCCCTATGCCCCCAAGTGGGGTCACAAATGGAGTATTGATTGATTGATTATAGTTCATCCAACACCAGAGTCGAGATATTTAGAAATTTGATATTACAAGTTTGCAAAAAAACATAACTACCTTATTTGACGCATTCTGTAATGTATAAAGTTACTGTACTATAATGGGTTTAATTATCAAAGCTGCTTAGTATCTTATTAAATCTTATTTATTGGACATAATACTCTAAAAGTTACACTTTTCAATTTACAATTTCATTCATGAATAAAATATATATATTTTTTTAAATTTTGCGTGATGTTCATCCAACACCAAAGTTGAGATTTTTTTAAATTGATATTGCATTTAAAACAACGCTGTTAGGCGTCCCTAATGTATTTTTTATTATTTTTAGCAAAGAGATAAGCCTTTAATACTATAATTCATAGTAAATAACCGCAATATAGGTACAAACGCGAATTAAATATACCTACCAGCTAATTTGTGTTTCATTGATAATAGGATGAGCTGATTCGGGACCTTGGCGGTTTGTGTCTGATAATCACTTGATGAATCAATCAATACTCCCTTTGTGACCCCACTTGGGGGCATAGGGAGGCAACAAGTGCCCTCCACTGCGCTCTATCTCTAGCAGTTTCAATGACCTCCTCCCACGTCATGTCCAAATCCCTCAGCTCTGCTTCGAAGGAACGAAACACGGTGTGGGAGGGTCTTCCTCGTCTTCGGGACCCTGATGGGAGGAAGAAAGTTCGTGATGCGGTGGTACCATCTAATATTCATGATTCTTCTGAGGCACATTGTCTCAAAGGCAGATACCTTTTGTGCCTGGGCTTTGGTCAGGTGCCATGACACACACCCATATAAAAGAATAGGCAACACACACGCATTAAACAGTTTACATTTTGTCTCAACACTAAACGCCGACGCCTTCCATATCTTGGTCATGTTGTTGAAGGCACCACTTGCCATATCGATAGGTACTTATCGGGAGCTCAGCCCCGAGGTCACCAGTGGTGGTAATGGTTGCTCCCAGGTATTTAAATTTATCCACCCGGGAGACCTGGCGACCATAAATGGTTATCGGTAGCTGTTTATCGGGGCAGGCTTTATTTGCCATGAGCTTCGTCTTACTGGCATTGACTCGAAGGCCAAGGCGTGCTGTTTAATTGCAGAGTCTCTTTGAATTGTTTTTTTTTTAAGTAGATAGGGATCTATAGGTATGTGAGTAGATAATATTTTGATATACCTAAATCTTATATATATAAATGGAGAGCTATTTCGCGTTGTCATCGGATGGCGCCTAAACGGCTGGACCGATTTCGCTAATTCTTTTTTTGTCGTGTAGGCTTTTATCAGGAGAGTGTCCTTTTAGAACAAAAAAATTTTAAAAAATGCATGGGAAATTAGAAAATTTAAGAAAACTATAAAAATGGAGATTTATTTCCCGATATCATCGCATCACGCCTAAACGGTTGGACAGATTTCGCTAATTCTTTTTTTGTCGTGTAGGCTTTTATCGGGAGAAGGTTGATTTAGAAGAAGAAAATTAAGAAAAATGCATGGAAAATTAGAAAATTTAAGAACAATATAAAAATGGGGTGCTATTTCCCGATGTCATCGCATCGCGCCTAAACGGCTGGACCGATTTCGCTAATTATTTTTTTGGCGTGTAGGCTCTTATCGGGAGAAGGTTGATTTAGAAGAAAAAATTAAGAAAAATTCATGGAATATCAGGAAATTTAAGAAAACTATAACAATGTTGAGCTATTTCCCGATGCCATCGCATCACGCCTAAACGGCTGGACCGATTTCGCTAATTCATTTTGTCGTGTAGGATTTCAATCAGGACAATGTAGAAGAAAAATATAAGAAAAATGCTCGCGAAATTAGAAAATTAAAGAAAAGACAGAAAGTAGGTAATCTTTTTAGTACCTACTTTTTACAATATAATTTTCTTCTACTTTTGAATTTTTATTAATTGACATTTGAAAGAACTGTCAGTGGATTGATTGTTGTTGCAATTGATAGAATGCGAATTTTAAGAACAAGTAGAATATTTTTTTGTTTGTTTGAAAATCAATTCTTCGTTTATGGGCTGATTTTTACAGAGGATGAGACCTACATATAACGTAAATATAATATGCATCGTTAATATGTAAAAAAAGCTGGATATTATTTGCTAATAACCTAGCATTTGTTTCTTTATTGAAAATAAAAATTGCTACACATCCACCATGTTGTAATAGAAGATAGAAAAAAATCACAGATTCCTACTGCATTAAATGTGCTTTTTATTTATTTCCATTGTTTTGAAAGAGAAGATTTAAGAACGCAATGTTGTGTGAAAGTGAATGTCGAGAACTTGGAAGTATGTCTATTTAGGTAATTTATTTAGAAGAGATGCAAGGTGTGAAAAAGAGATTTAAAGAAGGAAATTGGCTGGGAGAAGGGTTGGCGGTGCACTTAGACCTCTAAGAACATATCTCTGAAATCGACAGTTGATGTACAATGCAATCCTGATACTATCCATGATTTATGGGAGTAATGGGAGTGAAACTTGGACATGGACGAACAATTTGGAAGTTGGAATAAATGCTGTGGAAATGAGATCACTGCGTAGGATATGCGGAAAGAGACTTATTGATAAGGTGAGGAATGATAATATTAGAAAGGAATGTGGAGTGAATGTTAGTGTAGTGACTAGAATGAAAGTGAATAAAGAAAGAAGGTTTAGGCATGTTATGAAAAGAAACGAAGAGAGAATGACTAAAAGGATATATAAATCTGAAAGAATAGGTGCACGCAGACGAGGCCGACCTCGAATGACATCGTCCGACCATATCAGTGCCGTCTTACAGGAGGGCTAAGTCAGGAGCAAATGGAATAGAAGAGCATGTATGCGGAATGTTATGCGTTTGGAGGAAGCGAATGAGTTTGGATTGAAGAGAATGGAAGTCCATACTCTCTGCCCACCCTCTTCGGGAATCAGCATGATCGGTAAAATAAGTATTTACACCTCAATGCGTATTTTGAATCGGTACTTTGATTAATCAATCAATATTATTTTAACTGAGCAAAATAATTATTGAAATATCGAATATAATGACATACCTACCTAAATTAATTTTTTTTACATATTAACATCAAATCAATCAAAATTAAAACTCCCTTTGAACTCCACTCAGGAGCAAAGTGAGGCAATAAGAGTTCTCCATTGCACTCGATCTTGCGCAATGATAACCTCTTCCCACATCATATTAACATAGGTTATATATTTTTGATGTAAAAATAAACTCAGATCCGATGAATGCAGCGTGTTATCCAGGTTTTGCTAATGCCAGTATATAGTCATTGGGTAGGAAAACGTAGAAAGCGGATTCCGACCCGCGCCGACCGGCTCATAGATTGTTGTCTATGGTTTCAATGCATTTAAATGAGCATGCCGGAAAGCGGGTTCCTGCTTTTTCTGTGGGTATCCCCATTCAAATGCATAGTAACATTCTTTGCGTTGGTCGGCGCGGGTCGGAATCGGCTTTCTACGTGTTCTTAGCCATTCATGTTAAATAACTAAAATACGAATTTGAGCTCTGTTGCATAAAACCTAGAGTACCTACCCATATTATTTATTTCGATACGAAGTTCGACGGGTCAGCTAGTTTACAATAAAAAATGATTTAGTCTAAAAATAAACTCATATAATCAATTTAAACAATGTCGATTCCTTTGAAAATAAAAGAATAAAATAATACGTAAGTATAAAAATCTTTTTTAATAAACCACGTTATTCATTTGGACTAAAAAATTGAAAATCTTCTTTATGGTCGAGAGTGGATTGCCGCATTGGAAAGAGAAGAAGAGTATTGTAGATGTTAAAATATCAAACTGTCATCCAAAGCAAGCAAGTATACAAAATGTCAGTAAAATAAGATGATAAAAAGTTATTTAAAAATCGATTTCTGTAATCTGTGCATAAAGAATTAAATAAATTAAAGGGAGATGTACCTACTCGTATGTGTAGATTTTCTCGCTTTAAGTGAAGAAGCTTGTGCTCAACGCAATTTTTATACCATCTAAGTATAATGTATGGTAATGAGACATGGACGTAGACCAAGAAGGAAGAAAGTAGTATGAATGCGGTAGAAATGAGAATGTTGCGTAGGATGTGCGCTATTAATGCTGAAGATGAGATCGGAAACGGAATGATAGATGAGGAAATAATGAGAGATAAAAAAATAGTGTAGTAACAAGAATGAATGTAAACAAAGTGTGGTGTTTGGAGAGTTTGGACATATAGAGAGGATGAATGAAAATAGAGTGACTTTTTATCTGCCTGAAAGGATAGGTGGAAGATCGACATGGGTAGAATATATCGATATGTGATCTTAAAGAAATGCAACGTCTAGAATAAAAGAAATAGGATACATGCATGCGGAATAGTATGATAGTGAAAAAAAGTATGTGGATAGGAAATCAAATATTGGTCACAAAACGATATCACATAATATTGATCAACCTTCTCGTATCCCATTCAAAACAATTATAATCAAGTGCGTAAATACGATTCATTCATAAAATCGTAATATTGAAAAAATAAGTTGTAAGAATGTAAATCATGCGTATTTATTAAAATGTTCAATCATTTGTACGACTCTAATACGTGTTTTTAATTGTTTATATTCGCATTTTGATAAAATTCCCCCAAGCCTAGCGATGTTTAAGTGTAATAGTATTGGTAATGTCTTCGTTACGCAACTGAGCCAAACAAAATATGCGCATTCAACAAAAGGTTCGCGCGTTCGTATAGGCGTTGTTTCTGATCTTAATACAAATGTTATCACATTTTTACAAATGTGGGGACTTGCTACATTAATTTATTTACTTTCGTGGATGCCATTGATACAGTAATATGATTTGGCAACGTTGCAATTTTTGATCGATTATTGTTGTTTAATAAATTGTCAAAATGATTTCCTAAGTGAGAATGTATATTTCAGATAAAAAGGTATATCGGAGTGTATATATGGTCACACAAAATGTCAAATATTGGCTCAAAATGAGTTATAGGCAGGAATCGGCTCAGGATCACGTGGTGATACCGAAAATGTAAAAATCTCATTTTGACTCTGATCAAGTATGTGACAAAAGAGCCAACATCCCCGGTAATTAACAGACGGTTTGAGCCACGAAGTGCTAGTTGACAAACATATATATATATATATATATATATATATATATATATATATATATATATATATATATATATATATATAGGCAATGGAAAACACTTAGTAAACTTATCCGTGTTAGTCTGTCAGTGTGTTTTTTTCTTTTTACGTAGCAATGGCATTCTTAGAACGTGCATAGTCGTCTTTTTATCAATAAAATTCGTACAGAACACTTATAAATTTTTGACATCCTTTCACAGTAAGCAAAGCTTTTGTCGAAAAGTCAGTTCCGGGGATTGAACCGACGACTTTCAGTAAGTGAAAAAGTAGACAAAAGTCCACTAGGCTACTCAAAATATACAAGCTAATCATAAAATTTGCTATATCCAAAAGTTTACATGCTTTGATAACTATGTTAGTGATAGATTTATCTTTATTGATCTAAACACAAAATGAATCTCTGGGGAGAACGGTTGTGGAGTAATTAGCGAAATTGGCTCTAATAAACCAACCCTGCTCCTATGTGTTATTATTTTGAAACACGCTTACGGATACAAGGGTTGGTTTAGTGAATTAGACATTGTCATTGTTGTTATACTATGAAACAGTATTTAAAAGTCTAAATACATCGTATTATTAATTTTTTAACTCCCCGTTCGTTGACCCATTAATACCCGATATTAAAGGAATTAGCCTGTTATTAACATTAGACCATTTAAGAAAAAAAAAAAACGTTTTTGTTTTTATTCATAATTATTATTCATAATGAATTACGTTTCACGCTTTGTAACGTGTAAATATTACATAAACGAAATTGTTGTTTTTAAAATAATAGCAAAATTTAGCATTAGTAAGCAAGATAATTTTTAATACTGAAATTACAAGTTAAGACGGAGAATTTCGTTTTTTTAATCTTCACTTCATTTTTTGAGCAACCGTATTTTCAGTTTGATAAGCAATTGATAAGTTTCTCCTTCAAAAAGAAGTAGAAACAAATATTATTTGAAATGTAAGTTTTTTTATAATATATAAATGAATATGTTCTCACTCAAAGTGAACACAAATACACTCATTGACTCTTTCACAATAAGCTACTTAAAGCTTGTGTCGTGAAAGAGGAAGATGGTCGGCACTTGGGAACGAACCCACGACCTCCAAACGAAGCCGTACGAAAGCCGGCGTCGTATTGGTCTGGGTTCCTACGGATACGCCGCTACAATAAACGGCGGTGGATATGTCAGTTGAGAACATTGCCAATATGGTTTCCATAGTAACGAAAAACATTGTCATATAATTTTGAAAGACGCCGTCTTGTCAGATGACGGCCGCTCCCTAGGAACCCAACGCATAACCGCTGGGCTATCAAACACTCCAAGTTTTACTTAACTAACCTACGCATATTTTTCGAATTATCATGAGATAAAGAATCAATCAAGTTTTAATCCTATGTAATAATAGTTATTGATTATCAACACACGCACACCGCCTACCCGAAACATTTCCCGCGGGACCAACATAGTAGTAGTGCATGAGTTTTGATGTTTGAAATGGGTGGATACACACAAGTAGCCCATACTAGTACCACGTCAGTAGTGTTGTCAACTTTGTGTAGACAAGAACTCAGGGACCTACAGCCATCATCTAGGGTCAAATCGAAATTACTATTACTTCACATGGTGATCCTACTTGGAAAAGATAAGAGCAGGGGCTTGAATTTATAGATATAATTTAAAATTAAAGGTTAAAATGCTTACATAATGAGAAGGTTATCATTAAGGAAAAAAGTTCGAACAGACAACAAAGATATCGAATAATGAGTCTGAAAACTGTTTCATAAACAAATTGACAGTTTTTATTCGACCACCTGTAAATATATTAGTAAAATTTATATTATTAACCCTTAAGCACTGTTATAGGTCTAATAGACTCCTATTCCAAAAATAAAGACTTGCTATCTCGCTCTGGTGCGCCTGAGCATATTGTGCGTCTCAGTACCTTCAAGTCGATTAGTGTGCTAATGGCAGTGAAGCGGAGAGGACGTTTCGCAATATTTTTAAGGTCAGTATTGACATTTGAAATTTTTTTGTAGGTCTCACAGACCTATATCAGTGATTACGTAAGTTTTTTAATAAATTCATATTTTGTTTTTAGGATGGATTCCGAATAACCATGTACTTCTCGCGCACTGCAGCCACGTACAATTAATATATTAGATTCTGCCCCAGCTTGCACATTAGAAGACTGGGTTCTGAATGAGCAAAATTGTGATTTAAGAGGTGATTCTGATGTTGATGAAGATTTTCTCGATAGATCGGAATATGATTGGAAGTTATCCAATCATATTCCGATTGTAAAAAAAAATCAGTTTTATTTGTGGGAGTCTCATAGACCTATATCAGTGATAATGTTACAAAACAAGGTGTCAGTGCTTAAGGGTTAATATTAAGTGATAGAAATATAACAGTCATAATACCTAACTTAAGATATAATATAATATGAAACAGAAAGATATTGTATTCTCTGTACCTAATATACAAATAATTTGTGTAGTTTAAAGTTTAAATAGATAGGGGTAATGGTAATGGTGGCATTGAAGAGGCGAACTTAGAGTGTGTTTAAGAACAAAACAAAACGAGTTGAAAACAGTTTAGTTAAGAATTCAAAGGAAACGTTTCAAGTCAAATAAATGAGTCATGGGAAAAGCCGCCTCTGTTGGCTCGTTGATGCGTTCAACAGCAAATATTGACTAATGTAATGTAAAAGCTTAATATTCCGTCCGTTCTAACTAACAGCGTACAACTGGCCGCGTCACTGCCATACACAGTATACACAACACTACACTCTACTTTGTGCTGTATAATACACAACAAACACATCCACACTGTTAATCAACAGCATCGATGAAAATAATAGTACTAACGAACACACACACACACACACACATATAGATAGAAGAATAATAGTTTTTGAGGATTGAGTGTCAAATTGCCGTATCGTAAAACTTTACAGTTTGAGAGTTTTTACAGTTACCGGCCCTCTTCTACTTGCATTGTTTGAAGATGCCCTTGATGTTCAAAATATTTTTAAGAGGCAAACAACTGCAAACCTTAGATGTCTAATCAATTTGCCTAATTTGATTCGCCTTTCTGTCACATAACGGGATCGAACATACGTTTCGATGCTTTTCATCAGCCCTCTATGATGATGGAGTGTCAAGCAAATGAACATTTATAACAAAAACTTGACTCCAAGATGTCAGCAAAACTTTGAATCGCATATTTAAAAGTATTTATACTCTATTTCTGGAGAGAATAACCAAAAAAGTGTATTAATCGAAAGCTTTTTTGCGCAATTTATGGTTAAATTAACAATAGTTGATAGTTAAGTTAAATAGATTAACAATAAAATCGAAACACTTACCTTATGCTTGAATCAAAAACTAAATTCTTTAAATACTTACACGAATGAAACAAATTCTAATTTTAAGATACTATCTTTTGATTGAACTCCCAGATTAATTATTTATTCTAAATACACAAGTATTCTAAACATGAGTCCGCAGATTACTATGTAGATCGCATTAGTAACAATCAAATTTACCCATCTGCACTATCCGATGTGTTTTAGAAAACCCACAAATAATAATGTTATGTAATTATAAATTTCTGTTTGCTTGATTGTGTGTTCTAGACTGTCCAGTCTGTGCTCACCGATAATTAATTGTCGCGATCTATATGTTACCTTTTAGAATTATAAATATTATTTATTTATCGTTTGGCAAGTCGTCGGATTTTTGTCACAGCGTTAAAGTCTGACATCCAACGCCGCTATCCGTTCAAGAAATTCCGCGGACAGGCTGGCGTCACTCTTGTTGGTACCGGGATGAACGCGAATGGGGCAGTCGTGCAAGATGTGATGCACAGTCTGTCTCGGGTGTCCACAGTTACATCCTGAGTCTTCTCTTATACCCCCCCTTGTGGAGCATGTCGCCACAGCAGCCATGTCCCGTCCTAAGCCTATCGAGTGTGGTCCACTGACTGCAACGGAGGTGAAAACCAGGAAAATAATTAATAATGAATGTGATAAAAAATGTATTTGCGCATAGTAACAAAATTATTGCAATAATAAATTCACCCTCCCTTCAAACCGACTCAGGAGCATAGGAAGGCAATAAGAGTCCTCCATTGTGCTCGATCTTGCGCCATCACAATCAAAGGTAAAATAAAATTACCTCCAAGCAAAATTTTATTGAAATAATATGTAAGATCCTGATACGCCGCCCCTTCCGCCTCGCTGGCTATCTCAACTCCCTCAGGCCTCGGCTAGCTCACTTATCTGTCCAGCGAGGTCAGGGGTCGGCTATCTACAAATTCCATCAGGTCGTCGGAGGTATCTCTCTCTGGTTCCACCAGTCTAGGTACTCAAGATTTACCAAACAGAGCCCAGGGGTAGGGTTACTAATCTACTCAAACTCAAAACTCTAATTTAGGTATGACTCAATTTAATTCATAAATATAAAAACACACAAAAAAAAAATGTACAGAAACAATAAAGAAAATGTGAAAGAACACATACACAAAAAACACAAAAAAAAATTAAAGAAAATTACATTAACCGAGAGAACCTACATTAAAAGGCAATGAACAATATACTTATTATATAAAGAGAATTAATTGGCAAAAAAAAACAAAAAAAACTAGAGACAGTTGAACCCGATCAAAGGGTTGCATACGGGTTTTCAGAATATAAGATCTACATAAACAAGCTTACATCGGACATGGTACATTTTAGTAAACCAATATATATTGGTTCCGGTCGATTCGCTCGGAATCGTTGGTTTCTGCAGCCCTGACTTCCCTAAATCTCTTGAAGTGAATTCCCAGGCCGTTGATGAAGATTTAAAAAAAAAAAAAGGTACATACATTGAATTGGCCTCCTGAGTGCTGAGTATTCCCGTCGAGTAATTCCCTTGGATTATCACACACACCGTACACACTTTAGTATTATCAGAAACTGTTTACTTAGTCGTTTATTTATCGAGATGATCCCGTTGCACAATTTATTAATTATAATGCCAAAAATAAAAATAATATGTCTGTCTGGTAGAAATTCTTTAGCCACCAAAATACATTGTCTTGTTGAAAACTTTGAATAGATATTAATAAGTAAATTTAGAATTTAGTGGAGATGGTGAACCAAATTCGCCCACTGAATATGGCTATGTGTAGATGCCCTGATTATTATTTTTTTTTCACTTTACTCGCGAACTATGTCTTACGCGCACGACTCATGGAGAATTTATCTCCTCTCCACGTTGGAGATATAACATGATTCCCTCCAGAAAAGTCACTTTTAAACTCCCGCCGCACGACAGGTTCGTAAGTTCGCGTGAAAGAATTTTTTACGTAACTAATTCTTTCGTACCACAAGGGTTCGTAACTATCGGCTCGCCCGTTCAATTTCCCGATAACAATCAACTCGATACGATCTTCGATAACAACAGCCAACTCGTAACAACCTCTCTCGGAGGAGATCGTACCTATCAACCGTAACTACCTCTCTCGGAGGAGATCGTAGCAATCAACAACCCGTAACAATCAACCTTTGTCAACCCCCGTGCACGAGATTATATCTTCTCCCTTCCTAAGACAACTAGCCACCACCCCCGTGAAACTCCCCCGATCATTCAAATTTGTCTCAAAAGACCAATCAATGTCTGGAGACTGCCCGTTTGGGTCCACGTGGACTCCTCTCACCCAATCCTGATCTCACACCCTACTCCTCGGTTCAATTTCGTACCTTCCAGGGCCCTCTTCAGGTACACACCCACCACCGCTGTAGCGAAGGGTGTTAAGAAAACAAGAAATTAAAATGTCTAAATTCTATTTTTTTTTCTTTTTGTTCTTATATTCGTCGAATACTAAATGGGTGCGTTTCCTCTTTTCTTCTAAACCTGAGTCCCTCTGCTTTTCAATTTCTCCAAAATCCATCCCCTCTTATCGTTTCCTAAACTCTACGCTAGCAACCATTTGTATTTCACCATAATGGAAAACGACGTTAAATTATCGTTACGTTTCAACCCTTTTTCCCTAGCTAATTTTTATTTGACTCGCGGATTTACCTAAATTCGCTCCCCAATCTTGGACAGCGTTCACTTTCTGGAGACTAACACCGTCCCTGGGTAGCCACCCTCGATTCACAGAAAGATCTATAAATCAATTGATCAATAGCCCTGGGTCGTTAAGTGACCACACCCCGCCAGTGGCGTGGAATGGTAGTCTGTTTCGCTATATTTATATTATTTTTCAATCAAAACTTTCGCGCAAAATGTTACAAAATTTCCAGTTTAATTCCTTTGTTAATTCCGTATTACATTAATTTCTTTCCTCTATACGTGCATTATTTGAGTTCGATTCTACATTTTCTAGTGATTAACCGAATTTTGCAATTCAACCGAGTAAATCGCATTATTCTCCCTCCTTCTGGTGACTGTGAACAACTATGGATCTTAGGCGTCCCGCGTTTGTAAGGAACCCTCATTAGACGATCTTTAAATTGGTAGTTTTGTATTGTTTTGTATGTTTCGTCTAAACTCCCCCCAATTTTCTACAGAGTCGTGAAAACGGACGCCACTGACTATTTGATGGCTTGGGTCACACGTGTGACATTTCTATGACCCATCAGAATTCTCCGAACGTCTTTTGTCTTGCTTTTTAAATTTCAGGCTAACTCGGGTGTTTATTTAAGCTTTTATTTATGAGTCTCAAAATCAGAGTTCCAAATCCCTACAAAAAAAATTCAACTATTGGGTTTCAAAATCTATTAAAAATGGCACTAATTGTTATTAATGTCCCTCCGAATCCGGTATTTTGCGAAGCTGTTTCCTGTTCCCACGTTCGGTCTCTTGGCAGACCCCACACATTGTCCCTTACTAGACAAATCTAATCACTTTTGCAGTAATGAATTTTTATCACTACATGCCTCCCTACTTGGGTCATATCAACTCCCCACTACTTAGTTGATAAAAATTCAGTGCTTCCTCTACATTTCCGAAAATTCCCGACATACGTTCGAGGACCCGGTATTTTTAGGCGCCACCGTCTTTTTCCTTCGGTATTTTTCTTCAGCAGTCGTACGTAAAGACGGAACCTGACTACTGAGTGGTATTAGTTAAGATGTCATCTTATCCCCTGAACATAGTCCGCAATTTCCCCAAAGTCCAACCCATGCTTCCCTTCTCTATGATATGCAGATAACCATTACAATACATTCTTAACAATAAGGTACAACAACATCATACAAATATAGGTACACTACCTTAAAACAACAAATAAAAAAAAAATAAACAAAACCAATATTTCACATCGTTCAAATTTTACATCCCCCTTCATAACCTGGGTTAACTGAATGTATGGTTTATCTTTACTTTACAAATTGTTATTGTAAGATACTGGAATCCAAAACAAAAAGAATTTCGATAATTACACTACTATGAATAACTATTTACCCCATCAATTACATAACTAGTTCCATCGCGTCCCTACATATCTTAGACAAATCAATCTAAGGCGTACATTTTTCATCATATATTATTATTTCGATACATCTTATCAATATTACATCATCAATACATCTCACATCATTTAATTGTTCAATTTACAAAATTTAACCCATTTAAACTAATTACTACCAGGTTATATCCTAACTTCAATATTTCCCATAATATATCATTTTCAATACATCTCATCCCACATTTTAATTGTTCAATTTACCCAAATTTTAACACATTTAAATAAAAAAAAAAAAATTACCAACGTAATATCATAACTTCATGAAAAGGTACTATTTTACCAACAAACATAGCAATACATATAATAATGGTAATGACAATATGGGACATTTAGTATTTTACTTATAAAGACAGAAAGAAAACAAAATTGAATGGGGGTATTTCACTGGTATTATTACTATTATTTATGGTCCATAGGAACATAATCACGCAGTATCTTACTGCCATTACTGAATGAATACAAAAAAAAAAAAAAGATATTCCCCCTTTCAACAATTTATCACCTTATTTCAATGTATGCACAGAACATAACAATTATCTTTTTAAATACTAAAATACAATAGGTAATCTATTATTAAGTTTATTATTATTTATTTTTATCGTGAATAAAATTATCTAAGTGGGTGTGTCTATCCACAAAAAAATGTAATATTTAAATTTTATTCTTAAAACTACGCACATGGTAACAATAAGAGCAAAAAAAAATAAGCAGGTTCCTAGCTTTTATCACGCAAAACAAAGTCTCATATTTTTTTATTACAATATCTAAGTGAGCTTGCATAAAGACTTACAATAGTGACCATACATTTGTTTAATGATTAAAAAAAATTGAAATGTTATTATTAAAACGCAAACATGAGTATAATACCTACTAAAATAACATATCTCTCGATATCTAAGTGGGCTTACTTAAAGACTTACAATAGTTACATAATATGTGCTTTTTTCCATAAAAAAAAAAAAAGAATGAAAACTTTAAAAACTGAAACATGATTATTATACAAACAAAAAAAATATCCCTTATTTATAAACTTATTTATGTTTTAATTCTTTAATTAATTGTTTGTGAGTCATACCTGGCCTAATCTAAAGCTTTACCTAAACATAAAAAAAAAAGAAATCCTAATTATACTATACTGTAACTCCTAAACTGGACCTGTCTGGGGCCCGGGTCATTCACCCTCGAATGCCAAAATGTGGAGAACCTTTTCCACATTAACTTTCCCAGAACAACCATCACCTTCTCTACTCGAACCTAATTGTCAACAATACTACCTAGAGGTAGACCGACGACCGTCCTTAGTACGTCGGGGCTTTTTTTTTCACCCTTCTGTCCCTCCCCAGATAGCATACTTGACAGTTCGTCCTCCCATCGAAATTCCCTAAGGCTTGATCATAACACCCTTATTATATCAGGACATTCCAGCTTTCTGCGCTGTATGTCCTTTGCCATCAGTTCCTTACGATTTTTAAAAGCCGAATGCTAGAACATTTCCTACTTGTCCCCAAATGCCTAGTCTAACCCCGTAACGTCACCCCAATCTACCTATCCGCTTCTTTCTCAAATACCATATGGTCGATCCGACTCATTTCGTTAGCCGCTATTGTTTACCATCTCGGCAAGTCTCAACAGACCACCCCTCATTGTCCACCGACCGACCATTCAGCGCGCGCGCGCTCCTTTCTCTATTGTCTGACCAACACTTTCGCGTCCCTACTCATAAAAAAAACTACCTGCCATCCCTCTAGTTCAAATTGCCGACTTACGGCCCCGCCCTTCTCAGACATACCTAACCCCGTTCTTTGTCGCTATTCATACATCTGTCCGTCGCCTCATTTACTCCTACGTTTACATAACATTCCCTCAAAATAATAAGATTAGAACAAACAATCATATAACAAAATTAGGGAAAACTCTACTTACGAACTAAACTTCGAAGTAATTATTCTAAATACTTTTAGAGATAAAAATAAAGTACATTGAAATCGCTAAGTGTACCTACTTATATCGTAATTTACCTAAGCTCTATGCTATTTACAAATATTTACATACATGTGTGCCGTTTGCCGATCTCTCGCATTTTCGAAGACACTCGAAAACAGTTTTCAACCGTTTCTCCCCGGCGATACCTACTCTATTTACACCCCGACGTTTCATTTCTTATCCGCCTCTTACGGAATACTCCAAACGTCAAACGGAGTAGGAAAGATATTCTAAGGCCGTCCCTCCACAGCAATTGCCTAGTTTCTATCTAAACTAGTCTCATATTCTTCTAAAAAAAAAAAAATCCCAAACCTCTAAACATACAGCCTCGTAATTTCGTCTTCACAAATCCTCTCATCCACTAGTCAGTTCGGCTAAACCCGACATTTTCCCTAAAAACGCGAATCACAACGCAGAATACCTAAAACATTTACGTATAACCGACACCTCTTGTCATTTGGCAAGCTGCCCCTAAATAGTAAATATACCTAATATCCAACTAATCGATAGCCCATCTACACATCATTAAACAATCACTTAGCATCCCTAATGATTATTTTCATACAAATTAAAATTCTACTAGTCCCAACCTTGGCAGGTACCTACTAAAACCCTTACAAAACTACGATATAAAACTGACAAGATATAACGCCTCGTTCAGACACTGATTACCGTCAGGAATTCCGAATTTCAGATCTAATAAACTTGCCGTTAAACTTTAAGCCGCTGTACATTGGTAGGTTTATAAAAAAATTTAGGTACAAATTAAACTAATTAATACTTACCCAACTAAAAATTTCTCAAATATACCTACTCAAAAAAAAAAATTCAACGCGATATTCCTACCTCAATATCCTATCATAACATATACCTACCTGGTGACTATTCTCACCTCAAGTTTTCGTATCAAATAAACAATAACATTACCTAGGTAGTATCTACCATCCATCCCTAATTACTACGACAAATTTATAACTCACGGTCTCTGCGGAAATGAAAGCATAACTCTTCATGTTCATTCCACTCAAACGACACAATATTTACCTCAATCAAACTCTATTATTTCAAATAAAAATTACGAACACTATATCATTATCGTTACTTATCAACCCGACGGTCTACGCACATCTATGCGAACCCCTCTCCGCGCAACCCATTGTGTTATTTACATAAAGAAAGTATGATACAACAAAAATATTTTATTTACGTTCTAACTAGGCTTCTACCGCTTGGCCTCATCCCTTACCCACGGATTTAATCTACCTACTATATGTACACAAAACATCCCTCAAATTGATATAATATTACAACTCATATTTTGCCATTTGGTATCCACCAAAACAAAACTATCGATGTCTATACACGAATTATCCGAATCAACTCCCCAACTAACTGCATAACTCCCCCAAACTACGTTGCGTTTCGTACTCTTTCACAGTAATCGTACATATACCTATTGTTTCACTCATAGCTCGACAAAACTCTCGTTAATCTTCGCAATTAGGTAATCGCAAATCCTATCAAATATATTCCTAGCTCGACAAAATTTTCGAGCACTTTCTCGATGAGCTTCGGAGCCTGTACGAATAATTACGTTTACATCAATTATAATTACTACTCTTTTGCAACAACATCAACGCAGACTTCGGGGGTCCGATCCCCGAACTCTGTTGATTTCTAACACAACCAATTAGCATTGCATTTTTAACCTAAATACCTTACAATACCTACCTAATTATCACGTCAAAATATACGAAGCCTACATACTAAAACCTCTAGCTACCTACCCCTAATAAAAGTAATGTACACTTGTACATTCCCTACAAGCTACCACCTGGCTCTGCATTCAGATGAGTTAACGCCCCAGAGCGAGAGATACCGCGTAATGACCCTTACAAAGATTCGTGCTCGATCAAGCTATGCTTGTTCGAGCAAGCCGACACGGAGGGCGCCAAGTGATACGCCGCCCCTTCCGCCTCGCTGGCTATCTCAACTCCCTCAGGCCTCGGCTAGCTCACTTATCTGTCCAGCGAGGTCAGGGGTCGGCTATCTACAAATTCCATCAGGTCGTCGGAGGTATCTCTCTCTGGTTCCACCAGTCTAGGTACTCAAGATTTACCAAACAGAGCCCAGGGGTAGGGTTACTAATCTACTCAAACTCAAAACTCTAATTTAGGTATGACTCAATTTAATTCATAAATATAAAAACACACAAAAAAAAAATGTACAGAAACAATAAAGAAAATGTGAAAGAACACATACACAAAAAACACAAAAAAAAATTAAAGAAAATTACATTAACCGAGAGAACCTACATTAAAAGGCAATGAACAATATACTTATTATATAAAGAGAATTAATTGGCAAAAAAAAACAAAAAAAACTAGAGACAGTTGAACCCGATCAAAGGGTTGCATACGGGTTTTCAGAATATAAGATCTACATAAACAAGCTTACATCGGACATGGTACATTTTAGTAAACCAATATATATTGGTTCCGGTCGATTCGCTCGGAATCGTTGGTTTCTGCAGCCCTGACTTCCCTAAATCTCTTGAAGTGAATTCCCAGGCCGTTGATGAAGATTTAAAAAAAAAAAAAGGTACATACATTGAATTGGCCTCCTGAGTGCTGAGTATTCCCGTCGAGTAATTCCCTTGGATTATCACACACACCGTACACACTTTAGTATTATCAGAAACTGTTTACTTAGTCGTTTATTTATCGAGATGATCCCGTTGCACAATTTATTAATTATAATGCCAAAAATAAAAATAATATGTCTGTCTGGTAGAAATTCTTTAGCCACCAAAATACATTGTCTTGTTGAAAACTTTGAATAGATATTAATAAGTAAATTTAGAATTTAGTGGAGATGGTGAACCAAATTCGCCCACTGAATATGGCTATGTGTAGATGCCCTGATTATTATTTTTTTTTCACTTTACTCGCGAACTATGTCTTACGCGCACGACTCATGGAGAATTTATCTCCTCTCCACGTTGGAGATATAACATGATTCCCTCCAGAAAAGTCACTTTTAAACTCCCGCCGCACGACAGGTTCGTAAGTTCGCGTGAAAGAATTTTTTACGTAACTAATTCTTTCGTACCACAAGGGTTCGTAACTATCGGCTCGCCCGTTCAATTTCCCGATAACAATCAACTCGATACGATCTTCGATAACAACAGCCAACTCGTAACAACCTCTCTCGGAGGAGATCGTACCTATCAACCGTAACTACCTCTCTCGGAGGAGATCGTAGCAATCAACAACCCGTAACAATCAACCTTTGTCAACCCCCGTGCACGAGATTATATCTTCTCCCTTCCTAAGACAACTAGCCACCACCCCCGTGAAACTCCCCCGATCATTCAAATTTGTCTCAAAAGACCAATCAATGTCTGGAGACTGCCCGTTTGGGTCCACGTGGACTCCTCTCACCCAATCCTGATCTCACACCCTACTCCTCGGTTCAATTTCGTACCTTCCAGGGCCCTCTTCAGGTACACACCCACCACCGCTGTAGCGAAGGGTGTTAAGAAAACAAGAAATTAAAATGTCTAAATTCTATTTTTTTTTCTTTTTGTTCTTATATTCGTCGAATACTAAATGGGTGCGTTTCCTCTTTTCTTCTAAACCTGAGTCCCTCTGCTTTTCAATTTCTCCAAAATCCATCCCCTCTTATCGTTTCCTAAACTCTACGCTAGCAACCATTTGTATTTCACCATAATGGAAAACGACGTTAAATTATCGTTACGTTTCAACCCTTTTTCCCTAGCTAATTTTTATTTGACTCGCGGATTTACCTAAATTCGCTCCCCAATCTTGGACAGCGTTCACTTTCTGGAGACTAACACCGTCCCTGGGTAGCCACCCTCGATTCACAGAAAGATCTATAAATCAATTGATCAATAGCCCTGGGTCGTTAAGTGACCACACCCCGCCAGTGGCGTGGAATGGTAGTCTGTTTCGCTATATTTATATTATTTTTCAATCAAAACTTTCGCGCAAAATGTTACAAAATTTCCAGTTTAATTCCTTTGTTAATTCCGTATTACATTAATTTCTTTCCTCTATACGTGCATTATTTGAGTTCGATTCTACATTTTCTAGTGATTAACCGAATTTTGCAATTCAACCGAGTAAATCGCATTATTCTCCCTCCTTCTGGTGACTGTGAACAACTATGGATCTTAGGCGTCCCGCGTTTGTAAGGAACCCTCATTAGACGATCTTTAAATTGGTAGTTTTGTATTGTTTTGTATGTTTCGTCTAAACTCCCCCCAATTTTCTACAGAGTCGTGAAAACGGACGCCACTGACTATTTGATGGCTTGGGTCACACGTGTGACATTTCTATGACCCATCAGAATTCTCCGAACGTCTTTTGTCTTGCTTTTTAAATTTCAGGCTAACTCGGGTGTTTATTTAAGCTTTTATTTATGAGTCTCAAAATCAGAGTTCCAAATCCCTACAAAAAAAATTCAACTATTGGGTTTCAAAATCTATTAAAAATGGCACTAATTGTTATTAATGTCCCTCCGAATCCGGTATTTTGCGAAGCTGTTTCCTGTTCCCAAGTTCGGTCTCTTGGCAGACCCCACACATTGTCCCTTACTAGACAAATCTAATCACTTTTGCAGTAATGAATTTTTATCACTACATGCCTCCCTACTTGGGTCATATCAATCCTTAAACCTCAACTGGTCAGAAAAGGTTAAATAAGCCTCGGACGCCTTCGAGCGCAACGGAGGGCTCTTGGTGCCTCCCTATGTTCCTGGGTGGGACTTAGGGCCCCCGCATTGCGGTTTGGTTTGGGGAAGATCCTCGGCGGGCTCGATTTGTCTGGGGCCGGCTTTTTGGTTTGCTTCCTCTTATTCCTTCCTTCCTCTTTATTTGAGTCCTCAAATTCTCGTCATAGGTAAATTGATATCTACGAGATATGTTAAAATATTCCGTTAATGTCTGGACGATTTGCGATAATCAACTGGTCAGTTTGTATTGGTATATTCGGATATGTATCGGAATACCGTTAAGGTTGTACCTATAGGTTTTATATTACTTATGTGTAATATTTTTTCATTCATTATTTCAAATCTAAAACAGGATTATAGTTTCGGAAAAAAATTCTAGTGAAACAATCAATCAAATCAAATCTCCCTTTCCATATTTTGTTCATGTTGTTTAAAGCTCGGTACTCACTTGCGCCGCGAACGTGTATCGTTATATCAATTTTATCAAAAGGATGCATATGCACGCGTTCGCTTTTTCGAATCACGTATACACTGAACCTTTCGATTAAATTGATGCAATGTCACACGTTCGCGGCGCAAGTGAGTACGATGCTTAAGGTGCCACTTGTCATACTGATACGTATCGGAGTTCAGCCTCGAGGTCACCATTATGGTTGCTCCTAGATATTTAAATGTACCTACCCGGGAGACCTGGTGACCATGACAGTGATAATACGGACGTAGGAAATTCCAACTCATCGGTAGTTGAACGTAGTACATACCTCTTCCTCAAAAATTAGTCGACTGCCTAGAGAAAAAGGTAACATTTGAATCTGAATGAAAATGAAAAAAATCTACTTGTTCAAATTTCTAATTATCCTATGAGTAAGTATTTTTGCATAACTATATTTTTTATGTAAATAAGAATTGCTTTTTAATAAAGAAGTTGGATCAAGATTTTGTTGAACGTTTTGTGTTCACAGTAAAGTCTGTAAGAACTGAAGTTTTCATAAACACACATACCTATTAATTAAAAAAAAAACAATTATCTGAGTAAGTCGACTTATAAAAAACCACAGTACGTAGGTATTTTTAGTTCCAAAAAAAAAACAATGAAAAATGTAAAACACATCACTTTATTCGTGTAAAGTGTTACTAGGTTTATACGACTTTTCGTATTAAGTCTTTAACCTTGACACCTACTGAAAAATTTCAAGTCATCAAATATTACAACAGTGACAGGCTCTTTTTTTTATCAAGCAGAATAAATTACATACAACAACAAAAGAACAACGAATTTCTATGCAAGACACGGCAACGTTATTAATGTTCTATTTAACATTCAATTCTTATCCATTGTGATCAAGGGTGAAAAGTTCATTGACATTTCCACTGGCCATTTATTATTTTAAGTCATATTAACCCTGTATTTAATAAATGTACATGTTGTAACAGCAGTAGCTGAAGCGTGCTATCTGTAAAGATTTGATAATCCTGAAGCTTCTCCTAAAATGCATGTGATTAAGAGCTGCTACGTTATAGTTTGTATTATGTTATGTAAGCTTTTGATTCAAAAGCTTCGAATACTACTTAAATACGTTTGCAACTCATTGAGCTTTTATAATATGCACAATACCCACGCGGGAGATACCTGGAGTAAATTGACAAATATTTTAATTATTATAAATATATTGACAAATATAGCCTAAGTTTCAATATTGGGAGTCTCGGGTTAGATTCTCGGTCGGGTCATAAAGTGTGTTTTTAGATACCTAAATTTATACTCGGGTTTGGCCTTCTCAGATTTCATGGGATCGGTTGACTGGAAAAAAATTATAAGTTCCGCCAGCTAAGTATATCTTCTTACATATTTTTATAGAAAATATCTATTTATTTATACAAAGGCACATTAAAATTACTTACAAAAATTAAAGAACATTCAATACTCATTATTATGAGTTAATTTATTTATTCGTGCATTCTTGGCAAAAACCTACATAATAATAATATGCTGTATTCCATTCCTTTGAAAGATGCATGAATGAATAAAAGACGTGCTGTTTTGAGTGAATTTCACAAATTCTAGGATCTTTTTTCCTCCCAAGTAAATAATGATTGAACGAGTTCTTATTAAATTGAGGACCAAAGATAGTTTTTACAGTTGCATTGGAAGTTACAAAGCCACGAAGGCTCTTTAAGTGTGCAAATATTAACCAAGGTCTCTTATTCAGATAATTTGAGCCTTGAAAATGCAGCATTTGATTAAGACGAAAGATATAAAATGTTTTAGTGACATATTTATTGTATCGTTTAATCAACTAGTTAATATTATAATGAACTTAATTCATTTCAATGTTTTTTTTTAATTTAACCTCATACACCGTCTTTCATTTTAAGCTCCATGATTGTAAAGTATTTCCATAAAAAAAGTAAAATAGCAAGGTGAAAAATCGACAACGAAGTGTGGTTAGATCCAACCGCAAATTAAACCGTCCATCATTTTGGAATAACAGACTTTAGTATACACAAATAAAGGAACGTTGCACCGTAGACGAATGTTTGTACTCCGTTAAAGGCATTGTGCTCTTAAGCCTTGGCGATAAATTAGATAAACATTATAACGGGTGTTTCTACGGATATACGACCTCTTTATTTTATTAATTAAACATCATTCATGCATACGGTGACATCATATAACCTTTTACACAAAATACACATGATACCATTTGACTCTTTCACAGTAAGGTTCACTTAAAGCTTGTCTCGTGAAAGAGAAGATGGTCGGCACCTGGGATCGAACCCACAACCTCCACGCGAAACAGTGCGAAAGCCGGCGTCTTAGCCGCTAGATTACCAACCACTTCAACTTTGTCCACCACTTTGTCCTATGTACATTATTTATATTCAAATAAAACCATTCCCATACTTCACGATCCACGATCCAAGATAACTTAAACTTTTTTATATTTTTTTTGCCCGACAATAATTAGTAAGTTACTATAACGAAATGCATAATAAAGCGTTTGAGTAAATTTTTGGTACCTATCTGCGATTTCATAGAACAAAAAAAAATTATGAGTTAGTTTATCTTTATATGTTCATTCTTGTATGAGTGAAGAAACGCTGTATACCTACATGGAAAATAATAATAATATTTAATATGAAAATTAATGTTTGAATACGCTAAAGTTTCTATTATGTCCAGCCCTGAGAGTATGGGAACTTGTGACGAGCATGGAGGGAGGGTGCTGCATGGCTAGAAGGGAGGGGGATTATTACTATTATTAATAATAGATGTAATAAACGTTAACTTCTCACATGGTTGATTTTCCATCTATTTGATGTGAAGCACTCACTGAACGGGGTAGAATGAATACATAGTAGCTATGTGTGTATACTATAAAGTCCAACGCTGTAGATATAATAGACTACTCTTTCAGTTGGTATACCTACATATATGTAGTCTGGTCTCAATGTTATATTAACATTTTGAAGAACAAACCATTAGTGTACGTTGGTCTTTTCGTTGCTTGCACAATGTCTTATTGTTATAAAAATCTTTTATTATCGTTACTTCTATAAAAAGCAAATGAAAGCCTTAAGTAATAATATTGTGGTCATTATTTTTGATGTCTTTCACAAAATTAAAGCTAATTTAAAGACTACAGTCTTATATAAGACTATATAAAAGTATTATAGGCATATCTGTACCTTATTTTGGGGAGCAAAGATGAGTTCTGCTTTAGTGTGAACAATTTTTCATCAAAATTCACCTTGTCAATCCTCAGCCCTCAATTCTTAACCTTGGAGTCGAGATTCTTATGTTTTTAGCAAAAGATAAAAATTGGTGTACATCAAATAATAGAGATCCAACTTTTCATTAGCTTGTTCCATGAAATCCTCTCATTGGATGACATGGACTTCTGGGCGATAATTTTGATAGGAAACTATTTTATTTTGCCCTTGATGATCCCCCCTTCTTTATTGATACTTTTTATGGTCTTTTCATTGAGTTCGTGAATGTGTGATCTTTTTCCATATACGCTTCGTTTCTTCACTGTTAATGATTTGATCGATTCAAGACTTTCATTAATATAAGATGCAAGCTCACTTTTTGACTCACTTACGGAGGCAACAAGAGACTTCCACCGCAATCAATAATGCGCGACTTCAATGACCCCTTCCCACATCATGACCAAATCTCTCAGTTCTGCTTCGTAGAAATGGAACACGGTATGAGAGGGCCTTTCTCATCTTCGGGACTATCATGGGAGAAGGAACAGCGCTCTCCTCGGAAAACTGTCATTCGGCATCCTCAAAAAATAATTTCCAAGTCGTCCATAATGGTAGAAGTGATGGGTGCGATAGCGTCGTTCATGATGCGGTGGTACCATCTCATACCTAAGATTCTCGTGAAGCATTTCATTTGAAACGCAGATACTTTTTTGTGCATGTACTTTAGTCAGGTACCAGAACTCACACCCATACAGGGTAAATGGCAACACACGCGTATGAATCTGCTGATGGAAGATGCAGTAAACATCTCCATAGAATAAGACGTACAATATTACAAGTTCATTGACAGGCGATACACTATGTTTGTCCCTAGAGACTGATGATTACACATGGTTGGTTGTTGGAAGTGCGCGTGTTTACACTTGGACTACACTGTAGATAAATATGTCTGCACCTATATTCTGTCTGCGTACTGTGATCCATCATCGAAGTGAAATTATCATTGTTATTACACGGTGCCTACACAACCGTAAGTGAGTGCTGGTATTATCATGTTGTACACTTGTTCACTGCATTGTTATACTCACTTGTGCAGTCGTCAAATCGTTCAAAGTTAAATTATTGTTATCTATTATTATTTACTTTTTAGCAACATGAATTTATCACCGGTCTTGTTAATTTATAATACAAACTTATCGCCAGTTATGGGAACACTAGGATCAAAGAGCCTTTTATTTCTTTGACAGTCGTCCCAGTGATATGCATCCCTATAAAAATTACAATATTATGTACCGCTTTGTTTAATTTTGTATCCCTTTCAAAAACGCTTTCGAAGTCCATATCACTTTTATATGAAAAGAGTGACATTGAGTGACTAATTAATTACTTTTTTTTATTATATAGTGTTACGTTGGAATGTTCAACATCGGCAATGACTGTGAGAAATGAATTACCTTTGAAAAACATATTTTTTTAGCAAATAAATGTTTCTGAAGTGAAGTAGGAAGAAAGAGTATAATGAATAAAGCTTTTTTTTTTTAAAGTATGGCTCTTATGTTACTTCAACCGAAGTAAGTCTTTTGTGCCATTCATAAATGTGATAACTCGCCTTCAAGGACGATGAGTTTCATGTAACCATTAATCTTCCTTGGTGCAAGTAGTTTTGCATAATAAGATTTGAGTGGAGGCTCTCCGAGTGCATGATGGTGATAACAGAGGATGTGAATTGGTGTTTTGTAATAATTTCGCATTCATTTGTTACGTAATACTATTGTATAAAGAGTCTAACGCTTTCGGCAGCTTGTTGATGGCGTTGAACTAATTTGACTGAGCAATTATTTGTTCCAGGGATAGTACACGTACATGTGGCGGCTATTATGAGGACGTCCAATTTAGGGGCTGGTGCGGCGACGCCAGAGCGACGAGGCTGCGATACACAAACAGTCGCAGTCGGACGATATCACTTATAATCCTATACCTATCTACAACCCTATACGCTGTGTATAGAACCTACTTAATCATATACATCTACCATTAATCCCATACTCACAGCAAGATGACACTAGTATACATTTTATATAATCCCAACTCAATGAGAATTTTATAAATTTATTTATAAAATTTACCTTATAGTATGAATTTCTCTAGGACGTTGATTCTAAACTCTCTTTAGTTAATGATAAATCTAAACAAAGTGTCAATGAAAAATCTAAATCCTTCCAAATCATCATAACATGACTCACATTGTATATCTTCAACACTCACAAAAATGTATTTAATACTAACGGTTGGACTCAAATATATGTTCAACTGTCGCTAAATCTGCACTTCAAGAGATGTTTTAATGTATGTCAATTCGAACTTTTGTTAGGCATTTAGTAGTTTATAATTATTTAAGTGAAAGGTACCTCCAAATGTTCATACACATTTTGCCCTCAACGCTAAAGCTTAAGTGAACTCCAGATAAAACGTGATTGGGGTCATATTGCAGACAAATCTACAGATCGATTCAAATCAAAGAAGAAGAGATTTTTATCCCTGCAATATAAATTTTATAGTGAAAATTGTTTAAACTCAAAGTAAAATTAACAAACCTATAAATTTTCCATTCATTCTTTTCATACTTTTGCAGTACCTAAGTAGGTAAATATTTCTGCATTTTATTATGTTAATTTATTTATCTGTTTTATTTCACGGGTTTATGTCTTACCCCTTGAAGGGACAATTAGGTATTAACGATAATTTTTTCTCTATTATCACGAAGAAAGTTGCATCTCAAAATCCTCTGTAAGAGGAGGTCGCTAAAAAAAAATCTAGAAGTTCTTATAATTAAACTTTAATGCAGGGATGCAGGGAAGCATTCGGAAAAGAAAATTTTGTCAAAATATTTGGACAAAGAGCCGCTTCTGATGACCCTTGGCTTAGGCAACGGAAAGAGTCAAAGCATTTAGGTACAAAATTTGCGCTTGACTCAGACCGTGCAGAGAGCACCTCGCTAAAAATATTCTGAAGGTCGTTTAGCAACCCTTTTCTCCTTGTATTGTAGCATTCTCCGGCTTGCATAATCCGAAATTGTTATTGTTACTGAATATAGGTCAGTAATGAAAAAAAAGTTGTCTCCTAGTGTTGGGTTATTATTAGATTGTAATATAATTTTTATATCGAGGGTCTCACGTCACTCCAGCACGAGTAATCGTATGATATAACTTTAATTAACACTCACATGCTTTGCCTCAATAAAGTTTCTCCTAGTAGATTACTTCGCCATAATTACTATTAATGATGCCCTCTATACAAACCTACCCACTTCCACCTAATACTGTGTGGACGAACTTTCATACGAAATTGATTAAATGTCGACATCAATATACGTTACACATCCAAATATTGATGTTATTAATAACTAGAAGCTACCCGTCAACATATGACTTCGTCACCGATTTTTACGGTTGCACAATTTGTATCACAAACCTTCGATAACGACCATTTTTGAATGATTCATCTGACAAGCAGGAAGACTTTGTATGAGAAAACAAACATGTTATGTTTCTATTTTCCTCGCAATTTTCCATATTTTTTCACCGCTTAAAAACACTATGAGACTATACGAATATTTTGAAATCAAAAGTAGTCAAATACGTTCAGCCGTTCTTGAGTTTTAGCGATACGCACACGAGCTTATCAATTTTATATTATACTAGAGGTCCGCCCCAGCTTCGCACGGGTAGATAGATACTTAAAAATAATTTAGTTTTCATACAGATCTCTAACTTTTTCAAATATTTTATAACATATGTTAATCTGGAATAATTGCATTGCAATGTATCGTGTCACGTCACTTTACCACCGTGACTACTTTGCGCGGTATTTCTACTAAACTTGACATGACCCCCTCAGTCCCCTCCCCGCTCCCGTACGCACTCTGCATCGGATAAGTTGAGATGATAAGAGACTATGCTTTTTTTTCAATACAAAAATTCAACTCGTGATAACTTTCGAATGGAATCTCCGAATTGAATAATTCAAAAAGTTATACAAACATATTGAAGCAGACTTGAATATGAACTAATTTATTTTAATAAGGAGTAATACCAAGATACCAATAAAGAGCCTTTTCTAGAGGTGACATTTTATTGATTTTGTTAAAATAAAAAAACACTTATTGTGGCATAACTATAATAGTTAGACATATGCTGTTGCGATACTTTTTGTAAATAATGATGTCTTCTACAAAATTGTAGTACATTGTTTTATTCTATCATCATTAGTTTTCACAGCGTTCGCGATAAAAAGAATATTTTAGGTAAATTTTTTACACCTTGGGTTACATTATTGAAGTTTTCGTAGGTTACCCAATTTTTTTTTGGAAATTAAATATATCCTATGTTCACCGCCAATATTGTAGCTTCCCAAAAGTGAAAGAATTTTTCAAATCGGTTCAGGAGTTTTGGAGCCTATTCGATGCAAACAAACAAACAAACAAAAAATCAAATCTTTCTTCTTTATATAATTAGTATAGATAAGAAGATAAACCACTTGCTCTTAATTCAAGTTTCCCAGATTACATAAATTACTCGTTACCGGGCTATCTCCTGTGTGTGTATCCGTCCGCTTCAAACAACAGAAAAAATGCACCACTTCAAAAATGAGTGTATTGTGTGGTTCGAGGATATGACATTACAGCGTGAGTTGCTTAGTGTTCTGGACTTCTATAATATATTACGATATTGAACTGACGGATATATAGTAATAAAATATATTTTTGTATTTATCAATAATTATTATTGTGCTTTATGTTGAAGTATTTTAAAACCATTTTGTTAATTTAAGATATTATTATGTGAGTACGAATATTTTCATGTTTTTCTGTGTTTTTTAATGTTATTTGTTTGTATTGCTGTGACACATTCAATCTTGTACATATTTTGTTATTCTCAGTACCTAGTAATATTGTCAATGATGAAATTTTTATATACCTTCTATGTTTTGTAAAAGTAACATTGTTGTTGCGTGGAATCAATAAAATAAATAAAAATAAATAATAATTGATCAAATCATATATAAAATGTATGGGGTTCAAATTCTTGGACTTATTAGAGAATTTTGGCCAAAATATAATATCATAATTATACATATGTAACTCAGTACGGTACTTGTTTAGTTGCGAAGGCTTACATTCATATATGATTAGGCTGCAGTGAAAATAGTTTACAAGTACATTCATCAAATACAAATCCAATTCCCAACGTCACCTACAGGTGCCACGTTTTCAAAAAAATATTAAAAATATTTGGAGGTTTATTACTATATTTATTTTGATATAACATTGTTGTAAAATGGTATTACAATCCGATTGTGTATAATTTTTACAATTGGCAACTTTAATTTTGCATATTTTAACAGTTATTGTCAGCTCTTGACAGGAATTTTAGTGTTATTGGTACGTAGCGGAATATACATTGATAAAAAATTTATAAATAGTAAGTATTGTGAAATATTCTTTCTAAAGCAGATTTATAAAGGATCAATTTAGTATTTACACAAATTTGTTCTCACGATTTTATTAAAATATTCGATTTATACCTATTTGAAGTTTTAATGTCACCTCCAGGTGACACTAGGCAATACAGGTACATTATTGAACAAATTTAGGAACTATTTGTATGCGTTGTATTAATTCTTGCTTTTTGTTATTTTTATAGCCTTGAAAGTCTCAAAATAGCGAATATGTTAAAGAACTATGTAGGTTATAATGATATAGGTGAATTTGTTGTTATCTTTCCTCCTCAAGATGAAAAATTTACCTCTTGTCCTCAGAGCACCATCTTTATTATATACCTACATAGCAGAAAACTTGCCTCAAGAACAAAGGCCATACAACTATTATTTTGACAAGTTCTTTAAAAGTGTTAAATTACTCAATACCTTAACGAAAAAGCGATTTGGAAGAGCTGGCACTGTGGGAGAAAACCGAACGGAAAATATCCACTACTAGGAGAACGCACTGCGAAAAAAGTGAGGGAGGTCCGATTTCCTTCAGTGAGCTCAAATCTGTGTGTTTGTAAATGGCATGACCATGGTATAGTCCAACTGCCACGGAGTGTCTCTCAGGAGTAAATTCGATCGGGTTGGCGTGGTGGGGAAGCAAAGAAAAAAAAATCAAGTGAACTGCCTGTTATGATCATGAAATAAAAGAAGTACATGGGAAGAATTGACCGTTTTGACGAGAATAGCCACTTGCAAAGGATTTCACTCATGGGCAAGAAATGGTTGTGGCCCTTGTTTGCCTTCGGAATAGACGGTGCTTGTCAAAATGGTTGGCAAGTTGCCAAAGTAACCTGTCATGATGAGTATACCTATTGTCGTACAGGTATATTTTATGAAATATGGGTTGTGTCATGAAAGTGGAAATGGTTGGAACCGGGACTCGAACCCAAGATCAATACGCTGTATGTACGAAAGCCGCCGACTGATACTACTGGTGAACCAACCACTTCATTTATACAACATCCATCACATCTGTGTTTAAATAATCTTTTTTTTTTCAATAAAAATATCGTTTTGTCTACTAAAAATATGTATGATTATGTTTTTGCCTAATTTGGTACCTACAGTGCCCAATGTCACCCTCAGGTGACACCTACCCCATAAAAAAACTACAAAAAATTTGAAAATTTTGTCGATGGACCATCACTTTGGATTCCATAAAGGCACCAAATACACAATTCCATATGAATATCATGATTAGTTACGGCTTGGGAATTGGAGGGTTAAAACGCATTTTTGATGAAAAAATATCAGTTTTGATTTGGTATTCGCTAGTATGGACGCTTTAAAACTACTACCTACTAATAAACTTAATTGAGTAGGTACCTACCTACTTTTCATTTTTTTATATGAACCGACAATTTATTCTGAACTTTGGTATAAAAAAGTTCTAAATTTAAACTTTTTAATTTGAAGAAAATTGTTGACTGAAACTCATTAATACAACTCAATATCAATAATCTAAGTGGGGTCCCAATGGTATGATGACATATTATGCATAACAATTTTCTTCTTGCAAGAGAGCTCTTGGAACTATATCATGGAAGGAAACCGGTTATTTCTAAGTTCATCAAATTTTAACGCTGCCCTATATTAAAATGGATTCATCAAGTTTTTTGTGTTTTACTGAGCCGGGAATATTAGGGAGTATTAACGACTATACGTACGTATTTAACTTAATTACTCAATCATATTAACTAATTAAAAAAATAGTTAAATAATTTCGTAAACCCCATTTGACAATTTAATTTAAAATGTAAATTTTTTAAGCGCATACCGCTTGGTTTAAATTCGCTGAAACGGCTTACTCAAATGAGAGCATTTAACTTCCATTCAATTCAAACGATGTTTTTATAAAACCCGTTCCGACATTTTCATTTAAAAAACTCATATAATGCTCCTACATTTTAAATTTTAATCGGATCATTCATTTAGTTCTCCGTCTGCATTGTCTTATGGATCTTTTACGAACGCTAACTGCAAAGTCATTTATTTTTAAAATAAATCTGGTTTAATCTACATACACATATGAAAAAATGCAATTTTTTTACATTTTTACCATGACAATGGCTGCATATAGTTGATGTCCGCATTAAAAAGAAAATCTGTAAAGTTTTCACGCTTGTGAAGTCTTATCATCTCCTTTGCCAAGCCCTACAATACATGCCTTACTTACACCAAAATCCTATATTTTCAAAGCTTATAAAAGTCTTCTTACTAAGCCATATTCATTCACTTCAGGATCTACTACAATTAAAGTTCAATGGCCAACATTGAAGGCGAACTAAAAGGCCTGACATGAAGAGGTACATCAGACGAATTCATCAAGGGTTTGAAAGAGGATAGCACATCTGCAATACCCTATCTAAAAGACGTGCAAGGTGCAAAATGTACATGACATGCCACGAAAAACTTGATCAACTGACGATATCAATTCCTTTGAAAGACCACGCTAAGAGTTCCTAGAGTCATTGAAGTGATTGGTTCCAGATCCCAGATTCTTATTGCTAAATTGCTTAATTACATATTGTTCAAGTAGTGTATTTGTTTTCACTTTGAGTGAATACAGATTCATACATTAAAAAAATATGCAAATCTCTAGACATTTCTAGTCCCTCAAGAAAAAAATCAAAGGAGTAGGTACTTTGAATTTTGAGAAAAATCGAAAAAGACGGGTGAAAATTATTGCAAATCAATCGTGACTAGTATAGAATTAAAATTGGAAAAATATACGAATTTTTACTGAGAGTTTGTGCATTGGTATATATTGCAAACTTTTAATCGTCTTAGAATGATGATAAAAAAAAGCGTCCGGGAACTGTACCCAGCTGATACGTTATTCATTTCTCAACTATGTGTCATTTTGTGTATTGATATAAATCCTTACATCATTTAAGGATTTATACAAATTCATATACATGAGATACCTATTAAAACACATTTTCTACTGATCTGCTAATTCAAACCAAATTTTAAAATAAACCAGAAGTTTTTTTTGTATGCTTGATAACTATTTTTGTGTGAAAAAATAACTTTTTGATGGTGGAATACCTAATTATTAATAATTTACTATTTTTGTAGATATGAAGTTGTATTTTTCCGACCACCTGTCCTCAAAATCTCATCTGGTATGTAAATAAAATAAACATTACAGTTTTTTACGAAACACGGGTGAATTTGGTTGGTACCTACAACTTCGTTCGACGTTCATAATATTTGAGAATATGAAAACCTCCAATTTTTTTTTAATGCCATTAACGTCAAAAATGTCAATGTAATTTATTGAACGACACTTTTAACAACTCGTTTTGAAAATTATTACTCGTGCATTGGACGGATAAAAAATAATTATTATACGAAACGGAATTCAGCCAACTGGAAAAGTAGGGTCGTAAATATGCCTTCGTATGGGCTTAATCTTAGATGATATGAGAAGTACCTATTTTATAGGGAAATTTTTAGCTCAAATGTATTCCATGTGTGTATTAACATCTCTACATAGCAGGAACATACACATACGGATTGCCAAATAATATTTATGTACGTACCTACTATCTACATACATAAGTACTTACATACTGTGATTGTTCTAAAGTAGCATGTTTTAACAAAAAAATGTTGTAGATGTTTAATACAATTGTTTTACTTCAAATATTAAGCAATCGATAATCTTACCATAATAATTCGGTAAAATTTGGTTTAAATGGGGTCCATTCTTTCAACAATATTTACAATAAGTTAACAGGTTTCACATGTGATTAATTTTCTACTACACCGCCATCTCTTGGATTTAAAAAAAAAGTAAAGCAATTATAGAGGTTTTTTTTTTTTTTTTAGCTCTGCACTCGTTTTCGAGTGATTGTTTTGATTTCAAACTAATGACCCGTCGAACTTCATTCCGCATCCGAATCAACGATAACTAATACATAATGCATTAAATTATAAGCTAAATTTCATTAAGTTTTAATGTCGTAAATCACATTTTATTTATGTAATAAGTCAAAATTCGACTTCTTTCTTCGTTTTTTTATTCTGGGTTAGGTCGAAAGTCAACGGGCTGGTCAACAAGTACCTAATAATTATAATAAAATTTATATAGGTATAACAGTTTTAAGCACTTTCACAATAATTTGATTTATTTATTTATTATTTATTTTTCTTTCATCAGCTGGCATTACAGTATTCGAATATTACTGATGTTCTATTTTTAAATGGAACTTTGTTCCACTACGGGGTTACGACCGTCTTCTACTGTTATTTCGAAGGATGGCTTAGTGTGATCACTTTACGTTAACAACGTTCGCCAATTTACCTATGCGCCGCGCCGGCAGATGCCAACAAAATATAACACAATCAGACATTGATTAAAAACAATCCACTTTACAACTACCCAAGGTGATTAACATGTTTAGGTATCTATTATTATTATTTTTTAAGAATATGTATCTGTGTTCACTCGATACAATCTTTGTCTATTCACAGTAAGCTATTTAAAGCTTGTATCGAGAAAGATGAAGATGTCCGGCACCTGGGATAGAATCGAGTAAAAGATAAATTATTTTACTCGATTCTACTTAAGACACATTAAGGAGAAATAAAATTGTGAAAGTGCTTAAGAAAATTTTATTTTAATTCCGTCCAGGAAGAAATATGCATTTTAAACAAATTTTAATTTTATTTGGTACATAATAATATGTCGAATGTTATTTTTGCAAAAAATGTAATTTTTCAATGCAAATTATTATTTTATTTTCATGTAGATTCCAACTTATTTCCTTCACTTGCTGTATTCAAAGATTTGAAAGTTTTTGAGGCAAAATATATAATTAACCTACAACAGCAATCTTATCTTTCTATCTCTGGCTTTTTTTGATTACCTACTTCGACTCTACTTATGTTCACCTTTGGGTTCATTTATCATCATATATCGGTTAATATGTAAAGAGTCGCGTAATATTTTCATAGTAAAACTCTTCATTTGATCAATTACCTATGTGATGTTTGCAGGTATTCTTTCATACATACCTTAATATGGGTATCGTGAAATTTGTAAAATTCAGTTCTAAATCACTCGAGAATCCACTGCGAAAAATAATGTTAATTAGGTTATATTATTATTAAAACAGACTCTTCAAAAATGTTTATAAACTTTTTTCCCATTCAGTATATTATTTTGAATAAAAACTCGTGTCGGAGAATGTACATAGACTAGACTGGGAGTATTTTTTTTAGAATATGTTTAGTACTTAATATTATAATTTGTAGTTCCATGTATGAATGTTATTAGATCGTAAGAATTTTTATTAAGTGCCTATGTACGACTGTGTGTGGTATATTGCTCAATAAAACTCCCCGGAATACCATCCCTAGCCGCGATAGTAATATTCCAGATATGTTTTATTTTATTTGAGAATAATTTTATAAGGGGTGTATCAGAGCTTACGAGAAGTTTGTGGGGCGGAAATGATAGAACAATGCAGCAATAAAGACAGATATAGAAGTATAATATTCGTATGCTAATAATATGAAATATAACATCTATTTGTAATAATAATTATTATTCGAATATTATAATGGAATGTCATAATAAATTAACGGTTAAAGAGTTCTGTTCCTTCGAGGCAGAGCTGAGGGATCTGTACAGTGTACATGGCATGGGAGAATGTCATTGAAGCTGCAGAAGATTGAGCGCAGTGGAAAGTTCTTGCTGCCTTTCCTACACCCCTAAGTGGGGTCAAAAAGGGAGTATTTTTATATTATGTTTGTAAAATAACACCATAAAAATTCCAACTGGCATTGCGATAATAGATAATAGAGCTTCAAATGGGTATCTATTTATCCCAATTTGAGACCAGAAGTCGATCTCGTTCAAATAGGATAATAATAGTTGACGAAATCTGCAACAATAAAAGAAAGTCGGGTTAGTGCGAACACTTATAACTCGAGATTGGCTGAACATATTCTTCCGATGTATGATTTATTAGAATCTTCTCCGCTTCGGATAACAGAATAACTAATAAAACATCGAAAAAGGGATATAAAATATAATATAAAATATTAAAGATAGAATTTCTTTTAAGTTTCAGAAAAAAAAATTAATATCAAAGTTATTTTAAACGTATTTTTGTATAAATTACAGATTGAAAATCAATATTCATAGTAAAGATTACAGGACAACGTCTGTCAGGAAAGCAATACATTTCAATACCAATAATTAAGAGTAACGTCAAAAATGTTAAACACTATGAAAAATCTCGAATTTTGATTAGTTTGTCTATAAACGTGTTAACATTTGCTCAGAAAAGCGCACCAAAAGGCGACTTGCTACGGAGATGGGATTTGAAAAACTTCTAAGAGCGACAGAAAATCGATAACGGTGACGGAGTGGGAGACCGCATTTATGAGAACGTTACGATCGGACATAAAAATCTTAATTGCTTTATTTTTCGTTCGTTTTCGGTATTACACCGCATAGAATGCCCCATAAAAAATTGATAGTTTTAATGAAACATTATTACAACGGATTAGATCGCACAGTTTCCTTGCGTCATGGTTTGCGATGGTATTTTTAATAAAGATTTTATAAGTCGTGTTTTTATGATGTAAAAACACAAGAGCGAGACCTCTCTATAACCTCGTTGGAGACGAGATGAAGAATTTCTTGATTATTAGAGGGTGAGAAACGAGAACAGATTTTGAAACGAAAATATCTAAAGATAAGTAGGTACATTTTCTTCTGTAGAAATAATGAAATCACTCATCTTTTAGTGTGAATAGGTATTTAAAAATAATTATATAAATTTACTATTTAAGCACATGGCATTCTTGTTTAAAATAAACTTTTTTACTGGTCGACCTTTTTATCTGTCAATTTTTGGCAATACAATAGCACAAAGATAGACTTAGAACACGTTAAAAATGCGATCTGGAATCTCTTTTAAAGATATTATGTTGTTTGTTGAAAAAACATGAAGTAATTTTTTTTATTATCACGCCTTGTCCCGTAAGGAGTAGGCAGAGAGAACGGACCTCCACTGTTTTCTATTCAAACATACTTCTTTCGCTTCTTCCACTGACATAACATTTCTCATACAATTTCTCTTACTTTTAACCTGGCCTTCCTTAAGAACAGAATGTGTTCGATCCAAGTCATTCTCGGTCGGCCACACTTTTCACCTTTCTTTCCAGCCTTATAAATTCTCTTTGTCATTCTGTTTGCATTCATTCTTTCCATATGCCCAAACCAACTCAACCTATTGACTTTCATATTTGTCACAACCCTAACTTCCATACCACATTCCTTCCTAATATTCTCCTTCCTTTCCACACCCCACAGAGTCTTTCCCCATATTTTTTGTAGTGCTCTCATGTTCACTGCATTTATACTAAAACGTTCCAATACATCCTTACAAACCCCTTTACAAAAAAAAATTTGAAAGAATTTATTTTTATATTTTTTCTTTATTTTTATGTAATTCTATTTATAATTTTCATGTATATGTAAATGGTAAGTTAATATTCATAATATATATTATACACGTGCTATAAGGTAGGTACATACAAAACAAAGGTACTTGCCATCGTAAATAAAAACCACAAAAAGTTTTAAAAGGAAATTTTCAAACAAACTTTTTGATACGCGAACCCATATCTATGTACCCTTAGTATACATAATATGTATAAATAAAAATATAAACCAGTTTATTATATGGTACTCAACTTCCACATTAGATTTATTCTTTTGGAGTCTGGAGTTTGCAACCGATATCCTGATTTAAAATTGAAAATTCAACTGTGCGGTCGTTAAGCTTCGTGGAGTCTCACGAAGATTCTATATTGTGGTATCCTAAACGATATGATTGAATGGATTCTTGGCAGAGATTCATCATTTATTTTGGCATGGTGTGAGCGTTCTGTGAAGAGTTTGAAGGATCGCAGAATCGAGATTGCATATATGAAGGAAATCGGCAATCCAAATGTTTTGTTTGCCAATCTCGAACTCTCCTTAAACCACACCGCAATGTGAGTTCGAGAGTGTGAAAATTTATAGTTCAACAATATCCTATACGACCGCATTTATATTTTTTTTTATAGAAATGAATGTGGGCTCACTCAAATTTAACACATATAAACTATTTGACTAGTTTCTCGATTTAGGAAGACGGTCGGCACCTGGGATTGATCTAACGAGCTTCAATACAAAAAAAAGAATGAAAGTCGAAACGGAAAAGCTTGACTACCAATAATTACATACATACATTCTCCATTTAAGGTCCCCCGCACACCGCAAACCAGTCCCAAGGAGACCAATCCGCAGCAAACCCGACCCGCACGAAACCGAACCCCAACTCGATCGAAGCAATCAAACCAAAAAGCCGGCCCCGGACAAATCAAGCGCGCCGCGAATCACCCTGAAACCAACCCGGAATACGGGGGCCTAAGCCCCACTTGGGAGCATAGGGAGGCATCAAGAGCTCTCTATTGCGCTCGAAGGCGTCCGAGGCTCATTGTGCCTTTTCTGACCAGTTGATATTTAAGGACGTGAGGTGGCCAGCCCCACGGTCCGGACCTGATTTTTCGATTTCCTGCCTCTTACAGGATGCTATAAAAACCAGCAAAAAGAACAGAGGTGCTATTCTAAGCCGACAGCCCCATGGCAATAATTACTAGAATAGCACCAATAATTATTATTAGATTAATCATAGATTTTATAAATCAACAGAAAAAAATACCGATACTATTGATGTACCTACCTACTTTCCTTCTTTTTTGATAAAAATTAAAATGTTCGTCGTTATTACCTTATGCGTAGAATTGCGTACTAACCCTCCCATTCGCGATCACTCCAAATAGATGTCATCCAAAAAATTAGTCCCATTCGCGATCACTCCAAATAGATGTCATCCAAAAAATTAGTCCCATTCACGATCACTCCAAATGGATGTCATCCAAAAAATTGACCCATTCACGATCATTTCAAATAGATGTCATCCAAAATATTAGTCCCATTCATTATCACTCCAAATAGATGTCATCCATTGCGACAGATGTAAATCTTGAGTTTTTTCATCATTATAACGAAATTTCACTACGTTAATACGCGTAGTTTGCTTCACGTTTACCCTGGTAGAAGGTGAATGATGACAAAATGAGATGAAGTTGGACCACGTTTTAACACTGACAATCAAGTGATGTAACGGCTTGGACCACGTCCACTTGAGTTTCCCCATTGACGATCCGTTTGGAGTGATGGACAAATGGTTTGACGCGTTTGAATTATTTTTGTGCGAATGATATCGGACTCACCATATCATTCCACACATCATACATTTGGTTTCCCCGTTCACGGTCATTTTTTGGAGTGCCATCGCTCCATTTGGATAGATGTTGTGTTCGTGAAAGGTGGGTGTAAGATTATACAGATATAATTTAATTTGTGCCTATGTTCAAATTTAAAAAAATAATAGTTTTTTTATCTAAAAAGTCTAAAGTTTTCCAAACTGCTGTTTTCTTTGGCAAGATTTATCCAAAAAATAAAGTTACCTTGAGTTTTCATATTTATCTACTTTACATTTATTTTGCTTTTTCCTTCGAAAATATAATTTATTTATATTAATAATGGGTTAACTTGGCTGTCCGTATACCAATAATTTACCACAAAGCTCGGAGTTAAATAACTTATAATATAACAGTAATTTTTCATACAACATGTCAAAAATATATTCATTTTTAAAGGATTTATAGTTTTAGATAAAACTGTTATTTTTATATAAAAATCAGATAACATCGACCCTGCCTGGCAATTTTTGTTCGCGTTAAGTTATTTAACGATATAATTTGGCTTCAACCGTTAAAAAAATAATCGCCTATTATTACGTGTATTCGTGCTATGTATATTATCGTACGTACCTATAGTTTGTACGAGCGTATAGATTATTTTCTACATACATAATAATAGTAATAAATTATTTATATATCAGGGTTGTGCTAGATTCCACTGTTATAAATTGTGTAAGGGTAATATTTTTGCATTGGGGAGATTTTTAAAGCATTTTTCCAAAGAAATTTAGAAAACAACTGAACCATAAAGACACCTTATTATGGGTCAGGCGGTCAAATAAAAGTACCTTCTCAAAACTAGGGTTTATCAAGAATTGCACCTTGAAAATCTATGATGGGCAAACAATCGAGAAGACTCAGAGCTAAAGCTTTATTTTGAAGTTTACAAATAAAAGTGAATGTGGTAGGAAGAAATCAATGATTACGATGCTTAAGCAGAAAAGAAAGTCCTATGGGTGACACAGGTTGGAATCACGCATATGTGCCAACAACGGCGTGACGAACTGATGCGGCGAGAGAAGTTATTATATAAAAAATAATAATACAAAAAGTACGATTGGACAAAGTTCTCACGAATGAAAAAATAAGAATATTGCGCGGAACATTAGACATTTTTAGAAAACTTAACGTTGGCAATCTGCTTAGTGTTTTTGGCAATATAAAGTTTTCTATCTTTGATTTTGAATTGGTGTTTGGATGTCTGTCAAATGTTGATAGCAGATAGAATGTGCCTTATATATCTATTATAAATATATCCAATCGAAACTCCCTTTACACGCCACATAGGGGACTTCCATTAATCACGTGATATTCTTTAGCAACTTTTTAGACCCCTTCCCTCCTCCCTAGTGATATTTGGTGATGTTTCAGCATACCCCCCCTCCCCCGCGAAAATCACGTGTATTTTTTAGTGCGAATAATTAAGAGTATCTGGTTTTAATTTACCTCAATTGTTTAAATTTCTGAAAGTGCAACTGTGTTTCTTTAAATTCATCAGAAAAAATAAATGAACGTGATTTTCTCACTAGACCCCCCCCTCTCCCTACGTAGTTTTTTTCCAGACCCCTTTTGGAATCTCGTGATTTATGGACGCCCCCTTAGAGGCATAGGGACGCACAAAAGCTCTTCATTGCGCACGTTTTTGCGCAATGTTTAAAACCTCCTGCCACATCATATCCAAATCCCCCAGCTCTACTTCGAAAGACCGGAACGCGGTATGGAAGGGTCTTTATTGTCTTCGGGACCCTGATAGGAGAAAGAACAGCGCCCTCGTCAACTGTCATTCTGCATCCTTCACACCTGATCAGTACTATAATGATTAAATAGGTTTTTAATTAATTATCGTAAAGACGAGGCAACGTTTGTTGGAGGAGCTAGTAATAAATATATTATATTGTTTAACACTCGCAAACGAGTGAAGGCTTTAAAAAAATATGAAAGAAATGATCGAGTATAGGAATTATTATGTTTTGAAAAAAAAAATGGAGTTGATTCGAAGCGGCCGGGACGTCCTCAAATCACGTGCGTTTCCAGATATTCATACCGTGATTATTGTCCTCTGTATTCGTCTCAGGTATTGGGAGTTCCATGTTATGCAAGTTGAGAAGACAAACTCAGACTGGTGTACATCTGTTATTATTATCAGGGGCACTTTGCCAACACATGAACACACCAAGTCACCAGCAAGCCACGCTCCTATCAGCTCTAGCGAGGCACGGACCACTCACTTCTTGCCAAAATTTATATTATCTACCCGCGGCGGTGGTACTGAGAATCCTTATACCTCTCTTCACAGTCGCATTTGAAAAATAATACTCTCGAATAAGATTTCAAATTCGTGATTATAATCTTAAGGTAGTTTATCTTCTCGATTTAACTACTTTTCGAAAGATAACTACTTTAAAATACATTGAAAGGAAATAAAATGCTAATATTTTCTACAACACAAGAATTGCATAATACGTCTTGAGAAAGATTTTTATCTTCATATTAAGGACTTCTTACGATATCGTGACACATAAAAATTTTGTCATAATTATTTTTTTTTTTCAATTATATTATTTTCTTTTAAACTTAAAATAAGATTTGCCATTACATTGAATAATAAACAATAATTTTTCATTTACACCTATAGTCACATATGGAATTAAGGCAAAGACAGATATCTTTAGAACAAAATTTCTATACACTAATCTGTCATTGTCCATTAATAATAATTAGTTCATACTTTTGATTGTTTCCATGGTTTCTAATATCAACCATAAAAGAAGGGTATGATCTGTTTCTTGATATGGCTTTATGTTTATTTCGTTTGGTGTAAGTAAACGCACGCTTAGTAAGTTGATCCGTGGCTCCACTTGTAAGAGTGCTCACACAAATAATTAATGACAAGTACTTACCGTCTCTATGGCCTATTTCTCTTACTGAAAGATGTGTATCTTGAGGTGGAGAGTACAACGAAAGCTTTATTAAAATGAACATGTAATCATAATGCTAGTTGAAAAGATGGAGAGATAGTTGACGGCCGATATCGCGGGATGAAAAAGTGGCTGTTCAGAAAGATCTCAGAATCAATAGAAAGAAGAAGATATTATTTCATTTTATTAGTTAACAGTGATTTTCAGATATATCATTCGCTTCACGCCTTGCTATTTCGAATAAATAAAGTTAAGCTCGTCTGATGAAATATTAACATCAGGGAAATTCCGATTATTTCTTCGGGGGTAGAACGAATAACGTCATAAGCGCACGGCTGACGTGAAAAGGCACTACTAGTTGGGGTTGAAACACATCCCCATCCACCTTCTGATATTAATTAATATGGTAATAACATTGTGGCAGAGTTTTAATAATTATCTTGTCATAGAATTTCGGTGACGTTTCAACGTACGAAACTTTGTTAATTTTACGGTACAAGTTTTCTGGCAGCCGTACTGATTCTGACTCGGTGATTAATTGATTGTGGCGTTCCTCGAATATGTTGCAGTATTACATTATAATTAGGTAAACTTTTTGCCAACAGTGTCAAAAATGTATCAAAAAAAGTTTCAGACACTGCCATTATAACTGAATAAACATTGGTTTGAATATTCATTTTTTTGTTTTTCAAACGAATGTTATTTTATTAAACACATATTCAATTTCTTCCCCTGCACATATTTTGAACGTTTCTCACACCATTTCTGTATCGCAGCTTTGCTTTGAAGTAACGTTAAATATAATGAGAAGATCTTCCTTCTCTTTGGAACTAATCATTAAATCGTAAACAAATGCGGGCAAAATAACTTTTAGTGGTTTTAAACCATATTCGCACCATGATCTATCAACTGAGACTTAGGTTTAGGATTAATCGGTTGGATAGTGTCAAAGTTGGACATTAATTATTTATGTACGTTTTATATATGGGCAATATGAATCGGGCATGTTGCCAGGTCCGGGTTGGAGAGGTCCACAAAGAGTCTTCTGGATAGCAGGCCCACGGGTAGAAGACCACCTGGAAGACCAAGGCAGCGGCTTATGGACAACGTTGTCCGGGATCTGGACGTACTGGATGTGGGAGATCGGTGGGAGGCCATTATACAGGATAGGACGGCTTGGAAAAACATTGTTCAGGAGGCCAAAACTCTGCCGGAGTTATATGGCCATCGGAAGTAAGTAAGTAATATGAATTGAATAGTCATCTCAAATCATCTTCGCTTTATTACGGGAGTGCATCGGTTGGATGGTTTCCGAGTCTAAAACCGACATAGAAACATTTTTTGTCTTTTGTATACTAATATATTGATATCGTGAAAAATATCTCATGGGGTGCAAAATTCCATAGATTTTTTATTAATAAAAGTAGGAAAGTCATTCAATCTTATCACATTTTTCTTTTATATTTAAAAGTATGATAATATGCAAAATAGCTTATAACTGTTATCTCGATCCTTTTAACTCGACATTCTCAAATGTAGAACTATATTATGAATAGTAAAAAAGAATAAAAAAAAGGAATGAATCCGCTAGTAAGGTGCACATACCTTCTACTTGCACGAGCAAGGCAGGTAGTAGGTATAATAACAGAGGTAAAAGTAGTCTTTCTCCTTATCGGTTTTAACAACTACGCTCAATGTTATTATGATGGTAACTACTTGTTTCCTGTAATACCCTGGAAATAACAATACGTACAAGTGTTCAACCTTTGGAGTGCTACTATGCAACTTGTAGAGGTGTTTATCAGGCTACTAAAATTTTACTGGGGCTGTTTATTGTTCTACTTGAAATCCTTATTATCGGTGTTATTTCATTCGGAATCTTTTATTGCCAACTATCAGCTTAGCTTGCATGCTCTCCAAATACCCGCAATTACTTTTTTTCTCAATGTGTGAATATACTACCATTTCTTTATACTAATAGAAGGTGTCGGCAGTCTTTGTTGCAGGTATTTTAGTTTACTCGTCTCTCAATGGGTGAACATTGTTTCCAGCTAAATTAGCCTTCACGATTGGTAATGAACACGATAAGTAATGAAGTAGCAGCAACAGACAACTACAACATTAGCATTGTTTGTTGTTCAATTTACGTTTTTTTTTTAATTGTAGATAAGTACTTAAGTCTTGCGTTTTAATATTGGTTTATGATAATGTTCATACAAAAAAGCATGTAAATCGATCGCCACGTATTGTGGACTTAACATGCCAAATGACAGTTGGCCGAGGAGAACGCTGTTCTTCCTCCTATCAGGGCCACGAAGACGAAGAATGCCCTCTAATACTGTGTTCTGGTCCTTTGAGGCAGAGGTGACTAATTCGGAAATGGTGTGGGAAAAGGTCAAAAACGTTTCGTAAGATCGAGCGCAATGGTGAGTTCTTGTTGCTTCCCTACGCTCATTAGTTGGGTTTAAAGGGAGATATAGATAGATGGACTACACGTTCTCGGTCGGGTAAGAACTTCTCAAAGTATTTATCAATTGAAATTGTACTCGTGGTAGGCCTGTTTAAGATTTGAAGGTTAAAAAAAATCCTAGTAAATTAGTACCCCCGGACTGCTATAATACTATTATATTGTAATACGTTAAAAATAATCTATGAATACTACTTTAAGGTGTTAAAATACCTTGAATTGCTACATTTTGTATATATGACTAGTGAAAAATTCTTCAAGTTAACCATGTAATAACATAACATTCTCCCTTTTAAGGCCCCCCGCACACCGCAAGCTAGCCTGGAGGAGACCAATCCGCAGCAAACCCGATCCGCACAAAGCCGACCCCTAGCCCGATTGCCAAAAAGCCAGCCACACACAAATCAAGCCCGCCGCGGATCCCCCACAAATCAACCCACAATGCGGGAGACCTAGGCCCCACTCTAGGAGCATAGGGAGGCATCGAGAGCTCCCCATTGAAGGCGTCCGAGGCTCATAAACCATCTAATAAGGAAACATAAAAAAATTACCTATACTCAGCAGTATCGATCAATCAAATGAGAAACTTACAGAGGATACTTACTTCCCGTATCCGGTTTGATGTTTCGGTGCTGAAAGGATTAGCCGGCAGTAATGCCGTTACTAGGGGATAATATAATTCAAGATAATATTTCAAAATATTTTTTACGCAGGGGTGTTTTGTTTAATTGAAAAACACTTGATCCAATTTAAGGAACACAAAGAAACGTTATTTATTTTTTGACAAAAAAAAATAAAATAATAATAATCAGGCTTCATTCAATTGTAAATAAGATTTCAATAACATCGGTGAGAGCGAAAAATTATTATTGAAGCGTTCATAGTAAATAAGGCAAAATACAAAATAAATAAATAATGTTCCTGTTATGGAAACGATGAAGTGGCGTTGAAAGCGAGAGACAGAGATGGGAATATGATTCTATCACTACCTTTCCGTCAAATGAAACTTATTTTCAACTTGTTTTATTTTTGTTTCAATATTTCACAGAATAATCGAGTTGTTTCATTATGTATTTATTGTTTTGTTGTTTGTTGTCTGAAAATTTGCTCTGCTAATTAAACAAAATGGATGAATTTTGTGAATAAACTTTTCGGAACAAACATTATTCCGATTTAAAAAGCAGATTCGGATATTTTGTTTTATAATATATTATAGGTATACACCTACTCGCTGTGTCCGAATATTATGATTTACTGTTTATTTAAAAATTTATTAAGATTTTTTCGGGTGAAATTCTAACGTTTAGGGCCGATCTTATAAACGAGAGACCAAATTAATATCCGTAAGTTTATCGATGGTTTACTTACCAATTGCCATACTGAAATTTGAATAACGAATTTTTTAAGACGGAAAAACGAGCAAATGGATCATATTTCGGTTTATTTGGTTTGACTTTTAACTAACGGATGTTTATAAGACCAGCCCTTAATTAATTTTAAATTAGGTAAATAAGTTTGTGATATTTTGTTCTATTGCCTTTTACTCCTTTTATTTCAATACTAATTGAGAAGTAATTGAGTGGTGGTTAAGAGGTTGTGATGTTAAATGTATTAATTAAATTATTTAAACCCAAAATTTCTGTTAAAAGCATATAGCCTCGGCCTCGGCCGTATATTATTGAAAATAAAAATAAATAAATAAAAATATAGCGCAGCGGTTATGTCGCCGTTTTTCGTGCTGGGGCTCCAATCCTCGTTACAATTTCCTCTTTGCCACAAGCGTTCCATAGTGTGAAATATGTCAAAAGTGTATTTCGGTTCACTTTGGGTGAGTCCAGAGCATTTATTAGATAAACAAGCATGCAAGAATGTTAAAATAATTGAAGAAGTTTGTGTAATAATTATTGTAGAAATTTTAACACAGCTATCTACTAGGCATTCCCACCACGCCTCTTTGTACCATCAGTAGGTACAGTAGAAAAGGCTTGATTTAAATAACCTAGACTCTAAACCTTGTTTCACAATATCATCGTCACTCCTCTAAAACTCTTCGCCATTCCCGCATGTCGATCACTCGCTCTCTTCATTTTGTCACACCCACAGCTTCATGGTCCATTTTGTTTAGAAATTTTGATTATTCTTGCATATTTGAAAGGAACCTACCCATTAATGTTAACAGGATACTTTCAAACAAATTAAAAGCTTAAATCTAATATTGAGCAAAATGTGAAACCATCGCAATTTGTCAGCAATACCAATGAATTTTACATTCGGGAGCATAAGAAGTCAACAAAAGCCCACCACGTACAACGTAAATGGTCTGCCCATACTTCATGTTAATGAAATCTACTCAATAAGCTTGTTGCATATATCTCTGTTTACTTTCAGGGAAATGCAAATGAAGTAACTTTGTATAACTTTGTTGAGAAAAACTGAACAAAAAAGTAGCCTTATGTACCCAAGTTTTACTAGGCACATTATTTTGGGAGTAATCAATTTATAATAAATGATGCATTATGTATTGGAACGTGTTCGTACAATAATGTCGATTTGACAAAAAGTGGAGTTATCTTGTTTGCAGATTAAGCTGTTGTTCTGTAAGTATCTATATTATCCTGAGAAGGTTGCAAATAATAATGTCTAAAGGACAGCTAACGGTACAAGTACTCGTCTATCGGTACTTTTATTGTGATCGGGACTCGATACAAAGAATCTCCTTGCAGATACTATCGACCCTATAGCGATGCTAATAGTATGGCTGGAGTCGGATCGGTCTATCTTTGTAATATTATGATAGGTCAAGCATACTGCATACTAATGAAACTGTATTGAATGCAGAAGAGATGCAAGTACCCCTAAGTATACCCTCTGCGCCCTCTGCCCTCTAGATGCATCCGGGCATCGCACTGGCCGCGGCCACTTTACCTCGGTCAAACCAATTAGTATTTATTATGATGTTAAAAGACAAAATGGTTTATGAGAAAATTTTGTTTTTGCTTTATTGTTATTAAATTTCATCTCTATTTTCATGCAGCGATTGTAAACCACTATATGATAAACTGCCTTAATTTTAACAGGTTTTAACTAAAATATCACTTACGGATTTCGCAGTCACTTATTTGAAGCACTTTAAAAGTAAAATTTTCACCGTTAGTGCTTGTAACTACTAGATTTTGACCTCCTTCGTTTGTTTGTACATTTCTTAACTGCCTGTTTTGTCCACCTGAGTAGAATAAACTATTATCAGGAATCTCCGGCCAACACTATCGATACTTTAAATGCGAATGATAATATTGGTATATCAACTTGTCAAGCGGGCTAGGAAGGACATTTTTTATCCCGAAAAACCTCATAGGTTGAATTTTAGTTATGAAGAGCCGACCCTTAAGAGCCAACAGAGATGATAAGTTAGGAGAGTGCTAGGAAGTATAAGAAAAACGAAATCATTACTTAATAATCAGTGGCGTAGCTATACCATCTGGAGCATATGAAATTTTTTTTGGACGGGGCCCTTCAATAAAAAATGGTCACGGGACTACGTAAAATAACTTTTTTGGTTAACAAAATGAGGGAATTCCCCTGCTAACGTATCTCGTAAATAAATGCATCTATTGCATGTGTTCTAAAATTTATCAACATCTTTTTGTTTTGAAATCTTAATGACTAGTAAAAGTGTCTCACTATGATTCATTTAAAAAAAATTAAGCATCTGGTTTTAGATTTTTTTTTATTAAAATTATGATTTCTGAGCTAGCGACCTCATTATCCGGGGTCCGGGGGCAATTTGTCACTATGAATAATATTTCATTAAAACCGCCGAATTCAACTTTGACATTTCTCACAAGCTATTATAGATAACCAGGTACTAAGAATGACTATAAATACATTCACAAATTAAATACAAAATTCTAGGAAATATTCCCTTACCCTCTCTGGAATAATTTATTTAACTACAGAGGATAATTCTCAGATGGTAATCATTGTGCTATACCTACGTTTCGTCTCTTGACATTTCAAATAACTTAATAGAAAATCTTGTAGAAATATTTTTGAAGTATTAGGAATATATTTTATTGCAATTTAATATTGTCCGTAGTGTGTTTGTAAGTGTTGCAAACCTTCCTTGGTAGCTTTAGTTTAGTTGTATAAATACTCTATGGTGCCAGATTTCCTAAAGGTCCCAAGTTTGATGGTAGCTTAGTTCTACATATAAGACTTTTACTGTGATATATTATAATTTTTTTATTGTTGCCACCATAGAACCAATTCGGGCACTTACTGCTTTATTTATAAACTCAGATCAGTGGAAAAAATAGCTGAGCTATAGAAAATCAAGATATAAAAGCTATAAAAAAGCATCGTCGTGGTAGATTAACCCATATCGCTTGATTGTGAGCTGATCTCTGTACATTTTGTCCGCCATGTTGGATTTTACGTCAACTGACAGTTGTTTCCAGTATACAAGAATGCTTTTTGTAATAAATATCTACACTGTATTTAAGTTTTTTCCCCGTCCAAATATGTGCTCTTTTCATATTTTGGCCCATTATGTTTTGGTTTATCATTTTAATAATAGGAAATTTAAAGGAAGAAAGCAAATATGCATTCTCGTGATCATTCGAGGGCTTACAACCATGATGTACCAACTAAATTTATTAGAAATATAATGACGTTTTGAAGAAAATATTCAAAGAATATTTTTTAAGTAGTTACAAATATTAAAATTGAAGTGATCAAACGTGAATTAGTTCATTTTGCCTGAAACATAATAGTTTCGTATGATTTAATAAGGAATAAATAACAACTAATGACTCTAACAATGCATCTATTGTTCGATTGTTAAATGGAACAAGCCACCACTTCTTCTTCTACTGTTATTGCGAAGACTGGCTTAGTGTGATCACTTTACGTTAACAACGTTTTAATAAGGAATTAACTATATTTTGATATAAAATAAATAATAATTATAAAAAAGGTACCTACATATTCTGCATCAATAAATTCGAATCATTCAAATCTGACATAGAGCATCTTGGTTGTAGACACTCGCGTTGCCCGGCTACTATTTTGTTTGTTTACGTAATTTTGTGTGAAATGTCATTTTCATACATAACAGACGTGGATCAAATATTTTTTTTTATAAATGAAGTAAAAACTGATCAGTGAGTTTTATACGTAATCTTACGATTAACGATTTTTTTTTATAAATAGAACAGTAAGGGACGTCATCAAGTGGGTTAATATTGAACGCTGGTATTGTTTAAAGAGAAAATTATATTGAAATTATATACCTTCACAAAAGACAAGTAGGGACCTAAATAATGTTCTAAGCTGGCATATTGAATATCTCTTAGTTTCTTGTACCTAACTGTCCTAGAATAGGTATAATTTATGGACCTTAGTTGTAATCTTCACTAATGTATAAGCGTCAGCTTTGGATATATAGTTTCTGTGTAAACAAAAAAAAATTAAGTAGGTACCTAGTCAAATGTAAAGAATCCATTAAATAAAGAAATCGAAAATATCATATCGGTAGGTAAACGAATGGAGAAACTTAATTCTCTTTTTTAATGACGTGTTAAATAAATAAATAACACTATTCTGTACATAGGTGTCAGTATAGCCGGCGGAACTTAATACATGAAGCATTCTAAAAAAAAATAAGATAATAAAAACTGGTAATATATTATAACAAAAAAAAAAACGTACCTCTGCTCCATACACAAGTTATATGCTTACAATGGAGCAGTAAATAAATAATATACAAATAGCATTAAGTAATTATTATATGGTAACTAGCTGACCCATCGAACTTCGTCTCGCCTTCAATCAAAAGTCAATAAAATATTGCTGGGTAACATAACATAGCTAACATACATTACTACAATTTGTAAAAAAATCAAAAGTTATGTGGTAATTATGAATCAGTTATTTCAAAATCACCAAAACTCCCCCGTTCCATACTAACTTTAATATTATATTATTTCATACTATTTTCCATCCATTTTTAGATTTTTTAATAGTTGTTATAATAATATGTTATCCGTAGCGAAGAAGAATCTAATAAACTAAACACGATAAAAATCTGTTCAGCCGATCTCGAGTTTGCTTTAACACCACTTTTTTAAAATTATAGATGTGAACAAAAATTATAAAAAAGCTTGAAAAGTACCATCAAAAACGATATTTTTAATTTCAATCATTATTATACCACCATCAGCTGTAGAAAAATAGGGAAAACATTGAATGTTTCTATCAAAATATTAATCCACCAGACATCTCCCTATTTCCCTCAACAGATGTCGGTGGCGGTACCGATACCGAACCCGTTCCATACAAACTTTAATATTGTATTTTACATAAGTTCTTATCAATTTATTCAACTTTTTTTTTAAATGAATCTGTGCTCACTCAAAGTGAACACAAATACGCTTTTGACATCTTTCACACTAAGCAAATGCTTGTGTCGTGAAAGTGGAAAATGGTCGGCACGGCCGGGATTTGAACCCACGACCTCCGCACGAAACAGTGCGAAAGCCGGCGTCGTAACCACTGGTCTACCAACCGTTATCCGGAGCGGAGAAGAATCCAATAAATCAAACATTGGAACAATCTGTTTAGCGGATCTCGAGTTATAAGTGTTCGCACTAACCCGACTTTAATTTATATTAGAGATGTTATCGATCGCACAAATTATTAGAATAAATTCGAAAATGAAAAAAAAATGTTTTTATTAGCTCTTTGATGGCCAAAATAGGGATTAAGTTACTGAAAAAACATAATTTCATTTAAAATATTAACGTACCTATATCTAGAATAGATAGATTCTTCAAACATGCGATTATTTTGTTATTCTCAGAAATATTGTCAATGTTTAAATTTTTATGTAGGTACCTAATATGTTTTTGTAAAAGCAACCTTGTTGCGTGGAATCAATAAATAAAAAAAAATAATAAAATTATAACCTAACAAAATCTCTGTAAGTTTACAAAATATTTGTAGAACATACCTAATAAATATATATTTCAAGTTAAAATAAATACCTACATTTCCAAAATTTTCTCGAATCGAAAATAGAATTCATATTTAAAAAAAAAACTCGTTAAAAATAGAGAAAACATCGATGTTTTTATCCGATGCATCGGATAACATTGATGTATAGTTCCAATGCAACGCGCATCGATGTATTACTTTATCTAAATAGCCAACCGTACTTTGTACATACCTACCTATATCTTTCTCTCAATATAAAGAAAAAACCTTAACATAATACCTGCTTAGAAAAAGAACAACAATTTTATGACGTTTTAATCAAAAACACAAACGATTCTTAGGTATTATGTACGCTCTTTAGAAATAAAATCACCCTTTTTACGAACGTAGTTGTTTTACTCGATCTTGTTTTGACATATAAAAGTTGAAATGGGAGCAAAAAACTAAAAACATTAATTAAAACAGAAATATAGTATCTAGAAAGCCCCTGTTTTCATCTAAACCATCCTTGGGTAACCCTCGACATCTCCATTTTTTTTCATCGAAATCCGTCCAGTAATAAAAGATGAGTTAGGTAACAAAGAAAACGGCTAGATTTTTATAGATTAAGAAAGATTTCGTGGAATTTTAAATGGACCGCAAAGAAATCTCTAAAAATCTTTGTAGGCTCTTTTCTCGATACATTTAGTATGCATATAAAACGTTCTTCCATGCGATACGTCGATTGACGATCATCGTAGCAAATAGTTGTCCGCATTTTTAAGAATTATCAAACTATAAGTATTCGTGTATACTCGAGCTAACCTCTTGTTAGTTTCCTTACCTAAAATTTAATCAGTGAAATTAGGCAAATTATTGCCATACTGAAGTGATAAAGTTTTTAAAAAAATATTTTCTTGATCATATCATATTGTTTTAATACGCAATTATCGAATATTGTGTACCTATCTTGATAAAGCTAACTATGTTTGTTTCGAAACTTAATGGTTGCTTACCTACGTAAATAAATTTGCGCTGTCAAGAAATTTATCACAGAAAGGAATAACCGTTCCATACAAAATGTATGGGTATTTTATTTTCTTAATATTTTTATTCCTTATCAATTTTTTAATAGCTAGTAGCCTATTCGAGACGGAGACGAATACAACAAATCAAAAACCATGAAAATCGGTCCAGCCGAAGTGCCCGTTAATATGTGCACAATGTGCACTGCGCACCCGTAAAGCATTACAAAATTAATTCGATAGAGTTAAGCTTATAAAATAATAACATTAAAATATTTCTGAAACATCCATATGTCGCCAGACGTCGCCAAAATTGGTCGGGGGGAGCCAAGAAAATATTTAGGCGATATTTTTGTATTAAAGTAAGAAATAGTGCTCCTGTTAAAAACAAAAAAATGAAAAGATATAAGTACCTACTACTTAAAAATTAGAAAGTCATTAAAATTAATATGACATTATAAATCCATTTTTCTAGAAATCTATGGTACATTGGAAGCAGAAGAAGAAGGTTGTGGCATTGGATCACTTATAAAAGCATATTATATTCATTTTTAGTTTATGTTTTTTCGTTTCCGCGTTTTTTTTATATTGCTCACTTTGGCTTCTATCAAAATACTACAACCGAAACCGAAAAGAACCATGGACCTAAAAGGCGCTAGAAAATTCGCTAGAATATTTTGTCGCTAAATGAAAATGAAAAGTCGTTTTCCATGTCCAAAAGTCGCTAGATCTGGCGACAAATTCGCCAAGGTGGCAATACTGCCGATAATATTGTTGACTTTTTATGATAACGTTCGAATCGGAGGAGTAAGTGGGATGGGCTACTGTAAGAGCGTATGCGAGAATGAGAGGGAACTACCCGCGATGTCGTCGGCGCGTCCCAGGTAACCTTTCCATACAAACTCAAATGTTATATTTTACATCACTTCTCAACCATTTTTTTAACTTTTTATTAGTTATTCTGTTATCCGGAGTGGAGAAGAATCCAATAAATCAAACATCAGAAGAATCTGTTGAGCCAATCTCGAGTTATAAGTGTTCGCACTAACCCCACTTTCATTTATATAGTAGATATATCTTTATAAAAATTGTACTATACTCTTTAAATAAAAAAAATAAAAAAATCTTGAAGCATTTTGGGTTGGCTGGAAGAGATCCTTCGGGATAATTCCGCCCTTTGACTCTTTAAATGTTTGTTTAAAAATTGTTTTTAATTTTCACAAAAAAAGCTTTATTTATTTATTTATTCTCTACGTCAACCGGTCCCGTCCAATCTGAGACAGGAAACCAACCGCGAATAAAAATTTCAAGTTTCAAAAACACATTGAAAATTTCTTAACCCGACCGGGAATCGAATCCGGGACCTCTTGATCTGAAGTCGGAGCCTTTGCCACTAGGCTTCCGAGGTCGGTGTTATGTGTAGATATCCGTTATCATAAATAATTTCTTCCTGTTCACAAGTAATACCTTAAATATTTTACTAGAAATAGGTATGCTGGTATTCTGAGGATCTGACTTTTAAGAAATGCAGACCTGTTTTGGGCAAAGATTCCCAAAATTCCCGGAGCTTCGCTAGTGATCAATCCTATGGAAGAACTTTTCCCAGTGGTAAAACACGTGTGGAAAACTTTGCTTTAGAGCTCCTGTCCCGTGTCCGACTGTTAATGGGATGTCGTCACCTTTGTTCCCACTGTGTTGTATGGGAACAGTGCTTAGGCGATGACAAAAAAGCATTGCCGTATATATGTGAACAACTCCATATAAATGTTCAATCATCAAGCACACGACATTTTGTCGGATCCGACACACTACACAGTGGAAACAGGCAGTAATGGAGAAATTTGTGTAATTACTTATTTTTCACCCGAAGAAAACCACAAGTTATATGTCTGTTTGTTTTAATGAATCTGTACTCACTCAAAGTGAATAGGTACACTCTCTGACTCTTTCACAGTAAGCTATTTAAAGCTTGTGTCGTGAAAGAGGAAGATGGTCGGCACCCGGGATCGAACCCACGAGCTCCGCACGAAACAGTACGAAAGCCGGAGTCGTAACCGCTAGACCACCATATTAAGATTTTTTCTTCTTCTACTCTTCTCAGGATAAGAAAAAGATTGTTATAAATTTCTTAAAAACTAGTTGGTTATACTTTGAACGAAAATACTTTCATTGGGGAAACAATAACGATGATGCAAAATTTGATAGGTACATAGGTACTTGATAAAGAACAGCAGCGGTATACGAAAAGTTTTGTAGGCGGTTTGTCATTTCCCTCTGTTTGGAAGATAAAAGAAAAGAAAAATATATAAATAAAAATAGCATTCGTGCCAAAACCAACAAACCATCTATCTATATTATACATACGTGTGTGTGTTTTTTTTATTTACGTGTATGTCTACAAACATGCCTAGCAGATACTGCTAGATATGTTATGTACAATATAAAACCTATTAGTCGAAGATAATAGAAGAATTTTTTTTATACCTATTGTATTGTATAGTATGCCTATATAATAAACCGATGCTTATAGTGGGGGTAGTGACATATAAAGATTTATTGAGATTTGAATAAATCGCAGTAGCATTTCCAATCCAAATCCAAACTCCCTTTAGACCCCACTTAGGGGCATAAGGAGGCAACAAGAGCTCTCCATTGCGCTCGATCTTGCGCAACGTTAATGACCTCCTCCCACACCATGTCCAGATTCCTCAGCTCTGCCTCGAAGGAGCGGAACACAGTATGAGAGGGTCTTCCTCGTCTCCGGGACCCTGATGGGAGGAAGAACAGCGCTCTCCTCGGCCAACTGTTATTCGGCATCCTTAACACATGTCCCAGCCAAGTCCATCTCCTCCACATAATAGTAGAGGTGATGGGCTCACGCTGGGTGCGCCGGCGTATAGCGTCGTTCGTGATGCGGTGGTACCATCTTATACCCAAAAGTAGCATTTACATCACTTTAATTATCTGCGATTGTTAGCACATGGATAATTAATAATATTTCTTAGAATCTTTTTTAACGTAATCATGGATGAAAAAATGACTGGACTTGGAAATAAAAATAATTTATTATTTTCGCTGTGTAGGCGACGTAGTCTTAAAACAAATTGAAAGATGACCTCTAAAAAAAGACTTGAAAATCATCTTTACAAACAGAACAATTATTCAATCTGAAAATTTCCACTTAATGAATAGATACACAAAAAGGATCCGGGATTTTTTGATTAGAAGACGCTGCCCCCACTAGATAATTAAAATGACAAAAAATGCAGACTCTATACATAATCACATACAAAATTCGCCACTGAATCCATAAATTATAGAGCTTTTTCCTACAATCAAGGAGACAAAATATACTACATAAAAGGAAATATTATTATGCGGCCGCTGCTTATTTTTTAGTTGCTTCGAAATTTGTCGGGTCATCTTATAGAAATAATGTCGAAATTTATCTGGCCATCTTACAGAAATGCCGAAATTTGTCGGGTCATCTTATAGAAATATAAATTTTATACTGAGAGTCCAAATCACGGGAAGAAAATGTAGATGTTTATACAATGTAGTAAATACTATTTTTATCCATCAGCAGTTTTTATTTCTAAAATATTGCCACACGAAAACGAATTGTATGAAAAAAAAAAAAAACGTAGAGAAAAAAAATAATGAGATATTTTAATTCCCCCTGTATAAGCGGAGATTATAATATCACATAATGTAACTACATACCAGCCAGATTGTAAATGTACATACGTAGATGTTTTATCGCATTTTAGTGAGAAGGAAGTATTAAGAATGGTTTTGTATCTGATTTGCAGTTTTGTTTTCTCTTTTTTTGGCACAGATTCTGCTGACCCACCGGGATTAAGGTATAAATTATGGGAGCAAGGCGTTACGATTTTGTAAATGCTATGCGTTCATCGTTTATATGAAAATTTATGTATTTAGCGGGAAAAAAAAATACATATTATTATTAGGAATGTTTGGCATTGGCGAAGCGTCACGAAAATACGGTTCTATATAATTATACCTAGTCGGATTATCCGAATATATTTTTTTTATTTTATCTTTTCTGTTTATGTCTAATTCATCTTTAAGAATCAACTATTTTGAATCTACATTTTACGTAAAATTAAATAGTTTACGTTTAAACCTACATAATTAGTATCCCCGCAACTGAAATAAACTTCATCATAAGTATAATATCTAGCTTATTTTTTCAAAATAAGGTTACGATTTCATCACCCTAGTATATTTTTTGTTGTCATCCATTGTTTTTGTAATTTTTGTGGTTCTTATTTAAAACTAATTCCATCTCGTACTGTTAAAGAGATTCTAAAAGTAGGAAGGTTAATAATACGTAATAATTATTGATGATTTTTCCAAGAGTGTAATGCACGTACTAAAAAAAGTGTGTGTTGAATTTATGCCTCTAGTTCTGCCACGAGTACGGTCTGATTGACTGCTGATTACAGGGCCATATTCTTTTCCATCTAGAGACATGGATTAAGAAATAAATGTAGCATTATTTTCGTAAAATATGTCCAAAATCGGCCAGAGTCCTCCCTTCGCGCGACTTTAACTTTTTTTCATATATACCTAACCTTGATAGTAATATACTATTGTGATCTATCTGTCTTCTTTTTGCTATCCCGCTTAGGGGCATAAGGAGGCAAAAAAAGCTTTGCGCAGGGTCAATCAGTGGCAATATCCTCCTCCCGATCCATATTTAAATTCCTTAACTCTGTTAAAAAGGAACAAAGTAATTATTTTATAATAATTATTACTATAAAGTGATTGTAGAAGTCCGATTTTTCACACTTAAGATTATTTTCTTCGCCACTGTTGAACAATAATTGGAAGAAACAGTTAAATAGAAACTTTAATCCATTAAGGGAATGTTATAAATTATTACAACGTAAGATAATGGTATTAGTGTGGTAATTTTTTGTACATTTATCAATTTTATTGCTTTTATTTGGGTAAGTTGATATTTCAGATAAAGAAAGAAGTGAGGAATCAGAAAACGTATAAAATGTAGTAAATTTACACATAAAAACGCACTCCCTTCTTCTTTAAAAGATTTTGAGGTGCTCTAAGCGCTTCTTCTTTGCGAAAGAATATCCTATTGATTACTTATTTTTTTATTTACAATACATAGAGGTACCTACCTACATGAATTTCCATTTATAATAATAGATATTTTTTAATCTTTATTTTATTTATGTATGCAAGAATATAAAAGGTAGATAGAGGAACGTGTAATTTTTTTCTTATAACCTAGACAAAAAATCTTTAAGTAAGAAGATTTGACCTTTAGTACTGTAACATTTATGTAATATTTTTATGAATTTTGATGAATTAATGTAAAGAAAATATTCCAGTGGAGGTCTTGAAGAAACAGATGTTTCCATTTCAAACGGCTCCGCCAAACGAAAATTTATTCTTTTCAGTATTTTTCTATGTACTAAACAGGAAAAATATCATAAATTAAATGATGGCACCGGCCGTATCCGCTTTTCTCAGGGACACTCCCTCTGAATAACGTTTCAATGAATTCGCTTACCCAGGCTGGAAGGGTCTTGCACACGTATGGAAGTTAAAATACAACATATATACCTACAGCAAAAAAACTTCTTTTTGTGCGATGGATGCGTTTCTTGCAAAAAAAATCGGGTTAAGGGACATACACTGAAATCTATATCCAAAGATATAAATGAAAGTCGGATTAGTGCGAACATTTATAACTCGAGATCGGCTGAACAAATTTTTATGATGCTTGGTTCATTGGATTTTTCTCCGCCCCGAATAACATAATAACTCTTGAAAAGTTGAATAACGCATAAGAAATAATATGAAATATAATATTAAAGTTAGTATGGAATGAATTTTGGTGCGACGCCAACGCCATCTATGAAAAAATCTATAACAACAACATTATTGTATACTTACAGCACCATCCGATGGTAGTTCCCTCTCCTTCTCGCATACGTAATTGCCGCTCTTAGGGTAGCCCATACCACTTATTCCACTGTTTCGAGCGTTTTAGAAATTTTCTTACAAAATCATCAATTATTGTGCACACGCAGCAGCGGTACTTCATAGGTGAAGCAGATTGTTCTCGCGTTGTTCCCGCCTGAGTTTTTTAATACGAATGAAATATGAATGTTTTATTAGTTTAACTGAATCGAATTTATTATGTATTTTTGTTACTGGGGGCGCAGTGCACATATGAAAAATAGTCTACAGTGACTCGTAATGAAGCATTTTTGGGTTTCTAAAACTATTTTAATTACGCTCATGTATGTTTTGGTCCTTTGGATTAAAAACCAATAAGAAGTTCCTTGGATTGCCTAAGGTTGGAGAAGGTTTTTTGAAAATTTTGAAGATTTAAAATTTGGGTATTATAGGTTTTTTTTTTACCAATTGGAATATTCATCTCGCACTACGGTATTATTTTTTAATGCCAGTTGGAAAACCGTTGTTGCCCATGTGTTTTTATTTTAGGAATTTTGGTATATCATATAAATTTAACGTCAGTAAGTGCATTTTTGAGGTTCGCTTTCAGACCGCATTTTATTGATATCGCAAACGAAATAAATCGTACAACAAGAGTACGTAATAAAAGTATTTTTGTATGTAATACAGAGTTTTTTTTTTTTTTTATTAAACCGTAATTAATCACTTTAAATAATGTCATTTTAATCCGCTTTTAATCTGAACATACATCTGTTTTGCTGTATAGGTATGAGTAATGAATGTGTGCGCTTATCAAAGATGGTAGAAAGTTAACTGGAAAGATTTTCTTTCAAAATAGTGAGCTGATACTGTACGAAATGCTATAACACTTCAGGCGTTCACTTTTTTTTTTTTTTAGTAAAGAAGGTCAATGGACCAGATGCCCTTTGAGTCACCGCGACCAATAAGATTTATTGTGACATCCTTCAATGAATTTTTGGAGCGCTACCTCTTATTGTGCCACGTCTCCAGAGGCCTCTTGCAGAGTGATAGTGCCTCCTCCCGGCTCCTGCCCTCCGCAAAAGGTCTCCATAATCTTCTGTTTGAAAGATAGGTCCCAACAGGATTCCTATCTCTCGGTTGCAACAAATGCTTTTTGATCATGTGAACTTATGTCCACTTTGACCACTGATGCGGAAGTACCTATTATATCCATCACACCAGGTTGTCTCTACAAAGGTGCCATGTACATCCTCCATAGCTAGAACTAGGGAAATAAAAGTCCGCCCCTACACATCCCTGCATGTAGGGGTAAGGCAAAAAGTCACCCTGAGGTTGCCTGGTATCAGGGAGCCTCCGTTAGTTACTAACCTGCCCGTTAGTCACGCATCCATCGGCACGGGTCGAATGACACCTTGGATTGGGGATTTTTGGCCAGAAAGGTTTACTCCTTCCGGAATGATAGGACTAGGTGAATATGGGTGGGAGGGCTCATAGAAGGCAGGAGGAAAGGAATCAGGTGTAGGAAATGCCCTGCATGTTGGACAGCCATGCAAGGCACCCCGTACTCTCTTCAGCTTGTTGACCCTAGCGTCAACAGGGACCGAATGTAATCGCCGTTTCAGCCTGGGCCAACGTAACAGGGTCCACCGCTTGTAGGTGAGAGTCGAGTTGAAATGCAGGCGTTCACTTAGATGTAATTTAAATGCATAGAAATATGATTATTTTGAAAAAAAAAGAGTAGTTATATACGATCAGATTATATTTGTTTTTTGACGAAACACATTACAGAGGACAACTATACATTAAAAGTAGAAACAATAGAAAGTTATAATAGCCTTAGACTAAGTTGACCTCCATCGCGATATGTGTCACATGTAAATATCTATTTAAAGAGAAATAATAGAGCCCTTTGTACTACCATTTGATATTGCACCTTTTTCAATACAATGTCCAAACTTCTAGATCCGCTTCAAATAAAAAGAACACAAATATTATTTATAATTTTGATTGGAAGATAACCGACTTTTAACGATCGATAGCTTATACCCCGGAGCCTACAATTTTCTTTTTTAAGCCGCAAGCTATGCGACTATAAGTGAAATATGATGAAAGCTGCAAAGATTGATTTATATGTTTTGTATTTATATAGGTATTTTTATAGGTATGTACCTACTATACTATTTTAGACATGGTGTTTGAAGAGGTCATAAGCATTGCACAAGATGGAGCGAAATTGAGAGCTCTTGTTGCCTCCCTAAGCCTATAAGTGGGGTGTAAATGGATATTTGATTAGATTGATTGATTGCTTTAAGAGAACATTAAAACCGAGCAAGATGTCTTGGTAATCCCAATGTCACGATGTGGGGTCAAAAAGGTAGCATGTATTGTTTTAAAACCCTTTTGCAGTCAACTGTGCTCATTATATAATTTTATTTCTCATAAGAGTGAACTAAAAAATGTTCTTTCTCCCATATTTTAAGTTACATACGTACAGTCATAATATTTTTCCCTTCGCATAGAATGAACGATTGCTTATCAAACTGTATTCTATATGGTCACATTGTTTCATTATTATATTGCGGAAATCTCTCATACATACATCCGAGATAGCTACAAAGTAATATTTCAATTATCATTTAATCTTATACGAGATGTTCTATAAGTCAGCGACACAAATTTAAATGAAGTTTCTATCGCGAAATGCATTTAATAATGCGATTATAAATACGGGAGAGTTAAATCTTCTTAGTTTCTCACTTGATGAGACTGGCTCGTGGTCGTGTTACAGACTAAATAAATTTCAATTAAACCCATTGGACCAGCAATACTAATGAAACTGAGAAACATACAGAGTCTTACACGGATGGTTATTTTTTTAATGTATTTCACAATATATTTTCTAATTGATTCGCCTTCGCTCCCATATGCACGCCATAAATTTTTTTCAATCATTTCTAATTTGTGAGACTTGAAGTTGAGCTAGCTCACTTTTTACTTTTCATAAACTTTTGAAATACAATGTCAATAATGGACTAACGACAGCTTTTTTACGTTGTAACATAGGGAACACCGACGAACCGACACGGTTGGCGGTAAATTTATTACGCTTGGCTTAGGCCCCTGAACTGTGCATCGAAGCAACCCAAGTTGTATGATTGCATCCGGAGGAAGAGCGGTTTTCTTCGTCAACTATCATTCGAAATTCCTTACAGGATTCTATGTAAATGTGACAGGTAGCCAAGTGCGGTGGTGTCATAATATTATTTTTTCCAGCTGGATGCGTAAATTTTTCTCATCTCAATTTTTCAGAAAGATATATTTCTCTAGCAAAATAACCTTTATGAGAATTGTATGTGAAATGATCCTTCAGCAAGGTGAGGCGCTGTATAGTGATACAAGACCCCGGCGTAGCAGGAGACACGATTAAACTTTAATATAAGCAAGATAGAAAACTTTTCTCCATTAAGCTCGCCCTGTCCGAGCAAAGCCTAAACGTACTGTGCTGTGCTTGTTACTCGAACCCATGAGACTTTCAAACGTTCCATACATGCGCACGTGATAATAATAATATCATCTATACAAGAAGAGATAAACTCGCAGTGTTCTTCAGTTGACTGAAGCATACAAAATGTGGAATATTTATACTTACTTGTAAAGAAGCAATATTCTCTACCTATCATGTTTTTAAAAGATTCTAGGATCAATCAAAATGAGACCAAATACTTACAATTTTGACACATTTTGCACTAAAAAACTCTGTAACGTAAGGAATGGATGATGGGAAAAACAGGCTGTCGATCCCACTACCTATTCACGGAATTTCTTAATTTTTTAAATTAAAGACTTATACTTATAGATAGGTAACATAATTTATTCTTTATCCTATGGTTTATATACTAGATTATTTATCCTATTTTCTCGCTGAATATTTTTGTTAGTCTAATTGGACTTTGTTTATTATTTTTATTTTTTTTTTACCATGTTATCATGAACATGTTATATTATTTTTCTGCTTTCTTATACTTCTTGTAATATTTATGTTGTTGTTAAGGACCCTTGGTGCCGTATATCTTTATCTAAATAAATAAATAAAATAATAAAAAGATCAATACAATAATACAGATGGCTTCAAATCCTATTGGGGGTAAAAGCTGTTCTACATGCTAACGAAAAGCAAATTCTCAATAGTGGATTGCCACTATGAAAAGAAAAAGAACAAATAGCAAAATTTATAATTGAATTAAAAGATTGTCCTAATCTCACATAGATTAAAATATAAGATGAACTTAATTATTGTTGTTAATGTTTGCTTAAAACATGATCTTTCAAAATCTCGTACTAGATTATTTGCAACTAACCTTTTGATACGACACGAAAAGAGACCTAGGAACGCAGAAAAAAAAATTTTTTTTGTAATGCCTTATTATTGCTCTGTATCTCAAAAAAAAGAGCAGAGGATTATGGATGCTCAAAAACTGTACCTATGTAGGTACATAATAATTGTATAATATATACAAATAGATTTTTTTATAACTTAATAAAAATAATAAAATATACGTTCGAAAAAAGCATAATGGAAGAACACAACATGTCGAGTGATATTAAGTTAGAAAGAAAAGCCGGTTATTTGCAATGAAATAAACCTAGGTACATACAATTTTCCAACAAAATATATTTTCGGAAGGAAGCTTGCATAAGTAGACGGTTGGATAAAGCTTTTTTTTTTCAAGCTTATTTGTCAAACAATTTACATTTGCAGCGACCAGTGGAACAAAGGAAACGTATTTCATGCAGAAAAGAACACGTATCGGGTTATTTTCGTGAGCTTCCGGAAACCTAACCTGGTTAAATCCACTTTGGAGTTTTCTCCAGGTAGCCGTCCCGCGCTTTGGCCGTCTGGATTTCTAACTAGACATGCTTACAAGAGCTTTGTGCAAATACACTTTCCAATTATTTTCTTTTGAAAATTTTTCTTTACTTTCAATTTTATAAGTCTTTTTGACTTTGCGTTAGACTAATACGTTTTTTATATTTAACGACTGTTGCAGAAAGAGAGTCCATTAAGAAGAAACAAATGTAAATTTCAAGTAAGTAGGTATGTTTTTGTACCAGTCTTTATACATACCTACTACTTAAACATAATTTTCTTCTGTCCGTGGACGGTATGTGAAACAAAATCCCTCGACAATCAGAGTATATTATTTATGAGTTATAAAAAGCGACAATACGTGAAGTTTCTGGGCTCAATTATTATTACATTACATTACATTCTCCCTTTAAGGCACCCCGCAAGCCAGCCCGGTGGAGACCAATCCGCAGCAAACCCGACCCGCACGAAACCGACCTCCTAGCTCGATCAAAGCAATCAAACCAAAAAGCCGGCCCCGGATAAATCAAGCCCGCCGCGAATTACCCCCAAACCAACCAGCAATACGAAGGCCTAAGCCCCACTCGGGAGCATAGGGAGGCATCAAGAGCTCTCCATTGCGCTTGAAGGCGCCCGAGACTCATTGTGCCTTTTCTGACCAGTTGAGATTTAAGGAAGTGAAGTGGTCAACCTCACGGTCCCGATCTGATTTTTCGATTTCCTGCCTCTTACAGGATGCTCGAAAAATCAGCAAAAAGAGCAGAGGTGCTATTCTTCGCCGGCAACCTCACGGCACAATTATTATACCTATGAGTTATGTATGTACTAGGCTGGGCCGTTCTAGTATGGAAGTTTAAAAAGTGCTTCTAATCTTAATGTAATAGTGATAATTTGTTGCCTTATGATGTATTATAACTATCTACAAAATTTCATGACAAAAAAATAAGATCTTCTGTCTCCGAATCGACCTTGAAGTTTTGTATGGGACGAAAATATCCCATACTAACTGATATTTTTATAATAATCATGTAAAATGATTCCGGTCTTGTTTTTTTATTCACTTTTTTTTATTATACCACAGATAATTCAAGAACATACTTCTATTTATTTAATAACACAAAAATAATAAATAAATCTTTCAAACTTTTTATGTAAAACAAGTATATGAAATTATGTTATTTTGCGGTGATTGTTTTTGATAAATTGGGTTTGATATCTTTTTTACTCGTTGCTTTCTAAGCTTTTACATAATATTTTATTGATAAATTTCTCCGTTAAGTTGGTGAGGCTTCTTTAAAAATTTCACAGATCACGGATATGACAAGAAAAATTCAGGAAACTGTATTTATTCATCTTCGCCATTGTATGTAATGAATGCCGTAAGATCTTCGTCGGATACTTGTCGATTGGTGTTTCTGTTACATTTTGCTGTCTATCTATAACTTAGTTCTTGTAAAAGGATGCTTCAAAATTTACTTTCGATACTTCAAGGATCAAAAATGCGTTTTTTTGGGTGATTCGAGCTTTCACTATCCAGCGAGCGGTTCATTCTCTTACTTCATAGTGTATTTTGAGCGAGATAGCTTTTTCTTTTAGTAATTACAGTTTATATAACAAATTTGATAATCTGATAAATATATGGATAAGAAATTAAACTTCCATAGGTAACTGGATCAGTTGCGAGGTTAGTTGGTGCACAGACATTAACAATAAAGATAAGTTAAAGTCATCAAACTTTCTGAAAGAAGCGCAGTCGCAGAATCCTATGAGCTTAGTTTAGCGATTATTACATGGATTATTTTTCCTGGAGCTCAGTTGCCTAAATCATTAGAAAATGTTCCTGTTGGTATGACTATACCAATTTGCAATAAATATAATTTATCTTTTCGTAGATCTTGAAATTATAAAATAGTAGTTTCTCTTGTAATCACCTGGAACATATCAATTGTTTTTTATTTTATTTTTCCAGTTGTTTTACAATTTGGTCAGAATGCGTATGATGACTTGAGAAAGCACTATCAACACATTATTAAACAAAAACCTAAATATATTGTTACTTGCAGTTTTTTTCTAGATTATCGGCGACTCATTCAATTGGGATTATTTGTGGATTGCAATAAGCAAAATATTCATTCTAATGGTTTTATTAGTATTTTCTCCTGCAAACTAATTATTCAATCACGTTTTCCGGTATTTACCTACACTTTTTTTCATTACATCAGACGATAAGTAAAATATCCAATGTAATGTTGCTTTTTGAAAAGAAATCTGTAATCGATCTCTCTATCGGTTTCGGTGTTCCAAATTTTCCATCAATTTAGAATCAGTTTCCTTTAACACTCTCTTAATTATTGTTCATCTGTATTTTTGTCCACTTTTTCTAATCACTATCCTAAAACTTTGGCTTTACGGCCATCAAAATACAAAACTGGTATTTTTAACCCTTTTCTCATTTCATGCGATTTTCTCTTGTTTATTGCGGCGCTTTATATACTTTGTTGCTATCTTAAATTGTATTATTATGCTTTATATCATACAGAACTAATTATTCCATCATTTTTATGACATACAATCTTAAAAAATATTATGTTAAACATATTTTTACTTTCTTTATACCTGCTTCAAAATAGGACAAATTTAACAATTTCTTGAAACTTTGAGCTCAATTCGGAGACAGAAGATATCTTTCGAATTGAAAAATATTTTGCATACGTATTTAAAACAGCATTTAGCACTAAAATATAACTATTACGTTAGCAATAGAGGGAAAAAAGGAAATCGGCCCACACTAGTATGTACAGCGGTTGCCAAAGTGGTGGTCCGCGAGAAAATTTCAGAAAAATGTGGAATATACTTACTCATCATGTTAAGTATTTTATTATGGTTTATTAATAAAGCTTTCATAACTTGGTTACTATTAATAGTTTCATTTTATTAACTAGGTACATTTTATGTGTTCTTTGATCACAATTTTTTTTATAAATATACTAGCTGACCCATCGAACTTCGTCTCGCCTTAAATAAAATATTACTGGTTAACATAACATAGCTAACATACATGACTATACTCTTTGTAAAAAAAATCAAAAGTTATGTGTTTATTATGAATCAGTTATTTCAAAAGCACCAAAACTCACCCGTTCCATACTAACTTCAATATTATTTATATTATTTTAGACTGTTTTCCATCCATTTTTCGATGTTTTAATAGTTGTTACTCTGTTATCCGGAGCGGAGAAGAAGCTAATAAACTAAACACGATACAAATCTGTTCAGCCAATCTCGAGTTTTAAGTGTTCGGACTAACCCGAATTTCTTTTTATAATAATTATAGACGTTAACAAATTATAAAAAAAGCTTGAAAAGTACCATCAAAAATGTCTTAACGATATTTTTAATTTCAATAATTATACCGCTATCTGTGGAAAAATAGGGTAGACATTGCTCTATAGAATCTTTCTACCAAAATATCAATCTACCAGACATCTCCTTATTTCCCCAACAGATCTCGGTGGCGGTACCAGTGCCGAACCCGTTCCATACTAACTTTAATTTATATTATATTTTACATAAGTTCTTATCGATTTATGCAACTTTTTATTAGTTATTCTGTTATCCGGACCGGAGAAGAATCCAATAAATCAAACATCGGAAGAATCTGTTCAGCCGATCTCGAGTTATAAGTGTTCGCACTAACCCGACTTTCATTTATATTAGTAAATATATTTAAGTGGTCCGCGGGATGAATTAACTGGTCCGTGAGGTCAAAAAGTTTGGCGACCGCTGAGTTATAATTATGTACGTTTGTCATTATTAGTTCATTTTAAAATATTTATGAGTTAAAAATTATGTAGGTAGGTTCCAACGTGAGGAATTGTAGGAATATCAATACCATTCTCGCAAAGGTTGGCGAAAATGTCCTATCCAGTTGGTCATGATTGTGTCATATTGTATCCCCTAAGGTTGAATAATCCGAAAGTATTGTTGTAGGTGTCTTTAATAGTTGCAAATATCTCACCGACTGTTCTTATTCCAGTTCAATTTTTGATATTACGAAATCTGGATATTTTTTGTCTTCTACACACACTATTTTGTCCATCAAAACCAGGTGTAATGGATTGTACATCTTCCCCCTTAGCACATGTTCCAGAGAGAACACAATCCGAACTTTAATATCGATCAACAATTAAAACTGTCTATCTACTTTTGCTCCCTGGAGCACATTTTGCATTACTTGTAGGTATCTGTTTATGGAATGCGATAAATTCATCGTTGCATCCACTATTAGATTGTCTGTAACTGATTCATAGTGTTCACTTTGAGGGTGAGGTTTTTTTTCAAGAGAAAATAAAACACTTGAGACACTTATTTAGGGTAGTTGTTGCCTCGCTGAACTCCCAAGAGAAGCGATAAGTATGTTTGTATGTAGTGATGTAATTGAATAAAAATTACTTAAGGGTACTTAGTTGCGTAATGCCTAATATGTTATTACGCAAAATAATTTGTAGAGAGTTGAAGTAAAATATGAAAACATTAGGAATTTTGTAATGTAAAAATTCAAGATACGTTCGTGGGGGAACTCGCATCCTTATTTCATTTACATGTAATCCATTACAATAGTTGAAAGCTTTCTGGGAATTAATACGTGCAACGAATATTCCAATATATTATTACCATTTATATTTTGTTCTAGTGTTTTTTTCTCCTTAAAATATATGCAATAAATCTTGTTCCTCTACATGCGTTACGCAAGACAAATAGCTGCTTGGTTTTCTTATCCTGAAACATACATAATTTAAAAGCGAACAGCGACCATTAATATTTTATGAATTTGTGCTAACCATTGCCTTGAGACTCCGATTTGGGATACAAAACACTGTATTTTGTTTTGAACCAATGTTATCATTTTCGGCTCCACTAGGTACATGGGTGCGTTGTAAGATTTCCATCCTTAATGCAAATTGATATTGTGATCAATAAATAAATAAATCAATCAATCAATCTAATCCATAATTTATTTCCGTTTAAAAGGCTTTATAGGGGATATTTAAATTAACGTATTTAGGTGATTTTGCGACATTCAATTTTAAAAGTTTTAATGTAAGTAATAAACGTAAAGTGAGATGTGACTTTTGAACCATCACTTCATTGGGAACTTCACTGTTTACACCAGAATAATATATTAATTGTTTTTACATTAATTTCACTTTCAGGGAAATGGTCCAAAATTGATTCTTGAGTTGTTAAGATATAAGTACCTAATATGAGTAACTATTGAAGGTCTAAAATTTCTCTGAAAACCTGAATTCTCTGAATAATTTATTATTTATATCATAATCAATGATGTCATTGTAATATTCATCAATTAAAAATGATATAATATGACATAATTTTTAAGTATCTTCTTCATCTTCCGCTTGCATGCGACCATAGAGTCAAATTTCCCTAGGTCTTACCCTACAAGTCTTAGTGTCTTTCAGCGATCCTTGAGACTTTTTTTTTGTCTTTGAAGAATATTGTAACATCACTTTTTTTATTAAAAAAATATTCAGCGTTCTTTATCTCTCAAATATTTTTAACCCTTCCCATCAGAAATAACTTCTATACAACCGAAAATTCTATGTGTTGAATGTTTTAGTTTATTTTTAGGACATTGTTATACTTTTATTTATAGTCGCACTTTTTCAGTCTGAATAATAAAAAAAAAAACTTCACCTGTCTGCTTCATAGAAAAACCTCGTCGATAATAAATTGTCTGTTATTTTTAGCCTTTTGCTCACTTTGTCTGCTACGTGAAAGATTTTTAGTTACGGTAAGTGTTTGAGTAACGAGCTGTTTTATATTTCTCTCCGAATACTTTGTTACCTGAGTTTGAATGAGGTTCTAAAAGAGAAATCGTCAATTTTATAGCCTGGAGAATGGTTCTCTCGCATATTTTAAACGCCAAGCAAGCTTTATTGATAGTTCACAGCGTTGCATTTCAAAACATAAAACAGACAGTTTAATACTTTGGCAATATAATGCTCGAAGATGCTGGACATTATATTTCCATTAGAAGTGTCAGCATTATTTTTACGATCAACGACGTGAATACAGCAACACATTATGAGTGATGAGTGTCATCTTTTTTCATTGCATGTTGCATCTCCAATAAAAATTTCAAGCTGAAAACTTAACGCTTTTACTATGAAAATCAATAACGTCATCTTTTATATAAAAATGGAGAGCTATTTCCCGATGTCATCGCATCACGCCTAAACGGCTGGACCGATTTCGCTAATTCTTTTTTTTATCGTGTAGGCTTTTATAAGGAGAATGTCCTTTTAGAAGAAAAAAATTAAGAAAAGTAGAAAATTAAAGAAAACTCTACGTAGACAACCTTATTAGTACTTTTCGCCTTTGAATTTTTATTCTATTTTTGAAATTTTGACAGAAATTGTCAATTGGTGCGATTGACAGAATGCGGATGGAATGTACATGGTTTAACGTTCGGAATCACATTGGTCAAATGATAATTAATTCATCACCATACAAATTCGAATTCAATATTCTTAGTTAGGAACACAGGACAACGTCTGTCGGGAAAGCTAGTATTTTATAATTTGTCTGCTCATCAGTGGCTTTAGTCGTGTACCTACTAATCAGCGAGCTGTAACCTCATCTACGCGTTATTCAGAAATCACACGATGTATGTGGATGACCTTTTCATACAGTTTTCAGTTTCTTCAAGCAGTTCTAAGAGATATGGCCAATGTATATGGTTTGAAAGTAGTCAATGGTTCCAAAAGTATCCCTAATATTTTTTTTTTAAATTTCGTAATGTAGGTATCCGTGGGATCCCGGGCTCAAAAAGAAAAACTGAAAGGAAGTATGTAAGAATGCATGGAAGATCAAAAATGGTTAGTTCTTAAGGGACATTGCATGATGCATGGGTAAATAAAAAATACTCAAGAAGCAAATTAGACTAGAAATGGTTGTCCAGAGACACTAAAAAACCTTTATGTTGCTATTTGGGTAGACATATTGAGGAGTGAATAGATGTCGCTTAGTATTCACGCCTAGAGCGTGCATCCTTCCACTATATAATGCTCTTACCAACAAAATAATAATTATTAATCTATGAATAACAACACGATGGCGGTTTTGTCGCCTCGCTGCTGGTCGTCATGTTGCCGCCACTCGATTATTATTCATCTACGTCATGTGGACTAGGGAGATCTTCTCACTGTATTCACTATTAACAAAACTACCACTATCACACACCACATCATTGCTAAATGAACGAGATGATTCATCAAACTTATGAATATTTTAGAACACAAAATCTCTGTATTTAATCGCTAGATAGCGTTGGTTCCGTTGATTGTTTAAAATCGAGCAAATCTACCTATTGGTTTTTTTTTGAAATCGATCATTTCAAACTTTAAGTTTAAAGAGTCGCCTTTAAATACTGAATCGCTGATTGAATTTTTTGACAGTCGAGGGATTTGGACATAGCGTGGAAGGAGGTCATTTACGTTGCTCAAGACCGAGCGCAATAGAGAGCTCTTGTTGTGGGGTGTAAAGCGAGTTTGGATTTGGATTGGAATTTTAAAAAATATTCAGATTTATTTAACAAACTGATTAATGTTCTATGAAGTGGCTGCTTGGTGAAAAAGTGGTGCTCAAACCGCTTAGAATACTGTTGGTTGGGATATAGAATTAAAAAAAACTGTCTGTATCCAATAAAAGAAATAAAAAAAAAGAATAGCGAATTTTGACCCGACAAAGAAGTCTGGGTAATGGGTATTTTTTACTGATCCCGATTATGCTAAATATCCTCTAAAAGTAGGTACATATGTATACGAAAAATTTGCGTATTGATTAACTGTTTCGAAAAAATATCATAATTTCTATATAGAATAGCTAGCATATAACGAAACTCTGAAATATTTATGCTTCAAGAGATTCATTGAAAAATTTGGATGAGGCAATAACAATTCTCGTCTGCTATACCAAGATTTATGCAAAAAAAAAGGAAATTTAAATTATTGTTTTACGACATTGTAAGATACTGCTTGTACTTAATATTGAATAGATTTAGACTTAAGCGGTAGCAAATCAAAATAGGCCGAAATCCGATTTATATGTATTAAGACTAAAATTTTAACATGTTACATAAAAGCGTTTGAGCGAACATTTTTTTCATTTACTTGTACATGCAGACGATCGCTTCCTTATTACAGAAGTAGGCAAGAGGAATGCAGAAATGAATCCCATGATGTATGTGATATAATATTAAACGTAGCTATTCGTCCGAGAGAAGGCTTTGTCGCTAGTAGGTTATATTCTATTAGCATAGTCGGCGGCTGCAGCCAGCGGGTAAAATTTCAGTGATGAGCTTCACCGCAGTAAAGAGCTCACGAGGGAGAATTTTAGGGAATAAAGTAGCAGAGGGTATGTGCGCCAGACACATCCGAAGTCGTCTATTTTTAATTATTTCCTACGTCCCCAAGCGCACTGAATAAATTGAAATACAACTCTTTATTGAATGTGAGGGCGACTATATTATAATAATCTAATTGAGAGACGAAATATTTTCCTAAATTCATACTCATTATTTCCATACTTAATCGTTATTCTCGTATAAGGCGCCGGTTTTCGAGTTCCATTCCTTTTCGTTTTTTCCTGAACTCTTAACCCCGGTATGACATCGATACCATTCTCCAACATTACTGACACTTGAGTATTTTTTTTTCGAATCTTCTTATATAAAAATGGACAGCCATTTCCCGATGTCATCGCATCACGCCTAAACGGCTGGACCGATTTCACTGCTTCTTTTTTTTTGTCGTGTAGGCTTTTATCCAGAGAAGGTTGTTTTTTTTTTTTAAAATTGGAAAAATGCGTGGAAAATTAGAAAATTAACGAAAACTCTACATAGGCAACCTTAATAGTACTTTGTCCATATAATTTTTATTTTAATTATGAAATTTTGACAGAAACTGTCAAGTGTTAGATAGTTGGTGCTATTGACAGAATGCGGATGGAATATACATGGTTTAAAACAGACGCATCGGTGGGAATTTTATTGGTCAAATGATAATTAATTCATTACCATACAATTTCGAATTCAATATTCATAGTTAGGAACACTGGACGACGTCTGTCGGGAAAGCTAGTATTAAATAAATTTTCCGATTTCCGAGTTGGAATCCTGTCTCAGATTGGACGGGACCGTTTGACTGGAAGAGAATGCTTTACGCTTTGAGTTACGCCTAAATAGACATATGTGGAAGTATAGAAGATTTATTTATTTATTTTTTATCAAATGTCTATGCGAGAGATACCTGTGATTGGAACGCTGTTATATTATTCTGTTCGTGCAAAGTTTTGCGTTTTGCTGTGTTAGTAGATTAATAATAATAATAACTATTGGTGTTTAAAATAGCCAAACTTTAAGAAAAATCATAATAAAATGCAAAGTATTTGAAAGCAATGTACCTACTTAAATTGTAGGTAGGTACACTAGTTGAGTATTTGATATGTATATTTAAAACGCTTTAATAATACTTTAACCTTTCGCAGTGTTGTCAACAAATAATTAATTAAAACATGATTTACCCATACAAATATTGAAATTCCGAATGAAGGACAAATCTGCCTCTGATAGAAGCCCCGATGAATAATGTAGAGTGGTTAAGGATTTAAGAAACGGATTTAAAGGAGACATTCGCCGACTTCAATCTGCAATTCTGATATCAATTTATAAATTCATTTCTTTGATTCAACCACATTAAAATGGTTAAATTTGAATTGTAAATTTCATCATTCCTTTTTTTTTTCGCGTGATCCAATCCAAATGATGGGATGCTAATTAAAACGATTTTACTTTTTTTTTTGTAACCCTCGATGACCCAAGAGTTCTTTTTTGCTCCTTTAATCATTTTTTAAAAATATTTTTGTATATAGTACTTAATGCATTTCAAAATAATATCAATCATAGTAGGTATACCTATACATTTTTGCTACGAATACCTACCCATTTAAAAGGTTTACGTACCTTTATAATATGAATAAGTTTCGTTTTAATTCTGGTACTTATATTTTTTTTCTGACTGAGTATGAAGACGCTTAAGAGATCGACATTAGAGAGCAGCGAAATTTGCATCGTAAAAGAGGGTTTATTTCTCAACTAGTTTTGGCCATAAAAAACAAATGGTCTCCGTTGCCGTCAATTTTATTCCAATTTACATGAACAATACTACCGAAATTTCAGTTATAAATTATGCATAAAGATTGTTTATAGGTTCAAAACATTCATTATTGGCATTTTTTCAAGAGAGTCTAACATTATTAAGCCATTACAACAATTTACGATCCATCAATCAGTGCAGACACTCCAGACGTCTAGGGAAATTCTGCAAGTAATGGCTTCACCCATTAGATATAGCGTTTGCGGCTTTATTTCGGGCCACGAAATAACAAGAATAAAAGGGTTGTTGAGAGTTTTATTCAAAAACTCTCTCCTTTAGTTTTATACGCGTGTTTTTCCCCGTGTTTATTTATACCACAGGTAAAAGCCAATGAACTAACTATCTCAGAACAACAAAACACACGCAATGAATGCTTATTTTTTCCCTTTTACTCACTTCTTTCTTATTTATCGTATTTATCTTCACCATCGCGTTTAACAACAGAAAGAATGAAACATATTTAACGGAGTGTACATGTTGAAATATTATAGTAGGGTTATTTTTGTAACAAAAGATTTAGATATCTCTTGCCTATTGCGATTAAAAACTATTTTTTTTCTTATACTAAAGAATTTGGAAATAATTATTAGACTCTAGACGAAATGAAAAAAAAAACAGACAGTAGGGGATGTGGGCTGATAACTTTCATTGGTTTTGGTGAAGGTCTCCTTTTATTCTTCGTTTTCAGACTTGCAATCATAACTGATATTTTTTTACCGAATATAGAAATGCTTTCAGCCTTCAGCAGTACAAGCGGTTTCCAATTCTATATTTCTGAAGAGTATCCAAGTGAGTGTACAAAATATCTTCGCTGAAGATGATTGCTGCACCATTAACGATGTATGGATGTGAAACGTAGACATGGACGAAAAGAGAAGATTTAAGTATCAATGCAGTAGAGAATAATGAAAGCTCTACACAGAATATGTTGAAAGACTCTGTGGGATATCGGAAGGAATGATAATATTATGAAGGAATGTGGTATGAAAATATGTGTTGTGACAAATATGAAAGTCGATAAGTTGAGATGGTTTTGGCATGTGGAAAGAATGGAAGGAAATGACAAAGTAAATTTATAAGGCTGAAACGGAAAGGTGTAAGAAGGCGTGGCCGACCGAGAATGACGTGGATCGAACACATCTATGCCGTCCTCAAGGAAGGTCAGGTCAGAAGGAGGAGAAATAGGAGAGGTTGTATGAGAAATGGTATGTCGGTGTCAAAAGAAGTATGAAGATAGAAAGGATTTAATGTCCGTTCTCTCTGCCCACTTCTTACCTAAGTTTAAGATACAAAACTCTCATTCATGAATCTGAGCTTCATGCGTGGACTTGAGACGATTAAATATAAGACAAATACCATTGGATTAGTTAATGAGATGTTTACAAAAAAAACATGCTTCAGACTTATTTAAATCTACAACCCATAAAGGGCTTTTTAAAATAAATTACATAGTTATTGTGCGATTTAAACAACAATAATTGTGCCATCATGTCTCTTGCTGAGAATATTTATTGCCGAGATTTGTTGAGGCTTTTATCCGGTAGTGTTTTGAAACGGTTGTGCTATAATATTATATTTGTGCTTTTTTATGATGATAGATAAGTGCCTTCTTCCTTGTATCACAGAGCCTCCGTTAGAGGCACTCATGCGAAAGATAATGGCGCGAACGTTAATTGCGAAAAATTATTACCGAGGAATTTCGCACAGCGGTTCACGTATTTTATGGCTGTAGCTTTTAATATTGATTATTCTTATACACGTGTTTTTAAGAGATGAAACGAATTGCGGCTTAGCCGGATACCGAATATTCGGGCAACGTATCCGCCGAATACCGAATATCCGGCTAAACGTTGCCATGGGTAGAATCTGGCCTTTTATAAAGACATGGAAATCCGCTGTCTATCCCTTAATGCAGGTAAGTAAGTTTCCATTCATTACAGTTCGCCCTTAGTGCAACAGTGAGTAAAAAATCATTTTATAAGCTTTATCTTGTGATTATTAAATGTTTTTCTTAAGTTATACAAAGCAAATAAAGCGATTAATATTTAAAAGTATTTATTATTTATATCCGGTATTCGACCGAAAAGTTTAGATGCCGGATGGTTACCGGATATCCGTTACATCCTTTTTTACCGTCTTACTTAGCCTGATACAGGTTTTATGCTTGCAAGTGGTCTTATCTTTCAAATCATTTTACAAATCAAATAGAACGTTTGCAAATGGAACATTATTGAAATAAAATTGAACTTTTCGTAAAACACATCGGACGCATTATTGTATTTGATTCTAATGTGAAAATATTGTTAATATAATATTCATATTAAAATAAATCCCGCCTTAAATAAATCCCCCCTTCATAAAAAAATCCCCTCTTTACAATGAAAAGATTTCACTACGCCCTGCAAATTACGGAATTATATATTTTTTCCAGTCTTTTCGAGACAAACCAATCCGGGGTAGAAATTCAAGTTATATAAACACATAGTAAAATTCTGTCCCAATCGGGAATTGAACCCGGGACGTTCCGTAAATGAGAATAGCTCCTTAGCGGTTGTTAACAACTCGCTGTATTTTATTCAGATGGTTTTATTTTTAAATATTTCTTGTTCGGATTGGTCAGTTCAAATTACCAAAGGCAATAATTTCGCATCTTTTTTTTTATAAAAAGCAATACAGCATCAAGTTTGTTTTATAAAGTCTCATTATTTTTTTTCGAAAAAAAAAACGGTTAGAATTAAATAAAAGATTTGAATTAATTCAATAAATTATAAAACAAAAAATTAAAAAAATCACGACAAAAATTATGAATATAATCACAATACTTTAAAGATAGTTATGTAAATTAGTTTTTAAGACCTAATTATAAATATAGGTATAAAAAAAAATTTTTGACATATAAGAAAAAACTCAATACGTATAGGTACCTACTTTTATCATAAGAGATTGAAACCATACAAAATTTGCGAGGGTCGCTTAAATTTTCTCCTCAAACAAAGTGAATTAAGTATGATTTGTTTTGTAAACAAAATAAAATATTAAAACAATACGTGATTATAAACAAAAAGAAAAAAAAATAAGACAATAATTAATATTGAAATGAGAGAGGACTTTGTGTTTATTCCGAGTTTATATTTTGTAAGTAACTTCGTTAATATCTCTTTGTCCCTCGCGCCAATTGTGAATAGACAATGAAGCCAAAGTTAGAATAAAGTAATGCCACCCTTACAAATAATAAAATATCTATATGGTTTGTGTTGTAAAGATGATACTACAGCGCTTACGCTCTATGGAGGGCAGAGAAGTTGAACTGAGCCCAACATCATTTTAGACCTCAGTTATTTCAAAAAAATTCTATTGAGTATGACCCGTCTTTGTAACTGCTTAATATTTTACAAGAAGGCATACCTAAGATAAAAAATAATGGTTTATTCATGAAAATAATACCGAAATTCACTAATGCAAACACGACAAATAGTACACAGTAATTAATGAAAACCCTGCAAAGCAAAAACACGATCTCCCGATCAGGTTAAAAAGTGGCAAGTATATAGATATTTCATGTTATTGAAGAAAAAGTATAGGTACCTAAATATGATTAAAATTATGAATATTTCACCAAAGCAGTAAAATAAATAAGAGATTAAAAATTGATTCCCTCGGCCAATAATATGTTTTGTCATTCGACAATTTAAACAAATCCCAGTATTTTCAGTGTATAGCTCTTCATAACTTATACCATCGCTCTTTATACACGCGCACCTTGGTGTAACAGACGCATTTAAAAACATACTAACTTGTATATTGCACAAATCGATGATAAAAAAACGTGGCATTCCCGGATGATTTGGAAAAAAATATAGCGCCACTGGTCATTCGGATGTGTACTTACATAAGAAGTTATGCGCCAATATCGTGAAAAAATTACCTTAAGAATTTAAATTTATCCGGAGTTCAGTAAACCATTAACATTATTTATCTTTTTTAATGTATATTAATATGACAATTAATAAAAAAAATATTAAAAAAATTAACATTTTACTGCGTGTGACCGAGTGAAACTTGCTTTGAACAGTTATGCCATAGGCATCTTCCGTACAAATTCACCATTCATGTGCGACTTTATGTAACGTAAAGTAATCTGCCCAACACAAAGCAGACGACTTTAAGTTCTAGCGAACTTATGAAAACATGACAACAGACTCTTTGGATAACTTTAAATCCACTTTATATGATAATTTATTATTTGTCCTTCATGATAACAATAATTCTGCGATGACTCCATCTCTGGGTCCTGGGTATTGTGTACTTAATTCTGAATAATACGCCAGGACCGCACCTCTGTCTTCATTTGCATAAAAGGGTACGTTATTGAAAAAATCTCTTTCACTCAAATTCTAAATGGGGTAAACCAAGCTGCCTTTCATATACTTATTAAATTCTGTAAAATAATAATTATTTATTAAAGTGAATTAAATCTACAAAAATATGCTTGTGCGGGAAAAAATTATCTCAATATGTTCACTGTAATTAGTCCAGATTCATGAAAAAATTGAATGTCATATTTTGAGACCAAAATTATTAACAGAATTGAAAAATACAAAAAAAAAGTTTATTTTCCTAAAGCTACGGCTACACTATGGATAAAACTGGACCATGCTGGTCAAATAGGGGCAAGTAGCAACATTTGACAAGTATATTTTGTATACCAGGCTACGCTACCGATCCAACGTTGACAGCTTTAATTATAGGTTATCTTGAACGTGTTTTGTGTTTAAAATAGAAAAAGTATGTAAGTACTTAAATATTTAAAATAACTTTACATATTTCAAACTTACATTGTTTTTTCTCGAATTAAAAAACAATAAGGTAGGTACTAAACACTATGAAAATAGAAAACCTAGAAAACGTAACAGCTGTCAAACTTGGACCAGTATTGGCGATACTTGATCAACAAGTACACAAGTAATGGCCAATGTCAAATACTGGGCGATATTTGGTAATTGGTGAAATGGCTACACTACTTGCCCATGATGGACCAGAGCTTTTATTTGGTCAGCATTGTCCATAAAGTAGCCGTGTCTTTAGTAGGTATCTATTGATTCGCTTTCATTTGAGCCATAATAAATTTACGATTATTTTATATCTACTGTTATTGCGGACATTTGACATGTTAAACTAGCTTTTAGTTTTTTGCAAGTGTAATGGAAGATATTTTTTTGCTTTCTTATCATCCAATTAACTGTGCATTATAGTTGTTTCCTATGTGAATGGTTTTGGTTCAATATTTTTTTTACAATGTTTCTATCGAGGTGAAGATAAAGAGAGTACACGAAGAAGAATTTAGTAAAAATTCGTACCTAGAGTATAACATGAATAATTTGAATGTTTACAGTGGATAGTTCGCACTATAAGAGAAACTGTTTATAGTGTTTTAAATCGGTCACAACAGATACAATTTATCATTTTTGATAAATATTCCTTGTCAAATTTCCACACAATCACCACTATTCAAAGCAAAATACAAACAACGCTCAAGCTGAAAGCTATGTATACACAGACACCTATGTACTATGAAATCGCTTAAATACCGACTTTCCCCTACATCGTACCATCCGAATATTTTTACCCCTTTACAAAAAAAAAAAAAAAACTTAAATAAAGACGAAAGGTAGCAACGTTATTTATACATAACACAGTTATGTGGTTGAATTTAAAGTTTTATTTTTTTTATTTATTTGTGACAATAATGCATCCCTGCAGGAATGATTTGTGCCTTTAGTATAACAAATTGATACACAATAATAAACAAAAAGCAAAAACAATGAGTAATAATTTAAGAAGTTTGTTTTTGTTGTATTATAATGCCATAAAGTTTCATTTTTCATAGACCGCTCTCTCGTGAGTGGATTGCCACATTGGAAGGAAGGAAGAAAATTAATTATATTTTTGTAACACTCACATAACCTATACATAATTTTGGGTTTATTCTGCAATAATTCATAACGAAGTGACATATTATAAGCGATACGGGAGATGATCATTGCGCTTGATTGATGTATACGAGAAAAAGTTGATTTTCTGATTTGGGGACAAGCAGGCAATGTGACAAGATGCGCAGATCAAATCGCGTGACGGGTGGTGGGTGCCCACCTCCACTACGTGTCACGGAATCTGATCTGATTCATTTTCTTGATCCACCAAGATCAAGAAAAAATAAATCTCAAGAAAATAGAATTAAAGAAATGCCGGCTAATATACTCTACCAAGTTTTAGGTGTTTACACACGTTTGATACTAAATTACTCGCTACTCGAATAAAATACTCGACCAATGTGTTTCGTGGTTTTCGTAGTGGACAATTCATTGGAAATATCTACATGACATGACTAAAATAAGAAATTTCCATTACTTCAGCATTTGGTAATTAAAATCTTAGAGATGCTGAAGAATTTGTGTAACGATCTTAATGTGGCGAAGAACTTGTTCTAGGAAAATTATTAGCGTATTAAAAACAAGAAGTTTGGGCGCACGTGGCCGGCACCTGGCTTTGAGAGCAGTCTGCCACAGCCTTGTTGTGTTATTACATTAGCGTCTTGGCTCGCCGTGGCGCCCCTCCCTCCCCTCCGAGGACTCAAGTTGCGACTATTAAGTCATTACAGCAACTCGGAACATTATCTCTAGCCACTGCTGCGAATGGGGTAAGTTTTACTCATTGCATTCTCCGACAAATGTGTATAGCTTCGCGATATTAGCTCTACTAGATTGTTTAATCGTAGAGTATCCTAAAAGTATTTATATATTTCATGAATAATTAATTATCTTAACTTATATTACCTATATTGAATATGAGTCGTATCGTCATTGATTTTTTTCCATGCCTAAAACTATCATTCCATGTAAATTAACCAGTTTTCTTATTTAAAATCGATGTTAATATTGAAATTCTTTGAATTTTACTGCCTATGATGTGTTGAAGATGGAAACGATATTTTTTTTTGTCACAACACTAACATCTCTCAATAAACCAAACATCACAAGACGTACAAATTCGATGAAGTGATGTTTAAGTAAAATTTTATGTTTATTTAATTTAATGAGATCAATTTGAGAGCAATTAAATTACAAATTCTCGTGATAAATTATGATAACCTGCAGTTATTCACAAAATGACGATAGGCATATCTGGTTAAGAACAATAAAGTATACTTACTAGCTGAAACCCGTCTTGGTTTTCATATTCAAAAGATGATTTATTTTTCAAAGATGGCTATTTTTTTACTGAAGTTTCATTAAAGAGGACATCTTATACCTCAGAATACCTTCAGAATAAACGACAAAAATATAAAGCCTACATCTGCTAGAGTCCTGGGTATTAATCTGGAGAGTGATCTATCTATGAATAAGCAGATAGGTGACACTGTAAGGAGCGGTTTCATCTTCTTGAGGCAGCTCAAAGCTGTCAAAAGAAACATCAGTACTGACAGTTTGAAGAAATGTCAAATTCACCAATGGGTGAATAATTCATTTGTGGTGTCCAGGCTGGACTATTGTAGTACAGTTGATGCAAATATGCCAGATGGTCATATTTGCATAAAATGAAAAACACTGACAACACAAAAAAACATAGAATCTCCAATGCTCCAATAACAGGTATCTGCCGCATGACTCTTGTGCATTGTTATAGGTATCATGTAGTTACTTTGAAAAAAAAAAGAATCCTTGATTCAGGCTGGTAAAATTTAAGATATTATTCACGGGTATCTTATGATGTACTAGTTTACTTTCACTCATGCAATAAGTTTGTTGCAAACCGCGTGACTTGCATTATGCATTGTTGGAAGTAAGCACCAAACTTTGCGATACATAACCCAATGTTGTGCTTTCACACTGGCATAGCAGTGCACTTCGCGGTGTCCTGTTGTACCGCAACTCAATATAGGCACACACCTGCACCTGCTCTATTGCACAAGATGCTAAGTGGGATTCAGCAGGTATTTAGGAATATTCATAAATCGTAAAATTAGTTTGTATTTTTTTTTTTACTTATTTTTGCATTTTAATATTTTACGTTCCTAAGGTGTCAGATAGGTAAAGTATCATTTTTAGTTGATGAATTTAAGTGTTATAATTCTCCTATTCTTCATCTTCTTAGTCTACACTCGCTCACTCCTGGACAAAGACCTCCACCATTTCCTTCCATGCAGCTCTATCTTGGAACCAGTGACCGCAACGTTGTAGGAAGTCGTCCCTCCACCGTAATGGTGGTCTCTTAACGCTCCTGGTAGTTGTTCTCGGTGTCCAGGTTTCGACCCTCTTCGACCATTTCTCTTCCTGGTCTTTTGCATTATGCCCACCGCCATTTGAAAGAAATGAAACTTTGGGCAATATGTACGACCGTTGTTCTCCACTGCTTGTGTAGTAGGTACCTATCGCTTTGATCCTCACTCGATATATCAGGGTGATCCCCAACATTGCTCTTTCCATGGATCCTTTGATAACTCAAGATAACATAATCCAGAAACTCCGATTTAGACGGTCGATTTAGAAATGTCTGAATAATATAATACCGATTATTACCATCATGTCAAGTTTACGCCTCAGATCATTGAATTAAAAATGTAGGTACCTGCGTATGATATGTAATAAACAAAAATAATCGACAACACCATTTTTAATTTAAACCACATAGATAATGCGCAACGGTATAATAATTTTTCGGTCCTAACCTAATTAACTTTTATGCAAAAATAAATTAATAAAAATTTGAAAAATTTAATATTTATTAAAACCGCACGAAATAAAAAAATGACAGTTTATTGACACCGGTGGGGTTCCGGTTTATTTATTGTTTGACACGAAATGAATAAATTTGAATACAATTAAACAAAAAAATAGGTAATGAAGAATAATAACATAATAATTCCACAATTTAAAACATAATATTTAAATACACCGCGACCTAGGTAGGTATTCAAAAATATACACCACACTCTATTTAGCACGAAATGTGGTCGGAAACTGGGTACATATGTACATACAAGCGGTAAATTATTTAAATACATTGGTATGTTGCTACCCACTTAAAAAGCATAGGTTTTCGTTAATCGCGTACTTAAAATAGTTTGTTTTCGATAAGCACGTGATTAAACGTTTGAAACTAAAATATTGTAAACGTCATATCTCATTAAAAATCTTTGCATAGTTTCATATAAATACAACTGTGTTATTTTTAATTCAAAAAGCAAGTCATGGAATTTAATAAGGTGGATATATGGAATTTAACGTCGCTTTTAATTTCAATGAATGATGAACAAAAAACTAACACCTACAGAAAGTAAACAAATTCAGCATGCATAATTTTGATAAAATAATCAAATATTTTTAGGTTTGCTGTCACTTTGGTGTGTTGTTTGTAATTTTCTCCTTCTTAATTTAGGCATTGTGGCCTGTAATTCAAGAGGCAGGGTTTGCCTCCTGCGAGGTCGACTCCCAGCTGTCCTTCCACCTCTTTGGTGGTCTGCCTGTGGCCGTGCAATGCCATGTGAGGGAGTCTGGAAGAGTGCATTCTCCTCACATGGGCATACCAAAACCTTCTTTGTAATTACCTACTGAAAATCTTGTAATCATTCAAACACATTATTTGTACCTAACTTTACAATACTTAATTAATTAATTTATTTATTTATTGAGATAAAAAGTTGGTATTCTGTATAAATTAAGTATAGAATGGTGACGTCTAAATCTGTATAATAAGTGGAATAATATGGTTATAAAATATGTAATTTTTGTAACTTCATAATCTAAAAAAAAATGGTATATTTGAATTGTATTTTCTCAATTAAATACGAATAATAGAGCTATAAGTGTGCGGCCACAAATTGTTTAAAAAACGACTACGTCTATTAAAAAAAGCGGCCATCGCTTTATTAAGCATTTGACAGCTCCTTTTGAGTCTGCCAGGATTTATATCCAAGTAAATTACTTATGATTTTTTGGAAAAACAAACAATTTAAATTCCCAGCAAGATACGAGTTTACAAAGCATAAGTATTTTTGTCAATTATTGTATCAAGTGGTCTATGTATGTAACAAAGAAAATAGATTCGATACTTGTACCGAAATTTTCTTAATGAGATGGGGCAAATGGCGAAACTGTCCAAAGGCAATTTAAATTAGGGAAATTTGAAAAATATGCTATGTTGGAGTTTTTTTCAAGTCGGTGTCTGCAGAAGGTGGAAGAATGGAATGATTTGAAATGTTCAACTGCCATGAATGCTATTACAGAAACCAAATTAACTTCAACTCCATAGTTACCATAATATTATGAACGCCACTTCGTGATTATTTGCAGTGCACTTTTCTAGGTGACCCGTTACAAGAACAAGAGCCAGCAGTAGGTATTGCCCATAAAAAGAATACAAACCAGTTGACATCAGTAGCGTGTTGAAAATGAAAAACTTGTGATGGCACAAGATCGAGCGCAATGGAGAGCTCCTATTGCCTCCCTATATCCCTAAACGGTATTTCAAAGGGAGAATGTATGTATTACTTATGACTTAGTCATTCATCAAGTAGAGAGAATTAGAAAATAAGTAGTATTATCATGAGAATTCAGGCCTTTTCCAAAAAACACTTTGAATTGAGACAGGTCAAAAATGATTATAATATTAAAGCTTTTGTATTTTTGTAGGTATATCCGCTATAATAATCCAGAATCATAATATTATGTTCTATATAAAAAGTATCACGGTAAAGGCTTTTAATTTGACTAAACCGGAATTTAAACATCGATCGTGTGGAGAGAAAACAATACAATATTAATTTTTCAATGAGCCGTTAGATGAGCAGAGTCTTTGGGTAACGGTCATTTTTCAGTTTGTACTTTAAAATACCAGTAATATTTCTACAAAATAATACTTTAAATCAGTTTTAGTATAGGTTCTAGATTAGTTTATTACTAATTTCGGCTATTTTCTTTCTCGGTTATTTTTTGGATGTCAATTCCACCCGTTGTTTGCCTTAAGAAATTCTACTGCATTCTTTCGTACGTCAGCGTTCAATAAATGGATTTTTCTTGACCACATAATATATTATAAGAAGTACATAATTTCATTGATGAACATCTTCTGTACAAAGATTTATGAATGGTCGACATAAGTACTTACTTGCGTAGAGTATTTTTCTAGTCCACCTCGGATAGCAATAACAAATTAATCGAAATACGTACTCTCTACCTACCCTCCAATTAAACAATTAATAAATTAGATCATTTTATACGGGTGAATACTTCAATAAAATAACACAATGTACCTTAACTAATGAAGAGTATTAATTCTGCAAACAATGCGAAATGTGCAAAGTTTTGAAAATTGATTTAAACTGTATAACACATACACATAAGTATTAATATGCGCATAATAATAATATGAGTATCTGCATTCGATAGCTAGTTGGTTAATGTATAGTAATTAATGATTTTAAACTACCCATACCGAAAATTGGTAATTTTATTTTAATTTGTTATTTTTAAACATATTTTTCAAATAAGCGAAAGGTATTGAATGTTTTTGACTTCTATTATTTTTATTTATTTATTTATGAAATCTACGGCCTAGGCCTTTTACATGTTAAGTGTTCCATAATACAGTTCTAATGTAGAAAAATACATAACATTACATTTAGACAACAACTGTACAATTATATACATTTAAAAAAAATATACTTATGAAAAAAATATATGAAATCAAGATTTGAAAATGGTCATCAAACAATTAAAACACAAACACAAAAAATATATCAACAAATAGTCAAATAATGGTTACATAAGAAACATCGAGATAAAGTGGACATATTAAAACAAGACCACAGTGGCAAGACAAGGGGGACATCAGATATAAATAAAAGATGAAAAAAGAACAATGTCAATAGCATAATAATTATTATAGGGTATGTATACACTTAGTCAACAACAGGCAAGCTATGCACGAAACAACGAAGTCAAGATCAATCAAGAAGAAAAGTCAGCAAACGAAAAAATCAGTCAGGAAGGAATTTCAACAGTCATTAACACTCAAATAGAACAATAATATACATAAAGGTATTAAACAAATATTCAACCCAAAGATCCGACCACCAACCAACTGCCCAACGTCAGTTCATGGAAGAAAAAAAGTTTATAATTCCATGCTTATATTTGAGGAAACTGTCAGCAAAAACATCAGTCTGGTCACATGTCAGGTTTCCCAGTCTGTGAATTCTGTTTATCGTAGAGTGGTATGTGTAATTATTTCTAGTGTTTGACTCACGAAAAATCACAGACTGTCTGGTATTCCTGGCCGGAATTTTGAAAGAGACTAGTTCAACCAATTCGGAGGAATCGATTGCACCGTTTATTAGCTTATGAAGAAGGCACAAGTCAAGCATCCCTCTTCGATCAGCCAGGCTAAGGAGTCTGAGCTCGCCCATCAGAAAGGGGTAGTCAATCTCCTCGACGGGGATTCCCATTTTATAGTTAACAATCCTCAAAAACCTCCTCTGCACTCTCTCCAGTGCATTAATATACACTATATATATATATATATATATATATATATATATATATATATATATATATATATATATATATATATATATATATATATATCAATCAATGTTTTTTTTTTCTGAATACTTCTTTTAAATATTACTTATTATGCAATAGCTAGGCATAATGCTGTCTTTAATGATAATTGAGGCAAGAATTGTTAGAAAAATTGTAGTTTTTAGAATACGAAAGATATATATTTTGTGACTTTTTTTATCACAGCTGAAAAATGGATACTTTTATTCTTTTGCAGTCGGTCCCTTAATGCCCTGCATTCTCACTAACTCTCTCCACCATCCCGGTCTTCAGCCAATATTATGGACACATGTAGTGTGCATGGTCTCCGCTGACCGCTAAATAAGATCGGAGCATTCCGTGGGCAATCGTTCCCTTCTCCTCCTGCCACCAATTCTCCGCACAACTATCCGATCGTCTTTGTGTTATGATCTAAAAAAAGCGAAGTTTGCTTTGGATAAATGAGAGAGGGCGCTGAGTTCGCTGCGTAACGAATCATTAGTAATTTTTTGTTCACACCAGTGAACGCGGAGCAGACAGACGTCTCCAACACCACATCCATTGATTTAAAAACTTCTTGATTAATCTTTCTTCGCCCAGAAATCGAGCATTCGGGACCTCTTAAAGAGAAGTCGGCGCTTTTACCGAACTACTGGTGAAGATAATTTTTTTTATAAAATAAATTGTAGGTAAGTCGTAAAAAAATACGACTTATTAGAGTCAAAATATTTTAATCAGTGATTCCGTGCTCACACAAATACACTTCTGACATTTTTCACACTAAGTATCATGCATGAGTAAATGGCCAGCACGAGGATCGAACACACCACCTTCAGAATGAAAGTCAGCGACGAAACCACTAGGCTACCATCAACCACCTGTTTACCCGAACACATTTAGTAGATACCTATGCATTAAGATGTTTAAAACATACTCCGTCTAACTTATAAAAAATCAATAATAAAAAATCGTTAATCGTAAGATTACATAAAAATCACTGATAAGTTTTTACTTAAATTATAAAAAAAAAATTTAATCCGCGTTTGTTATGCATGAAGATGTGATTTCATACAAAATTTTGTAAACAAACAAATAGTCGCTGGGCAACGCGAGTGGTAACTACCAATATTCGCTATGTCAGATTTGAACGAGTTATTGATGCAGAATAGGTATCTTATTATGGGTATTGGTGGTTGGTAGAGTGAGAATGCACAGGTTTTGTATGGTGGATCGGTTTATTGAAGAGGTAACATGTTATACAGAATACAGAAAATACTATTGAGCGGGCGCCGAGTGGCGCACCGCGATGCGCGTCGCGAGGTAGAAGGTGCGTGTTGACTGTATGCGGATTTGGTGAAGACTTGATGGTGACTGATGGTTGGTGTGCTGCCTTGTACGATGTGGCAGGCTGCTACTGGATGACGACATCTTGAAGGAACGCTATTGGTTGATGATGTCGTCATGAACAGGGTCGAACGCTATTGGTTGATGATGTCGTCATGAACAGGGTCGCCACAGTACTCCCCCCCCAAGTGACGGAGTCACGAGGTTCAGCGTGGAAGCTGTCATGTTCATGAAGATATTCATTATTAGGTCCTCTGATGTCCAATGCGTAAAGAAAAAGATTGGTACGAATAATGCTTCTTAAAAAATGTTGGTTATCTATGTCAGTCGCGACCAAAAGGTTTTACACCCCTGGTTAGCAGGCGTAGTTGTACAATACTGTTTGAGTAATCTAAATAATGCAAAAATGATAAAATAATAATAAGTATCTATTAATTATACAATAGCAAGATTGTCACGAAGTGTTGTAACATGATTACTGTAGACAAAACAATATTCACGGATGGATTTCTGATATCACTGCAAGTGTCAACTCGCCGAAGAATAATTTTAATTATTGGCGTTCTGAGAATCATATTACACAGCTTGCTTCTCCGTAGGTCGGTGTTTTGATTAGATATAAGATTGTGTAAAGTAAACAATTCACTGCGACGAGTTCATGAGTCATGTTGCATTGTCTTAGTCTTGATAAAAAATGCTGATGTAACAGATTGATGCTTTTGAGAACGGAATGTAAAAATATTGTTGCACTGCACTGTGAAAGTTAAGATTTTTTTTAAATATGAAGTATTGCACTTTCGTATGCTGTTACTGCTGTTAAAACAGATGTTGCTTGCTTTTTGCTTGCGTAAGCGTTAGTTGTTGCTGGGTCATTTTATTTTGCACGATTGCATTCTTCTTGTTCGTTACATAGATTTTGAGTTGGTGCCAGTGAAGAAGTGCTGATCCTGGTTGCTTTTGCTGACTATATATTGCTAGTCAATAATTCATGTCGAATTATGGGTGCTGCCATATGAATATGCCAGAGCGTGTGTACTCGAGATGCAGTATTCATATTTTAATGAGTGACGTCGTTCGTCGTGCTCAAAGTGGCGTTTGCTGATGAGGATCTTGAGTAGCGATGGTTATTTGAAGTTCCAGCGTAGGAAGAATAACCTTGCTGCTACCTAGTGTCTCTTCTGGCGTAGGCAAGCAGTCCTTTGCAGCGGTGATGCGAGGATGCTTTTTTTGTTGTTGTCTATGTTGGTCACTATCTATTGACAAGTAAAATGTCCAAGTCTGATAGATATGTGTGACGATTTGAACATTGAGAAATGTTGATAAGATGAACAATGTCGTGGCGAATGATGAGAAGTTCATTGAAGACTTCGTTGAATGACTCACAGCATTTTGAAGTGTGCAAGTTTCTGAGCTTAGAGACAACTAAGTAATGTTTCTTACTTTGGAATGTCCTTTCTTGCTCGTACGTGTTGTTACTTCTCGAAGACATGTAGGTATATAGTTGACTCTTCACGTGACGTGGTGTACATATGCTAGTTGCTACGTGTCTGAGATTTGCGGTAGCCTGGGTGGTCCAGTGTGTTGCGATGGCTGCTGCGCCGGTTTTTCCGTGTCTCGGTTGTAAGCACTGTTTGAATTTTCACTTTGTCACTCTACTGCAATACCCATTTTTTGTTTTCCATGTTGGGTATCCTTTCGGCAGGACAGCGCTTCAGAAGGTTGGTGGTTGCGTGTCAATGCGTGTTCATATCACGTCGGGGTCACCACTATGGGTATTGGTGGTTGGTAGAGTGAGAATGCACAGGTTTTGTATGGTGGATCGGTTTATTGAAGAGGTAACATGTTATACAGAATACAGAAAATACTATTGAGCGGGCGCCGAGTGGCGCACCGCGATGCGCGTCGCGAGGTAGAAGGTGCGTGTTGACTGTATGCGGATTTGGTGAAGACTTGATGGTGACTGATGGTTGGTGTGCTGCCTTGTACGATGTGGCAGGCTGCTACTGGATGACGACATCTTGAAGGAACGCTATTGGTTGATGATGTCGTCATGAACAGGGTCGAACGCTATTGGTTGATGATGTCGTCATGAACAGGGTCGCCACATTATTTTTTAATTATTTATTTTATATCAAAATATAGTTAAGTCCTTATTAAATCATACGAAACCTTTATGTTTCAGTCAAAAAAAAACCAATTCATGTTTGATAATTCAATTTTAATATTTGTACCTACTTAAAAAGTATTCTTTGAGTATTTTCTTCAAAACGTCATTACATTTCTTATAAATTTAGTTGGTGTATCATGGTTGTAAGACCTCGATGATTACGGGAATGCAATATTAAATATTGCATTCCCGAAGCAAATTTTGCTTTAGTTATTTGTTTAAAATTTCTATTATCAAAATGATAAACCAAAACAAAATGGACCAAAATATGAAGCGAGCACCTAATTGGACAGGAAAAAAACTTAAAAACAGTATTTTTATTACAGAAAGCGTTGTAGTACACTCGAAACCATTGTCAGATGACATAAAATCCAACATGGCGGGCTAAAATCTACAGAGATCAGCTCGAAATCAATCGATATGGGTTAAACTATACCTCGACCGACCGACGGCTTGATCGCAAATTTTCTACCGCTGAACTGTTATTTTCCACTGATCAGAGTTTTTTAATAAAGCAGACTATGTTTAAAAGTAAACTCATAAATTATTTTGTTTTTATATTTTTTTCTTTATTAATCTTTGCTATTATAGGCACTCTTCAAATAACTGCTACCCAAAAGCTTTCTGCATACTATCAAACTCTTTAACTATTTACTCTATGAATGCTTAGCATAGACATTTAATGGAATGTCAATTTGTTAACCTCGCCTACGTCACTTGTCAATAAAGATACAATGAGCGGCCCATATATACCTAATTCTTCTACCTATATTATGTTGGGGTGAAATTCCTCATAATAATATATCAGTATAGAGAGGTTAGTTCTAGTAGAGAAGTAAAACATTTTAAGCAAATAATACGGGGAATGTGAGTATATGGCGTTGTTTATTGAATGCTTAGTTTAACGTTAATAAATCATCATTAGTTATCACACCCTCCCACTATCGTGTATCTCTCTCCCTCTCGCTTTCTCACACCCAGATATAATCTGCCTTCTCGCTTTTATTAGGCTTCACTCATTCCGTCAAACTTTGATATTATACTTTGATAATGCCAACATAGGCTCATTTTGATGAATTTCTCTACGCGACGTGGCTTAGTAGGTACTACATAGATCTATTTGATTATGGATATTGGAATAAAATATTTATTACAGGTATGACTTTCTTTATAATTGGAAAATTAAAATTATAGGTAACTTTGAAGAAAATTCATATAATTCATTTTATCTTCACCCTTTGTACAGAATTTCATCTGCAATTCAAGTAGGTAACATAAGAAAGATATCCATTTTTTTAATGATGTGACAAAGTAGTTATACGAAAAATATAAATAGGTATTTTTTAAATGAATCTGGGCTCACACAAAGTGAACACAAAAATACACTTACAACATCTTTCACAGAAAGCAAATCTTGTGTTGTAAAAGTAGAAATGGTCGGCAGCGACATTCGAACTCCCGACCTCTAATACGCTGTAGGTACCTACGAAAGCCGTCGACTGATCCGCTGGACTAACAAAGGCGTGCATAATTTGATTCAGTTACCCCAGTGGGTGCAGTCCAATTTCCCCATTATTTTATGTACAAAACAACCAAGAAAGTAAAAATAAATAAATAAACCTGTCATCGAAATGAAAAAGTCGCTTTATTCGCAATTAATTAGTTGCTTCTCTTAAAAACTCCGAGTTCATGAATGTTTTGAAAAAACTTCTTAATGATGCTGTCATACATACAAAAGTAACATGCCTAGAGGAAGGCTACCTCGGGGATTCTTTTAGTATTATCAGAACCACAAAACATCCCTTATTAAGTCAGGGTAGCTACTTGTCAAATACAGATTAAACAGCGGTGGAGCATGTCCATCAAAACAATAATATCTCATCCAACGTCACATTATTATATTATAATGTAAAATGCTTTTTTGTACGATTCCTAACAAATCTAAAGAGCCTTCTTATACACACATAGTTGCTATAGAAAACCTTCTTTGTACTCATTCATTTGACGAAGAAAAAGTATTATCCGTTCCAAGCGGTGTTCTTGAAGCTCGTCTTTTGTCCTTTATTGTTTCCTTCCATTGTGAGGATTTTGTTATTGAACGTTGTATGACGGCGGGGCGATGTGTCGGTGCTCTTGGCAAAAAACGCCTCCTTTTGGATCTTAATTAATGACTCCTTAATGATGCGACACTTCACTCGAAGCATGACAACGAAATATAAACTCTCTGCGTCTGAGACAGAGCAAGTTTACAATGAAGGGGACAAGACCGATATTAATTAGCCTCTAACTGCAACATATTGTTAAGATATTCTCCTCTCTTCTTACACACAACTCTCTTTTTGTTCCAACTCGTTTTTGGCATGTCTGTCTCAGAGTAATGGATGTAGGCAGCTAATATAAATGATATTTTCAGTACGGCACTAGATTTGTCTTTCTATTTTTTTGTGTTGTTGTCATTAAGACAAATATAAAAGTAATTACATTCTCACTTTTTTTAAAGAGTTAATGGTATAATGGGTAAACTGAAACTAGTATCCTTAATATTCAACCCGTAAAAACTTTTTTTTAAAAAGTAGATCAATGAACCACGTGCTCCTTGTATCACTGTGACCAAGTAAGATCTATAATGGCATCTTTCAATTTGTTGATGGAGCGCTGCCTCTTATTGAGGCTCGGTTCTAAAGTGTGAGTAAGTCTCCTTCATCAACTAAGTATCTTTCTATTTTAAAACATATACTTGAGAATGAACAAAATTATAATGAAAATATTGTAGCCTTTTGATATAAACTATAATTTTAAATACTGACGGATTATCTATAAACTTTTGAAATAATGCGTATAGGTATCTTACATTATGATGAACTTTAGATTTTTAGTTGAATAGTTTGGAAACATTGGGCATAAGCCCAAAAAATGAAAAAATCTTCAATATTGGCTTCAAATAAAAAGTACGTCACAAATAAGAATCACCCACCTATTTATAGTCATGAAGATAAAGTTTTCATAAAATATACGAATACCTTTATACCTTTTATTTTAATTTATTTATTTGAATATCTTCTTCTCTGGTTTCAATCCTAGGATTGGCTTGCAGCAATTCCCTCAATTCTTCTCCTCCATTCTTCCCTGTCTTGTGCGGCTCTTTTAAGTTCTTCATATGACTGGCATCGCACGTCCACCGACAGGTCCTCCAGGTACTCTCGGCGTGGGCGTCTCCTAGAGTTTGTCCCCTCGATCATACCCTCCATTATGGAATGCAAGAGACCTTCTTGTCTTATTATGTGGCCGATCCATCTCGCACACCTTTCGGACAAGGTCCTGAGCAGGTGTTTTCCTCCTTCGATTCTTTGGAGAACCTCCTCGTTTTTGATGTGGTCTCTCTAGGAAATTCCCAATAGTCTTCTGTAGGACCACATCTCAAAAGCCTCTAGTCTCCGTTTATCTCTATATATTAACGATATAATGAATATATTAACGTAATAAAATGTAGGTGGGTAAATACTTAAAAAAGAGTTCAATTCGAAAAATTCAAGCTATGGTAGGTATATCTTAACGAATTGTTAACTTTTTAACATACAAACATCCTCGTTAAAAAATATCATGTTCCTTACTCACTCTTTTGTCCGTGAAACGTTAGACTGTATGCAAATTTGTGAAAAATAAAAGAAGCACTTTTACGAGTAATAGTTGCTTGTGGAGAGTTCCCACAGAGTACCTACCCTCGTATATTATATTATGAAGTTAATATATTATTATTTGCATATTCCCTAAAAATAAATTGCATTTTAGCGTGGTGAAATAAACTATACGGAAGGAAGCTTTAGATCTAAAAGATATTCTTTAACGTAAAATATAAGTCGAAAACATGGTATAGTAGTTTTATAATATTTTTTATTGTTTGTTACTTTCCTTACAGTTTTGACGAGCATACAATGTAGTGTCATTTTATACATAAGTAGTACAATACAACTGAAGTTTAAGATAATATTAAGCTAATTTGAGTTATGATTAACCTAAGTTAGAGAAAAATTACCATCAGGAAAATTCTTATAATATAATACTAGTGGTCGACCAGTGCTCGAAATTTGACCACAACTTGTTTAAATTATAAATTTGAACATTATTAAGGTTCTATTGTCAAAGAATGAGCGTGCGCTATATCAAAATTTTCTTTCAAAAACAATGACATGGATACGTCAAATAATTTGAAATGTTGATATGTACAAAGTTTTTTCTATTATTTTTAAAGACAAACAATATTAATCTATTTTGAATTTGACCACAGATAAACAAAATAAAATAATATGCGTCTGTGTCAATGTCAAACACATCGAAGTGTGTGTGAGTATCAAATGCATAGTGTTTGTAATGTTTGTTATTGATTTAATTTATTTTTATGCATAATTTCAAAAATATATTAGCATAGCCACTCCTCTATATAAACTGCGTGTAAAATTAAATTTTCATACTCCTCCGTCCGCGTAATTTTTGTAAAAATATAGTCACAAAGTTTTTCCTTCACGTACCTACGTATTAATATTTATAGGTTATCTTAAATTTTGTCATTTACAATTATTCATCATGGTAGGTAGGTACCCACTTGAAATATTAATATCAATCTTTGATTTTCTTGATTGATTCGTATATTTTTAGTCAAGTAACTTATAAACTTAAAATAAACGAAATATATTACTGGGCGAGTCGTTTGTGAAAGGCTTCTGGACTGTTTACATTGTTTGCACGCCCGCATTATTTGGCAAATGCGAGTTTGTAATAATTCCCCGTTATTAAACGTGAGTTAGAGAAGATTTGTGTCGGCAACAGGCCGTGTATCGTACACTTTCCTTACACAAATTAATAATGCGTGCTGTATTTACGTTGGGCTGTATAAAACTTATCAACCAACCAAAAATATACGTAGGTAAGCACAAGTGTTCGTATACGTGGACATGTACAAAAAAAAATAAATAAGTTTAATAAATTTTAGACATGTGCTCTAGATTTCGGCCCTAGTATGTCGATAGGGCATATAGCGTCTCTGGGCCTAAGGCTTGGAATGAGCTACCTTCTCATATCAGGAATGCTGAGAACATTAATGAGTTCAAGAAACTTTTAAAAACTCATCTTTTTACGCGTTCTTTTCCAGGCTATCCTTGATTTCTTATGTAGGTATCTTCTAATTTATAATAGTTTTTTTAGTTTTTATTTAGCCTTAGTACCATTTGTTGTAAACTTTAATATGATCTGTTTCTTTTTAGTTTTTAGCTAGCACCCTTGAGGTGGCTTAGTGTCACAAAACGGCGATATAAAAATTGTCCTATTTAATATTATTATTAGGTATAATAAATAAAACTTTTAAAATTAAGCCTAGTCTGAAAAAAGTGTCTTAAAAATGTTAACTAAAGGAACACCAGTTATTTCAACAAACTGTTATTTTCCTCTGAAGAGATATCAATATTGTCGGCGATACTAGTTGTTAATATCTTGTGTTATTTATGTATTTCTTAATGTTTGTTGACGAACTGTACTTACTTTGTTTGTGAGGATTTGAAAAATGAAAAGTCGAGATGCATCGTTCATGTTAATTTTCACCTCTTTAATCTAATCCGAGAAGAGATGCAAGCTCCGGAAATTGTTATATTTTGTCTGCAATTTTCAGATTCACATTTATTTTATCCCGCAAAAATTTTATCATTAACAGTTGATTTGGATTGGAGTAACCCAATGTTGAATGAGATTATTCGGAGCTTGAAATGATATTCACGATAAAAAAACACATCATCATCATAATCATCGTCGTTTTTCCTCATTACTGAGGGTCGTGACCTGGCACTCTCTCCGCCGCAATAACACCATGTACGGTCGTCCTCCATCTCTCCTGACACATCGCCGACCGCACTGCTCCAACAACTGTTTGTAGCATCCTGTCTCAACACCACCAAAGACTATAAATTTTTCCAGGCGGTCTTAATTTTCTCTGGCAATGTATGCGAAATACTGGAAAATTTACTTCAAACATAACGTCGGTATTCTCAACTATCAGAATTGACATATAAGTTCTTCCGACCGTGCGATACTCAAATGAAACGTCACCAGCACCACAACTCGAAGGAGTCAATTCCTTGTCTGTCCCGTTATTTCTTAACGTCTTATTTCCTCTCAATCTATAATCATTAATTCCCAGCAATCGCTTAAAATTGATACAGTTTGACAGTAGTGTGGGAAAAGCGCTGTTTATCAAAGTCCTAAGAAGACTTTTTGTAATGTGATCCCTCAACAACCATATCCAAATCTTTAAAGATTAAAGATTTGGATATATTGCTCTGATTCGTAAAATAAATACCAGAAGAAGGTTTTCATTGAACCCTATAGGGAGATACGTCAACATTAACATTAGTTGGTTCCTTGATGGCAGATGTCTTGGTTGAGAAAAGTTCCAGACTGAACTGGGCTGGATAAGAAGCGTAGAGGAGTTGTTCCGGATAGCGCAAGACAGACAAGTGATCACCTACGTTGGGGTGACCTGATACGGCACACGAAGAGTAAGGTTCCTTGATATCGGGGTAGGCCTAAAACTCAGATAGGTGGTGTAGGAAGGGACGTTGGAGCTTTTGGTATGACAAATCGGAGAGTGCGGGTGATGGCAGGGACAGGAAGGAATGTTGAAGAGTTCTGGAGGCAGCCGAGTCTCTCAGTGAGCCGTTTTGACAATTTCTTAAAAATGTTCATCTTCAATTGTCGATGCGCGGTTTACAATGATTTTACGTGAATCAAATTAGATTCATCTCATATAATATAACTTTGTAATAAGATTTACTCTGTATGTACTTATTGAATATTCATAAGTTATTACAATCTCCAGAGGGTGCGTTGTCCCGTTGTTGGTTGATTATAATATCATCCAAGTTTCCCTCACGTGCTAACTAGTTCCAGATGATGAAGTGAAAAATTTATTTTCCAGACACACTGAATTTCCCTTTGAGCCGGTGTACCACTCGTCACGTCCTGCCTCGTGATCTCGGAGAAAATTTCCAACATTTATCAGCAACGTTTTCCTACGCTCACTATACATAATTGTATGCAACGCTGTCGAAGCAATGTGGAAGGAAAGTAGTAGGAAATAAATTATACAATTATTTATCGAAAAATCCATACTTTACGAGGTCAAAATATATAGTTATTTTAAAAACCAAAAATCGATTTTTGAAGGAGTCCAGTTGATCTAAATCCGAGGAATAAAGCGGGGAACTAACCAAGACTTACGTTATTTAGTTTTTTTTTTCAAATATAATCAAATAATTTTTTTATTGAAAATAAATAAAAAAGAAACGTTTAAATAAAAAGAAGTGAAAATAAAGTTTTCTAACACATTTCTTGAATATCTTATAATCAGTAATCAATACATTGGTTCACTTCAACAAATCGGTCTAGATTTTAGGCTACTAGGTTTTGGTCTAATGGTGTTTTTTGATCTTAACAAATTTTTAAGTTATAGGTTCCGATAGTTTTGTTTTCAAACACATTTGCGTTTTGTGTATCGTGTTTACAGGCACTCCTAAAATAACATATTTTTTTTAAATTAAATCACTACCTACCTTTATTTGCTTGTATAGGCCTAGTTTTAAGGATTAAAAAAAAAGTTTTGGGTTTTATATAGCATCGCACTCGTTTTCGAGTGATTCCGAAATTATTGGTTTGTTTAACGAAATATTTTGGTACCTATTATTTTCAATTATCGTTTACACAAAAAATGTTATTTTTTTATAGAAAAATTAATCATTTTTTTATAGATATAAAAATCAATTTTTAATTTGAATGTCGTAAGTTGTTTTAACCTCTAAAACTTACAGAACTTATTATATTTTATTACTTAACATCGTGTTTAAAATTACCTGCAAATAAGCAACAGTCAAAGCTTTCATGAAACTTAGCTATGTGTACAACGTAATAATCTGCTAATAAATTTATTGTTGTAATTAAATATTCCCTTGACACTGGACATCCTTGATACTAGCCGTGTATTCACCTCAGGGAATTACAGCGCATCTGGCGCTAATTAAAAGCTAGGGGGCAAGAGTTTTCCTCTTAAATGCACCGGCTCTGTGCGTAGGTACAGAGAGCAGAGAGCTCCCCTCAGTGTGATCGTATAATACACAATTAACTACCTTCCTCCACCTAATATCAGCTCTTATTACTCTGGCTACAACATCTAGTCTCTGAATAGTCTTGCCGACTAATATCTGACTACTGTTCTTTCTCTTTGTATTGTTATCTGTTGCTCGTTACTACTTAAGTTTATTTTTTTGTTTTTCAAATTCAAACGAAGTCTCTCATTTTGTAAAGAACGCTTTATGAAATAAATAAAAAAAAAAACGTAGGAACAAAACACTGATATTATGATTCTGAAACAACACAAAAGAACAGAAGAATATTATTCTTTCGTACTAGACTTATCTGTATTCTTATTATTATTGTTTGCCCACATATCAAAGTCCAACTGCTTTCATTGTTAGACGATGCACCGCATTCATAGAGAACTATTTTGTCTCAAGAGGTTAAGATTTTGATCCTTTCTTAATTTTTAGACAAAACCTGGGTTCAGCGATGGTACTTAACGAACTTGTAAAATAAATCATATTTAAATGTAATCATTATTCATATATTCAACTTCTTAGGTAATGATATGAAGTTGCTAAATATTGATACAGTTGAATCTTATTATTTTGATGAAGGTACGCCTACCCTAGACTTGCACCCGTATTTTGAATTTTAGTCAGCTTGATTTGAAGGACACCATCTCTTCGATGCTGTGATTTAAACATATGTAAGTATCTAAAATACGAGTATGCTGTACCCACTACCCGTATTCTAAGTTTTATCCGGAAGAAAACGTGTATAGAGCCGCCACAAGGATATTTCTAGAAACAAAAGCGATTCTCGCACTCGATACGTATAAACGTTTTCCACACAAAATGTATCGTGTTACTTTACTTCTTTAACTACCTACCTTTCGATAAAACTTAAAATAGGTACGGGTACTGTTATCCGTTCTAAGGTGTTGTCAATATAAATACTTTCATCACCTCGAAGCTCAATTATAAATAGAAAAAAGATTATTCTTTATATACTTATTATATGAGAAGAAAGAGCTATTGAAGAAACATCATCCTTACGAATAATGATTCTTGTTCTATCAATTGAAAAATTGTCATCGAGTGGATGAAAACCATACCTACTGTATATTATTATTATCTCCACCGAAACTTATCGAAAACCATAATAACACTCCACTAGTATAAGTTTTCGATGATCGAATGTCGAAAAGATCATCGAAAGAGTTTCGAAAAATTTCCATACAAAAATGATCGAACGATTCGATCGTTTGATTTTAGGACACTATTGGCACGCTAATGAGCGCTTATTAGCGTGCAATTAGCTTTCGATTAAACTCATTAAACTCCTACTAGCTCCACTGTAGTAGGTTAATGGGTTTTATTCTGTAAGTTGAACAACCGACTTATTATGATAGATACCTAATAATCGACATCTTTTAAGAATGAAATCATAATCTAATAATAAATATGAAAGTCGGGTTAGTGCGAACACTTATAACTCGAGATCGCTTTAACAGATTCTTCCGATGTTTGATTTATTGGATTTTTCTCCACTCCGGATAACAGAATAACTATTAAAAAGTTGAAAAATAGATAAGAAATGATATTAAATATAATATTAAAATAGGTGTAGAACGGATTTTCTACGACGCCAGCGCCATCTATGGAAAATCATAAAACAACAAAATAATTAAAATAATTTAAATAAAACAATTGATTTGTTATTCCACAATATTTATTTACCTGACTAGTTTCGCAGGAACAAGTCCTGCATGGTCACAGGTGACTAAGAAACTGTGACCATGCAGGACCTGTTCCTGCGAAACTAGTCAGGTAAATAAATATTGTGGAATAACAAATCAATTGTTTTATTTAAATTATTTTATTTAAATAATTCCACCAAGAATGCACGTTCAATTCGTTAATTTTAACAAAATAATTGTTTACCTGATAAACTATAGAAATTAAAAATATTAATACGTACGAAGATTTTACATGGTACTTTTTTCAAGCTTTCAGAAATATTTTTTTTTACATTCAAACATACCTATTTTAAACGTATTTTTGTATATTACAAATTTGGAATCAATATTCATAGAAGAACTACAGAACTACGTCTGTCGGGAAAAGTAGTACTGAATAGAGAAAAGAAGAATTGATAAACACTTTTTTTAACTCAAATTTATAACTTATCGTTCATACCAAAACATTCTGTCTTCTTATATCGAAATTTTAAAATGCCTACCTGCATAACCGTGCATAGTACGGGGCTGAAAGTTGTTAATACATAATAATTATTGTACCTGGCATATGGCAGTCATGAAGAGTAACGTATTAACTATGCATTAGTTTCAACTAGTTTGGTTTCTGCATCTAATATAGGTGCACGTTTAATTAGAGACTTCATACATTTGGTTTATTATGTAACTTGTGCTTAGAGCTGCTGCTCCATTCCATGCAACCAACGGCTGTGTTTCAGACAAACATTTTTTTTGTAATGAAAACGCGTCATCAATGAGGATAAGTTGACGATAGGTTAATCCACGTAGTAATCAATGAGGATAAGTTGACGATAGGTTAATCCACGTAGTAATCAATGAGGATAAGTTGACGATAGGTTAATCCATGTAGTAATCAATGAGGATAAGTTGACGATAGGTTAATCCACGTAGTAATCAATGAGGATAAGTTGACGATAGTTTAATCCACGTAGTAATCAATGAGGATAAGTTGACGATAGGTTAATCCACGTAGTAATCAATGAGGATAAGTTGACGATAGGTTAATCCACGTAGTAATCAATGAGGATAAGTTGACGATAGGTTAATCCACGTAGTAATCATTAGGAATAAGAGCGCCCGTAAGGTCGTCAGTAAGATTTTTCGTATTCTACCTGCCCTTATCTATAGGTTTGGCATCTTGAAAAAGTTTTAAATGAACTCTTTTAAATACAGTGGTATATGCGGAAACTACCGTGGAATTACTCTACTGAGTGTTTCCGGCAAGGTTTTATCTCAGATATTACTACACCGCATTTGGGGGCCTGTCATGGATATCCTGAGAGAGCAACAATGCGGCTTTGTACCTGGCAAGTCCTGCACGGACCAAATTTTCTGTGCCAGGTGCATCTTTCAGCAGTGCAGAGTTTAACTCACCAGTCGCTTGTTGCTTCATATTATTATTAAAAAAGGCCTGCGACAGCCCACATTGACCATCGATATGGAAAATTTTAGCTCTGTACGGTTTACTTCCGAAGATAGTTAATATGGTGCAGTCCCTGTATGAAGACTCCGAGTGTACCGTCAAAACGCCAGGTGGTCCTACTGAAGCTTTCAGGATCACCACAGGAGTCATACAGGGCTGCGTACTGGCTCCATTTATATTTATTATTGTCATGGACTTCCTCTTGAGAAAGTCCATGCAAGGAGCAAGAGGTATACCAATAACTCAGACAGATGGTCTAATGGGCGAACTGTGCGATCTGGAGTACGCGGCCGACCTTGCGTTGTTCAGTACGACAGTGGAGGAATTACAGCGCAGTGTTTCAAGACTCTGCGATGAAACAGCACGCCTTGGCCTTAATATCAGTAAGACGGAGCTCATGGTGAATAATGCCTTCCCCGATAAACAGCTGCCGATATCCATCGATGATCACCAGGTCTCCCGGGTGGATAAGTTTAAGTACCTGGGAGTAGGTAACCATTACCACCACTAGTGACCTCGGAGCAGAGCTCCCGATACGTATCGGTATGGCAAGTGGCGCCTTTAACAACATGTTCCAAACTCCCTTAAGGCCCCACTAGGGGTATAGGGAGGCAACAAGAGCTCTCCATTGCGCTCGATCTTGCACAATGTTTATGACCTCCTCCCACATCATGTCCAGATTCCTCAACCTGCTTCGAAGGAGCGGAACACAGTTTGAGAGGGTCTTCCTCGTCTTCAAAAGTTCAATAAAAAAAGAAAATAGTTTATTAAAAAAAATAAGAAGATGTTTAACCTTCCTACACTAGAAACGTTGGCGCATATTTTTGACACGAGTGAAATTGTTGGAAAACTATCAGGCGTTAGTAGAAACTATTATTATTATAATGCCTGAGGGTTTCTTTAATAATTCTTCACATGCATTTATTTAGAAGGGTCTAAATTCTACAGTCTACACATCCTCGCATGCCATATTATAGAAAACATATCTCTTGTTGCACCTAAGAAGATAGTTTTCTACATCATCAGGAATGAATTTCTTTTAGATGTTTGAATAAAAGATGACTACAGTTTTGGTGTAAGCAGTCATAATAATGTAGCTTCAGGATAAAATATTGCACTAAGCTGTCAGGAAGAAGCGCGCATACACTTCAATAACTATACGGGCTTGAAATATAAATAGTCAAATGGCTTATATTGGCATAACAAGATGAACAGCTAAACGTTAATCAGACGTTAACCTACTTTAGCTGCCATGTTTCGCAAGACGACACCATCCACCAATACAAAAAATAGTTATATGTAAACAATTGGAAAGCAAAGCATATGAATTCAAACTTAGGAAGTGGATATAAAATAAGCTAAACATGTCTTTGATAGATTTTCGGTGTACCAACTTATTAACGTACATAAAGTAATGTCAATTTCGTACCGTCATATCTCTGAAGTGCACTTTTTCAAACTGTTCCTTTTTTTTCTGTTCTGAAGTCGGGTGACAGAACTGGATATCCTCACAGAAGGACGCGACGTATCATTATATTTAGCATTCAGATTCTTGGATAAATTCTGTTATAAAATATGCGTAAGTAAAGCTAATGTCCATACTTGAGGTAGGCTACACATAGAAGTTCTATGATGTTTAGTGCAGGTGCGCTTGTACGATCATTAAAATTTTCATGATCGCTGATACCAGATTATTATAACAAAACATAATAATACAATATATAAGCACATTTGCGGTCGTATTCGGTCATATTTCGGTGGCTGTCGACAATATTGAGAACGGTTAAGCATGTTTCACAATAATTATTAGTTATATTGACTGGTATTCTCAAATTCACGTTCCAACTCAACGCAAGAAGCTCTTGCTTAGTTCTTAATAGGTTGCCAGTAGTTACGTAACTAATGTATTGGATAAAACATTTTCAGAATACAGAAATGTCAAAAGTCTTAATAAAAATTGGATACGACCCAACTCAATCGGCTGTTTTTCATTTCAGAATAGCCGTCATTACTTTGAAAATGTTCCAACAATAAAAATAACATTTAACTTTTTGTTAATATTTTGTGAATTTATTCAATTTGACAGCGATGTCTTATTTTAATGCATAACCCCACTTACAGACCCTGACTTGTGGGATTTTCGTTATTATTTTTTGTCTTGTACTTTACTTTATCCAACAATTTAATTTATTCTTAAATAAACGTTATCATTATTATTAGCATGGATGGGTTATGATGTATTCAAAGCTATTTCACATCAAGATGCATCTTTGGTCAAAATATTTTTAACATAATGTTGGTCATGACCGACAGAAACCGAAAATAAACCGAACCGAAGGTAACCGAATTTGTATGAAATAGGCCATAGATAGGTTCTGCACCTACTGCGTACAATTCGGTATTTCGGCTGGATATTATTGCAGTGAGATTTTAATCGCTTGCTCACACACACAGAGACCGCTGCGGTTAACGGTTCAAATAATTATTCTAATCTGATATTTGACGCGGTTCATTCATTGAGCACCCAGTACCTACCTACAATATTATTGTGCTTTTTGGATGTTCCGGTTAGATATTTTGCATTGTGTCTGTCAAGTTGCATAACCTGAACTAATGCGTTTCATCCCTATAGTCATAATGATTATGCACGCGCGTTTCGAACTAGGTAGTTGAAATGTTCGTTATCTTCTTTTTAAACGTTTTTTGAATCGTGTAAGAACCCTTTCTTTTATTCCTAACATTATTGCTTACTATGAGTATCATATTGTGTAGATATAGATTTGTATGAACCTTATAAACACCATTGACCATAAATTTTTACCAATATTGTTTATTTCATAATATTATGAATATTATTCAGTTGGAATATTACATTTATATAAGGTTAAATAATTCATTGGAGCATGGAGCCGATAAGAAAATATCCGATACAAAAGCTTTTAAAACATTATTTTGACTGAAGAGTTAAAATCAATAAAAAATCTATAAAGAGATGATACCCAAACAGGAATTTTAAGTAGAACCATAATGTGCAAAATATTTAAATAAGTACATACTTACTTGCCTAGCTTATTTTGATGATTGCTTATAATTATAATATGTAATAATTTTATTAAAACATACCTATCTTTGAATTTTATTCAATAAAAGCTTGCTTATATTATGTATTATTTATATTGACTGTAATAACTTGGTATTTGACACACCGCCTTTTGATAATGAGAATTTGGAAAAATCGAATTAAAAGAAAAGAAAAAGTCCTGAAATGGCTTACAAAATCACTAATTTTAAAATGTTACCACAGGAACTGATTAATTTTCGAAATTTGCGGAGCCATTCAATTGGGACATATTACGCCATGGTTTAAAAAAAAATATTATGGTATTATCTAAAAATAGACAATTTTAAAACCGAATGAAAACCAAAATGAATTAAATTTAAACCATATACCTAATTCGTTTTAAAGAAACTATTCTTCTGAAATCATTGTATTCACGAAAGTTAATACTTTCTTGGATTCAATTCGCAAATCTATATTCACACTTTTTATGATAACTTTGAACTATTTAGGTATGTACCTTCATACTATATTATTTAACCATGTTCCTATGTACTTATTTATTTGCTTAATAATTTATGATAATATAATTGAAAGCATGATTTTAATTTTATCTGTTTCTTTCTTTTTAAAAGCTGGCATGGAAAAAGCAGGTAAGTGATCGCTTTCAACTATTATTTTAATATAAACAAATATGAAGCTTTTTGATAAAAATATTGAATTTAGGCTTAGGTACTCTGCATTTCAATAACAAAACCGATCCAATTTCTTAATCTTAATAACGATGTCACTATCACATTTTTAGATATTGTTTGCTACCTATGCATAAACATATTATAATTGTCCCGCGTAGGTCTATTTTAAATCCAGTATTGCTATGCGAAAAAATGGTATAAGTATTTTTATACAATTATTTATAGTACTTATTGAAAGTGTTGACAAAAACAAAACAGGTCCTAGATCTTAATTAAGAGGAAGAAGAAAGAGACTGTTGACGTTGAGATCGGAATGGAGTTTCAAGAGTAATCTCCTTGTTCTAGCAAATCAATTATTATTATGTTAAGCAATTGGTTTGATTAGAAATAAATTAACAATTTATTGGGATCCTCCTTCGTGGGATCTTGGGTTATCCCTCAAGGATTTCCTGACTTTGCTCTGCTCTCTAATAAGCAGAAAAGATCGGATATGTTGCATCAGAAAGACAACTCTTTTCGACCAGACCGCTCTCGGTCGAACTCTGTCGCTTCGACGTCTCCCCACGTGACTATCCCTATCTCTCTCCCACTTTATATTTTTATGCGTGTCCCCCTCTAACTCATTAAAACGTTCGCTTATCAATTCTTCTCGCTACATGGGTGCTGAATCTTATATGTACACTAGAGGTCCGCCCCAGCTTCGCACGGGTAGATAGATACTTAAAAATAATTTAGTTTTCATACAGATCCCTAACTTTTTCAAAATATTTTATAGCATATTATAGCGTCAACAACACGTGGTAATTATGCTGTTAAAATGTAGCTTATATGACACGTTCGTAGATTTACCATAGCAGCGCCATCTATTGATTACTTACTCAACTCAGTCGAAAGGTATCGACATCTGTTAGAATCATTTGGAGTTAACAGATAATTGTGACTGTCAAATAATAACAGACAAATAATTAGCAATAAATTAAAATTGCGACTATAATTTGAGATTTAAACTATCCTATCTCTCAAGTTGGATCGAACTGCACATGGTGTGCGAATTTTATTATAATCGGTTAAGTGGTTTAGGAGTCCATTGAGGACAAACATTGTGACACGAGATTTATATATATTAAGATTAGCCTCTCGACCCAGCTCCAAATTACCTAAGAAATAGTCATACTTTTTATTGAATTTGCTTTGCTCAACTTCTTGCTGTTTCCTTCATAACTTGCCCACTGCTCAGTGACACTTGCGTGAGAAAACGCATCCGTAGGACCACATTAGAAATACTTACCTTAGCCTTCTATGCTTTGTTTGCTAAATCTAAAAAGTTCTTCTCAAATTATTTAATTATTTTAAGAATCAAAATCTTGAAATGCTTAGTGATTTATAAAAATCTTAAAATGAAAGAAATGCTCGATTTTGGATATTGCAACTATTTATTTTAATAATTTAAAGAAAATAAAAATATATGTATTGTAATGACACTTATTAGTTACAATATTTAGTTTTTATTCCACTTTTTATGGTTCCACTATTTCGATGATTTTTTTGCTTAGCGGTTTTCGAAGAAAAATTGACTTTTTCAGTCAAGATGATTGGTTGATTGAAAAATTCGTTATTCGGTCTTCGAAAAGTTGTATTAACAAACTAGTAGGAAGGTATTTTAGTTTATTACATCACGTTTCACCAGGTTGTTATGGTCAAAAAAATAAATTAGGTAGGTATCAAAATTAACACTTTTTTGATTAGGCGCCTTCATTTAATATACGCAATGTCATACTTAGTTGTGATGAATTTTACAAGGAGACAAATTTAATATCAGCGTCATAGGATAAGTATCTTTAGATAAAAGTATTTTTCTTATTCTTGGAAAAAATATCGTACAACGCAGAATTTTTTACAATAAGAGTAAAAGATATAGTTTTTTATGATCAGCACGCGTAATCATGAAAAATCTGCAATGCAGGTGAAAAAAAAACCCAAGTAACTCGAAGGAAGCTTCCAACCTACCCTTTTTATTATGACTTTATTATTTTTTTTTCAGGGTGAATGAGGAAATTTTGTAATTACAATTAAATTGTGTAATCGAGTGTTAAATGGAGGGGCATGACAAATACAAAATCCTCTTTCATTCAAGATATGGTATGTAGGTATTTTTTTCTTTACCCGTCTCCCTATACCTAAGGCTATTTTTTAATTTGGGAGAGATGACACAAAAGGTTGATCTTTGTAAATAACAAAATATAAAATTATATTTTCTTTTTTTAATTATAATACTTCGTCTCACGAACTTCATCTAACCAGTAAGGGTATAATTCCTCCTGCTCTACTCAAAATGTATTTATTTATTTATTTATCATCAATATGCCTATAAATCGTTTTGAGGACGTTTCAACGTCATTATATGCTGCAAAAATAACTTTGATTACGTGTTTGTAAATAAACAAGTTTTTATAACTTCCTTACTGAAAAATTATAATACAAATTCCCACTTGTAAACAACCTTGATAGTACGTAGTTACAATAAAATAATAATAATAAAATAAGTAATTTAACACTTTTCTATACAAAGGTGTCAGTGTAGCCGACGGAACTAGTTTTTTCCAGTCAACCGGTCCCGTCTAATCTGGGACAGGCCAACCCCGGGTAGAAATTTCAAGTGAAAAAAACACACTCTGACCCGACCGGGAATCAAACCCGGTACCTTGGATCTTAAATCCACGCCAGTACAACTAGGCTACTGAGGTCGGTACATTTATTGAACATACTTTTTGAAGCAAATCATTATGAATAAGTGTTCGTTTATACAAATTTGAACCACTATGGGCTTGCAACCTACTTTTTTATTTAATGATTTTTATGTATTTCGCTTTTATTTTGTCAATTTACTTAAGTTAATCATCCTGAACATAAAATTCAAGACAAAGTTAAGCCGTTAGAAAAAATAAATAAATGTGGTGGTGAATTTCAGCGCTCAATATAAATTCTTTCCTTTGAACGACCGACGTCATGTTTCCTTTTTATCAATTTAAAAATACGATTTAGTCCACACAAAGGTTAACAAACGTACCAGTGCCTACCCACGAACATAAAAATATTCCTATAAAACGTTTATAAGTACTCTGTCGTCTGCTTGAACGAATGTTATTGTGAAAACTAAAGAGATTTAAATTTTCAATTGTTTTTGGTTAACCGCAATCGTTTAAACTGTAACTTTAACGAAAAGTCGTAAAAAATATGGCGAGGGCGAATTGGATGGCGCCTTCTTATGAAACAGGAATATTATTATTAGAATACAATCGCACATCTGGTGCCAAAAGAGGAGAATTAATTTATATCAGTTGTAAATTCTCAAAGAATTCACTTTGGTTTAAAAATAATGTGTTTTGTGTTCGTATAAACTGTAAAGATTTCAATAACGTATATATCTAAGCAGATAGGTATACAACTATACAATAGTATTTTGGCTATTTTTTTACACTGGTAGGCTATTTTGAGTCATATACAGCCGCAATACCTGTAAAGACAGAATGCCTTCTACTCTCAGTAGAGAAAATTATCGATTGCCTACTACTTCCAGCTAATCAGGATCTCAATAACCTCCTGTCGAATAGCGGGTCAAGAAAATGTACACTTGTAACGGGGAAGGGTCTCTATACAGTAATACTTTTAATGGCGTCGAGATCATGTTTACACTTAACCTTTCGATAAAATTGATGCAATGGCACACGTTCACGGCGCAAGAGAGTACTGGGCCTTAAATATATTGAACAACATTAATTAAAATCCTCACCGATTGAGGCAGATGTGCCGACTTTTTCTTCAAATGTGGGTACCTTGCCAGATTCCGTTGAGTACGACTGTGGGGCAGAAAGGTAGATGGTGTGCAACATAGTCTCCGGATGCAGTCTCAGAGCTTCTGACGGCGACTTTCTCTACTTCATCTATCTCAACGAAAGGGCGATTGAATACTCGAGAACTTGGGGATCCGCTTTTCTGGCAAACTATAGCATAACAAGAGGATGCACCATATAGACATACTCGTAGACTATTCTATAACTGTGATTGTTTCTCTGGCTTTATCACACAGTAAAGTCTTTCTATATTATTTGAATAAACTGACCATATAATGATTATTATGTACACAGCGCGCATGCAGTGGTGGAGAAGAGATGAACAGTGTTGGGACAGGTACGAAGAATGCCGAATGACAGTTGTCCGAGAAGATCGCTGTTCTTACTCTCATTAGGATATCAAAGACGTGGACCCTTTCATACTGAATTCCGCTTCATCGAGGCAGACGTGAGGGATTTGGACATGATGTGGGAGAAGGTCATAAACATTACATCCGTACGGCCCTAAGGGAGAATAGAATTGTATAGATTTTTTTACAAATTTGAACTATTGGTTATTCTTATTTATTTAAAATTAAGTTATTAAATTTCAGTGTATAAATTCTGTGCATTGTATAACGACCTTGGAACGTCCTCAAAGCAAAGTATACATGAATGTGTTATTATTGTAGATACGTCGTATATAAGACAAGCGTTCACCCGCATATCTGAAGAAGACCTCAGACGTTTGGAACATTGTAATAAATTCTAAGATAACACTGGTTTGATTAAGATGTGTTTGTGTTTGTAATAATTTCATTGTTATTCTGGTATACTTACTTAAATTGTTTTATTTTGAAACATATTGTGCTCACTGTTAAAATTTGATAGGTAGGTAGTAACTTTCAATGTAAGTATTCGCAGAAGTACTGGTATGTAAGTAGGTACCAGGATTATAGACACGGTTTCCATTCAAACTATTTAGATAAGTGAATAAATTAACACTTTTCAATACAAAGTCGTCAGTAGATATAGCCGGCGGAACTTATTGCCTGAAGCAATTTAATCCAGTCATTGGTTCCCGTCCAATCAGACACAGACCAATCCCGGGTGGTCATTTCAAGTAAAAAAAAGCCACTTTACCACTAGGCTACCGAGTTCCGTTTTATAAATAATTTGCTTCTACAGCTATTCTATATGGGAATATCATGGGGTATGCATGCATGTTAATTAAATAAAAACATCTATACTTAATGTATAATGCGTAATATGCCTGATAACTTTAAGACATAATATGACGTACGTATATAAACAACTGTCGTATGGTCTCTAACTTTTTAGGTTGACTCTTCCTTCGACTGTTTCTTCTGAGTGTGTATACAGATGCTTAAATTTAATTTATTATTTGATTTTATTTGGGATTTTGACATGGTGTGGGAGGAGGTCATAAACATTGCGCAAGATCGAGCGCAATGGAGAACTCTTGTTGCCTCCTTATGACCCTGAGAAGGGAAAGGGAGAATTGTATTGTATTTATTTATATATTATTGTTCTAGGTATGTAATTTTTCTAATTTTATTTTGTAATATTATTTGTTTACCTTATAAAAATAAAATAAAGTTTCTTAAGAAAATAATATTGAAGAGATCCATTAAGGTTTTTTCGACAGTGGAACAGGTGGTATAATTAAGTTTTATTCGCTATTACGTCCTAAACAAAATGTTTTATTATTTTATGAGAATTTTTGTTGGCAGAAAAGGTGAAGCATTATTTTACTACGTAGGTACATAATACGTAAAAATATGTTGATATTTTTAAACATCATTTTTATAAATTTCCATTGATCAGAAAAGATGTTAAAATAGAGGTCTAAAATTCCATGGATCCACTTTTCTAAGAAAACAGTGCATACGTTGACCCATGATGTCCTAACAATGGCCTCTTCCAACTTTTGCCATATCGCTCTATCTTGTGCTCTATGGACCCATTTGACCACAATGTGTTTCACGAGGTCGTCCCTCTTCTCTAGTTGGGTCTCCTTACGCTCCTGGTAGTCGTTCTGGGTCTCCAGGTTTCGTCCCTATTCGCTCATTCTTCTTCTTGATCTCTTACCATATGACCTGCCGCAACTTTTGGTTTCTGCCATTTCGTTTCATTTCTCACTTTATCTCTCAGGGTGATAAACAGCAAGGCTTTAATTATTAATACTTAGGTACTTACCTCTAATTGCTCAGTTTGGTTTTCAGCCTAGACACTATGTATAAAAAGTTTTGTCAATATCGTTCTGTTCTACAAAGAATGACGAGAATAATATTTAATCACAAGAATGAAAAGGGTCACAAGAATCTAGACATAATTAGAACGTTGTGTACCAAGAGAGCCAATAGGCAATAAATATGATACATTAACAAAAATGGATATACCTAGTCATATTCTGGCGCCAAATACATGACAGCGGTCGCAGTCTTTAAATTTGGTTGCTCTCTTGTTCTCAATAATTTCCAAATTTTATCTCTATATTTCATTAATTATTATTAAATATCTATTTGTGCATACATGAGATTTTTCGACATGTTGAACATGTCGAGAATTCTCTGGATTAGGAGTTTCGGAGACTCAAACATCACCACCTAATGGCGAACGTTGTTAACGTAAAGTGATCACACTAAGCCAGCCTCCGAAACAACAGTAGAAGACGGTCGTAAGCCCGTGGTGGTTTGTTCTATTCAAAAATCGAACATGAATTTTTAGAGTCATTGGTTGTTAGATAATTCTTTAATTATATTTGATTTCTAGCTCGAAAATATACCTACTACACTCGAATTTTTGGAAGTAAGTTTAAAATAATTGATATAAATGTATAAATAATTAAAAACGTTCATCAAAAAAGTTGATTTAACGCTTTACTTAATAAGTCGTCCGACTTTGTTCTTCTGATACCTACTTAAAATATTTCAAATTTCTCCTTGGCGTGAGTGTTGTACGGCAAAGTCTTCCAGCGACTGCTGTTGGATTAAATTCCTCACATCTCCGGAGCGACAGTCTGAGTGACATAAAATAAAACAATTCGAGATGAAATTTTGTGAAGAAAACAGGGAGCATATCTGCTTAGTGCTTAGATATAGATTTCAGACATATACAATAGTACTTTGATCAAACAAGAACACTTTTTCTGGTACTGATTATGAATATTAATGCTTAAAACTGTCTATAGTAGTAAAACATCTACTTCGGTGGTATTTATGACTGTCCCTAATGTTGATGCCTTTACTCATGGTCATTTTGCATTGAGATCCGCGACACCAATAATTTATTGTGAGGGGCCTAGACCGTTTTGTGTCTCGTGTCTTTGTATCGCTCGCGAAATGGCGCTCATACAAAATCTTATTGACAAGCAAACTTCTCGGTTGCCTGCCTCTGTCACGGGTCTCAGTTGCGGCGAGTAACTCCACCTTTACATTTTTATGATTCCTTACAAAATTTTGTTTTTTTATTACCGTGGGCATGGACATTTGGCACTGATATAGCTATAAAAATAATCATAATTGTTATCTTAAAGGTCTTGTACCCGAGTTTGACAGCCCTAAGTTCTACTAATCCTAGCTCTGATATAGGTATTTATTATTTCCATTTTTTTTTGGTTTGATTACTCTTCTTCAAAGCTCATTTATTATACTGAAATGTGTGGAATTATTTAATTTATTTTTGAGATAAAGATAATAATGAAAGTAAATTTACAACAGAAATTCCAATTTTTGTTCACACAGAGACAGAAATGGAGCTGCATACATTCTGTTTTCTGAATGGAATGAATGAGATTTTTATATTTGATAATTTCATTGGACCAAGAACATAAATATTATAACAAAATACACGTCTACCTATAATCATAATATAATCAAAATTGTGTACAGTCGTACATTGGTGAAAATAGAAATTGGCTGAGCGTCTGTGCATGTGTGTGTTCGCAGTTGAACTGTCCCAGGTGAAATTATTATTTTGTCCCCTCTAGATGAGAAAAAGGATTTAAATATCAGACGGTATAATTATTGAGGTCTCCCGAAAGAAATCCTTTTCACATAGCAAGAGAATGATGCTCAATACAAACAAAGCGAAGAAAGGATTTTTACTGACAATTCGATTTTTTTCCTATATAATGTAATTAGGCAGTCTGAAAATATACGGTAAGGAGTACCACAGAAATGGAAAACAGTAAAAAATATTAGGTGATATTTTTATTGGGGGCAAAGGCTAATAATTTATAGATAGCCCTACCTACAAGCACTCCACAGAAAAATTTCGAGTTTGTTCGAAAATGATAATAGTACCTATGTTTTCTAGAAATAACTGTATATCATTGATCATGAACAGTTTAGTTAACAGGCACATTTGCTTATTATTTCAGAGACAAATGTATGGGATATTTATATTTTTAATAGAAGCATTGTCACTTATTAGCTTTTATGAAAATATTCTTAAAAATAAACCTAAATAAACAAAACTCCAATCAAAATTTTAAAAAAATCTTAAAAGTCAGTCAGTATCTGTAAACTGAATAAAGGCTAATAATTAAAACCGAAAAGTTGTGTTGGACTAATAATTAGAGAGGGCAGTGTAAATTGCCAGTGCAATGTGTGTGCTGTTGTTGGTTGTACAGAAGTCCTTAGACTGGACAGTGGGGAGTTGGACTGTGGGGGGGTCAAATGTTGCTTACTTTGTAATGGTAGAATGTTTATATTATGACGGGGGCAGGAGAGAGCAGCAGCCCCTCCTAGCCGCGTTGTGATTGTTATTGCACTGGCAATTTACCGCCTGGAAGGTCTAAGAATATAAACACCTACACACTCGTATTACATATTCTCTACTTTGACCACCGTTTGTGTGAAATAAAGGATGCTTATTCCTTCACATGTTATTAAAACTTTTTTGTACAAAGTTATTTTAATGCCATTTATATTTTATTCAGTTAATTTCTTTGCGTTATAAAAACCTGGAATAAAAATAATGAATATGCCTACCAATAAAAAGGTGTTGAATAAAGTTTAACAAAGCGAAGACTGTTTCGGTTTTTGGTGGTTTTAAGACAACCATTATTATATTATTATACGTAGTTATTTTGAGTGTTTCTTAAACTATTGAAATTGTTGAAATTCCAAACCGTCATTTAAAATTATGAATTCAAAATGTAATACCTACATATTTTGTATCATTTTCAAATTATAGTAGGTACTCAACTTCTTTTAAGAGGCCTATTGAAGCTGCTCTTGTGAGTTGGATTCTCAGCTGTCTCACCATCTTTTGAACAGTCTTCCTCGAGGACTGGTTGTGCAGATCGGTATAAAAGAGTATGATGGTAGAATGCATTCTCTTTTCTTCGTTCGTTCCTTACTCTGTCTGTAAAATTTTGTCTGCAATTGTCGTCACTGTCTTCGTCGTAGAAGTTTTCAAAATCTGCTTACTCTTCACCGTGTCTGCTCTACCTTCAACACTATATGCCATAGCACAAAATAATTATTTAATAAACAAAATGTATCATGATTTTGAAACAGGTGCTATAAACGTTCAGATGAGGCGGAAAATGTTGAAAATTTCATCCAAGTGTTAGTTTACAATTGGTCTCAGTGTAATATCCTATATGATATTATTACATATTACATATATCTATGATGGGAGGGCATACAGCGTTACATTCAGATATCAGCTAGTATCATAATATACACACATACATACATACATAGCTACTTTCAATCCAATGAAGGTTTGAACAATATAACAAAATAATATTAAAGTAGGTATGTAGGTACATTTGCACAATTCAAGTCCAATACCGTGAAAACTTTTTCAATAGATTTTTACTTGAACAATCCACACTTTTCGATTAGAACCTTTTGTTTGTAAACTTTCATTATTTCGAGATTTTATCGAGGACGGTTGTAATGGCTGTTTTAAAATATACCTAATTCGTTCCACCCTAGATTTATGTTCAAGTTGTTCTTTATTATATTTCTGTTCCTAATATTTTCATTTCAAAATTTTAAATTCGAAATGGTACATCAGATGGAAAACTTTCGATACCTACAGAAAGACTTGTTTATGTGTGAGGACATAAGTTTCATTCTTATAATTCAAACATCTCCACACCATGATACCTTCCTAATTATTGTTTTCGAGTTAATTTTTATGGTCATAAACATTGCGCAAGATAGAGCGCAATAGAGAGCTCTTGTTGCCTCCCTATGCCCCTGATTGGGGTGTAAAAAGGAGTATTTTGATTGATTTTGTTAATTATTAATTCGACTAAAAAATGAAATATAGGTACTAACTTACTGATGAAACGTTGTAGTTGTTGCCTCGTATTTTTCTTAGACAAATCAGCGTTCATGACGTAACCTCATTTTGTTGCCAACACCACCTATATAAGAAGGCTTTAGCGCTGGCGGCCATTTTTTCCTCCCGCGTCACCAGACCGCCGGCGTGTAGACATATATCATTGCGTACAGGTAAGTACATACAGATATAGGCAAGCGAACGCAGGGCCTCACGGTGTGACGCAGCACTAAGGCCTTCTTATATAGGTGGTGTTGATTTGTTGCAAACATTGAAAGAGAATGGTTTAAAGCGGGGGTTGATTGCAACTTTTTTTTTTAAATAGAGAAAGCTTATTGGTAGATTTGGATACTTTTTTCTCACGTGGAGATGCTGTGAGTTAATAATAATTAACATATTAATGAAATTTGTCATTTTTTGCTTTGCTAAAGCAATTTGATTTGTTAAAAAATATCAGTTTGGTGTGCTTTTCAAATTCACTTAACTGGTAAATAGTTTTTAATATTATATGAACTAGCATTAAATTGTAATCGATGTTTTTGGCTTAGAAAAACACCTTATATAATCGAACGTACCATCAACTTATTTGTAGCTCAAATTTATGCATTGGAAGCTCTCGATATCTTTACCAATGTATTGCAGTGACTAAACAGCATATAGTAGGTACAGAAAGCATTTAGGAAAATATCAAATCGCCATGATTACATTCGGTTGTTAAAATGAATTTATAATTTATAAGCAATAATGTGATGTGCTTAAATCTGCTCTCTAAATTCAATTTGGATTCATGAAAATATCACACTGTAATGGGTTTAATATGCGTGTCCAAAATTTGGGAATCGGCGGAACAACAAAAGCAAGTTTTCATTTTAGTGAATCATTAATGGAATACTAATTAACGTATTTTGTAATAATATTGTTAAGTACGCTAACAAACCAGAGGCGTCGCGTCAACGAGAAGCATCAAGAACTAGCGCTCAAACTATTCTAGTAATCTGATAGTTTTGATAACGGCAAAGCTATGTCAGTCGTTCCTAACAAGTGGCAGTTGGGGTTCGTAACAAATGAACGAGTAAAGTTGATTGTGTGATCATCCTCTCAGTGCTTTTACAAAAAATGTAAAAAAAATCTTTTTTGTAGAAAACTCTTTAGCAAAGCTTTGGTTCTTCTTGCATCACAATTAACTCACACATTGTTTGTAAATCTCTTTTTTGGCCACATGCTTCATTCAATCGTTTTCTGGAACGAAATGTCACAGGCAGTCGAATACTGAGCATGATTTGTAGAATGTGTCCAACCATTCATTTATTACATATACCAAGAAAACATTGAAGAATGCAAACTATCCAAATCATGACATAAAAACATAGAATATTCAGTACTCCAATAACAGGTATCTCCCGCATGACTATTTTGCAGATTTATGTAGGTGCCTACAATCAACGTTGTCTTTTTCAAGAACATCATAATACAAATTCTATGACTAACCTGCCACTCTATTCCAATCAAGGTTCCTTTGAGATCGCAGATTGTCATGTAAAATTTGTTTTGTTGGAGATCATATTATTATAGTTTACCTAATAACGATATTTTCCATAGAGTAATGTTACATCTGCATCAAACTGAACTGGGCATCTCGAGTGCAACTATCCTATTGCATCTACGCTACGGGCCTTGGTTAACGGGATACGCCAGTCTCGCATCACCCAACCTTTATTGTTACACTAGCAGGCGCCTACTCGCTAGCATTATACTGAAGATACCATAATATGTTTAGGTTAGAGTCTATGTACACAGGGTAAGTTATTATATCGGAATAATATTATTCAATAATAACATTATTAATGTTTCAATAAAGATACAAACCAAGCTCTAATCCATAAATCTATTAAATTATTTAACGTTTCCTCTCATATTATTACCAACCAAACCTACGCACATACCTACTGACATAGGATTGGTACTATTATAATCATTACTGTTATATGTTAGATACATATAAATATTGTACTCTACTGAAAATATTTCTAGTTGAATTATTGTTTGGGGTACTATATTTCTATTATTTATTAGTAAATCTTATATATAAAAATGGAGAGCAATTTATTTTATTTTATTTATGAAATCTACGGCCTAGGCCTTTTACATGTTAAGTGTTCCATAATACAGTTCTAAAGTAGAAAAAGACATAATATTTTATTTAGACAACAACGGTACAATTATATAAATTCAAAAAAAAATATATGAAATCACGACTCTGAAAATGGTATTAATGGTAAAATTGCATCACGCCTATACGGCTGGACCGATTTCGCTAATTCTTTTTTTGTCGTGTAGGCTTTTATCGGGAAAATGTCCTTAAGAAAAAAATTAAGAAAAATGCATGGAAAATTAGAAAGTTAAAGAAAACTCTACGTATTCGCCGAAATCGGCGAATCATAATTTCAAAGTTCATCACGTGTCGTGTCGTGTTTTTTTTAATAAAAAAGATAACATAAAATAAAAAAAAAAACTTAAAGAAGCTTAATTGATAAATAAAAAACTCGTAAGTATATTGAATAAACAAAAATTAAACATTATCCTTTTTCATGTTAAAATTTTTTTTTTGTTGAGGCCTTCCACATGTTAAAAACTTAACATTATTATAATTACTAGTTGTCCCGCCCGTCGACCTTCGATCTAACTCATTTATAAAAATAATTTTGGCTTATTACATGAATAAAATGCAATTTACGATGTAAAAACTTAATGAAATTAGCTAATAATTCATTGCATTATGTAATAGTTATCGTTGATTCGGATGCAGGATAAAGTTCGATGGGTCAGAAGTTTGAAATCAAAACAATTCCTCTATAATTTATTTACTTTTTAAAAAAATCAAAAGATGGCGGTGTAACAGGAAGTACGTCACATGTGATGTATGTTTACCTATTGTATACATACGTCGAAAGAATTGAACCTATTTTTAAACTAATTTTTTTGAATTATTATGTTATAAGATTTGCTTAATGTTGGGGAGCATTTCATATTCTTAAGGTTTTGGTGAAATTTACAACCTGGTGACAACATTGTAAAAGGTATCTGAAATTTTTGTAGGCTCCAGCTTTCATTCGAGGCCAATAGACACGGGTTCAAAAGCAGTCAAATGCATGCATTTTTTCTTTAGAATTTGATAATATATTGCTTAAGCTATCAAGAAGATATTGCTTGCCTTGTTCTACAATATAAGCATGATTTACTGGACATGTTGTGCTGACTCATCAAAGTGTCTTGATAACTTCATTAAGTTCATACTCCCTGTTACAGAACGCCGCTAAGTCATCCACCACATAGGTACATCAGATGGAACATTATTTGCCCTGTCACACACGATCGATGTCATAGCCATGCCTATCACGACTTTCATGGTTAATAATATAGCCGGAGCCAATAGGGAGACCTCCTGTGGAGATCCTCAAAGTTTCAGAAGGACCTCCTGGCGTTCGACCGCTCCACTCAAAGTCTCCTTACAGGGATGTCACAATTTTTATAATATTTAGAGACAGAACAATAATATATCGAAAGTGTGTTTCTCATCTTTATCAATATTAATAACTAAGACGAAAATGATTTTTAGCCTATACAACACAGTTTTATATGAGTGATATGTTATTTGTAACATTGAGGTTCATCATTGATAGTTCAATGATATTTGTGTCCATCATAGAAGGTTCATCACCTTCATCATTATGGCTGGTTTAGTTGTAATCAGGTTTACATAAAAAAGACTCTACATTAAGTTTTTTGATTTAAAGATTTTTCCCCAATTGTTGAGAATTCGAACCTCGGCCTCTCAAATATCGTGCGTTCACATAACTAATTGAACGACTGAACGTGTATTTGTTGAATTGCGTCCATCGGATTTTTCAATGATATTATTTTTCAATTAGACCACACAGGCTTATGACAATCTTCGAAGGCAAGCTTATTACCTATGATTACCTGACGATGTCAACGTTCGCCATTTACGAGGTCTAGATCTTATTCGAGCCCGTATTCTCAGTGTTGTCCTACGATAAGACGCTAGCCACTGGGTTTCTGCTGGTTTCAACTAGAGATGAAACGGATAGCAGTTTAGCCGGATACCGAATACCGGATATTCGGACAACTAAGTAGCCGAATACCGAATAACCGGCCGCCGGATATCCGGCGTATGTTTCTGGTTGGTTGGTGCATCCATATGGGATCATTGGGAACAATTACGAAAAAACCATCAACTGCATTAGTTAGTCTGGATTAGTGTGGGTGGTGTGATAATATTTTTTTCCTATGATTAGAGCGTTTAGATTTTTTAACTTTTACCCTCGGAACCAAGGTCGTAGCCAGGATAGCATTAGTGCAGAGGTTCCCAAAATGTTTAGGTACGGCTCCCTTAATATCCAATCCAATCCAAACTTCCTTTACGCTCCACTTAGGGGCATAGGGAGGCAACAAGACCTCTTCATTGCGCTCGATCTTGCGCAATGTTTATGACCTCTTCACACACCATGTCCAGATTCCTCAGCTCTGCTTTGAGGAAGTGGAACACGAGGAAGGACCCTCGTCTATGGGACCCTGATGGGAGGAAGAACAGCGCTCCCCTTAAAATATCGGTGTTTTTATTCATTTTTTACATTCGCTGAATGCTAAAGCAGTCATTAGTAGAGCCCGGGCAGTGCGTGAATCTTGTGGGTACAACGCATGAATTACGTTTACGTAGGCGGCATATACCAATTTGACTGACTCCGTTGCCGGAACATTATTGTTCCAAAAATCACGAAATCTATCTGCACCTTCCAGCAGATTATAATGACGAAACGTATTTTTATAAATCTTTTCTTATTTAAGCCGCTTGCTACTTCAATACAAAGAAATAAGCATTCATTCTCCATAATCAACCCTTATTGCAGTATGTTGGCTAATCAATTTTCTAAGTTGTAGAATTTTTCTTGTGATTAAAAAATGTTTTTCTTAAGTGATACTTACTAAATAAATGAATTAGTTATCCAAACATAATATATATTTATACTATCCGGTATCCGGCAGGATCTCATTTTACAATAAGAATAAGTCGGGCTTGCTAACAACTAGTCTACCAAAGTTATTGTAATAATAATTTTGTTATACGAACAGATATTTTTGTATCCCATAAAACAATATTTCATATAATACAGATATATTTAGGTGGCAGTATGGGGGGTAAATTGCCACAAAGGGGCCAAAAATGTGGACATTTATAAAATGAAATTATTATAAACAATAGTGTGGTGGTATTTCTGCAATTACTGAATTATAAATCACAAAACGGAAGACAAAGGCCCCGGGTATAATAATACTCTTCTATTGTTTATCACCGCAGACCAGGTAGACGATCCCCGTACCCCCCGGTACTTCAGGCTGTAGTGTAGATACCGGATATCGCCGATACCGCCAACCCCCTCCATAGTATAATAATATCTTCCAGTACCTACTCTACTATTCAAGCTTTCTTACCGATAATTCAGGTGTTCTTCAGGTAAGTAAGAAAGGTCATGGATGCTGTATTATACAAAAGCGTTAAATATGGATAGGTACTAACAGTTTATAATATTCAACGTTTTTCCACGCGATGCGCCAAATATAATTCCTTACGTTCAGATTTCTTTTTAAGAATACGTAATTGATATGATATGACGAATCCAATGATTTTTTAAAACTTGGTTCTGTTTCGGGTTTCTGGTCGCTGGAAAGACCACATTTCAAGACACATGTTTCAACACCACGAGGAAGCTGACCTCCAGGACGACTACCCAGGCCCTGAAGGGACAGTTGGGACAACGTACATCAGGCAGCAGGCCTTATCAAAGACGAAGAAGAAGAAAAAGGTTCTGTTTGTAGGTCTAAATCTGTAAATGAATTGGGTTTTCTCGACCCTTTTTGCTTTAAAATTAAGCAGACAAAACGCATTCGTTCATATCTTCGACATTCATCTATTTTCACATTCGTTTTTAGCTAGAAGTAAGCATTTGTTTTCTTGCTGTCAATTTTTAACCAAATTGTACATACTTACTGTTTTAGCTTTATATTCATCCCATTATACGACTTTGATGAAAACATATAGTTACGTATCTATTTAAAAGACACTTTGTTGAAAAATTTAAGAGCGATTTCTTAAATACTGATTCGTAAAAATAATGCAGCTAGATATAAATTCAAGCAGAATTCTACGGAGCTGTCGAACGCTTGGCAGCTCCGTATGGATGGCCGCCATTTTAAATTGGTCATCCTCGTAAGCACAAATAAACACAGTTCAAATATAGTTTATTCAATACACATAACAACACATCACAGAAACAGTGTGATTGAAAATAGAGGCGGAGATTAGTGATCACGTGGTCTATGAGATTCCCTGGTTATATCTAGGTTCTGTACGTAAAAGTGTCGTGAAACGTTTTAGAAGTTGCATAATTTGAGGAGCGATCATTTTATTACCGACGACTATTGAAAATTGTATACCTAATATATATAAATACCAACATATTTTTTATAATAACTGTTGTGAATTTGTTATAATTAAAAATTAATAAACCTCCTAAAGGTAACTTGTTGTTTAGACAAGATGATAAAAAGGTGTATCTTTTTTACAAAACTCATCGATTGTTTCACAACGTCACAAGTATTTAAACCGCCCCCACATACCTATCGATATTACTTTGAATCACCCTACAAAATAGTATGGGGCCCTATAACAAGTATCTGTGTGGTCGTCGATAGAATCCTTTACATGTCGCGACATACCACATTTTAATCCTGTGTAGGTAACACCACTGCGACACGACCAATTTGTAAAAGCGGGGGTTGGATTTAATTTCACCTTATTTGTGCACCGCCTATGGGACTGTTTTAGCTCTCTTTTGATTTACACTGTATTGTCAACTTGAAAGATTTATATACCACTTTGGGGGTATGCTTGTTGTGAATAAAATATATCTCAACTTTAATAGTAGATACTTTTTTTTGTCAATTTGATTGGTACTTTAAATTATTTCAACCTTTTCTCGTATACATTCAAACAAAAATAAGAAAACATTTACAAACATAATATATATTTGATGAAAAAATGCGCACATCCATAAAAATGAACAAATGTGCTGAAAGTCTATGGAAGATTAAAGTTCTACACTTATCGAATATTTGACAACTAATGACTAACAATTCATTACTGATGTTCGATTTTAAAATGGAACAAACCAATACGGGCTAACGGGATCACTTTACGTTTACATCGTTCGCCATCACTTGGTAATATTTAAGTCTCCGAAACTCCTAATCATGAGAATTCTCGACATGTCAAAAAATCCCATGTATATAAAAAGTTGATATTTAGTATAATTGATGAGATATAGAGAGAATAGTTTGAAATTATTTATTAAACAAGGGAGCAACCAAATTTAAAGACTGCAACTGCTGTCATGCATTTGGCGCCAAGATATGAACATAATTTCCATTTTTGTTAATGTCTCATCTTTATTGCCTATATTTTTACTTTGAAACTATCAATTTTTTAAAGTTTTATGACTCAGAAAAAAACGTTTGAAAGTTCGGTTTTAGGTTATTTTTTTTTCAAATTGACTTTCATTTTTTTATTGGTTAATTAAATAAACATTTTATTTATAAAGGTATCAGTAGGTATACGAGGCTGGCTGACTTTATTTCCGAAGGCAAGTTTTTTTAACCAACCAATCCAATTTGAGTCAAACCAGACCCGGGAGAAATACTTATCCAATCAAAAACACATAGAAATAATCTGGTTAGACAAAGAATTGAACCCCACACCTTTTGATCAGAAGTACCTAATTGCTTGTTTGCCCTTGACCACTAGGTTAGCGAGCTCGTTGGCAAAAAAATGAAAGATATAAACCTTTTATCATGATAAGCTCTGCAATAATTATAATAATAGTATTATTATCTTCATTATTTCGTAAATCTCAAATTTTGACGTATAAAGTAATGAAATTTGCTGATTGTAAAAAAAAATCACGTGGTTTTTGACATTTTTTGTAAAAAGATAAATTATAGGATTTTCAACATTACCTAATTCTTAAAAACATCGTACGTACACTTATATACCTACGGAATTGTGCCGGTGTTTAATACCCTACATTTTCTACAAAATATTTGATTTCCCAGTACTTAATTTGTTTCACTGCCAACTTGAATGGGATTCCAAAGCGTTTATAATGGCTATCCATTATTCTCAGTCGATTTTTAGGAATACATGGGAAACTTGTTCGCGTCATCTGTTTTCAATTGTAGATTACCAGGATGGAGTTTGTACGGAGCTTACAGCCCCCCCCCCCCCTAACATGGGTACACATGTTTTGCAAGGCAGATCCGACAATTTTGGCGCCGTTAAATGTAGCTCCAACTCTTTAATTTATAATCACTATTACATCAACATATGTAGGTATCACACCAACTCGGTAGTGTGATTTCAATATGTATAAATCAGAATATATATATACTAGGTACTATCCATATATTATATACCTAAAGATTTTCCACTAATTTACAAAAAAAAAAAATTAATAACACCACGTGCAAACTTTTTTTGAGATAAGCGAAAAATATTTTTGTATCTAAATTGAAATAAGCGCACATACTTCAAATGTTTCAAGGCAAAACTATAAAGTAGGTTCTATAAAAACAATTTTCAATAAAAAATCATTGAGTGTCTTACCGTTAAAGGATACTGCCAAACCTTTCCTCTCAATGGTGGGATGGAATGAAAAAGGACTTGAGTATCAGTTTGCTGAAAATAAAATAACGAACTCCTTTACTTCTATCTATTACTAAGCTGTAGCCTGATCAATCTTTGTCCTGTGCACACTCTTGTTGGTTCTCTATCTCAGATTCGTTACCATAGTATATGTCCCTATCTCTGTGCATCCTTAAAGTGATACCCCTCTCCAAGAATCGGGTGGTAAATTTGCGGGCGTTCACCATCGCATCGGATCTTTAGAATATTTTTTATTATAAGTATTTTAAGCATTGCTGTAGCCCTAGTATAAGTTTTCGATGATCGAAAATCGAAACGATCATCGAAAGAGTTTTGAAAAATATTCATACAAAAATGATCGAATGATTCGATCGTTTGATTTAAGAACGCTATTTGCACGACAATAAGCGCTTATTTGGGTGCAATTAGCTTTCGATAAAACTCGTACTAGCCCCACTGCTATCTAGAAATGGTTTTAGAGCCAAATCGAATATTATTGTAAAATTGACCGATCAAATCATTCAGTTAGGTACTCTTTCTTGATTTAAAGAAATCATTAAAAGATTTACTGTCGTATATCAAAGTGAAGGTTTTTCTTAAATTTGGGTCATGTACTTACTGCGACGGGAGAAACACCACCTTCTCCAACTGTCACAATTGAGAAAAGACGGAGACTGCGCAGAAAGCAGATGTCCTGGTGGACCTAAATGACAAGGGTCGATGAACTCTTTAGAAAAGCACAGGATCGAGGGGCTTTCCCAGAGATGTTAGCCAAATATCCTTACCTTTCCGATGCACAATCGCTCCCAAGGTGGGGCATGTAGTCACCAAAAGATCCATCCATGCAGGGTCGTTTGCCTATTTCGATGGCACCTAAGAGGGGTCTCAAAGAAGAAGAAAAATTTTCACTAATCATAATATAAATAAATAACTTAAAAAATAACAATATAAATTAGTATTAAAAACGTTACAACAACCCTTATTCGTTCGTTCGCTTCAAAAAAAATCCCACCATCGAACATTTGAGAAAAATGACCTCATAAAGAATCTCGTACAAAAGGGACTTGTATTGGTTCGACATAAACTCTTGTTCGTGTTGGGTGTATTGAGCGCAAAATATTTTCCGAAAAGGGAAGCAATAATGGCCTTTCTAACCGCGACGTGCTCAAATTGTTTGCCGCATTATACTATTTTATTACAGATGGGTCGTTGACGGACGGGCATGATCGTGATGTATGGATTCTGGGAGGCATCCCTACCTTTACTTATACATACACATCAGTGAAATATATTTCTGCTGCGGTACGTCCCATAATTATTAAATACCCAAATTCACCACTATGGACCGCAAAACTATTTCTGATGTTTTATTCATACATAAATATTACCTAGGTATATAAATTAAAAATAAAATACTATGTATGTAGGTCGTATTAATACACGTTTGATTGTCAAAATGGAAGTGAATACCACGCTGGCTCGTGTAGGTATATTGACTCTTACTGCGATTTCAATGTTGCGACAGATTATTTTCAATCGCCATTAGGTTCTCAATGAATAACTTCACCTACTTAACATCTTAATTCTAGTTTTATTATTATAAGTGGATTATAGTAGATTTAATCTACTTAATGGCATTGAAATAAAACACTTAGTATCATTTAAAACTGGTTTCCGCACTCATAATAATTAATACACCTGAATACTTTTTAGCATCAATGGGAATCCGTCATCCTCTAAACGTTGGTTTTTAAGATAAAAGACAGTACATAAATAATTTAATATAATTTGTTTAATTCGTCCGTAGCTCGGTACTTTTCAAACAAAAACCATCCTAATACGGAGAATGTTTTCATACTTTAATTAGGTATTTGTTTGTTAATCGATATCTTTTTCAATGACAAATTTGTGCCTCGTGAAATATTAAAACAACCAAACACAGAGGTTTCTACGTACAGCTGTTGATGTGGCAAGAAATGCCAAATTTTTCGCAGTTCCCATCAACGTGCTAAAATAAAATGGGGACCCTTTAAGCGATGATTTAACTAAGGGTACAATCAAACAGTAAATGACCCATCTCTATGCCTGTCGTACAACAGGTTTTGATAGTAGTATAAATAGTAGTAGTAGATAGTAGTATGTATTAACATACCTATGTAATTTGTACTCAGGGTAGTGTAGATGACTGACCGAAGGATACAGGCGAAGAACAAGGAGGATTAACAAAAATATATCTGGAGGTGGCCTAGGCTCACGATTTGCTTTAGAGCCAATGATGATAACGATGATGATGCAATGCGCACTTGGGAATCTGGTTAGTTCTTTCCGTCAGGTCAGTGTTTAATGTAGATGTCGATTCACAGCTATGTGAAAGCTGCTCCAGCTGGAATGATTGTAGGAAATTATATTGTGTAATCCGCTTAAAGTTATCGGAACAAGATGCTGTCGTTGATGTACCGAAGTTTAAAATAATTAATTTTGTTGCTTGAGTAATTTTATCAAACAATTATGTTGTAGGCAGTCGGTTAGTAGATACTCCGAAGGGTTACATAACGAGAAAACTAATTATTATTTATCAACTTTTCAATTGCCTATAGACAAGACTCCCGGCGAGCTCACAACGCGTGTGTTCATGACAAGAGATATCGTCTCTAGACTTGTTGTTTGATTTGCCGTCCCCTTAACGGTTAAGCAGCTACCCTTTTCCAGTATGATATTACCTATGCTAGGGGTCGCCCCTTACAATATGACTTCTTCATTATAACGCGTTGATGGGTAATTCACTTTATTGACAAGTCTTTCGCTCTCACCAATCGAATTCACTCTTGAGTGTCGTGGTTCATTGTTCTCCAGTTTTTATTTGTCCACAGTCATGTACGGCGCGATGGGTGCGACTTCTGTTTTGTTTGGCCGGGTCAAGATATCGGCGATCTTCCTCTGGGTTTTATTCCCGATGCTCTCCCGACTAATATCAGCTTTTCTTTCCCTTGCGAGCGACGGTGCCAAAGTATCTGATGATAGTCTGATTATAATGCCAAACTCTTGCATTAGAAGATACTCTGACTTTGATGTCTGGGTTCTGATAAGTTTGTTCTCCTCGCTGTCCAAGATATTTTTGGCATTCGTCTCCAGCACCACATCTCGAAGGCGTCTGCCCTCTTCCTGCATTGTGTTCGCAGTATTAAAGATTCAAAACCACAAAGGAAAGTTGGTAAAGAAAATGTTTATATATTCTGTGCGTCTTTTGATTTCAATTCGAGATATAAATGACGGTTATCGGTATCTAAAGATCTTGTTTTTACGTTAAGTTATCTTAAAATTTCTACTGGCTAAGAGTATTACAAGAGAGAATCTAAGAGTAAAAGGCTACTGGGTATTTTTATATCTATAATATAAAAGAAAGTCGGTTAAGTGCAAATACTTATAACTCGAGATCGGCTGAACAGATTCTTACTATGTTTGATTTATTGTATTCTTCTCCGCTCCGGATAACAGAATAACTATAAAAAAGTGAAAATGCACAAGAAATAATATAAAATATAATATTAAAGTTAGTATCGAACAGATTTCCTGCGACACCAACGCCATCTATGAAAAATTATTTAGCAACAAAATTATTGTTAACCTGACAACCATTGACATTAAAAATATTGGTACGCAGATTTTTGATGGAATTTTTTCCGAGAAATAATTTTTTAACATTCATACATCTTCTTCTTCTTCTTCCTCTCTTCATAAATACTGCGGATCTGTTTGTGCCGCCATTTCAGCCTCTTGGGAGGTCGACTGCCAACTATCTCTCCATCGCTTTGGTGGTCTTCCTGGGGGTCTTCTTCTTTCAGGGTTGCCTTGAAGGGCGACACGAGGGGTTCTGTCGTCTGACATTCTATTAACGTGGTCGTTCCAGTGTCGCCTTTGTTACCTTCCCCATTTGACGATGTCCTCCGTGTTGCACATGCTGCGGATGGTGGTATTCCTTATGCGATCACGCAGATCACGATCATTCATACATAATATTTTAAATGTATTTTTGTATAAATTACAAATTTGGAATCAATAATCATAGTAAGGACTACAGAACAACGTCTGTCGGGAAAGCTAGTCATAGATAATGAATTCCTAATTCAAATTTTCTGCATTCTGTTCAATTTTCTACCACCGGGCTCCTATTGTGAGTGTATCCGCCCGCTTGAAATAACAGAAACATCGCACCACTACAAATTAGAGTGAAATGCGGATGTGATGTCATAGCGTTAGTCGGTCAGTGTTCTGAACTACTATAAGTAATATAAGATATTATCTATATTTTAATGTGTATTATTTCTAAAGAGTTAGAAGTGATGTAGGAAGTTGATAAAGAGATGGGATGAGAGTGGGAGAAAACGTCGTAGTGCCTTCGTGTGTCTGAAGGTTTAATGAAGGAAGGATTCGATAAATTAATTATATATAACTTTGAATCACAGACGATATCTGGAATAGAGGTTCCAAAATAACCGTTCATAATTCATGAATTATTTTTCTTTGGCTAATCAAAATGAACACCCTTTCCTCTGGTTATTCATAATTTTATATACGAAAATATAATGAGCTAAAGAATAAAGTTAGGAAAATCTTATCAGTTTTATTTTTTTGTCAGAGTTTAGTGGTGGTTAAATAATTCTTCTAGTATTCTCTTAAAAATGAACTATTAACCATTCACCCACGACTATGTTAGCTCCGGGTGTTTGGCGTAATGGCTAAACGCGTCTTGCCGAAAGCATGAGATTTATCGACATGATGAAGTTATGATTTCGTAGCAGCCATGTTTCGCATGACGACATCATCAACCAATAACGTTCCTCCAAGATGTCGTCATCCAGTAGCAGCCTGCCACATCGTACAAAGCCGCACAACCATCAGTCACACAGAACACATATTATACTCTCTAACGAGAGACTGATCAGTCACCATCAAGTCTGCATACAGAGAATACGCATCTTCTATCTCGCGACGCGCATCGCGGTACGCCACACGGCGCCCGCTCAAATATAATCTGTGCCCTTATTCTCGTAGCGGTCTTAATATGCTCTTATCTTGATTGACAATCATAAAATCTAGTTCAAGATAGGATTTAAGATTAGATTCCGATAGTTTTGTGAATACGACTACTTGAGATCGTGTCTTAATCTTATCGTTAAGTGATTTTTAAAAGCGATTGATTACGAGAATAGCCCTACTGTACCTACTCCTTTATAATATTATGTTACTTCATCAATAAAACTGACCATCCATCCAATCTTCTATCACTCTACCAACTACAATTCCCATAATTTCAATTCCGGTGACTTTCTGGGGACTTTACTTTTTGAACCACCTGAAATGGCGAATATTATCTTAATATCTATACATAATTTTTTTACTACAGAAAAGCAGACGACTCATCCGTATGTTATTTAAGCAAGTACATATTTAAAACAACTTGTAGGTAGGTAGGTATATTTGACTTTCTATATATATTTTCACTACCTTACACCATCATAGTCCCAGACCCTCGCAGTAAGTAATGAGTTAAGTAGAGATAAGTAAGGTAGATAGACGAGATATCGATTATAGTCGATCTTGATGGCTTTCATTTAACAATTTGACGAAGGTTTCCATCACTCTCAATCCATAAACTTACAACATAATTTAGTAGTTGTTTCTAGCTACACACAATAATATATTATTCTCAAGTAGGTACCTACCTAGCCGATAATGATTTCTAAGTAGAATTTCTTGTCCGATAAGAATAAGACTCTTCGCTCCATTGCAGGAATAATACTCCGGGACAGACTAATGAACTCCGATGTTAGGAGCCTGCGTTGTCCACGATGTTGTACGACGGGAAAGGTAGATCTAGAAGACGTTTCTGGAGAGATCTCGTAATGGGAGCAGATCCTGAAAGGATTATAAAAAAAGCAGCTGAATCTATACTAGCAGGCAGACGACCATCAGGAATACCACCAATGAGGTGAAGGTATCTATATAGGTGGTCATCTGCTTCCCAGAAAAACGAAGATCCGGGAGAAGACGGAACTCAATCAGAATAGAAATAGAAGGTAAAGATGATGAATTAGAAAACAGAACATTATTTAAGTATGTTTTTCTTGGCTACAATCTCTTAGATACCTACCTACTGATATCTTTTTATATTTATTCACTCTAGATTAGGTACATTATTTTTTTATAGTTTTTTTTTTACTTTATTTGAACAAACTATTTGTTTGTTCAAATAATAATAATATAACACTACTTCATAACATGCTACCAAGAATCCAACCTGGGACCCCTTTACAATATTTTGGAAATGTTGAAAGTTTTCAAGATTTTTGGTTATTAACACGTGTTGCATTTTAAATTTATCCTTATTGTGTATGATGTAGTAATTTTTTTTTTCAAAGCCATACATTTCAGTATTGTGTACCTAGGTACAAGTTAACGTAAGTATACACATTCAAAAGTCTTTAAAAAAAAGACTAGTTTATTATTTTTGATGAAAAGTTATTAGTATGACGTATGACAAAAGTACCAGTTTTCATGATACTTGCCAGAGCTACCCTTACGTAAGGGATGAAAGGTACCTACGTACATATTTTAACATCGCATTAACAAAATATCTGAAAAATATCATCGTTAATTACATGAAAAAAGTTACAGGGTGTCTGATGGTGTACTCCGTCATGTTCACCCCAGGGACGCTCCGTTTCGAAAACTTTTTCTACAAAAAAAAACTGTCATTCAAATAATTAGGGAATACCTACCTCGTCATACTTATAATAGTACCTATCTACTCGTGCTTTTGAGATAAAAACTTAACGTACCTTCGTAGCTGGTATAGGTATATGGCGATCATTTATCATCCTAAAAATACATTTAATTTCCCTAAAAAAAAAATACTTTTTTTACTCTACGTCACATGCCTTACATGACAATCTTCTTCTTTTATATAATAACGTTTGAATGAAGGTGTAACGATTTAAAAACTTAAACTGGGGCTTGCTAATATCATTAAAATTGTCATTGACAACTTTGTAGCACCTTTAGTATATAACATTTATGTAGGCACATACTGAGATTGAAATTCAAAAATTTTCTAACGAACATATAATTATTAGTTTCATTCATGACAAGTACATGACATAAAACTGAAAATTTGCTCTGTGTAACGGAATTCTATGCCACCAATCAAATCAAAACTCCACTCAGGAGCATAGGGAGTCAACAAGAGCTCTCCACTGCGCTCGATCTTGTGCAATGATTATGACCTCCCACACCATGTCCAACTCCCTCAGCTCTGTCTCGAAGGATCGGAACACGGACGGATGATGTGCTTGTAGACTGTCGAAGACGTAGAAAAGCGTGATAAAGGGGTGTCTTATGCCTTCAGTTCCATTCTGACCTACCTATGTTCAGATGTTTGATTGGTTGAAAATATCTGAGAAGTTATCAAAAAAAATATAGGTACCTATATATAAATTTTATAATATTTCTAGGTATCCCAACAAGAATCTTGATAATAAAATGAACGGTATCCCAGCGGACGAATAATTAAACGAAGAATGATTATAATCCTCGACGCAATGTTAGATCCAGAGACTAAATGAAGATTGGCACAAAGTAAACAATGCCCCGACCACGAGAGCTCTGAAATTACTTCGGCACTGACTATGACTAATAGATGTTGGTAACGTGGAGGCTTTTAGCGATTCGATTGAATTATCGACATATTCCCTGAAATGCATTGTTGATGACCCCTGGCTCTAACTACACAATATTCTACTCCGAATTAAGTAAGGCAAATTGAATTATTGGCTTTCACTTGAATGCAGGCTATCTCCAAACACTTACGTGAAATTAGATCAAGATAGAGAGGGTGCTTTCTGGTGAGCCTTGCTGCAACTATGTCTAACTAAAGCCGAAACACAATTTTCTAAGTATGTTTAGATTCTAGTGTCCACTTTTTAAGAACATGATCTTAACAAATATATATCAACAATTAATGGCTCACTAATAATACTATTCAATTTTTAAATGTGTATAAGTGAGTGACTAGTTGTTGATATATTCGCGAATCACAATTATTTTGATAGAAAGGGCAAAATTTTCATACTAAAATGTCAAACATACATACGTACATCCGTGGCGCTACAACCCCGTGTGGGTCTTGGCCTCCTCCAAAATATATTTCCATGCCACCCTGTCCTCCGCCATACTTCGCCAATCGTCCACCCCCAGCAGTCCGAGGTCTCTCTCCGCTCCATCTAGCCATCTCAGTCTGGGTCTTCCAATACTTCTCCTTCCAGCTCCTTCCAATATTTCTCCTGCCACCTTCTAGGTCTCCCACAGAAAACTTCCTTGAGGACGGACGATTCGCTCGATCTTTGAACATGGCCCAGCCAGCGGAGTCGGCTAAGCTTTATGAATTTTGCGACGTTGACATCATCATAATATATTTCATAAAGTTCGCGGTTATACCGAATCCGCCAGTCTCCTCCATCTCTGACTTGTCCGTAGATTCTTCGTAGTATTTTCCGTTCAAAGATGTCAAGCCTTTGCTCGTCACGTTTACTCAGCGGCTGGCGGTCAGGTTTCCGAGGAGTATCTATGTGAATACCGGTCGGATCATGGTCTTATACAGTTGCATCTTCGTCTTTCTTGAGAGCAGCTTAGATCTAAAGAGCTTTTGAAGACCAAAATAGCATTTATTGGCTGAGAGAATTCTTTGGCTGATTTCATAAATAATAATAAAATGTCAAACAGTTTTATTTGCCCAATAATTTTGAAAAAAAAAACTTTTTTTTGTCTGACATCACCCATAGTAAACACAAAAATCCTAGTCCTTATTTTTAAGAAATAAACATAACCAATGGTAGAGATTACATAAAATTTATACTAAATAACCAATTACTCCCTTTTTAACCCCAATAAGAAGCAAAGGGAGGCAATAAGAGCTTTTCATTGCGCCCGATCTTGTGCGGTTCACGCACAATTTATAAATCAGAAAAAAGAGAAGCATTTTAGTCCATTAATTATATATAAGATGACAAATATAAAAAAAACTTTTATTGATGAATCAAAATACATTTATGTCATCTTTCACTGATCACCTTGCAAACGCTTGTGTTTAAAAAAAAGATAGTCGATATTAGATATTGAACCTACGACCTACACTACGAAAATCGGCGACAGAATTAGTAGGCTTCCACCCATTTTTGTCTTCTTCATCCTGAAATAGGACAAAGCCTGTTTTGTTATGATAGATTCGATTGTTGTGGAGGGCTCTGTTGCCTCCATTTGCCTCTAAGTGGGATCGAAAATGGTGTCAGTCAGTTACCTAGTATGTTGTATAGTACAATTATTGATGTTGTGTGTTGAACTCAACCTTCCAGTCAAAATAATATAGTACGAGTGTATTATATAGGTACCTACCTAGTTTGTTTTGAAAAAAATATATTATTTGGCGTTAAAAATATTTGTTTAAAAAGTTCTTTGGTTGTACGTAATACATTTGGGACCGATGGAAAACAAATTACTCGGGGATCAGTTTGAATAATTACCGGTGTCAATTTTTTCCAGTCTCCCCACTGACTACACAACCCTATACGCAGACATTTTATTCTGTTTTCGGTAGTACCTACCCAGATCACTTACTAGCTCTAAGTTGTTTCAATGGACAACACTGACTATGCTTTCAGACAGTTATTTTTTTATTAAAGGTTCCATATTGGCCACCCTTTCCTACTTCCACGATTCTCCGTCTCCTGGCATTCTGTGCCCTTAACTGTCAGCCACTCTCCTAATTGTCAGACTTTCCACTCCACGGTTTTTTTTGCCCAAACTGTCATCAATTGTTCTAACTATATGATAGGCACACTTCTAATTTGGAGACACAATTTTTACAAAATTTTCAAAATTTATTTACAAGTTTGTGGCTAATCTTCCGTTCTCTATTTGCAAAAGTGTTTTATCGAAATTTCAAGGAGGTGGGGAAAAAAAACACACAGGGAATGTTCCTTGGTGTATTTACATATATGCCAAAATGTGGACCTAAAGATTTGGTATCATACCCCATATTTATCTATCTATGTACCTACTGACTCTCGATGATGTTAGGTATAATGCTTTGTGCGGACGTACCTAATCCAGGGGTATCGTGTAACATAAATCTAACCAATAAATAAAAAGGGAACAATACAATCTTAAATGTCACGGGTTCATCCTTTGTCTGTTTGAACACTTTGAAAAGTACTTTAACTCTTTTCAAATGTCAAAGTTTTGTATTATTCGTGGAACACGGCGCAGCAAGTAGATGAGCCACTGTAGGTAGGCAGTGCCTATAAGTAAGCCGGCTGGCACATCGACTACCCATTATTTTGTCTTCTTTTGTTTTATTCAAGATTTTCATTAACGTTATACTTCAGCCTAGTAGGAACCTACTTATGAACGGTGGAGATCATTTTGTGTCCTTAAGCTCAAACTACGAATGTCAAATTATGTGAAAAAAAATCGATTATAAATATAATGTTGATTCATCAGAATAATATTAAGTACCTACCTATTTTCTATTAGTATTGGTGTAAAACCTCCTTATACCTAATTGCGTGAATATGTTACCCTACGATTTGGATTCCAGTCCACGCCTCTTAGATTATTTTTTCTTAAATCTCATAGGCCTTTGTTGTTTTCAAACAATCAAGTGCTTTTCTTATTGTGTTAATATTTACGATTTTATGAGAACAAACTATGAATTGCATTGAATTTATTTAAAGCGTTAAAATGAAGCGGATAATTTTTGTGCATTTGATTAACAGCAGAGTCTTTTAAAAAAACCAAAATAGTAAATTATTGTAAGTAGGATGAAAAAAATTAATCTATTTCATCTTGATTCAATATATTTTTATATTTTTCATTTTATGTCGTTTTTTATAATAATTGTGGTTTCCGAATATTTAGAATTATTCTTGGACTTGCGCAGTTGTATTATGTGTTTACCACAGAGTTTATTGGGATCGTTGGTTGAGTAATTTCAAACACACTCCAGAACTGGAAGTTGGGAAGTATAATATAGGTATTCGCCAAGGATCAAATGGTGCCTACCCTACTTCATATTCCACTAACTATCGATTTTGAAACATCTGCATAAAATACATCCAATTCGTTCCAAAACATTTTTGTTCATAATACTCTATCATAGAAAAAAATATTATCACACCACACTAAACCAGACTAACTAATGCGGTTGATGGGGTTTTCGACAATGTTCCCAATGATCCCATATGGATGCACCAACCAACCAGAAATATACCCCGGATATCCGGCGGCCGGTTATCCAGTATTCGGCTGCTTAGTTGGCCGAATATCCGGCATCTGGTATCCGGCTAAACTACTATCCGTTTCATCTCTAGTTTTTATTGATATTTTATAACCAGTTAAAGACACACTGGTGCCGTATGCATATTAATAAATAAGTAAAAAAAAATATTATTATTCTTAGGCAACCCATCCTGAAAGAATGATTTGTGCCTCATTACAAAACAAAAACTTCTAAAAAAAACTTAGAGAAGAAAAGACGGAAAGGTATTGATAAAAGTTACATTACGGTAATCAAAAAAGATTAAATAAGTAAATAATTAATATCCTTATATTTCATAGTTTGTAATTGCATACTGTTTTCATATACATAGATTGATAAACACGGGTATGAGAATATGATGTAGGCTTGCCATCTTCTTTGAGCACTCGATATTATTTTACGAGTTTGTTCAACATATTAAGTAGATTTGGACAGGGTGTTTCAAATTTTAAAAGCGTAATAATATGTTTAAATATTTATAATATTTTTTTATTGACTAAATTTGAAAGGAGTTGAGATTGCAGCTTTGCATCAAAGCGACCCTTTTACATATACTAAATTTTGTTTAGCCTAATTAATATTGCCTATAAACATAAAAAAATGCAAATATTTCAGTCCCTTCATATAGCGATAGCCTCTCCAAAAGATTACTCTCCTCTAAATCTAATGAAAAGTAAGTAGATTTTTATAGACATGACCTAAACTAGTTTTTGACTTAAAGGCCTTTATTATATAGCAGTAATGTTTACTCCTTCTAAAACTAATGTGATGTCACAAAACTTAGAGATAAAAAGTGGTACCATTTGAAAGAGTATAATATGTTCATACGCTGCCCCTGTTCAAAATCGTACAAGAAAAACACTTGTGGGCAGTTCAAATATCTGTATTAAAAACAGCAAAATGAATTCATCACCGTCGTACCCTAAAAATGATGAATTAGCTGTATGTCTTCAAGCTTCAAACGAAGGAACTGTGAAGTATTTTTAGATCTGTCAGAAAAAGAGAGAAAAAGCGCATTCGATAAACAAAAATATCAGACACAGAACATTTTCACGCGCATGAAATATCCAATTAGCAGGATATGGGAAAAGGATGTCCAAAACCACTCGACACTAAGGTAGAAAAATAAGGGTCGGAAGACCAAGGTAGAGTTTGGAACACAAAGTAGACAGGGACTTTTGAGAATGAGCTGCCTCCCATCGTAGTAAGTATGTTTTTCAAAAACTCATTAAACTTAAATGGTAGGTAGGTACTAAAAAAATATTTTAAAATCCACTATTAGAAACAAGCCGATTAACCCAGAAATACTGTTTCCATGTTTCAAAATAACTGAGCACCCTTTTTCCATAGTGGTATTATAATACAGATGATCCGAATAACCTACGGCGGATAAATTGGAAGTCAAATTGATAGATTTTATCTTTTCATATCATGAATGTTTCAGTAAGAACGGAAGTCTACATACATGTTCATATTACAGTAGATATTCCTCAAACTATTAACATATTGCAATCTCGACAAATTGTCTTCGTTCCATCAACCCTCTGGCTACAACTTTTAAGAATAATAATAACCGATGTTTACTGTTTATTGACTTGATAGAAGGATTGAGTATTGAACGTCTTATGGAAAAGCTTTAGGCCCATTTCACACGCAGGCGGTTCATTTTAGTTCGGTGTCTTTCGTATGCCTTACATATTCATCTACTGTCATAATATCAGTCTACAGTCTTGGCTCCAGTACGATCAGACAGTCCACCGCCTCCGGGTTTGCATCGTGAATGCTTCGAAGGCTTCTGCAAAAATTTTTGAGCCGAATTGCATTTGCTTATTTAACCTTCCGCACAGCCCCATAATCAATAATCATCCCATTTCTACTGTAGGTTGTTGAACCAAGATTTATCGTCAATTCCTGAGTAAATTCTAAATGTTAGATTGTATTGCCATTCATTTTTGTTGTCTGCAATTCTTCCTTATTACTAGCACAGACCTTCCACTCTCTTTATTGTCATCGGACATTCTTTTTCTATACCTATTTACAATATACAACACATTTTTTTTATATATTGAATTACCTACATAAAATATATACAGCTAATCCGGTAAGATATACATAATATAATTTCTTTGAAAAAGCAAGTTTATTGTTTACTGTGTTTCATTATTGATAGAAAACATCCAATTAAATCATGTTTCATATTTGTTTATCATGAGATCGTCGGAAATGCGGTGATATTTCAACGCAGATGATTGCGTAACAAAAAAAAATGGACGCTAGCACCCAGAGACAGGGAGGATAAGAGGCGTTTGTCGGAGGCAGATAATAATTATTGACATCTTTCACAGAATGAAAATCTTGTGTCGTGAGAGAGGAAGAGTCGAATCGTCGACCTTCTAAACGAGAGATGAGGACTGTTCTGTTAGGTTACCAACCATTTCTATTAGTAACGCTATTCGAATGTTACTTTCTTTAAGTAAATAACTTCAAAGCAAAACCCAAGAGAGATTAAAATTATAGAGTAGAATAGCGACTGTCAAACAATTAAAGTTGAACAATACAATCATAACATACTTATAAGGTACACAGGTTGTATAGCAGTGTTTAGATTCTTCCAAGTGTAAGTTCCTAATTCTTCTACCCTAATGGGTCGGTATGAAGGTTTCGTAATGATTATTGTTATATGAAATGGATCCATGAAAAAGTGGGGATTAGGAATAACGATGAAATAATGTTTGTTATTTTCTTTCTTAACGTTTTGGCGAATTCGCGTGATAAATTTTCATTTCGAGCGTAACCGCTTTTCCGGGAATTAGGTACGTAATTAAATTTCGTTTTTATTGCAATTACATTATTTTAAACATCGCACTAACAAATTGTCACCCTTCAGAGGAGGCTTTGGGCCGCCATTGGCTGTGAAAGGAATTTAATAATACGCGCGGGTAAAGACGCTCATTTTATTGTGCTGGTAGATTCGTGGTTTTATTGTTCGCATATTGAAGGACATAAAATTTTATTAGACCGCTCGCTTTTAGGAGCATCTAATTTCGCCTCGTTCATCTCTCCGGCCAGCTGATGTTCTTAATAGCCTCGTACGAAACCAATTGATACAAAACAATATATTATTTATTACTTTTTTCCGATATGACTGAATATTCTCCTCGCCAATTTTCTCAGATAACCAGTCTACAGTAATTTTTTTTTGTAGTTCTGCTGGACCGCATTCGTCAATTATCAGGTTTCAAACAAATTGTTATTCAAATAATGTTAAAAATTTTATGTACCCTCTGATTATCAATCGATAAAAAATACATGAACTAAATTTTCAAATCATTAAACCCCATTTTTTATATTATATATTACTTATATATATTGCTGTGTTGTTGGAGTGAAGAATATTATGATTGTTATTTTTTTTAACATGTAAAAGGCTATTGCCGTTGATCGAATAAAATAAAATAAAAATAAAATATCATAATAAAACGATCAATTAAAAAAAGATCTTTTGTGGTCCCTACAAACTCTGCACTGTAAATTTCTACATAATGTTGGTAAGCACACCATCTGGTTTGACAAATCTTTTCACATCTGTAGTTTATTAACACCTAAATGGATTTTTATTGTTTTTGTTTAGCGTATACCTTTTAGTCATGTTTTCATTTACATGAGAGGACAATAGTTATTACTTAATGCACATTTGAAAAATAAAAAGGGCAAGTTTTTGTACCAAATATGCTTATTTATAGTGTCTCAATGTACCCATGGAAGGTTCCCTAGTAACGAATTCCTTTAAAAAACACAGGTAAAATTTGGGAATTATACGTTCAATATAAGGGACCGCGATAATATTATCATTCTTAGAATACGTGAATAAATAAATAAATAGAAATTATTGTCAATTGAATGATCAATAATTATTAGTAGATATATTCAACCCAATAGTTACCAATTTGAATTTTTTGAGTTATATATTTGATAGTTAAATTAAATATCATATTATGTGAATATGATTATTTTATAACATTCTGAATTCCTGCAGATTTGTAGGTATATATTTATTACTATTGTAAAAGACCTCGGCCGTATATTTATTGAAAATAAAATTAAAATAAATAAAATTACTAATATTAAATTATTTTTTCTTGTTTCAGGTATGAAAAACCCAAATTCATTATAGACTATGATTCTGAGACGATTAAAGATATCTTTTTCGAGTAAAAGGAAAGTATTAGTTAAGTTACCTCATTTATCTATATCAAATCCTTTATTTATGTACCTATCTGCAAAAATATCAAACAATGAATTCATAAATATAACTTGGGCAAATGTAAAATTAAAATCCAGCAATGTTATAAAAATTAATATTGATCTATTGTCACAAAATATTGCAGAATTTTCCACTATTATAAATTGGTTAAAAGTTTCATTAAATGTCTGCGACCACCTCGTTCACAGTGTTAATTAAAATTGAATAATTATTTTTTAAATTGGTTTATCATTGTTTTATATTTTTTATCAATTCTCCAAAAATTTGATAATCAATAAAGCTGGTTTAAACACAAAACAGCGTAAGTAGTTTGTTACTCTTTTGCAGAAATTTGAATGTGTTCAAATGATTTCAAAAACCTTGCATTGACACACAAACATTAACGAGAAGTTTTGTGTTTTTGTCAACAAAATATTATTGAAAGCTGTGGAGTTCCGTAAAAAATTGTGAAAGTCTAAGTACGTTGTTAAAGGCTATAAGAAGATACCTGGCATCCTCCTTTTCGTTATTGTTGTAATAAAATATTTTAGTAAACAAAAAGGTTTCACAGACATAAGTGAGACCAGGGAGAAGAAATGCATCAAAAAGTTTTCTCTTTAATTAAATTTATTGGAGTAATTTGGAGCTTCATCGTTTTCTTTTCCTAGCTTGATGGTATGGCCAACTCTTTCAAGTAGGTATCTGTCCATCCACCTGAATTTTAAGGGGCGCTCTTAGAACACTTATGATTTTAGTTTTTGAAATATTTATTTTAAACCCTTTTTGTGAGATGCTTCCTTGACATCGCTTACCATAGTTTCGTGTTTTTCATTATGCTAGGCATCCTCAGTCTATTTTTATGCTCTTAAAAAAGAAGCTGGTGTCCTATTAGGACAGTTATTATTATTATTAATAATACAGTGATCGTAAAAGTACAAGGCCTAAGAGAACAAAACAAAAAAAGCATTTAACATGATTAAATAAAAAATAAAAAACAATATGTTCAGTGTAGTTAAATTTACCATGACATTTTTTATATGAGGTAGGTACCCAACACGTACATTTAAAATGGTGTGGTAGATATTTAATCTCTTATCAAGTAAAATAAATCATTGTGAAGTTATATAAGTGAAGGTAATAGCACACATAAACCAATCATTAAGTTTTCAGCTGTTCGGCGCGTCTGAAACCAGGTAATGGGCTGTTGCGAACGGAACACCGCATGAAATTGCGTAAGAGGAATTTACACAAATCGGATATGCGTATCTGTGGGTGTGTCTGAGTTATGATGCTAGTCGGTTCTATCCATCCTGCAATAAACTACACGCAATCCTATATTATTGTATCTACGCGAATGCCGTCCACATTAGTTTTCCAGTGGTACGTAATGTATCTAATACCGGGCTCTCTAGCCACGCCTTTCGACCGATTCTTTCCTGATATATATGTATGGGAAATATCGGAATCAATAACTCTAAGAACACGAACGGGCATCATCGCTTGTAGGTACTTTTAGTTAAATCGTTCTTCAGAAAAACTGTAAAGGTTGTATTTTGGTATTCATTTCGATACTCGCTTTTGTGAATCATCTTCTATTTAAATCTAAATTTATCGCACCTCGTAGGAAGGTAGCATAGAAAAAAATATGTCAAGTTCATCTATGAATACATTTATCATTCATCTATTTTTTTATGATAATTTGCTTTTTATAAAGCAACCATGCACATTGCACGTTAGCGACTCAATTTAGGGGTTTTGGGAGTCAACAAAAGCCTTTAATTGCACTTGATTTGTGCGATTTCAACGTCTTCCTTCGCATCGGTACATGCACAGGCAGAACCCTGAGCCCTTATTCTCGTAGCGGTCTTAATACGCTCTTATCTTGAGATAACTAACAACTTGAGATAGATAACAAGATATCTAGTAGATATCTTAAAAATTCGTTATGTTTGAAATATTTTTTTTTTTTTTTATTAAAGATAATATCATGTACCTAATATACAATAATTGCACAATTGTGTCACGCCAAGTCTCGACAGAAGACTTGTCGGCGTGTTCACTTTTATATACACACTTATAATTTATAATCAGTATGAAAATGATCCAGTTCAAGATAGGATTAACATTAGATTCCGATAGTTTTGTGAATACGACTGCTTGCGATCGTGTCTTAATCTTATCGTTAAGTTATTTTTAAAAGCGATTGATTACAAGAATAGCCCTACTGATGAGAGGAATAACAGCACTCTCCTCGGTTAATTGTCATCTGCCATTTTTAACACATGACCTCTATATAATGCAACGGAAAGTGTTATGTCAGATTTGTCGGCGTATCGTGTCATTGTTAATGCGTCGGTTACCGTAATTCTTCTACAAGGCACTTTGTTTCGAAGGCGGACACTTTTTGTGCCTGTTTCTGGTCAGGTGCCAGGACTCACGCACAGTCAGAAGATCCACCAGCACATATGCTTCAAAAGTTTCGTCTCAACAAAGCCGATTTTTGGTTAATGTTCATGTTAAAAGCGCCAATGGCTATATACCAACACGGAAAACATAGCCCCGGGGTCACGGCCCTGAGGTCTTGAGCAAGTGAATGAGTATGTGTGTGTATTGCGGTAGCAAAATTAGAAGGGTACTTGATTTTCGTATTCTAGGCTTTCAGGTACGCTATTTTATAAATCACAATCTTTGCTTTATGTCTGCCGCAATTAATATGCACTTAACGTAGGTATACTTATATCGAAACGATAGGTATATTTGATGAATAAGTAGAAGCAGGTGGGTACGGGAGGTCATAACATAGCATTGAACCGTTGTTTATTCATTGGCTGTAAATCCCACATAGCGGGCCTCTAGACTTTCCCTCTCCTCTGATCTCCTCAGCATTTACTAATGCAAAGGCCCATACAGTGGAACACAATTATCTAAAATATTCACAATATCGCGCTTGGCATGCTCAGGTGATCTCGTATCGTGGTTGGGTTTGATACATAGCTATAAGAAATAGTGGCCTTCTACTAACTATGAATTCAAAATGCTGCTGAATTTTTGGATAGGCTGTTATTACCGATTGTGTAAAATGTGAATGAATGAACTTACAAATCATTCGCTGTTTTCATTTTTTTTTTTGAAATGTCCACAACGTCTATAATATTTACAAGCGCAATCTGCTTCAGATTGATTCCTCCTTCCACGATCTTTCTAATGCTACCAAGATTTCCTAGCGATCAGTGCTCCTTAGGTTTATAAATAAGAACATTATTATACTATGACTCATCACAGCAGAAATTCAAGAGTTCACAGCAGAATTCATTAACTTATATGACTCATCACAGCAGAAATTCAAGAGATCTATACTGCGGCATATGCAACAAGCTTAAACTGCAACAAATCTTACAAACATATTTGGTTCTTTGTAAAATATGTACCTACTATCCTTCTTCCTCTCCCTCTAAACCTTTACCCTCTCCTCTTGTTCCCTTTCCCTGTATCTGAGGCGAGTACTTGTATGTATTGTTGGTAATTTTCATAATACACATATACGTTTAAAAAAAAAAAAAAAGTTTACCTCACAGTTTTATATGTTTGATTTAAATGTATATACTTCACTGGTGTATGTTTTGTAAATTTTATGTACTGTCTTATTTTTGTATCAATTTCACTGTTTGTACATAAATGTTAAAAAAAAAAAATAAATAAAAAAATACTATAAACTTCATAGATAATTTATTGATCAAAAAAAATATTCTTTGCTTTGGATTGTTTTTGGCTATTTTTTCATTCTGAGACTGTTTTGAATGAATTTTAATGTATCTATGTATGTATAAGATTGATCATGGCACAAATCGTCCCTGGTTGGACGCAATGCCAATAATTAAAAAAAAAAGATTTCCTATTCAAGCTGCCTTCATAATCATGTTATTTTGAATAATGCCAGATAATCAATGTAATGCTTTTTCTGATTCATCTACCTAGATATTGTTATTGACAGTAAGATCGAATCAATTGAAATAACATATTTTTACCTAAGAGACAATGTTTATACCGTAAGTACCTACCTATCCTGAAAACGTGCTAGAAATAATAATTGTATAGCGATAGTTGCTTATTTTCATCGGCTTGCGAAAAAAATTCAACCGTGTTTTATTTATGAAAATAATAATGTTGGATAATAATGAAATTACTCTCAAAAGTTCTCCTTCGGAATCTGCTCAACCCTTAATTTGCAACCGAAATCCTTGTGGGAGTTTTTAATTGGATTCAGTCACTATAAATAATTGGCATAAGCTGCATCCTTCCTACTTCTTTGAATTTTCTTACCCTCTTGAGTGGAATCTTTTTCGAGAATTTCGTTTCCCCCAACAATGAAACGTATCTTCAACTTTGTATAAAATTTAATATCCATTTTTATTATATTTATTTTCATCGTAGTTTTTATTCAAATCAAATATGCTTGCATCGTTAGACAATGTACTTAAACATTTTTATTAAATTTCTTTTTAAATTTTGGACAATTTTGTGAAATAAATCCAATTCAAGCGCCAATCATCGCATATAACATGTTTGATCACCTATGGGAAATTATCGTAAACCTTGATAAAACTAGAGAAGCAATGTTTTATTAATTATTAATGCAATTATTGTTTGAGACTCTTAATATGCGTGCATAATATGACTCATTCATTTGAAAAGTTGTATATTAATTCAATCAGGTCATGGGGAGAGTGAAATTATTAATTACCTCGGAATTAAAAAGAACTATGTAGGTACATGTACAATGATTAAATTGTAATATATAACGCTGTAAGCTTCCGTAGATTATTATTGTCAAACTAAGAAAATGTTCATTAAAATTAAATGTTCATTCAAACTACAAAAATTATTTTGAGATCAGTTTTAATATGTTTCGGATTTCTATATTTTTTATTGTTTCCTAATAATAGCTTACATAAGTAATCTTTATAAAATATGTTTGCTATTTTGTTACATAGAGTGATTATTTAGGTACTTAATAAAATATAATATGTGTAGCTGATAGCATAAGGTTTATAATTAAAATTGAAAATATTTTCTAGGTTAGCTACTTTAATACCTATTGTGACGGGACTAACATTTTAGTAAAGTATTTTAGATTTTATTTATAGATTTATTCTTAAATTATAATAATTTGGAGACGCCCCTGGAGTTATACACCACTGTGCTTAACACGTCACAGGTCTATCTCGAAATATTGCGAAATTTGATTTAACAAATAGGGGTCGCAAATACCTATTTGGGACAGTTCATTTCAAATCTTGGAGCGGTGAGGCGGTCATCCCACAGCTTTCTTGGACAGTTCATCTCATCTTTTGAAGAGTGAAGATCTCTTACAAACAGCAGGGGCAGTTATATTGTACTTCTGGAAGGGGACGGAGGTCTCCAGTGCTGAACAGATCTATACCAGGCCCAAGGACAATTCAGATAATTATATTTTGTTTCATTAATATATTTTTTCCTAATTCAATTTGTTTATTTTCATAGAGATTTTGATTTTAATTTTTACTAATTTAAAATAAATTAATGTTTCGTTGGGTAAATTATAGCGATTTGTTTAAACATTTGATAAGTAAATATTTTAATATATTTTATATTGGTTCCAAATTGATTTCTTCGTTGAATAATATATTTATTATTTTGCCTTCTACATACAAATTAAATAAAGATATTCCCTTTTGTGTAAATTACCTATAATGATTTGTTTTTAAAACATTTGAATATTATTCTGCCTTTCATTTTTGAACTTGATAAATAATAATTATTATAGCTTTTAATAATAAACTCATCATTTTGTGCCTTATATATTTATTTATTTATAATCTAAACTTTATGGCATTATTTATTTCATTTATAAATATTATTATATTTCCTTTTAATTTAAATTTGGTAAATTATACTAATTTTATAGTAGTTTAATTAGGGTCATTAGGATTATATTTTTCGATAATATTTTACTTAATTTATGTTTTCCAATTGGAGTGATAAATTTAATTTTATATTTCCTTTTAGATTATCTTCAGCTTTTATAGTTTTAAATTGTGTCGATTAAGATTATGAATTTATTGATTTATTTATGATATGAATTTAATGGTATTTTAATTAGGTCGTATTGTGTTATTAAGTGTTGCGTAATATGTCGTAATCAGATAGGTATTGCAACATATGGTGTAATAATGATGATACTAATCAAACTCTTCCATTTCAGATAGGGATCCTAGAGAAAGGATTCATTTCAAATTATTATTTTATAATTAACCATAAACTTCTTAATTGTTTGTGCTTCGCTTCTTTTGCATTTCAGATATTATATTAGATTTTATGTGCTTTCGCTTGCTTGTGTTTGTGTCTTGGTGGAGGGTAGTTAGAGATCATTCTTTATTATTTGAAATAGTAGATTGGTGTTTTTTATAATACGCTTTGAGTAGTATTCTAACAATTATTGTATGTAGTTGCGCTAGTGTGTGGCAAATAGTAGAATATATATATTATTATTTTATTTTATACTAACAATAGTCCTATCCTTTTCTTCCCTAATACAAATTGGGAATTGACTAATATTCTTATATTCGTATTTATACTTATTTTATTTAGTTGCATGGAATTTATCTTTAGTCTCTGCTGGATTTATGTAAGCATGCGTGCATATTACTATAATGTGTACTCATGTGGGTAGATGTAGCAGCGAATACTTATAAACTTAACAAACTCAGTCCAATTATCTCCGAGATTCGGTAATCGGTTCCCTTTTTCGTTATATTTCTAGGGAAGAGTCCAAGAGCTACCGTAGCGATTGCTCGTTAAGGCCTGTAACAGACGTTTTTCTGTGTGGATTAATTCAAATTAGGCGCGCGTCCGTCGCAAAGAAGTTAGTTCACACTGTCGGCGTTTGGGGGCGTTAGTAGTGAGGCGAGTCGAGACGGCGAACACAATGTAGGTACATCTGAAATAGCTAATGGCCGTCATAGCCGGATTATAAAATGTTCGGCGGTTCTGTTGAGGGAACCTTTCGAGGTTAAATCTGTGAAGGGAGAGGTTTCCCTCTCCGTGTGTTTTCTGATATTGAGCAGAACGATGTAATTGTGTACTAAGTGTGTGTCGGAGTTTAAGTTAAAGTGATTCTAATCGTTACCCGCCGTAAACAGAAGGTGAGAAATTTATGTCTAATTTAGTAAATCAATCGATTGTAATGTTCATGTGGGTATTTCGTATAGATTCTAATTTGCAACGCATTCTGAATCTTTTCAGAAGGGCGGGTACTAATCTGCGAGTCAAAAAAACCAAAACATTCTGTCAGGCGCAGCCGTGATCTTGAAGGTTAGCCATACGGGTTCTATACAAAGCGTTGAGACTTCAGTACTGCATTCTTTCGTTCGAGTATATTAAACTGAGGAGTTCATATTGCCGAGAGGGGCTGACGGAGGAGGTAATTGTGAGAAGCGGGCCACTTGAGGGAGGCTGCATAGTATCGAGTTATTCATTCGTGGAAGCATTCGTCGAGCTACTTTGAACGAGTTAAGTAATAAGCATCCATTTGATTTTGTCTTGTGTGTTCGGCGAATTCCATCTCCTTTTCATTCGTCCATGGGAAAATATCTGGTTGGCCTTGAACTTACAACACCCACGTACCTGTAGCCGTATTGTTTTCTAATTCATTAAAAATTTATGTACATCTTAAGAATATCTGATAATATAGATGATTTGAGTTGAACTTTGATTTAATAATTGATTGAGACAACCAGTAGTTAGGATTGTCTGCTATTGGGTTTCTATTGAGAATTATGAACGTATAGATTAATAATTCGGAAACTGTACCAATCTAGCCTTTTGTAATGTTATGATTTATCGAATGAAAACGTAAAGTAAAAATATGATTTATTGAATTTAAATTTATTGAAGTATAATATGTTTTATCCAATGCTTATATTGAAACTTGAATTTATTCTAGTCGTTAAGAGACGACGATTTGATATGTAATTTGTCTAAGCAAATGATTTTTCGTTTCAATAAAAGATTCATCTGTAGGTATTATTTTTATACTTTCTTTTATTTAGTATTTCGTAGAAGTTTCCCCGCTTGATGAGAGGAGATTTTCTTAAGGAACTCACTACCTGAGAATATTGAGTAAAGCTGGGCTGGAATTAAATTTCTTTTGTGTTGGATTAGACCAACAATAATTATACCTTTCAAAAGGAGTGGCCACAGGGGTTTGTTTGTCTGATAGTCGAAGACTTCTGGCAGACTCTCCCCGATGTATGGGTTCTGCTTGGCTTATCCAAGCTCAGCAGAATCCGTCACATAATTGGCGCCCAACGTGGGGCCTTTTGAAAGGGCGGAAAAAGGGCTTTTGAAGTTTCCTCCTGTCAAGCCGTGGGGACTGTGCGCAATTTTTGTAAATTTATATAATATAATCTTGTCTCTCTTCTCATTTTCGACGCGGATGTCCCATTAGTTTGTAAGGTAAACTATGTATTAATTATCTTTTGTACAAATGCATGGTGGGTGTGCTAAAATTTAACAATAGTGTGTGAAAAAATTGGTCGGTAAACAATAGAGGTCAGAGTTCACGGGGTGGGTAGTCCATTTTTCTGCTGAATGTTTATAAAGTTGTAACATAATATACCTACAGTAACAACTTGAAAATTTTTATATGTGGCAAGAACAATATTAATTGATTTTTTATTTATTGGAAAGTGAGTTGCAATAAATTATAAATTTTATTCTACTTTTGGACTTTTCCTGATTTGTGAATTTAAACTAAGCCTTTTGGTATCTCAAAAGTTAAAAAAAAAATCTTGTTTCTAAAGAGCATAACTTTTAAAACCGAACCCCATAAGAGTTTTTTTTTTTGTCAAACGGAGCACTCAATCTATTTGATTTGATTTCAGCTTTCACGATTTTTGTGACCTTCGGGACTTCTGTGAATCCATCACCCGTGTCCTGGGACTCAAGCCGTCTTCGGGAGCCGTTCCGCACCGATTGGCCTGGCCTTGCCGTGTCTAAATATCCACAAGGAACCCGGTTGGGTAATAATAGTAAACAATTATTTTCCTTTTTGTTTGGCACTTTCTATGTTCCATGTTTTTGTGGCCTGAGCAGTGTGCGGATTAAGGTTGTATGAATGTGAATGCTGAATACGTAGTGTGAGACTTTGAATAATTTCAGGTTTAGTTTTGATTTTTATTTATGAAACATTAGTGTAGGCGAAGAGTAAGCTGGTGCTCAGACAGTCGATCGCTTGGAGCCAACCTATCACGTTAGTAGTATATGTTGGAAATTACCTATTTAGGCGAGTAACCATGGAAGGAGAAAAATACTTAGAAGTAAAAGCGCCAGTTACTGATGTAGACGTCGGACCTAAGACGTCTGACGAAGGTGTCCGATATCAGGACGACATCGGCAAAGCAAGTGAGCTTGCCACGGTAAAGTCTTATGCTAGGAGAATACGATTAAGAGGGAGCGCGGGTCGAACTGCGTTGATGAAAAATAGTTTATCCCATGTAACTTCATTCCATGAGATGCGAGTACAGGCTAACCGTCGTGCACTGCGCGTTCGGTGATTCACCTGTAAGGGATTTTTGTATTTATGTAATGTCTTATTTAGTTTTAAGTTTGTACATATATTAATAAGTAAGAAACCGTTTCATATTAAAGATATTTTAAAGACAGATGTCCCAATGTAAAACGACCGATAGGTCCAATTAGATTATAAGTGTATATATTAGTTATTAGGTAGGTATAGTTAGGTTAAAATTTATTTATTTTATGCTATAATTGTAAATAGTGAATATTAGGCTAAGATGTCTCTGGAAGGGATAGAACGCAGTAAATGAGAAATTACGGTTTTATAGGGAAAAAGAATACAATTTAAAGTGAAGTTGGATACATAAATATGCATCTCTCAAGAGTACATTCGATCCAAACGACACTAGGGTATTTCGTTAATACCAAGCGAAAATCAGAATTCGGTCGACGGGGAAACTCTTACAACTCAAATATGTAACCCTAAAGGGTACATGAGCGAAGAAGATTAGGCCCTTTGTTAAGAAACAAAAAAAAATTAGATTTTTCCTTTAAGAAAAAGGTTGAGGTATTAGTTAATGAAGAGAGAGGTGCGCGTGGTGTACCTATCTTAAAACAGGCGACTTATAGGGTCGAGTATTACGCGAATGAATGATTGTTTACGCGAATATGTAGCTCTTACGAGTGCATTAGTGAAACAAACATGGCAAAGGTATTGCGATAATACCGAGTCGAATACCGTATTAGGAATGGAAAGGAATGTAATGTAGTGGAGGAAACCGAAAAGTGATGATGTTTGTTCATTCATAATATGTAACCCTGCGAGGGTGCATCGGAATGTGAACTGGTCACCTACTAACAAGTTATTCGAATATGTGAAAGATAGTTCTACGCTCCCAATAGAGACCTAGCGAATTAGTTTGTGGGCGCATTAAGCAATCTCACTCTGTCTGGACGTTATAAGTTAGGTGGTGCCTGTGGGATTGAAAGTTGAAAGAACGGTTGGCGCAGTGAAAGTAAAAGGTATGAAAGGTGATATTAAGATTTAAGGAGAATGAATAATTGTGAGATGTCTGTAGCGATCTTGTTGAGTGATGTTCAGAGCGCAGAAATAGAGGTTCTGGAGTAGTGCCTGCGTAATAGCCTTATTGAATGCAAAGGTTTTCGTCGCAATTGGTGAGGTCCGATTTGTGCGGATTGGTCTCGGAGGTTGCCGAGTGTTGGGACCGAGTGGTCTTTGTAAAAAAAAAAAAAAAAATATACCTATGATGTTAAATTACTCTAAGATCGATTACGATCTAATAAAACTTATGTATGTAAATAATTTTTGTAATTGATTGGATATTCCACCCATAGAGGGTGATTTGTGATATAAATAATTTTAATAATGTAGTAATAATTATCTGGTTAAAGATATTTTATTGAGAAATTTATAACTATGTTTATTTTGTTTGTTGCTATTTTTATATGAAACCCAGTAAATTGAAATGTTTTCTTTACGTAATGAAAAAAGAAAAAAAAATGAGTTGGTGGAGACTTTGATCTTGAAATAATTTTTAATATTCAATCTTTCTGCTTATACAAATCCTGGAATGATGAGTTTATCGGTTCCGGTTGGTGTGTGGGTGTTGTATCACATGGAAAGCTGGGTACGAATATACATTCGTGGTTCTTCGGAGTAGCGGTGGTAAAGAGTTGACGTCGGTCATCTCTTTCCAAAATTTAGGTGGGGATTTTTTTATGATTTTTATACCCACTGTCCAGGGTTCAGTACTCAGTATCTTAGGAACCTCTGCGATCTTTAAAAAATTTATATGGCGCCCATTTATAACAAAATAGTTTAATTTGAGATGTAAGTTGAGTTAGTCGGCAATTAGCTCTCCGTTGATCCATTGTAATGGCTGGTTAGGTGGGTCTGCGTCATATAGGATGGAGTAGGGGAGGTCGGTCGCGGCGAATCGCAAGACGATGGTTTTTGGGGAAAAATAAATTTCAAAATAATGGTTTTCAAATTTCTTTTTTTGGGTGGGAGTGTATTGTAACAGACGTTTTTCTGTGTGGATTAATTCAAATTAGGCGCGCGTCCGTCGCAAAGAAGTTAGTTCACACTGTCGGCGTTTGGGGGCGTTAGTAGTGACGCGAGTCGAGACGGCGAACACAATGTAGGTACATCTGAAATAGCTAATGGCCGTCATAGCCGGATTATAAAATGTTCGGCGGTTCTGTTGAGGGAACCTTTCGAGGTTAAATCTGTGAAGGGAGAGGTTTCCCTCTCCGTGTGTTTTCTGATATTGAGCAGAACGATGTAATTGTGTACTAAGTGTGTGTCGGAGTTTAAGTTAAAGTGATTCTAATCGTTACCCGCCGTAAACAGAAGGTGAGAAATTTATGTCTAATTTAGTAAATCAATCGATTGTAATGTTCATGTGGGTATTTCGTATAGATTCTAATTTGCAACGCATTCTGAATCTTTTCAGAAGGGCGGGTACTAATCTGCGAGTCAAAAAAACTAAAACATTCTGTCAGGCGCAGCCGTGATCTTGAAGGTTAGCCATACGGGTTCTATACAAAGCGTTGAGACTTCAGTACTGCATTCTTTCGTTCGAGTATATTAAACTGAGGAGTTCATATTGCCGAGAGGGGCTGACGGAGGAGGTAATTGTGAGAAGCGGGCCACTTGAGGGAGGCTGCATAGTATCGAGTTATTCATTCGTGGAAGCATTCGTCGAGCTACTTTGAACGAGTTAAGTAATAAGCATCCATTTGATTTTGTCTTGTGTGTTCGGCGAATTCCATCTCCTTTTCATTCGTCCATGGGAAAATATCTGGTTGGCCTTGAACTTACAACACCCACGTACCTGTAGCCGTATTGTTTTCTAATTCATTAAAAATTTATGTACATCTTAAGAATATCTGATAATATAGATGATTTGAGTTGAACTTTGATTTAATAATTGATTGAGACAACCAGTAGTTAGGATTGTCTGCTATTGGGTTTCTATTGAGAATTATGAACGTATAGATTAATAATTCGGAAACTGTACCAATCTAGCCTTTTGTAATGTTATGATTTATCGAATGAAAACGTAAAGTAAAAATATGATTTATTGAATTTAAATTTATTGAAGTATAATATGTTTTATCCAATGCTTATATTGAAACTTGAATTTATTCTAGTCGTTAAGAGACGACGATTTGATATGTAATTTGTCTAAGCAAATGATTTTTCGTTTCAATAAAAGATTCATCTGTATTATTTTTATACTTTCTTTTATTTAGTATTTCGTAGAAGTTTCCCCGCTTGATGAGAGGAGATTTTCTTAAGGAACTCACTACCTGAGAATATTGAGTAAAGCTGGGCTGGAATTAAATTTCTTTTGTGTTGGATTAGACCAACAATAATTATACCTTTCAAAAGGAGTGGCCACAGGGGTTTGTTTGTCTGATAGTCGAAGACTTCTGGCAGACTCTCCCCGATGTATGGGTTCTGCTTGGCTTATCCAAGCTCAGCAGAATCCGTCACAGGCCCTATTATGAAATATTCTATAATAATTACTAACCTTTATTTTATGTATTGGGTGCATGCTTATTTATTTATGTATACCTTAATCTATGTGTGTTTATCCGCGAATTAGTCTAACAAGCACAGAGATTCAGCACTTGTCTAGGCCGGCTGAAATCGAAATAGGCGGGCCGTTGGGGGCCTATTTCCCCCTCCCCCATTAGGGGGGGGGGGTGTGGTGTAGATAGAATTGTAGAATTTGAAACTGTGGTGGTGGTAAATAAGTAGATTTTGAATCTTTATTTCTAATAACAGGCAAAATTCTCTCTGTACAACGGATTCACAGCTGACCAGAATTATTGTTCTTAAAATTCGAAGGGCAATCGTGAAAGATATAATTATTTGTTAGAAGACTAATAAATTATTTGCAGAATGACTATAATCACGATGTGACGAGAAATTGTGCAATATTTATCTATTTATTTTATATCGCTATTATTGCAAATTAAATACAAATCAAGGAAGAAATATTATTTAAGTACCTAATCATTATTTAAGTATGATTTATCATATTTTATTTCATAACTAATCAGACTATTTTATGTTTCAGGATTATCCAGTTGAACAATAAATCTCTATTAGACTAAAACCACAACGTTTGGGTCCTTAGGTTAGTTTCTAGACGATCACGATATGGCCATTTCGTAGACGGATGTTCTAGGTTTTCTAGATAGTTTTCAGATACAAGTAGAATAGAGCTGACAACGTCATATTCAGCTTAGGATTATTCTATAGCAAGATTTAGTAGCCCCTAGCTTTGCAGATGGTCTGCTTTGCTCGCAGGGCTTAGGTAGTTGCATAAATATGGTGCAATCGATAGTTTAGGTATAATGGGGTTGCGACATATAGTGTCATAGTAGGTTTAGGTATAGTAAAGCTTAGATTTAGCTTAGATCTAGTTAGGTCAGCTTAGGTAGAAAGCCTCTCGTTAGGGGGGGCTGTGACACTATGTAAGATAAAGAGTTGAACAAAGATTTACCTATTTGTTTATTTCATACTAGCTTTCCCGACAGACGTCCGTCCTGTAGTCAGTACTAAGAATATTGATTTCAAATTTGTAATTAATACAAAAATACGTTTTAAATATTTATGAATGTTAAAAAATCATTTCTGAAAGCCCGAAAAAAATCTGCGTAACGATATTTTTATGTCAATGGTTGTCAGGTAAACAATAATTTTGTTGTTATAGAATTTTTCATAGAATGATGGCATTGGCGTCGCAAGAAATCCGTTCCATACTTACATTAATATCATATTTTAGATTATTTACTATGCATTTTTCAACTTTTTATTAGTTCTTTTGTTATCCGGAGCGAAGAAGAATCAAACATCGGAAGAATCTGTTCAGCCGATCTCGAGTTATAAGTGTTCCCACTAACCCGATTTTCTTTTATTATAGATGAGTCAATGAAACTTTGTTGTTTCATGATATTTATGTCTGATCCAATATTTAAAACGTTTAAATAAAGAAACGATTTTCTATCTCTATCCTTTTGTGTCATTATAATATTATATTTTGATACAAAGAGTACCATACCATATTATATTTTGATACAAAGAGTACCATACCAAAAAAAGATACAACGTATTTAATGTCCAAATATTATGGGTTGATTACAATTATTGTAACGTGGGTCACCCTTTGACTCGTTAAAATAAGACATATTATGAGCGAAGGACCAAAAATTGCAGGGTTAATGGAAAACCATCGTATAGGTTTCCATGGGTGAGTAATTCTTTTGTGAACAATTCTAGAAACCGGGCAATACTCGGGATTATTGGAGCGGCCGTCAACAATGGAATAACGGTCCTATACATCTACTTACATTCAAGTAGGCATAACGTAAGCGTTCCTGTAGATAGGCAGACATAAACCCATGATAATGTCAAACTTTTTACATGATATTTTTTGTCTTAGTAAGAAAAAGTTTCCGTCAGATCAATTCTTTGAAATTTGGATTAGATTTGTTAAAAATACCGTGTGTCGTACGGATACCAAGCTCTAATGCAAAGAAAAATCTAACTTTAAATATTACCTACTAACAAAACTTTTATGAATTTAAGTTTTTTTACTTCGCTCATACATTTTATTTTACATGGTGTCTTGTTTATCATGGTATCAAAGCTACGCTTAAAGGCAATAAACGTAGAGCTTACACTGTCTCTTTCGCTCTCATTATTTACTGCAGGCAGTAAAGGGATAACCATATAATGCTTTGTACTTAACTCACACCATGTCCAAATCCCCCAGCCCTGTTTCGAAGGAACGGAACAAGGTGTGAGAGGGTCTTTCTCGTCTTAGAGACCCTGATAGAGGGTAAAACAGCGCTCTCCTCGGTGAGCTGTAATTCGGCATCCTAAACTCATATTCCAGCCAAGTTCCCGATGGGTGCGCAGGCGTATATCTTCGTTCGTGATGCGGTAGTAACGGCTTCCAAAATTCGTTTTTAATATGACAGCTTTCGATTTACACTACACAGTTGATGTGATGTGTGGTTTTGACAAATAATATTTACCTATCATTATTCTGGGTACGTAACTCACAAGAAACTTATTTATAAAAGCATTTTCTGTTCAACAAGCTTATGCAGGAGCCTAAAAGGGTTGTTTGTTTTGAATGTAAGCTCATGCGTGAAGTCTTATTTCACAGGCTCGTTATTTTACACATTTCTCTTAAGAGCAAACCTTCCTTTTATCACTACAGTATGGGAGTAACATAAATAATTAATTAAAATACGATCGATAAATTAACACATAAAGTGCGAGTCCAATCTTTAATGCAAAAGCTTCGGGATTAAAAGATTTAGTTTGAAAACCAGTGACCCGTTTGAATGGATGATGAAGGAAGGTTGTACGAGGGAGGCTCTATGAATGACCGATGGGGTGGATGGGTGTCGGCTCCTGAAGAATGGTTCGAGAGCTAAACCCCTTCTATCCTACTTGTTATATTTATTACAACTCGCTCCTCTTAAAAACCCATTTTATCACCTCACCTCAAATTCTCTCACGCACATCGATGTTTTCTGCGTTGTTTATTGTGAGTACTTTCCAATACATTTAAATTTTATTTTATTTCATTGGAACGACGCCGACGCCGACGATCCAAACTCAAAATGAATTCAAACATTTTTTTAACCCATAGTTATTCGCATTATCTTCAAAACTTATTCCAGAAACCTTCGCTTCATATTGCTTAACATCGTTGAGATCCATTATCTTTCTAAAAAGGAATATTTTAATGAACTAACGTGGAAGGTGCCTTTAATTGATTTTTTATTTTATTTTTTGAAATTAAACTTTTATTAAATAAATAAATATACACAAGCAAACAGAAAGATACAATAAGAAACTTATTTACACAATATTTTACACAGAAACAGTGCAACAAATGAGCGGAACCCGTTAAGTCATTTAAATGACTTGTCAACAGGTACCGCTCACTTCCACTCTCAGTTTCTTCCTTCTTCTGCAGTTTCAATCCTGGGATTGGTTTGCAGCAATAGCATTGGATCTCATTCTCCATTCCTCTCTGTCCATTGCAGTCCTCTTGAGCTCCTCATATGAGGAGCAGCAGACGTCGGAGTACACGTCTTGCAGGAACTCCCGTCGCGGTCGTCCCCGAGCGTTTGACCCCTCGGTCATCCCCTCCATGATGGTGTGTGGAAGACCTTCTTGGCGGATTACGTGTCCGATCCATCTGGCACGTCTTTCGGACAAGGTCTTGAGCAGGTGCCTTCCTCCTTCGATTCTTGTGAGAACAACGTCATTCGTGACGTGGTCTCTCCAGGAGATACCCAGCATTCTTCTATAGGACCACATCTCGAAGGCTTCAAGTCTCCTTTTGTCTCTTTCGGATAGGCACCATGTCTCGCAGCCATACATCAAGATACTCCACACATAGGTCTTGGTGAGGAGCATTCTAGTTCTGAAGTCAATATTGTTGGACTCGAGTATTTTTGATTTTTTATTAAATGCGAGCCTCGCTTGATGTATACGGCTGTCGACCTCGCTCTTAGACCTCCCGTCCCATGTGATCTTACTACCGAGGTAGACAAACTCTCTGGTGTTCCCCAGTGGGGAACACCACTCTCAGTTTACCGCATCATAATATCCACTTACATATCTATTTAATAGTGAGGTGGTTGATAGACCAGCGGTTACGACGCCGGCTTTCGCACTGTTTCGTGCGGAGGTCGTGGGTTCGAATCCCGGCCGTGTCGACCATTTTCCGCTTTCACGACACAAGCATTTGCTTACTGTGAAAGATGTCAAAAGTGTATTTGTGTTCACTTCGAGTGAGCACAGATTCATTATATATATAAAAAAAAAAAAATAGTAATTATACTATGGTTTGGTTATACATACATATATATAAATATTTTGTATTTTTTATAGTCTATATGAATGGTTCGAGATGTGGTGTTAGAGGTGTATGCTTCGAATATCTTGGACTGCGAGGAGGACAATTCGTCAACACTGAACGAGATTGGTATAGTTGAAAGACTCTCGGCTCTTTGTGTCGGACGGGTTCCTTTGGGCACATCGCTAGGCGGGACTCCAACAGCCTTACGAGTCTTAGAGGCGATACAATTGGCGCAGTGCAGAGAGGATTGGAGAAGCATCGTCAGGGATGCGGAGACCAGTCTGGCATTAGGTCACGACTTTCAACAATGAAAAAAAGCGACCAAGAAGAAGAAGTGCTCAAATTTATCACAACTTTCATCCTTTGTCTGTAATCGAGATATTTACCTTCTTGAAAATCTTCTGCAGTGTTTATTTTCCTCCATAATATTTTTTTAAATGAATAAAACGACATTTTGATCAAAGGGTAAAAAATTAGAAAAGGTATAAAAGTCTTTATATTCTTGATAGAAAATACTAAAAACCTTGTTTTAGTGGGTAATCTTGAATAAATCAGGTACTTTCAAGGTATTAAAATATATAATTTTATTTATAGACATTTTTATGACGACCAAATGACATGAATTTGGTTTTTAATATCCGCAAAAGGTTATTATATAAAATAAATGTTGAATAAAATATCTGTTTTATTTGAAAATTTAAACACATAAAACCAAAGGCTAAAAGTAGCGATAGTGCGGAAACATTTTTACGACATTGTCAATATAACAAAATACATTATGGGATAGGTAATAACGCATTGAAAAAAAAGAAACAGTTAACATGTCGTATTAGAAATATTTAGAACGGTGCAAGGCAACCGACTGGTACAACGCTGTAACCAACAATAATTATTATTAGTCCCTATCGATAAGTTGCCGAACTTAAAAAGAAAATAACTTATTTTCAATCGAAAAGAAAGTAGGTAAGTGTCTTGTGTTTTTAGTAAAGAAGTTTTAATCGTTTTCCCATACTTGTATTTGTGGACACATTTGTTCAGCTGCTCTTGTGATAAACCATCATTGGCGTAAATGAGAAGTAAACGCAATCTCTTTCATATTTTCATTCAACAGCAATACGTTCCGTATACATTGTCTCCCATTCTTTGCACTTTTGACTTTTCACAACACGCCTTTGATATTATCGGTCAGCGTCAATCCAGGTTGCGCAAGTTCCATTCATTTCATCGCATAGATCTTTCTTTCTTCATTCATTCTCTCAACATGCCTGAACAACCTCAATTTATTCATGTTACATTCTAATCACTATGCTTAAAAAAATCCACATTAGTATATGTATAGATTTCATTTCTACGTCATGTATACCGACTTACAGATTTTCGTCTAAGTATCACTCCCATAATACATCATGGACGCTATCCAGGATTGCATTATGCATAAATTATTTGGATTTTAGAGCATGTTTTAATTTCTCATAAGTGCCGACCCTGGTACCAGGCAGTTTCTTTATTTCAATCTCCTTATCAGACGTTCCATCTCGACATCCAAATCTAGTGAAAAAAAGAAATACAGTTCGCGAAAAAGAAAATTTAATCTTATATTTGATTAGTTTCCATGTCCATATTGTTGAAATAATCTACTCCTTAAGATCCTCCCAAGGATTCACGTGTAGCATTCAGTGCAACTCGTTAAATTGTTAGTTTACCGCCTGAATCCGACATTAGTTTTCACTGTTTATGGATTAAGTCTGCGTTTAAACTAAGGATTATACTACTTTTATTAATACTGCATCGGACCAAGTCTCACTATAACTGTAATATTCGTGCGCGGTGACTATTCAGCTAAAACCATTTATTTATTTATTTAATTCAGTGTACACATAAACATAACAGATAACAGAAACATAAAACATTTCACTTAGGTACATTACAACCACAAGCATTGTACCAATCAGAGCTTCTTCTGGTATACATAAGGGGTCAAGCTACTGTGTCCTTTTTCCTAATTCATTAGGAAATTGCAACATTTTCATTTTTTTTATTCGTATACCTCCCCATTTTCTCGTCCTTTTCATCAAAACGAAATCAGCCGGAGAAAATTTTGGTACCTCATTTGAAAAAGTAGGCATATTATTTTATTATGATCAGATTAAATTTCGTTATGCATCTCTTTGTGACCCCACTCAGAGGCATAGAGAGACAAGAGCTCTTCATTGCGCTGGATCTTGCGCAATGTTTATGGCAATGTTTTATAGCGCAATATTATATTATCCTATTAACTACAATAATTTTTCACAATTCTTATTTTTTCCTATCATCTAAGTTATAAAAAATCGTTTTATAAAACAAATCACATAGGTTACCTACACTATTTCTGGAGAGAATGCCAAAAAAGTAAACGAATTTGAAAGGTTTGGAGCAAATAAAGATAGGACACATCCGCTTAACACATAACCATAATAATTAATATCTGATTGATGAACATTTTGCATTGGACGAAAGTGCTACGATATGCGGTTATATTTTTTGGTAATTTTCTCCAGGAATAAAGAATAGAGGTAGGTACTTACTTATCCAGTGTTTAAACAGTTCCGTCTCTTTCCATACTGTTAGGTGCAAATATTGGATAACGAAGGAAGATGGTTCAGTTTAAAGGTTTGACCCGGTGAATTATAATACTGGAATGATAAAGGTGAATTGGTTTTCACCTCACGTACATCTCCCGAAGATTGTACAGTACACTCCTGGAGGTGCGCGGGTAGGTACGGCTGCAGCTACGGAGGGACAAACTTGGAACATGTTTTGATTTTTAATCAGTGCTAAAAAATAAAACCTCCCCCTTTTAGGAGTAACAATCTCGTACAATGATAATATTATAGAATTTGACTATCGTATCATTACCCAAATGCCCCTTCAACCCTAAATAATATCCTCTATAGATATCTCGTATTCAATCGACAATCCACAGGACGAATGTTGAAATAATAAAAAAGGACAACTCGACAAATTTCTGTCTCTTTTCTTTGTGACAGTTTTTTTTATCCTAGTGAGGCGTTACCTTGTGTTTTTTTTTGTTTTTTAAGTTTAGTGTAACTGTTGATTAATTTTATGCATAGTCTTTTTCTTTTTCAGCCTTCGGTCATCCACAGCTGTCGAGGCCTCTCCTATATTCTCTATTTTTTCCTGTTGGCTGCGGTTACAGTCAGTTGTTCCTTCTCTCAGCGGCTTTATCAATCCATATTTTTGAGTTATTTGGACGCCACTATTATTTTCCTAGGATTAATGCCTCAAAATTTTAGGGGCATCTTGTTAAATTCTTCGTCGGACGTCCCTTTTATGATCTCTAGTTCACTATCTCAAAATTTGAGAACATGCCTTGCTTATTGCCACTTCAATTTGCTTTGGTTCTGTTCCTAATTGCTTTATTTCTTATTCTAGCTCTAAGGTTTTGTAAATGATAACAATTGTAATTTGTTCATTTGTGAAAAGGTATAAAAAACTTTTTCTTTTGAATCTTTTGGATTTACAAGTCATACCTTATGAAGTATTTGATATATTATGTACTTTAGTACTGAAAAAATGACGTATGTTTTGCGGGGTAAGAACGTTACGCATGTGTAAGTAGGTATGTTATAGTATTAATAAGGATATTTTAAAATGGCAATATTTTGATCCGTTGCCCAAATAAATATGAGTTTATACCTATAGAATTGTTTCAGAAGAGACTTATGCTTAGGAGTTTTTTAATTTATGATTACCTAACCTTGTAAAAAGGGAAGAAAAAAAAACGAAATGATGCAAATGTATAATGGTGACAAGATTCTGACTAGAAATTAACTAATTAAATAAATTGTTTTGAAAAGTTAAAAAAAATATTACTCATGATTCGAAACTTCATTATGATTGACATTTTATTTTGAGCAGAAATTAATAAAATTTATCACCATAGATAAATCGCGTTGTATCAACATTGGCATTTGGCGTTCAATCAAAAAAGACAAAGGTTAAATTTACTCCAAAAATTGGATATCATCAATCAAAAGATACCCCAGCTGTAAACCTAATGTTGGAAGAGTGGAAAGAGAATGAGAGAGAGAGAGGCGACAAAAAAGGTTGAAGCGGCGTGGGTGGGACCAACTTAAAAGAACACCATCAAAAGACCTAACAGATGAGTTCAAGTCTTTTTGTTTCAAGTCAAGCTCACTCCAACCAAACAGTTACTACTATGAAAACTCTGAGGCAAGCGCTTTTTTGTCAACGCCACGAAACTTTAAAAGACATATTATTATTTTATATACCTACCTACTTCGAAAATGTTTTATTTTTATCCGTTTGTTATGATTTTTTTTTGTATAATTTATCAAATATTATATGAAATACGATTTTTAAACAAAAAAATTTATAATACCAAATTTTTATGCTGTACTTATAACTTTTTTTTTAGATTCTGCTTATAAAATGTTCCAACCATGCTTTCAAATTGTTTTATTTACACAATATAAAGTTTTTTTTTGTGAAAGTATAATTAGTATTTTTTTTTTACATATAAACATTTTAAAAAGGACTGTCTTTTTTATTCCGAATCGATACCTATAGAAACCTGAAAGACTGGGTCATAAACTTCATGTAAGCATAGGCTTCACCTATTCTTGTGAGCATCTAGATATGGGCTTTAACAGTAACAAAATGCTTACCAAATTTTGAAATCAGTCTACTTCGTTCTGAATCTGATATAGTCTTGAATTTACAATTTTGTTACTCATTTTTTTATAAACTTACCGTTTGTTTCAGAGAAAAGAATATTATTCCCAGATAAAACCTACCTAAATATGAGGAGGTTATAGGAATATAGGTACGCAATGGATCGATACACCGCTTAAGTATTTTGGGTTATTGTCGCTAAAATGTTAAGAATTTTAATAATCCTTTTGGGTCCTAAAGGTTAAGATTGCTCGAACCTCTAAATATTTCAAGAATTCCTGGAGGGTTTCGGAAATAAGATTTCAACCCACGAATTAACATATTGAAAATTATTCGTTGAAAAAAATAAAAATTCCAATGTTAGAAAGATTTTATATTAAAAATTTGACTTATTTGAATTTATCTTGGTATTCATAATTTATGTCAATTGAGTTAGCCCTCTCTGTGATTCCCATTTATTGTTGTACAGCGAAATTTTTGATATCGTCCATCTATCTCGTAGGTGGCTGCATCTGCGGTCTTTTTACGCCTCTTGGTCTCCACTGCAGCATCTCTTCGCCAAATACAGACAATATTTCAACAAAGTCAAAGGCTCTTTCGTAGTCTACAAAAGTAGGTAAACTGAATTTCTTATACTGATTGTATTTCTCTTTGAATAATCTCAAGCTTTGCAGGTCAAACTAATGCTATGTTTCGCTAACCTGAGCGGAACATGGTCTGTTCTCGCGACCTGCAGGCATCTACCTATCTACTTTATATAACTCTTGTGAATAGCTTATAGGCATGTGTGGGATAGAAGTCTTATAAGACGGTAGTTAGCAAGTTTTGCACTGTCTCCCTTTTTATTAGTTTTGCATTCTTCTAATAATTCATGTAGATATAGGTTTGCTAAAAGTCGCTGGAGTAAGTCACTTGGTATCTTAAGCATCTCGGGTACATAGTTATAACATAATCCTCTCCAAGTGACGTTCCATTTTTTATTTTCTCTAAGGCACTGTCGGATTAAGGATAAAGTCACTATCGCAACTACACATCAGAAGGTGAAATGATTTAACAGGAATACATACAATATTGAAATAAAAAAAAGTATCGCTAGAAACGCATATTAGTAGAGATTTCAGAAACAATACCCAAAAACAGGCTACTGATTAATTATCATCGATGGTTTTCACAGGTCAACTTTTATAGAATAGCGAACCATAACTTTACTGGTCATTTTCATGCACTGCTGATCATAATCTGTAATATATTGAAATAAGTATAATATATTGAAAAGTTTTATATCATGTCGATCTGCCTTCATCATGATTACTACAGTTAATTACCTTGTATATTCACGTCGAGTGTATGTATTGATTATTTGTTTTCCATCTGTGAATTATAATGAATTATTCATTAGGTATATCGTATCTATTATAATTGTTCTAATGTTTCTCGTTATAAATTAATTAATTAATTGTGAATAATTGAATATTGGTATCATTATTCATACCTCATCGCATTTCAATGTGTGTATTCGTGCTTACACTTGTAAATTCATATTGAATTTTTTAAACATGTGCTCAATATTTCCTGTAGGAAAACACCAATGAAAAAAAGTGTTGAAGTTTATTCACTTCAACGTACCGTACCGATTCTTACATACTCGCGATATTCCGCACACGAACTATCCAGAGAGTCCAATCGGGTTTGTACGGAATGCTTAGAAATCAACCCCGTAGTATGGAAGCACCACAAACTTCATTGATAAAAATGCGAGGTTGTGAGGTAAAATTATGACACGGTATAGGGTTGAGTATAAGTAGCGCGTGGTATGAGCGTTTTATGCCGTAATTTTATTCGCGAACGGCTATACTAATTTGTTTGATTTTTATTTGGAAATAGTAGAAGTGCAAGGTAATTTTAATTGGTGACAAAACCAGGAATAATTGCGAGGAAAATAGAAAAACAACTATTTAGTTTTCCCGTACAAAGTGTTCCTATCAGTCGAATGTGCACAAGGTATTTTTGGTTGTGAGTGACTGAAAATGAAGTAGATGGGAGATATTATGACATTTTCCTGGTAATCTTGTCAAAAATAAAACAGCGATTCTGTGAACATGTAGATATGTCTATTTATGTATTTCAATTATTCGTATTGTATATTGAGTTATTTGTCCTTTGAAAATAAACAACAAGAAAAATGAGAAACGCATTAGCATTTTCTTTTGTCAGCGCGTTTATCTTTTCTGAAATCCATAGACAGTGAAGTCGTAAATGCCGGCCATAAAGGCGGCATTCACGTCTCGTGCGGCATTGAATGGAATGACTTCTCGTAAAAATGCAGTTGCAATTAAACGATATTACGGTCAGAACCCACCACACTTAGAAATAGACACGTATCAAACCCATTCTAAGAACTATTAAACTTTGAGACAGACTCTCATAAACATATTTTTCGTCATATTTTTGTCTTGATTTGTTCGTCTAACTACTTACTTCTTTCATTCAACAGAATCCATACCACGCTAAGGGCCTTTCTCGGGATTCCGATCCAAATCAAGTCTTAATAACGATGTCACTATGAAATTTAGATTTTGAATTTTAAGCGTAAAAATAGTTCCAGGTAAGTCTATGTTGAATCCGGTATTGCTTTAGGAAAAATAGTATTAAAAAGGATTCAAAGTGTGGACGGTAGGTAGGTATAGATTGAAATCGGAATTGAATTTCAAGAGTATCCACGCAGAACCTCGGAGTTTTCACGACCGAGCGAACAATTAATAAAATTTCCTTTATTATAATATGTAATTGGTTTGTTCGTTCGAAACTCGTTATTTTCGTTGAAACACTTACCCCTTACGAAATATTTTTTATATAAGTATAAAATAATATGACAAAACTAATCCAACTACGGGAAATGTTTTCAATACTTATATAATTTGTCTCTAAGTCGATAGTTTCTATGACAATAATAAAAGTAGTCGCCGGGAAATATGGAATGTATAGGAAAATCAAATAATTCATGACGCTTTTCTGTATCTTTTGTCTTTCTATGGTTTTGTTGCTAGTTACGTAATAGTTTGCCAGTAAAGACTTATAATAATAATACCTATAACATTTTAAATTCAAAATAAATATTGAAAAAGTAAGAAATCCACAATATAGTAATATGAATTCTCGTTTAATTAAATAAATTTACTACTTTAACACGTGGATTGATTTTGTTTTAAAAAAAAAAAACTTTGAAAAGCAGTAACATAATCCATTTCTCATCATTTTAGGTGAATATCGGTAGCATTAAAATTCATGGTAACCTCTGATTGTTGGTAATAAATTTTAATTAAATTATCAACTAACTCATTCTATAAAACTTAAACAATATAAGTACATACCTATACACATAATAACTTTAGCTACCTACTCATCTATCAAGCTTATACCGTTTAAAAAAATATTATGATTTAGATAGACCATTATAATATCAGAGTTAATTTGTTTTTGAATGGACCGGAATAGGAACGCTGGAGGAGTTATTCCAGCTGGCGCGGGACCGAGAAGCCTTCGCAGAATTGGTTACATCGGGGAGTCCTGATACGGCACAAGAAGAAGATGTGCCGTATCATACATAATAATATAATTGTTATTTCAAATCAACGAGAATTGTTATGCTTTGAATAGTTTATTTTATATTATAATGTGTGTACTTTTGGCTAAATCCTTTTTATTTTAAAACTAAATTTATTTTATCAAAGGATTTAAAAAATTCAGCAAACAAATTTCGTTGGTATTTTTTATACAAATTAAAGAATAACAAAGCAATGTTTATCATCGAATTGGAATAAAAAGAAACGCCTCGAAGGAGAGTAACGTATGTATGTAGGTACTGTGTTGCTGCTATTTTATATGTCCCCCAGGCCAACTTGTGCTTTTTGTTTTGTTTGAATCCGAATCATTTTGTTCTATTGATCTAAGGTTTTACTATTTCGTTGTTGGTGATGTGGCGATAGCCATAAAACCCATCGTTCAGCGTTATGGTCCACGAGTGCCCCTTCCGATACCATCAGCTCTAACCTTGGCACATCTCCCAAGCAGCACAATAAGTTCTAGAAAGGTCGTAAATATATTGCGGAAGGCTACAAGAGCTTTTGAAAACCTTTTACATAACTTGGGATTCGTATTATCTATTCTTATCCAATGAATATTGTGATTCTCTAAATTTCCTAAACTTTACATAGGTACGCACGTTTTTTTTTTTATATTTTATCGCTTAAAATAAATGCTTTTAAAATAATTGAATCCAGTAAAAAAAAGTTACAGTCAACGGTGGGGCAAACAGACAACACAAAAAGAAGAAGGATTATTTTTATGTAACCTTTTATTTTTTCGTTGCCTCCCCCAGGCTTTTGAGGTCAGCTTCCTGACATCTTTCTTTCTCATGCATATCACTGGTCACATGTCCATAGATAGCATGGTGGTCTGTTTTTATAAGAAAGCGCGATGCCAAGAAAATCATAACATCTCAAATATAAATTAAAGTCGGGTTAGTGCAAACACTTATAACTCGAGATGGCCTCAACAGATTCTTCCGATGTGTGATTTATTGGATTCTTCTCCGCTCCGGATAACAGAAGAGCTATGTAATAAAAAGTTCAAAAAAAAAAATGGATAAGAAATAATATAAAATATAATATTAAAATTAGTATGGAACGAATTTCATACGACGCCGTCTTTGAAAAAATCTAACAACAAAATGATTGTCTTCTGCACCTGCACCCTCTCATTCTCGCACACGTAATTGCCACTCTTACAGCAGCCCATTTCACTTACTTCGCCGTTTCGGGCGTTTAAGAAATTTTTCATACAAAGTCAACCAAATTGCGCGCATATAATTATATTCTCGCGTTGATCCCGCCTGAGCTTTGAATACGACTGAAATATGGACGTTTTAGAATTAATATTTTAATGTTTTTATTTAGTTTGTTTATTTTTGTTTCTGGAGGCGCAGTGCACAATGATCGGGGCGCCTCTGGTTAGGGCCAAAGGCTCCACAGGACAACGTCTGTCGGAAAAGCTAGTACAACATAAAACAAATTCTGTTTATAAAAATAAGAACCATTAACTGTCAGAGTTACAAAGTTTAAAGCACTTAGGTATACTAAAGATAACTTAATAATCTTTTAGAATTAAGTTCTATTTTCCTTCCCAACTATAACATTTTAGTGTGTTGAAGTTTATTATTTTCTTTCAAAGTTCACGCTTGGCTTTAAGAAGACCTCACCATCTCTCTCTCATCACTAACAATCTGTAAATAGCGAGGTATTTAAATAGCGTACATAATGTAGCGATCTCAGACACAATATTATGAGAAAGCAGCTAAGTCGAGTTACAAAGCGTTTTCAAGTTTTCGGCTTTGTTTAGATTAAGAGGCGGGTCTGCTTCTTTGGCTCGGAACAACGCAGCGTTGACACGCCGTGAGATGGGAACATGAAACATTTACACTTACTCAGCGCACTTTACTTTGAACACTTTTGTACCCTTTTACTTTAACCTTTAATCTTTTTTTCAAATTTAATTTTATTTACGAACAAATTGGCTGGTAGGTCAGATTACAGTGAACCTATGTATTGCAGCATTTCATGGTTAAAATCGAAAATTTTGTAATAAGCCCAATTATTTAGGGTATATTTAATTTTATTTAGGATTTAATAAAACAGATTTTTAATTCATTTGCCAAACAATTGATGAAAAAAGTCCTATTGGGTCTTTTAATTGCAGAATACTTCTATACTATTTGCGAACAATCCATTGATTAGCGCATGCATTTTGAACTACGGTTTTGAGGCCACTCAAAAACTCCAAGTAACACAGCGATCGACGGAGAGAAGGATTTTAAATTTTAGTCTGAGAGACAGGAAGCGAAATGAATGGATTAGAATAAAAGACCAAAGTTACCGATGTATGTATGTAACTCATAAAATAGCGTCACTGAAGTGGAACTGGTCCGGCCATGTAGTAAGAAGAATAGCCGATGATAGATGATGGACCAAGGAAATCCTGGAGTGATTGAATGAGAATTACTGGTCATAGAAATAAAACCCAGGTTAAACCACAGTTGAAGTGGTCTGTTGATAATATTAGGAGAGTGGCCAGCAATCAATGGCCTAGAATAGCAAAAGACGGAGAATCGTGGTAGTCGAGAAGGGAGGCCTAATACTATGTCCTTGATGGAGTGAAGGCTGATTATGATGATTTTGAACTAAAAAGTATATATAAAAAGTGTTTTATAATGAAATTCATCACTCATTATGGATGTATCTAAACAAGTAACCGAAACTCGAAATAAGAAATAAAGAACAAAATTTCGAAAAAATAGGAAAAGTCTTAAAATCACCACGGTTCTGCTTTATCGATCATTCACTGTTATTTTAAACTATTGTTCGTTGCAATATAAAATTCGTTCACGGGAAAATATACCTTAACACTCCGAGTAAGTAACGTTCAATTCTGCATACCAGCAATTGGTGGTTTGACAATTTCACATTTTCATTCTGTGTATTTTAAGTTTTCTCTTCAAACACACCTTATCAATGGGTAATGCATGCTTTGTGATAGCTCCTTTGCGGTGAGATTGGGAAATCTTCCAGCGATTACTTCTTCTGGCACTCTGCATTTGTGCTATCTACTTTTATAAAATGTGCATCTTTTGAAAATGTGAAATAACTATCTACAATTCCAACTATCATTATAGCTATGTTATTCTTAATCCAACTGCTCACAGGTATGAAATAAATATATGTATCGAAATAGGATGAAAATGATTCGAATCACTTCGTTACTGATGGCCACTTTGATACTGCTTTATTATTTTAAAATATGATTTATTCAATTTCAAAATCGTAAGTGCTCATATAAAAGAAGAGGAAGAAATTTTCCCCACACCATGTCAAATTCTTGCGCAATACTTATGACCTCCTCCCACACCATGTCCAACTCACTCAGCTCTGCCTCGAAGGAACGTAACACGGTATGAGAGGGTCTTCCACGTCTTCGAGATCCTGATGGGAGGAAAAACAGCGCTCTCCTCGTCCAACTGTCACATTGTACGTAGGTACATACTATTATTACCTATTAGTCAATGAAATCCGTTAAAACCTAGGTAGGCATCTACTTTTGGTTCAAAATAGGTACTTACGAGTATACTTGAAGTCAATTAACACTCCATATTATAAAATTCTCTTGAATAAGTTCCTTCAGGTGAAAAAACTGGAACCTATCAGGTAAATACAATTATTACCTACATGAATTATTATTCAGTAGCGATTAAAAAAATACATTCAATTTATTTCTTTATTCTTAAACTCGAAATCTTATGTAATGAAATGAAAAGCTGATTTTTTCGTTACATTTTAAGCTTCTGTTTATGTTTCGAATAAAATCATAATTGAATTTTGAAAATATCTTCAAGCCATTCTATACAGACGTGGACTCGTAGTATATTGACCTACGAAAACTCGTTTCCATCGAACAATATACAGCTTTTTATATAGGTACTTCCCTATTACATCGATAGAAAGACATTGCCAGTGGTGTATTGTGTGGGTGGGGAAGCTATCTACTATATAGAGTTTATGTATTTAAATTAAAACATCCCATGATATTAAATGAAAAATAAATTAAATACCAAGGTAAATATTTATTTTTCAAATAACAATTTCACCGCTGACGGAAGCTTTCCGCGGTTATTTTTATTATTACTCGCTGTCACACTTTGAAATATTTCATTTTGATTTTTTGGAAAATGTACACAGTGTGTTTTTTCTCCTCTTCTTCAACGAGCGCTCGGTTTTCAGTGTGTTTAACAGAGTCAACACTCTAAATAATATTTATTCTCCTGGGTCTTTCGGTCGGCGGACGAAAACTAAAAAAAAATCTGTCATTTGACTACTTTTTTTTTAACCATATGTGTACGATTCTTGTATGTTTTTGTATTCTTATGCAAAAAAAAAAACTAACAAAGAATGATAGGGTTGTTGAAAAATAAGTGCCGAGTGTTTCACCCAGATAATATTATTACGAAGAAAGACAACGATTAAAAATATTATGAGGCATAAACCAGCTTCTTAGCTAAAATCTTTAACAGTGATTCAGTATATCGAATGCTGCTTATGCACTGGGTTCCTAGAGAGCTGTTCTGACAAGACGGAAATCTTTCAAAATCTCTCATATTATAATTAATGAAAGTCGGGTTAGTGCGAACACTTATAACTCGAGATTGGCTCAACAGATTCTTCCGATGTTTGATTTATTGGATCTCTCTCCACTACGGATAACAGAATAACTAATAAAAAGTTGAATAAATGGATAAGAAATGATATAAAATATAATATTAAAGTTAGCATGAAACGGATTTCCTGCGACGCCAACGCCAACTATGAAAAATATATAAAAACAAAATTGAAAACGAAATATGGATATATTATTTAGATATTAGAAATATTTTAATGTTATTATTATTTTATTAGTTTAACTCAATCGAATTAATTATGTACCTACCTATTTTTTGTTTTTAGAGCGCAGTGTATAATATGCACATAATATGAACGGGCCGCCTCTGGTTAGGACCACAGAACAAGGTCTATCGGAAAAGCTAGTATTACATATACTATGTTTTTTGTTACTTCGGTACCTACCTAACAATATTGACAGTGTTCTACACGGACACATTCACCGCTGTTTTTAGCAGCACCGTACTCGAAGGAAACAGACCATTATTTTTATTTATTTACTTCTCCACCACCAAGGCACTTGGGAGAGTCAGAAACAGTACAACAACATAAAATAAGCATTAAATTAGCTCAGCAAACCGGCACGGTAATAATATTAAATTAAACCGATCAAAAAACCCATACACATTTAACAAAAAATATATTATTTTTTAACAAATTAAGATTGCATTGAAAAAAATCTTCCGAAATGATGGCAGCACTACTTCATGACATAAAATTCCTTTTCGAAACATGGTTGAAGTCATAAAGATACAATGACATTTGAGGAGGTTATACATGTATAACGTGGTTGGATGAATATAGATACCTACCTACATAGACATTTGCTTTCTAGTAATTTTAAAGGGGTGAACATTGAATGGACCGATCTGTGCATAAAAAACTCGAATTACAGAGTTCGATAATTCTTTTGAAATTTGAATTTGGAATGATTTGAAAGAAAAAACAACAAATCAAACAGGTTACATAAGTAGTGACTTTGTATTGAAAGTGGAAACAAAATGTGTAGATTGTTAGGCTAGTTCAATGAAGTTATCAGAAAATAAATTGAAATAAAAAAAAACAACACATAAAACACAAATTCGATACATTCTCACTCCTGAAAATATCGCCTGTCAAAACAATGGAAAGGAATTACATTTTTTTCGTCACAATGTAAACGAAATAGCAATAATAATTTATTCGATAAATTTTTTTCGACATTTTCATATTATTTGTCTGATGTGCTTGGGGGACATAATATTGTATACGTACGTAAATCATGTTTGAAGAAAAAATCAAAAGATTTTCATTGTATTTTGATGATGTTCGAGAAAATATATATATTTTTTTGCAACTTCTTACCAAATGCTGAAACATATTCAAATACTTTTATTTGAGGGCTATAATTTCTAATATATTATAGATATAAAACCATGTCGATAAGATATGAAAGGTGCGCAGTATTTTATAAACTTGATATCCTTAGATTTTCTTAAGAATTATCTCTCCAGTCGCTTGTTGTTTCATAGATTTTGAAAAGGCCTTCGACAGCCCACATAGACCATCGATATGGAAAATACTAAATCTGTATAGTATACCTCCGAAGATAGTTAAAATGGTGCAGTCTCTGTATGAAGACTCCAAGTGTAGCGTCAAAGCACCCACTGAATATTTTAGGATCACAATGGGAGTCAGAAAAAGCTGCGCATTGCTCCATTTAAAATTATTATTATCATGGAATTCTTCTCGTTGCCTCCCTATGCCCTTTGATTGATTGAGATTTTCTAAAATTAATCGTTAAGTTACGATTTGTTACAAAATTATACATTCTTATTTATCACGAATGTGTCCAATCGAACCTCGAGCCTTTTGTAGACGTGTATCACAAATTTTCTGTCCCATATTCGTTTAAAATATTCAAATTGAAGTACCCACCAAAAAAAGGAATAAAAATAATGGTTGAAATGAAAACCCCAACATCGAGTTTATAAAAAAAGGACGAGAGAGTGGGTATCATAAAATATTACATTTGCCCGTGACATTCTAAAGATCTACAAAAATTTATTCGTTCAATAAAACGAGGTATAGATCCACAAAATATTCAACTTCTTTCCGTCGTAAAACTAAAATAAACCATTCATATATTTAGTTTTGTGCGAATTTCCCTCTTTGAAAACTTTTCAGGTGACATCGAACTAATAAAACACTTACAATATGGCGTCGGTTTTTTTATCACATTACAAAGTCAAGTGTATGGGGGTCCCGAGAATTTTTATGTACAAAAGATACCATGAGTGACATACACTCTGTTTATGCTTTGAGTAGGGGATGTTTATGTTTCAAACACACTCCTTTATTATTAGGTACGACAATAGAAAGCAGAAAATAAGTTGTGTTTTTGTTGCTGCAATAAACAACTATTGATGGAAATGTATATATTTTATTGCTGATCTACTGAAATCTACATAAAAACTTGTCATATCTGTGATTTTAATATTATAATAAGCACCAAATTTATTGTTTTGAAATATTTATTATGATAAAAGGCTGTTTTTTATACTACGCTCAACCTTAGACTCAAGACAAGCAAAAACGAGCAAGAATTGATATCAAACAGTTAATGAATGGGGGATGACAAATAGCGCGCGCCAGAGTTCTAATATAAACGGTCAAGAGAGAATTCTTTATTTCTAGCTCTGGATCTGTGTTCCTATGATGTAAGCGCACCTTTATATTTCTAGTTAGAATTACTTTAATTTATTGTTATAGTTCTAACAAGATAGATTAGAATTCCAACTAATGAGATTATTACTAAACGACGTGTCTATAATTTCAACGTGTCAAAGTTTTTTTTAATCTTTACCTAGCTCTTGGCTTCTTATCAGAGTTACTTCATAAACGATATTTATAAACGATATGCGCTCTGCTCAAATTTGGGGGTAAAAAAAAAATATATTAAAAAAAAATGTATAAATTTGTTATTGTGAATGTATTTTTTTAATGTTTTTTATTACCTTAATAAAAATATTTGAATTTGAATTTGAATTTGATATTTTTATTATACTAGAGGTATTGTCACAAAATAATGAAGTTCTTATCAGAATCATTTAACTAATGAACAATTTGGTTCTACATAAACATAAATCGAACTATTTTATTTGATTAAATCGTTAAATCAATTAAAATGTTCGATTTTAAAGAATAAAATAATGCTGTTTCGAAGACAGGATTAGTGTGAATATTAGCTCAACAACTTTCCCCATTTAAGTTGGTGGTCAAATTCGTCAATATACCCGCCATTGTGGTTTAAATTTGTAAAAAAAAACACCTTTTAAAAATCTAACAATAATAAATATTGGAACAAACCATTACAGGCTAACGACCGTCTCCTACTACATAGAATACGGTCGTAAGCCCGTAGTGGTTTGTTCTATTTAAAAATCGAACATCACTAATGAATTTGGGCGTGTGTTCGATTTCTGGGTGAATACCGGGCGGCGGTGTACTGTCAGAGACGACTTTTTCTTCCTCAAATCACCCCACAGGTGGGCGACAAATTGTCGGATGACTTCTTCTTAACTGTCGGAAGTTTTCTCTCCTTCCAAAGTCACCCAGGTGGGCGACAAATTGTCGAAGAGTAATTCCTACCTTCTGGTCTTCTTCTTCGGTTCTCCTCTCGTGGTGCTGCTTCGTCTATCATCGAATCACCTATCTCAACTTGAAACTCTATGAAGACTTATTGAAAGATGTCTATAGCAGTCCACTCTGAGGTAGAACACCTCTGACAAGAAACAATAGGAAGCACAATTGTCTTAAGGAGTTGGCTAGCTCACCAAACTCAGAAATTAAAGAGATTTTCTTAGAGATGTATTTACTTTTGTTATGTAGCATGAGACTGTTATCACTGTAAACCAATGTAATGGTTTATTTTTATCTCAAGGGTTGTGAAGTCCGAGATTTGAAGAGGAGATTCTATAACAAATGTTTGTGAGATAAATACAAAAGCACAGATCACTTTGAATTATAGTTCGTTTTATTGCAGGATAAACACATTTATTGTTACAGCAAAGTATGACACAAATACATACACTATTTATAAGGTTTTTAGTGATTATTTTTGTGATTTAGTTATTATGGCAATTATTATTATTAAGTTACAAATTGTTTTCTGTCCTTTCACTGTATCAGCACTTTGTAAGGTTATTTTTAATTATGAAGTTTGCACAAGCGATACGAATATTGCGCGGGAGATGCAACACAAACGTAGTTTTTGATCTGAAGCACAAATAAACAAGTCGAGAGATCACTGTTTGAAATTGTAATCATTAATTAAATAAATGATACTATTAATTTTCGTAATCCCGAATATAATTCACGACATTTGATGTTAATAAGATTTGCGCGGCAACGACACCTAAAGACCGGAGGTCCTTGGTCCGCGGCTTGAGGCTTGTAGTCGTCGAATGCGTGCCCGTGCAGGTGAGAGGGGAGTATATATATTCTTTATGAAGGAGACGCGGGTAGTGCGGTGTTGTTGCATCAGCCGAGGGTAGTTTTTGAAAGTGGACTGTTCCAACAGTCAATTTGTCTTATAAAAAATGAATTTACCCAAACCGGAACATATTAATGAACCAATCACAGACCCGTATTCAATGGTCTCCTTATAAGGAGCGCAACCCACTCATATAGTCATGTGATACGACAACACACCCGAAAACTTTAGTGGTTGTCGGAAAGTTTAAGTAATAATTCTCTTTTGATAATATGATTTTATTTCAATATTATAGTAATTCAAACGATTTAAATTTTGAATTACGACAGTACTTATGATGAAGAAATGTAAATATGTAGGTATATGCCTGTTAAGACTTTGAGAATGTACTGTAATAAAACAGGTGTTTGTATTTTTAATGTTTTTGTGGATAAACTGGTTGTTGTTTTTTTTTTCTTGCATTGTCGTGGGTATAATTGAAGCCTTCTCCTACACACAAGCTTATAGCTTTAGTGGGAGAATAATAACGTAGATATTAAAGTGAATGTAAATTATTTTAAGAGATTATTGTATATGCATCAATTTATTGTTTAAATAAATAAATAAATAATAAAAAAAAAATAATTAAAATAATTATTAGGGTTTTTAGTTGTTACTTAGGGTGGGTTTCTCGATCGTTAGTAATAGCAAAGCGTTAGCAATAGCAAATTAATAGCAACTCTTGAGTCATTAAAAAATTACATTTTTTTATCATAATTTTGCATGATGAAAAAATGTTTTTAAGCATTGTAATGTTGTTATGCATGTTATTAATCGGTTACCATTTAATTTGACATTCCTTAGGATCGAGGAACACCTGATAATAAAGTGTTGTGCTAATACTTTATACTATTACTCGCGGCGTGGAGAAACCCACCCTTATTCGTTAAGATCTAGTCCTGAAAAAAGGTCACAAGAATCTAGACATAATTAGAACAGAACGTTTTGCACCAATAAATAATATTGATTTAGTAATTGCATTATATAGTTAAGCCAGCTCGAGTTAGGTCAAACGGATCAGGAAATCTCAAAAAAATACTTGGAACGTTGAATATTGCTAGATTTATTCCATAAATTAAAGTTCTTACCGGTATACTACGCCCGATTCTATTTCAATTTTAGGGTACACCAACTCAAATAAAAACGTTTCAATTTTAGTTAGTGCACATTGGTATTGTGTAAAAATTAAGAACGTTCCTAATTAGACTAGGTAATATTCAAACTGGCTCATTTTTATTCATATGAACTTAATTCTTAAATCATTTTGGAACGTTCTTTTTTTAGTTCGAACCAAAAGCAGAATAGGGGGTATTATCAAATAATTTAATGACAACATTCATACTAGAGACATTTCAAAAAAATATATTAGTTCTAACTAGAAGTTCAATAGTATTTTAATGATTACTAATAGATATGTAACAACTAATGACTCTAAAAATTCATTACTAATGTTCGATTTTTGAATGGAACAAACCACTACGGGCTTACGACCGTCTTCTACTGTTATTTCGAAGGCTGGCTTAGTGTGATCACTTTACGTTAACAACGTTCGCCATTAGGTGGTAATGTTTAAGTCTTCGAAACTCTAATCATGAGAATTCTCAACATGATTACTAAAAGGTTTTATGTTACATCAATCCAATAATAATATGGCATTATTATGTAGTCATAATACCTACTAACTCGTGAATAACTAACTGTAAAACTCTGTCATTCTAACTACATAAGTACCTAGTATTGTGGGCTCTGATAGTTAAGACAAGTTTGAAATTACGTAGTCATTTGAAATTACGTAATGTGTAAAATGTACGGAATGGGTTGTAGCGGGGAAATTGTATCACCTTTACAAATAATGTGGTGGTTTCGTTTCTGTACTAACTCAGGAAGAAACTTTGCAAACCATAAATGCTCAAGTTTCGGAAAAGCGGGACTCTATTAGAAAGTAGGAAAGTTGTTTAGGTAGGTAATGTTGCGCAGCCTAAAATATCATCACAGATACGATGCATCCTATTGGGACCAAAATAGTTTAAATAAGTAACTGTTAATGATGATCCATAATTAAAATCAAAAACTTGTTTCTTTCTAATTATTTACATAATAATTCTGTTAAGTATGTTTGTACGTGACAACATCGCGCTGAAAATACAAAAATGTTACTTCAGATCTTATTCTGCGCAGTGCCGTGCAAAATCTCTCAGAGTGTTCTTAAAGAGAGTTTACTGCGTTTACTTTAATATTTAAAACTTTTTTTTAAATTTTTTTTTAGGATCGTCATAGTAATTTTATTAAACACAAGATGGGGATTAGCCAGTATTAGTGTAAAAACTTCACAACATAAGCGATAACATCAACGGAATGTGAAATTTGTATAAAATCTTCAATACAATAAATTTACTAAAGGATAACCGTAAAATAAAACGACCAGAAAAATTGAATCGCTTAATTCCTTATTAATTGGAGTCCCTGTTGCATGATTATTTGCAGTCCCAATCCTGAATAATTATCTTAATTAGTCATTAAGACCCAATTATGATTTGATAAAATCTATATAACTTTTTAATATATTATTATGATCAAGTTTATTAAGGTGGAATTAATAAATTTTAGGGTATCATTGAATCAATAATTGATTATTAGTCTTCGATTTTTCGTTAGAAAATTTTTATAAATTTGAACTATTACCTCGGGGCTTATGACCATCTTCAATTGCTGTTAGGAGGCTGGCTTGCAGGCAGTGTGATCACTTAACTTTCGCCATAAGCGTGATATACACATATTATCATTATGTGGGGATTTTTTAGATATAGTACTAAAAAACCATTCATAAGTAAGCACCTACTTTGGCAACATTACTTATTGTTGAAAAGTCTTCTATTTTTCTTCTCCTCGGCAATCATTATTCTCACGATATGATGTTTGGCGCTTCTGTGCATCATCGGGGGTGGCTCCACAACCTGCCAACTTCTATAATTCTGGTCAACAACCTTGCGCCATATGCGTTTGGGTCACCCTCGTGGCCTCCTACCATCAGGCACCTCTAAGGAATGTGACAATGACATGTTGCCAATGTCCTGCTCACATGCCCGTACCAACGTAACCTGCCTATTGGATTTGGATACGTCACGCACACCTAAGTACCCACGTATAAACGTATTTCGGATCTTGTCCAATTTGGTGACCTCACAGCTGATCCAACTCAACATTTTAATTTCGGCCGTTTGAATGTTGAATAGTTTTTTTTTTATTATTTACTAGCTTTCCCGAAAGACATTGTCCTGTAAGCAGGCCTTACAATGAATATTGTTTTCAAATTTGTAATTGATACAAAACTACGTTCAACATAATATTATGTTAAACGTGCTTACACATATTATTATGTTTGAATGTTTAACAATTTTTTATGAAAACTTGAAAGAGATTCTAACAAAAATGTGCGAACTAATGTTTTGAAACTCAATGGCTGTCAAGTAATTAAAAATTGTTGTAATGGAATTATTCACAGATGGCGTTGTTGTCAGTAAATCCGTTCCATACTAACTTTAATATTAGGTACATTTTATATAGGGTACTTTGCGATCCATTTTTTGATTTTTTATAAAAATTCTCTTATCCGGAGCGGAGAAGAATCTAATAAGCCCAGCATCATAAAAATCTATTCAGCCAATCTCGAGTTAGGTATAAGTGTTCGCACTAACCCGACTTTCTCTTATACTAAAGATTTTCGGAAATAAAAAATCTGAAGTGAAAAGTGAAAAAATATATATTTTAAAGTTTATTTTTTTACTATACCTTCTTACACGAATGCCGGCGCATAGGTTCCTACATAAGAAAAAAAGACAAACAGTCGCTTGCGCGAGTTGGCTGTACCTCGGATATACATTATTCATTTTTTCAAACAGAATACAATGGAAAATAGGAATAATATAAACACCTAGGCATGGTGAGAGTAGATATAGATTTTTTTGTTGTAAAAACACCGCTATTCACCCTTCTCAGAGTGTTTTGAGGTGGTTAGGCATAACTTAAATGTAGATGACGGATCTTTTTTACCTTCTTCAAGACATTGAACTCGTCGAGTAGGTGATGATGTTGAACTAAAAGTCGGACATTGTTCATCGAATATGCAAAATCGTGATAGCTGATATCACCGATCAAATTCGGCTAAATAAAATGTTACAGTCCACAACAAACTAATGACTTAGGCCAAACATAAAATTTGGTGCAAAAAACATTAAAAATATCGAGAGGTAGGTACAACAAACTTCTATTATTAAACATCATTATAATTAGGTATAATATTTAGAAATATATTTCATAATAATAATTGTAGTACCTACCTACTGACCATGAAATTAAATTTGTATTTGGGTTTTAAATTCCGTGAAATCCATAGAATTCATAATGCCTTATAATAAATACCTACCCCGACCTTTAAATGTGATTTATGGAAAATTAATCAGAATCCCATGAAAGTAGGTAATAAAGGGCCACGGGGTTTGGGCTCCACGTGTACAGAGCCCGTTATGTCTAATATGGGGGACTCTCGAAATTTATGAGCTACTTCGGGAAGCAGGGACGCTAAATTTCAACACGAGATTCCGGTGTCAAAACAAAATATTTATACTCTGTGATGGTAATATCAAGATCACTTTAATACCAGATAGAATATTTTGTATGGACTAAAGGTCCACGCTATTTAGGTACTTATATCTATTATATCTTTTTTATTATCAATGATGTATATATGTCTTTAAAAAAGTCATCCGTATCAGATGACATTGCTAAATCGATAACATAAGGTGTTAAACAAACATAGAAAGATATGAAAAATATGTTTTAAGTTTTTACACTCTTGAAAAAAAAAGCAATATTAAAATACGAATTTTGATACAAAATTTTATATTTTATCTATAAATTTTCTTCATAAAACTATGTGTGAGTAAATACGTTAAATGTATACCTACCCATATACTTTTTGGATAACAAAAAAATCACAAAAAGGTAGGTACTTACTGTTATTGAGTAAATACGTACCTACCCGCTTAAAATTTTGAACATGACAAGTTGTGTGACCAAAAGCATGGAGAACATCCATGAAGTTATTCTTACAATAATCTCATATGAATTTTATGGGAATCATGATTGTGTTGTTGCAACACTGTAGTGTTTTTAGTTATGTAATGTTAAGTTGATTAGGTTTACTTTTTTACTGAAAATACTTGTTTATTTTGCAGACTGCTTATTGATTATTGTCTTGCTTCTCCCATGTGTGAATACCTACATATTTTATTTTTAAAAACCAAACATATTTTGGATTAGAATTACAAGAATAAAGCATCAAATTAAACAATATTATGGAACCTTTAACAAAAGTAAAGGCCTAGGCCGTAGATTTCATAAAAAAATAAATAAAATGTTGGTTCTATAATATGTAAAATTATGAAACCATAGCAACACATGCAAGAGCATATCATTATAATATAGCAATACTGTGGTACTTTCATGAATGAAATAATCCATTTTATATTGTACCTTACTAGCTTCCTGACAAACGTTGTCCTGTGTCCTAACTATGAATATCGAATTCGAATTTGTATTCCTAACTGAATTAATCATTATTTGACCAGTGTAATTCCGACCGATACGTCTGTTTTAAACCATATTCCATCCGCATTCTGCCAATCGCACCAATTGACAATATCTGTCAAAATTTCTAAATTGAAATAAAAATTATGAGGTAAAAAGTAGGTACTAATAAGGTTGACTACGTAGAGATTTCTTTAATTTTCTAATTTTCCTTGCATTTTCTTAATATTTTTTCTTCTAAAAGGAAACTCTCCTGATAAAAGCCTATACGACAAAAAAAGAATTAACGAAATCGGTAATCCGTTTAGGCGTGATGCGATGACATCGGGAAATTGCTCTCCATTTTTATACATAAGACACTGACTTTTCTATCAAGAGTACTGCAGGATCTGTTCTATGAAAAAAGGCTTATTTTAACAACCAATGTGACGCTGATGTAACTCAAGTTTTAATATTTCCTTTCAACTTTAATCAATAATACATATAAGAGCTGCGACAATAGTTAAATAATATCCGTGACAGTTACAGCAATTGCATGAACGAACAAAAGAAACTATAATGTAAACCAAGAATAAAGAAAATGTGTCATTACTAACGGTATAGGTATAGGTGCTTTCTTTAATGTCATGCAAACCAATAAATAAGGTGGACAGTTGAAAGAATAAAAAAAGGAATAACTCAAAACGAGAATGAAGTATGAGTTTGTGTAGAATTAATACAGTGTTACACGTATTGGGCGGTGTTCCGTAATATTATAACTCAACCAGAGCTAGAGAGTAGAATTACAACCGGTGAGTTATGACCGAAAGTATTCTAATGTTGGTATGAATGTGTGCGTGACTGAAGTATGCTTGTATTGGTGTCTTATGTAGTATGAAGTGGTGGTCTGATTAACGTTTAGTCCGGGAAACTAGAAATTATTATTAGGGAAGCAATGAATATAATACATCTTTACCGAGTTACATCATAATATTATTATTGTATGTATGTAAGCACAACATTATAATTTATACAGCTTCTTGCATTTTGAAGTAATGAAACGTCCGCTTCCAACTTCTTGGAGCATTGACTTATATCATTTCTACCAATACCATTTCTGAGTAGACGAAGAGGATCAAACGCTGTTATCTGAGATACTATTTTGTTTCACTATTTCATGCTAGTGATCTCTCTTGAACCCAAAACATGGCAGTCGAGTACTTTTATTATTTATCACTTTTATTTATCTAAGATTTATAGCTGAATATTTTTATTTAGGGTATTCAAAATTCTTTCTCCAATTATTGGAGTTAGCTAATTTTGGTACGGCTTTCTTGTTGATCTATTATTTTCACACACCGGTATCAATACTGTCGTTTTTGAAGTCTAAATTTGACCAAAATATCAATCTTGCAGATTTTTGGGATTGTTCCGTGTAGCATGTATTTTTGTTATGAAGCTTCACCCGTCTCATAGTACGGAATATTCTTTATAAATTTCAAATATTGCTATACATACCTACCCCTATACTAACAGGTATGCATCTATATAATTTGGTTTCTGTTGATCGTGCGATTAAGCACGTAGGCCACAGGTCCTGTTGCCAAATGTTAATATTATTGCACGAGTGCAAGTGGGATGGATGCCTATGCATTTCACTCACTCACTTTCTCTCCACCCCGTTCTAATTATTTACGACGTAGATTATATTCCCAGGTTGTCAGACTTTCGCTACTAAGTATGGTGAATGTGAGAGGCAGATATCTTCCATCTCTCTCACCCATGGTCACATGATGAAGGACCTGTTGACTCAAGTAGAAACGACCGTTAAGCTTTTTTTTCCTTTGTTTCAAACTGAATTCTATAAACTCACTTGGTGGGAATCAGACGTATAAATTTTGGAGTACTCCCTGATAGTTGGAGAAACTCAAACATTTACCGCGATTTTCCTAGAATCCAACCAATTATATTCATAGATACGAAAAGTGATTATTATTGTTGTTTTAAAAGAATAAGCAAACTTTTTATAATTGATTGTAAATTTGATACAATTACTGTTGTGAATTACGTGAAAAATCTGAACTTTTGTATATTTTCCAATTTCCTGTTAAACGCAATAAACAAGTGTTTTCTTAAATTATCAAACAACATCTTTGATTAAAAATCATCATCTCCTCCTGGATCGAACTTCCAAAGACCAGAGAGTTCGGAGTCCGCTCTACCAACGCTAGCCGAGGCAAGTATTCATGGTTAAAAGAAGAAGAGAAACTGAAGTAGATTCCACTCCGACCAGTAAGAAAACCCGAAACAATTATGGCGCTTTCCAACGTGTGAGCATCAAATCCAGAACGAGCTGATGGCAATGCGAGCAGCGTCAAGATTCGAAGACATCCAGAGGAACCTTGTCTGCGTCTCCCTTGACTCACATAGATGCCGGACAGGAAATTGGTGAGCGAAATGTAATTAATAATCCAATTCTTTTGAAAATCATTAAATAATGCAATAACACAGTGTTCTGGTGTTTAAAGTTTTTTTTTTTTTGAAATGATAATGGTGTATTAAGTTGCCTTTTTTCCTTTTCTTTTCTCTTGAGTATTAGCAAGTTCTATTATCTCAATTTAAATTTCTGCAATTGCTAAAATTTTGTTGTGGGCCAAAAGCCATGAATTTTTGCGATACCTACAGATAAATTCAGCCGACGGCAACTAGAAAAGTTTTTTTTTGTTTTGTTGCAATTTTTCTTAAAATTTTTTATTTTTGCATTTGGGTACTCTGTTTTGCCACAATAATTCAATAACTTTCCTTGAGAAAGGGTCTTCCTCCCTTGAATGTTGGATAAGTGAGTGAGGTCGAGATAAAACTTCGATAATTTTAATTTTTTTTTTGACTTTCTTGTGATCGAATACTCCCGACGGTAGTCAAAGTTTGAGATAGTCACACTCCGGTAGTTTTATTTGTTAATAATGTCATCCCTGGTCGATCGAGTTATTCCGCGTGTGGAGAGGGCGACATGCAAGACTCTCTCTAAAGCACTGTTGAATAGAGGTATCCAGCCTGATGTAGGTATTGAATCTCTGCGAAGGCAATGCAGACTTTTCAATTCTAACTTATTGTCTGATGTGGGTCAGCGTGACAATCACCCTTCGGAATTGTTAGGTATCCAACGCCCTGATAGCCTTTCGGAAATTAATCCACCTCGTGATAGTTTTGTACCTTCTTCTCCGCCCACTCAGGCTGTGACAATGATAAATACTAATGTTTCCAATGATTTAATTATTACACCGGTTCGTAGAAATTTAGATAGACCCAATCCTACAGTTAGCCAATCACACATCATACATTCAGTAAATTTTAGTTCATGGCCAGTTCAACATTATTCCGGTGTCGAGGATGTTAGGGATTTTTTTTTGAGATTGGAGGAAATTTCCCGAGCTCGAAATTTTCCAGTGGAAAACCTAGGCCCCGCCTTGCCTGAATTTTTGGAGGGAAAAGCACTAACCTTCTACCGGACATTTTATAACAGTGTTAAAACTTGGACACAGCTTAAACAATCGTTTATCAAGCGCTTCGATTTGCCTGATGCTGAAGGCAACAGACGATTGGAAATCTTAACTGCATCACAGCAACCTTTGGAGAGTGCTAGTGATTACATTTCACGTATAACCCTTTTGAATCAGTCCTTACAGTCTCCATTGCGTATGTCAGATATCCTAAAGGCCATCAGAAAAGGATTAGATAGCAGATATGCCAGTGTATTAGTGTCCAGGCGACCGAACTCAATTGCTGAGCTAGATGAAGTTTGCACGGAGTTGGAGTGTGTTTCGGTTGCAGTTCCAACCCGCTCTCCCTCTAAAGTTAAGATAGTAAGGAAACACCCTGTTCAATCAATTTCTTCTCAACAGCCTTCTGCTCCTATGCTTAAATGTTTTCACTGCGGACGTCTAGGTCACATTGCTCGAAACTGCTACTCTAAGTGCTACCCCAGTGCCAATAATGTTCATTCATTTCAGTTTAGGAAACCCTTCAATCCTGTGCCACGCCAACGCTTACCTGACGTGAGTAAACCGCCTCCCCCACTTAGAAATTCAAAAAACGAATAATGAATCCTGCAATTTTCCCGAGCCCGGAGACCTCAGCTCGCGAAAGATTGTCGTGGATTCAGAGTGTTAAATTGTTCTTTTCAACATTGCAGGTCAATAAAGTTTCCGTAATAAACGAGAGAGATCGACGCCCTTATTTGCTATTTTCTATCTCTCAAATACAACTCCGAGCCTTGCTTGATACCGGATCAGCTTGTAATGTTCTAGGGGGTCAGTTATATCGGTCTTTTGTCGAAATAGGGTTCCGTCCTGAATATTGTCAGCAAAATATTCGTGGGGTTGACAATAATTCCATAAGATCTATAGGTACCATAGTTTTGCCATTATGTTACAACAATAAAATTCAGCATGTTAAATTTGTTATTGTTCCTTCCATTCCTGACCAATTCATTTTGGGGTCACCCTTTCTGGAAAAGTCAGGAATAATTCCTCGTTTGTTCCCCACTAAAACCCATGTTACTGTAGCATCCATATCTGATCAACAGTCGTCTAATGTAGAATCAGCTCCTAAATGTCTTAACTCCATAAACGATTTGACAGTGTCGCAGAGGAAAATTTTGGATGACCTTATGAATGAATTCGAGAATATTTCTTTTGAGAAGATGGGTTTGGGTAGGACGAATGTAGTTTCTCATGTCATTGATACAGGTGAAAATTTGCCCGTTAAACAGAGATTATATCCAGCTTCCCATGTACGACGAATTCAGATGTGTCAAGAGGTAGATAAAATGTTGGCTTTAAAAATAATAGAACCTTCACGTTCCCCTTGGTTAAATTCCTGCTTCTGTGTACCAAAATCTGATGGCACAGCTAGATTCGTTCTCGATCCTAGAAGATTGAATGAGGTCACAGTCTCAGACTCTTATAGACTCCCAAATATCAACCATATGTTGGATAATCTGAGAGACACCAAGTTCTTAACCACCTTAGACTTGAGCTACGGCTTCTGGCAAATTCCTTTGAGTCCAGAAAGCAGACCTAAAACAGCCTTCTATGTAGAATCCAAAGGGATGTACCAGTTTGTTACCTGCCCGTTCGGCCTTAAAAACGTGCCCGCCGAAATGCAGAGAATTATGGATAAGCTTTTCTCCGATTTGGGACAACGAGTATTTAGTTTCCTTGATGATGTTTTGATTTGTAGTTCAGATTTTGATTCCCATATTTCCACCTTACGAATTGTTCTCCAGCGCTTGAAAGAAGCCAACTTGACAATTAGGCTCAGTAAATCCGTGTTTTGTAAATCATCGCTTAAGTACCTCGGTCATATTATTGACAGGGAGGGAATTCATACGGACCCAGATAAGATTAGTGCTATGAAGAATTACCCAAGACCATCCACCAGTAAGGAAATCCGCTCATTTTTGGGATTAATGTCTTATTACAGGCGTTTCATTAAGGACTTTTCCAAGATTGCTTCTCCCTTGACTCGTCTCACGAGTAATAAATTTAACGGTAAAAAATTCGAATGGTCAAATGAAGCTGAACTTGCCTTCCAAGCCTTGAAACAAGCAATGATTTCCGCTCCAATCCTCAAACCACCAGACTATTCCCTTCCGTATACATTGACGTGTGATGCAAGTGGAGTTTCCTTGGGCAGCTTCTTGTCCCAGAAAGACTCAAATGGAGTGGAATATATCTGTGGTGGCATGGTAAAAGGCATTAAGTCACGTTTTTCAGCATTTTGAGTTATATGCGCTACATCATACATTATCACAAACAGAACAAAGTTCAAAAACATAAATTAAAAAAAATCCACTTATAAAGGATTTAAAAGCATTTTTTCATTCCGGCATAACTCAATATTAATTTTATTTGGCAAGGTAAAACGACGCGCGTCGAATTTTGTCTACCACGAAGTAAAACGGTGTTGTCTATGATAGAGCTGCCGTGAGAAGCCGTTCTTTTAAAAGTGAACCTTTTAAAAATGTGTTTAAATAATGTATTTTGTGAACTTTGTGGCAGGTATCTTCCTTATCTGTCGACCAATCTGTTTACAACTTTCGTTGTTTTTATTGTTAAGCTATAGACAATAGATCGGTAATACTATCTTCATATTATTATTTTTTTTAAATATTTTTTCATTGCTATTTTAATACTATTATTGATATAATTTAAAGAAAGTCGTGCTAGTGCGAACTATTATATCAACAACTGATGACTGATTATACAGTTCATTTTCAAAATAGTATGAACAAATCTTTTAATGCTATTTCGAAGGTTGGATTAGTGTGATCACTTTACGTTAACAACGTTCGCCATTAGGTCGTAATGTTCAAATTTCCGAATATTCATCTGGTTTGCAATGGTTTGATGTTGGAACCTCCCTTGCGCATGATTTTGTGCAACTTGTATGACCTCTTCCCAAACCGTGTATATATTCCTCAGCTCTGCTTTGAAGGATCGGTACATTGTGAGAGAGGGTTATCTTAACAAAGGTAATAATACCTATAATTAACTAATTTCATTTTATTATCAAAGAATATTCTTCATTTATTACTTAACAATATTACATTCTGAGCAAAAAAATATACCTACTGATGTTCTGGGAATGCTATGCTAGAAAATAATTATAGGTAAGCTAAAAAATAACTAATATTTATGAAGAATAAAATGTAAGTGTTGAAAAATAATAAATTAGCATGTGATAGAGAGTAACTGGGTATATTTCCTTGTAAAATTTGACCTAAGTACAAAATTTTTCAACCTATGAGCCAAAATTGTCAAGGTAAAAAGACACGCATTATAAATAAAGCATATAAACAAAGAAATATTGAAGAAATAAATATGAGTTATCGTATAGTGAACCCTTTTTAACGAAGTAAATGCATCAAAGTTGATCTATTTTATTTGTATTAAATAATATTTGACAAAAATGAAACCTCTTAAAATACTGACAAGTAAATCCGCCATACTGAGAAATGTCATCCCACTGACTTAATGCCTTTTACCATGCCACCACAGATATAATTGCTTATCATTCGCGTAAATTGTCCGGTCCAGAACGAAATTATAGTACCACGGAGAGAGAACTTCTCGCCATAGTAGATTCTATACAACACTTTAAAAGCTATTTAGACGGAGTACACTTTACAGTAGTCAGTGATCACGGATGTTTAAAATACCTAAACTCAATTTCTTCACCTTCTGGTAGGTTAGCCAGATGGGCTTGCCGACTTTCACAGTTTGATTTCACTTTTGTATTTAAGCGTGGCTGCGAAAATAACCTTGCCGACGGATTGAGCCGTATTCCTGTTTCTAGTCTATCTGTTCCAGAACCGTTTGAAAATATTATAGACCCCTGGTATAAAAAGGTGTACAATTCTTGTCTTCAAAAACCCCAATCGTTCACTAATTTTATGATAAATGATGGACACTTGTATCGTTATTCTAGGTATAAAAAAGATTCCTTGTCTAACTCTCCCACTCACCTGTGGAAATTGGTTGTCCCTGCGTGTAAGATAGAAAGTCTCATATTGGACTACCATAAGGGAAACTGTCATTCTGGAATGGAAAAAATCTACGAATTTATTTCCCGTACATACTTCTGTAAACGATTATTACCTCTTGTTAGACAGGTTGTGAATGAGTGTGAAATATGCAAGGCCTACAAGTATAATAACCAAATGCCCCATGGTCTTATGAAATACCCTAAAAAAATCGAACGTCCCATGGAAAGTATATCTATGGATTTCATAGGTCCCTTACCGCTGAGTCATAAGCGTAACCGTTACATTTTCACTGTAGTTTGTAATTTTAGTAAAATAACTTCGGCATTTCCTCTCCGAGCCGCAAATACCAGTAGTATAATTCAAATCTTAGAAGAAAGAATCTTTAAAGTCTTTGGAATCCCTCGACAGATTGTTTTAGACAACGGGAAACAGTTTGTTTCTCGACAGTTTAAAGAATTCTTACACTCCCACGGAATAAATGATCTTAGATATAACGCATATTTTCATCCCCAACATAATGTCTCTGAAAGATATAATCAGTCTCTAGTAACCTTGTTGGCAATATTAGTAGAGGAGGACCAACGGAATTGGTGTAAACATCTTCCAAAAATCTGTTCTTGTTTAAATTCTATGACTAACATTGCTACCGGATATTCTCCACATTTCTTGATGTTCGGTAGAGAGTACATTCCCCACGCCTCTTTTTATAAGCCACTACAGATAAATCATGATTCCCCGTCTGAAACATTTGATCCCTTAAAACAAAGATTGAATGACATTTCCACCTTAGAAAATCTATATAATAAAGTCTCACAAACGTTAGTACAAGCTTTTAATAAAAATAAGGACCGTTATAATTTGCGTCGTAAAGACATATCCTTGTCAATTGGTCAGCTGGTATGGAGAAGATCCCATTATCTCTCAAATGCTTCCCAATATTTTTCAAAAAAATTAGCTCCTCGCTTCATTAAGTCTCAGGTAGTACGTAAAATATCAAGAACAATTTTTGAACTAAAGGATTGTGATAGTGGATCCATCGGTAGGTTCCATACGAAGGATATAATAAAGTTGTAGTTTAAGTTTTATCATATCTTGATTTATGGTTAAAGGGCTCCTGAGGACCCGTTCCCATACGTTTATTATCTTTTAACACCCTGACTAGTCTCGTACAGTCAGAATCATAAGTCAAATTGGGCTTACCCCAATACATGTGAATTTTTGTTTAACATAGAAATTCTAATCAAAGTATATTCAGAAATCCTAAGTGTGCCTCCTGGAACCCAACCTTCTGTTGGCTATTCATTTGGGAGGAGCAGGGCGATAATTCCAAGTATACGATGCTACTTGGCATCTCTCTTCCTTGTGGTCCAGTATAATAGCTTACTTCTTGCTTCAGGCTATCATATTGGGACAACCCACGTTTAAATACTGTTTTACCCGGTAAGAAGCATGATCTCCACCTTTTTTATTAATTTTTTTTTGTTGCACTAAGTGTAACTTCATGTTTTTATTAATTATTTTTTTTTCGTCTAACGACTTGAACTCGGTACGCCTTCTCATTAGATTACCGTGTTCCATGTCCGAGGATGTAGGCTAAGCCATGAAAGACTTCTTTTAATTACAAGAATTCCAATAACGTATCTTCTATACCACCCACATCCCTGTAGGTTGTCGAGTGATTTTTATAATTAAAATTATCTCAAATAATTTGTAGAAGAATTACGTTCTAAGTTCCTTTTTGTGACTGTAGTAAATGAAATGCTTCCCAGAATATCTTAATAAATGAATGTTACGACAGTGCGTTGCGCCGCTCCGATTTTCATATTGTAACTTCACATCACTAACAAAAATGTGTGTTCCCCCCTTCATTAAATTGTGTATTTCACTCCCTACGGTGTCTCCAACAGCCGCACTCAACTGTAGCGCTCCGCCCAGAGCCAGCGAGTGAGCGAGATGTCATGTTTTGGACCTGTGAGAGAGTGGTTCAGACATATCACTCACTACGTAAAATTCCACAGCTGTTTACCAATCACAACGCCCGCCTCGTCTAAACCACTTTGGCCCGCTGCTAGACCCCGCCGCTAGACCCAGCTGCCAGCCGACAAAAATTGCATTACCGCCGCACCACGGGAAACCAGTGTCCTTGAAGCGCGTCAGAATATCGGCTCTTTTCATAAATCTACCACAGAGTTACGACCGCCCCGCTAGCTTCCCCACTAATATTTTTTTTGTCGAATACGTTTTGTTTACTAGGTCAGTGTATTTCTAGGTGTCCTATATAATTTCTGGTTTGGTATTGAGCACGGATACTATTCTGTGTTGTTGTCTTTCGCTTCTGCGATTGTTAATTTTTTTGGACGTTAATTGTAGTCACGATTTATCCACATGGAACTATTCCTTCTTCATGATATTACCATAATCGTAGTATTACCTTCTATATTGTTTTGTTACATACAGGGTTAATATTAGTTATTCTCTTCTTTTTTTTTGGAATGCTCTATTCAGTTCTTCTTGATCTAATCGCACCCGTTAAGAAAATTTGTGCGAATCATAAACTTGGTACACTCTCAACCTTCCTAATAATTTTTTTTTGAGAGCTGTAAATGAGCGAAGCACACTTGTGAGAATGTGTGTTGAAAGAATTTTTTTTGTACATTTCTGGTTATGCCAGGCTTGTAAATCTGTGCTATGATAAGCGCAATAATAAACTTTGGTACACTCTCAACCTTCTTAATTTTTTTTTGAGAGCTGTAAATAAGCAATGCACCCTTATGATAATGTGTGTTGAATGAAATTTTTTTTGGTACATTTCTGGTTATGCCAGGCTTGTAAATCTGTGCAATAATAAGCGCGCTATTTGATGTTTAAATGACATCTTTCGTCACAGCATTGTTGGCTTAGAGCAAACATCAATTTCAATGAATCTTTTTTTTGTGTTCCTAATTAAGGCCACAAATCTTCTTAATTATTAGTTAATATTTTAGTCGACTCATAACGTTAGTCTACTGATAATTTGTAGTTACTACTTCTCTAATAATCTTAGACAATTTTTTTTTGAGTTGCAACTCGTTTTTTTTTTATTTAAGTATATTCTTAACTTTTCTATTCGATTGAAATGAGGACGCTCGGATCAGTCTTATACAACTTTGGCATACTCAAATCTTTCTCTCTTGTCAAGAGGTAAGAATATTTTTTTTGTTGTTTTGTTTATTATTGGAATTTTCCTAGTTTATTCCACGCATTTTCCCAAACTAGGTGGCGCTCCAAAACTTAGTATTGTGTCCTAATTACCAGGACAATAGCTAGCATGAAGTTTAACATCTCTTCTTACTTGTCGATCCGTAATCCTTGGGCAACGGATACCTTTCTTTATATATATATTTTTTTTTTGAAAGTGGAATTTCTTTCTTTGCAGGATACTCTTATGCAATTGTAAATAATATAATAATTTTTTTTATGTACAAACACCAGAACATTTAAATTAGTTCTCTCCAAATCCTTGAGCTACAAGCTAACCTTAGGAGTGCTCTTAAACTAATCAGTGAACAGTGAACCAAAATCAGTGGACATTTCTCACTTTGAGAAATGTTATGGGCATTTTAAAATCAAAATTAATAATAATCTAAGTGAGCACTATCAGATATTCTTAAGAGATGTCCTTGATAAAGGAAAAATATTGTACGATATAATTTTTTTATGTTTTTTATATGTTTATGTTTACTATTCTGTCACCTTCTACTTCTTGACAGTTGGATTGTTAATTGTATTGATTAATTTTAATAATTTTTTTTTGTGGAATTATTGGATTACAGTCTCTGCTTTGAACCATTATTTAATAAATTCTTTTTGTATTGTTTGTCTAACCGTGTGATAGTAATTATTGATGAATAAATCTAGGAGTGAGAGGTTATGAATGAAGGCCGTCAGGGATGGATGAATAGGTAAGAAAGGGTAACAAACAATTTACCAATCTAGGTTCTACTCTTCATGAGGGTTGTCCCATACTTCCACAATCAAATTTTCTTCTCATGCCATGTTTAACTCCTTATCTATATGTATGAGAATATAATTTTTTTTTGTTTTATACCTAATTACTAAACTAGGGTATCTATCTTTGGTATACCCCTTACAACTTTGGAACTCTTGAAGTTAAATGTTCAAGGATTATTCTAAATTCCTTGATCCTACCTTATTGAATCAGTTACTCCTTAAGAGATTTTTATGTACTCAAAATCTTCTTTTTTTTTCTTTTTTTTCTTTTAATAACTAAAAATCGATTTGTAGCATGTATTTTTGTTATGAAGCTTCACCCGTCTCATAGTACGGAATATTCTTTATAAATTTCAAATATTGCTATACATACCTACCCCTATACTAACAGGTATGCATCTATATAATTTGGTTTCTGTTGATCGTGCGATTAAGCACGTAGGCCACAGGTCCTGTTGCCAAATGTTAATATTATTGCACGAGTGCAAGTGGGATGGATGCCTATGCATTTCACTCACTCACTTTCTCTCCACCCCGTTCTAATTATTTACGACGTAGATTATATTCCCAGGTTGTCAGACTTTCGCTACTAAGTATGGTGAATGTGAGAGGCAGATATCTTCCATCTCTCTCACCCATGGTCACATGATGAAGGACCTGTTGACTCAAGTAGAAACGACCGTTAAGCTTTTTTTTCCTTTGTTTCAAACTGCATTCTATAAACTCACTTGGTGGGAATCAGACGTATAAATTTTGGAGTACTCCCTGATAGTTGGAGAAACTCAAACATTTACCGCGATTTTCCTAGAATCCAACCAATTATATTCATAGATACGAAAAGTGATTATTATTGTTGTTTTAAAAGAATAAGCAAACTTTTTATAATTGATTGTAAATTTGATACAATTACTGTTGTGAATTACGTGAAAAATCTGAACTTTTGTATATTTTCCAATTTCCTGTTAAACGCAATAAACAAGTGTTTTCTTAAATTATCAAACAACATCTTTGATTAAAAATCATCATCTCCTCCTGGATCGAACTTCCAAAGACCAGAGAATTCGGAGTCCGCTCTACCAACGCTAGCCGAGGCAAGTATTCATGGTTAAAAGAAGAAGAGAAACTGAAGTAGATTCCACTCCGACCAGTAAGAAAACCCGTAACATCCGTTTCTTCTTGATTATCTGTTTATTATGATCTATGCTTTGAGTCATTACATTAGAAATGTTTCAAAATTTGGTTGTTAAAACTCAGGCTCTTAGCTCTCTAGGGTCACAAAACTGCTCTGGGTTTGATGAGTCGAAAAATATGGATGAATTTCCAAATTTCTTTCATAAAGTAGACACCTACATTGAAGTTGATGCTCGTTTAGAAAACTACTATAAAATAATTTAGGGATTTCCAATATTTAACAGAATATCCAGCATCATTCGTTAGAAATACACACATTTGTCGACTTTGTACGGATTAGTTGGGATTCTAACGATTCCGTATTCATAAATAAGATGCCAGGGAGAACACGTTTTTTGTTTATTTTAATTAATATTATTTACATAGCAAACTATGTAAAACTATGGAGTTAGACAGTTTCGGCAGTCGTGCGCGCTGTAATGAAAAGAAAAACGAATGCAATTGCTTCCAATTTAATTAACAAACTCATTTAGTTATGCAAATGCGGTTATCCCCATCTTAAGCTGAGATTGTACAGCGAGAATGCGTGGTTGGTTAGCTACATACAAACATGCCAACATTTTATATGCTTACAGTATAATTTACGTACAAATACACAAGAAGTAGTGATGTGTGTTTGTGTATGTACAGAACCATATCGCGGGTTGTATAAGAGCAGACCACTCTACATTTATATAGCTTATAGTATCTGTGTATGTTAGTTATAATTAAATGCTTTACATGGCATACACATAGGGATGATCTATCATTTGACGTTAGAATAAGGGTTTGCAAAATAAAAGTAGAATCAACTAGACCCTGTGAAATAATTATTGTGATTGGATGTTCTCTCAAATCGTATAATCCTTTATTATATTTAGTTAAGTTCGTTCGTAGCTTGATATTTACGTCAAAACACTTTTAACATCACGCGAAATATTTTTCCTTCAATTACAAAACCAATCCTATTACGGGAAATATTTTTCATACTTTAATCATTCTTCCTCTATAATTCATAGTTGCTATGGCAACAATAGATGTGTCTGCGGAAATAATTATTAAATCTATTATTAATTATTACGAAACATTATGTGGTATTTGATGAGAGGTTCCTATATTCAATTGTTGCAACGGGATTAAATGTAAAATTTTCTGCAGTTTTCAAAGTGGCAAAGTAAAATTGGGATTTTTTTGGGACGATATAACTGATTTATAGGACAATCACAATATTATGACCCTCTCCTATAAATATCTACCGTTCGACAGGATTTGCTGCTTAGGTATATACATACAAAAGCCTACAGATAGACTCTACAACGATGAAAATAACGGTAAACATTTTACCTATGGATGTCTCTGTTTAGAAACATTGTAACATAAGACAACAAGTAGCTTTCGTACCCAACAAACCAATGTGAGGATACAGACCCGGGACAAAATAAGTTCGGAACATTTCGAATAGAAGTCGACGCCTGCTCAAAAGTGCTGAAAAGACATGAAGGTATCTGGTAAATTCTAAATAAATAACACCGCAGACATAGTTAGCTGGTATGATAGAGAAGAAGGTTCTGGTACGAACATGTATCCAGAATGATGGACAAAATATAGCTACATAAAACAATATAACAGGAAAAAAATCCGAAATATTTTATTTGTAAATAATATGAACACAAATATAGATACTCTTTGTCTCTTTCACAGCAGTAAGCTACTTAAAGCTTGTGTTGTGATAGAGGAAAATGGTGGGCACCTGGGAACGAACTCACCACCTCCATACGAAACAGTACGAAAGTCGGCGTCATAGGCGCCAGGCTACCAACCACTACCGAAATGGACGAAAAATGTTGGGATTTCTCATCACGGGAGGCTCATGTAGCAGGAAAATCCAAGAAAAGAGAGAAGGCGAGGATATCTAATGTAGGTATGAGAAATGAGAATAAACTTTTACACATTTCATTTTAAGAAAGTTTTCATATTGCACAAGATTTGTATGTAGAATATTTTATATGTAAATCTTATGTTGGCCTCTTCAACTCAAGAGAAGCAAATCCAAACAATTTGTGACGTATTGTTAAGTTTTCCATGTAAGAATATGATAATGTCCATAGAATCAGAAACTCCTGAAAGATTTAAAACTTTTACTGCATGTGTGAATCGTTGCGCTTGGGATGTCAAAATTATTGGCGAGTAAACTAAATACTACATGGTTGACGTCTATCTGCATTATAACTCTATGATTCAATGACATTATTATATAAAAGTAGTGATGTCTAGTGTGTACTAAACTAAATGCAAAAAAATAGATAAGTAGGTACTTTATTCTTTCATGATAGATTATTTGTCGTAACTATTTTATTTGAGTAATGTTTGTTATAAAGCTGCAGATCGAGTGCAGTGGAGGGATCTTGTTACCTCCCTATTCCTCGTGTGCGGTAAAAAAGGGGATAATTAGATATAAATGTTATCAAATAATCAAAAATAAATACACATTAAGTGATGAGGATTTTCATTCATTATTTAAAAAACAAAAATAATTGAATTTGCACGTTTTACTCTAATTATTTTAGATCAGATAATATAATAATATTCGCAACCCTTTTAAAACGAAAAATCCATAAAGAGATTTTTATGGTCCGGTAAAAGAGAATCCAAATTGTCCGTGAATGCTCTTCTGCTGTACGGATACGTAGGCAATAATATAGCGACGCTTATATTATATGTATGTATGATATTTTTACAATCAGATCTGAAAAATGTTTCTCAAGGCATGTCGCGTTTATGGTAAAAATGGACCCTTGGGTTGGTAATTGAGATGACGTTTAACTCGCACGTGATTTGGAAGCGGAATGGCCGGTCCGCGACCCCCGAGAATCGATGAGACATCCCCTGTTCATACAACAAAAATATTTTGTGGAAATAATAATAATATCATAAGGCAGTCTGCTAAAATTTTATGTTATTTTAGTAAAATGTTTTAAAGACAGGTCATTTTTGTCAATTTTTTGATTGTGCGAAAAGGAATTGGCATTGGAAAATTTAGGTTTATTTTTAAATCAATATATTACCTTAAGTATTATCTAGAACAAAACTATTTTGTTTTTAGGATCTACTTAGAAGCATAGGGGCAACAAGAAAAAATCCACTGCGCGCGTTTTATAAAATACCAACTGACCCGCCCGTCTGACCTACCTAACCCAGAATTGAAAAAAAAATTTACTCCTGGTTTATGCAATGTTTCTACTTGTAACTACCTCCTAGTGGTATTGAACTCATACTCCACTTAAACCTTCCTGGACATTAGTAGGACACATCACCAAAGTTTCATTGAAATACGTTTACTGGTCTTTGAATATATCCAGTACACACATACAAATTCAGTTTTATATACATATACATTTTCAAAATCTCTATGTTGTCACTGAAAATCCCAACCAATGCAAATATTCTGCCAATTATTCAACGGTTTTTCATAAACATATTGAGCCTAATCAATCATATTCTGGAAAAGGCTCTTTGCCTCTTTTTTTCTACATTTTCCTATTCCTTTTAATAATGCTCCGTCCTCTCCTATGCCTTCTTCATTAAGCTATTAGCTAACCCATTCCTCTTTCATATCACTGCCTTACCAATACCTAGCTTCCTTAGGATATTTACGATTTTATCCAGATAAATTTCAGTTTGAAACAAGTTTTGGGGAAATGTCAAATTTAAAGCTTTTTTACGTTAGATTGTTTTCTTCCACCATTTTTTTTTTATTTTACAAAAATTACAATATTAACACCATCAGCATGACAGCTTTCGCCTTTGCGCTGATGGTGTTCGAATATCACAACAAAATCAAGAATTTACCAAAGTAAACAAACACATAATCTGAAACTCATAAACAAAGATAGCATTGATTACCTTAGCAATAGAATTAATGAATTTAAGAATCCTTATACCGATATTTCAAATCAGGTTTCGCTTCCTAAAATCCGCTATCATCCCATTGGTTTGAACATGAACAAGATTAGAGTAGGCTCTTCCTATGATAAACCTTTCAAAAATACTTTTTCTGTTGTATAATAATTAATCTGTCACTGTAAGTTTTCAAAATTTCTGCATGTGAAAATGTTACAAAAATCTAACGTGTTATCATATAGTAGGTCGGTAAGTTTCGCGATATAATATTCCTGATGTCAAAAGTTGGAGGCAGGTGAACGTAGACATTCGTTTCAAATAACTTATAAAATTCAATTGCACATAATGCTATCATTACCAGTGGAGGGAATTCAAAGAATAAAACATTACACCGACAATAGCGTTAGTCGTACTGCGCTTGTTGTGTTTGTACTGCCCCTACTCTGTGAGTACGTGCGAGAAATTTTGTTTTTGGATCCGAACAACACGTACGAGCTTTACAGACGATATTCCCATAAATATAATTTGAAAATCGCAGCCAGAAAAGTAAAAAGAAAATCGTTGCTGCGCGCTCAAAAATACGCCCAAAGGAAATTGCAACGTTCGGTCAGGTGCAACTGTTAGGAGTATTTTTATATTATTTTTGTTATTATTTCATTCCACCCTACGCCATTACTTCTACTATCGGCCGTCATTGTTCTCGATAATAATGTCTAATACAAGTTCTACTATGCAAACCTAATTTCGCTAATCGAAACAATACAATGCAGAGCTTTATTGTAAACAATACGTTTAGCATTCATTGCAAAGCGTCGTCGGCGTCGTTTTGACGACCAACTTAGAGAGCATTCAAAACAAAGGTTGCGTATTCTTTACGTCGTTTATGGCTACTTTTTTGCGAAACCAATTAATTAACTATACATAAACAGACTATCAGCCGGTTTCATAAAAAATCAAGGAGACTTTAAATTTCCTTTAAAAAATAATGCGTTTCATAACAACAAAATGATATTAAAAGCCGACTTTATGGTAAAGTCTCGTTATTGGCACTAAAGTCGACTTTAGTGTAGTTAAATCTTTTAACACCGGAGTTCATAGAAAATTTCGTGACGCTTTAACTGTCACAAATATGATGAACATTTTTGTATACGGTGACACTGTGGACAGTAATGACCAAAATAGGGTGGAAAACATGGCAAAACGGGAAGAATATTATTGTTTACTGATTTCATTTACTAATTCATAAAACATACCTAATAATAAATTAACAACAATAACTACAGATTGAAGCTTTATTGAGAAACACAATTACAGATCTTGGTCCACTAACTGTATATTGTTAAGAGTTAATTATGTTTTGTAAATGACTGTGTGTTAACATTGATAAATAAAATGAAATAAAAATAAAACAGAAATTCCGCGAAAAAATTAGTAAACAACCTATGTTTTCCATAGATTTCCATGGTAACATTATCAACTTTCAAATATTTTTTTATGAAACGCGTCTACTTAAAGGAGACTTTAAATTTTAAAAATAATGTTCCTTTAGCTTAAGTTTTCTTTAGTCGCTGTTTTTTGAAACCAGCCCTAAATAATACCTATAGTAATTAAGTACATAAGACTATTCGAATATTCAATTCAATTTATTTTATAGGTTCTCAGAAAAATCGATATTTGCAGATAATTATTTAACAATTAAGAGAGGCTAAAATTATTTGCCTTTACATATTATATTGAAGAGATATGGTATATTCTTTGAAAAATAGAAGAAGACGACCGTATTCCTAAAGTTATCTAATTTAAGTTTAAAAATACTTACTATGAATGTTAAAAAATGCCTTTTAACTAATCATTTTGACTGATGCGTCTTTTTTTAAACAACATATTTTCCATCCGAATTCTGTCAATCGCACCAACTATAAAACAACTTCAATATCAAATTCATTCAGCACTGACGAAGGTACTAGAACCAAGAAAATTTCTTTTTTTGGTTTACTTACTTAGGTACCTACGTGTGTCAGAATTCTTGTCCAGTAGGTATGTCCACCCGCTTAAAGGTGTTTGAGATTACAATAAAGGTTTTATATGATAGATGATTACTAATGTAACTATGTATTGCATATTATTATAATAAAGGATCGCATACAATATTCATATTTGGTTTGTCATCTGGGAAACATTAAACTTAATAATATAAACCATTGACAATGCTAAAGCTCACGTGTAAACGGAACAAAAGTTTCCCAGCATATCCTGCACCGCACCTACGCTTCGGCTTATTCAAACAGATGACAATCTAAACACATCGCCGGCCTGTACGACGTGTCTGTCCTTCAATATGCAGACAATCGGTAATAATATGAATTACTAAATGTAATTGTAAAATTACTTGTCTGCACGCGACACTGATTGTACTAACAACTAATGCGACAGCGACAAACATAGTACAAACTAGTCACACCACCCTTGGTGGCGAATGCTAATGTAGAATTATTGGAATCTACCTACACGAGCAGAATATTGTCAGAAACTTGGTTCAATTCTATCTTGTACTAGTTTTCCCGACAGACGTTGTCCCGTGGACCTAACTATAAAAATTGATTTAGAATTTGTGTAATGATAAATTAATTATTACCTTTTAAAGCAGTTTAATTCCGACCGGTGCATCTGTTTTTAACCATATTATATTTTTAATCCGCTTTCTATAAATCCGTCCAATAAATTTCTACCCGGGATTCGCTTCCTGATGTCCTAGAATATAAGCCTCGCCAGCTAGAAAAAATAGTAAATTCCTTCATCCTCTAAAAATAAATTTTAAATTGTTACCTTAATAAATTGTCCTCTTCGGCTATATTTTTAAGACCGCTAATTTTTAAGACAGCACAAAAGGCTTCGAGCATTAATAAGAAGATTTTTCAATAATTCAGTCATCCATTAGGAGAGTCGCTCAAGCAGCTGACTCATTATGTCATTGTTCAACGACAGAGAAATAAAAATTAAACTCAGTTAATCTCACACTGTATAATAATACATATTATGTATATTTCACAATTCCTTCGTAATAATATACGTACACAATTCATTCAATTCGTAATTATTCATAGAAAAAAAACTTCTTATTAATCTTCGAAGCCATACCTAGATCGAAGTGTTGAAAGTAGGTAGGTACATAATCTTATATTATTATGTTGAAACTTCGAAGAATTGTTATCTTAATTTACACGATACAATTAAGTGCCAATTCCTTTTAAACTCTTCGCGTTAAGCCTAATTTCTATCTAGCACAATGTCGTGTCAATAATAACTTTTAAATTAGTGAACACTTGAAAGAAACGCTCTGCCCTCAATGAAGTTCACGAGTACAATGGTGTTTCTAATTGAAAAACAAATAATTACACGGCATTCGCGTGTTTTGAATTGTTTGCTGCTGAAAAATATCAATAAAACTGTCAGTTTTGTTGTTGAAAATATGAATGATAATGTTTTTAGTTTTAAATAATTCAAAAAAATCATGTAACTTTGGCATTTTAAATTAGATGGGTGAATTTTTATAATCGAAGTTTTGACCAAATATGAAATTTGAAAAATGAACATTATTATTGAACCAACGGACACTATATTTTGTCAGAGCATAGTTTTCAACGCAGTAGAATCCTATTTAATATTTTTGATGAGATGAATTGATAAGCGTTCGAGAAAGCAGCGTTATCAAAAAGCTGCCTCTGTAAAATGCCATGGGAGGGAGTCTGGAAGAATCCACTCTCCTCTAGAACTTTTTTCGTTGCCATCCCTATCTCATTAATTATGTCTTCGACCTTGCATAATTCGCTTACCTACCCTCGTATTCCTAACTATATCTCTGAGGGTCTTCCCGGATAATATGCTCCTGAGAGTTTTCCTTTCTGAAATTTTCAGCGCATTTTTGGTCACAGTGGTGTCAGCCCTGGACTCGATCCCGTACGTCACAATGGGTCTGACATAAGTAAATTTTTACTTTGCTGCTAGTTCTCATATCAAGGGATCTCCAACTAGAGTTTCGGAACCATCCTGAAACTGCAGCAGCCTTGTTATTTGGACCCAATATCTCAGTCGGTTGATCGGGACGCTCACACAACTCCACTCCATTTACATTCGTGGAAGAGAAAAATGCCGAAATTCTGCCGAATGTAAATTTAGTTTTAACCTAGTTTCAGCGCATTGAAACAATTTAGGTAGGTATTCTATTTACTTATAGGTGCAGGTAATGCAATGGGTTCCTAGGGAGCGGTGCGTTATCTGACAAGACAGCTGTCATTATCGTGACAACGATTTCGTTACTACGGTAACCACATAGACAAAGTGACAAAAAGACACTGAAACATTCACCGCTGTTTTCAGCTGTACCGCCTTCCCAGGAAAACAGACCATAACCGGTCTCAATTTTTATCGTTTTATTATTAAGTAGGTAGTATATTATGATTTAGCATATATTGTAAACATTATATTTTGAGGATTACAATATGAAACTTTTCCTTGGGATATTCGAATATGAGAAGAGATAAGCTACTTCAAGAATAAAAAATGCAAACTAACAATACGGCTTTTACTAAGGACTTTCAATATAAAACTATAAAGCCATAAAATATGAATTCTTTCTATTCAGAGCATGAAAAAGGCACAATCTTTTTTGTTTTTTTTTTCATCATAGAATGACCGGCTTAAAAACTCTGGTAAAAGAATATAATGATAACATTAATTACCTTAATAAAAGTCCAACTTAACAATGCCCATGGTCTTAGTGTGATCGTGGATGTATGTCTGGATGTGCTTGGCAGATTTTCTCTTTGTGTATAAGTCTGTGAAGACCGGCTATACGTACTTGATGACACCCGTAATTAAAAACTTTTTCTTATCAAGTAAGTTTCAGAGGACATTTTTATAATAATATCTTTTCTGGGTAGGTTTATTTATACTACTTATTTTCTCGTCTCTTTTATGACGCTGCGACACTAAATTTTAGCGTAAGGATAATAAAATATTTACAATCTTGAAAAAAATTTGACGGTTTTTCTTCAAAACAACAAAGCCTGCATTTTTATATTATCATATTATCTTTGAGAATACCTATTTTAAATTACAGACTATTTTTTTGTAAAAGAAGGACTAGGGAATTTTATAATGTGTCTTGTGCAATCACTTTCAAATCTACAGAGAAGGACTCCCTCTTATTGGGTCTCGTCTCTGGAGACCTCTTGCAGAGTTTGAGTACCTACCTCTTCCCGGCTCTTGTCTTCCAGAAGAAGTCTCAACTGTTCATATAAGTACCTACTGAAATAAGATCTTGCATATCATTTCATCATTAGGCCATACAAAAGTACCTAAGCAATATTTTCCTGCATATAAACTTTTATTCCACAGCAAAACATGAAAACGATTCACTGATTCATTGGCCGTGATACAGACATACAAAAAATAATGATTGCATCATATTTTGATAGCTTATGCTCAATAATGTAGGCTAACAAAATGAATGGTAAATATCATTTTTTTGGTAAAGATGGATGCCTACCTCTTGATTTTTTTTGTTTACACACAAAACAAAACAGTTTGAGAAACACTGGTACAAGTTTCAACTACGTTATCATAGTACTTATATGTATCTACTAAGGGTGAAAAGATCGTTTTCAATTTTCAAGAGTTTTTTAAACTGAAGGAAGGCTTTCAATAAAACTTGTAATTTTACTCGTTTACCATTTATTTGAAGAATATCATTAGGGGAAAAAGTATAAAATATTTAATGAATTAGTAAGGCAAGAGTGTCAAACATATTATGTAAACCTAATCACTTAAAACAATGTAAGAAGGAATGTAGAGTTTGCAAACAGTTAAGAAGAGACAGTACAAACTAATATGATGAAATGATAATTATAATGAAGAAGCGAACTGATCCCGTGATAAACGGTAGGAACAATGTGATGTATGTATTCGTAGGGGAGAGTACAATACGTATGATGAGGGTGTGCGAGTGTGTGTGTTAACCGTTACTTCTACGTAAAGTTCTGTCGTTCAAATTGAAAGCCCTACGTTTGAAAGTTTCATCTGGTTGTGTAGAGTCGCAATGCGGATTTTCTATTATGAACTCTGTTCAAATATCGAGAGGGAATCTTACCTATAATCCTCGCAACGCCGCGCCGGCACGTGGTCCCCTGTGTATATACATAGGTTCCTGTGTTTATACCTCCTTGGTGCGTCTATCTATCTGCTACACACGGCCATCCTTTAACTAACTAACTAGTTACAACGTAATAATATATTACGTTTATATTTCACTTATCTTCGCGCGTTTGCACTGTGCGTTACACACATAATTTATTAAACCAAGAGTTATTTATTTATTAGGTACCTACCACTTACGATATTTTTATGAAAAAAATAATATCGAGGTTTACTTGTACCTACTATAATTGTTGAACTGAAGGTAGATTTTAATATTCGTTTTGAAGGGGTTCTTTCTTGAAGCAATTTCTTCTGATCAAACGGTCTCATCAATCTGACACAGAATGTCAAAAATATACATAAAATCAAGTGGTAAGCATTCAGAAAACTTTTGAACCAACCGGTTATTGACACTGGGATTTTACACAGTTCTTAATTTCTAGCTTGTAGGTACCTACTTAAATTTAGATGAAGAATCAAGTTTATTATAATCGGTACCGATTACATAAAAATCATGTAATTATTGTTTCTGTTTTATTAATATCTTTCTGTATTATAAACTGACGATGCTCTAATTTCAAACCCTTTATATTATTATCTTAGTGCAAATCTTCAATTTTTTATTTTTTGTAAGCCTTGTGTTATGATTTTTTTTTTATTTATTTTTTTTTATTTTCCAACTTTTACATAGGTAAGTACATATTTATTTTTGGTTAGTAGTAACATATTTGGAATTTATCACCTCACTAGACGACAGCCTGTGTTGAGGTGATACTAATTTGTACTTATTGCGGCACTGTACTGTGGAAGACATAAAGACACAAAATATACATACATACACACACATACATACATATATATATACACATACACAAATATATACACATACTTACACACACATATACATTAACAAAAACGATCAGAACACAGAAGAAACAAAATAGTAGAAAATGAAAAAAGGAAAACGATCAGGACATACCCATGTACACAAACACTATCCTATACACGCCATCACATACATACACACATCCATTCCAGAACAAAAACAACGAATTCCACAACAATCGACCACTCCTACCTGTCTCCCCCTGCCCTCATCTCTCAATGAATGTAAGTTCTCTCTCATTAAGTATAATATTTTATGTTTTGTATTTTTCTTTTTGATTGTCACTTTGTACATTATCACGACGTGCCCAAGTGCCCTTAATGGGTCTATGGCGCAAGCAAATATATAAATAAATTTAAAAATAACCGGTAAAATGGTACTTTTCCAAATTTTAACCACTGCGGATTTACGATGGTCTTTGTTTTCAGTTCCGAAGGCTGGCTTAATGTGGTCACATTTTGTTAACAACGTTTTAGGTGGGCAACAAAGTCAATAAATAGGTACTTAAATCTAGCCGAACGCAACATTCTCAATGATTTTCTTAACACGTAAGAATTAAAGCTTTTGACCTCTTTAAATCATCAGGTATGCGCAGATGTTTATCGTCTTCTTCTTCTTCGTCAGCCTGTCTCCGTCCTTTGTTGAACATAGGCCTCCCCCCTCTCCTTCCAATCATTCCTGTCCTGAGCCTCTCTCATCCATGTGCGGCCTGCAATCTTTGCGATGTCATCCGCCCATCTGGCCTGAGGTCTGCCGACATTTCTTCTGCCTTCTCTAGGCTGCCACTCCACTACGCTTTTGGTCCATCTGTCGTCCGGGCATCTGGCCACATGGCCCGCCCATCCTCACTTCAGGGTGGCAACTCTCTCCACCACATCAACAACCTTGGTCTTCTCTCGTATCCATGTGTTTGTTCTCCTGTCTCTTAAAGAAATACCCAACATCTTCCTCTCCATGTTTATCGTCAGTCTTAGAAAAATGAATTTGAAGGTTTCGACCAAAATAATTACCCTATGGGAAAACGTCCATGCTACCAACTGTAATCTAAAGCTATTGCGGGTAAAAAAGGTTAAAATTTAAAGTTAAAATAGATTGTGCATAAGGTTTTTTTATGATAATAGATAGAGGTTTATATTTTGTTGGTAATGTGTAGTATCGGTTGATTCTATTGGTTGTAAGCAAAGGTGTAGAATGTATTTTCTCCCCAGTATCTACCATATTCATGATTACACATTTTAAATAATTACAACATCCACCAGACTGGCTAAATGGGCCTAATATAAACTAAACAAACAAAATTAAACATGGCTCAGTGTTGTAAATTGTGGATCTATGTACCTATGTACATACCTATCTGGTTACGTCTGTGCCCTTGTTTATATAGCTGGCTAAAGAGTTAAACTTTTGCGAGTGTATGTTAGTAAGTGAAACAATCATGGATATATTATTTTAAAGACGTTGTCTTGATCTTACATAAAATGATATTATTTTGTAGTTCTATTAGGTACCTACTTAATTATTCTATTTTCAAAATGACTTCACTCATACAGCGTTAGTGTTAACCTATTAATTTTTAATAGCTGTGTTGACTTCTGCGCAAAGGCAGAGCTTGCACTAATGAAACAAACGTGCTATTCTTTTTTCAAAAAACTGAAACTGAAATGTTTCATAATTAAGCGTGCTCGCTCTTATGTATCCGTTCAGATTAAAGTTTGTGAATCCCCTGTTGCTTAGATCAGAAGGTAGTTATACAACCAAAGCACCTTACTTACGTGTTTACTCGTACCAAGAAGTAAATTATACAATTTTAAACTTTTTGTCGAAATAGCTGTTCTTTATTCTATTTGAACTTGTGGCTAATCTATAGTTATATATGTGTAACTTCATGATGCTATCGCTAATGTACATATTTATGCCCTAAATCTATTAAGTAATGTTTAGGTATGTGTAACTATATGATTCTATTGTTAAAGTGTAACATTATGGCTTAAATCTTTTCATATAACATTCATGACGTCCTACGTGAATACAGAAACACTTGAATTATTTCTTGAGTTGCGAAGTGTAAAAATAAGGAAAAAGAAAGTTTAATATTTCTCATTAGGTCGCCTCTTGTTACAAAGACGTCCATGTTTAATTGTCGTTGGCATTTGGTACAAAGTGTTGGTCAGTTCATGGAAGAGAACGAGTTCCACATTGAGGGAACGGAGTCTTATTTGTTTAGGGATTATATCTGACCCGGGGATGATCCCAGACGTCATTACGGAATACTCCGCTTTCCCACCACCAGCGTCACGGCGCTGAAATACAAAGTTGTACATTCAACTAGGGTTTGAGCGTTTTAATCTTAAATGTGCATCATAATATACGATTTTTGATCAGGTTTTTATTTTAAATAATGAAGACACACATTTGCAAGATTTTTTTGGTCGATATTTTGCAAGTATCGATATTTTAAAGTATCAAGAGAACCATTAACTCTCAGAGGAAGATCCGCCAGAAGAGAGGATCAGAAGAGCAAGGACTGCGATAGCTGGGAGAAGCTGAAACAGACATACGTGTGGTAGCGTTCAGGGTAACGTTTAAAAAAACTTTTTAATAAGGCCAAGATCCATTAATATACTTTTATTTGTTCCTGATGGTAGTTTTCTTCATGTCTGAAAGTCGTGTCTGCCAAGCTGGTCTGTGCGTCCCTGAAGATCATCGGCAACGATATAAAAAAAAAAACTTTACTTTCTGCACCGATAAAAAAAAAAATATTTTGGAACTATCAATCCAGAAAAGATTAAGGTTTGTTTGGTTACAAATTTTTTAATTGTTTTGTCAATCGTTCATTGGATAACATGGATATCTGTTTAAAAACACTATCATCGTGACTTTTATCATTATTTTACCATTTATTTGCTTGTTCTTTATTATTTCTTTTCCAGCATAGTCAGTTTTTAACCACTTTTTATACAATAAATTGGATCATTCCGCTTAAACAGCTTGGCTAAACAGAATAATATCAATAATATTTTTCTTTTTCTCCTTTTTTTCAATGAATTATAAGTATCAATGATATTTTTTTTCCTCCATTTTTATGAATAATATCAATGATATTTTTCTCCTTTTTTTTACGTGTCAATCCACTCTGAAGAGGTTGATATACCGGTAAATGATATTTTAGCTATAAAAATTGAAAAAAATACGCCATAACAACCAACTTTATCTCATGCATATTTTTATAACTCATTAATACAAATTCTTAACATATCACGTGGCTATTCTCTGACTACCTACAAGATGTTGGGTAAAACTGGTAAGAAGCTGTACAATTGGCGCGAAATAGGAGCTTCGTGGTGCCCGCATGTTTTGCATTGGGAAAAAACATGGATTAATATTTTTTTGAAGTGGTTGGTAACATTGTGGTTCATTCGCTGACTTCTGAAGGTCATGAGTTTGATCCCCAACCCCGAAGCCGAACATTTTCCTCTTTCACAACACAAGCTTTGTTTGTGTGTGAAAGATTTGAAAAATGTTTAATTGATCAATTTTGGTGACTGAAATCATTTTTAGTAAAAAAAAAAAAATTTTAGTAAAATAAATTTTTTTTTTTTCAAATAGGTAGGTACATAACAGAATTGATAGAAATATTTTTTTCATCATATCCAATTGAAATTCATGAAATATGATAATTACTAGTTCTGAAATTGCCATGACCTGTAAAAAAAGTTAACTCTAAAAGATAATATTATATTATTATGTAAATAGGTCATTCAAAATGAATGCATTCATGTTTGAAACTAATGTATTTAAATTAACCCTTTTACGGCTATCCCAACCCTATTAACCCTAACCATTAAAATATATCTTCAAACAATAGATAGATACATTCTACCGAAAATAAACATGATAATACATACCTAACTCCGCACAAGAAAATAATATACCGCTCTAAGGGTTTTATGTTATATGAGTTTTGGCGTAACACGTCATTCCGCAAACTTCATTACAACTCAATTCACATTATGTAGATCCTACGTACCTACTATGAATAAATTTTCGAGCAAAAATTTCAATACAGCATGAACAACGTTGAACTTGTTTATTCTTTGAGTTGCTACCCTTCCCCCATACCCCAACACTAGGGTGTCATTAAGTAACTTGCATACAAAGTTTTCGGGTGAACATACCTTTGGTCATCCATAATAATATTCAAACAACTATCTACCTTACTTATACGAGGTGTGTGAGAAAAGTAAAGAGACTGAGTTTTTTTTATAGCTGTCATTTGAACTGTCAGGAAGTATACCTATTTTTTCGCTCCTATTAGGTATTTTAAAATTTTCGTGTTAATTATTTTTCATTATTAACATAGATGTTTCTACATACAAAGCAAAGAATAACCATCAGTGAAACCGTTTTTATAGTTTATTGTGAATGAAAAAACAAATTTTGAAGTGATAATACATTAATGAAACATTCAATAATTATTGTGATTGACATTTTGTACAATGTTATTTTGACCAGCTGTTCTAAGTTTCGAGGGTATATGTCAAATGTTTGGACTGACTTCTTAAATAGTTCAGATCAATATAAAGTGTTTTTTATGACAATTAAGACAATAATTAGGTACATACAACTGTAACCTAGTGCAAAGTGCACAGGGTATCAACTGTGACCATCTTGGATCGATTCCCTCCTGGACCTTTTTTAACTTTTTTAATACATCATGTCGTCGCTTATCACAAAGAGTGAAAATATAAACAAAAATATAAGCTATATTATAATGATCACTTCAATGGAAGATAAAACCTTCAATGAAACCTACATAAAGGAAATAAATGCAAAAGATCCAGTAACGGATGGAGATTACCCTCTAATAAATACCTCTGATGACTCAATAAAACTGAAGGGGGCTCCTGAAATAACAAACGAAGTATCAAAAAAAAACGCGCATATATTCCGAAAAAGAGAACTAACACAAAGAAGACTATGGAAAATTCAAAACAAAGATCTGACAAGATCGAGGAAGAAAGGGCTGACGCAACTAAAGAACCGCAGGTGTGTAGGAGAGAATTGAGGCTAAAAAGCAGGGAACTATCTTTTTTGAAAGGAAAAATTGAAGTCATGGAAAAGAAAGAAATTGATCTAAGGAACTTTAAAAGAATTAATAGGGAATTAAAACAAATTGTATCAAGTAAAGATGTAGCACTGAATGATATGAGAATGGAGACGGAGAGAATCACAGAAGAGAGGAGGAAAGATATGGAGGATTTTAAGAGAAATACGGAAAATCTTATATTAAAACTGGAAAAAAAATTTCGGCAGCTAGCCGAAAGCAGAGCTGAAAATGCTGATGGTCAACTGCATGGTGCATTTATTTTCTAACTTTGTTTCTCGTCTGATGCCTGTGCTACTATGGAACAGCTAGCTTTCTCGCCATCTTTTTTCGTCACCCACGTATTCGAGAGCCATTTGGAACATTGTCGCTTCTTCAGGAAACTAAGTTCCTATAACACCTTCTTCGATTGTTAAGCAGGGGTCGAATTTGAAAAGAACTTTCGCATGATAAGATTTTCTACAGTTGTTTATTAAGTTGAAGATCTCACGGACTCTGAAACATGGAATATTATTATAACTACTAGGCCTGCTTTCTGCTTGAAGGTTGCTGCTGGTGCGTCCTATTATGGAACTATTGTGACTCATTCATTCATCTTCAGCGTTACTAACCTTGGTGGGCTGCATCTAAAAGCTTCTCCATCCTGATCTGTCACTGACTGCCACCTTCCAGTTATGCTGCCCCAAGAGTCCACGACAACGCCAACCAGCTATGTCAACTTTGGTCTTCCGACGCTTCTTCTACCGATTGGGACATTTAACAACACACTATTGTGACAAGTCGTAACTATGTTCAGAGGCAAATTATAGAGTGTCTTGGTATATTATTGAGGATTATATTTCATCACTGGTTTCTTCTGGGTAAATTAAAGATGTGCCCACATTTTTTTTGTATATAATGCGGAAGCACAAATACAGCAGAATATGCATTCGGGTCTCAAGTGACTCTCCACACATCCTGCACATTTCAGCGTCTAGGATCTCTATGATGCAAATGTGCTTATTAAGCCTACAGAGCCATGTTAGGGATCTCATTAAATAGGGTCTTGGAGTGTTTAATAGCATGGACTAAGAATCGCGCAGGGATAAACAGACTCATATACAGAAAACACAGTTCTTTCAGTATCATTACTTTTCTCACAATTTCTTAGGTAGGTACTTTATAATGTCAACCGTTTTAATGACGGGGCTAATTTATTCGTAGGTGTATTTGTACACATATAAGGTGTAGGTATACCTTTTCTGTTGTTGATGTTTCGTTAGGAAAGTAGTGGGAGTCAATCATTAAGTTCTTCCTAAGCACACAATACCTTCGTAGCTTGTTTTACGGTGTGTTTGTCTTTAAATCAAAATGTTGTATAAAGTTTATACGATATTAAATGGATTACTTTACGTAGTTAAGTACACTATCTACTTGATTACTTCATAACATTAATCACGTGAGTGGGAGTGAAAGTTACTCGCTTAATATTGTGAATAGTTTGAATCCGTTTCTAGGCTTCTGTTTTAAGAAAGTTTGTCAAAATTTGGGGATTAAAAACATACTCTAAAGGTTTTTGTGTAAAATTGTTTTAATAATAGGTACCTATTAATGAATTCAATACTATTAAACTTAGCTCAGAATACGAGAATTAGAATAAGGGACAATTTATATTATTTGCACTGAAAAGCATTTCTAAAAATTAAACCAATCACTACTATACGAAATCACTAAAGTTATGCAAAAATGTAGGTACTATTTATTATCTTATTTTGGATTCCCTTTCTTTACATTTATTTTCATTGTGACATTATTTGACTCATAATTATGACGTTGCCCGGGGTATTAATTAAGTAATAATACGATAATAATAATAATTATGACATTTTTCTTACAAAAAATTCCTTACGTCATGATAATTTTGTATTTCGAAATGGATAAGGATAGAAATGTTTGTTTGTATTTACATAAAAACATCATTAAACAAAATGGTAAATCAAACGTAATAATTGGTTTAGTTCGTCCGTAATTCGGTATTTTTGTTGAAAAACTCAAACCCATACGAAACATTTTTCACACATTTGTTATTATATTCTATTCGCCCTTTAAACCCCACTCAGGGGCATAGGGAGGCAACAAGAGCTCTCTGCAATGCTAATGTCCCCTTACCACACGTACAACTTGGTTCGAATTTATGAAAGTGTCTTCCTCGTCTTTGGAACCCTGATGGAAGGAAGTATAGCGCTCCTCTCGGCCAACTGTTATTCAGCGTCCTTAACACACGTCCCTCAGAAAATATCACATCGAAGGAATATGTGATACTGTTTGTATTTTGTGTAGGTATTTGTTATTATGTATTAAAAAACTGTATGTTTTCGAAAATTTGAAAAATACCTGCTTAATCAGATGATCCTACTTACTACTGTATGCTGCGGGAATTATTTTCAAATTATCTGCGGTTCTCAATAAAGTAAATTAAAATTGGGACCATGTGGGTACGGGACGATAATATTATGATATTATCAAACAATAATAAACATATCGAACAATAAAACGAACCTTTTTTGTGCTGGAGTGGTCCGATTGGCTTTGCTGCTAGTGCGAAATAAGAGGACAAGTATTCAATTGTTATTATATTGTAAAAAGTGGTTTAATGGATTTTTTTTTATTTTGAATAATGTAGGTACTTAGGCACTATCGGATTTAATTTTTTTTTTCTTTTCTAAGTGGCTATTCGTTTTATTGAATTACTTAATATACATATCTGTATTGGGGAAATTTATTTGTTGAAGATTAAGCCGATTATTTTTGTTTCGAAAATAAACTCACCTTTCTGGAAAGGTATTAAAATATTTTATGCCCTAAAGGTGGTGTTAATTGGAGTTATAAAATTTAAATAATTACCAACAAAAAGGTTTTCGGAAATATATTTATATATCGTTAAAAAGGGATTAAAACATTTATATCGAAATAATCCGAGCAAAAATATTATGATCAGGTGAGATGAAGAAATTATCAAGTAATGTGTTCATATTGGATTATTTTTCAATTGTTGTTTATTATCTACTTTTTTGGGTCCTGATCCCAATTATTTTTGTATATTTCAATACAAAGGCCTGACATTCGAGGATAACTCACAGACATAAAAAATGACAGTTGTGCACCAACGGTTTATAATATTTGAATAGATTTCACATTTTCCTACAACAACATGATTTTTGTTCTCTAGCTTGATTTTTCTAAATCTTGAAGTTGTGTACAAATTAACGGCATAAAATTTTCATTGTAGACCTAGAAATAAGCATTAATTTACCAGGTGATGCCATGGCCCCCTAAACCATAAAAAATTGTATGAAGTCTCAATTTGATTTTTCTGGTTGTATGTACTCGTTAAAGAACATCTATGAGAATATCCTCCTTTTTAAGGCCCGATCCTAGGATTGGTTGGTAGCAATTATCTCACGTATTCTGCTCAATCCGCCCGATCCATAGCAGTCCTTTAAGTTCCTTAAAGCGGGAAAAGCACATCTTTGAATTCACTTCTTGCAGGTATTATTCTTTACGTGGTCATCCTAGGGAGTTTGTCCCCTCGGACAACCGTTCAGTGATCGTTATGTAAAATACCTTAATTCCATCCATTTTGACCAGGTCTTTACGGCTGGGTTTATGTTGAAATTCGAGACTAAGTATTTCCCAAAAAAGTATGCATGGTTGGTTTTTGTTTACGGCTAGTACCTACGATTATTTGTTGAATATCAATTTCGAGAATACATATTATTATCTGCATTACAATGTTTATTCTTCCTTATCATGTCAGAACTGAACGGGGCTGTAAAGTCATGAATAAAGTACCAACCGTTGTTAATAATAATAGATAATAATATAACAACATAGCACATAATATATTTCCATTTAATAGGCACCATTCAGATAACTGTTAATTCAGCAAACGGTTGGCGCTGTTTTCGTTGAGCCTCTGCCAAAATAACGCTTTGTATAATGCAAACATTTGTGAAAATAGCCCCGGGAGAATGAAATGAGTGTTAAGATATTACCTACATGTCTTCAAATATTTAACGTCTCCTTCTCCGTACAGGTATCAACATACACAGCTTCCCTGTATCCAGTTCTGATTACGATATTATGATGATAACAGTCTACCCCGATATAGGTGTACTGAATGGTTATTATATCACTGCCATGATACTTTCGTTTATGTTATTTTATTAGAATCTTTCACAAACGAATCCGTTTAAGATATCAACTGTTATACCTATACAGATGGGACCAGCATACAATTTTCTTCTTGAAATGGTATTTATTTCAATAATTTAAAAACTGTTTTATAGTATGAAGACGGTATTAAATTTGCCAAAATCAGAAATGGTTGATCAGTTATAAAAATGCAAATATGGATCAATAAACTTTCTTCTTCTTCCTCTTTCTTTAGATCTACGATCTGTTTAAGAAGCGCTCAAATCGGGGTCCTGTGATGATGAAGTCCAACTTTCTCTCCATCTTTTTGGTTAACGTCCTGGTGGCCGGCGTCCATCTGGGATCCTCTGGATCTGGATCTTGGCAATTCTGTTGTCTTCCATCCTTGGTCCTTCCAGAACGTTATCATCTGTCTAATCCATCGTACGATGTCGTCGACATAACAGGTTCTTCGTGTCTCATAAACCTATTGGCAAATCTTTCTCAAATAGCATTCACGTGAAAAATCATTAATGTATTATTCTAAAATAAATAACTTAGAAGTACTTAAATTCACTTCAACCATTACATTTGGCAAAGGGCTCGACTTGGCTGGGACATATGTTAAGGATGCCGAATGACAGCTGATCGAGGAGGATTCCAGACGAGGTCTGGAAGACGAGGAAGACCCTGTCACACCGTGTTTTGCTCATTCGAGGCATAGCTGCGGGGATTGCGTCAATAAGGCAATCTTTAGAAAGTAACAATATTTGCAATGAAAATTTGGTTGGGAATAGATGAATAGTCAGTCTCTGCATTTTTGCATAATGTTCGTAGCAAGATGTTATAAGTTCAATAAAGTCTATGTTCGCTACATTTTAGACAACTTTGCTGACATGGAAAACCTTAATCACTATCGCAAACACAAAAAGTGAGTATCACTGTAAAAAATATGTGCTGCAATGGTAGCTTTTTTGTATCGCTCTCCATTTATCTCCTTACACGTGAAGAAGAATATTTTTTGTTTTCAAGATTTTTTGTTTATGATTTGATTTGAAATTTCAAAATAAAAAAATAACAATCGCTACGATAATATTCATTTTGGAGTATTTCCAAATATCGTAGGCACCGAGTTAAGAGAACCTTTCTCAAAAATGACCTTTTACATTCATTAAATCCTGTTATATAAAATACAAGTGCTCTTGCAAAATATTTAATGCGAAATATTTTTTGTCAATTTAATGAATATTTGAGCAATGTTTTCTCGATTCACGTTTTCCGTTTGGGAGCAAAGAGGACTGTTGCAATAAATTTATGTTTTCCCTAAAGACATCATCACTTCTATCCTCAGTGGTTTTTTTTACATTTTTTAGGGGCATAACATTTATTAATTGAGAACTTTTTGATATCACCGAATTCGATTAATAATGAGAGCCAACAATTATGACGTTTTCAAAACGAAAAGGCAATAAGACAATGACAACCAATTGTGACTTTTAAAGGCACTTCTACATAGGTGTAATTTAAATTAAATGAGACGCATATAGCCAGGGGTGACAGCTAGTAAGAGTACCTACAACATCAACCCTGAGTCAGTCAACTACCCCTAATACTATTACCCTATATTATTATGTTTATATTTTGTCCACAAAATTTTGGCAAGAGAAAGTTTCTTGTGACAGTTAATTAATTATTATTTCATTTTACCTCCCACGTATTAAAATGTACCCAGTGTGTTGTTGCTTACAGAAAAAATATTTATACCGAAGTAGGTTAAAAAAAAAATATTTGAGCAAAATATAACAAGTAAGAAAGTTATGTATTTTTATCGTACATTTAATTTACAATTAAAATTAATAATGTTCAAATAAAACAATGTTTAACTTATCCACAAATTTTTATTTTCCCGACTAGTTTCGTAGGTACACGTCCTACATGGTCACGGGAGACTAAGAAACTAAATTTGAAACAAAGAAGGTACAAACACTAGTGAAGATACAGATATTACAGGGGAGACTAAGAAACTTTTCTTAGTCTCCCGTGACCATGTAGGACGTGTACCTACGAAACTAGTCGGGAAAATAAAAATTTGTGGATAAGTTAAACATTGTTTTATTTGAACATTATTTTCAAATATATCCATCAAGAAATGCATGTTCACGAGTTGGTTAATTTTTTTAATTAAAATTAAATAAATAAAAAGTGTATGATAATATTGATTATAATAATATGTATTATTTAACACTCCCAATTTCATGAAAACTTTAAGATAGGTATTCTTTTTAGTAATGTTGCAAGTTAAATTAACAAACGTCATAATACTGGCTCATTGGCACCAAACTAATTAAAGAATAAAATCTGCATTTAAGCGTTTTTCAGGGTACATTATTGGAGGGAGTGGTTGAGGGTTCGATTAATAGAGGACTACCATATTATTTGCATGTTCAGTTCTGAAGAGAACAACGGAGAAACGAGAGGAGTAGAGGAGAAAATCCATAGGATTAACACCGCAGAAGAAGAAGTGCACAATATAATCAACGGTTAAATTTACAAATAATATTAACTTATACTTGACAGACATTGTAGAAGACACTGATGGACAAACATTTCTTGGAGATATGCCTTAAAAAATTAAGAAGTTAGTCAAAACCATAGATAACAATATTTACAATAGCGAGGACAGGTTAGAATAAAGAAGAACACTTGGTAGATTCCAAAAAACTAGATTAAATGAAAAAGAAAAGAAATCAAACGAAATGAAAAATAAGATAATCATGACATACTTTTAGAGACTGTAGTGGGCTTTCGACCATTTGAATCGGAATGGAAAACATAAATGTGCATTGTGCAAACCATCGAGATCATAAGATTTTCAACATAGTTCTCACCACTAGTTAATACCTAAAAACATGACGTAATGGCCAAATTGTTGGAAAATTTTTGTAGGTACTAGGAAAAAACCCCACTGCTAAAAATCTGATTCATCCCGTGTTACAAGGCTTTTTTAGATAAAAAGAAAACAACAATCAGGCTCATGAAATGGACACGGATATAAAACATAACGGGCCCGACCATCAACATCGAGGAAACTGTTTTAAATTTCATTGGTTGCGTGCACCTCGGGGCTGAATAACCGAGGGGTAAATGGTTCCATCAGCCAAATGGACGCAAAAAAGTTAACAAAAGAGAATGAAGAAAACAAAAAAAAAATAAACACAACAACCTACACTACCTGCCCGCAATACCACGAGCGCAGTTAAATAGACTTTGTTTTTGTGGTTTCATTTTCGATCTGATGATGTTCACTTATTCCAGTTCACTTTGCACAATAATTACACTTCACAGGAATTTGAACATACTTAATAGGTACCTACGTATAAAAATTATGATTGTTTCATAAGTGAATTAAGAAAATGATACAAAATATATTCGTATCTTATACTAGAGTTGTAAGTTTATCGGCAGTTTAATCAATAACATTTAATTTGGCAATAAATCATGATGTTAGAACGTATCAAAGTTTTAAATTTAGAGGTTTTTCAGAACCTTTGAAAAAGTATGCCATATTATGAAAAGATTGGTTTCTTCATATTTTATTCTTCTTCTATGACTGCGGCCTGTCTTCTGTCGGATATTCATTTTACTGGATGTCAACTGTCCAGCTATCTTTCCATCCCTTGGGTTTTCGTCGTCTGCCTGTTGGTCTATGGTCAGCTGCTATTTTATAATCCTTTCTGCTCCATGTTAGCCTATTCGATATATCTGATGCAGGTTTCAAAAATTCTAACATTGCTCTCCTTCAACATTATTGTGGCAGCTACAGGCAAATATCCTTACTTGAATAGTTTCTTCATAAAGGTGGCCACAGCTAGATACTTCAACGCCTAGTTACTTTAAATACGTCACTTGTTCTATTGTTTCATTATCTAGGTAACTTACTTTCTACATAATATGTTTGGTAAACTGTAACATTTGGGTACCAGAGGTGATGACTCCAACATAAATCTCGACACAAGCAAGAAGTAATAAAATCTCTTCATGGAGAATATAAAGAATTCAAGAACTAGAGTCACACGAGTGCAACATGGTGTGAGATGATATTGAGTAGAATTTGTGTTCTTGTGGTCTTCATATTGTGTTCAAGTTTCTTGCTTGTCAGATGTTTTCATTTAGTGTTGCAATTAATTTGATCCTCCTGTAAGAGCGAAGAAGTGCCAGAAACTGCCCTGGAATTCGCTTTTTTCTCACTCAGAAATTCAACTTCTTACGGTTTACAGCTCAACACCTCACACTGTAGCTACTCGTGGAAGAAATAGCTTATTTCTGTCTTCGGGTAAATTATATTTCTGTTTCAAATTGCAAATATGAAACTTTGAGATTTTATCATCGTATTATCGTCGAGGATTCGCGTATAAATTACTTATTATTTTCAAGAAAACTTTTCGGAAATATTATTATAAATTCGAATAAACAACTTGACTAATTGACGTTCGTAATTGTTTTCTTGATGACGCCATAATGGAAATACGTAATTATTTTAATGAGAAAAGAAAATGTATTTTTTTAAACAACGCCATTCCCTCGCCGTTTGATAACTTACGCACTTGCTTCGATATAATTTGAAATTCTAAACAGCGAATTTAAATAATAAATTAATTAGTTATGTACATAGTTGCACAGATTTATTCTTCCTGTTTTGCATTTTCTTACTAACGCCGGCATAATATAATTAAACTACCGCTAGAGTTATCTGATTTAAACTTAAATATGTATTAATAAAAAGAGGGTTGATTCTTAAAAAAATCTAACAATGAACGCTGCGTTTTCAAGCCATCGTCTTATGTATTTTTACCCAATTTCATATAAAAAGTCAAAACACAGAAATCTGAAATATAAGAACAGGAATTTGTGTATTGGAATTATTGGAATAGAAGATATGAAACAAGGCTTCAGTAGGGCTACTCTCGTAATCAATCGCTTTTAAAAATCACTTAACGATAAGATTAAGACACGATCGCAAGCAGTCGTATTCACAAAACTATCGGAATCTAATCTTAAATCCTATCATGAACTGGATCATTTTCATACTGATATTTCAAACATAACGAATTTTTAAGATATCTACTAGATATCTTGTTTTGTGAATACCAATCCGCCATTTTATGATTTTCAATCAAGATAAGAGCGTATTAAGACCGCTACAAGAATAAGGGCACAGGAAGACCACAAAAACTTCAAGAGACTAAAAATAGCACAAGCACAAGGTACAGGCAGAACGACCAGCTATATAATATACAGTTTGCTGGCAGTCTTCTTCCAACAAAATACTAAAAATATGGCGATATTGAATGAATTAAAAAATGGTAGGTAATCTTTTTGACGGAAAAATGTTAATTTTTTGTTTGTGTAATTGACAGATCATTTTCTAAATTTGGAATTTAATTATAAAAACAAGTTAAAGAAACTGAATTATCATTTTCATCAATGGTGTGCTCGTATGAAGATTGAAATTATGTTCAAACGAAATGTCCACATCACGTATTTAGTAGAATATAAATGCTACTGTTTGTTTTGCATGCTCAGAGACCATAATATATAATATTTTGTATTATGTAAGTTACTTGGCGCCAACCGTAATAATATGCATTTAGCAGTCTTTGATCGTATTACATCTAAGTTTCCTTCTTTTACCTCTTTATATTTTATTTCTGATTCTCTAAGAACATACAATATATATTAAAAATAAACTGCGACTTTCGCAAATCCTCCTCGGATGACAGGTGGATCAACAAAACCCTGGAGTGGATGCCTATGTAATAGCTGAGGTGATCAGACGATATTGGAAGAGAATCCGAAAATCAATAGCAGATAATTGTGGATGCCGGAAAGGGAGACTTAAGTCCAATACTGAACTTTTAAAGGCTGATAATGATAATCAGTAGGTTCGTACTCAACACACAAGTGTATCACGTAGCTGTGTGATGTTGGTTAGGTATGGCCACAACTCCTTGTTGACTAGGTACACGTCTTAAGTAATTGATGGATTCAGTAATTATAATTCAGCATAAGTCTGGGGCAGGAAGTTTGTCAACCTCCACGTGGTCTGCTCCAGGTAACGCTGATAGACAAACAACTAAGGTGCTGCTACACAGCTATGACACAAAGAAAGATTAATAATATGCTTTACAAGTAACACCATACGTATGTGTATAGTATAAGTCTGCGATTGAGGATTAACCCCCTCAATGCCCTTATGGATACCATCAAAATAGGTGCATATCAGTAACATCAAATTAAATTTCTATTGTGTGCTTTCCGAGCCAATAAACTGTTAAGAGAAAATATTATAATATGAATGATACTAATATTTTTTGGGCATTAGCTTATTCGCTCGTAAACGACGTAAAGATCAGCCACATTCCCAGAAATGGGGCTCCATTTAGTCAAGAGATCAGGACGAAGTGACGCGGAGACGGCGATAGCTCCAGTCACGCACATATTTGATTAGTTGATGTGATTTACGTGGATGGAACACTAGAATAGGTGAGTCAAAGTTCAACAGCGCAAATAAAAATAATCCTTTCTGTGGTTATCATAAGGGATAATTCGAAATATTTGTAGTTATGAGCATTGATGAACACAAAAATGTGTCTCTCAGCTTAGTGGTGAAATATCCTCTAGCAATAAAATCACAATATAAGTATTTTTTTTTAGGTATCGAATGTACGAGTTTTGGTAAGTATTAGGTAAAGCTAATGATCTGAGCTATTACAATTAAAAATCTACCCGGTCCTTCATTTAGGTTGGTACCTATATTTCAACTTTCGGTCTTCGTCTTATGATAACTTTTTTTTTTGTAAAGAAGGTCAAGGGACCATATGCCCTTTGAGTCACCGCGACCAAATTAGATCTATATTGTGACATCCCTCAATTCATTCATGGAGCGCTACCTTTTATTCAGCCACGTCTCCAGAGGCCTCTTGCAGAGTGGCAGTGCCTCTTCCCGGCTCCTGCCCTCCGCAAAAGGTCTCCTTAATTTTCTTTTTGAAAGATAGGTCCCAACAGGATTCCCATCTATCGGTTGCAACAAATGCTTTTGATCATGTGACCTTATGTCCACATTGACCACTGATGCGGAAGTACCTCATATATCCACCACACCAGGTCGGCTCTACAAAGGTGTCATGTACATTGTACATCCACCATAGCCAGAACTAGGGAAATAAAAGTCCGCCCTTACAGATCCCTGCATGAGGGCAAAATGTCACCCTGAGGTTGCATGGTATCAGGGAGCCTCCGTTAGTTATTAACCTACCCGTTAGTCACGCATCCCTCAGCACGGATCAAATGACACCTATGATTGGGGATTTTTGGGCAGAAAGGTTTACTCCTTCCGGGATGATAGGACTAGGTGAATATGGATGGGAGGGCTCAAAGAAGGCAGGAAGATTGGATTCAGGTGTAGAAAATGCCCTGCGTGTTGAAGAGCCATGCAAGGCACCCCTTACTCTCTTCGGCTTGTTGACCCTAGCGTCAACAGGGACCTATTGTAACCGCCGTTTCAGCCTGGGCCAACGTAACAGGGTCCACCGCTTGTAGGTGAGAGTCGAGTTGAAATACAGTGGCTAAAGAGGCATTAAATGCTCTTATATAGTGAATGACGTGGATCAGTTTCATTCTTAAGAAAAGAAACAGGAAAACACATTGAAGGTGCGTTCTATCTGCCTACCCCTTAAATACCACGGTTTGAAAAGTTAAAAAAAAAATTGAAGAATATATTTTGGAACTCATAAAAGTTTTTTCTTCTTCTTATGTACTTGTTTCTAAAAAGCGGCACAAATTTTATTATTATTGTTATATAGGTTTACACGGATGTAAAAATATTAGAGGGGGAGAATATATATAAGCCAACACAGCCTACGGTCTATGCTCCAACAGCTGTTAAGGATACTTTTTATGATCCTTTGGAGGATTCTACATACGCAGTATATCACTGTCCACTGCCTATATCTAGTCTGAGCCGTATAAAATATTTTTTTATTATTACCCCCGTCTCGAATGTATGTATGTAAAACAGGGCACACGTTATACAATATGATAACACACCACGCAGGTATAAATAGACCATAAAAAGAAAAGTTTGAAAGAGACAAAGAACTAGACTCTTTATTCAAATTTACTTGTTACAAAGTTGATATTTCGCCGTGCGAGTAAGGGAGACAAGAGAACGAAAAAAAAAGTCACAGTGATAGGTGTAATTTTACTCTGGAGTGTTTTTAACGTGAGACTAAAACTTTTCAAACTGATAACATTTCGGTAGTTTATATTCTTTTAAGGTTGTCGATGCGCGGAACTTTCTTTATGAATTGCAAAAGAAAAGCCGTTTCTTTTATCGAAATAAAACTATATTAAGACTTATAAATATTACAGGCTAAGGACCCTTTGGAGACAAATTAGGAAATTTTAGTTTCTTGTTCGTCATAAAAGTTTTTTCTCTTCTTCTTGTACAAAAGTATGATTCCAAAACTTTTGTCATTTTGCGTCTGATACGATCAGATATATTTTTTTTGAAACGGAAGTAAGATTACTTACATTAGAAATGTGTTTTTTTTTTGTCATTGCTTACAGACGTATTTGCTGACACGTCCATTTTGATTTTAAAGCCTTGTATTTTAATGTAAATTTCTGCTGTTATTTTAAGGTTATTTGTTTTTTTGAAAGTTTTTTTATAAACAAAATAACATTTATTTTATTTTTTTTTATCATAAAACCATCGTTTGCAAGTTGTATAAAAACACTCTGATTAACTGCCGTTTAAAAATGTCTAACACAACCATTTTCGGTTTAAAAGCGCTGTACGGATTTCTCACTCTGATAAAGATAGCCTTTTACAAAATGGGCAATGAACGAAAATATTTAACGTGTTTTGTACCAGTGGCGAATCGCATGTAGGCAACAACAGTACGTTATACCCAGCGAATGCAACACCATTTTACACGGGAACATTGCTGGAGTGCAACCGCACACGAGTTTAAACAAACGGTTATTTGCCAACCCCGTTGCAAAATCACAACACTTTTAAATGAAAAATGCAACATTCTTGCAATAGGCGCGTCGCTTTCAAATGCTGTTTAAACACAGCAATGTAGTAGAATTAACCAAAATAATAATAATCCAGACAATTAGTTCAGAAGGTAGTTGTTGGTGAAATAGTAATTGTTTTCTCTAATGGCGCGGAGGAAGTAGTCAGTGTTGTTGTCGTTTGGTTTGGGGCCTTGCAATGCACCAAGTAACATAACTGTTCCCGCAAATTAATACACTCTAAACATCCCCCGACTATGTGAAAGCATTTAACACGGTCTCGCTTCTGAGAAACCCCTGAATAATTTAATTCCTTTTTTATGGTATTAAAGTTTAATGAACCTCCTGTCTTCGGGTCTGTGTTAAAGTTTGCAAGATCCCTCCCTTAAATTACAGATACAGTCCCAATTAACTACCTGGGTTGCTTCTCTACATTTTTACCTTCCCTGTTAATCAAAAGGTATCACAGGTATCATTGTCAGGTCGCTGTTGCCCACTGTTGGATTAGGGTTTCTTCACCTCTTTCTCAAGCCCTTTTGATCAAACCATTCGACTGCTCTGATTATGTCAATCCTCTATCTGGCTGATGGTCTTTTATTCTTGTTCTGAGTTTCATTTCTGTTGTTTCGGAGGTTCAGCCACCTTTCACTCTGCAGCAAACGTGGGCAGCACACTTCCATTTTTAATATACTCAGAGAATTCTATTAGAATCTTATAGCGCGTGTATTTCGTGAGGCAGATGATATTTTTTTTTCAATACTTTTTGGTAGCTTATAATAAACGTTATCATCAAATACCCGAAACATTGTTCTATTTAAAATTACGTAATCAGTGGGTAAACCAAATGCTACGGAATACGTAAGGAGCTCTCAAAGAATCTCTTCTAGCTGCAATGATTAAGTGCTTTAATATACCCCAAATGTAGTGGAGCTGCTTGATGTTATTTAGAGATTACAGTGGGCCATTATTTTCACATGTGTGTTGAATAATGTGCACACGTATTAAATTATTATTCCACATTAAGAACGAAGTTTGTATGATTCAAAACAAAACGTAATAATATATGTAATATCTCCTACATTACTCAGTGGTTTACTCAATCAAAGGGAATCAAAATTTTGAGTGCGACGATGAAAGATTTACAATTATACACAAAACTACAAATTAACATTTTTTGAAAAAAAGAAAATTATTTGGAAGATACTTCCATATTATGTAACATTATTGGTTACCTAATCAATCACAATATTTTATAACACGAAAATGATCGATATTTTGTTTTTCGAACCTTACCAAAACATTTAAGAAGGCTCTAAAAAGGTTGCACATATAAGATTGGAGAATATTATAATACCTTTTTCAGTGCCCAATAAGTCACTTTTACCAAAAGTAAAAGGTGTTTTTGACCAAAACTCGGTGAAATTATCGATAATGATTGATAACTATCAATCAGTTTTCAATATAACAAAAATAACCGATTAATTATTAGAGTAGGTACTTTAAAAAAAACTTCGAGTTTTCTTTTTTATTAGGTACCTACCTAGTATTTTTTCGATATTATTTATAACATTACATCTTCTTAACATTATTTCTAAGGGTATTATAATATTTTCTATTATTTTGTAAGGTTTTTGAAAAGTGAAAGCTTATATTTATGAATTAAAGCAGACAGTTGAATTTTAACAAAATTTAATGGAATGCGAGCACTTTCCTCACAAGAAATTCTCAAAAAGTCTCGCGAGTTAGACGAAAGCGAAATAGTTAAGCTATGGTATAAAGGTGCTTAAATTCATCAAAAGTGTTTTCTTTTTCTATACTTTTAATATAACACTTTCTATACAAAGGTGTTTTTTTGAGGCAATTTTTTCCAGTCAACCGGTCCCGTCCAATCTGAGACAGGCCAACCCCGGGTAGAAATTTAAAGTGAAAAAACACTGACCCGACAGGGAATCGAACCCGGGACCTCGGATCTGAAGTCCACGCTAGTACAACTAGGCTACCGAGGTCGGTACACTTTTAATCAAGCTAACCAATAAATTTCTTTGATTTTTTAATTTTTTTTTTTGAAAAACCCTGATAGAATAAAAAAGAAAAATAATTAAATGTTACCATTGTAATAATATGAATAAATAATCAAACTAACAGAGTACCTCATTACATTGTACATGAAGCTAAAACAATATAAGTATTCACAATAGAAAAATATCTGCATGATAATAATATACTATTACCGTTTTTGGTGAAAATGTTTCAGCTTGTATTACCGTTAATAAATAACTCTTGATATAATATCAGCTAACAGTGGGACAAGGAGATACTTAGGGATTCTTTATTATCTGGGAGGGTTACGCTGTTCTCTTATTAATACTTTGTCTGAAATAAATAATAATATTTATTTTGGGTAAATTATTATGAAGTTACCAGCCAAAGAAATATTACACGATGTGTTTTTTCCTCTTGTTGTTTTGTCATGCTACGATTATTACGAAACAAATGGTTGACAGTTTGATCTCGACACTTATTTCATTTTGAGTAGAACTGTGGCGGATTTAGAAATATCACCGCATTTTTAACCATCTTGACAACCTTAGGTAAGTGTAACAAATGTAGTAGGTAACTAAATGTTCAAACATCATTTAGGCTCGAATTAGTACCTAATCATTTGTAAAATTTCAAATCTGATTTCGTATGATTGGTACCTACTGTAGCCTCAAAGTAAAGTAAATTTATCAGGTATCCTGAATTGAAATACAGACAGATTGTTCGTTGCACGCGGAGAACTATGGCGTTGCGAGTGTGTAGCGCAGTGGACAGTGTCAGCAGAAGCGGCGCCGGTGATTGCCGGTCTGGTGTCCATCGACCTGGTGGCGATAGAGAGAAAAACTCTGTACAACCAAAGCGGAGCCACAGAAGATACGGAGACCTCAGAGAGAGAAAAAATTCTCACCAGATGGCAAGAGCTCTGGGAGGACTCAGCGAAGGGAAGATGGACATACAGGGTGATACAGAAAATTAAGTCCTGGTTTGAAAGACGACACGGACTTGTGACCTTCCGCATCACTCAGTGCTTGAGCGGACACGCGTTTTCTACAAATACCTAAACAGCATCAATGAGTCAGAGTCTACAGGCTGCATATACTGCAATGACCCGTCGGATACTGCTGAGCATACCGTGTTCTCTTGACCGAGGTGGGAGAAGGAACGGAGACACGTGGAACGAAGACTGGAGAGTGGAGATCCTGAGGCTGACTCCGGAAAATATGGTCTCGCAAATGCTGAAAGATCAGAGAAAGTGGTCAATTATTGGTGACTTCATGGAAGATATCATAAGGACCAAAAAAATTGATGAAATTAATATTAAAAGCTAGGAGAAAAAAAAAAGGCAAAGACATCTGTGGTTAGGCCCTAGGGCGGGTACACAGTTGTCAGGAGGAAAGGGGTGGTTTTATCCGGTAGGAGTCCGGCACCCAGAGGTGTCCATGAAGGATCCCCCCCCCCACAAAAAATATATAAAAAGGTATCCTGAATTAGAACACTAGATAACTCGACTGTTAGAAAAAATAACTGGCAGGTGATTATACAAAAACTAACTGTAGGTATATAAGAGTTACAGTTGACAGTCACCATCTTGAAAGAATTAAAAAGATTGAGATCAATGGACACAACATGCAGAAGAAATTACCCAACAACTTTTCATTCAGGAGAGTATCTTATAATATTTCATTCCATAACACGAATATATGCAAAATTTTCACTTTCGTGTTTTTGCGGAAGAGGGACAGGAATCACGAAACTCTCGACTTTAGGCAAAATGAAAATAAAATTGTCAACAGCCCCCGTAGACAAATTCAAAATTAATTGGCGTTCGACTACAAACGAAGATTTCGCCAATGAATATTACAAAAAAAATTAACTGTCCACTGGAACATAATATAAACAATTTTAAACCAAACAATGACACTTATATAAATCTATAAAAAGTGGACAGTTAATTATCTTCCTACTCTACATTGTCGAAGAATTCGTTTGTAGTCGATCGCCAAATGTATTTTGTCTAGGCCTACAGATCTTTAAGAATACAATAACACAGATAAGATGTAGGTATAGTATTATACTTTTGTATATTTTATGAAAAGGGGTAAGTAGTACGTAGGTACTGTTTGATAATATTGTAATTTTAAGTGTTTTTAGGTGAAACTTTTTTTTGCATTATGTTGTTGGAACGAATTTCGTGTAAATACCTAATTCAATAGAACATTTCTAATTTAAATGGCGCAATGGCATGAATCCGCTAAAACGTTAAACCACCCCTGACTTAATAATAATTAACCACAATACGACGCAGCTACGTACATAGTTTGGTCTCAACCCAAATAATAATTTTCCACTCAGCTGTAGAGATGCTCAGGGGTAGCCGAAGAGTGGATTGCGTTCAGAGCCTAATAGTAATTAGTACCGCAATTAGGCGTAGATTAAAGCCACACACCAGTGGAAATATTTTTCGAGGAAAAACTCTAAATGAAAATACCGTAGTGGCGAGAGAAGCTAAATGCTGCGAACACTCCCTTAAGCTTCTGTCACTTTGGTATTAACAACATTCTAATATTATTATTTTCCCCAATGTCTGCCTGATGCATAACTTTATCAAAGGTATTGTTATATTTTTTTCTAAATCATCTTCAAAAATCTGTTTGGTTCAATTACCAATTTGGTTTGGAAATTCAATCCTCTTCTACCTCAGCCAACTCTCCACTGCTGCATACTGTATCCTATGCTTCTTCCATCTTCTCCCACTACAATCTATCTTGTGTTTTTCTTTGCCAACATCCACCAGTGACAGGAATAATGTCGTTAGCCTTTTTATTGGTGTCTTCAATTAGGATTAATATGCGTTAGATTTTTTGAATCCGTTATGATGTCTCCAACTACGATAAGTGAATGACTTATTAATAAAAATACTTTGGAAGTGGATGACCAAATAACCACGCCAAGAATACCTACCAATATGGGCAATATGCTGACAACAATATAAAAAAAAAATCAAAATGAGCAATCCAACAATATTTAAATTCACCTATATAAAAACGTTTCAAAAAGGAACAAGTAGTAATCGTACATATAGTATGAAATCGAAAAAGATGAATATAATGTAGGTAAGCTATAAAATCCAGGACGAACCTTTTTGTAGAGGAGTTGAAACCGCGGAGTTATATGAAACAGGAAGACTTCCTCCCTATGTAGACGTTTGTAAAGTCGGAAATAAAATATAAAATAATGGTAAGTACAAAGTATATAATAATATGTATGGAAAAGGTAAAATTATATCATACCGTAAAGTTTTATAACCCGAAGTGCGAAATTGTTTATAGTCTCATCAAAATTAAAATATAGTGATAAACATTTCAACCGCAACACGCTTTTATATTTTGCTAAACTGTTTATTGTTTAAATTTTATAATATATCGCGTCATACATTATATAATATTAAATAATAAATTAAGCATTCTTCTGTACATTTCATAAATGGGCCTCAGCTTACTAACATAATCATAATATACTGGTGTTTGAAAATAGTGCAATTAAAATATATTTTACATAAGTATTACAATGACACAAATCTGTTATACTTTAAATGTTTTGTGATGCTTCATGATTTTTTAAATCAAAATTTCTATTATTTCATCGACGATGTTTTCTTCCTATTTTTTTATACTTTTTTTTATTGTGGAGTCAATTTCAATTAATCAGGTGACTTTTATACTTAGGTGAAAATACTTGATGTTCAAAGAAAAAGATGTTCAACTGAGGTGGGACAGCGGCTGATACCATGCTCCAAATTATTCGAAGGCTGACGAAGATTGAGAAACTGTTTTTTACTATCCAGGACCAGAATATAATCAGAGTGATATTCAACGTTGGAGCGACATAAAAATACAAAAAAAAAGAAAAAAAAATCTTGGCATGGGGATTAAGGATGCTTGTTATGAGAAATTTTGTGTATCAAGTATGTTAAAAATCTATGTTAATCACTCAAATATTAAAATTGACCTGAAAGCCGAATCAAAAAATGTGTGTGGATGATACAAACGCATTCCAACAACAGTAATACTTGGGAAAAACGCAGTCCAATGTCTTCAGTCGATAATGGGCGACCGTAAAAAAAAGAAATACTTAAGTGTTTAAGTTAAAAAAAAAATTGAAGCACGTTATATTTTATCTCGGATTGAAATGGGCGTCAGGGAAAACGTTATAAATTCTCAACAGAATAAAAAAAAAACGCGTTAGATATAAATTTAATAGTCATTTTTTTGGTACATTAAAAACACATTTTGTACAGGAATAAAATCAATTCCACAATAATAATCCTTCACATTTCTGGAGTTGCTTTTTTCCCTCCTCTCACACGAGTTTTTTCCTCGTTTTCTCTCGGTATAAAAACGTGGAAGTAAATTCCCTTTACACAACTCACATTCGCACGGAGCTGTGTTATAAGACGATACCGAAATTAATTTACCGCCTCGAACACCTTCATCCGAAGCGACTGAAGGATGGGTGAAAGAAACGGGAAGAAGAGATATTGAGAAGATCGCAAAGGGGGAGAATATTCCTTTTGATCGGAACTACTTCGGGGTAAACTCTTGGCTCAATCTCCTCATCCCTTTGTACCTGAAGCATTTAAAATACCTACAAAGAATTCATTCTGCACTTTACTTAATAATCTTCTCGCTTGGCTCCCAAAGCTAACAGATAATCGCGTTTCAATATTTCAATTTAATCTGATATTTTGTATGTTTATTTCTTGGATATAATGTCACTGAAATAAAAGAATTTGAACCTTGTGAAAATTCGATCGATGAATAAAATAAATTTGAGTATTATAAGAAGATTAAATAATTTCTACCCAAAGTTATCAGTGGAAAATATATTTTTTTAAATTATACCTATTATTTAAAATCTACAACGAGAACATTTTTTGATCTAAATAGGTACTCTCTTATTCATTTAATATTATGTCATTGTTATCATAATTACTTTTTAAACAATCAATTAACTTAGTTAAACCTCAAAGGAAGATTTCTTAGGTAAGGTATGTGTCTAATAAACAGAAGACAAACTAATACATTTTCACTTCTGAATGAAGAGAACACTAGAAAAATTACACAATAAGTAGGTAGGTATCTATATTATTGTTTATCGGAGAAATGTAATATTGGTGATTGGTACCTAATGAAAAAGTTAACGCAATCCAATATTGGGTGATTAGAAAAAAATCCAATTTTTGCTTGATTAGAATTTCTTCTGGAGATAGGAAGAGACAAAACATGTTCCTATATTTTGTGCTATGATAAGTAGGAATTTCGATTTTATTATTTAAGTATTAGGTACATAATATTAGCTTAGTAGTATTAAATTGCCATTCATAATACCTATCAGTGCTAAAAGTATGATAAAATTTTTGAGGACAAATTAAATAAAAAATAGAAAACGCACAGAAAATAAAATAAAAAGCAAGCAAAAAACAAAACAAATGCTAAAAATACCAACAAGCATATAAGTCACTGTGAAATTTTAGCTTTAAATTTCATAAAAAGTTAAAGAATTGCATAATATAAAAATTTCTATCAGACTAAAACAACTCTGAAACTAACGTCATCAAACCTTTGATCAAAACAACAAAGAGGGCAATGTCCCTGTTTAAAAATAAACAGAATATGTAAAGACAGAAGACGGCAACACAAGAATAGCAACCATCACTGATCAATGATTCGAAATTCGATAAAATGAAAAATACAACAAGAGATCTCCTTGAAAACTACATAGGTACAATATACCCGAACGGAAAATATCCACAACATGACCAAGCTCATACCCACCCTGTGAAGACGCCGCACTGTTGAGTTGTGAAGATAATTTGTCCTTGAGTAAAACTCAGTAAACAGCGAATTAGCTGTCGTGAGACTTTGAGCAACACGGAACTGCACGGAATATGCTACAGTTCTTTGCCATCCTTGATCAACCAATTCTCTTTTCGGTTCAATTCCTCGTTCGGCATATCAGTTGCAACGCAAATCAGAGATAATCTGGACCATTTAGTTGAAGTAAGTATTTAGTTGTTTAGTTTAAGCCTGGTGGGATTTCTCACGTGAGCTGTGTATCACATGTTTTGAATACTTTACAATACATGTTCTATTTTCTTTTTTTTACTTTTACCTATATGTATTCTTGGTCTTATTTATCTTATATTATGTATATATAACTTATGGGATTTAGCAGTGTCTAAGTCCTGAATTATTGTTTCTTTTTTATTATCATCTTTATTTTGTTTGTTTGAACATTGTATTGAAAATGTGAGAAATATATATATTTTCTATTCTATTCTATTCTATTCTCTCCATAATAGTTGTGAATGCTTGCGGATGCCTTATTTAACTATCATTCTTCTTATTTAGGTATCTGCTTAGAGATTTTAATTATAATTGGATCAATGAATATTGAAAGGTGCCTACCCATATGAAATTTTCAATGGTTTTTGTTTAGCGATAGAATATTAAGTTTTGGACCATTCCCCAAAGTTTGAATGAAAAAAAGGGGCTAAAAGTCAAAAGAGTCAAAAAATAAAAAAAAATGTTCACTTTAGGCTGTTATGAAGTTTTTTTTTAATTTCTCCACCGAATTGTTTAATTCACTTAGGTACATTTTAACATTCATGGATTCAATTTCTTTAGATTTCTCTGTCATTACCTTGCAGTTGCCTTCAGTTGAGCTGTAGCACGATCTTCCAAATGCAGCTACCTTGATTTTCTATAATATACAAGAATAAAAGTGGTCCACAGTTAAAACACTAACGAAATGTTGAACCTTCTTTTAACTAAGTATCGCTATGGAAAACTTATTTTCAAAATATTATTACATACGTTTTAATGAATTGTTAAGGAAATAAGTTTGTGGTTGTATTTTGAGAAAGTTGGTGCGAGTATTAACTTGGAGTGAAATAAAGAGTATCCATTGTTTTGGATGCGGTTTCCTGTTTAAAGTTTTAAACTTTAAAATTTTGCATATATTTATTATTTAACGAATAAAACGAAAGAAAAGACATCGATTGAAGTCTTATGAAAGTTTGCAAACTTCGCAACAAAACCGTATTGTTAATAAAATTATAAGTTTTATTAATTTTATTAAGTGTTTGCTGCAACTCAATCGTTGGGTATTTCCACTTTTGGTGTGTTACCACATTCTTATATGCTTATATTATTATATTATGTACTTGAGCTCCAAACTAGACACATGGGAAATGGTGATAGTTTTGCCAAAAAAGTACCTAAGTTATCAGTAAGTATATAATTATCATTTTATGACAAAAATATTGAATTTAATTTTTTAAGAAGGTATTTTTTTTATTAGTACCTACCTAATTATGTACCTACAACAAAAGAGATTTAATGGCAAAATTATGAATTGTTTTGTATGCAGGAAGTTTATTGAATCAAAAGAAAAACAGCCTGTTTATTTAAAAAATATATTTTCTAACATATTCCCAAAACAAAGAAGTGGTTGGTAGTCCAGTGGAATCAATCGCCAGCTTTCATGCGCACAGCGTAGGTTCGAATCCCAGCCGTGCCCAACATTTCCGCTTTTACGGCACAACCCTTTGGTTAGTGTGAAAGATTTCAAAAAGTGTATTTGTGTTCACTTCGAGTGAGCACAGATTCATTTTGTAAAAAAAAAAACCATATTAACTGTATGGGTGTGGGTCCTGGCACTTGACCAAAGCCTCGCATCTCGAACGACGCTATACGTCGGCGCACCCAGCATGAGCCCATCACTTCTATCGTTATGTGGAGGAGATGGCCTTGCCTGGGACATGTCGTGTTAAGGATGCGGAATGACAGTTGGCCGAGTGGAGCGCTGTTCTTGCTCCCATCAGGGCCTCGAAGACGAGCAAGACGCTCTCATACTGTATACCGCTGCTTCGAAGCAGAGCTGAGGAATCTGGACATGGTGCGGGAGGTCATAAACATTGCGCAAGATCTTGCCTCCCTATGGAAGTGGGGCATTTGGATTTGGATGGATTCTCTAAATAATATATCAACCTATGGACGATGACAGATCATTATTCAATCAACGATCAAAAAAATATACCTACTCTTTTTCCAGCTCTGGCTCTATGTTCGTTTGGTTTAAATGAGAAAGAGCACGTGATTTAAGTAATGCGAATATTTTTTTTAACAAAGTAAAAAACGCACCAAATACATTTTTTGAACTTTTATCCGGCGGTTGATATGAATTTTTGTTGATTTCAAACATCCATTCGAAAATAATATCATAACTTGAATTGAACAGTCTATAGAAAACATTGTATGCAATTTTTGTAATTGTTTCATTCGATTCGAACGAGGTTTGAATAAAATGGTTTTGTTATTTTTAAACACACCTGATGCAACGCATGAACAGTGGGGCTAGTACCAAATTTTCGAAAGCATATTGCACGCTAATAAGCGCTTATTAGCGTGCAAATAGTGTTCTAAAATCAAACGATCGAATAATTCATCATTTTTGTATGGAAATTTTTTAAAACTCTTTCGATGATCGTTTGGATATTCGAAAACTTATACTAGGGGTAAAGTTTTTGTTTCAAACTAGCTTTCCCGACAGACGTTGTCCCGTAGTCCTTACTATGAATCCTGACCGATCGACCGACCTCGGTAGCCTAGTTGTACTAGCGTGGACTTCAGATCCGAGGTCCCGGGTTCGATTCCCGGTCGGGTCAGAGTTTTTCTAAGTGTTTTTTCACTTGAAATTTCTACCCGGGGTTGGCCTGTCTCAGATTGGACGGGACCGGTTGACTGGAAAAAATTGCCTCAGGCAATAAGTTCCGCCGGCTATACTGACACCTTTGTATAGAAAAAAAGTGTTATAGGTATTATGAATATTGATTTCGAATTTGTAATTCATACAATAATACGGCTAAAATATGTTTGAACGTTAAAAAATTATTTCTGAAAGCTCAAAAGAAACTCTATAAAAAATCTGCATATCAATGTTTTGAAACTCAATGGTTGCCAAGTAAATAAAAATTGTATTGTTATGGAATTATTCACAGATGGCATTGTTGTCAGTAAAATCCGTTCCATAATATGTAATTTTAATATAAGATAGGTATATTTTATATAATGTGTTTGTCATCCATGCATTTTTCTAACTATCCGGAGCGGAGAAGAATCCAATAAACTAAGCATCATGAAAATCTATTGAGCCGATCTTGAGTTATAAGTGTTCGCACTAACCCGACTTTCTTTTATATTATAAGATATACGGATGAGTTTAACGAATATCTAAAAAAAAATTGTTCATAATATGGTAAGACTTTGTTTTTAATTTAGTGGATGCAAACTACGTATATGTCGGTAGATAATAAATACATAGAGATGTATAAAAAAAATAGGGATCCATTTTTATACATAAATTGGTCATTCCATCATGGGTGAATGACTGTATCAATTTCTTTAATTATTTTGTTGATCTCACAAGAAGTTTCAAGGTACATTAGAAAATATAAGAAAACTTTGCGTAAATAGCCTTCTTTTTACTGCAAACGTAAACTTAAAAAAATAGCAGGTATTGAGCTTCAATAATAATTGTCGTTTGACGAATTATTGTCAGTTGATATACGTTGGTAAAAGCCAGTTTTTAAATTATTTGTGGTACCTACCTCAATGCATTATTTGATGTGGTATTTAAATGAAATAAATTATTTAGTGAAATAAATATAAAAAATATTGTAATACACTATTAAAACTTTAATTAAGATCGTTATACTTTAGAATAAACAGATGGTTCCTTTGATTAGCCTGAAACCAATAATCCTGTTATTGTTCAATAATATCAGGTATTTATTTTTATAAAATAGCTCTTAATTAAAACTTCCAAAGGCGAAAGTCCATCGGGTTTAAGCGAGGGACCTTACGGGCTAGCTTTTGGACCCCCATGGCCACTCCATTGGCATGGGTAAATTTTGTTGAAAAAGGTAAATAACTTTCGAATCACCCAATATCACTAAACATACATGGGGGTCAAATCGATAGGTATTGAGGTCCTCTACCTCCCTGCTTCGGTTTATCCACTACCAACTTAACACCGTGTATACAAATTAGAATTTCAGATATATTCTAAAGACAGGACAAAGTCTGTCGGGAAAGCTAGTTTAAAATAATATAAAAGGAAAAAAAGTTTTTTTTTCTTTATTATTTCCAGAATATAAGTACATAATACAATATTATTTAACCCATATCAGCCCAACCTACTATATATAGTAGGTCACTTTGAAAACGCGTGTAAGTACAAATTGTCAAGACTTTTTGGTTTTATTTTGTATTTAAATAAACAATAGAACATTTACCACCATTTTTAGTAGCAATTGGAGAAGCAAAACTTTAAAATAATAAAAGTTATTCCTCAATTTGTCGATTACTGTCGCAAAGTCAGGAATTCGTCTGTTACAAAGTAGGTATTTTTGAAAATTTCAAACAATTTTTTACTTTTTATTTTTATTTCATTTTAAAGAATATGAATGTATCTACTATTTAAAAATGATTTGAAATGCTTCAATCATTTATTTATTTTTCTGCACACATTTATTCATCAACATACTATATTTAGTAGGTTGGGCAAATGTGAGTACAAAAAGGAACATATTATTTGTTTAGTGTTTGTTTATTTTCTAGGCACATATGGTCATTTTTTTAAATAAATGTTGCAATATTGTCCTATATATGGTATGGGATGGAATTCTTGATAAATAAACCGCATTTACTTTTTAAGCAGGCTTGAGAGGGCCTAGAATTGCTCTCTTTGAATGCATACTTCCAAACTTATTTTTTTTAACGATGTGACATGTTCAAAACAAATGTCTGGTATAACTTAATAAATCAAGTATAGTGTCCCAACAATAGCACGTTGCTCTGTTCCTCACAATACAGCTGTTGTAATATTTATTTCAAGCTCAATTAGCTCATTATGGGTGGTTTAGGTAGACGAATAACCCGAAATAAGCCAACTGAGCTTGAAAAACATATAACACCAGTCCTATTGTGTGGAGTAGAGCAACATGCTTTTTGGGAACTATGCTTGATATATTATAAAGTTATACCAGACACTTGATTTGAACATGTTGGACATTTCATTCACAACATTTAAAAAATAAGTGTGGATGTGTGCATTCAAAGAGAGCAAATCTAGGCCCTCTTAAGTCTGCTTAAAAAGTAATGGCGGTTAATTTATCAAGTGTTTCGTTCCACACTGCAAAAATAATAATATTGTAATATTTATTTAAAAAAAACGTCCATATGTGCCTAGAAATAAACCAATACTTAACAAAACAATATGTTCTAATTTGTACTCGTATCAGTCCAACTTACTATATATAGTATGTGTGAAATCTAGCTTATTTTTCAAAAAATATTTTTTTTATTATTTTTTCCATGTTATTTAGACGTCACTTAAGCAGAAAAAATCGAAAAATCACAAAAATATGGGTTAAATATACCTATGTAATGGAATATATTGCCTCACTAGACCTAAGCCTGTTCCGAGACATTACTAATAAAAATTGTAAATAATGTTCAAAATCAATTTATTATCTGATTTAATGTATCCATCTCTCTAGGAGTTACTTAGTAAAAGTGGCAAAGCTGTGAACCTTCCCAACACATTTCGTTCTCAACTTGTACGTCTAATATACTTATAGAAACCTTTCTATTTGCGTCCTTTACAACATCCAATCTATGCTTATCAGTCTTTCCAATAGGGATACGGCACTCGCGTGTCTAGCTCTAAATGGTTTTTCATTCGTGTTTTTTTTTCTTATTTGCAGTAGAAGAATTAATTTCCCATCGCAATCCTCTTGAAAATCCGAAGGCGGCGCGTCGATCTCCGTATGCATTAGGAGAAATCTAATAGCATTTTAGATATCTGACTATTGACGACGGGATCGGAATGCAAATAGCGGGGATTATTAAAATGGCATCACGGGCAGATAGTTAGGATGGAAGTAAACGAAGAGAATTTTTATACGCAATATTGATTTACTCAACACAACTGTGTGTGTAACTCTCCAGAGTAGTCCAGAGGAGATTTCATTTCTAGATGTTTTATCAGCAAAGTTTTTTATATTTATTCTTGAAAATAAAAGTAAATGCTGTTTTATAATCATTTTCTACCTTCGTGATCTCACTTAGTGCATTAGGAGACGTCTCTTCTTTGTTTCGATAGGAAGAAAAACAACATTCTTCGAGCAACTTTCATTCGTATGTATCTTTATCACAATATATTCCAATTTTGTCCATTTTTTCCTCTGCATTATAGTAGAAGTGATAGACATTCGTGAGAATTTCTCATTCAAGAAAAACAAGATACACGTATCAAACGTTTCGCATCATATTATTATTAACACTATCAATCAATCAATCAATTCTCCCTTTTACACCCCACTCAGGGGCATAGGGAGGCAACAAGAGCTCTCCATTGCGCTCGATCTTGCGCAATGTTTGGAAAGCGTCGGCGTTTAGTGTCGAGACGAAATGTAAACTGTTTGATGCGTGTGTGTTGCCCATTCTCCTCTATGGGTGTGAGTCCTGGCACCTGACCAAAGCCCAGGCACAAAAAGTCTCAGCTTTTGAAATGAAGTGCCTAAGGAGAATTCTGGGTGTAAGATGGTACCACCGCATCACGAACGACGCTATACGCCGGCGCACCCAGCGTGAGCCCATCACCTCTACCATTGTGGGGAGGAGATGGACTTGGCTGGGACATGTGTTAAGGATGCTGAATGACAGTTGGCCGAGGAGAGCGCTGTTCTTCCTCCCATCAGGGTCCCGAAGACGAGGAAGACCCTCTCACACTGTGTTCCGCTCCTTCGAAGCAGAGCTGAGGGACATGGACATGGTGTGGGAGGAGGTCATAAACATTAACACTATAGTATAACCCAATTTTTGAATTGACAAAAACTCACTCTTATGACTCTTAGTGGATTTAACAACACGTTTAAGTAAAAGGCTATAGGTTTATTATCTATAATATAAAAGAAAGTCAGCTTAGTGCGAACACTTATAACTCGAGATCGGCTGAACATATTCATCCGATGTCTGATTTATTGGATTCTTCTCCGCTTCGGATAACAGTATAACTACTAAAAGTTTGAAAAATGCATATGAAATATGAACCTATAAAATATGATATTAGAGTTAGCATGGAACGGATTTCCTGCGACGCCAACGTCATCTATGAAATATTCTTCAACAACAAAATTAATTAGTATTTTTGTCTACCAAGCATCTTCTGCTCAAAACATCGAAGATCTACATATTATTATATTGTAATGAAGTATTGCCATCAACGGCATTTCCACCTGAAAGATTTCTTTCCCAACAAGCACATCAATCTAATATATCCGGGAAATTTAACGCAATTTCTAATTAATTTTTATTGAATTCAGTAGGTATAACAAGTAAGTTTTTTTTAAGATTTGGCGCTTGTACCTATATTTAAACTTTGTAATATTTTGTTCTAATAAAAAAAAATATACAACACATTGTTTCAAAACCTGTTAAAATAATTTGTTGTATCGCTGTGTTCCAAACCCATCATTGCAACTTTGTTTACTGATTTCACTTCTTTTGTTTCAGGTATGTACCAAAGATTGAAGTAGCATAAAAAGTGAACGCAGATTTTTTTCAGCACGAGTGAGTATTCAATAAGATATTTTGTTATTTCGAGGGGAGTATTTTGTTTGAAGGTGGGTGGGCGCTTCTTCTAACATTTTATTTTCGCGAAACTTGTAAAATAACTCCACGGTCTGGTTATTCTTATCTGCTTTAAAATATCTTCAAAATACTTTCCATTTTATTTTGTTTGTCTCGTGCATCTCTTCTCTCGAAACACTTTAAAGTTTTACCAAAGTTTTCGTCCTTGATAGACGATTTTGCACCACCAGCTGTCGCAAAACATCGGTTTCTCAAATTGAAACTGAGCTGTATTATCGCCTTCTAAATCATAGCCCCGCTTTACGAATTACGAAATGATTTTATAATAATTTTAAGAAAGAAAGAAACTTATAAGCTTCATACATAAAGTCGTGCACTAATAAAAATGCCCACAAATAAATATCTATTTGATATTCATATTTTTACAAGAAAATATTGTCTCCCCGATGAATTGTCGTGAAAAAAGCAGGGTTATTGACGAAAAAGTTTACGTTTAGAACAAGTTAAATATTTTAGTGTAACGAGGTAGGCAGGAAAGTTCGTTATATTTTAAGTATCTACCTATGTATCAAAAAAGGCATAATTGAAATTTCCCATGAAATTATTAAGAAAAGTTCGAACTGGACTTTTTTGTGAAAGACTCTGTTGTTCAGAGCTGCTTATAGCCGGCTTTGTGTTTTGGCAGGAAGTTCTGATAGAATTGATGTCAATAGTAGTTAATCGGTTGTTTCAATAAAATCGATATCTTCTTGTTCTATCATCTTAACGCTGGTGGAATAATGACTATGGGTTCGACCCAGGCGCATACCATCTTCTGTTATCACAACCCAAGCTTTGCTTTCCTGGAAAGGTTTCAAAAGAATAATATTTGTCTACACCAAAATATTTGTCCGTTTGTTTTAATTTCTGTTGTTTTATCCATCCTTAAATTATAAAAGGTTTATAAAAAATAATTTGTTAGATCAAAAAACTCTTCGCTGAAGATGGTCGCTTAGTCGGCCGAAAATATATTTCGGAATAAAAAGTAATCGTTATACTGCAAACATCGTTTTATTAATAAGTATACCTACATACATTATGACTAAGTATTACAAAGTTTTAAATGATGTGCATGAAGAATTATACTATTTGTGTTCACTTTGAGTCAGCTCAGATTCTAACGAATTATTTACTTACATACACCAAAAATTATCTTACAAAATTGTAGGTACTATTGATTATTATTATATTAATTTTTTCTCTTGTATGATAATGTCGTTATAACCATTTATGTTTTGAAGTTTTTCTTTATACTTAAGAAGATAAATTTCATCAAATGGAATCAATTTTATCCTTATATACTTGAAATAAAATGTGAAAAATTAACATGGGATACATATGTTAGCATATAGATAACGTCCTAGGGTTTGACATAAAGCTTTTTAAAAAGTTAAAAAATAATAAAAACGAAGCTACGTATCTATAACAAAGAGACAATCCTAGTCTAAAAGGATATAACAGTGATATGTTTATAAACTGCTTCTAAATTTGTTGTTCGTAGTTTGCAAAGTAAGATTTCAGAAAGCAGGAAGAACTCCTACTAAATAAACTTTGAACCTTTTCGATATCTCGAATTATTCACTTTTAAGTTTATTTTCTAAGCATGAATAAAACAAATTTCAAGTCGAACCATCTGAAATTCTAATAATTTGAAAGACAGACGAATTTGTTCACTGACTCAAATACAAGCACTTCTTATAGGTACGTATATACCTAATAGAGAGCTACCTATGTTTACATTGATTAAGTAAATATCTAGGTACTTATTTTTATAAACGTTTTTCAAATCCAGTCTTTGTTATGGCTGTGTCTATAAAATGTCACTTAACCAATCAGTAAGATTTCGACTATGTACCATTTACTCACCAATACGAAAACCTGCCCATCTTAATTTGATTTTTCATGATACGACGTTTATTTCGGTTTTATCATTAATACATTTTGTTACTTATGTATGTATTCAATTCCGACATTCGCCATCATTATCAATCCTCTTTAGTCGCCACTGTGTCACTGGTGGTGCCATGTCACTTTCAACAAATCTTTGAATCGTCTTGTTTGTGGTGTGCTTAGGTTTTTGCTAAAAGTTCTCGGTCGCTTGTGACGGATTCTACTGATCTCAGATGAGATGAGCAGAACCCTCACACTGAGGACCGTCTGCCAAGAGTCACCGACTCCAAGGCAAACGAACCTCTGTGGTCACACCCCCTGGAAGGCTTTAAACAGAGTTGTTGGTCTCATCCAACAAAAGAAAAATAAATAGTTATTCAGCCCAGCTATACTCAACTTCAGACTCTACTCAGGTCGTGGTTCAATAGCCCAAAATGTCCTCTCATCAAGTGGGGAATTATCAAGAGATTTTTAAAGAAAGAATTTAGAATTAAAACGAATAAAATTTATTGCACTAAAATACAAATAAATAGATCCTTCTTTGAACAAATTATAAAACTAATTGTGGATCTTTGATAGCTCCAAATAAATAAACATAAAAAATTACCTTAAAATGGGAAAAATAAAATTTAAAATTTCAATCATTAAAAATATCTATCAGTATCTAAAGTATAAGGCCATTTATATTGTTCTTAATAATCAAAAAAACATTTTACTTCTTAAACGCTCGTCAGATGTTTTACAACAATTTTTGAGCCTCTATTCCCACACTGAGAGAAAAGCAAGGGGGAAAAGCTCGTATTTCTTGAGTTTTTTTCTCGTAAGAACTGTTTTTTTTGACTCAGAGTGAAGCATTGGTTTTTTCAATGCTCCGTCATTGAATTTTCATACGAGGTATTTTCCCGTACGGTTTACTGGAAATTAGCAGGTATTGGAGAGGAATTGATCGATGCAATGTCATTGAATTTTTAAATGATAGTTCATTGGAAAAAGCAATGCCGTCATTGATATATCTAAGTAAGAGATTTCATATTTCCTATTAACGTACGGGAAAAAATCAATGCCGTACGTGGTATAAACCGTTACATCATTGAAAAATCTAAGTAAGGGCCTGTATATTTTCTAGTAGCGTACGAGAAAAAACCAATGACGTACTTGATACAACCCGTTACTTCATTGATATATCTAAGTAAAGTCCTTTATATTTTCTAGTATAGTACGAGGAAATATCAATGCCGTGCTTGGTACAACCCATTACTTCATTGATATACCTAAGGAAGAGACTTTTTATTTTCTAGTACATTACGAGCAAAAAACAATGCTGTAATTGATTCAACCAGGTAGCAACCCCTTTCTTACCTATTACATCATTGCTATCTAAGCTCTCAATACCTACCTATAGATCTAAAAATTCCACACATCCAGGTGATTGAGTTTGTCTTCTTCGTATTTGATACGTTTTCTCCCAGTTGATCAAAGCAAGACACTATGGAGGTATTGATGACTTGATGAAATTTTTGCGTCTCCCTAGATTACATTCAGCTCGTTTTGTGAAGTTTCATCTAAATTATAAACTGATGAGTTGGTGACGCATAGCCTCCTTGAGGAAACTCGCCAAACAGCTGGGAGAATACACCGTCTTCTCAGGCTATCCCTCAGTTGTCTTCCGTTGGTATGGATCACACATGTTTACCTAACATCTACAATGTGGTTATTTCGAAACTTGATCAAACGAATTGTACGAATAAAAAAATTAACGATGAAATTGCGGAAGTTTTTTTGGAATATTCTTCTTTATTAAGACTTCACTTATAAAAGAAAAAGAAGAAGAATTTCCCAAAAAAAAAATCGCAATTTCATAGATATTTTATTTTGTCTTTTATATTTATTTATTATCCTTATACGGCACTTAATTACAAAAAAAATATAGCAATAAATTATAATATTATTATTTTTTTTTTTTTTTGAAAAAAAAACACTTGATCTCAATTGAAGGTCTTTAAAATAAAATAGAAAAAAAATTATTTCCCAAAAAATAATTTCCAAATTCATTGAAAAAAAAAATCTGTTAAGTATACCTACTTATTTATAAGAAAATAGGTTGTTAACCTGAAGAGAAAATAAATATGAACACGAAGTTTGAATTAATCTATTTCAATTTAAAGTGCCAATTGCAATTTCAACGTAAAATGTTTGTCTTTTGTTCGTACAATTCGTTTGATCAATAATTATCCAGATAACACATTGTATAGAGAAATATAACTAGGTACATAGTTTGTAAAATGATTTTAGTATAAACTTTTAAGTAATGAGTAAACAAGTCTTGCATCTACGAGCTCAAGCAAACTAATGGTAGATCTAAGAGGTAGGTCGATTGCGTCTGGTAAAAAAATATCCCTACTCCGTCTGGAAATCACCGACGTACTTGTGAAAACCCCGTACGAACTTGGTTTTAACATGTGCCGCACGGGAGAAAGTCAAGGGCCTGGATTTTTTCACGTTGTCCTTGCGAAATTCTCGTATTTACTTGTTTCTGTTGAAATTAATTATTGTCATTGGATTTTTCAAGTTTACTAGCTATTTTCCATTACCTACCAGCTCTTACCTAGTATCCTATTATTTGTACTGGCTTTACTCAAAACCAAAGAAATAATGGAATTAACAACAGAAATATATTTGACTTGCATAGGTTTTTGAAATTGTACGGATGTCCAGGAAAAAACTCCATGCTCCATCATTGAAAATACCAATGATGTTGCGTTTTTATATAAACCATCTCCGTAATAGAAAGAAACAATTCCTGTACGGGATATTTTAAATTATTATAAATTGAATCATTGTTTTATTCCAGTTGCATTAGTTTAATCAATGACATACAGCATTTACATTATTTCTATTCTTACTGAGAAAAACGTAAAACAAGTAAACTTGTTTCTTTCTATGAATTACTTGAATAATTCCCTGATACGAGAATTTCGGAAATTCCATTCTTGGGAATGGAAATAAGCAGATAAGGTGAATTGATAATTTCAATGATAATGTTTTTTTTCATAAAAGTTTATGATTTTTTCTTGTATTCTGCGGTTTTTATAAAACCATTTACTGTACGTGCCTTCATCATGACAAAATTTCTCTCAGTGCAACTTCTTAGGTAAACATACAAATATATCACATAGGCTTCAATTAATATGGATGAGATTTTTCCCTTTATAGATTACATATCGAAATGAGAAAACATTAAATTCAGGTTTTGTATAAAACAGGGTCGAAGGTCAAATTAAGGTTGGTGCATTTGCTCTCCACGAAAGAAGAATGAAAAGGTGTCGGCGGTAGGTCTCACAGAATAAAACGTATGATTTGATATATCACTTAACTTAAGATTCGATCTCCTAATCTATCTCGCGCTGATCTCTTCAAGAAATAACTTGGCTCCACGAATGTCGAATAGTTTCAAAGAATCCTCAGCTGGAGTTCTCACGTACAAATGGACTTCTCAGAACAAGAATTGGCTTCAGATGGCTCGATACAGACGTTTCCGTACATCGACGTAGGTAATACATAAAATGTCCCCAGATTAATATCTCATTCCAAGATCAAGAATTACGTTTGTAACCCGTAGGGTAGTTCCCGCACTTCTGTAATACGATAAAGAAATGCGTTACAATTAGGGATTAGAAAAATACCCACAAAAAGAAATAGAATTCACGACAGACATAATAAACGTAAGATTCTCACCTGTTTTACTTGCGGGGCTAAATTTAGTTCACAAACGACACTTCACTTAGACGATTTTACAAAATCAAATTCCAATAAGAATATCCAATTTAATTATTAACAAATCACTCAGGAAGGGTAGTTTTCACCCCTAACCCTCCTTTTAACACAGAGTGTTGCTCGAACGCATTCGTGGACGCAATATATAGTCAGCAAAATTTTGACGTTTGCAAACGTCAAATCCCCCAATAGCTTGGCGCTAACACGGCCGCCGTTTCATTGGATAAAAACATTAGCATCCAACGTACCCACGAGCTGCGTTGATAATGTCCCGCGCGGAGGGTACCTACCGACAATACGGCGAGATTTCTATTCAAACAGAGCCCGCGAATTTGATTTAAACTTCAATAAAAACAATCCCAAAAACTGATCGTTACACGCTACTTCAAAATTTCTTTGATCCAAAAATGTGAATTTTTCAAAAAGTCGTCACCAAGCGACCCTGTCCTCCATAATCTTCACAGCCGCACGCAAGCAAACACCAATGCTCTGATGGTCTGCTTCATAGAGCCTTGAAAAATTGTTAGAAGAGGCAACACCTTGTTTCTTATTTCTTTGTGGGTTGATGAGGTTCAGAAGGTTTATGTTCTCCGTAGGTTTCCTCAGCTTTATGTAATTAAAACTTATAGCTATGTTATTCTACGGCTCAACAGTCAGAAAATTTAAAAGCTAGGCAATACCTATATATAATTTTTGGACTTAAAAAGAATGTCCTAAAAGCACATAAGTTGATGGGAATTTATAGATAGAGAATATTACCTTAATTGATACACAGCGAGATCCTCGAATAATAATACCAAATATCCACTCACGAAAACCTTTCTTTTGTGTAAGAAATCCTTTCTGTTTGCCCACATTATTGTTATCAGATATCTGTTTTATCTTCAAACCTTAAAATGCAGTACGACCATTTTACCTAAAATTCCTCTGAGGAAAAAAGTTTGACACGCACTTTATTCATATTTCTTGAGATCCCGTTATATTAGAATCACGCTTTTTCCAGTATGGATTCGATTAACACATTTATCCATACTCTGACACTCCATATTCTTATTTTAAAGAAACAAAATATTTAGTTTTTTCCACAATTTTATTCAGCTAACCGGTTTTCGAAGACCGTACGTCTTCTTCGTCAGGCTAGTAGATGTTAACTGCAAAAATATTTTGTTTCTTTAAAATAAGTTCGAAGTATGTTCCACCAAGTAGCCACGGTCGAAAAGATAAATTATCTTAACTCCATATTCTGATCAACTATCGATTTGTCAGATAGGTGCTCTGAATACAGATAGCCTACGACATGGCGTTGATTGGAAAATACCTACCCTTTGCCGACTCTGAACAGCAAAGGTGTTATTAATTATTAATAACGTACATAAGGATTGAAATAAGGGTTTAAAGTGCGTGTTTATTTTGAAAGCGTGGTGCAAATTCGATGCCAGCAATTAATAATTTAAAATATTATGTATGAATTATTGAGTAAAACCAAAAATAATGTTATAACCCTAAATCAAATTAAACACGTGTGTTGCAGCAGGTATAGGTATGGGTGGTTGGTAGGTACCTACCTTGTGAAAATACCTACTTGTAATCGTTTTCAAATCAAAACGATCTATCTGCACAAAAAAAACTATTAGGTAAGTACCTTTACCTAAAGTATTAACGGTGCCTACGCACATAGACACTTTTACTGGATAGTTTACTCAATACTCAAACATTGCCTCGAATAATAATTATTTTAAAGTAATCTAATAATTGACGCTTACTTTTAATGACTTTTATTGAATATGATTTTTTTAACATACCTAACGGTTTTTTTCGGTCAATGTCGAACTGAATCCGAATCGAAACATGAGATTTTATACATTTCATATTTGAAGTGATTCAGTCGCTGACTAGTGATAAAAAAACCATCCGACTCTGTCAAAAAACAAGTTTTACCTTTGTGAATGATGTCATAAGTGTATTTGTGTTCATTTTAAAAATGAGATTATACTAATTGTATATGTACCTACATATAAAAAAATATTTGAGCAAATTTTATTTCTTGAATAATTTTAAAATGATTATTAAAAAGATTTGAGACATAAAGAAATGAAAGACTATGCCTTACCATAGTAGGTACGAATCCATGGACCTGCAGAGTATCTGACTTACCTGGGAGGAAGCGGTACAGAAAAGAAAGTTCATAGATGGAACTAGTGGCGACCACATGTTGAGACATGGGATGAAGGTAAACCTTGTAATTTATCCGCTTAATATACCGAGCTATCGTTTTTTGCATATGATGTTTCGTCACTGTAGAGTAGGCTGTAAATATGTGTAAATAATTAAGTATACAAAGTGTTTTATTGCAATTTATTATTAATGGACCAACGTGTTCAGCAAATTGTTTGGTCGAATAAAATGGGCGGGATGAATGACGCTGGCGGTGAGCCGGCTCTGGTGAATTATTATTTTTGTTTTTAACCAATTAGCCATGGGGTGCCAAAACACAGAGAATTTATATATATTCTATTCATTATATAATTGTGAACTAGTGGATACCCCACTTGCTTGACGTTGTGGATGGAGATAATCAGCTTGATCAGTATAGTATCTGTGTAACTGTCATACGCACAGAAAGGAATGACACTCAATATTATTTATAAAAAAAAATAGAAGAAAAATAAGTACTTACATACATCCTACCTAAGTACTTCCTTTAAAATTTGACACTTATTTAATTTCACTACTTGAAAAAATGTGGACTAAAGCTGCTTGCAGTTTGCCTGTTTCTTTTTCTCATATACGGGTTTAGTCTTAGCTAAATAATCTGTGTTTGCCGGGTACTATTTTTAAAAAACGCTTCCATTTATATGTTTTGCACGACTATTAATACGCAGAATTTAATTAATCTGGCATAACGTCTGTATTTATTTTTTGGCTTGATATCACCACATACGAAAATATGTTCAGAACTGAATTATTGTGAAGATAAACAACTAAACTACCCTAGAAATTATACGTGGATGAGGGATGATTGGTTGTAAACACCTGAGCCACTTTATCTGAGGCAAGGGGGAGTGTAAAAATAATAATTGATGTAGGAAATTATGATTGTATTATGTTGAAATATCAGCCCCTTTATGCACTCGATCATTATCCATCAACAAAACTTTTTAGGGTAGTTCTTCTTCTTCTACTTGACGTCTCATGCTGTGTGCATGCACTTAGTCAAGCTATAAAAGGTTATAAAATAAAATAAAAAAAAAAACAGTAGTTAATTCAACCAAGATAATGATAATTCAACAGTTCGTAGAAATAATTGAAGATTGAATCCTCATGATTGAATCGCTTTTTTTCACCTAATAGATGAACATTATTCATATTTCATAAAACTGATCTCAGCAATACCAAACGCAAAAGTAGACAATGATCCCTCATAACAAAGTGATAGATATAAAACATGACTCGTGGGTACCTACTTATCTATTTTACTAAAGTAAGAAACCGACGGATTTGATATGTGGAATATCTGGAAAATGAGAAACAACACATTATAATAAATGCGTTAAGATATATAAAACCTAGTTTTTACGTCCAATTTTTAGGCGATTTTGCTGTGTTTGATACGTTTGTGCAGAATCAAGTTAAAAAAGCTGAATCAAGTTACACCACTACCGGTCAAGGGACAAATTTGTTTACCACTGTGCGCATACCATCGAATATGACGTCAATCCACCGCTGCGCGCTGTTTTGACGCATATTCCCATAATGTTATAACATTGTAGCACTTTGAATCGAATATTGCTGAAAGAGGATTCGGAGATTTAGTAGCAAATAAAAAATATAAACGAACGACTGAATCGACGTTTAGTAGTGTAGAATTCACGAAAAGTCGATTCAAAAGAGGGCGCTGGGCTTTAGACTGATCCTTACATAATATTATTATGAACACAGAACAGTATACATACATTTGCAAAGGGACTTTGTTTATGAATTCAGATTTGAGAGTAAAGGGTTGCATATTATAATATATTGTATATTATATAATAATACATATTATAAAGGTGGCATGCATTAACACAAAAACATGTGTGTGCAAGAAAAATAATGGAGAATAATGTTGCGCAATAAAACTGCACATTGGACTGCAATAATTAGTAAAAGCGGTGACGAGCAATTAATTTACTTTCATTTAAACACACATTGTGGATTGAAATTAAATTATGAACCACGCATTATGTTCGCCATAGCTCAACCCAACCCACTTTACACTACCTATCAGCAAAATTCACACATAGCCCACTACAAATTGTATTAACAATAAAAAATTGCGCTGTCTATTTGAACGAAATGTACTCAATTTAACAAAATTATTGTAGGTATATTATATAAGTACTTAAATATTATATAACCGTTAGTAACGTGCTAGTTACTACTTCTCTATTTTGCTCGCATAAGGGTAAAAAAATTTGAACATAAAAACAAATCTAGAAACAAAAGACTTACTAATAAAATTTGAACATTGTAGAAAATTGTTCAGTTCATACGTTTAATCTGCCATTTTCTTGTGTGTTTCACAGAAACCGGAATGGAAGTAAGTAAGTTGCAATTTAGATCAAAACAAGTGGGGAATTTTAAAGTTATACACAAACCTTGGGCATTGTTGGTGAGTTCCAGTTAACCTGCTAATCAAAACTTTATAAAATCACTAGTAGGTTCATCCATTGCGTAATTATTTCACCTGATCTATGATGGCCTGGTTTAATACTCTCATGTTTCGCAAACACACTCAATAACACAGTAAGCTTCTTTAACCTTGTGTCGTGAATGATGAAGTTGGCCAGCGCCTGGGGTCGATCCTACGACTACCGAAAGGACACAGGACCCCTATTCTGTAGCAAGTGTAGGGTAGTCACTTGAAAAAAGTGACTATTAGGCGATACATTTTGTATGAAAAACGTCTACATGCGATTCTCGCATTCGATATGTATAGACGTTTTTCATACAAAATGTATCGCCTAATAGTCACTTTTTTCAAGTGACTAACCTACACTTGCTAAGAATAGGGGTACAGTACGAAAGTCGACGTCGTAACCGTCAGTCCTTAACCACCTTTTACCTTAAATATTTTCTACCTACTTAGTGTTCTTGTTCTGATCGTTCTTAGCCTTATAAATACAATACAATATATCACTGAGCAAAATTCCAAATGTGGAAACCAATACTGCAAGATCTTGCAGTATTGGTTTCCACATTTATTATGCAATAATTAACTAAACAGAAACTAACACCCCAAAACAATCCAATACTGTCCAACACAGGTTAACAGCACCATTGATAACAGAGATTTGTATTACCTGTATACAAAAGTTTGATTATTTTTTTATTTGTCTAGTAACCAACGTTTATCTTTTGTTTAAAAAATAAAACTACTTATATGATTTGAAATAGAAAGTAAGCAAGTCTCATCCCAATAAACACAAATTTTGTTTTTGAACGCTTAGGATAAGACACGTTTCTTTGTGAAACATAATACGTACGCTTTCCTCATTTTCCCACGTGGGTACAGCTAAAAACGGAATAAGCTGTCCATTCTATTGCATTTTCAGCCAAACTCTTGGAGCTGAGCCAGAATAAGTTGAGTATTTCTCGTGGATTTTTTGAAAATATAATTTTACTTCTTGATATTTTCCAGGTTTTGAAATAAAACAGGTAGAATAAAGAAAATATACTTATATTATTTAAGCATTGTTTTCAAGTATTCTTTCTTTATGCGCAGAAATATTATAACCCAGTGTTTCATAAGAAGCGAAATTTTAAATTATTGTGGTTATCATTGTTCTCCATACCGAATTATTTTTTAAAATATTTTTACCGCGCTACTTATTTATCAAAATGGGACCAACCTATTGTAAAATGGTATATATTTTATTGTGTTTTACTGACCGAGTGAGACTCTCAACTTTATTTTTCAAAGAACTTCAAATCTTTCCATGAAGTTTGGTAACCTGTGATCACTTTGATTTTTATTCAGATCCGTATTTTTTTTCACATAATATTATCATTTACTCGGATTCCTTTACTTTTGAATCGGTTATCCTTGAGGATGGAATCGATGTAGTCAATCAATGCTCATAACCCTTGGCCGAACACCCCGTTTCCAACCTTTTTTACTTTCTTTGAGTAGTCTGTTAAAGTGATAATATAGATAACAACAACAATCTACCTTTGAATCCCATTCAGGAAGGCAACAAGAGTTCTCCATTGCGCTCTATTTTACATATATTTCATAGTTAAATACCCCTCATCCTTTTTTAAATTTCTTAGCCTGTTCTTGTAAGAATGTATACCTATTATTTTAATGACTGTAGATTTAAGTTGTTTAGACATAAAATTATAGTTACATAATAATTATTAATATGACGCAACTCATTTAAGAACGATTTGATTTTGTCCTTAATGAATCCGTAATTTCATTTCAACTCGTAACACTAATGTTATATAGATTCTACTATAATTTTCTAAGTGTTTTGGTATCTCACCCGCATTTAGAGGTACTTTTACAAGTTTGTTCTTAGTTTTCAGCTTTGATATTTCGAATTTAAATACCCTCCCACACTACTTTCCCTCCCTCCATTCACCCTTGTTAACTTTTACACATGTTCGTGCATTTAAGTATAAAGTTACACACGCGTAATATACTTCAAAGCTGAATTTAATTATTGATTATATTAATGCTCTTCGTTCTGTGTGAAACTTTTGTGTAAGTTTTCATTTTGTGGTATTGCACGACGTTGTGAAATTTTACCGAAGTCGCACAAAGACGGAATGAAATTTTATTAATTATTTTGATAAAACGCCCTTTACAAGCAATGAACATTCCGTTTAATCTAATTATTAAGTTTTAATCAGAAAGGTTTGGCGATGTTTTGTTTTCTGAATTTTTAACAGACATCTCCTTAACGTTTTCTGAATGAAATCGATTGCGAAGAACTGTTTTCTAATAACTGTGATAGATTCAATTTAATATTGATATTAAATTTATTTACCTATTTATTCAAAAGCAACTACAGTGTGTCTAAATAGCTGTATAGGGTATTAAAACTCGCAGAATATTTTAAAATGTTCTAATTACGAGGGCCGCCTTTTATATTTCGGGATTTTCTTAATCTGATACTTCCATCGTGCAACTTACGTTTTATCGTAATTTTTGAGGTTATGTTTGCTCAGAAATTTTTAGCGACCTTTCTTGACGTTAAAATTTATAATAAAATCATTTAAGTAAGTGCAATTTTTATTTACAACTATTGACGTTGACTAACCCAATAAAAATGAATCAATGAACTTTTGAACGTTTGACATTTGAAGATGAATGTTTATCAATGGATTGAGGACGTTAATCGTGGATGTGGCATTCTTGTGAAGGTCGTCCAAATCGATTGTCGTGCGGAAAATACATTGATGCTGTGCTAGACCTAATTTGACAGGTTGGCACGCAATGCACTGTGAGATTGAGGAATCTTTGGGGATTTTTGGGACCAATACATATTAAATTTAACGCATAATATCTATTTTTTTATATATAAAAAATAAAATGTGTAAATATTAAAACTCAAACTGAACAAATGGATATAATAAAAACAAAAGATTTCATATACAATTTTTTTTTAATCAATACATTTGGTTGCTCTCTTGTTCTCAACAATTTCCAACTTTTATCTCTATTTTTCATTTTATTATTAAATTTCTACTTGTTGCATACATGAGATTTTTCGACATGTTGAACATGTTGAGAATTCTCATGATTGGGGGTTTCGGAGACAAACATTACCACCTAATGGCGAACGTTGTTAACGTAAAGTGATCACACTAAGCCAGCCTTCGAAATAACAGTAGAAGACGGTCGTAAGCCCGTAGTGGTTTGTTCCATTTAAAAATCGAACATTAGTAATGAATTGTTAGAGTCATTAGTTGTTATTTTTTCAATACATTTAATTGTTCATGTTCTAATTTATTTATTGTATCAATCAATCGGCGAATTAATCTCCCTTTTCACCCCACTTAGGGGCAAAGAAAGGCAATAGGAGCTCTCCAATGCGCTCGATCTTGGGCAATGTATATGACCTCTTCCCACACCATATCCAGTCCAGATCCTTCAGCTTTTATTGAAGCAATTAATTGTATCATCAATAAAAAATATAGCAGAAAGAAAATGTATCTATTACCTATCAATGTAGGTAGGTATATAAAAAAAAACGTTGCTCCTATTCAATGAATGACAACTTGTTACCACTATTGTGAAAACAATAATATAGAGATTCTAGTCAGAACAACGCACCACTAACCTTATGCAGCGATGAGCCATTGTTTATTCATAAGTTGGGAAACGGAGAACACGGAAGATAGAAGATAGGAGTGAAATAGACTAGTTTAATAGAGATAGAATGGGGGAGCTTACAAACGAACATAGAAGGAAAGGTTACATACGTACTTCGCACTGCACACACAGATTTTGTCGTTTCTCATTAAAATTTCGTTAGAAGATTTAATTAGAATCCGCTCTGAGACGTGCTGTATTCATCGCGCAGAATTTTCAATTATTCCAGTGCACACTAATAATATCAGCTGTGCCCCGCCGGTACTAAATACGGAAGCCGCGCACTCTAAAATGATTGAAAAGGTAATTGTTTGAGTGTAAAAGGGTACATAACCCACAGCCGCAAATTCAACTGTCATCACCAGAATTATTATTTGAATCCAACTGCATTTTGAATTTTGTTCTTTTTTCAAAAGCTGCACTTTCTTCCATTAGCTTCAATATCTATTCAAAATTGTAATAAAAAAGGCATCTTGCATACTAAAAAACAGCCACTTACAGAAGAAATTTGTTTGGCAGGGCCCCATCAACGGCGACTGAGTGAGGTGGGAAAGAACCGATTGATGATCCCTCAAAAGAATGACATGCGCAGATTTCAATTCTGCTATGATTGCGCATGACGATGAGATTATTGTGTTTTGTGCATTAATTGGTATGGTAAGTACACGAATGGTGTAGTATTAATTGCGAAGGTGTGCTTGCATCATGCAAGTCGTTAGTCAAGCGGTTACATAATGTAGGTACTGCCGAGTATTTCGATGGTTTTACTAGTCCATAATGACATGCTTTTTCAGAGAAAAAGCATCACATATATTAGGTATATCCTATCTGTCACATTATACACCCTAAATCAACTGATTAGCGTTTTTGGATATCCGAAATTTTAGGACCGTATAAGAACAATAACTTTTGAAAAGTATGTCATTGTGATGTAAAGTTCTCAAAATACGTCGTTTTGTAAAACTATTTATGTCTCTCACGTGACGATATTGCAATTGGTAAGGTTCTTACTTTCTCTCACACGATGCAATAGGTACTAACTGCACATAATACAATATATTGTATGGGTACATAGAGGACATGCATAGGTTTGTTCGTGTACCTACTTGATACAGTGTGGTTCCTTTAGTTAGTACGGAAGCAAATTAAGATGCTAATTAGAAACGATGGCTCTCCCTGTGCTTGAAACGTTAAATCTACCTTCAGCTGCTTTCTGTTGTCGAATATCCGTTGTGAATAATGTCGGTGAGCTCAAATACCTGTCTGAGGAGCTTAAATGTAACACGAACTTTACAGTGTGGTCCGTTGAGTTGAATATGGATTCATTTGTTAACCTTTTATGGACCTAATGAAACATTGCTTAGAACGAAAGTTTGTCTTAATGTGTTGATAATGAAGTTACACAACCGATTATGCAGTCACAATTATTTTTGAAAACAATCAAATTTTTGTATTGCCTATAAGCCAATGTATTAGTTGAAAATTATTTTTAGACAGAAAAAGTTTTGTAAAATATCACGCACAACTCTTCTCAGTTTTAAAAAACCGTTCATAGATAGCCCGAATAAATTTAGTTGTAGACGTCCCTGTATTCGAATAGTGTAAATAATGTTCTAAAATCAAACTATCGAATGATCAAATCAAACTCTTAACAAGTAATTGCTTGTTATTGGTTATTGTTGGTATGACGTCCAATATCAACCATAAAATAAAAATATATGCTCGGTTCCTTTATTCAGCTCTATGTTCGTTTATTGTAAACGAAAAAATTTTTTTAGTGTAAGTAGGTACCTACTCGAACTGTTTTTGATGAATTGTTATAACTATGTAATCGACAGAGTAGGTATTCTGGTATAAGTTCTTACATACTATTAGCATGAATAATTCGCCTCCGGCAGCAGGTACACACGACGACACCTGCTCAATTATTATTTGATAGACGGCAATAGGCATGGGATGACCACATAATGAAACGGTCAACGATGCATTCATAATTACTCCGCTAGGACGGCCTCTGCTTAATACGAATACCACACCTCATACGGATAACAGTTTCTATGCTAAAAGCTTTGATGTCCCCTACTATCACTGATGCTAGTATGAAAGTGGATGGATTCCCTAGAGTATTTTCCCCATAATTGCCTGACAATAATATAATATAGATACTGTATTGAATCTTCACAGTCAAAAGTTTGAAAAAAAAAGCTCGAAAACATAGCATTTTGTAGTTTTTTTAAGTGTATACTGGAAAGAAAATACGCACTAAGCGCCAAAAATTCATTTTGAGGTAATCTAATAAAACTGATTTTTCCCCCATATAGGCATAGTTCTATGATGATTTTTGGATCTGTTTTTAACGCCTCTAGATCATCGATATGGACTAAGTGCAATATTATTTAGGCTTTTGGCAATGGTTTGTAGAACATTTTCTCATACTCAACTAATTTTTTTTTTTCATTTTTGGCACTTAGTGCGTTTTTTATCTCCAGTATACAAGTTACTAGGTAACCGGTTAAACGTCCAATCACTTGCATCTTAAGCCAATCTAACTAATTTGACGTATCTGACAGCTAGAAACAATTTGTATGGATAAACCAAGGGTTATTTTTTGTCTTTTTTTCTCGCAATTTGCCAATTAATATTCTCACGGTTTTAAACATTTTTGAACTTTCATGAATATTTTCGAAATCAAAATGAGACAAATCGGCACTGCCGTTCTTAATATTTTTTTTATTTTATCTCTAAACTATATATATAACCATAAATAATGGAATTGAAATATGTGTTGGGCGACGTGTAGTTTTTCTTCGTAATTTATTTGAAGATAATGTCTCTTTGAAAGAAGTCAAAGTATATTTGTGTTCACTTTAAGTGTGCACAAATTCATTTAAAAAACGAATAATAATGGCTTGAAGAGCAAAAATCAAAATAATGAAACTGGTATCCGATACTTTGTAAAATTGTAAAATGTCTCGAATAATTTGATGATTTCCAAGCAATTTTCTTTGAAGCATTGAATCTCTGCGGATAGCTCATTTTGTATTATGTACAAGTCCCTCAATTACTTCCAAAGTAATGGATAGAGGAGGAACGTATAAAAAGATTAAATTATATTTAAAGCAAAACTGTACAAACCTACATTACTAATCGCGCATTCATAGGCATAACTTCTAACTATAGACTATGTTTTTGTTCGTAATTTTTTCATAAGATCAGATCAAAAAGTTATCGACCTGTTCAAATTTTTAATATTTAATTTTTTTTTACTTTTCCTTTGTGGTGCACTTTGATTTATTTTTGTTTAGACCAATCATTGTTGGCTACATAAGAAATCTGCTGGAAGATTTTCGTGTTTCATCCAGCAGATATCATTTATCGGATTTTAAAGGTGAGTACCTAATTATTTTATCAGGAATGCAAATTAAAGCTCATGTGAAGATTTTGATAAAAATGGTTTTGTTAATGAGTGCTGTGGGTTTGGATCCCTAAGTATATCCTTTGCATCCAACATTATATTATAACCGATCTATTATAGAAAAAATAACAACTAATGACTCTAATAATAATTCATGACTAATGACTATTATAGTTTTGGACAATATACTATCACTATGTTGCTTGCTGAGTCTATTTTTTCTTCAAATCAATATTTTAACCTGAAAACTCCATAATCACTCAATGTATTTCCTACAGACATGCTCAACTTTTACAACAATATTTTTTACAGAAACTTTTGAAATTCAGGCGCAATTCTTGTAATATACTGTTTGCGCTTAAGATGGATTTGCGAAAGTTATGAATCCTTTGAAATGAAAAATTATGAATCCTACCTCACTTTGTGAATATTCTTTTCTCCTTCCTTCCTTCTTCTATCACTAGCGTGGTTTACTTTTGCAATGATTATTGAGGTAGGTATAAAGGTGAATATTGATTATTGAGGTCTAAAGACGAAGATGCGATTTTATGACGTGTTGACGCGGCGAGTTTGACACAAGAGGTGAAGTAAAAAACAAAAGCACTTGTTTGGAATATAATTTGAAAAGTGTGTTGCCAAATATTATTGTAGGTAGGAATGTGGAAATTGCCGAAAACAATTTTATTAAAATAAAAATAGCCAAAGGGGGGACTTATATCTTATGTAGTGTGTATCACAAATAATAAATATTATAATTTATGTAGGTGCTTATTTCATTTTGCGTATATTTATTTTAATTTTTTTTTTGACTATATTTCAACACTCCTGTTGCAAAACTTTTCGGCCTTAACTTCTAACTTGACTAACGAGTTGCAAACACGTTGTGTATGTACTCGTATATGTATCTATACAATTATTCAAACTCGACCGTCGCCTATCAAGCGAGTCAATCATTACGCTTCAAGAGGCTTGCCTGAATCAAAGTCTTCAATCATTACCATACATCGTACAGCATTATACGTAGAGAGGTAGGCAGTGATCGTAGAGAGCCACTCGTCTAGCTGCGGCTGGATCCATCCACTTACCCTTAAATTACATACAACGCAATCTCTATTGTGTCTGGCATTTACAATAGGGTTGTATCTGATAGGACGATATTATTATGTTTTCAGTCTATCTACATATATCTTACCATAATAATTCGGTAAAATTTGGTTTTAATGGAGTCTATTACATAATGTAACATGTTTCATATGTGACTTATTTCCTATACACCGCCATCTCTTGGATTTTTTTAAAAAGTTAAGCAATTATAGAGGAATTATTGTTTTTATTACAAACTTAAGACCCGTCTATCTTCATCCGGCATCCGAATCAACAATAATTATTTCATAAACTATTAGGGAAATTTAGTTCAGTTTTCATTTGAATTTTTTTTATTCTGGGTTAGTTCGAAGTTCGACGGGAGGGTCAGCTAGCACATAAATACTTACGTAAATCCAGACAATATGAAATTAATGGAGATGTAGCGATTCACTCATTTACAAAAATAGGTAGGTATAGAAAGAAACTCAGCTTCGTATTTTACTAAATCTCAATGTTTTTGCAACAATTTATCTATAATACAAAAGAAAGTCGGGTGAGTGCGAACACTCAAAACTCGAAATCGGCTGAACAGATTCTTCCGACGTTTGATTTATTGGATTCTTCTCCGCTCCAGATGACAGAATAACTATTAAAAAATTCGAAAAATGGATAGCAAATAATATAAAATACAATATTAAAGCTAGCATGGAACGAATTTCCTGCGACGCCAACGCCATTTATGATTTTTTTTTATAACGCAGATTTTTTGTAGAATTTTTTTCGAGATTTCAGAAATAATTTTTTAACATTCAAACGTAATTTTGTATAATTTACAAATTCTAAATCAATATTCATAGTAAGGACTACAGGACGACGTCTGTTGGGAAAGCTAGTTAAGAATGAAGAGGTCCAATTCTATTGCCATCTCTTCGGCGATCGTCTCGGTGGTTTTTTGCGTCCTTCTGATGGAATCCCTACTATTGCTTCTTTCGCATTTCTTGTTGTAATAATATTTTACACAACAAAATATGATATTTTTTTTGTATAGAATAGATACTTAGTAATGGTTTTTAGTCTTTGTCTATCTGAAGAAAGGAGCAGTCGCTCCGAAAACATGTTTATGGTAATAAAATAATTTGTAGGAGTACAGAGTGAAGACTCAACTTATTTTTACACTAGTGAAAATGGACTACTACCAAGCAGCTTCGGCCGAAACTATCAACAGTTCAAAAAATCAGATTCGAATTAAGTTATGTATGCATTGAAGAAGAAAAAAAAACCCGTGGGGTTGCCGGTTAAGAATAGCACCTCTGCTCTTTTTGCTGGTTTTTTCGAGCATCCTGTAAGAGGCAGGAAATCGAAAAATCAGATCGGGACCGTGAGGTTGACCACCTCGCGTCCTTAAACCTCAACTGGTCAGAAAAGGCACAAGGGCCTCGGACGCCTTCGAGCGCAATGGAGAGCTCTTGATACCTCCCTATGCTCCTGAGTGGGGCTTAGGTCTCCCGCATTGTGGGTTGGTTTGGGGGGATCCGCGGCGGGCTTGATTTGTGTGGGGCCGGCTTTTCGGTTTGATTGCTTTGATCGAGCTGGGAGGTCGGTTTCGTACGGTTCGGGTTTGCTGAGGATTGGTCTCCTCCGGGCTGGCTTGCGTAGAGTGGGGGACCTTAACGGGAGTATGAATGTATGTTGTATGCATTGAAGAAAAATCGTCAGAAAAAACTTTTTGTTGATTTAGGTATATGAAAGTATATATGTGGCAGTGTAAACGTGTACCTCTTTATGGATTAATACGTTTACATTTTAAGATCATTTTCTTTAAAATCCAACTTGGCAAATGGGATTGTTGAAACTTTAGTAGTTTTTTATACCTCGGATATTACCAAGAGGATCCGACTTTAATTAAAAAGAAACTCGTAAAGTTATTTTACTCGTACATGAGTTGAACCGCACAACTTGTCTTTGAGTAACGCAAAAGTTGCTCTTATTTTACACAATTTATTAAATTTAATATTCTTTGTCAATTTTATTTATTCTCCTTAAGTAAAGTCCACTCGTACACAAATAGATATAAATTTTACTCAATTATAACAGTACAAAAAAAAACACATAAATTATACTTATGAAGTTTCCAATTCGAATGTCTATAACCGGAAATCGTGTTAAATTAAACGAAGGATCAAAAATATTCAACGCGTTAAAATTTAAGGGCAGCGACCGACGTTACAAATATAATTTTGAATAATTCTGTTATAATTATTCCGTATTTTTGAAAATTAAATTCATTTCAAATTCTTTTGTGCCATATGGCAGTCCGGGATCAAATTCATACATTAAATGTACATAGGAACAATAACATATTAAAATCATTCATTTTAATTTTCAATAAGTTTGTATTAAAATTATTTGTAGATAGGTAAGTACCTAATTATCAATTATTATCATTATAAAATTATATTCAATGAACTATGGTGTAAATTAATTTTTCAAATGAATCGAGTAATACCTAGTGATAATATTGAAAAGCAAGCTATGGATTCTTTTCTGCACATATTATTTTACAGCGAAATGGGCTCTATTTAAAATTATTTAATGACTTTTTACACACAAGGATCAAAACATCCCACGACTCTGGCTCAAAGAGCCTCTGCCTTTAAGAATATGCCTTCCTCTTCTTCAAAATCCAGACAGGGAGTAAACGGAGACCACCGCATTCATATCATAAACCCTTATTAGAGGAAGAAGAAATTTATCATCTGACAATTATCATTCGCCATACTAGCCATGCCAATCTACTCTCTAATAAATCTGTGTATTATATTTATATAGACTTTCTACACGTGTACATTTTCCAATTACCTTTGTGGTTATTTCGTGGCACGCCTGCTTCTATGAAACATGTAGTTTTGATGAGAAGAGAGTGTTCTGAGGAATCTATAATTACTCTTCAGTTCATATTTAAGAAGATTATAATAATCATACTTTCTTGTTCAAGTTATTAAAATAGTCTACAACATTGTCATAATCACGTTATCACAGTAAGAAGTGTTTTTATATCAACAACACTTACGTAACTATCAACTTCTTAGGTAAACATACAAATATATCACATAGGCTTCAATTAATATGGATGAGATTTTTCCCTTTATAGATTACATATCGAAATGAGAAAACATTAAATTCAGGTTTTGTATAAAACAGGGTCGAAGGTCAAATTAAGGTTGGTGCATTTGCTCTCCACGAAAGAAGAATGAAAAGGTGTCGGCGGTAGGTCTCACAGAATAAAACGTATGATTTGATATATCACTTAACTTAAGATTCGATCTCCTAATCTATCTCGCGCTGATCTCTTCAAGAAATAACTTGGCTCCACGAATGTCGAATAGTTTCAAAGAATCCTCAGCTGGAGTTCTCACGTACAAATGGACTTCTCAGAACAAGAATTGGCTTCAGATGGCTCGATACAGACGTTTCCGTACATCGACGTAGGTAATACATAAAATGTCCCCAGATTAATATCTCATTCCAAGATCAAGAATTACGTTTGTAACCCGTAGGGTAGTTCCCGCACTTCTGTAATACGATAAAGAAATGCGTTACAATTAGGGATTAGAAAAATACCCACAAAAAGAAATAGAATTCACGACAGACATAATAAACGTAAGATTCTCACCTGTTTTACTTGCGGGGCTAAATTTAGTTCACAAACGACACTTCACTTAGACGATTTTACAAAATCAAATTCCAATAAGAATATCCAATTTAATTATTAACAAATCACTCAGGAAGGGTAGTTTTCACCCCTAACCCTCCTTTTAACACAGAGTGTTGCTCGAACGCATTCGTGGACGCAATATATAGTCAGCAAAATTTTGACGTTTGCAAACGTCAAATCCCCCAATAGCTTGGCGCTAACACGGCCGCCGTTTCATTGGATAAAAACATTAGCATCCAACGTACCCACGAGCTGCGTTGATAATGTCCCGCGCGGAGGGTACCTACCGACAATACGGCGAGATTTCTATTCAAACAGAGCCCGCGAATTTGATTTAAACTTCAATAAAAACAATCCCAAAAACTGATCGTTACACGCTACTTCAAAATTTCTTTGATCCAAAAATGTGAATTTTTCAAAAAGTCGTCACCAAGCGACCCTGTCCTCCATAATCTTCACAGCCGCACGCAAGCAAACACCAATGCTCTGATGGTCTGCTTCATAGAGCCTTGAAAAATTGTTAGAAGAGGCAACACCTTGTTTCTTATTTCTTTGTGGGTTGATGAGGTTCAGAAGGTTTATGTTCTCCGTAGGTTTCCTCAGCTTTATGTAATTAAAACTTATAGCTATGTTATTCTACGGCTCAACAGTCAGAAAATTTAAAAGCTAGGCAATACCTATATATAATTTTTGGACTTAAAAAGAATGTCCTAAAAGCACATAAGTTGATGGGAATTTATAGATAGAGAATATTACCTTAATTGATACACAGCGAGATCCTCGAATAATAATACCAAATATCCACTCACGAAAACCTTTCTTTTGTGTAAGAAATCCTTTCTGTTTGCCCACATTATTGTTATCAGATATCTGTTTTATCTTCAAACCTTAAAATGCAGTACGACTGGGATTAATTTTACAATAAGAGAGGGATTAGAAAATCGAGATCCTTTTGTGTTCTGGAAACTTATTGTGACGTGGAAATAAAAAAAAATCGTTTCATTCATTCATTGTAAATGTTGAAGCACAAAGAGGTCAATCCAGTAAACATTTTAATGTTTTCCGTTTCCGAGTTGATTGGTTTTTTTTCAATCATTGCCCTTTTCGTTATTGCGATTTTATCTTATACATCAATGTAGGTATAGTATGAAAAATATTGTAATTGAAAATATGGCGCAGTAACGTTAATTTAACGTGAACTATTATAGATTTCGGGTATAAAGGATTTTGCAGTAGGCACAATCTTGTATAAATTTACAATTCGCAGGACAAAATCTTCAATAATATATCTGATAAGTGATTATTTTCATTAGTCCTCTAAGGATTTTGACAGTTCTGATACGTCTGTCCTTTTTCTGGTATTTTTAATGATACCAGGAAATTACAAAGGCAAATTTTGTTACACGTACCTACCCAGAGTTGATGAGAGCCCACTCCTACAGAACGTGGTGTAGAAAAAAAATAATTCCAAATTATTTCGCTACCATCATCATTAAGATTTTGGGTGTCAATCAGATCAGAGCTTCAACGTCAACGAAGTATTTATTTATTTGACAAGTTTCTTCATCAAAATACCTGTAGTGGATATCGTGAACTTCATTGTATGGTTGAGTAGACAGAAAAAAAGGTTCATATCAAAAAGATTTGCGAAGCTCCTGATGTAGTGGAACACATATGACGTCGGCCACAAAAACGTTTCTCCATGAGAAGGAGAAAAAGCTGTATTTAATCAACAGAGGAGCCAAAAATATAATTTTATTTTCTTTATTCATTATTCATTGCATCTTTAACATTTTACAATAATTTATAACATTTATTCATAACAATTACAATAAAATTCTTGTGTGTGCAGTAAGCTAGTAAAAACTGTGTTTTACGGCACACTTAGTTCACAATCGTTATTACAACAGAAATTATACAAAAAGATTTAAAATTACATCTTGGAAAAAAACAACTTAAAAACGTCATGATCTGTTAAAAAATAAATAAAAGACATACATACACCTATCAATAAAAATAAAACAACATTGAAGGTCTCGTGTTAAAAAAAAATCAAAATTAAAATCCCAAAAATTGTCAAAATAAGGAAAATTTTTTAAAAATAAATAGACACTTAATAATACTTAATATAATACTTAAATACAATAGATCTGCAAAGAGTTCTTAACACTACGAACGAATTTAACCATCACCCTCCATCAGACGACAAGCGTAGACACGTTACTGATAGAACTTTATCAATTATTCGATCACAAGACTAGACAGGATAATTAGTCGGGTGTGTTGAAAATGTGTTCCTAATAGTAACAAAATGCAAATGTTCCGTGTTGTAATCAAATTAGAAACATTAATGAAATTAGCTCCTCGTGCCCGTAAATTCCTGGCAAGGCATCGCTACTGACTGCTAGCTGCAACGGCCGTACTGACACTGCAGCTGATATTATCGGAATTTCCCACCGACTAATAACTACATGATTTGTATTGAATTGGTAAAACGATCATTATTTTAATAGCTAATACTCATTCTTTTACCCTCATATTAGTTTATCGTATAATTATTGCAACTCAACACCCAAGAATATCAGAATGTTTGTTTTTATGATACCTATGTAATTATTGATTCCTTTCCTCTACAAATTTCACTCCATTTTCCTATCCTTTACTACTGCACTTGCCTCCTGGGTGGTAACTCTTGAATCTCAATCCCGATTTCAATGTCGTCCATCGATACTTTAAGTAGGTACCTACTCTTATCAATCCTTATAAAGGAACATTATTTATTTTTCTCTAAGCAACAACATATTATTTAAAATTGAGTTCTTATTGTGTTTTTAGTTTAGTTATCTATCTCACCATTATATTATTTATTTGAATGTTTATGTATGTTTTTGTTTATATTCTTCGTGGTAAAACTTTGTTTTCATTATAAATTTTCAATTTGGTGGAAAAATATCACCTCTCTGTATTGGTCTTATAACAGGTTTTATATACTACAAGTACACACTGTATTGTTTATGTGTAAAAGTGTGATTAAATAATTACTCCCTGAATAGGTTATATTAATTATGATATACCTATCTAAACGTTGGAATACTTACTGTACTAAAAGCACTTAATTTTTATTTGCACAATATGTTGTTACATAATAATATACGAAGTCTATAATTTGTGAAACACGCCCCTTGATTAAGTATTGGAAAGTGATAAAAAAATTATTTTTTCGAACAATTCAATATCGACGATTAATTTGGGTTGAGGCCAATGTAATTGAATATTCAATAGGAGAAAGTTTGGATCAGTAAAAATATGATTTCGTACTTTTTCAAGCTTGCTTTATTGAATTTTTATAACTGGCTAGATATTATTTTAATGCCCAACCAACGCCATTAAAATGTTTTCAATAACTCAAAATGGAATTTATGGAACAAAAAAGTCCTCTTACTATATACACTCAACGATACTGTAATGCTAAAGATTGTCACTTATTTAAAAATATTTTTAGGTTGTGTCTGAAAATTAGGTAGGTAGGTATGTACCTATATTCTTTATATTCAAATTAGTTTATTTTCTTAGTTTCTTCTCTTTTTTTGGGCCTGTTACCTTTCTGCTGCATTTGCCTCTTGCGATGTGGACAGCTTTTTTTGTGGGTGGACATGTTTTCAGAATTTAATAATAATTACTGTCTTACTGTAATTATTAGATATTAAATTACTGTCTTCGATAAAACCCTAAAAATGTAACTCCTTGACTTGAAAGATCAATAGTTTAAAGCCCAACCTTAGACTGGAGAGAAAAAGTTGTTATAGTAATTGCATTGCTTTAAACATCTGAAATTTTCCACTCACTACTGCAATAATGTATGTAGGTAGGTATCTACTCTCAAAGTATGTCTAAAGATCTACATAAAACCACACCATCATAACTTATTTAAGAGTTTTCGTTTATTGATCAATTAAACAGCCAAAAATCAGCCAAAAATCCCGTAAGGGATTAGGCATCTTCCTATTTAAAATTATTTGTACAAATTTTCATGTCAATAAATTAAAAAAAAAAAAAAACATGCAAATACTTAACAGTCATTTCATTTATTTTAACATATACGAGTATTTTTATTTTAATATAGATTAAGTTGTATCCCAAAAACATTTCAAAATTATTTCAGGTGTTGATACAAGAAGTTAGACAAAAATGGTTTAAAGAATTCGACCATTCTTTTTCAAAACATGAAAGTATTATTATTTGAAAGGAATAGAAGTAGGTAAGATGTATCTTAACGCAAGTCAAACAGCCCCACATTACTCAATTCGTACACGCAAACCATCTTTCTTTTTTGTCTGTTTCAAAACCAAACTCCCCTCGAAACCAAAATATAAACAATGAGAAATTTTCTTTTCGTTTTCCAAAGGCTGAGCTTTGCCTATGGGGATAGATGTCATTCCGAATTTAAAAGCTTTATGGCGTCAGTACAAAACCTATATTAAATTTCAAACGAAGCCTTATATCAAATACCATATTCATCTTATTTTGTATTTTTTTCGGTTTTGTTATGAGAAATAGCACATAGTAAAATAAAATATTTAGATATTTTTCCCTTTTTCTCTTGACTAATATCCTACGGGCATTTTTTGTTTATTTAAGAACTCCCATTCGAGCATATATCATTATTAAATAAAAAATGTACAATGATTGAAGTCTTTTTTTTCTCTGCCTCCTGCCGGCTCCTGTGCGTGTAGTTAATATTATTCCTGAGGGAAGCCTAACTTCCAGGGATTACAATATATTATATTATTTTCTCCTTACCTGATTTACTGTGTACCCCGCACAAGGGGTAGTTGCTTGTATTCTCATACAACAACAATTACTACAAAATATACAAGAGGAAAATGGTTAATTGGAAACGTTAACAATTTCATTCTAAAAGTAGGTATATCCATTGTACTCAGAGTAGAAACCCTTTCCTTTTCTTAAAAATACGTAATTAATTTATTTTTAGCAGTATAAGATCACAAGCTAAAATGCCTGAAATATATAAAAAGAAAAATATCTATCTACAATAATACGCTAACCATGGACGGAACTTGTAACCTGATATATACCTCGATTCAAAATCTATATATTGATACGTGAAGGAAAAACATTGTGACTATTTTTGGACCTGCCAAATTTTCAAAAGAACCGCATTATGTCAAAACTGATATGCTTCAAGCGAGTATGTAAGTGCATGCGACCCCCTCTATACTCTTTCTTCCATCCTGTCCCTTGTCCATAGACTGTCCATTGTGATTGGCACGTCGGTGGAACAAAAAATAGAATGGTCCCTTACTATCATGAGAGAAAGAGACCATCATACCTGACGCACATTTACTCACTCGAAGCACTTATAGCCGTGTCATTTTTTTCTCAGATAACCAGACAAACAAAGAGTTCCATAAATAGAGGGGCTAATAGGAAGAAAATTCACTTTAAATTTGTGTCCAGTTTGGTGGGAGGGACGGGAGGTGTGCGGGTGATGTTCCAATTGTGTTTAAATAATGCGCCGAAAACATTCATAACGATGACTTAGAAAATTTTAATTTTCGATATAAATGACTTATACTGCGAATGTAATGGAATTCAACCTTTTTACTTAGTGCATTGTTTATATTTCAGTAGATATTTGTTTACTATAGTAACAAACTGTTTACTAAGCAACAATGTTATTATTATGTTGCTATGGTGTCGATACATTGATATACAACATGGATAACTGCATTTTTGACAAAACGATTTACCTAATGATGGTATAAAAATTCTGTATTCAAATACACATTCTTGGTGATTTCGGCAAATCCAACATAATAATAAAATGTCTTAATAACACCTTAAGAAAAATAGGGAAAAGTTTGTTAGTATTACAACGTTTAAAATGCGCAACTCTATTCTCTATGCAGACCGAGATTGATTGATTGAGATTGAGAATTGTCTTGGATAAATTGTATACTCATGACATTGATTAAGAAAATCGTTTGATTGAATATCATTACAAGCACAGAATAAGGAAGTTTTTTTTATTTTAATGTTGTAAGAGATTGCAAGAACATTACGGTCAACAGAATACTCAGATTCTGTTGAAAACTGAGAGATATCAATCTTGTAAAATTAAAAGAAGGAAAATATGTAGCACATAAATTTTCATGGGCCTCAAATTTAAACCAGAAAAAAGAGAAATATGAAATACTTGGGCAGAAAATTATACTTAAAACAGAAATAAAGCAAACCTTGGATCACAAATTAAAATGATAAAAAAACAAAATGAGGGTACATGAACAACGATTTCATTAAATTATGACTTGAAGAGTTTTTCCATATCTAATAAGTTTGAAGGAAGATGTATATGAAGGAAAGAATTTTTTTCTGTTACTTTCACTTGTGATTGCTAACCTAAGGGTTACGAGACCTGGGCCCCGTTCCAGGTTCCACTTTGCGGGTTTTTTTTCAAATTATAGAATCGTTATGTACCTATCAAAATTATGTCGTGTTTTTTCATCCAAAAAAGTTATTTTTTTTGGAGTTACCCAATTTGCGAATGAGATATTCTCATTCAGCATGTCGTCAACAGAGTAAAAGGCTTTTCCAACGAGATACTCTCTTAAATGTGTGATCATTTAATGATCTCACTTCGTTAGGTAATTTATTATAAAGTTTTACACTTATACACAGAAAACTCTTAGTTATTCTAGACAACCTGTGATTTATTGGTCTAATGTTTTGACCGTTTCTTGTATTATAATTGTGACAATCTGAATTTAGTGAGGTATTGTGGACATTGCTACGAGCGAATTGCAGGCATTCCCAAAAAAATTCACAGGGTTGAGTCAGTATTCCCAATGTCCTAAAGGACTCTCTGCAAGAGTCTCTTTGATTAAGATTAGCTATTGCTCGTATTGCCCTTTTCTGTAATATAAATATTCTATTAGAATCAGCGCTCTTTCCCCAGACTATTATTCCATATGTCATAATACTGTGGAAATAGGCAAAGTATGTACACCTCGGAGCCTGTATTCCACATATTTATTTAATTTTTTTAATTGCATATACGGCTTTACTTAGTTTCTTGCTAGCGCTTTCAATATGTTGCTTCCATTGCAACTTCTCGTCAACTTCTATTCCGAGGAATTTAGAATACGAGACCTTTTTTACAGATTTTTCTTCCAACAGTTTAACAACTTCATCCTCTTCCGACCGTTTAAGGGAGAAATGGAGAGCACTCGTTTTCGTCATATTTAAAAGAAGATTATTGTTTTTGAATCATGTATTGATTCTGTCCAGTTGTGAAGCAATGTTCACATTAGTAATATTATAATCTTGAGATTCTTTTATCAACAGGGATGAATCGTCAGCATACATAACAATTTCATTTTCATTTGATAAAATATAGGGCAAGTCATTTATATATAAAAGGAATAGGAGTGGTCCTAATATAGATCCTTGTGGAACTCCACATTTGACATAGCTCTGTGTAGCGAGATATCCTATAGTAGGAACATTAGTTAGAGCGAATATATAATGACGACCGCAAGGGTGCGAGTGAGATAGATATATCGCTTGCTTCGTCACGTCGGTAAAGAAAAAAATCAGCGAACAGGATTTGGCCGGCACGTAGAAGGTTAGGTGGTGCGACGGACAGTGTGTGAGTGAATTGCTCGACATGTCTCAGACACGAAAGTAATTAATAAAACTTTAACTATAAAATGTAATCCATACATATTGAAGGATAATGTAAAGTTTATTCAGTTAAAAGGTCATTTAATATTAGTGCAAAGCCTAAGATGGAATCCGCAACGAAATAAGGTACGTTTTCTTTCGATAAAGTTGATTTCAAATTTACAAATTGTAACATTAGTAGACAAAATTAAAATAGACAAGTCAAGATTAAATATTAAGTATATCTGAATGATAATTTTCAGATATGCGGTTCTAGTCTCGGGGTAGAATACAGGGTATAATTCCTTTTTCTGGATAAATAATTTTCGGATGGCAGACGTGGATAAAGTATTTAGTTGAAAGTGAGGAACTATCAAATTACGGCGAATATTCAAAACTCCGTCGAGTCTTGTATGCCTAAGTATTTGGATGGGGAAGAGAGAAGCTCCAGGGTTGTAAACTTCACATATATAATCAAAGACGGATTATCTTCGTACTTACTCCATACGCGTTGAACAGTTGACCTGTAGGTAGGTCAGTTCAAGGGTGAACCAAAAGATTTCAAGGCGAATTCTTGGGAACCAGTTGGAGAGGAGGAAAGTTCAGAGGTTCAGGTCGTGTCCCTCAAATTTAGGAATGAAACACAGCTGAGTAATCTTTTCTTAACTTTTTTTATTTAATATAGATCATGGTATGCTCATATTCAAATCGGTAGTTGATATATTCTCATAGAATTTAGTAATTAAAAAAATGGCTTTTATGTAAGATTATAAAAGAAGTTGAGGGAAAGAAAGACGTAATAAGTCGAAGCATTGACAATATTTTACTATATTTTTGGAAATCATATAATAAGATAACCTGCAACCATTTGCAGGAAGATTTTGTAAAAACTTAATTAATTTTAGTTATTTGAATTCATGTAGTTTACAATGCTTATTGATTGAATGAATAAATTCAGTTTTTATGTGAAACCCATGTTATTTATAATTATAGAATACCTAACACTTTTCAGGACATAATCATGATCGTTACAGCTCACCCCCTGTAGAGTCTCAAAGTCCGTGGCATAATATTGTATGAGAGTAATAGATAACGGTTCCTGTCGTTTTTGATGCTAAGAAGAGAGGCAGAGCTTCCTTGCTTAAGAGAGAGCAAGGGAGGGTCGAGCCCTCTTAATAAAGTAACACTCAACGTTACAAAATGGCGCCCAACGTGGGGCATCAGAAACGACACAAAATCGAATTATCCAACTTTTTCCTTTTGTTCTAATTTGATTAATTCATTGGGGTAGCGACTTGTACATGTCTTGGAAAGTGTTGGTGCGAAAAGTGACGGCCAAATCCTCATTTAATTTTAAGCTAGTTGTAAGTCTTTTAATCAGTTTTACTTTTGTATGTAAAAGAAACAGTAGTTGGGTCATTTAATTTTTTTTTGAAACAAAAATTTGTTACAAATTTTTTAAATATTATTGTGGGTAAAAATTTTTTCTGCTGAAATTTACATGTATACTTGAACTGTGGGTAGAGCATTTTTCTGCTGAAATTTTATAAGTGTGGGTATGAATAATTTTTTTTTCGGATAAAGAAGTTATGGAGGCAACAAATTAGTAATGTGTTAATAGATAAAAATATTTTTTTTTGATGGATCAAATGCTGATCGCAATTTTTTTGAAAATTAAAATAAAAAAAAAAAAAAACCCAATTTACGAAAGTTTATATGAAACCCAATATTTAAGACATCTATATGGAATATAATCTAATGTACTCGATTATTACTATGTTTTAGATCCATGTTATTGATGAAGTCATTAAGGTTTTGGCTGGAATTCTTTCACTGTGAATGCTGTTTAAATTCCTGAGACCACACAGATGTGCGAACAAAAATTTCTAAACGCTAATTAAAATGACCAAATATGTATACACGGAGATATTGTTTTACACTTTCAAGAAGAAAAACAAAACCGCAAGTTGATGTTTGAATTAATTTTTTATTTTTTCTAACAATTGAATAACAATTCTGAATATGTTACTGAAGTTTAGTGGACTCTCTTTTTTTTTCTACTTCTACTGCTCGTGTTGAGAAAGGTGTGTGAGAAAGAACTAGTGGTCTGAAAGAAGCGTTTGCAAATTTAGATTTTATATAGAAAAAAATTTTTAGAATGAGGTATGGTATAAATTGAAGAGTGTCTCCATTTTTACCTTTGTGTTGCTTTGAAGGGGGGTCTATCGAATGGACATAGCTGAGTATGTTGAACATAGCGAGGTGGTAGTGGTAAATTTTTGAATAGGAAGCAGCGACTCTTCAGTTAAAAGAGTGAAGTCGTCAAATACGAATAGGTAGTCGTGTACGCGTGGCCTTAGCGAGATAAGTACACAGCGGACCTTTTTATGAATTCGTTTCTTATTGATTGCAAGTTTGTAGTCAAGAGGTTATGTATCGGGTTTGTTTACATCTCGTAATGTGCAAGAAGTAATTTTAATAGATCGCTCGTGCTGAGTCAGAAACTTGTTTTTTTTTATATTGAAAAGAATATTGCGCAGGCGCGAGAAATCTTTAGCAAGGTCTATCGAGCTTGTAATGTTTTAGATTGGGAGCGCAGGAATTTACAATTTTTTTTGATTAAGTGCCTTGTAATGATTTTAGTTGTAGAGAGTTAATTTTTTTTTCCTTGTACAAAATATTTATTAAAGTAAATAGTGACTTTCCTAGTTATCTATAGATAAGGTAAATAAATACCTAAATTAGTAGAGTGAAGATTGACGTTAGCTACATTGATGATACACTTAAATATCATTTGATAAATCTCTTTAGCAATTCTTTTGAGATTTTTTTTTTTATTCGGCTTTTGAAGACGAAAATTTTTATTTTTATAATTAGGAAGAGACAAAGAAGAAAATTTTTATTTTCAGCTTTGGTTAAAATTTACTTCGGTTTACTCAGGCTTGGAAATAGATTTAGTTTAGTATTTTATAATTTTCTTTTCTGGTGAAACATCAGCCAAAATGGACAAAGATCCCTTAATTAAACTTAGCGTACCTAAAGATGATGTGGAGTTAGCATCAACATTATCGGACGGCGACGGTATAAAGTATCAAAATATAGATTCGGAGCTACCGGAAACGGTGAATGTGAAACAGCATACAAGGAAATCGCCTTCATTTAAGAAAAAGGATATTAAACCGTTATTAACGAACCAGGAGAGTCAAGTTATATCAAGCGGCGTGAGTCGAACAAAAGATGTAGATCCGAGGAAATGGAATATAACTTTTTCAGGAAATACCGATCCGCGCGATTTTTTGACGCGTGTAGAAGAATTAGCGTCAGTATATAATGTACATTTGGACTCTTTAGTTAGGTACATGCCCATTCTTCTATCAGGTTTTCCTTTAGTTTGGTTTAGAGCAACAGAAATTGAGAGGCAATGGGGAGACTTTAAGGGAAAATTTTTGATACAATTCGAAGGCACTAATAGGCAAAGAGAATTAAAATTAGAAATTATGTCAGCAAGGCAGAGTAATGGTACATCTGCAAGCGAATTTATTCTAGAACTGGTCGCGAAGAATAAGTTACTCGATTTTCCGATTGACGGTGAAGAATTCATAGAAATTATTAAGCAGGGTCTGTCTGAAAAATACGCAGGTTTATTAGCAACGACTAACGTAACTAATACGCGGGAATTAATGAGCGTGTGTGCGAAATATGACTCATATGTCAACAAGAAGTCTACCAGATATAACTCGGGATCCGGGAAAATTATGGAACTGTCAAATGACAATGTTACGTGTAGCCAAGTAGATCAACATTGTAGTTCCAGTCGAACTACCGAACGGGCGAGAAACATCTGTGTCGTGGGGGATTCTAAGGGAAAGAATGAGTTTCGTTACAGTAATCGTCAGCCGAATTCAAATTTCACGAGCAAAAATAGCTCACGCAACGAACACTTAACAAATAACTTCGTGAAGCGTAACGGTAATATACGGTGTTTCTATTGCAATAAAACAGGGCATAAACAGGTAGATTGTTATAGCCGCCTCAATTCGACAAAACTGAAGGGGAACGCAAATTTTACTAATTCCGAACGCGAAATGAAAGGTAGGAAGGATTCCCAAACCGATCGAGAGAAGGAACGTATGGTTGAATAACTGGACAGTCTTAGACTGTAAAAATGTAAAAAAAAAAAAAAAAAAAAAAAATATAAAATTATTAGGTAAAATATAAATATTTAAAATAAGTTATAGGGTATAAGCTGTGGACTTAAGATGGCGAACTGGAATTTATATAGGTGAAATAGAAGTGAGTGGTCGGTAAGTTCTCGAATATATGTAACCCAAGGGGGTGCATGGAGAAAGATTAGACCGCGAGGCAATTATTGATAAGTAATGACGCAGCGGGCGTCATGGGTCAATGCAACATATGAGGCCGAGTTGTTTTGTAGGTTTGGGACAGGTCAAGCTGTGTGAAGAAGGTTACAGAGAAATAGTCGTGCGTTACACTTTGAGCGGAGTCTCGTTGAGGCGAGATAGATTATTACTTAGACATCACCAGAAAGCAAGGGGATAGACTAGGTTGGTACGGACTAGGTTGAGGATAAGTCAAATGAGAAATTATGTTTCGACGTGATGGTATGTGAAGAGATGTATAAGGTAATGGAAGAAAATGCGTGGCCCGGGGATGAATGTGGAATTAGAATGAAAGAGGAAATAAAAGTTTGAAGGAAGAGTGTTGAACATATTGAAAATTTGTATGAATCCAAAACTGAGGCTGTCTAATGTGTCTGACTTTGTAAAAGGTAAAGGTTGTCTAGTGAATTATCTAGTATGAAAATATACACAGCGCAGCGGGCGTGTGTTACGTAGCATATGGTGATAGTATTAATCGAGAGGTAAGAGCGAAGAGTGGAAGGAGGGTGAGTCTACTTATGATCAGAGAAAAATCGGTGTAAAATTTTCACCTGAAGGTTTCGCACATACTGTGGCCGACGGAATACAGTATGAGTAGTGAAGATTTAAAGTCATAGTATAAAAATTTATTAGTTTAAAAAAGGAACATATGTATAATTTTAAGCTATTTGTGTAAATTAAAAATTTTAAATTTAGAGATTTCAGAGTCAATGCTTTTGTATCTATTGAATGAATGAGCCATGGGTTATACCTTGTCTCATGTAAGAGCGAGTTATAACTATCATTGTTCGTGTAGAAAAAGATAAGAAAAATTTTTGACTCTTGATGATCTGTCGCCATTTAAGTCTATAGACTTAACGTGCCATGTAAATACTCAGTACACTAGGATAAGGTCATAATGATAAGACAAGTGTAATACAGTAGTTAAATTATAATTTATAGAGTAACCAAGGAATACTCTAACTGAGTATAAAGAGCGATTTTGGGTGACCGAGGCAATTAAGAGGTTAAAGTTAATAAAAATGCCTCAAGTATGCGAAGGAAGTTGTTTTTTCCATAGAACACAAGGCTTTTGTTATTTCTCGCATACTTAAGTTATTATATTCTAAACAAACAAAAATTCTATGGTGGCGCCTGGGTTACGTTTCATTATAATGAAACTAAAATGTACGAATAAGAACGTACGTGTAAATTTGAGCTGTTGAGTTAGTCGAAAGGACACCCAAAGTCAATCTCGAAATTGAAATTTAGATATATACTGTATCATGTTATTATTATTGAATTTTTCTTACAAAACCTTTGTTAAATTTTCAAAGGAAAATTAATGTTTTTATTATGAAATTCATAGTAAAGGATGGTCCGCTATTAGGGTGTGTTGGTTATGAGTAATTTCTTGTTTTAAATATAAAATTTTCTAGATGATAAGTTAGGTGTATTTGTTTATTGAGCGTACCATGAGACAATAAGTTCATTTAACTTTCTTTCTTTTCTTTTATGGAGATGAAAAATGGAAGCAAGGGACAAGTAGTCGATTCGGCTATTCGGAGGGAGACGGTTAGAGGGAAATATTTTGTGTATACTCAAATACACAAAAATTTTATTGGGAAGAGGGGTATTGTAGCGAGATATCCTATAGTAGGAACATTAGTTAGAGCGAATATATAATGACGACCGCAAGGGTGCGAGTGAGATAGATATATCGCTTGCTTCGTCACGTCGGTAAAGAAAAAAATCAGCGAACAGGATTTGGCCGGCACGTAGAAGGTTAGGTGGTGCGACGGACAGTGTGTGAGTGAATTGCTCGACATGTCTCAGACACGAAAGTAATTAATAAAACTTTAACTATAAAATGTAATCCATACATATTGAAGGATAATGTAAAGTTTATTCAGTTAAAAGGTCATTTAATATTAGTGCAAAGCCTAAGATGGAATCCGCAACGAAATAAGGTACGTTTTCTTTCGATAAAGTTGATTTCAAATTTACAAATTGTAACATTAGTAGACAAAATTAAAATAGACAAGTCAAGATTAAATATTAAGTATATCTGAATGATAATTTTCAGATATGCGGTTCTAGTCTCGGGGTAGAATACAGGGTATAATTCCTTTTTCTGGATAAATAATTTTCGGATGGCAGACGTGGATAAAGTATTTAGTTGAAAGTGAGGAACTATCAAATTACGGCGAATATTCAAAACTCCGTCGAGTCTTGTATGCCTAAGTATTTGGATGGGGAAGAGAGAAGCTCCAGGGTTGTAAACTTCACATATATAATCAAAGACGGATTATCTTCGTACTTACTCCATACGCGTTGAACAGTTGACCTGTAGGTAGGTCAGTTCAAGGGTGAACCAAAAGATTTCAAGGCGAATTCTTGGGAACCAGTTGGAGAGGAGGAAAGTTCAGAGGTTCAGGTCGTGTCCCTCAAATTTAGGAATGAAACACAGCTGAGTAATCTTTTCTTAACTTTTTTTATTTAATATAGATCATGGTATGCTCATATTCAAATCGGTAGTTGATATATTCTCATAGAATTTAGTAATTAAAAAAATGGCTTTTATGTAAGATTATAAAAGAAGTTGAGGGAAAGAAAGACGTAATAAGTCGAAGCATTGACAATATTTTACTATATTTTTGGAAATCATATAATAAGATAACCTGCAACCATTTGCAGGAAGATTTTGTAAAAACTTAATTAATTTTAGTTATTTGAATTCATGTAGTTTACAATGCTTATTGATTGAATGAATAAATTCAGTTTTTATGTGAAACCCATGTTATTTATAATTATAGAATACCTAACACTTTTCAGGACATAATCATGATCGTTACAGCTCACCCCCTGTAGAGTCTCAAAGTCCGTGGCATAATATTGTATGAGAGTAATAGATAACGGTTCCTGTCGTTTTTGATGCTAAGAAGAGAGGCAGAGCTTCCTTGCTTAAGAGAGAGCAAGGGAGGGTCGAGCCCTCTTAATAAAGTAACACTCAACGTTACATCTGTTCCGATCTAAGTCCTTTAATTTCCGTAATTTGTTTTCTATCTCTAAGGTAGGATCTGAAAAAGTTGCCCTCCGTACCTCCGATGCCGTAACGCTCAAGTTTGTCAGTTAAAATATTATGGTCAACGCAATCAAATGCTTTCGTCAAGTCACATTGTATACCATAGTAGCTACTACCTTCATCAAATGAGTTCAGAATTGTTTTGACCAAAGAAATAATACCATCCTTGGTCCCTTTCCCTTTCTGAAAACCAAACTGTTTTTCACTTAAGATATTGTGAGTCGCGAGATATTCTGCAAGTTGGTTTGCTACGATTTTTTCAAGGATTTTACTGAACGCCGGTAAAATTGATATCGGTCTGTAGCTACTAGGGTCGTCAGAATTTCCTTTTTTAAATATAGGAATCACTTTAGCGTACTTCATCAGATCCGGAAAGACACCCCTCTCCAAACACAAATTAAATATTTTTGTCAAACATGGAGCCAAGTCGTCAATGAGTGGACGTATAAGGAGAGGTGATATGCCCCAGACATCTTGTGAAGCCTTAGGCTAATCGATCGACGAAATATAGAGCTAATTTCGTCTTGTTTTATGACTTTGAACCTAAAGAAGGCATCAGTTCTGAAGCATTCCTTCAAAAACTCTATAGCATTCCCACGGTTGGCATTCATATCTCTCGAGATACTTTCACCGATATTATCAAAAAACAAATTAAAACGATCGGCAGTTTGGGTATTACTATCTTTAGTATCAGGAGATTCATCATTAAGTGATGATCGTCCTGTTTCTGATCTTATTATCTTCCAGGCTGTTCTAATTTTATTAGTAGACTGGTTTATTTTATGTAAATAATATAAGCCCTTTGCCTCTTTTTAATACTTCTCATCTTCGATATGTAGGCCTTCTCTTCGAAAATACTTCTATTGTTCCCAATTATTAAGATAAGTGTAGATCCCCTTGCTGCTAAATTCACTGCATCCTCGATATCGTCATTGAGATTGGTAAACTTGACATTCGGTTTTGCAATAACCTGAATGCGACGCACGCCCCTTTGAAAAAGTTTCCTACCCATATCTCTCGAGTATTCAATGCTTAGATTTAACGTAAGAATACTATAAATTTAACGTAAGAAAACTATAAATTTAATCAACAAAAATTATTTCATAACTTAAAAATACTTATTATACTCCATGGTAACTAATTAATAAACATGTACTATATATTTATACAATACTATTGATATATACCCTACATAGGTACCTACTAAACTAAAAAAAAAAACTTTCAAATAAAAAGATCCCATTGTGTTGGTAAAACCAAAAACCAAGACACAAAATATGCAAGAAATAGCAAGGGAAATAAAATTTAACGTAAGAAAACTATAAATTTAACGTAAGAAAACTATAAATTTAACCAACACTTAGATTTAACGTAAGAAAACTATAAATTTAACCAACAGTTAGATTTAACGTAGGTAAGAAAACTATAAATTTAACCAACATCAATATTAAAAAAGAAACTACTTTTTATTCAAGATGAAACTAGGTAGGTAAGTATTATTGTGACAATCTTTAGACGAAAACTGCTGTGGTGAATTTTTATAAAACTTTTTTATGTAGGTACCAAAATTTGTTTTTTTTTACATAAAAAATAACACAAAATGTGTTTTCGAAAATAAAATAAAATCTTGTTAAAAAGGCGTATGTTATGTACCTACCAACAAAATAACGAAAGATTCTCAATGAAGGAAGTATTTTGTCTATACATTTTGCAATTTACCCCTATATTAGAAATCCGCTAAGCATTCCTTTATATTTTTTTCAAGTATTGGCATACCTTTGTACTACATAGGTAGGTACCTACACAAACGGAAACATTACCCACGAAAATTCTTCGCAAACAATTAGGGTAGGTATTAAGACTTTATCTTTTTTAGATCAAAATTTTGTAATGGTCCCTTTTCGACATAAAATACAACATACCCCTACACACGTACATACCTATTGTATATATATTCCGCACTGCGTCATTTTATTTGGTGTAACTCATGTATATGTAGTTAGTACCTACTCACACACTTTTACCTACTATGTGTGTGTGGTAGGTAGGTACCTCTGTAATATACCTCTGCTTTTACATCTACATAATAATTCTACGTAGGTTCCGCGTAGAAGCAGGGTTACCATAAATAAAATTTATTTTTATAGCAACGCTATGGAGTTGAGCTTAAAAATTTATATTGGAGAAAATCGTCAAGCCTCCCTGGTAATATCTTGAAGATTAAAGTTTAATACGTACTAATTCACATTATCATGTGACAGATCTTTACGCGTTTATATGAAATACTCGTACCTATACGTTCATACATAATACTTACATGCTCGCACGCAAATTTTGGTTCGTTCATGGAAATTTAGGTCTTTTTTTTAAGCGAAGATAAAAGTTAGTACGATTTTATAAGGAATCTTTTATAAAATATCAAATTATAATCGAAGAATAGAAGTGGTTGGTAGCCTGGCGGTTACAGCGCCGGCTTTCGTACTGTTTCGTGCGGACGACGTCGTGGTTCGATTCCAGGTGCCGACCATCTTCCTCTTTCACGACACAAGCTTTAGGTAACTTACTGTGAAAGAGTCAAGGAGTGTATTTGTGTTCACTTTGAGTGAGCACAGATTCATTAAAAAAAAATCAATCATTAAATTTAAAAAAGTAGGTATATTTTCTGTCGGTAATATAAAATACATCCTGTTAAGAATATTACGACATCTCATTATTATTTTATTGAGTAGGTACCCCCAGAGTATTCGTGCCTGATTTTCAACTTCATAATACCTACTTACTTACATTAAACCTAATAGGTATTTGAAGACCTCTTTCCAAATCTTATCTCGAATGGTTATAAAATAAAAAGGTACCTACACCCATTTGTTGATGCAACAAAAGGGCCCTCTACCACGCACGTCGTCCAAATTCTTTAGTACCGCTTCAAAGAAGCGGTAAATTTCCCAGCCAAGCTCATTTTACTCTCTATAATGATGGGAGCGATGGGCACACGCTGGGTGTGCCGGTGTATAGCGTCGTTAGTGATGCGGTGGTACATACCATATTTTACCTAAAATTCCTCTGAGGAAAAAAGTTTGACACGCACTTTATTCATATTTCTTGAGATCCCGTTATATTAGAATCACGCTTTTTCCAGTATGGATTCGATTAACACATTTATCCATACTCTGACACTCCATATTCTTATTTTAAAGAAACAAAATATTTAGTTTTTTCCACAATTTTATTCAGCTAACCGGTTTTCGAAGACCGTACGTCTTCTTCGTCAGGCTAGTAGATGTTAACTGCAAAAATATTTTGTTTCTTTAAAATAAGTTCGAAGTATGTTCCACCAAGTAGCCACGGTCGAAAAGATAAATTATCTTAACTCCATATTCTGATCAACTATCGATTTGTCAGATAGGTGCTCTGAATACAGATAGCCTACGACATGGCGTTGATTGGAAAATACCTACCCTTTGCCGACTCTGAACAGCAAAGGTGTTATTAATTATTAATAACGTACATAAGGATTGAAATAAGGGTTTAAAGTGCGTGTTTATTTTGAAAGCGTGGTGCAAATTCGATGCCAGCAATTAATAATTTAAAATATTATGTATGAATTATTGAGTAAAACCAAAAATAATGTTATAACCCTAAATCAAATTAAACACGTGTGTTGCAGCAGGTATAGGTATGGGTGGTTGGTAGGTACCTACCTTGTGAAAATACCTACTTGTAATCGTTTTCAAATCAAAACGATCTATCTGCACAAAAAAAACTATTAGGTAAGTACCTTTACCTAAAGTATTAACGGTGCCTACGCACATAGACACTTTTACTGGATAGTTTACTCAATACTCAAACATTGCCTCGAATAATAATTATTTTAAAGTAATCTAATAATTGACGCTTACTTTTAATGACTTTTATTGAATATGATTTTTTTAACATACCTAACGGTTTTTTTCGGTCAATGTCGAACTGAATCCGAATCGAAACATGAGATTTTATACATTTCATATTTGAAGTGATTCAGTCGCTGACTAGTGATAAAAAAACCATCCGACTCTGTCAAAAAACAAGTTTTACCTTTGTGAATGATGTCATAAGTGTATTTGTGTTCATTTTAAAAATGAGATTATACTAATTGTATATGTACCTACATATAAAAAAATATTTGAGCAAATTTTATTTCTTGAATAATTTTAAAATGATTATTAAAAAGATTTGAGACATAAAGAAATGAAAGACTATGCCTTACCATAGTAGGTACGAATCCATGGACCTGCAGAGTATCTGACTTACCTGGGAGGAAGCGGTACAGAAAAGAAAGTTCATAGATGGAACTAGTGGCGACCACATGTTGAGACATGGGATGAAGGTAAACCTTGTAATTTATCCGCTTAATATACCGAGCTATCGTTTTTTGCATATGATGTTTCGTCACTGTAGAGTAGGCTGTAAATATGTGTAAATAATTAAGTATACAAAGTGTTTTATTGCAATTTATTATTAATGGACCAACGTGTTCAGCAAATTGTTTGGTCGAATAAAATGGGCGGGATGAATGACGCTGGCGGTGAGCCGGCTCTGGTGAATTATTATTTTTGTTTTTAACCAATTAGCCATGGGGTGCCAAAACACAGAGAATTTATATATATTCTATTCATTATATAATTGTGAACTAGTGGATACCCCACTTGCTTGACGTTGTGGATGGAGATAATCAGCTTGATCAGTATAGTATCTGTGTAACTGTCATACGCACAGAAAGGAATGACACTCAATATTATTTATAAAAAAAAATAGAAGAAAAATAAGTACTTACATACATCCTACCTAAGTACTTCCTTTAAAATTTGACACTTATTTAATTTCACTACTTGAAAAAATGTGGACTAAAGCTGCTTGCAGTTTGCCTGTTTCTTTTTCTCATATACGGGTTTAGTCTTAGCTAAATAATCTGTGTTTGCCGGGTACTATTTTTAAAAAACGCTTCCATTTATATGTTTTGCACGACTATTAATACGCAGAATTTAATTAATCTGGCATAACGTCTGTATTTATTTTTTGGCTTGATATCACCACATACGAAAATATGTTCAGAACTGAATTATTGTGAAGATAAACAACTAAACTACCCTAGAAATTATACGTGGATGAGGGATGATTGGTTGTAAACACCTGAGCCACTTTATCTGAGGCAAGGGGGAGTGTAAAAATAATAATTGATGTAGGAAATTATGATTGTATTATGTTGAAATATCAGCCCCTTTATGCACTCGATCATTATCCATCAACAAAACTTTTTAGGGTAGTTCTTCTTCTTCTACTTGACGTCTCATGCTGTGTGCATGCACTTAGTCAAGCTATAAAAGGTTATAAAATAAAATAAAAAAAAAAACAGTAGTTAATTCAACCAAGATAATGATAATTCAACAGTTCGTAGAAATAATTGAAGATTGAATCCTCATGATTGAATCGCTTTTTTTCACCTAATAGATGAACATTATTCATATTTCATAAAACTGATCTCAGCAATACCAAACGCAAAAGTAGACAATGATCCCTCATAACAAAGTGATAGATATAAAACATGACTCGTGGGTACCTACTTATCTATTTTACTAAAGTAAGAAACCGACGGATTTGATATGTGGAATATCTGGAAAATGAGAAACAACACATTATAATAAATGCGTTAAGATATATAAAACCTAGTTTTTACGTCCAATTTTTAGGCGATTTTGCTGTGTTTGATACGTTTGTGCAGAATCAAGTTAAAAAAGCTGAATCAAGTTACACCACTACCGGTCAAGGGACAAATTTGTTTACCACTGTGCGCATACCATCGAATATGACGTCAATCCACCGCTGCGCGCTGTTTTGACGCATATTCCCATAATGTTATAACATTGTAGCACTTTGAATCGAATATTGCTGAAAGAGGATTCGGAGATTTAGTAGCAAATAAAAAATATAAACGAACGACTGAATCGACGTTTAGTAGTGTAGAATTCACGAAAAGTCGATTCAAAAGAGGGCGCTGGGCTTTAGACTGATCCTTACATAATATTATTATGAACACAGAACAGTATACATACATTTGCAAAGGGACTTTGTTTATGAATTCAGATTTGAGAGTAAAGGGTTGCATATTATAATATATTGTATATTATATAATAATACATATTATAAAGGTGGCATGCATTAACACAAAAACATGTGTGTGCAAGAAAAATAATGGAGAATAATGTTGCGCAATAAAACTGCACATTGGACTGCAATAATTAGTAAAAGCGGTGACGAGCAATTAATTTACTTTCATTTAAACACACATTGTGGATTGAAATTAAATTATGAACCACGCATTATGTTCGCCATAGCTCAACCCAACCCACTTTACACTACCTATCAGCAAAATTCACACATAGCCCACTACAAATTGTATTAACAATAAAAAATTGCGCTGTCTATTTGAACGAAATGTACTCAATTTAACAAAATTATTGTAGGTATATTATATAAGTACTTAAATATTATATAACCGTTAGTAACGTGCTAGTTACTACTTCTCTATTTTGCTCGCATAAGGGTAAAAAAATTTGAACATAAAAACAAATCTAGAAACAAAAGACTTACTAATAAAATTTGAACATTGTAGAAAATTGTTCAGTTCATACGTTTAATCTGCCATTTTCTTGTGTGTTTCACAGAAACCGGAATGGAAGTAAGTAAGTTGCAATTTAGATCAAAACAAGTGGGGAATTTTAAAGTTATACACAAACCTTGGGCATTGTTGGTGAGTTCCAGTTAACCTGCTAATCAAAACTTTATAAAATCACTAGTAGGTTCATCCATTGCGTAATTATTTCACCTGATCTATGATGGCCTGGTTTAATACTCTCATGTTTCGCAAACACACTCAATAACACAGTAAGCTTCTTTAACCTTGTGTCGTGAATGATGAAGTTGGCCAGCGCCTGGGGTCGATCCTACGACTACCGAAAGGACACAGGACCCCTATTCTGTAGCAAGTGTAGGGTAGTCACTTGAAAAAAGTGACTATTAGGCGATACATTTTGTATGAAAAACGTCTACATGCGATTCTCGCATTCGATATGTATAGACGTTTTTCATACAAAATGTATCGCCTAATAGTCACTTTTTTCAAGTGACTAACCTACACTTGCTAAGAATAGGGGTACAGTACGAAAGTCGACGTCGTAACCGTCAGTCCTTAACCACCTTTTACCTTAAATATTTTCTACCTACTTAGTGTTCTTGTTCTGATCGTTCTTAGCCTTATAAATACAATACAATATATCACTGAGCAAAATTCCAAATGTGGAAACCAATACTGCAAGATCTTGCAGTATTGGTTTCCACATTTATTATGCAATAATTAACTAAACAGAAACTAACACCCCAAAACAATCCAATACTGTCCAACACAGGTTAACAGCACCATTGATAACAGAGATTTGTATTACCTGTATACAAAAGTTTGATTATTTTTTTATTTGTCTAGTAACCAACGTTTATCTTTTGTTTAAAAAATAAAACTACTTATATGATTTGAAATAGAAAGTAAGCAAGTCTCATCCCAATAAACACAAATTTTGTTTTTGAACGCTTAGGATAAGACACGTTTCTTTGTGAAACATAATACGTACGCTTTCCTCATTTTCCCACGTGGGTACAGCTAAAAACGGAATAAGCTGTCCATTCTATTGCATTTTCAGCCAAACTCTTGGAGCTGAGCCAGAATAAGTTGAGTATTTCTCGTGGATTTTTTGAAAATATAATTTTACTTCTTGATATTTTCCAGGTTTTGAAATAAAACAGGTAGAATAAAGAAAATATACTTATATTATTTAAGCATTGTTTTCAAGTATTCTTTCTTTATGCGCAGAAATATTATAACCCAGTGTTTCATAAGAAGCGAAATTTTAAATTATTGTGGTTATCATTGTTCTCCATACCGAATTATTTTTTAAAATATTTTTACCGCGCTACTTATTTATCAAAATGGGACCAACCTATTGTAAAATGGTATATATTTTATTGTGTTTTACTGACCGAGTGAGACTCTCAACTTTATTTTTCAAAGAACTTCAAATCTTTCCATGAAGTTTGGTAACCTGTGATCACTTTGATTTTTATTCAGATCCGTATTTTTTTTCACATAATATTATCATTTACTCGGATTCCTTTACTTTTGAATCGGTTATCCTTGAGGATGGAATCGATGTAGTCAATCAATGCTCATAACCCTTGGCCGAACACCCCGTTTCCAACCTTTTTTACTTTCTTTGAGTAGTCTGTTAAAGTGATAATATAGATAACAACAACAATCTACCTTTGAATCCCATTCAGGAAGGCAACAAGAGTTCTCCATTGCGCTCTATTTTACATATATTTCATAGTTAAATACCCCTCATCCTTTTTTAAATTTCTTAGCCTGTTCTTGTAAGAATGTATACCTATTATTTTAATGACTGTAGATTTAAGTTGTTTAGACATAAAATTATAGTTACATAATAATTATTAATATGACGCAACTCATTTAAGAACGATTTGATTTTGTCCTTAATGAATCCGTAATTTCATTTCAACTCGTAACACTAATGTTATATAGATTCTACTATAATTTTCTAAGTGTTTTGGTATCTCACCCGCATTTAGAGGTACTTTTACAAGTTTGTTCTTAGTTTTCAGCTTTGATATTTCGAATTTAAATACCCTCCCACACTACTTTCCCTCCCTCCATTCACCCTTGTTAACTTTTACACATGTTCGTGCATTTAAGTATAAAGTTACACACGCGTAATATACTTCAAAGCTGAATTTAATTATTGATTATATTAATGCTCTTCGTTCTGTGTGAAACTTTTGTGTAAGTTTTCATTTTGTGGTATTGCACGACGTTGTGAAATTTTACCGAAGTCGCACAAAGACGGAATGAAATTTTATTAATTATTTTGATAAAACGCCCTTTACAAGCAATGAACATTCCGTTTAATCTAATTATTAAGTTTTAATCAGAAAGGTTTGGCGATGTTTTGTTTTCTGAATTTTTAACAGACATCTCCTTAACGTTTTCTGAATGAAATCGATTGCGAAGAACTGTTTTCTAATAACTGTGATAGATTCAATTTAATATTGATATTAAATTTATTTACCTATTTATTCAAAAGCAACTACAGTGTGTCTAAATAGCTGTATAGGGTATTAAAACTCGCAGAATATTTTAAAATGTTCTAATTACGAGGGCCGCCTTTTATATTTCGGGATTTTCTTAATCTGATACTTCCATCGTGCAACTTACGTTTTATCGTAATTTTTGAGGTTATGTTTGCTCAGAAATTTTTAGCGACCTTTCTTGACGTTAAAATTTATAATAAAATCATTTAAGTAAGTGCAATTTTTATTTACAACTATTGACGTTGACTAACCCAATAAAAATGAATCAATGAACTTTTGAACGTTTGACATTTGAAGATGAATGTTTATCAATGGATTGAGGACGTTAATCGTGGATGTGGCATTCTTGTGAAGGTCGTCCAAATCGATTGTCGTGCGGAAAATACATTGATGCTGTGCTAGACCTAATTTGACAGGTTGGCACGCAATGCACTGTGAGATTGAGGAATCTTTGGGGATTTTTGGGACCAATACATATTAAATTTAACGCATAATATCTATTTTTTTATATATAAAAAATAAAATGTGTAAATATTAAAACTCAAACTGAACAAATGGATATAATAAAAACAAAAGATTTCATATACAATTTTTTTTTAATCAATACATTTGGTTGCTCTCTTGTTCTCAACAATTTCCAACTTTTATCTCTATTTTTCATTTTATTATTAAATTTCTACTTGTTGCATACATGAGATTTTTCGACATGTTGAACATGTTGAGAATTCTCATGATTGGGGGTTTCGGAGACAAACATTACCACCTAATGGCGAACGTTGTTAACGTAAAGTGATCACACTAAGCCAGCCTTCGAAATAACAGTAGAAGACGGTCGTAAGCCCGTAGTGGTTTGTTCCATTTAAAAATCGAACATTAGTAATGAATTGTTAGAGTCATTAGTTGTTATTTTTTCAATACATTTAATTGTTCATGTTCTAATTTATTTATTGTATCAATCAATCGGCGAATTAATCTCCCTTTTCACCCCACTTAGGGGCAAAGAAAGGCAATAGGAGCTCTCCAATGCGCTCGATCTTGGGCAATGTATATGACCTCTTCCCACACCATATCCAGTCCAGATCCTTCAGCTTTTATTGAAGCAATTAATTGTATCATCAATAAAAAATATAGCAGAAAGAAAATGTATCTATTACCTATCAATGTAGGTAGGTATATAAAAAAAAACGTTGCTCCTATTCAATGAATGACAACTTGTTACCACTATTGTGAAAACAATAATATAGAGATTCTAGTCAGAACAACGCACCACTAACCTTATGCAGCGATGAGCCATTGTTTATTCATAAGTTGGGAAACGGAGAACACGGAAGATAGAAGATAGGAGTGAAATAGACTAGTTTAATAGAGATAGAATGGGGGAGCTTACAAACGAACATAGAAGGAAAGGTTACATACGTACTTCGCACTGCACACACAGATTTTGTCGTTTCTCATTAAAATTTCGTTAGAAGATTTAATTAGAATCCGCTCTGAGACGTGCTGTATTCATCGCGCAGAATTTTCAATTATTCCAGTGCACACTAATAATATCAGCTGTGCCCCGCCGGTACTAAATACGGAAGCCGCGCACTCTAAAATGATTGAAAAGGTAATTGTTTGAGTGTAAAAGGGTACATAACCCACAGCCGCAAATTCAACTGTCATCACCAGAATTATTATTTGAATCCAACTGCATTTTGAATTTTGTTCTTTTTTCAAAAGCTGCACTTTCTTCCATTAGCTTCAATATCTATTCAAAATTGTAATAAAAAAGGCATCTTGCATACTAAAAAACAGCCACTTACAGAAGAAATTTGTTTGGCAGGGCCCCATCAACGGCGACTGAGTGAGGTGGGAAAGAACCGATTGATGATCCCTCAAAAGAATGACATGCGCAGATTTCAATTCTGCTATGATTGCGCATGACGATGAGATTATTGTGTTTTGTGCATTAATTGGTATGGTAAGTACACGAATGGTGTAGTATTAATTGCGAAGGTGTGCTTGCATCATGCAAGTCGTTAGTCAAGCGGTTACATAATGTAGGTACTGCCGAGTATTTCGATGGTTTTACTAGTCCATAATGACATGCTTTTTCAGAGAAAAAGCATCACATATATTAGGTATATCCTATCTGTCACATTATACACCCTAAATCAACTGATTAGCGTTTTTGGATATCCGAAATTTTAGGACCGTATAAGAACAATAACTTTTGAAAAGTATGTCATTGTGATGTAAAGTTCTCAAAATACGTCGTTTTGTAAAACTATTTATGTCTCTCACGTGACGATATTGCAATTGGTAAGGTTCTTACTTTCTCTCACACGATGCAATAGGTACTAACTGCACATAATACAATATATTGTATGGGTACATAGAGGACATGCATAGGTTTGTTCGTGTACCTACTTGATACAGTGTGGTTCCTTTAGTTAGTACGGAAGCAAATTAAGATGCTAATTAGAAACGATGGCTCTCCCTGTGCTTGAAACGTTAAATCTACCTTCAGCTGCTTTCTGTTGTCGAATATCCGTTGTGAATAATGTCGGTGAGCTCAAATACCTGTCTGAGGAGCTTAAATGTAACACGAACTTTACAGTGTGGTCCGTTGAGTTGAATATGGATTCATTTGTTAACCTTTTATGGACCTAATGAAACATTGCTTAGAACGAAAGTTTGTCTTAATGTGTTGATAATGAAGTTACACAACCGATTATGCAGTCACAATTATTTTTGAAAACAATCAAATTTTTGTATTGCCTATAAGCCAATGTATTAGTTGAAAATTATTTTTAGACAGAAAAAGTTTTGTAAAATATCACGCACAACTCTTCTCAGTTTTAAAAAACCGTTCATAGATAGCCCGAATAAATTTAGTTGTAGACGTCCCTGTATTCGAATAGTGTAAATAATGTTCTAAAATCAAACTATCGAATGATCAAATCAAACTCTTAACAAGTAATTGCTTGTTATTGGTTATTGTTGGTATGACGTCCAATATCAACCATAAAATAAAAATATATGCTCGGTTCCTTTATTCAGCTCTATGTTCGTTTATTGTAAACGAAAAAAATTTTTTAGTGTAAGTAGGTACCTACTCGAACTGTTTTTGATGAATTGTTATAACTATGTAATCGACAGAGTAGGTATTCTGGTATAAGTTCTTACATACTATTAGCATGAATAATTCGCCTCCGGCAGCAGGTACACACGACGACACCTGCTCAATTCTGTGGTGGCATGGTAAAAGGCATTAAGTCGCGTTTTTCAGCATTTTGAGTTATATGCGCTACATCATACATTATCACAAACAGAACAAAGTTCAAAAACATAAGTTTAAAAAAATCCACTTATAAAGGATTTAAAAGCATTTTTTCATTCCGGCATAACTCAATATTAATTTTATTTGGCAAGGTAAAACGACGCGCGTCGAATTTTGTCTACCACGAAGTAAAACGGTGTTGTCTATGATAGAGCTGCCGTGAGAAGCCGTTCTTTTAAAAGTGGACCTTTTTAAAATGTGTTTAAATAATGTATTTTGTGAACTTTGAGGCAGGTATCATCCTTATCTGTCGACCAATCTATTTACAACTTTCGTTGTTTTTATTGTTAAGCTATAGACAATAGATCGGTAATACTATCTGCATATTATTATTTTTTTTTAATATTTTTTCATTGCTATTTTAATACTATTATTAATATAATCAAATTTAAGAAATAATAAAAAATAATTAAGAAAGTCGTGCTAGTGCGAACTATTATATCAACAACTGATGACTGATTATACAGTTCGATTTTAAAATAGTATGAACAAACCACTACGGGCTTACGACCATCTTCTAATGTTGTTTCGAAGGTTGGATTAGTGTGATCACTTTACGTTAACAACGTTCGCCATTAGGTTGTAATGTTCAAATTTCCGAATATTCATCTGGTTTGCAAACCGTGTATAAATTCCTCAGCTCTGTTTTGAAGGATCGGTACATTGTGAGAGAGGGTTATCTTAACAAAGGTAATAATACCTATAGTTAACTAATTTCATTTTATTATTGAAAGAATATTCTTCATCGGAGGACAAAAAGAAGACTTTGGGTGTGTTCCTGGACCTTAAAAAAGCTTTTGACACCGTGTCACATCGGTTGCTGCTGGACAAACTGGCCAAGCTGGGTGTCTTGGGACATGCTAATGAGTGGTTTTCTAGTTACCTCACTGATAGAAGGCAGACCACCAGAGTAAGGGGAAGTTATAGTACATATGAGACTGTTGGTTACGGTGTTCCCCAGGGGAGTGTCCTTGGTCCTGTGTTATTCCTGCTCTACATTAATGAATTGTGTAATCTTGATGTGGGCGGAAACATAATAGTGTTTGCGGATGACACAACTCTATTGTTCACGGCTGGAACGTGGGAAGAGGCATATCGTAGTGCGGAGGTAGGTCTCAAGAAAGTTAAGAAGTGGCTGGACAGAAACCTGTTGACTTTAAATGTCAAGAAAACCCTTTATCTAACCTTCAGTCTGAGGAGGGTGGATCAGCCCGGAGTTGATAAAGCTTTGAAATTGCATGGCAATCACTGTATGGGTCATAGTGAATGCCAGTGTCCCATTATTGAAAAAAAGAGTGAAATTAAATATTTGGGGCTCAAAATTGATGATAGGCTTGCATGGAACAGACACGTGGAAGATCTAATTAAAAAGATAAGAAAACTTATCTACATATTCAAAAATTTACGTAACGTTTTAGATCTTCCAACACAGAGAGCGGTTTATTACGCTTTGGCACAGTCGCAGCTTCTCTACGGCCTAGTAGCATACGGAAGCTGTGGAACTACGGTTCTACAAGGGTTGAGAGTAGCGCAGAGATGTTTAATAAAAGTTATCCTAAAAAAACCCATAAGATTTCCCACTCAAGAAATCTATAGACAATTTGACGTGCTCACTGTGGACCAGCTATTTGTGAAGTTCACTCTGCGCAGATTCTTTAACTCTGTGTCCCAATTGAGGTCCCAGCAGAACAGAGAAACGAGAACAGCGGTAGGGATAAGTTGCCGGGTCCCGTTTTGTAGAACAACGTTTGGTCGACGGCAATATTCTGCTGCTGCACCGAGAATTTTCAACTCTTTGAATGTGAATATAAGAAATACCAGAAGTGAAAATGTATTCCGAAAGGCTATTGACAATTGGGTTAAAGTAGAAATCAACGAAATTCCGTACTAGTACATAGGTGCCCTCTGGGTTGGGATGAGCTGTATGCGAGGGAGGGTGAATGTGTGAGGGTGTGTATGTGTGGTTGTCTTGATGAAAATCTTTTATGTTACTATGTATTGTAATGGATTTATTATTATTATTATTTAATTATATGTATATATCTATGTATTTATGTGAACGTATGTGCATGTATGGGTATGAGAGGTTGTATGTATGTATGTGTGTATTTTCTTATAGTTATTAATATTGATGACTTTAAAGATTATTGATAATTTGTTGTCTACAATTGACTGTTTTTATGTTTTTACTTATGTTAATGACTATTTATTCATGTTTTTTTTTTTTTTTTTATTTAGACTCAATAATGAATATTGAATTTAGCGATGGACTTGCATTTCCGACTATCTTTTTTTATCTGTACTCTTTTTTACTATTTGTCATAATATTTTTTTATTTTTTTTACTATTTTAGTGGTTAATTGTTTTTTGCAGTTGCACTTTTAATTATTTTTTTTTTTTTTTAAACCGTATATTGGACTTTGAATTGTTATTGTTTAAGGAATGGAATGTTTTTACTGATGATGACTGAAATGACTATGGCTTATTTTTTTAATAATTTTATAAAGGCTTATTGCATATTTTTTTGTATTGGTCTTTTTGTGTCTTGCTCTATTTTTATGTACTATATTTAAGTCTCCCCGAGACAGGCTTGGCCTAGTGGGTAGATTTATCATATTGTATTTTGTACTGAGATATTCTATTGAATAAATGTTTATTATTATTATTATTATTATTTATTACTTAACAATATTATATTCTGAGCAAAAAAATATACCTACTGATGTTCTGGGAATGCTATGCTAGAAAATAATAATAGGTAAGCTAAAAAATAACCAATATTTATGAAGAATAAAATGTAAGTGTTGAAAAATAATAAATTAGCATGTGATAGAGGGAGCATGGGTATATTTCCTTGTAAAATTTGACCTAAGTACAAATTTTTTCAACCTATGAGCCAAAATTGTCAAGGTAAAAAGACACGCATTATAAATAAAGCATATAAACAAAGAAATATTGAAGAAATAAATATGAGTTATCGTATAGTGAACCCTTTTTAACGAAGTAAATGCATCAAAGTTGATCTATTTTATTTGTATTAAATAATATTTGACAAAAATGAAACCTCTTAAAATACTGACAAATAAATCCGCCATACTGAGAAATTTCATCCCACTGACTTAATGCCTTTTACCATGCCACCACAGAATTATTATTTGATAGACGGCAATAGGCATGGGATGACCACATAATGAAACGGTCAACGATGCATTCATAATTACTCCGCTAGGACGGCCTCTGCTTAATACGAATACCACACCTCATACGGATAACAGTTTCTATGCTAAAAGCTTTGATGTCCCCTACTATCACTGATGCTAGTATGAAAGTGGATGGATTCCCTAGAGTATTTTCCCCATAATTGCCTGACAATAATATAATATAGATACTGTATTGAATCTTCACAGTCAAAAGTTTGAAAAAAAAAGCTCGAAAACATAGCATTTTGTAGTTTTTTTAAGTGTATACTGGAAAGAAAATACGCACTAAGCGCCAAAAATTCATTTTGAGGTAATCTAATAAAACTGATTTTTCCCCCATATAGGCATAGTTCTATGATGATTTTTGGATCTGTTTTTAACGCCTCTAGATCATCGATATGGACTAAGTGCAATATTATTTAGGCTTTTGGCAATGGTTTGTAGAACATTTTCTCATACTCAACTAATTTTTTTTTTTCATTTTTGGCACTTAGTGCGTTTTTTATCTCCAGTATACAAGTTACTAGGTAACCGGTTAAACGTCCAATCACTTGCATCTTAAGCCAATCTAACTAATTTGACGTATCTGACAGCTAGAAACAATTTGTATGGATAAACCAAGGGTTATTTTTTGTCTTTTTTTCTCGCAATTTGCCAATTAATATTCTCACGGTTTTAAACATTTTTGAACTTTCATGAATATTTTCGAAATCAAAATGAGACAAATCGGCACTGCCGTTCTTAATATTTTTTTATTTTATCTCTAAACTATATATATAACCATAAATAATGGAATTGAAATATGTGTTGGGCGACGTGTAGTTTTTCTTCGTAATTTATTTGAAGATAATGTCTCTTTGAAAGAAGTCAAAGTATATTTGTGTTCACTTTAAGTGTGCACAAATTCATTTAAAAAACGAATAATAATGGCTTGAAGAGCAAAAATCAAAATAATGAAACTGGTATCCGATACTTTGTAAAATTGTAAAATGTCTCGAATAATTTGATGATTTCCAAGCAATTTTCTTTGAAGCATTGAATCTCTGCGGATAGCTCATTTTGTATTATGTACAAGTCCCTCAATTACTTCCAAAGTAATGGATAGAGGAGGAACGTATAAAAAGATTAAATTATATTTAAAGCAAAACTGTACAAACCTACATTACTAATCGCGCATTCATAGGCATAACTTCTAACTATAGACTATGTTTTTGTTCGTAATTTTTTCATAAGATCAGATCAAAAAGTTATCGACCTGTTCAAATTTTTAATATTTAATTTTTTTTTACTTTTCCTTTGTGGTGCACTTTGATTTATTTTTGTTTAGACCAATCATTGTTGGCTACATAAGAAATCTGCTGGAAGATTTTCGTGTTTCATCCAGCAGATATCATTTATCGGATTTTAAAGGTGAGTACCTAATTATTTTATCAGGAATGCAAATTAAAGCTCATGTGAAGATTTTGATAAAAATGGTTTTGTTAATGAGTGCTGTGGGTTTGGATCCCTAAGTATATCCTTTGCATCCAACATTATATTATAACCGATCTATTATAGAAAAAATAACAACTAATGACTCTAATAATAATTCATGACTAATGACTATTATAGTTTTGGACAATATACTATCACTATGTTGCTTGCTGAGTCTATTTTTTCTTCAAATCAATATTTTAACCTGAAAACTCCATAATCACTCAATGTATTTCCTACAGACATGCTCAACTTTTACAACAATATTTTTTACAGAAACTTTTGAAATTCAGGCGCAATTCTTGTAATATACTGTTTGCGCTTAAGATGGATTTGCGAAAGTTATGAATCCTTTGAAATGAAAAATTATGAATCCTACCTCACTTTGTGAATATTCTTTTCTCCTTCCTTCCTTCTTCTATCACTAGCGTGGTTTACTTTTGCAATGATTATTGAGGTAGGTATAAAGGTGAATATTGATTATTGAGGTCTAAAGACGAAGATGCGATTTTATGACGTGTTGACGCGGCGAGTTTGACACAAGAGGTGAAGTAAAAAACAAAAGCACTTGTTTGGAATATAATTTGAAAAGTGTGTTGCCAAATATTATTGTAGGTAGGAATGTGGAAATTGCCGAAAACAATTTTATTAAAATTAAAATAGCCAAAGGGGGGACTTATATCTTATGTAGTGTGTATCACAAATAATAAATATTATAATTTATGTAGGTGCTTATTTCATTTTGCGTATATTTATTTTAATTTTTTTTTTGACTATATTTCAACACTCCTGTTGCAAAACTTTTCGGCCTTAACTTCTAACTTGACTAACGAGTTGCAAACACGTTGTGTATGTACTCGTATATGTATCTATACAATTATTCAAACTCGACCGTCGCCTATCAAGCGAGTCAATCATTACGCTTCAAGAGGCTTGCCTGAATCAAAGTCTTCAATCATTACCATACATCGTACAGCATTATACGTAGAGAGGTAGGCAGTGATCGTAGAGAGCCACTCGTCTAGCTGCGGCTGGATCCATCCACTTACCCTTAAATTACATACAACGCAATCTCTATTGTGTCTGGCATTTACAATAGGGTTGTATCTGATAGGACGATATTATTATGTTTTCAGTCTATCTACATATATCTTACCATAATAATTCGGTAAAATTTGGTTTTAATGGAGTCTATTACATAATGTAACATGTTTCATATGTGACTTATTTCCTATACACCGCCATCTCTTGGATTTTTTTAAAAAGTTAAGCAATTATAGAGGAATTATTGTTTTTATTACAAACTTAAGACCCGTCTATCTTCCTCCGGCATCCGAATCAACAATAATTATTTCATAAACTATTAGGGAAATTTAGTTCAGTTTTCATTTCAATTTTTTTTATTCTGGGTTAGTTCGAAGTTCGACGGGAGGGTCAGCTAGCACATAAATACTTACGTAAATCCAGACAATATGAAATTAATGGAGATGTAGCGATTCACTCATTTACAAAAATAGGTAGGTATAGAAAGAAACTCAGCTTCGTATTTTACTAAATCTCAATGTTTTTGCAACAATTTATCTATAATACAAAAGAAAGTCGGGTGAGTGCGAACACTCAAAACTCGAAATCGGCTGAACAGATTCTTCCGACGTTTGATTTATTGGATTCTTCTCCGCTCCAGATGACAGAATAACTATTAAAAAATTCGAAAAATGGATAGCAAATAATATAAAATACAATATTAAAGCTAGCATGGAACGAATTTCCTGCGACGCCAACGCCATTTATGATTTTTTTTTATAACGCAGATTTTTTGTAGAATTTTTTTCGAGATTTCAGAAATAATTTTTTAACATTCAAACGTAATTTTGTATAATTTACAAATTCTAAATCAATATTCATAGTAAGGACTACAGGACGACGTCTGTTGGGAAAGCTAGTTAAGAATGAAGAGGTCCAATTCTATTGCCATCTCTTCGGCGATCGTCTCGGTGGTTTTTTGCGTCCTTCTGATGGAATCCCTACTATTGCTTCTTTCGCATTTCTTGTTGTAATAATATTTTACACAACAAAATATGATATTTTTTTTGTATAGAATAGATACTTAGTAATGGTTTTTAGTCTTTGTCTATCTGAAGAAAGGAGCAGTCGCTCCGAAAACATGTTTATGGTAATAAAATAATTTGTAGGAGTACAGAGTGAAGACTCAACTTATTTTTACACTAGTGAAAATGGACTACTACCAAGCAGCTTCGTCCGAAACTATCAACAGTTCAAAAAATCAGATTCGAATTAAGTTATGTATGCATTGAAGAAGAAAAAAAAAACCCGTGGGGTTGCCGGTTAAGAATAGCACCTCTGCTCTTTTTGCTGGTTTTTTCGAGCATCCTGTAAGAGGCAGGAAATCGAAAAATCAGATCGGGACCGTGAGGTTGACCACCTCGCGTCCTTAAACCTCAACTGGTCAGAAAAGGCACAAGGGCCTCGGACGCCTTCGAGCGCAATGGAGAGCTCTTGATACCTCCCTATGCTCCTGAGTGGGGCTTAGGTCTCCCGCATTGTGGGTTGGTTTGGGGGGATCCGCGGCGGGCTTGATTTGTGTGGGGCCGGCTTTTCGGTTTGATTGCTTTGATCGAGCTGGGAGGTCGGTTTCGTACGGTTCGGGTTTGCTGAGGATTGGTCTCCTCCGGGCTGGCTTGCGTAGAGTGGGGGACCTTAACGGGAGTATGAATGTATGTTGTATGCATTGAAGAAAAATCGTCAGAAAAAACTTTTTGTTGATTTAGGTATATGAAAGTATATATGTGGCAGTGTAAACGTGTACCTCTTTATGGATTAATACGTTTACATTTTAAGATCATTTTCTTTAAAATCCAACTTGGCAAATGGGATTGTTGAAACTTTAGTAGTTTTTTATACCTCGGATATTACCAAGAGGATCCGACTTTAATTAAAAAGAAACTCGTAAAGTTATTTTACTCGTACATGAGTTGAACCGCACAACTTGTCTTTGAGTAACGCAAAAGTTGCTCTTATTTTACACAATTTATTAAATTTAATATTCTTTGTCAATTTTATTTATTCTCCTTAAGTAAAGTCCACTCGTACACAAATAGATATAAATTTTACTCAATTATAACAGTACAAAAAAAAACACATAAATTATACTTATGAAGTTTCCAATTCGAATGTCTATAACCGGAAATCGTGTTAAATTAAACGAAGGATCAAAAATATTCAACGCGTTAAAATTTAAGGGCAGCGACCGACGTTACAAATATAATTTTGAATAATTCTGTTATAATTATTCCGTATTTTTGAAAATTAAATTCATTTCAAATTCTTTTGTGCCATATGGCAGTCCGGGATCAAATTCATACATTAAATGTACATAGGAACAATAACATATTAAAATCATTCATTTTAATTTTCAATAAGTTTGTATTAAAATTATTTGTAGATAGGTAAGTACCTAATTATCAATTATTATCATTATAAAATTATATTCAATGAACTATGGTGTAAATTAATTTTTCAAATGAATCGAGTAATACCTAGTGATAATATTGAAAAGCAAGCTATGGATTCTTTTCTGCACATATTATTTTACAGCGAAATGGGCTCTATTTAAAATTATTTAATGACTTTTTACACACAAGGATCAAAACATCCCACGACTCTGGCTCAAAGAGCCTCTGCCTTTAAGAATATGCCTTCCTCTTCTTCAAAATCCAGACAGGGAGTAAACGGAGACCACCGCATTCATATCATAAACCCTTATTAGAGGAAGAAGAAATTTATCATCTGACAATTATCATTCGCCATACTAGCCATGCCAATCTACTCTCTAATAAATCTGTGTATTATATTTATATAGACTTTCTACACGTGTACATTTTCCAATTACCTTTGTGGTTATTTCGTGGCACGCCTGCTTCTATGAAACATGTAGTTTTGATGAGAAGAGAGTGTTCTGAGGAATCTATAATTACTCTTCAGTTCATATTTAAGAAGATTATAATAATCATACTTTCTTGTTCAAGTTATTAAAATAGTCTACAACATTGTCATAATCACGTTATCACAGTAAGAAGTGTTTTTATATCAACAACACTTACGTAACTACACTGAGAGAAAAGTAAGGGGGAAAAGCTCGTATTTCTGGAGTTTTTTCTCGTAAGAACTGTTTTTTTTGACTCAGAGTGAAGCATTGTTTTTTTCAATGCTCCGTCATTGAATTTTCATACGAGGTATTTTCCCGTACGGTTTACTGGAAATTAGCAGGTATTGGAGAGGAATTGATCGATGAAATGTCATTGAATTTTTAAATGATAGTTCATTGGAAAAAGCAATGCCGTCATTGATATATCTAAGTAAGAGACTTCATATTTCCTATTAACGTACGGGAAAAATCAATGCCGTACGTGGTATAAACCGTTACATCATTGAAAAATCTAAGTAAGGGCCTGTATATTTTCTAGTAGCGTACGAGAAAAAATCAATGCCGTACGTGGTATAAACCGTTACATCATTGAAAAATCTAAGTAAGGGCCTGTATATTTTCTAGAAGCGTACGAGAAAAAACCAATGACGTACTTGGTACAACCCGTTACTTCATTGATATATCTAAGTAAAGTCCTTTAAATTTTCTAGTATAGTACGAGGAAATAGCAATGCCGTGCTTGGTACAACCCATTACTTCATTGATATACCTAAGGAAGAGACTTTTTATTTTCTAGTACATTACGAGCAAAAAACAATGCTGTAATTTATTCAACCAGGTAGCAACCCCTTTCTTACCTATTACATCATTGTTATCTAAGCTCTCAATACCTACCTAGATCTAAAAATTCCACACATCCAGGTGATCGAGTTTGTCTTCTTCGTACTTGATACGTTTTCTCCCAGTTGATCAAAGCAAGACACTATGGAGGTATTGATGACTTGATGAAATTTTTGCGTCTCCCTAGATTACATTCAGCTCGTTTTGTGAAGTTTCATCTAAATTATAAACTGATGAGTTGGTGACGCATAGCCTCCTTGAGGAAACTCGCCAAACAGCTGGGAGAATACACCGTCTTCTCAGGCTATCCCTCAGTTGTCTTCCGTAGGTATGGATCACACATGTTTACCTAACATCTACAATGTGGTTATTTCGAAACTTGATCAAACAAATTGTACGAATAAAAAATTAACGATGAAATTGCGGAAGTTTTTTTGGAATATTCTTCTTTATTAAGACTTCACTTATAAAAGAAAAAGAAGAAGAATTTCCCAAAAAAAATCGCAATTTCATAGATATTTTATTTTGTCTTTTATATTTATTTATTATCCTTATACGGCACTTAATTACAAAAAAAATATAGCAATAAATTGATAATATTTTTTTTTTTTAAGAAAAAACACTTGATCTCAATTGAAGGTCTTTAAAATAAAATAGAAACAAAATATTTCCCAAAAAATAATTTCCAAATTCATTGAAAAAAAAAATCTGTTAAGTATACCTACTTATTTATAAGAAAATAGGTTGTTAACCTGAAGAGAAAATAAATATGAACACGAAGTTTGAATTAATCTATTTCAATTTAAAGTGCCAATTGCAATTTCAACGTAAAATGTTTTTTGTTCATACAATTCGTTTGATCAATAATTATCCAGATAACACATTGTATAGAGAAATATAACTAGGTACATAATTTGTAAAATGATTTTAGTATAAACTTTTAAGTAATGAGTAAACAAGTCTTGCATCTACGAGCTCAAGCAAACTAATGGTAGATCTAAGAGGTAGGTCGATTGCGTCTGGTAAAAAAATATCCCTACTCCGTCTGGAAATCACCGACGTACTTGTGAAAACCCCGTACGAACTTGGTTTTAACATGTGCCGCACGGGAGAAAGTCAAGGGCCTGGATTTTTTCACGTTGTCCTTGCGAAATTCTCGTATTTACTTGTTTCTGTTGAAATTAATTATTGTCATTGGATTTTTCAAGTTTACTAGCTATTTTCCATTACCTACCAGCTCTTACCTATTATCCTATTATTTGTACCTGCTTTACTCAAAACCAAAGAAATAATGGAATTTACAACAGAAATATATTTGACTTGCATAGGTTTTTGAAATTGTACGGATGTCCAAGAAAAACTCCATGCTCCGTCATTGAAAATACCAATGATGTTGCGTTTTCATATAAACCATCTCCGTAATAGAAAAAAACAATTCCCGTACGGGATATTTTAAATTATTATAAATTGAATCATTGTTTTATTCCAGTTGCATTAGTTTAATCAATGACATAGAGCATTTACATTATTTCTATTCTTACTGAGAAAAACGTAAAACAAGTAAACTTGTTTCTTTCAATGAATTACTTGAATAATTCCCTGATACGAGAATTTCGGAAATTCCATTCTTGGGAATGGAAATAAGCAGATAAGGTGAATTGATCATTTCAATGATAATGTTTTTTTTCATAAAAGTTTATGATTTTTTCTTGTATTCTGCGGTTTTTATAAAACCATTTACTGTACGTGCCTTCATCATGACAAAATTTCTCTCAGTGTATATACACATAATGTTAATGAATAAAAGAAGTAACCCAATAATATCACTTTTTTCATAAGGTTCATGAAAATTAAAGTTTGGAAATACGCCGTTTTCGCGGGCCAAGTTGACATACCTCTATGCCAAATTACTTATGACGAGGTTTTGGGTTCGTTGCCCGAAGTGGTGGGTAACCTCTTGATTTAAATCACAATAACGATCCAATTTCAACCTTAATAAAGATGTCATTATCACTGTTAGATTTTGGTTGATATGCATACAATAATTAGTTCCACGTAGGTCTAATTTAAATCCGGTAAATTGCTTTATGAAAAAAATATGGTATAAATAAGGATTTATACAAGTATTTTTATAGTATTAAAAGTATCGACGTTCGACATTGAGATCGGGATTGAGAATAAAGAGTAACCGCCCTGATCAGAGTGATTTTTTTAAATGTACCTAAACAATCAAATTTTCGAAATCCCATAGAAACGTTCCATAATTTTCAGCATCTGATCCTAGATAGATCAGATGCTAATTAATCATCATCCAAGTTTCGTCTCCTTAAATTTATGTCTATTAGATGGATTTCATGGCTTAGATGTGATAATTTGTTTTCAGTAATAGCCCTTTTGAAGAAGTGCTTAACTTTTCATAACTATTGGTTAAAGTAAAAACAAAATCAATGGATCAAAAAGAAAAAAAGAAAGCTTCTGACATGAAAGATGATGATAGTTTTATTTCGGTGAAACGCTTTTAATTGGAACAGAAAAGAAAGACAAAAATATTACATTGTTGAAATTGTTAATTTTCAGACGTAAGTAAGTGGAAACATCGTACCCTACCCAGTGTATATGTAACAAGATGCGGGCTGTTTACGATAAAGTCAAATATTTTACCTCTGTTCTGTGTCAAGCGATCCATTGAATCTTTTCATCAGTGTATGTATCTAAAATGTTTTGTTTCTCTAATATTTACAGTTGCTTTCCATAATTCAGGGCAGTTTAGAATGATACAACATTCTAGTTTTGTCCAAGCTACATGCATATTCTTTGTACCTATTTTTTAGGTTCTTTGAATTCTTGTGCAGTTGTCTCTTATCCGTTTTATACCTGTTCTCTGCAATAGACCATAACTCGCCACTGAAGAGTGACAGGGGTGGCAAAATGCCAAGGGCCTCCTACCCGAGATGGCCCCTAACAAAGAGGTCGCTTGCTCAGAAAAATAATCATTTTATGCAAAAAATCAATAAATGGGGGGCCCCTTCCAATAAATTATCACAGGCCCCAGATTGTATAGTTATGCGATCGGCTGCATACCTGCTCGTTTTCATCCTCCCAACTTCGTTGAGAACTTCCAACTCGTCTCCTTTCTCCTGAGTGGCCGCTTATTATTATTTTACGTATGCGTGAATTGAGAATTCACTGTTCGTATATGTTGCCCATATCAACTAGTCATTTTGCCCAGATATGATATTTTGGGGCCTGGTGTAATTTTGTCCAGTCTCTCATTGGCTCATATACGCCACAAAGTTTATTTTCCCACTACCTCACAGATTCAACGCAGCACTTGCAGTCCAAAGATATTCAGGATATCTGCCTTCCTAACTGCCACCCCTTCTCATGCACCCATAGGTTAACATAGTACGTATGATGGCTGTTTTGCATTATTATGAGTAATTTAAGTTATTTTATGATCGTTACGTGATTTGAGAACCGACGGAGGGATAAATAAGTTTGTTGGACACCGTTTTTTTCGAATTTCTGCTGGGTCATATAGTTACTGCCCGTCGTACGAATAGATCCCAATTCAACATGTTCAAGTCTAGATACCTACAGTCTTTTCGTTTTGTTCAAGAAACATTCTGCGTCTTTTTTAAAATGTTATTTATTAGAAATTGTTGTTAGCCTGGTGGTTACGATACCGACTTTCGAACCGCTTCGTACTGGAGGTCGTGGGTTCGATCTCAGGTGCCGACCATCATCCTCTTTCACGCACAAACCTTGAGTCGCTTATAATAATTGTTAAGCAGATAAATTTGAAGATTGTGAGGTTAAGAAGTGGAAAACCTAAGAATGAAATATTCCGTTTTATTATTTTTAACCATCAATCGGATGGGATTTGAGTAAACTTCGATCTTTATACAAGTTTATCCAGTTTTGCAAAACAATAATATAAACAAAAGGATAGAATTTTGACATCTTAAATGTTTACTGCTAGACATTTCACTTTGTTTTATGGATAGCTTTAGTCTATCGGATTTAGATAGAATAAAGAAAAAATACACCTCCAAGAAAGAAAATAATAGAAAATAAAAAACCCTATCAACCTTTTCAATATTATATCCTTTTCAGATAAATCTATAAAGAATGAATGTATGTAGGTATGTTTATTTTGTCCTCCAAAATAATTCCAATTCAGGATGAAATCATCTTAGGGGGACTTGGAATATAATTTGGTATCCCAAAGGTATTAAGGTTTGGGACCAATAGGATTTATTATGTACAATGATAATAAACCAATGTGTGTATCTATTTATGTACTTATATAACCACAAACTATTTATCTACTATTCAGAGGAATTCATCGATGATTGGGTGGGTTTGTGCCTTCGATAATGTATTTAATGTACTCAATATAATATTGTACAGCGATTCTATAATACAATTGATACCTACAATCCTACATATAGAGTTAAGCCTTTTTGTTGAGGCTTAAATTAAATGTTTATAATCATTTAGCTCTTTTTCCTCCCTCATGAGGATATTCTACATATTCTTTTAAGATTGTTCTTGTAAAGTGGAATCTCAGACATCAGCTATCCATCTTTTGTGATTCTCTATAGCGAGATCTCTTCGGCCAGCGCATAGCGAAATAAGTGAGTATGGTGGTGATCATTCCCTTACAGCCGTATCAGTACCTCCTTTGCTCTACACTTCATCTGACGATATCATCAACCTCACATATCTCATATAGAAGTGCGGCCGAACTCCACAGATGGGGTTACGTCGACAGTCCCCGATGTGAGTGTGGGAGCGACACACAGACGATAAAGCATATTGTGCATGTTTGTCCAATACATATGTTTCCTGGCTCGATGGAGGATTTGAATTTGCTGACGACCGACGCCAAGAATTGGCTGAGGGATTTTAAATTGTTTTTATAATTTTGACTTGCGCCTTTTAACCGTACGACTATACACGGTGTTAATTTGGTAGTGGATAAACCGAAGCAGGGAGGTAGAGGACCTCAATACCTATCGATTTGAGCCCCATGTATGTTCAGCGATATTGGGTGGTTCAAAAGTTATTTACATTTTTGTGCTCTGGGTGAATCCTGCAAGGGGGCAAACCTTGTGCGTAACTCAGTCTCGTACGTATGACGACACTGAGCACTCTCTAACCTGCGTATGTCCAGCGGGCGAGGAGCAGACGATCTTGGCTGGAATTTGTGGAATTTGAATCTGAACGAACCCACAAGGAGTTCGTGATCCGTGTCCATGTCTGCTCCCCGGTAGGTGCGGACATCCCGCAGGTCAGTTCGGCTGCTAGCCCTTACCAGGAGATGGTCTATCTGGTTTTTCGTTCTTCTGTCAGTCGAGGTCCAGGTATATTTATGGATATCCTTGTGGGGGAAAAGAGTTTCCCCTATTAAGAGTCCATGGAGCGTGGTGAAACCAATGAGATGGCTTCCGTTATCATTCATCACTCCTAAGCCATGCGTACCCATGACGCCTGGTCCATTCTGGGGGTCGCTGCCAACCTTGGCATTAATGCCCCCCAGAACTATTAGGCGATGGCGCCTCGGAACATGGGACACAACTGCATCCAGACTGTCATAGAAACAAGTCATCATTTAATTCATGTAATAAGTCAAAATTATTTTTTTTAATGTGCTTGGTTTAATCGAAGTTCGACGGGCGGGTCTGCTAGTTTAACAATGAAATGTGTTTAGTTAAACGCTTCAGCGCTGACATTCAATATTGTGATATGTAATAGAGTTTTCAAAAAAAGTAAACCTGCTAACACGTTATGTATAAATCATGCACGTATTTCTCAATTATATTCGAGTAGATTGTTGTGAAGTTATTGTTAGAATTATTTATAAAGATTAGAGTGTCTGTCACCGGTCTATCGCGGGAACATAAAGGGTTTTTTTTTTTTTTTTTGTAAAGAAGGTCAAAGGACCATATGCCCTTTGAGTCACCGCGACCAATAAGATCTATTGTGACATCCTTCAATGAATTCGTGGAGCGCTGCCTCTTATTGTGCCACGTCTCCAGAGGCCTCTTGCAGAGTGACAGTGCCTCTTCCCGGCTCCTGCCCTCCGCAAAAGGTCTCCTTAATCTTCTTTTTGAAAGATAGGTCCCAACAGGATTCCCATCTCTCGGTTGCAACAAATTATTTTGATCATGTGAACTTTTGTCCACTTTGACCACTGATGTGGAAGTACCTATTATATCCATCACACCAGGTCGGCTTTACAAAGGTGCCATGTACATCCTCCATAGCCAGAACTAGAGAAATAAAAGTCTGCCCCTACAGATCCCTGCATGTAGGGGTAAGGCAAAAAGTCACCCTGAGGTTGCCTGGTATCAGGGAGCCTCCGTTAGTTACTAACCTACCCGTTAGTCACGCATCCCTCGGCACGGGTCGAATGACACCTTGGATTGGGGATTTTTGGGCAGAAAGGTTTACTCCTTCCGGAATGATAGGACTAGGTGAATATGAATGGGAGGGCTCATAGAAGGCAGGAGGAAAGGAATCAGGTGTAGGAAATGCCCTGCATGTTGGACAGCCATGCAAGGCACCCCGTACTCTCTTCGGCTTGTTGACCCTAGCATCCACAGGGACCGAATGTAACCGCCGTTTCAGCCTGGGCCAACGTAACAGGGTCCTCTACTTGTAGGTGAGAGTCGAGTTGAAATGCAGTGGCTGAGAGGCATTAAATGCTCTTTTATTGCGCGTAACATTTCCTTGGACCCCAACATAAAGGGTTACAATAAAAACATCCTCACATCAGCCACGTGGATTGTTCTGCAGCAAGCATAGCCCATTAGCCGCTGTTAATAATTCAACCATCTTGTTTAGGAAACATCAAGTGACAACAATATTATTAGGTACATTGTAGCCGCCAGTCCCGCGCTCGTCAATTCGTTTTGCATAAAGTGTAAACGTGCATGTGACACTTTCTTTTCTTACAAAACAAAACTTGTTTGTTTTTTTTTAATTAATTCATTCTCCTTTCATTTTGAAATGAATTTTTTATTCGAAACATTAAAAATAAAACAACACACTCGTTCTAAAAGCTGAAGTGCTATCGAAAGTGTATTTGTGTTCACTTGAGTGAGCCCAGATTCTTTTAAAAAAATGTTATATTTACTGTTTTGGTGTAGTAAAATGGTTTGACTTAAAGAAAGTAGGTATACAGAAAGGTTATGAAGAACATTTACATCATTTTTTTTGCTTATCATCTTTCCAATGATAGACAATTTTTATTGAGTTTAAAACAAAACTCTTTTGTTTAAAACATAATTATGACCTTGGGTATGTATACTGTGTATACGCCATTACTTTCGCTGTATGACGGAACTGCTAATTTCTATACTTTTGTCAGCCGTTATACACCTTAGAAAAAACGCTAAAAATAATTAATTATCAAAACTGTCCTGACCATTTCAAATCAGGGTCAAATAAATGGTAGTTGTGTAAAGGAATTATTGAGAAACAACCACTAACGAAAACTGAATACAAGAAATACGAGTAGGTAAGTATAAAAAATAAAACTATGAAATTTTTTAAACCTGTGTAGCTTGTAGGGTAAACTTCACCTAAGTAAACTTTTTTTATTTTGTTGAAAGTTTTGATAAAAATAAAAACTTATTAGGAATGTATAAAGGGAAAGTGAAAAGATGTTGAAAAAAAGAAATGTTTGGTTTAAAGTGGAGTGAAAAAAAAGTACAATATTCTCATTGAAATATATTATGAGGTAGAAACCGAATTCCCTGCAATAAATGGGTGTAAATAATTTTCCATGCCACCGGCATACGGCGGGCCTGTCGCATGCAGTGACAGACAGCGGACGAGGGACGAAGCCGGCCCTGCAGCCTCCTAACCCCAAATCTACCCTAGGTACATAATATCTACATTGGGACCTAAATTTTAAAATAATAATACCTACCTAGTACCAGAACGTGTAAAGGTCACCATTTTTTTCTCGTTAAATTGATGTTTTTCAACTTTTTTATTTGTAATCTCAATATTTTAACATGAATCTGGGCTCACTTTGAGCAAAATACCTAAAAAAATTTCGCAAAATTCTGCACAAAGCAAATTTTACTGACAATCTTCACTTAATCTGCACACCAAAAAATTAGAAAACCCAAAAAAGATTCAAGATCTTAAAAAAGTCTTCTTCTTCTTAATTTAGGCCTTGTGGCCTGCAGTTCAAGAGGTGAAGTTTGTCTCCTGCGAGGTCGACTCCCAGCTGTCTTTAGCCGTCTTCCATGGGGTTGGCTGTGCAACACCATGTGAGGGAGTCTGGAAGGGTCCATTCTCCTCACATGTGCATACCAGAACCTTCTTCCTGTGTGTCCTCGACCTCGCATATTTCCCGTACCCTCGTATTTCTAACTATCTCTGAGGGTCTTCCCGGCTATGCTCCTGGGTTTTCATTTCTGAAACTCCCAGCGCATTATTGGTCGCAATGGTATCTGCCATGGACTCAATCCCGTAAGTCATTATGGCATTTTGAAGTTTATATTCATAGAAGTATTACGGTACGTAGGTATTCCATAATCAGGATAATATTATAAGCATCACCGAGGTTCTTGTTCGAGAAAATTCATCCTTGATTCCTCCGGTTGTCTCGCACTCCTTTGTACTATGTAACGATTGACGTAAACGCTGGTCAGAAACTTATACATCCTGCCCAGCGTTCAATTATATTGATAATTCATCATGATTGCTGCATTTCCTAAATAATTATGATATTTTTTTTTGTATATAGACTACCTGACAAAATGCTGGTCTTTAGCTCTTTACACTGCAACCAGCATTGCTCTTGTATGATGTTCTTTCGACTGTTCTCTGCCTCTGTATAAACTATTATTTTTTTCCATGTATATTTTTCTATGCCTGTGCTGTTAATTTTTTGTCTTATTTTCTATTTTTTTAATTGGATAAAATATAATGTTCAAATAACGATTCCAAGTGTCCGAATGGACCTAAGGATGATAAGATACCATAAACAATAAATAATTTGTGGGTCATATTATTTTTAACGGGTGAAATTTTGTCTTGTAAAAATAATGTTTGCAGAAGACAGACCTAGTAGCAAAAGTGAAAAAAAAGGGATGGGAAAAGTCTTTAGCTTAAAAGGGGGCAGGCGGAAGAATTTTGTAGAATTTGGTTAACCCGTTTTGAAGAAATATGCAGGCTGGTATTATTATTGTTGGCCTATGAGCTGGATTGTCTCATTGATTGAAAAAAAAGTGTTTTTATGCAATTTGTTTATTTAAAAAAAAAGTCAATCATTAGTTAAGATGAGACATTAACAAAAATGGATATATTCATATCCTAGCGCCAAATACATGACAGCAGTCGCAGTCTTTAAATTTGGTTGCTCTCTTATTATTCTCAATAATTTCCAACTTTTATATCTATATCTCATTAATTATTAAATATCTACTTGTTGTACCTAGAGATGGGCATTATAACGACAGCCGATAATAATAATAGCTAAATAAAAATAACGTATCTAACGTTATTAATATTAAACGTTATTTATAAATAATAGTTGAATAAAAATAATAGTCAGGGAAATAATAGCCTACCCCTATTATGTATATGTCACGGAATATTATGAAACTGAGAAAAGGACCTTATACCAGATACCAAATTTAGGAAACGACCTTTTTTTTTTTTTTAGAAAAAGTTAAGATCCCAGAAACCAAATTTTTTAAAGTAGCTTTCAGCTTTTAATATTAACGTTATTTTCAATTAACGAAATGGCTATAACGTTTTTGAATTTAAGCTGTTAGTCCCATCTCTAGTTGTACCTATACATGGGATTTTTCGACACGTTGAACAAGTCGAGAATTCTCATGATTAGGAGTTTCGGAGACTTAAACATTACCGCCTTATGGCGAACGTTGTTAACGTAAAGTGATCACACTAATGCGTTGGGTTCCTAGGGAGCGGCCGTCATCTGACAAGACGTCGTCTTTCAAAATTATATGACAATGTTTTTCGTTACTATGGAAACCATATTGGCAATGTTCTCAACTGACATATCCACCGCCGTTTATTGTAGCGTCGTATCCGTAGGAAAACAACCCATAAGCCAGCCTTCGAAATAACAGTAGAAGACGGTCGTAAGCCCGTAGTGGTTTGTTCCATTTAAAAATGAAACATCAGTAATGAATTGTTAAAGTCTTAGTTGTTGCATAATATTCATTAGTAACACATTAGAAAAAAAAACACAAAGAAAGACATTTTTTTAACAAAAAAAAAAAATCTTGGGTGATAATTATATAATGTTTTTCCAGCCAAAGCAGAATTGTGAAAATAGTTTTACTGTTGTATTCTCGAGAAAGATCCTTTCTTTGAGGTAAACTTTCTCGTAGGTGCCGTCAGGTTTGGTTTTGAGGTTGCAAAAATGTGTCGCCCGTCCTCTCTTTCTCTCAGTTTTGGTTTGACCTGCAAACATACCTGCGGTTAAGACACGTCCTATGGACACACATCGCAAAACCAAACAACTAATGGAAGAACGGCTTAACGTATAATAAAACGTACTTATAAGATTTGTCGAAATTAAATAGGTAGGTATATATTTTATATATAAACATAAAATCTCTTTTTTCACTGAATCTTTTTTCAAATAGGTATATTTTTCTATAATGAAACGTATCCAATAAGGAGTTTCCGACTGTAACAAATTACTAACCTATAGATATTTGCTCAGTTAAAATATGAGATTTAAAATCAATTTTTTCACTCGGTATAATTTGTCAAAGTATTGAATCGAAAAAACCTCTAGGCCATGTCATGTATTTTGCGTGTCAAATAAGAAAACCACAGTTCCCATTAAATGCTTTTAATTCGTTTAATATTAGATTGGCTTCCTTTGGGGAATTAGTTTTTTCACCATCATGGCGTAATCAATAGTAGGGCTCCCAAGAGTGCAGGGGCTGCGTAAGTTGAAATCTAATGAAAATAATATCATGTTCTAATACCTACTACGATAGACTGACTTTCAAATATTACAAGAAAATTCTTAAAAAAAACTTCAAAGATTTCAATAGTTTCAGTCAAACACGTCAACCCAACCCAATTGTAGGTACATGGAATTAAATGCTTACTTGTACTTTTTATCCAAAGAGTTCCATAAATAGAGGGGCTAATAGGAAGAAAATTAACTTTAAATTTGTGTCCAGTTTGATGGGAGGGACGGGAGGTGTGCGGGTGATGTTCCAATTGTGTTTAAATAATGCGCCGAAAACATTCATAACGATGACTTAGAAAATTTTAATTTTCGATATAAATGACTTATACTGCGAATATAATGGAATTCAACCTTTTTACTTAGTGCATTGTTTATATTTCAGTAGATATTTGTTTACTATAGTAACATACTGTTTACTAAGCAACAATGTTATTATTATGTTGCTATGGTGTCGATACATTGATATACAACATGGATAACTGCATTTTTGACAAAACGATTTACCTAATGATGGTATAAAAATTCTGTTTTCAAATACACATTCTTGGTGATTTCGACAAATCCAACATAATAATAAAATGTCTTAATAACACCTTAAGAAAAATAGGGAAAAGTTTGTTAGTATTACAACGTTTAAAATGCGCAACTCTATTCTCTATGCAGACCGAGATTGATTGATTGAGATTCAGAATTGTCTTGGATAAATTCAAGATGAAACTGTATACTCATGACATTGATTAAGAAAATCGTTTGATTGAATATCATTACAAGCACAGAATAAGGAAGTTTTTTATTTATTTTAATGTTGTAAGAGATTGCAAGAACATTACGGTCAACAGGATACTCAGATTCTGGTGAAAACTGAGAGATATCAATCTTGTAAAATTAAAAGAAAGAAAATAAGCACATAAATTTTCATGGGCCTCAAATTTAAACCAGAAAAAAGAGAAATATGAAATACTTGGGCAGAAAATTATACTTAAAACAGAAATAAAGCAAACCACAAATCACAAATTAAAATGATAAAAAAACAAAAGGGCATGAGGGTATATGAACAACGATTTCATTAAATTATGACTTGAAGAGTTTTTCCATATCTTATAAGTTTGAAGGAAGATCTATATGAAGGAAAGAATTTTTTTCTGTTACTTTCACTTGTGATTGCTAACCTAAGGGTTACGAGACCTGGGCCCTGTTCCAGGTTCCACTTTGCGGGTTTTTTTTTTTCAAATTATAGAATCGTTATGTATCAAAATTATGTCGTTTTTTTTTCATCCAAAAAAGTTAATATTTTGGAGTTACCCAATTTGCATATTGAGGTATCGATGTGTCAAATAATATTGAAATATATTGTAGAAAATATTATTAATTATTAAATGAAAAAAACATATAATAAATTGTTTTTAAGGATTAAAAGATACAATATTGTCACTTTTATTATCTTATTGCATAATTGGTGCAGTATCTCATTACACATGAGGGCAATTATTATGTAAGCAACACGATGCGTCACCTAGCAACGTCTGTGACAGACTGAATTCATAAAAAATACGCAGCGGTTAACTGCCTCATATTGAGAACATAAAATACAAGGCAAGTAAGCCGCTCTATTTATGGAACTCTTTGTTTTTATCCATAGGTACCTACAGTAAAAAAACTTTTGCATAAATAATTCTACTACAAACCATTGTTTCGAATATGCGAATACTAAAGATTATTTTAAAAGGATACAGAAGTTTTTATTCTTCGATAAATCCAGTTCCTGAAGATTAAAAGTTTAGGGCAAAAAGTCATCCCGATGGGTACCCAGATAAGTAGGTAGGTACCTCCCGGAACACTTTTTATTTAAAAGGTTTTTTTACAAAAAAAAAACTTTTTAAAATAAGTAGGTACCTACTTGACAGTTCGCAAAGTCGAAATCGTAAAGTTTTTAACTAAACTGAAGTGAGTCTTGACTGTTAGGTATATGTCTACGTACCTACGTCAAAGAGCTCATGTTTAAATTCAAATATCATACCTAGGTACTACATTTTTACGAACGATGCAAAAAATATCATAAAATTTTTTTGAGTATTGATAGTAACAAAAATCACTGTTTCGTGATAGAAATTTGTCGATAAAATCACATTGTACGAGTTGTTTTGTTGCTTTTTTGAAATAATTGTATGTATTCTTATTTAGAGATGGGCATTATAACGATAGCTGATAAAAATATTAGATAAATAAAAATAACGCCTCTAACGTTATTAATATGTTATTAATAACGAGGTGGTTGATAGACCAGCGGTTACGACGCCGGCTTTCGCACTGTTTCGTGCGGAGGTCATGGGTTCGAATCCCGGCCGTGTCGACCATTTTCCGCTTTCACGACACAAGCATTTGCTTACTGTGAAAGACGTCAAAAAGTGTATTTGTGTTCACTTCGAGTGAGCACAGATTCATTTTATAAAAAAAAAAATATATTAAACGATATTTGTAAATATTAGTTGAAAAAAAAATAGTCACGCTAATATTAAGCAACAATAATAGCCTACCCCCATTTCATTAACATGACAGCTATAATGAAACTGCTATAACGTTTTTGAATTTCAGCCGTTATTCCCACCTCTATTCTTATTACAACTTCGCAGGATCGAGTGCAATGGAGAGCCCTTGCTACCTCTCTATACCCCCAAAATATGGATCAGAGTGGTTGGTAGCCGAGTGCATGCTGGCTTTTGCACTGCACACTTTTCATCTTCCTTCTTAAATCTTTCTTTCTCACCAAGAGAACCAAAAAACACTGATCCAGGAAAACAAAAGCATACAAATACCACGAGAAGAAAGTATGAATGGCGTTAGAGTTACGCTGATGACGTCCAAGCTGGTAGCTACGCGTTATTCTAAAAGGCTTCCTAGATGTTCATCATGTTTTGGCTGCCAGGCAAGATGTCACTATCGGGTCGGCGTGCAGTCCGCGTGACTATCAGGCGCATACTACAAAGTAGTTTGGACGAGATTAATACTCCGCAAACTTGATTTGTATGATACAACTTTTTAGTCTGATAGTTTCATATTCGTGATCTAATACATCATAATACAAATTATGACGGATTAACCTCCTCCAAACTAATTTGCAGTGTTGGCGGGGCCTAAAATCAGCCTATAGGTGAGGAGTTTGATGCAATCTGATAGTCAACGGAGATCATTAGGTATAGACGTATTAATATAATCTGACAAAAATGAACTTCAATAACTCACTTGATGAATTTTGGAACCATCCCGGCTATCACGTGTTTAATACGCTATAGGTATAAGTTATCCAAATACCTAATAAAAACTAGTGGTCGACCAGTGCTCGAAATTCGACCATAATTTATTTCAATTATAAGTTTGAATATTATTAAGGTTCCATTATCAAAGATTGATCGAGAGCTTTTTCATTATTTTTTTTTCAAAAACAATGACTTGGATCATGGATACCTCAAATTTAGAATATTGATAGGTAGGTATGTAAAAAGTTTTTTTTGTATTATTATTAAAAACAAACAATATTAATCTATTCTCAATAATTATTTATATCCCGCCATTTCCAGCTCCATATTCCATTTGAATATATCGCCTTCAATAAGCTTTCTGCGCCTATAATGAGGCGCTATTCGTTTAAAAAAATATTTTCTATGAAGTTGATGATCTTTATAAGTAGTGGAATGTATGTGATTATCAAATACATAGCATTACAGTAGTGATTGCAATGTTTTTTTATTGATTTAATGTATTTTTTATACATACTTAAAAACATTTTATTTGAATTCGTCACTCCTTCTCTATATAATAAACTATAAGTGTGCGAAATTTCATACTTCTCCGTCCGCGCAATTTTCGTAAAAATAGTCACTAAGTTTTTCCTTCACGTATTATTATATTGATAATAATAAGCATCATTATGACAAGGGCCCACGTGTTAGAATCTCAACTGGGAATATTTTTCCACATTAATTATTATTAAAAACATAACAACAGGAATAATGAATTAATTTAATTGAGTCCGTGGAAACGGGACGTTGACGACAACGGTAGGTACCTACTAACAACACAATTAGTATTAAACTGTCTGATGGCTCGTCAAGTTATTATCACGGTTTTAACTACGTGTCAAAATAGCTGCGGACCTCGGGTTTGAGTAATTGAATGAAAATATAAATACTGGTTGTGACAGCAAATGATGATGGACTAACGGATGCAAAAATACGAATTAGACGCGTCATTTGTTGCATAGGTACCTAATTACATACAGGCTTTCGCCTTTACCTTCGTTTTTTAAGTTGGTTCTAATTGTGATTCATCGCCAAGAATTTCTGTCAGGAGGTACTGTTGATGCTCTAAAACCATCGAAATGTTTGTCTCCCTGGTTTTTGGCTATAATTGAATGTCAATTAATTCTTCTGTTCATCATACCGTACTATGTTAGAATAGCCTGAAAATTAACTGATTAATGGACCGACTAAAGCCGCCAACCCAGCGATTCCCCACGGTGCAGAAATACACACATCTACATATGCAGTGGAGCGTGAGTTCTGTTAGTTGTTTGAAAATACTTACACTCACACACATACCCCATACAGGTACTGAGTCAGTCAGTTTTAAAATCATGCTATATAAAACTAACGCCCCGGTGCTAGAAAAGTGAACGTTTACAGGAAATTTGAATAATTCAAAGTTTTTTTTTAAATAAAATCCCACCATATTTGTGTAGAGAAGAGCTTAACAATCCTACAAAAGTTTAACGCGTCGTATCGAATTAATATGCGTCATGTTAGATCAGAACTATGCTAACTCCAAATTTCCAGTTTTTGAGATATTTGACTGATGTATGCGCAATATTATGATCTATCTGATGTAAAAATATTAATATAAATAACAGTTAAGATAATTTTTTCATACAAAAAAAAAACACAATTATTCTATCTCCAATTTCAGAATTTTGTTGGTGCAAAACAATGCAAACGTTCCATAGAATGCTTCTGTAAATTACTATACGCGTAATAATTAAATCAAGGTAGTTTATATTCATATGTGAAAAATGATATCGGTGTGATCAGTAACATGATAGAATTTAACATGACATGTTTGACATTGTCAAATATTCAAACTGCTTTCCTGAAAAATTGGAAATTTGGAGTTAGCATAGTTCTGATCTAACATGACGTGTATCAAATGTTGACCGGTCCTAGTCTAAGTAGATATATTTTCTGTACATTCTGATGCGGGAGGAAAATATGCAAGTACGAGCGCAGTGGAGAGCTGCTTTTGCCTCCCGATGCCTTTTTATTAATAGGGAAACAATATTTCTTTGGCCTAACGGAAGTGTATCGTAAAACGGTATGTTAACGTTTACTTGCTTGCTAACTTTTTTGCTTGGTGGAAAACGCGAACTAATAAATAACCATCACTTCTTGAATAAATAATGTTTAATGATGTCGTACGCATTGGGGAAATTCGCACACACCAAGGCACCATTTACGAACGTACCGACGCGCTTGAATATTTAAGTGAAGGAATTCAAATATGCAGTGAAGGGTGTTATTATGTGTCTGAAATACCGGACTCAATTTGTCTAATTACCCTTTAGCTGTCGGCTCATCTAATATGTACGCACTCATACATATTCTAAGTGGCGGGTTTCCTTCTAATTTTAGGTAAATACCTGCCCGCGACCTGCCAACGTTGTTTATTTACAAAAATAGTAGTTAGTTGGTAGCGGAACTTATGTGTTATGCTATGATTTACGCCCACATTATATGTACAAATTTCTACTAATTTCTATTCCATTTTATATGTACAAATTTCTACTGGGGATATTTATTTATTTTGATAGGTAACAAATTTATAGTTTTACATAGGTACTTATTGCCTTTTTTTAGAACAAATCAGACATTATTTTATGTAATGGTTCTATTACAAATTTTTTTGATATATAGAACCATACAAGACAAGAAATGGACCATCACAAAGCGCCCTCTGCCTAAAACATTGAAAATCAGATATTAGCTGTTCCAGCCGTTTTATATTCATAAATTCGAAAATCTGAAAACTAAGGTAGGAACCTTTCCTTTTTGAACGCAGTTTGAGAAAATTTGTATCGGTGTGCCGTGGATTCCTGATTATAGTCATTTTTTATACAATAGGCATATGTGTACACAAATTTACAGAAGTGCTAACACTACTTTTAATCTTATGGTTATCCACGACAATATTTCATATTCGTTTATTGTTATTTATGAGATGTTTTTTTCATTTTATTCATTTTGTTATGTTTTTTTTATTTAATTCCAATATTAACTGTACAGTAAAAATATAATACAACCAGCTCATTATTTACCTTCTTCTATAAGAATAATTCCAAAACCAACAATGATGAGAAATTGTCTTTTGTTCCTAAGACCATAATATCAGGGTTAATTAATAAAGTTCAAGTCCCGAGTTGGATTATAATACTGAAAACCGGTTGTCATAACCGAAATATTATGTTTGCTCGCGTAGGATTATAAAACCCATGTGCGATTATGATCAAAATGTCTTAAACACCGGTCGAAAATACAACATAAAAATATCACCATATTACAGACGACCTCTTTTGAATGTTTGACGCAAAGAGATTGTATCGTTGTGTAAGATATGGGATCAGTCGAGTGAGGGGACAGCGGAGAAATGAGAAGAAAGAGGGATCCCAAACATTCATAATATATACACACATAGATAGGAAGATTGGTATTATTACACAGAAACATTCAGGGTAAAAAAAACCCTCTATCCAATAGGGATATATAGTTGATGCCTTCTATTATCCTGGGTACTCGAAATTGTATCGTCTGAAATCATTGTCCCTAATAAAGAGCAGGACAAATTTCTAAAATAAGTGTTTCTCTAGAAGAAACTTTTTCTCATTTCTAATCAGATTATACCCTTACTTCCAAACCGACTATTGGACTTTCTATTTTTATTTACGTACTTATTACTAGCTATATTACCCTCAGAAGGAATATTTGTCAGGTTTCATTTATTTTCAGTTAGAAATTATTATAAGAAATATTAGAAATTATCGGTAGCCTAGGAGCAAAGACTCCGACTTCAGATAAAGTGACTGGTAGAGAATGCTTCAAGCATTAAGTTCCGCCGGCTATACTAACAACTATGTATAAAAGAGTGTTATTTTTATTTATAATTAATATTAATTACCAGTTGTACTAATACGCGATTTTTTTTTGTTTCAGGTATGAAACACTCAAACTTTATTCGGGAAACACAGCTGGTGAAATGTCATGCACATGAAAATTGGTAATTTGTTGAATTTAAAAAAGTATAAACGGGTGCAATGGAACAGATAACAAACATACTTTTTTTATGCATTGCATCTTGATCTTGAAATCAAGGATATGTGGCATACGCCAACCACCCAAACAATACCTAATTTGATATCGACGAATGGAGTTATTCCCAAGTCTCTTTAAATAGTAAGTACTTAATTCATCACAATATAACACATCTGATAAGCTTACATGATTCAATATTTAAAAACCATTGGCCGTATATTGTTATTAATAAATAAATAAATTTAAAATGGTTTATTGATTTATCAGATATTTAAGTAAATAAAACACTTAAACAAACTTGATTTCTTTTGTTGAAAATTTAAAACCAAAATATTGATAGATTAATCATAAAGAAATGTGTTTAAAGAATAAAGAAATGTTTCTTATTCCACAGAAATACTTCACAGGTATATTGCTACACCACTGCGCACAAAAAAAAAATGTTATTATTATTATGAACTAGAGGTCCGCCCCAGCTTCGCACGGGTAGATAGATACTTAAATATAATTTAGTTTTCATACAGATCCCTAACTTTTACAAAATATTTTATAGCATTTATGTTAATCTGGAATTATTGCATTGCAATGTATCGTGTCACGTCACTTTACCACCGTGACTAAAACTGCGCGGTATTTCTACTAAACTTGACACGACTCCCCTCAGCCCTCCCCGGCTCCCGTACGCACTCTGCATCGGATAAGTTGAGATGATAAGAGACTATGCTTTTTTCCAATACTCACATTTTTAAACTCGTGATAACTTTCGAATGGAATGTCCGAATTGAATAATTCAAAAAGTTATACAAACATATTGAAGCAGACTTGAATATGAACTAATTTATTTTAATAAGGAGTAATACCAAGATACCAATAAATAGCCTTTTCTAGAGGTGACATTTTATTGGGTTTTTTTAAATAAAAAAACACTTATTGTGGCATAACTATAATAGTTAGACATATGCTGTCGCGATACTTTTTGTAAATAATGATGTCTTCTACAAAATTGTAGAACATTGTTTTATTCTATCATCATTAGTTTTCACAGCGTTCGCGATAAAAAGAATATTTTAGGTAAATTTTTTACACCTTGGGTTACATTATTGAAGTTTTCGTAGGTTACCCACTTTTTTTTGGAAATTAAATATAGCCTATGTTCACCGCCGATATTGTAGCTTCCCAAAAGTGAAAGAATTTTTCAAATCGGTTCAGTAGTTTTGGAGCCTATTCGAAGCAAACAAACAAACAAATAAACAAACAAACAAACAAACAAAGAAACAAACAAACAAAAAATCAAATCTTTCCTCTTTATATATTAGTATAGACAAGAGGGTATAAATGAAATAGCGATATATTATGTTCGTTATGTTAGTTGAGATAGATAGATACGATTTTAACTAAATATTTTAACAGATTTTAAACATTTTGTCATCTCAAGTAGTTTTTATAAATCCATGATTTTGGGGGTCTAATTGGAATTAGGAGCGTAATCAGAATCTATATTCCAATTCAGACACGAAAAATATTTTGCGTTACATAGGCCCTTAAAGATAATCTAGGGCAACTTGGCATCTGTAGTGGTCTCAGATATGCCATTCAAAAGTCAGTTCTGTTGTCCTCATGTACAATGTTTTTTTATGATATAATATATTGTAATTTAATGAATACCTTATGTTTTAAATAATAATGTTTTATTTTACGAATAAAAAAATACACTATTAAAATTAATTTAACAATTAAATACTTTGAAAAATCCCACAAGGCATTGCCTCTTTGTAGGTGTACCCAGTGGCGTACCGTGGGCTTACGGCGCCCGGGGCGGGATTGCGGGGTGGCGCCCCCCCCCTATAAAATTTGGCGCCCTCCCCCCTATAAAATTTGGCGCCCTCCCCCCTTATATAAATTGGACCCCCCCCTCTATATATAAATTGAAAAAAAAAATCAAAATAAAAAAGTCTGCATATTTATTATAATTCACATACTTACAGCACAACAATATAGTACAAAAATTCAATTTTAGGACAGAGTGGGACAGAGCAAGATTCTGACACATATTTGTCTACCTGCGGATTCACCGCAGATGTTTTTTTTTAAGACCGTAATCCGAAATTAAATTTATTTATTTTATACTTTATGCATATTAAAAATAGTGTATAAAAAATAGTGTATAGACAAGTGGCAATGGCGGGATTATAGCCGTAGCAATCTCTAACATCCAACCACATAAATGTTATTTTAGGTAAAAATATTCTGATTTTATCAATTTGATCGTCTATAATATAGCACAAGCAGATTTTGCCGCCCTCTCAATAGATGCGCCCGGGGCGGTCCGCCCCTCCACCCCCCTCCTCGGTACGCCACTGGGTGTACCAAAATGAAAACTACATTTTAACAAAATCAATATCTACAGTTCATTGACTGGAAGAACTAAGGTAAAAAATTTACAACAATAAATCAATTAAGAAAGAGTACCTACTTTATTAAAAAAAGAACACTATTTAAAAATGATTAGCTACCTACTTAATTAAAAAAATAATAACAATAACAAATCAAGTATTGTAAATTATATACAAAATAATCGGACGCAGGTAATACTAACACCCTATACAACTATCGTAAGTAACTATATTTCGATAAAAAAGTTCAAATGTTGAGTGTTAAGCTGACATTGAAAAAAAAAGTATTTGAGGACTACGTATGAAAAAATAAGGAGGTACCTACCCTAAACGGAAGCGCACATCAATCACAAAAGAAATTAATCTTCATTCAATAAAATTGGACAGTTTCTCTCCTCTTCGTTAACACAATATTTGCTGCGCGGTGCTTGCTGAACAATAACATAACAGTGTGCGATTCAAATTTTAGCCCACTCATTGAGTGATGCATTTTAATTATTAATAGGTGTTGATAGTGATTATATTCGTCTGCCTTCGTGTTGCCCGTTTACTATACTCCTAGCTGAACAGTGAGGAGTGTCGGCGACGGAACTATTAATTAGGCCGCTTCTAGAAAGTAGCAACCAGTCGACAACAGGTCGACAACTGCGGATGGGATTTAGCGAATTTTAAATGGTAAATTTATGCTGCATTCATAATTGATATTTTTATTTTATACGGTGGTAGGAAGAATCATCCATAGTTCCATTGGCCTTAAATATCCAAAAAAATCACCACGACCCTTCTCAAACATCTGTCTCACCCAAGCTGTGGCGGCAAACTGATTTGAAAATAAATGAATATGTGGTTTTGGGTGTTTGTACTGGATCGCACCCCCTCTACCTTCTTATCATCCTATCGCTCAAAACTCACTGAATACCATCTCAAGTTGTCGTGTAGGAAACTCGCTAAGGTTTATCAATTAATTTATATTTTTATATTAGAACATCAAAAGATTTCACAACATTTTTATGGTCTCGCTTTTTATTTTTCGAAATAAAATATTTAATTATGTTGAAAAAGTGTGAAGCCAACTGAAATTTTGTATTCAAGTAAATCGATAAAGCTCAATTCAATAGAATTTAGGAATGTAAACTTTCTACTTCTTATGGTCGCTAAGAATTTGACCTACAGACCGAAGCCATTGGATCGTCGTCTGCAAGAGCTGCAGCACCAGTCCTTCTTTGAATACGTACTTCCCACATCCCATGCTGGTGACTCCATCTATCCCCCATTTATGTAGTTTGAAGCCGTGTAAATAGAATGATTCAATGTTAATGTATTTCAAGAAAAGTAAGTAATAAAGAATATCGTATTGTCTTTCGGACCTTTCAAAGTAACATAGGTAGTAGCAACATTAATGCAAAATTATGCTGGGGTGGGCTTATAATTAGCTAAACAACTATACCTCTTTGGCTCCCTATGTTATATCTGTAACGTTATCAGCTATTTTCAAACCCTCAGCCTGGATGGAATATACATATATCCTTTGCAAGTTGGGGGAAAACTTACATTTCCGAAATGAAACTACGTAGCTCTTGAATTTTCATTGCCGTGAGGGACAAAAACAATAAAGTATACACTTAAGCGTCGTAATCTTTTGTCTAGTAGGTAGACGCTTCAAGCGCTTGTTCGATTTCTAATTCGAAAACGGTAGAACATTCCGAAGGTAGGTTGCCTCTCATGTTCCAATGCGCTGCGATGATCTCGTAATTTCGAAATCAAAGCGAAGAGTTGAATCTAGTTGAAGAAAGTCTTTGATCAAATGATTATTATGAAGTGGTTTGGTTAAACGGATTTGGAGCAGATAAACTGAATTAGCGAGCGATTGAGTGGTTCAACATGATGACGCTGATAATTTTGAAAGTAAATAAAAATTATTTTAGATAAAACAAACACTGTAAAACAGACCTGGTGATTGTTTTTAAAATGCTGGTAATTAAGACGTGCTTTTGCTTTGTTCTAAGATTTTACTTTTTATAACCACTAAAATGTAAAATAATAATATATTATTTAATATAAAAGTACCTAGGTACTTGACTCCTGAAATATACGCATATTTCCTTTCTTATACCACTTAGAGGTCTAGGGTGGCATCAACAAGAGCCCTTAATCATACTCAGTTTTCCTTCCATACTTGACGTAGTATAAGAGTAGGTATGCTTTGAATGAACGGGACTTTATGAAAGACGATGTTTCTCGTGTTCGAGACCCAGGTTGATCTGATTGGCCTACGCCGGTTGCGCTGGCGTTGTTCGTGATCCGTGGTACTTAACGATGAATATCCCTACCTACCTTTTATTATTTAGCTTGATTTTATGTAAATGTTCGATTGTTTGGGCCGAAGGTGCTTGGTGGTATTTTAAGTATATTATTTTAAGTATAATATTAAAAATTATAAATTTCACATTTAGATCATCCATAGACCTTCCCTTTAAAGTCTTTCAAGTATTTTTTTGGTTTAGATAAACTACAACCATTTATTGTAATTAGTTGAATCTTACAGTATTTCTTCAGATGACAGATGTCCTGATCTTCTTATTTGTTTTGACAGAAAAGCACCGAATATCGAATGATTCATACGTATATGCATTTCTATATACTTACAGCTGATAATAACTTTCTCATGTTAATTTTTAAATTTCATGTTAATAATTGGAAGGTAGGTACCATCGATGTACCTCAAAATACATAGGTATACAATATACATACGTCAACGCTTAGGTCAATGTCACGCCTGGATCTGTACACGCATAGTACCTACACAATATGCAGAAAGTTGTTTTTAATTGAAGTGCCGCATATAAAAACCATCTCGTGGATCCAGTATTTCTATAGAAATATAACACAGAACTCATGTACCAAACCAAGCGTGACGTGAACTGTTGAAAGCGCATGAACTAATCAAAATATTATCGTTATCAGAAGTAGGTAGGTATGTACATAGGTTATAAAAAATAAAACAATAAATCATGTTTTTGTAAAAATATTCATAGCACGTTAACATTCCTCTGTTTATTATTTATTATTTTGACAATTTATTTTATTAAGAAAACGCTGTATTTCACGGGGTTGTTTAATGAATTCCTTTGAGACGGGCCACACCCTCGACAACAATAAATTTACACCTTTCAAAAAATTGTACATTCTACAAAGCACGCCACCCCCATATCGCGCGTTACAACCAAACCTATCCACTGTATTGGGTATGACCTCTATTAGGTAGGTCATGATGTATTATTATGACTGATGGCTTTGTATCATTACAACACACCTACATGATTCAAATGATTTTCTTTTTGCAAAATTAAAAAAAAAAGAATTATTATTGTATTCTACAAAGTTTGTTTTTTAACCCTGGAATACAAACCTTCGTCAAATTGACGACGGCGTTTGAAAAAACCATGCTCAGCCATCCCTTAGGGCTTGCGATGGCCTCGGTTGTGCTTCGTGTGCAAGTGCTCTCTATGTGCCATTTCTGAAACGGTGACTCGTCAAAATGACGGAGTTTTTTGATAACGACACTTTTTACTCTCAAACATAGAGCATTTTTGAATTGTAAAATATTACCTTTTTTAAATATTTTTCTAATGATTTTAGGTGTAGGTAGTTTCCGCTGCAAAAAAAAAGAAAAATATGTGCCATACGCGGCATACGCCCCTCCTCAAAGGAAAGAATGGCTAACAGGAGGTGCTATCGTGTGTCACAAATATACCTATTAATTTGATATTATATACCCTTTTTTAATTCCTTGGCTTGTTTTAATATTTTTTAATATAAGTAACTAAATAGTTCCGAATCACTTGAAAACGATGCAGAGCTAAAAAAAATAGATTTTTTTTCATATCATCTGATAATTTAAGACTTACTTTAAGAGAAAAAAAAACACGAATTTTTATTTGTTGGTTCTCATCGAAAGGCAGATTAAAAAAAACATATTTCTGTAATAAAATTTAATAAATATTTGAAAAACATTTGTTACGATAAATTAATAAAAAAATAATTATATTTTATGCAATTAAACCCTTTGAATACTCTTTCGAAAGTAGCGTAGTCAAAATAACGAAGGTTTATATTAAAGGGTGTAAAAATAAGGTTTGTGATCTAGGGTTAAACGAAACCTTGGGCTTTATAAAGGTACCTATTTTAAGAGATCGAACACACTTCCTTAATCTTACTATATTTAAATAATGGACCTAAATAAATGTTTAACTAAAAAAAATCTATGAAATTTATTTTTTGTATGTAAGAAATACAATATTTAAGGGTTTGTATCACAGACCAATAATAATTCAATAGGTATAAAGTAATTTTGTTTTTGTAAGGGTTGAAGAGGTATAGGCTAACAAGGCAGATATCATTGTAAGGTGTAAATTAGAATTAGAAAAGGGTATCACGAGGGACGCTATGACAATGAACTCATGCCAGGTGCTCTCGGCAGATAAGGAGTCAATCACCAAATTGTATGAAGTAAAAATGGTTCATTGTTATTACATCGCACAGTGAGCACCCTTATACTATTATGTATACCTTTTATATGTAGGCATGTATGTATGTACTGTGTAAGTAAGTAGTTTTTGTTGGTTTGGGTTAATATGAGTGTTTTCCTATCAAACACCACAGATGGCTCTTGCGTACTATATTTGGAACATTTTTTAGTACTTGATTAATTAATCAGAGATCAGCAGAGAATAAAACCTTATATTTGAAAGTAGGCAGGTACATTAAGAAGTTTGAAACATACCTACATATTACGTAAAATTGATTAATTATTGATCTTTTCCTTTATTTGCCGGTAATACAGCATGCTGGAGAATGTATTGCATGCATGCTTTTCAAGTTTGTAAGCAAATCCTCTTTCGAAATTTCGGCACACGTAACGGCTACCATTAGATTTTTTAGCAGTATAAGGTACCTTACGTTTTCCACAGTAATAAAAATGTTAAAAGAGTATGAAGTTCAATGTCTGTTCAAGGTATACAATTCCGCAATAGATGGTTAGATTAGTAGATTTTACCCCATAAGTAGTTTATCGCAGAGGATTCGAACCTCGTTCTCCTTTACGCTTGTTGTCAATTTTACCGCGAAAGACAATTTTGAATGACAAAAACGACGATGATATCTCAATACTGGGTTAAATTTTATTTCTTCGATGTAGGTAAGTAATTAAAGGTAAAGTTTCTATAATAAAAAAATAACACACTTCTATCATAGGTGTCAGCATAGCCGGCGGAACTTAATGCTTGAAGAATTTTCTACCAGTCAAACGGTCCCGTCCAATCTGAGACAGGATTCCAACCCCGAATAGAAATTTCAAGTGAAAAACAAATTGAAAATTTCGGACCCTACCCGGGTCCTCTTGATCTGAAGTTGGTGTCCTTGCCACTAGGCTACAGAGATCGGTACGATACTAATAATAAATATGAAGTACTTAGTTTTTTTTTTATAATTAACTAGCTTTCCCGACAGACGTTGTCCTGTGGTTCTAGCCCGAAGTGGCCCGTTAATATGTACATAATGTGCACTGCGCCCCCGTAAAACAATACAAAATTAATTCGATTGAGTTAAGCTAATAAAATAATACATACATACATACATTCTCCCTTTAAGGCCCCCCGCACACCGCAGGCCAGCCCGGAGAAGACAAATCCCCCCCAAACCAACCCGCAATGCAGGGGGCCTAAACCCCACTCAGGGGCATAGGGAGGCACCATGAGCTCTCCATTGCGCTCGAAGGCGAATAAAATAATAACATTAAACTATTTCTGAAACATCCATATTTCATTCATATTCAAAGCTTTGGCGGGAAGAACTTGAGAATAATGCGCTCGCGCACACACCCTACCTCGCCTATTGCCAACACGAATGTGCCCTACTTTGTGTGAAAATTTTCTAACGCTTGAATCGGTGCGTTGGTGGAGTAAGTGGGATGGGCTACTGTAGGAGCGTATGCGAGAATGAGAGGGAACTACGAGCGATGGCGTAGGCGCGTCATAGGTAACCGTTCCATACAAACTTAAATATTGTATTTTACATCATTTCTTATCCAGTTTTTAAACATTTTATTAGTTATTCTGTTATCCGGAGCGGAGAAAAATCCAATAAATCAAACATCAGAAGATTCTGTTGAGCCGATCTCGAGTTATAAGTGTTCGCACTAACCCGACTTTAATTTATATAGTAGATTTGGCATTCCACCCATTGAGGGTGATTTGTGGTATGAAGTAGGTTTAAACGTAAAAATAAACGAGGCTGTTAACATGTACGAACTACCACAAGTATTTTGATGCGAGTATGAAAAATTCATGTCTTCGTATAAAATATTGAGCGGCCAATTTATTGGTGAAGATGGAATCACCTACCCAACAATTTAATATATCGTTTTCACATTGACCATTCTGAATCAGTTAGAATTATAACAACTTTTTTGTTTTCATTGGTCGGGTATCTTGATGTTCTTCTTTAAAGCGAATGTATTTTTGTATAATTCATGTATTTTTTTTTTCTTATTTTTAAGAATAATATAATGATATCATTTTCTCATTTCTAAGATTTTTACACAATAACATGTGCATTTTTAAATATTATTTCAAAAAATATACTTATTACAATGGAGTAGGTATTAGTGCGCGTATGAAAAATGATAATAATTCATGTATTGGGGTATAATTGAATGAAAATAAAAATAAATCGTCCACGTCGCAATAATGCCTCGCTTTGTAATAATCTCCTTAATGCCATATTATCGGAGGAAAAAACTCGGCGAAACTGGGGGAGTCTCCGCCAAGGGTACGAGAGATCGATAAGAAGCCGGAGTGAAAAGCCTTTGTATTATTGACGATCACGAAAATTAGGAAAAATGGCAGGGATAATATATTAGGTATATATTTTTTTCGAATAAAACCCGGAACGGTTGATTGAATTATCGATAAAAAATCATTGTGACGATGCTCCTTTATAATAGTCGTAGGTTATGGGATAACATGGATCAGTATTGCGATTATTCTATTTCATGAATTAAGTACTGCATTCATCTCTTACCTAATATAAAAATTGGACCCTTTTCGCTGTGGTCATCGCATCACGTATTTTTTTAAATTTCGTATTTTTTTGTGGTGTTTGCCATTATCAGGAAAAGGTTCCTATGCATGTTAAAACTAAGAAAGTACCGCGGAATATTAGAAAATTTCAGAAAACATTTTTACAATACAATAATACGATTCTAATGTTGAAATTAATAGGGGATTCACAGAAATTGTCGGTTGTTTAATAGTTGGTGCGATTGAAATAATACGCAAGGACAATAATAATCTCTAATATAAATGAAAGTCGGGTTAGTGCGAATACTTATCGAGAACACTCGAGATCGGCTGAACAGATTTTTTTTTAAATTTATTTATTTATTTATTCAAACATAATATTAACAGTGATAACAGACAACAAATGGAAATGCTGCCCAAATAGGCCAAGCCTGTCACTAGGGCAAACATCTTAACATTTCATAAAAAAAGTTCTTCCGATGTTTGATTTATTGGATTCTTCTCCGCTCCGGATAACAGAATAACTAATAAAAAGTTGAAAAAAAAATGGATAAGAAATTATATAGAGTTAAAAAGTTATAGTTAGTACCTATGGAAAAAATTTACTGACTAGAACGCCATCTGTGAAAAATTCCATAATTTTTATTTTACGACCATTGAATTTCAAAACATTGGTAGGTATGTACTCGGATTTTTGATAGAATTTCTTTCAAGTTTTCAGAAATCATTTTTAAAATTCAATATTCATAGCAGATCAACGTCTGTCGGGGAAGATAGTATTATTATTATTATCGTATGGCATCAGCCACCCAGAGGTGGCTTCGTCAGAAGACAAGAGATAAAAGAAAATGTTTGACTGCTGCATCCAGGGTCACACATTATATAGTTTAAAACAGATGCATCAGTTGAAATTTCATTGATTATAAAAGGTAATTAATTTATCGTTAAAAATTCACCTGCAATATGTTAGGACCACAACACAAAGTTTGTCGGGAAAGTTGGTAGGTAAGTATCTATTATATAAAAACTTTCATAAATCATTGTTTTTCGATTATTTTTTTATGTCATAAATAGATTTAGTACGAATAGTATAGAAACCGAAGATGAATTCTTCTTATAAGTAGGTATATTATATTTTAATTGCCCATTGAATTTATGCGTTCATATTATAGGTAAGATAGATAGATAAGAAAAATATCCTTATTAATAGATGTACCTCTTTGCGTCTTAAACCAGTAAAGTACCTATTTCGCAAATGTTCTTTAACACTTTGTCCCTCTCGCCAAATTCAACTGATCTACATTTTGTATGAAATAGGAGATTTTAATATTCAATTAATTGTTATAAATAAAAGAGTTTTAGTTTTTTTCCATTTTCCTTCCTCGGGCTTAGATGGTAGCTCCAGTCCGGGAAACTGGTTCGCTATTAATAAATAATATAAGTGGAAAAAACTAATAATTTAAAGTAGGCATGTTTCAACAAGAATTTACGGTCGTTAAAATAAACTTTTTATTTTCAACTTAAAGAAATCTCGACTATTAATTTAAAAAATAACTATGTATAATTATTACGTTTGTTAGAAAGGGTGCATTTTATTTTATGCTTGGTAACGATTCGCTTGAATATATTTTGATTGCTTACGTCTGTCTATGTACATATTATTACCTACATACCTACTATAAATAGTACTAATGAATTTAGATATGTACCTACATCTTTCCATCCCAAAAAGCAGAAAATACCTATAAGACGCACCTTTTTCTAGATTCGTTAATGTTACTTTTACTTCGTATTCGTTAATTCGTAAGATCTACCTTACAATTTTGTACTGATAACACTTGCTTTAAACTACAAAGCAAATCAATCTAAAGAATGATAGTAGAAAAAATATTTAAAGATATTATAGTAATCCCGAATTAGGAAGTCCGCTGGGGTATGAATATCTCACTCTAACTTTGCAGAGATATTGAACCTTGTGGTTTTACTTCATTATTATTTATTTTCAATTAATATTAATACAGTTCATATTAATAATTTAGATTATACTATTTTATTCTCACTAAACCTCATATTCTTAGACGTAAGGTAAAGGTTAATCACAGACGTAATAGGTAATATACTCGTATAATAACATTGTAGGTACCTATTTTTTAGTATGTACTTCAAGCGAAAGCCCTTTGATGTACCTACGCGAAACCCAGGTAAACAATACACCAGCAAACAATAGCAAGGACACCATGGACACATCAAAACAATTGCCATGCGGCCGTGTGTTATTAACAAGTCATTATGTCCCTGTAATCCAAGCAATGCCATTTAAGATATCTATTTAAATACTTTTTCCAAGAATCTACTATTTTAGTTAAGGGTTTTTCTGTGACTGATGGGTGAGCTTGATTAATATAGAAATCTTGGAAATGTCAATTTCGATTTTTTTTTGGGTAAACATTATTTTAAGTTAGTTTACATTTGACTGGCTTGAGTGATAGTTCATTCGTGTTCATCATTAAAAATGGAAAAACGCAGTGTACTAAACGAACAAACGCGACAGTTTGTATTAAGTCTTCGCGAGTATTTTGAACAAGAAAAGGCAAACGGTGGGCCTTTAATTTCAGTACAGAATGTTTGTGAACGAGTCGCTAATGCGCTGAAAATTAGCATAAAAACTGTGCAAAGAATATCAAAAGAGTGTCATAGTGTTTCGTGTGTCCAAAATTGTGAAAAACAAGGTAAATTAAAAAGACTTCGCACAAAAACCGTAAATAAAAAAGACTCATTTGAAATCGACGCCATAAGACGTCATATTCATGACTATTATACCAGAGGTGAATATCCTACAATACAAAAACTATTGAAATCGCTTAAAGAATCGGATCTGTATGACGGTAAATCTACATCACTAACGACATTAATTTTTTTTTCAACAACGCGTGTCCTCCATTTGTTAAAAGAAGCCGTCAGTCATATAACGGAAGAAGACTGGCGTCGTGTAATTAATAGCACGAAAACAAAAATATTCGAAGATTGGGAGAGTGATTGTTATGCAGAAAGTGTTATGGACAATTTAATAATAAATGTAAACAATGGTAGTTCTAGTGGGAGTGACACTGATAGTGATTTGTCTGAATAAGACTCGGACATGAAAGTGTTTATATATCTAATATTATTACTTCTATTCCTAATAAATATTTTTATATACATAAAATGTGTAACCATGTCATTGTGTTGATTTATTTACTTTTTAATATTACTCAAAATCATCAAGACAACTTACGAAAATGTTATCAACCCCTGGAATCTACCGAATTCAGGTAAACATTAAACCTTTTTACATTATTTTACCGAGTGTGAAAGAGATAATCTTAGTGTTAGAAGAGCAAAGCACCTCAACAGACTTCCTAATTCGGGATTACTATAGGTATGTGCGCAATGCTTATGACCTCCTCCCATGGTCATAAGCATTGCGCAGGATCGAGCGCAATGGAGAGCTCTTGTTGGTGCTTGGAGTGGGGTGTAAAAGGGAGAATTGATTGATTGATTGATTAGGTATGTAGATACATACCTAGGTATCATTATACAAAAAAAAGTTTAATCGATTAAAATATGATTTATCCTGATATTCTAAATTGGGTGCATTGACCTCCAGATCTATGCCGTTTGATCGATATCCAACACATTGATCTATTGTAGATCACCGTTGTAAGTTCAACGTACTGTACAATACAATGTATTTTATGTACCGGTGACGTGTATTGGTAACAGGTCCCCTCCCCTTTCTATCGACCCCGATGCAATCCCTGTGGGGGATTCGGGACAATGAGCGCCACTTGCAGAACTACTGTGACGATTGGGGGCACGCGGTGAGTAAAGTTTTAGAGGCTGTGTGATTAGGTATACATTAAGGCATCTTATTACTTAAGAAGGTGTATGATTTACATCCCTTGGAAATAGGGAGGGATGTTTGAGAATCGCAGTATCGTTATTAGATTCTTCCTTTAGTTTATCATTGTCACGGCTTCTAACACTCCTTTGTATTGTGTTTTGTTTGAATAATTACCAACGTTTTGTATTTCTATGGTAATACTTGGTGATGTAACTAGGGAGTTCCCTGTTCAAAACATCTGATGAAGTCACACTTTCATAATGAAAAACTTTTAAGGATATGTAAATATTTTATACTAGCTTTCCTCGGAGACGTTGTCTTGTATTCGAATTTTGTAAAATGATAAATTAATTACCTATTTAAACAATGCATCTGTTTTAAACCATGTTTACAAATCACATTCTCACAATGACAATTGTCAAACTCCAACTATAATTCAAAAATAAAAAAGAATATGGTCAAAAGCACTATAAGGGTATACTAGTACCCACAATCAGTTTCGTATTTTAATGTGCCACGCAATTGTTTAAATTTTTTGTCACACAACAATAATTTGCGAAATTGGTCCAGCAGTTTAAGCGTGATGCGATGACCATAGGAAATAGAGGGCTCCATTTTTATGCCTACATTAGGATTTGCATAGGGTGTGCCAAGAGGTCATCGAAACTGCAGAAGATCCAGAGAAATGGAAAGCTCTTGTTGTAAACAGACATTGTTGTGTTTTTCTTTTTTCCTCGCAATTTATCTATCTAAATAGATAAAATAAATAAATTTTAATACGTAAATACGTACCTACATTATGAGTTAGACAGTTATTTAAATATGCAACGACAATTAGACAAAACATTCGTTCCATCTTCAACGAATACTCAAAGCCCCAATGCAAAAAGCTACCGGTAGGTAAGTATGGATACCTGCATAAAGTGAAAAAACGCCACTATCAATATTTGTTTAGAAGAAAAAAATATGCGGTAATCAAAAAAGTAATTGAAAATGAAGTTACACAAACTTACACACAAAGCTACCTTGGTTTATGTCCTTGTATGACATATCATAATTATTAAAACATAGCTATTACGCAAGGGTTTAAAAATCTTTTTTAAAAAAAAAATGGTTCATTGTAACTAAAAAGGGGGAATGCGCAATAGTCATTGAAAGGGACTCATTACAACGGGGGGTCAATGTACCCCAAGGGGTGCGCTCGACATAATGTTTGAGAATCATCTAATACTGCGTGAGGCTGCGTACGCTAGGGGGTGTTTTAAGTCAGGCGTTACACACCATCTAAACGCGGGACCATGAAATAATAATGAATTACGCAAAGGTTCTTTGTCATAAAACTATTAGGAAAATTAATTATTCAAACAACACAATATGATGTTACTGTTAATGTATTGTTTTAAGATTTTCTCGTCGCATTTCGTGCTGTAACCGGCGATTGGAGAGCTCTACTGTATGCGTGTGTGATGTGATTCGACTAGTCGTTTTTCTGAATTACCTACTCGTGGACATTTTTGTTTAATTCACTTTAACTAATATTAACAAGTTATTTTATTATAAAATATTCCTTCCATTCTTTAACATATATTTTTTGGTAGGGAAAGTATTTTATTTCTTTAATTAAAAGATCTCCAACATTTATCCCTTACATTCGAGATCACTTTCATGCAAACATTGATGAAAAAAATAAGAAACCAAACATGAGAAATTCGGCACAATAACAAAACAACGGTTAATAGTGGAAGTGACCAAAATAACTTTGGGTATAAAATTTACAACTTTAATCCCCGGATTTAAGTTATACAGCTGTATCAATATCCTTGACCGAATCTCTGGGCACGTCAATATTAAAAGATACGATATTTTAAGAGCTTTTTTCATCAAAGAACTGACACCAATAAGGTAGGAACATTCACCGTGATGTAAAAGTTGTTCCCCCAAGTGTGTTTTGGTTTTGATGGTAACCAACCCCTGGGCTTTAGATAGAAGCTTTGTGGTAGTGACGGTGCCTGTAGGTAGTAACGCGTGTGCGTTGGTTGTGCGTACGCTCTGAGGGTGGGGGGTGAGAGAGATATAGATAGAGAGGTACGTGCATTTAAATACCTACCAACACCAGAGGAAAGTTCCCCTTACATAATATTATTACTCCGCACTCTTCCGACACACGAGCAGCCGTCCTTGTTTCGCATATTGCGAGTGTGATGCACATAATATGCACCCACCCTAACAGGCCTGCTTTCTGGAGTTACATCCCTAACCTTGCCCGATACAAGGGCGGCTCGAAATGTGTTTGATTATTTTTGAGATCCAAAATTTTGGGAATTTGGAAAAAGTAAAACAAGATTTAACACGATAATATTTAAATTAAGAAGATCACAAATAAATGTTTTATTTTATTCATAGAGATCAAAATCTAATAAATAAGACAAAAGTTAAGCAAAATCTCTAACCTAATAATTTTATTTTAAAAAATCGTTTTGTTTTGTAATTTGGTTGAGCGTTATTTTCTTCTTCATATCTAAAATATTCTCCAAATACCTATTACGAAACGTGGAGAGTGCAGTTATAAATGGTTACCAAATCAAGGTGGTTTCTGAACTAAATATGTAGTAACGGTAATTTGACGGAATCGTGGAGTAACTATAAAAAAAAACAAGCCATGTCTCTCTCATAATAGCAAAAATATTTAACATTTTGTTGATAAAATAATTTTCAAAGATTTCAGTAAGTATAATATCTTGGGATGGGCGTATACCTACTACGATTTCTAAGACATCAGTTAAGATTTATGAATGTTTATCGAAAAAATAATAGGTGTTTTACTACTTGTTGCATTGATTTGAGAAGAAAATCCCGATGCGTTACGTGCCGCCCCTGAGCAACCCTCAATCGAAGGGGAGAGGGAGCGAAAAAGAAATTTTCGGAATATCCTTTGCTGGGAGCTTGATGACGTTTCCCAGCTATGTTTGGGCCAGTGGACATGTAGAGCTAGGCACGCAAGCACGGCAGTTTCGTTGTTCTTGTGTTCGTCAGTTTTGTGTCGGTGTTTGTTTTTGTTTTGTTTTCGTGTGTCGTCCGGTCTTTGTGGCGTGACGTGACGTGGAAAATTTGTAGTCATATTATTTTATACACTTAGTCAATCATAACATTAGTTGTTTTATATATACCTAGTTAATAATCATAACATTAGTTTAGTAATCGTAATTATAAAATAAAGCGGTGACATTTATTATTGTCAAATTATATCACACGTAATCTAGTCATTTTAACCATAACTGTAGTGAGCTACTTGTTCATTACTTTTATGTGATTCAGTAGTTTTATATGTAAAGCTCGACGTTAGTGAATAATTATTGTTGACAGCACCTGAAAGTACAAAGAATTTTATTTATATCTACCACGTGAGTGAAAATAATTAATTCCAGTCCAATTTATACAACCTGTGATAAATATTTAAAATAAAGTTCAAAATATTGCTCAAACGTATAGTACAAAATAACAGTGATTTTGTTTCCAAATGTAACCTCGTCTACCTCAAACAACTGTTGTGTTGTACTTACCGATGTGATTGAATATTGTGTAGTATTTTACGTTTTAATTGAAAAACCTGAGTGGGAAGTGGTTGTTTCGCTAGAAATCATATTGATTGTGTTTATACAAACCGTGCAAAATAGGATATAATATCGGCCTTTTGTGGATTATACTCGTAAATTTGTGAAACGTTCAAGTGTTTGGATAAAGTTCAGTGTAAAGAAGAAGTAAGAAGTTTCATATCTTGTGCACCGAATCGGTTTGTGCCAAATCAATAACGTTTACAGGAATTTATTTTAGTGCCTATAAAATAAAGTCAATCAATTCTAGATCAATAATTAGCAAATCCCATTAAAGACTGATAGTTACATACGTGCTAAGACAATCATTTGATAGTATATTTTTATATTTTTTTTCTACAAAAAGTAGTGTTTTAAAGTTTTAACCATTGATAAAAAAGAAAGGGATATGTTGATTCCTCCTTCACCCTCTAGCATGAATCCTGCACTCATATCATTGGCAACGCCTCCCGGGTTTGTGACAAGCCCAGTGCCAATTGCAGCGAGTGTGCCAAATCACCACTACATCGGATTCACTGGATCTCCACCAAACATGACGCCCAGTGGACAGGCAACCATACCGAATCAGATGTTACCCATAAGATTCAACATCCAGATGCCAGAATCGGCAACAGTGTTATCACCGAATCAATTGAATATGAGTGCCAATCCACCTCCTGGTAATCAAAATGTTGCACAGGAGGGCAATGCTGCCAATAATCAAAACGCGCAAGAGCAATCTTCCTTTAGTCAGTCTGATGATTCGGCTGAGAATAAACAAGTACCACCCAACCTAACTATTTGCAAGGACGCAATAAAGTTGTTTGTTGGACAAATCCCACGTCACTTGGAAGAGGACGACTTACGCCCAATGTTTGAGGAGTTCGGGAAGATTTACGAGTTCACCGTTCTCAAGGACAAATACACCGGAATGCACAAAGGTAACTAACTTTGCTCTGTTGAGTGTGTTTATTTAACGCTGCTACAAAATTCTCTTTGGAAGGTCTCTAGGTGATTAGTGGTACTGAAAAACAAAACATTGAGGTGCTCTTTTATTATTCAGGATTTGTTATTTTTTAAGCATTTCCACCCACTGCAGCTTTTTCAGCAAACTAACGATGACTCATAGTAATTCCACTTCTGTGCTGTTTCATTAAATATATATATATATATATATATATATATATATATATATTTTTTTGTTAATGTTATACGATTCACAGAAATAATGTATCGTACGCCATCCGTTGTTTTAAAACAAGGTAAATTATACAGGATAATTCTTTATTAGGGAGTAAAGGTGAAAAGTAAACTTCAAAATACACCATAGACTCAATTGTATTTCCAACGAAAAATCTGACCGATACGCTTATTCAAACATATTCCGATGGTTTGAATATACGAATAGGTTCACAGTGAAAGTAAAAATCCTCCCTTTGGTAAAATATTATTAATTTGTGTCCTCAGTAGCTAACCCGAACTAAACTATCCTAACAGATTATGTACGAGTGGTTCGTGTGAATCATTGTGCTTTCACACTTTGTAAAAGAGTAACTGATTACCTTAGGACATGAACTATGGAAATTATCCTGTAACTGGTAGGTAGATACATTTTATTTACTTTCATTCATACGTGAAAAATAATGTACGAACTTAGCTACCTACAGTAATTATTCGCTTTCAGAACATCTAATTTAACATTAGAACATTAATTTGATATACCTACTTACATACTTAGCAGATTTTCATTGTTTTCATTTACTAATTTTTTTGCCTACTTAATTTTTTTTTATGTTAAAAATCTATAGAGCTCACTCTCTCGACACAAGACTTGTTCTTTTGAGAGAGTAAACGATTTTATTTTATTTGTACGTTTGTATATATATACATATAGGTATATATTTTTGTAAATCTTATAATCTGTGTAATATGTTTTTTTGTTTTCAAATAAAAATAAAAAAAAAAAATAAAAAAAAATAATATGTCCAAACCATTGTTTATCATTTTTGTAAAATCTATCTTCGAGTAAAAAGGGAAAGCCAATTGCGATTTAGAATGAAATATTTTTTTCGTCACTCAGAAAATGAGTAGGTAGGTACGTACTTTAGACAGCAAACATACTAGAAGTCCATAGGTAGATAGGTATACACCTACTTAGATTTGATACTTGCCAAAGAAGTATTACTTTATTTTGTTATAGATACTTAAATACGGTATGTTGGTGTTTTTTAATAACCCTATCAAGTAAAATAATAAATATAAATAAGCGTTGGTACTTTATTTCTTGATAATCATCCAAATGTCGACAAAAATAAAAAATAAATAATTATTGTAATCTCCAACCTGGTATTTTTATCGACACTTTCTTATCGAGTGAAAAAAATATTTGCCATAGAAAAAAAATATATTCCCAGCATTTTATTGTGAAAGAAAGAAAAAAAAACCGCCAGTTACAGTTACCCTCCCAATATAATATATATAAGTAGGTACCTAGAGGGTCGCATATTACCGAAAACTTATTTTTTGTTGGAGGAGGAAGGTATTTCATTGTACGCGACCAAACAATATCGCATGTCTGTGCGACGTAAAACACCTACACATTACGAATTTTCTCGCGTATTATAAATAAAAATACACAAGTAATTCTAGCGCGGAGTAATGGTAGGTATGGTTAGTTCCCTGTCCCTTTGAGCACTGGTGCTATTACTCAACACGCCTTGCATTAAGGATTTACCTAAAGCGTATTTTAGTTATTCACGTTATTTATTATTTTCTATCGAAAATCAAATGTCTGTATGTAATTTTTTTTTCTTCAAACTTGTTTTACAATGGTGTAACTCCAACGGATGAGGCAGTTTTTTCTTTCAATATTTACAATTTTTTACAGAAAAATTATGCAATTTTTAGATAAGTATGTATCGCCCTTAAAAGCCCAGTGGAATACGCACCAACGTCTTGGGTTCAATTCCTGGTTGGTACAGAAAATTCGTATGTGTTTTTTCACTTGAAATTTCTGCTCGGGGTTGAAATCGTGTCCCAGACTGTACGAGATCGGTTGACTGGTATATAATGCTTCAAGTACTAAGCTCTTCAAAATTTATATTCTTTATTAGAGATTAAAATATACACGCTCGATTTTATCATTCATGCTCATGTAATTCGGGCGACTGTCCACGAAGGCGTAGATTAATAAACGCGTCACTATTCGCTTGGTGTACGCCTGCGCCTGCTTGCAGCTGATTTAAATTTTTTTAAATGAATCTATGCTCACTCAAAATTAACACGAATACACCACTCCTTGACTCTTTCACAGTAAGCTACTTAATGCGTTTGTCGTGAAAGAGGAAGATGGTCGCCACATGGGATCAAACTCACGACCTTCGCCCGAGTACGAAAGCCGGCGTTGAAACCGCTAGTCTACCAACCACTACTATTGTTTTGTATGTATGAATGTAAGCTGCAAACAGGAGTTGACCATTGACCAAGCATACAGTGACAAAATATGCGACTATGAATGTACGCCTCCGTGGACGTCAGCCTTTATCCACGTGGATAAGAAAATTGAACAACAAATTTTTGTTAGATACTTAGCTGCAGGTGATGGTGCAGGATCAGGCGCAATGTAGCTCTTGTTGACTCCCTATATGCTCCTTAATAGAATTAGTAAATTGTATAACAAGAAGAAGATTTTGATAAAATGTATCTACATATTATTATGGAATTGATGTCCATGGTCTAGAGTCTAGACCATCTTTTTTTTTCTAATTAAATAATATATACTTAAGTTTTATCATCAAACAAAACATTTTTCTGTTCTTGTAAAGAATAGATGGATCACACGTTGTTTAAAGTGTGCAAATACTCGTAGCATGCAAATACAAATGGATGGGGAAAAATATACCTAATATGAATGATATATATTTAGATGGGTTGGGTGAAAGAGTCGTAATGTTTTCGTAAATAAATATGAGTCAGTTTTACGCGGTTGTTTATGGTGAACACTTAAACGGGGAAACATTTTCTGGAATCAATCACATAAATAATCAAAACGATGACGTGATGTTGTAGGTTTGGGTGGAATTCGAGCTGATATCGCTACACTTAATGAAAAATGACAGCCATCATTTTGAATGACTGAATATGAACGAAGAGGCGTTCTTCGCTGTTGAGGGTAGGGGAGGCTAGTGTATAGGTATGACGATGCTTTTAAAATAAAAATAATATGTAAATATAGCTACGTGCGTTTATTGAAGAAGGAAGGAAAAACAGTGATATTTCTAGAGGGCTAGGGGAGATAACAGAGCCAAGCTACTCCAATAAGTAATTTATTTAAATTAAAGATTAAAAAGCACCGATGACAAGGGTAGAAAAACTTTTGTAATTATGTTGTTCTTCTGTTTTAATAATTCCGATTCTTTTGTTTACTCGATGCTGCGTTGGAAGTCTATGCTAACTCAATTATCCAAGAAATGTATGTACCTTCTTTAATGTTCCTTCTCATTAGAAAATAGAATCAACTACAATATCATTTCGTACCTTAAACATACCGGTGGGATTCATTTCAGTTAACTAATTATGAAAATTAATTCCTTACTTAAGTTCTTTATTTTTCGTCTGATTATTTTTTCTCTTTATCAAAAAATGAATTCATAACATGAAGATTTCAAAAATTGAAAGACAAAGAATATTTTTATACCTATTTCATCGATAATTTTTAATTTAGTTTTTAGACCGACACCTGAGTTCGATTAATTTTGGTCAGAATATGTTTATAGTCAAATGTTAGATATACCTAAAACTCTCTTTCAAGGTGTGAATAGATACTAAACTATATAAAACAGTCTCTTCTCTCAAATTCAGCAAAGCTTTTTCTATGAATGAAAGAAAATGGTTGGCACCGGAAACTATCCCCAAACTTTATTAAGAATGTTGACAACTGAACCGCTAAGCTACCAACCGCTATAAAATCCCTATATAAATTTATGTTTGGGTACAATTTTAAGATCAAACAGGGTATGGGGTATCTAAAAAAGCGGACTCTCACAAATCCGACTAGATCAACTGACATTAAGATTGTTAATCTCAAATCCATTCTAAGATTTATGCGTATGAACTATTCACATAGGTACATTATTATTATTAGATATTGTGTTATTAATTCAGTAAGAAATATTAATAACAATAGTTAATATTAATGGCATGATATGCAAATCGAAGGACGATCCCTGCGCATGCCCGTGTTAAGCTAAACACCCTACAACTTTGTGGCTTATGATAATCTTCAGAGTAATGTCCTTAACTCTCCCTAGATAGATAGCAAGCACCCTTTTACAGATCGGTTCTCTCTTATTGCTCATAGAATCCCATTAAATTTTGTGATAATATCCTAGGTATTATAATATGCAAAATTCTAAAATATTACGTTTTAATCATAAGGTAAATTGACAAAAACAACTTATAACTATCTTCTTATGATTCTCGTATTTTATATTTGATTAAGATTCATGTATTTAATATGACATGAACACGTGTTTGGGCCCTTTTTACCCGTCATGACTCTTACATTGAACTTATTATGATCTTTATATGATTCTTATAAATTGTATGTAGGTACTTATTACGATTTTGTATTTAATATCACATGGTTGGGATCCTCTACACCCATCATGACTTTTTTTCGAATTTACCGGCAATCGTATCCCACAAGAAATGATTTGTGCCTGAGTTTAGGCACAAATAAAAAAAAACCTGTACTGATCAAATAATAATTATGAAGAAGAAAGAGAAAGAATAAAGTCTAATAACGATCAAATTATTTTCAACAAAAGATAATGGATAATTGTCTATTTATTCGCCCATCATGACTCATATAACAAAAAATAAACATTCTTTTTGGTTTAAACATTCTACCTAAATGGGGAGACAGAGTGATTCTTCCCGTGACAATGTTTTGTTTTGCGATTTTATTTCTTCTATTTATTTATTTTTATTTTTCTCTTTTCTGTTTTTAGAATATTAAGATGCATGAGTACAAAAATTACATTAAATATAAACTTGTTTGCTCACCTCTAAAGTTCACCTGATTCAAAGAACTTTTTATTGCACATAAAATAAATATTTAGTTTATTTTTATTTATTTCTCATTAATTCATGAAAGCGGCAATAGCAACACGCGGTTACATTCAAGACGAGCATATCTTGAATGCGTTAGCCATAAACGTCAGAGACAAAATATAATATTTAATGTCGTTGCCCGTCGTGTAGTTTTTCTTCGTAATGAATTAAAATTTTGAGATAATTTGCTTCTTCATTGGCTTTCGTCAGTCTCTTACCGACGATGAATAAAAATACTTCCGACAATTACACATTGCAAATATATAACACCATATGCACATAGATATGAAAACAAAAAAGGAAAAGTAAATATCAAATTGTTGTCCTTGTTAAAAAGGGAATGTACTTAGGTAGTACTACTTAATCCCGGTGTTTCTCTTTCTATACTTTACCCTATTTGGAAAAAGTTAAATGTAGTGTGAAATTGGATAACTTTTATTTCTTTGGATATTATCATTTTTAATTTAATTTTTATCGGCGACCTTTTAACCTGACCGTAGTATTCCTAAAAATAAATTATTATAAAAACCAAATTCTCAAAACACAGTCAAAATCGGGTTTGATATTATTAGGTACTACAATTCTTAAGGTAGGTAATAAAATTTTGATATTTTTGAAGATGGATTTCATCAATTATGTTACAATTAATAATGCTAATCATGTATTATATTATGTATTTTATCAGTTTTTATCTAAGATGATTTGATTTTTTTAGAATCCCATAAATAAAACCTCACTGTTCAAACTGTGGTAGAAATCGTATGTAATGTAAGTCATACCCGATCAAGCCAATCGTCCAACGTGATGCAGCGTGCTTGCAGCGTCGTCCGGTAAACCTAAGGGTGTATGTATGGCTTTCAGTTTCAGCATAGTCGTACTGATTATGTAGGAAAAGCCGGCGTTAGTGTATGGATAGATGGATGTTTCAATTTTGACAATAGATTCAGATGATTATTCAAAATTATCTGGATTATAAGTAGTGTTTTTTCAGCTGCTTTGAAGAATTCTGTAAGCAAACAAGCACTATATTTTCTTGCTTTTCCTCATAAGCAGTAACTTCACTAAGTGTATCATTAAAATATTTTGTAATTCATCACATTGTAGATTCTCTTTAAGCATAGTACGTATATTCCTACGGTAGTGTATATACAGTTCAAGAGTCGAAGCGTTAAAACCTCGTACTTACATCAAGACACCCATATAGCTGTAACTGTATTTCAATATATTATTATTTTCTACATATAAATACACACTCCTGATACGTGACGAAGCTATGTACAGAACGTTTGTTTCGTCTCTCTCGCACAGTTCGTCCCGTCTCTCTTCTTGGAAAACTGTAGAATTTCCATGGAAATGTATGAACTGAAGGTAGTTGAAATCGCGTTCTCGCGATGAAACACTGCCTCGGTGGAGCGAAGCCTTATTGTTAATCGGAACAAAAAAGTTAAACTCGTAAAACGCACACTTTTGACGTTTCAACTTTTTGACATTTGATACTTTTTTTTGTTCGAAGATGTTTTCATAAAATTAATGTTTTTATGTTTTGTGATGTTTCTTATCTGATGTGACTTTTGGTTATCCTTTTTTGCATTTTTGTAAAAAAAAATTAACGTAATAATATTACAACTTGACAACAATAATATTAGCAAAAGTAAAATTACCATATCCATTAATAACTTATCATTTAGTTATTAGACTTTTTTACACCAATTTTAGAAGTGTCTAAATTAGTTAATTTACAAGTTATAAAAATTATTATTAGGGCTTAACTAATACGACATAGTTTGAAAAATGAGTGTTTTATGAAAAAAGTCAGTTGTAAATAGTTGATTTTTTTTCATAAGAGTACTAGTGAGACATTAAGATTAACAAATATTTTTTTTTTGTGAAGAGGACGAAAAAAATCGCTTCAATGACAGCCATTTTGGAAGGTAAACAAGTCATAAATTAATTTGTCAATTTTTAGTTTTATGTTAAGTAGTATGTACATTGTACAGATAAACGGTAAATTACCTTTTTTCTTCTCATTTTTGTCATTTCATTCACAAGGGGGATGGTCTGGCCATTAAATTTAATTTATCGAAAATTAAAAAAATAACCGATCGATGGTAGGTTTTCAAATAATGCGTCAAAATGTCACAGTAGGTATATCGTTTATTCCTTATACCTATCCAATTCGAAAAAAATCTTTAGTTTTTATCAACTCCAATCCAATCCAAGCTCCCTTAAGGCCCCACTTAGGGGCATACGGAGGCAACAAGAGCTTTCCATCGCGCTTAAATTAAAAAAAAACTGGCTTTTACCACCCATATAACAAGGCTGTGTGCTAATGAAAAAATTTTGAATATTGATATTTGCACAAGTTATGAGGGCATATTAGCATGATCCCATTATACCAGCCAAATGAAATTTGCATGGATGATTCTCCATGAATAGTAGAAGTTTTTAAAATAGTTTGTAGAAAAAAATGTTCCTTGAATTTTTTTATCTAGAGCCTTTAAAAATTTTTTGAACAAAAGCTATCGGGTATACTGACTCATAGCAATAACTCCTTGCGTTAGGGTCACTATCGGACTATTTAGAAAAAAAATCATGATTGTAATCTAAATAGTTTAGCCACAGTTACGTAGTTTAGTCAGAAATCCGGTTTTTATTCAAATTTCACAAAAAGGTAAATAACTTTTGAACCACCCAATATCGCTTAACAGACATAGGGGTCAAATCGATAGGTATTGAGGTCCTCTATCTCCCTGCTTCGGTTTATCCACTATCAACATAACACCGTGTATAATAATAAGTATGTAGGATCATGGGGATTATTTTAAAGAAAAACGTAGTACGTACCTACCTACTTATAAATATTTTCAGATAGTTCGAAATTCATAACAAAAATGAACATCATAACAGGTTTCGAGATAAAATCAAAAAGATGACTAAAAATACCGGCACTTTAATAAGCCCTGAATTATCCGCCAGGAATAAAAACTCAAATTAAAATTGGATAAAAATTGAAATACCTGTTCGTTATATTCCCGGGTGAACTGTTTGGCCGGCATTTATATTTCAACACAAAACACATTTAGAATATTTACATGTTCAGGTTGTGGGATAAAAAAAAACAGCGATTTCCTAAAACTTGCTCATATTTATTTTTAACTTGAACATTAAAAAATAAATGACGAACGGTTATTTTTAAGGTATGAAATAATAATTTTGGTTCCACAGACATTTTAGGTAACTAATCGGAATTTAAGTTTTTTTTGTGTTTTTTTTTATAAAACTGCAATTTTTTTTTATTTTTATTATTTTTTTTTATTTGTTGTCTACGCAACCAGCGGTTGCTTTTACAAACAATTTTGACATTAAAAAAGATACATTAATAGGTGATGCCAAGATGCAAACACCAATACAAATAATTTGTATGGAAGAGACGTTTTACATACATTACAAATCTTTTGTGAGAGGTTTTCAAGATGTCTTATTGCTATCAACAATAAGATGTACCTACGGTCTCCATATTAGCCCGCAATTATCCACTGCAGGACATAGGCCTCCTCACGCTCACGCCACTCCTCTCTGTCCCTGGTCATCCCCATCCACTCCGTCCCAACGGCACGCACGATGTCGTCGCTCCACCTCATCGGCTGTCTTCCCACACTCCTTCGGCCAGTCTCTGGTCTCCAGTCCGTCACTCTTCTACTCCACCTTCCGTCGTCCCTGCGGGACACATGACCAGCCCACCTCCATTTGAGCCTTGCAATTTTATCTCCCACATCTGTGACTCGAGTGCGCCTTCGAATTTCAGTATTCCTGATGCGATCGCGTATTGAGATACCTAACATTGATCTTTCCATAGAGCGCTGTGCGACTCTCATCTTATGCATGGTATTCTTTGTAAGAGTCCATGTTTCGCATCCATACGTCAATGTGGAGAGAACGCATTGCTCAAAGACTTTGGTTTTCATATTTTGTCATATTTACACCTACGGTCTAGGTGAAAGAATAAAAACTATAAATACAAAGCAAATACATAAGTGCTAAATTAATATATACCTATTTATTGATTATAAAAACTTATTCTTTATAATGTTTCTTGAACCTTAAATTAAAAATATAGGTATAGGTAGGTACTTACTAAATAAGGTTGGTACCTAAGTTAATCAGCAATAGATTCCAGTATTAATATTTTGGACAAAAATCCACGTGGAAAATGCAATGTATCTTATGATATAAAGTAAGGGAATTGTGGTAGAATTGCTAAATTATTTCCAAGTATTCAATCAACGTTGACAGGTTACTTGGTTGCCACAACCGCTAGTGATGTCGAATATATAGAGATAAGATAACATCGATGATGGAATTATTTTTGTCAATAGATTTCGATTTTTAACGTTTTTTTTTCATATATTTATAAAATTCTCCCATTACTGGAATCAACCACTCAATAAATCAGACAGCAAATTTAATGATTTATAGATTTTATTATTTTTAGAAATAGAAACACAAAAGACAAATTGGTATTAAATAAACTCTCAAACGTCTTTTACACTAAGCAAAGATTTTGTCATGACTGGCAACACTATTATTCTTTTTTTTATAAAAATTAACCACAAAGTGCTGGTCGCATGATCAGGGCCTAAGTCTTAAGAATTATATTTAAGTATCCTAATCTTCTTAAAACTAGTTGCATGTATACATGAGATCCAACTGTCGATGGCCTGAGTCGGTATGTTCATTGTATGAAACGATATCGTCAATAAATTAAATTTTTACAAAAAACGTTAAGAAAAGTTTGAGATGTACTGATATAATGTATGTATTTTTTATAGAAAATTAAATTATCTAGTTGATGTGTTTCGGCGTTTTTCTATATTTTTTTTTAAATTCTGAAAGTAAATTTATCATAAAAAATGTATTTTTCTTTATAAAAAAAAGTTTGAGAAACCCTGGAACTTTTTCATTAAATTTAATTTGAGAAATTGTATTTTTCTATATACATACAAATTTTTAGGGTTCTAGCTTTTATAGTAAATCCATATATGGAACATATATGCTGCGAAGCCTCTAAGTTGGTGTTTTTTGTCGTCAAAGTTTGAAAAACCGTTTAAAATGTAGACCTAGCCATACAAATCTCACGTATCTTGGCTTGATACTGCCGATCTGTTTCGAAAAATAATTTATCTTCAACAAATCGACAGGAAAAGACCCTCAAAATCTGGCTGCTTTGGTGTCTGAGTACAGAGAGCTGAGCCGCAAGGTGAAGCACTCTTTACAAACAGATAAGAGAAGACACCTGGACTCTCAGATACGGCGAGCGCAATCTGCTGCACTCGGAAATGACTCAAGGACACTTTTCGAAATCACCCGGGAGGTCGGGGGCAGTGGAAGAGGAGAGGTGCCCAAAAGATTGGCGGAATGGATCCATCGTCGCAATATTTAAAAAAGGGACCCCCTTGAATGCGGAATCTACCCTGGAATTATTCTGCTGAGTGTTCCCGGTATAACTATACCGCATTCGGGGGCCTGGTATGACTGTCCTGAGAGAGCAATAATGCGGCTTTGTACCTGGCAAGTCCTGCATGGACCCAATTTTTTGTGCCAGGTGCATCTTTCAGCAGTGCAAAGAGTTTAACTCACCAGTCGCTTGTTGCTTTATAGATTTTGAAAAGGCCTTCGACAGCCCACATGGACCATCAATATGGAAAATTCTTGCTCTGTATGGTATAGGTACCTCCAAAAATAGTTAAAATGGTGCAGTCCCTGTTATGAAGACTCCGAGTGTAGCGTGAAAATGCCAGGTGGTCCTACTGAAGCTTTTAGGATCACCACGGCAGTCAGACAGGGCTGTATACTAGCTCCTTTTATATTCATAATAGTCATGGAATTCCTGTTGTGAAAGTCCATGCAAGGAGCAAGAGGTATCCCGATAACATAGAGAGATGGTCTAATGGGCGAACTGTGCGATCTGGAGTACGCGGACGACCTAGCGTTGTTCAGTACGACAGTGGAGGAATTACAGCGTAGTGTTTCAAGACTCTGCGACGAAACAGCACGCCTCGGCCTTCGAGTCAATGCCAGTAAGACGGAGCTCATGGCGAATAATGACTGCCCCGATAAACAGCTACCGATAACCATCGATGGTCACCAGGTCTCCCGGGTGGATAAGTTTAAGTACCTGGGAGCAACCATTACCACCACTGGTGACTTGGGGGCTGAGCTCCCGATACGTATCGGTATGGCAAGTGGCGCCTTCAACAACATGACCAAGATATGGAAGGCGTCGGAGTTTAGTGTCGAGACGAAATGTAAACTGTTTGATGCGTGTGTGTTGCCCATTCTCCTGTATGGGTGTGAGTCCTGGCACCTGACTAAAGCCCAGACACAAAAAGTATCTGCATTCGAAACGAAGTGCCACAGGAGAATTTTGGGTATAAGATGGTACTACCGCATCACGAACGACGCTATACGCCAGCAGACCCAGCGTTAGCCCATCACCTCTACTATTATGTGGAGGAGATGGACTTGGCTGGGACATGTGTTAAGGATGCCGAATGACAGTTGGCCGAGGAGAGTGCTGTTCTTCCTCCCATCAGGGTCCCGGGGACGAGGAAGACCCTCGCATACTGTGTTCCGCTCCTTCGAAGCAGAGCTGAGGAATCTAGACATGGTGTGGGAGGAGGTCATCAAGATCGAGCGCAATGGAGAGCTCTTGTTGCCTCCCTATGCCCCTAAGTGGGGTCTTAAGGGAGTTTGGATTGGATTGGAATCTTCTTCAGCTCTTTGGTATTTTTTTTTATTTAGACTTTACAGGCGAGTCTTCTGTGAGTTAGACTCAAAGCTCCACTCCACCTTTTCGGTAGTCACCATAGGATCTATCTTCCATTGGGTTGTCAGTGCAATAGTGTCTGAATGCGTTTTTGTCGTGCATACATGGAGATTCTTTCTTTGACTATCATTTACCTAGCGTATTTCCCTGATCCTCAAGATTCTTACCAAATCCCTAACAGTGTTATTAAAAATCTTAGTATAAAGTTATACAATGGTTTATACCATGGTCTAAGAAAAGTGTTATTGATAATCCAGGTATCGTTTGATAATGGAGACGGTAGTCTCCGAAAACCGGTTCATGTTTGAACAATAAATTTTGTGAAGACTCTTTCATTTTTATTTTTTAATCCAAGTATACCACAGATCTTTGGTATAAACCATGGAATAAGCTTATAACATCCACGTTATAACACGTTTTTAGAGATTATAATATCAGGTTTAGTAATTCTATGGTTTATACCGGAAATAAGGTGTTTTTATTATCACTGTTAGAGTTTTGCCGTTTTTTTCGCAGTTTTCATTTCTGAAATTAGAATGAACCAATTATTTAGGTCGGTGTTACTAAATATTTTGAAACAAAGCAAAATATGTCGAACAAAAGGCGTTAGAAAGTTATTCGCTTCTACGCAACTAAGTTGCTATAATTATTTGTTTGTTTGTCCTATAAATCAGTTATACCGCCTCACTTTTACTTTACCACATTGATAACTATGGACAATTATTTGACATTTCTTTTTTCCCGGAAAATATTTGTCTAGGTAAATTATTTTCCACACATTTTGATTGGCATTTAAACCGTGGTGTGTTTCAAAGAGTTACGGAAAAACCTAACGAAACATTTATTTTATGATGGCTACTTTAGTTCACGTGATCGATTAGAAAAAAGCATCGATTTCTAAGAAGAGCTGAAAATAAAAAGTTGGCAACACTAAGCGTAGTGTAATAATAGAGGTCTGCGTGATATTATGAGGTAGGTACGTGTATAGTAGGTACAATAAACACCTTCGTAGACGTATGCTCAACTTTCACACTTGCAATAAACTATTGAGAACTTTCCATTCAGATTGTAACGGAAGTAATCACATACACTACCACTATTGGAGGATTATTCTTAAGGAATTACAGATGCACATTTTACATTGTAAGTAAAATGAACACAACCAATGTTATAGGTTTTCATACTCCGTTAAAGTTGAACTATGCATATAAACTTCCAAAAAGGGTCAACAAGGTTGAAAAAAATATATTGATTGATGTCGAATAATTTGAAAGAATGTTTAAGGTTTCTGATAGTCTATCCTATAGTGTTGTCGGAATTTTCGTAGAAAACATTCTAACCCCACAAGCGCATATTTTTTGTCTGTAAGACGATACTTCTTGTTGCTATGACAATAGTAGTGTCCACGATAAAAAACAATTAATAACTTTTATTGAATAAACAAATAAGTACCTACACATTATAATAATATCCAATTCAAATCCAAACTCCCTTTAGACCCCACTTAGGGGCATAGGGAGGCAACAAGAGCTCTCTATTGCGCTTGATCTTGCGCAACGTTAATGACCTCCTCCCATACCATGTCCAGATTCCTCAGCTCTGATTCGAAGGAGCGGAACACAGTATGCGAGGGTCTTCCTCGTTATCGGGACCCTGATGGGAGGAAGAACAGCATCCAGCAGGAGGAAGAATTCGGTATCCTTAACACATGTCCCAGCCAAGTCCATCTCCACATAATAGTAGAGGTGATGGGCTCACGCTGGGTGCGCCGGCGTATAGCGTCGTTCGTGATGCGGTGGTACCATCTTATACCCAAAATTCTCCTGAGATACTTCGTTTCGAATGCAGATACTTTTTGTGCCTGGGCCAGAGTCAGGTGCCAGGACTCACACCCATACAGGAGAATGGGCAACACACGCATCAAAGAGTTTACATTTCGTCTCGACACTAAACGCCGACGCCTAACAACAATAAAAATATAATAAAATTAAATCTATAAGTACACGAAAACCGTGCAACAAATGAACGGAACCCGTTAAGTCATTGAGATGACTTGTTAACAATGACAACATAATATTATTATAGTTAACCCAAAACAATCTAAAAAAAATAAAATGATCTCAATTTGACCTCTGGAGGCCGAAATCACCATCCGTCAACGCATGCAAGTCGAAGTCTTTTTTTGAATTCGTTTTATGGGGTACCTACTCGTTTATTAGAATATCGATTTTTTGTGCCATCCCATTCCGCTGGTGTGTCCAATGTCCATCCATCCTCATTCATGAAGGTAGTAAATGAAATTCATCTATATACTTTTTTCTGAAACTCTTTTTACTTCAAGACTAGATATTGTGTATTTATGTTGATATAAACATACTTCTTAGATTATGCATATTTTAGACAGAACTATATACCCACATAAATTTTAAGCATCCTGAACTGAAAACACATACGCTACTGACTGACACGTTATTTAAACAAACTATGAAAATGTTGTTTGACAAATAACATGACGTTATGAATTATTATTTTCAAAAGGTTTTAAATTATATATTTTCGATATTTGCTCAATTATAATAAAATATAGTTTTATGAAAACATAAATAATATTGAAATGATTCGTATTTATTTTGACGAAATGTAAAAATAATACGAACGATAGTAGGTATAGGTATGTTTTTTTTTAATTTACGTTCAAAATAATATAAATTAAGGAAACAATATTTCAATATATTTATTTGAATGGTAATTGTTTTCTATATTACCTAATGATAGAAACAATGCAATTTTACCTGCGTTGTGTTTATTCATTATCGGTAACTATCATAATGCTTACGCAATGACAATCGAAAAAATATCAAATATTTTTGTTTGTGGAAGCTAGTGGCTGCATCGAATTTTCTTAATGGGTTTGAATTAATGTATATTTATGAATGTAGGTACCTTGATAGAGGTTTCTTTTACAGCCTGTTCCCACTTGTAGTGTGTCGGGTCAGATTTTTATACAAGTGATCTGGTGGCAATTCTTTTTGTATGGAGCTGTTTTGCACTAACACGCATCCGATCGTTCATAGGTAATGGTGAATTGATCCAAGCAAAATATTCTGCCATCAGAGTGCTCGAATAAAAATCGCACCCGACACACGGCAAGTGGGAACAGGCTGTAATGCGGATGTACAAAAAAAAATATTTGAAATGGTGCAACTTATAATTCCTTGTACAACCTCATAATAGAATCCCTATAGAGCTTCCAATGCATTTACTTATATGCGAGGCAATATTTTAATGATGTAAGTAAACAAAATGCGATAAAGATTTGTTTTTTAGTGAAAAGGGTGTCAATTGGCCACTGTGCACTGTGCAGTTCTGTGATCCAACGGCAAACCGGGGCAGGCTATTTAAACACAACACACTTAAGAATGACGAAGAGTTGGAATAAAAAAAATATAGGTACCTATAGAGAATTTGTGTTGGACAAAGGTTATTGGAGGAGATATTTTCAATCAGGTAGAATGTGTTTGGGGGTTAAAAATACCCTAGGTAGCTCTTTCTAACACATATATTTAACGGGAACAATCGTACCATCAAAATGTTTCAATCGTGTTCAAAGCCTTTTCTTATAAACTCTTTAGGGATGATGTTCGTGTTAAAAAAGGGAAACAAAGGGGGAGGTACCGATGTAGGTGTAAAGCCTACTGATGTATTATTATTATTAATATAAAAATCTGCTTTTAGCGTAGACGGCTTCTATATAGATTTGCCGAATTCGAAATTACTTATGTTACATTCGAGAATTTCCATAATATTCCAAACTCTTTCGGTATTATTTTTTATATACTTACTTTTAACGAAAAAAGTAAATAGTTAAAGAAAATTCCAGAATTTTTCTCACGTAAATTGCGTACAGTTTTTTTTTTTATCAAACCTCCAATGGTAGGTAATGCGTAGCTTTCTTTACTTCATTTTTATTATATAATGCGCCTTTGTATGTACACATCTACCCCTTAGCCAGGTAGGTACCTATATATGCAAGGGGTGAGTCTTTTTCATGACTAAGCTGAAAATTTTCACCTGAAAAGTAAGTAGGTACCTACCTATATTCTAACGTAAGAAAATAAGATTTGAAGGGTTCAAAATCTATTGTTTATTCACATTTTTTTTTTTGGTTTTCTAAAATAAATACTCTTCATCTTTTCAATTCAGACAATTTATTTATATTATTCAATAGATTTGTATTTGTAAAAGTATTGATATTTTGTTGGCTGAATGTATAAGTATTAAGCCTTCACATTTACAACTTGCTTTTGCAATGCTGAAAAATATCTTATCAAGAAGTGTCCAACTCCCAAATGTTTCCTAAATACCTACCCCACAAATCGTCGTAAAATATAATGGGTTGCAGGGTTTGAACATACGAACCTGTAAATTTCTATCTTTACCGGGTTCATTTCCCTTTGTAAACCATACCGACTCCTCTCCAAATCAATCGTAAACGAGTGCAGGGCTTAAAATAAACATTTTCCTCTTACAGGATACAGGCTTTTTTCAGTGTGAAAAATATCGAGATAGTGAATTTATTTTAACTTTTAAACACAATGTGATATAAAAAATTACTGGCCTCATGTAAGTATTGGGTCATCGACTGACATCGGCGCTATGATCGTGCAGCTCTCCACACATTCCTCAATATTTACTTACTGACTTGTCATTCGAAAATATTTAAAATAATCGGCCAATATTCCTTCGATGAACGGCCACCGCTTCGAATACGGATGATCATCACCAAAGTGGGCCCAGTGCCGGCAAAAATAGGCCCTTCACACATTTTATTTTTTTATTTATTTATTGAACATGAGTAGAGAGAGAAATAAATAAATATTTTGTGAACGAATCAAATTCGAAAGACAGAGCAAAGCAATTAATCAAAAGCAAAACAGAACAAATTCAAAATCAATCGGCGAGGCTGAAAAGGTGTAAAGGGCCTTTTCAGCCATGTTTAAATCTAAACAATAAATCTCTTTCATAAAACATAGTGCTTGTGTTGAGAGACATTAATTCGTGTTGGCAGATATTTTTAGCCATCGTGGGCGAAACGAAAAGCGGCCTTAATAATAGTGTGGGTTTTCCTTATGACGAGGAAGCGTATCGTAAGAAAATATTCCCAATATTCCCCTTAAAATAACGCAAGGGCAGATAATAAGTATACGCCGAAGACCCCGGTATGGTTATTACTATACATTACATGCAAGCAAATAAAATGTTTTTGGTCTATCGGAATAACAATCGACAATACAGCGTGCATGGCCCACTCGAGTACCCGCACCCGGGCGTAATAAAGCAAAGACACACGTGCTATTCTTCTTGCCAAGTCGTAAAAATTTCTGTCTGTTTTTGGATGGGGGGAGTGAAAGAAGATATCTACCATGTCGCTAGATGCCGCTCTCTCTCCCTACATTTTACATGCAGATATGTTATATTATTATCTCTCCTGTATTTTATGGCTACCTTTATTTATTACCCACATATACACACACACATTGCAACAACACTCTTTTACCCTTTTGTGTCTTGCAAAGTATTATGAATTTATGCTTTATTATTTTGGGTGATGCCTCTTATTATATATCGTGTTCATCTCTATTTTTGGATGGATGTAAAAGAAAACCCTAAAAGTATTTCATATACAGGGGTGAGGGATGCCGTAACGAGTATAATTTGCACAATGTATTGATGGAAAAAGTCCTGTCTCAAATTTTTATTACATTATATTCTTCCTTAATATGGGTCCATTTCCTCTGTTTTTTCAGATGAATGTACTTCTGAGATATTAATAATATCTAACTAATCAATCTCCGAACTTATACAGAAGAAGTTTATACAATGCCGAGCGTCAAGATCTTATTTAAACATTCTAATCAAATAGCATTATTGTAATATGACTTTTAAAAACTTAAAACATTCTGATGTATAAAAATCATCAAAGATAATTATTATACTGAAAATAACCCAAAATTCTTTTATCATATCAGTTTTATTCATCGAAGTGTTGGCTTGGAGGAAGGTTTTCATCGAAACAATTATAAACACAGTAATATTTTGGATTGACATTGATAATGAACGGCGGGCTAAAAAAATGTTGACATTTCGGCTACGATTTTGTAATTTGACAAAAAGCTGTTTACGTATTCACGTTAAAATGATCTCATATTATCATTCCCATAGCCCTTTGTGGTTTAATATAAAAAAAAATCTAACATGATAAGTATAATAGTCGCGTCAAAGAGTTTATGATAATTGATATTTGTATTTCTTCAATACTTATTGTGAATTTGTTGGCTTATCAGTTTCAGATTTAATTTATTTATTAAGAACAATAAAGACCCCATTTCTAAAGCGTTAAGTCGGATGTGTGAATGTAATTCAAAATTTCTTCACTTAGCCGAAGGCAAATAAATTCCACTCTTTTTTCAACATTTTTTACAAAAATCAAGCTTTTCGAACTGCATTTTAATAAAGCTAAAAGGTGCAGATGAACGAGAAACAGATTGGTTCGGTGAGATAATTAAAGAATACACCAAGCTCGTATATACCTACGTATTGCATTACAAAAGTATAGAAAATGATCATTGCTCTGGCGAGCAGATAGTTGGCAAACAGTTATACACTTCAAGATTAAATAAGTTAACCGGGTACATTTTCACTAGGTGTTTTATTCCATTCCCTTGTTCTCCGAATTAGCACCGGGCGTATGAAAGTATCTTGGACTGCTTCTGAATTGCTAAGCCGAAGATTCTTGGCTTTGCGCCTAAGGTGAAATCTTCTTACGTTGCACACACTCGCTATACAAGCTGGAGTAATAATAAGTAAGCAGAAACTTTGCGGGGACGCGATATGTTTCGTAATAAAGTTTTTAAATAAAAAAAACTTTGGTCTATTTTTCTCTCTCTCCCAAAGAATCTTGGCATATTTTGCAATACTGACTGCTTTTCCGCTAGTTTTTAATCTCGTGAAGAGATTTTGCGGAGTTTTTAGCTTAAGCTGATTATGATATTAAATTTCTCGCTGTGAGAGCTTCTAATAAAAAAAACGCATCATTGTTTCGCAAAAGTATTATCTATTTATGATGAAAATATAAAATATTTTTTTTCGAAAACCTATAATAAATTTTACAAAAAGGTACAACTGAATGAGAGAAAATTATTTCAAGTACCTAACTGAAAAGTATAAGAATTCCAAAAAAAAAATCCAAACTTCACCATAGAGGTTCCCAGTCTTCTTTCGTGGAATATTATTTTTCGTCTGACCGTCAATAAAGATCTACCTACAACAGGATTTGAAGTTTATGCAAAATAAATTGGAAGAATTGAAAGAACGTGTGAGATTTCAACACTCATAACTTTTTTCAGTAAACCTTAGTATAAAAAACTCCAGAACAAAAATTTTCTAAACCAAACTACTGCAGCAAAGTAAACCGGATTTTGCCCAAAGCTTGTCGGCTTAGATACTGCGAGTTTCACAAATGACTTACATTTATATTAATTGTGGTAACTTTCCGAATCCACTGTTGGCACTGAACGAACAGAAATAAAAAGAGCATTAAAATAAAGTTTTTATCTGATCCACGGGTCCATGAAACTCACTCCATCTTAATTCTTCGCCCAGCCTCATTTGAGGGTTTCTTTTCTCTAACTGAGCGTCTTTTCACAACTTTTCAGACACAAATGAAAATTGGTATCAACATTTTTATGGAGGGTTCTCATTACGAGGAATCCCATTAATGTCCCACTAGAAGTCCAGTAATCCTTTAGGTCCTTTTTATGTTTTTTTTTCATTCTTTCTCTTTCTATCTCTATCTTTTCTCTTTCTTTAAATAATAATCGGCTTGAATGAAATTGGTTAGTGACACGTTTCAAGGCCATCACCCTCAGAAGTGAGTTCTTTCCATTCTTTTATTCCCCTATGAACTTTACCTTTATCCTAGGAACGAAATTAGAAATGTCAACCTACAGTTAATTTTATAGTCTTAAGTTTCTGTGGTGCTGCGAAAAAATTCTCGTTTATTGTTAACTAGCTTAATTTCCGATAGGTGTTATCCTGTTTAAACTACGAATTTTCAAAAGATATATTGTTTATTTATCAACATAATTTCGACCGATGATTCTGTTTGAAACGTTCTTTACATTCTGATAATTGCAACAACTATCAAATAATTCACAGCTTTTAATTATTCATACATACAGACGTACCTATACAACCTTGTGTGGGTCTTGGCCTCCTCCAGAAGATTTTTCGATGCTACCCTGTCCTCCGCCATTCTCCGCCAATCGTCCACCCCATCAGTCTGGGGTCTATCTCCGTTCCATCCAGCCATCTCAGTCTGGGTCTTCCAATGCTCCTCCTTCAGCGAGTCTTCTAATTGACAGCTACGTCAATAAAATTTCATAACTAAAAAAGTTTTTTTTGTTAAAAGTCTATGTTAAGTGTTCATACATTTTCGAATGTTCTACGCACTTTTCTTATTTTTTTTTTCTTTCATAAGAACTTTCCCCCTTACAATACATAGCAAATTCGATATCCGGGAATATCTGGTTGTAAATTTGGCTTCAATAACGGACTCCCATGCATTTTTCTACACCAATCAGCTGGTATACTTAAATTTTGTCAGACTCTTAGTGTCTACATTCTTCCTTGGTCCAAAAATGTCATTTTAAAATTATTATTTCCCTAACAAGGTATTTCATAGTAAAATTATAAAAGATGTTAGCCCACACCATGTCATTTCGCTAGGGCTGTGAAATTCTTTTAATCTTTTTTACAAAACGCCACTGTCATTAGCGTAATAACACCACTGCCTCGTCTACAGCTGTTTTACGATAGGCATGTACCTATATGATACATCATCGCCATAACGATTTATGGAGAGTGTCATAAAATATATGAGGTGATTTATCAATCACTTGATAAGGGATGAAAGAAAAAAATCACCGCGGTCGGACTGACCGAGTCGTTATGTACTGCTTATTTGCACGCGAGCCACAGCGACTTACTTAACGGAATTAGGAGTTGATTAATATTGAAAAACAATGTGAAAAAATTTCAACATGCATAATGTCGCTAGGCATATAATAAATTTTGGGTTGATTTTGAGGGAATGCAATATTTGAGAATATACAGATAGGTATCGTTGGAATTCTTTTTCTATAAACGGTACCTTACTCCACCTGCTTTCATTAAATTCCCAGAAAATTTACACACAGCTGGCACATTTTGTTAAAAGTAACCAATTGAAAATTTAGTTTTTTTTTATCGGTTTATTTTATATTTTATTTGTCTTTTTTTTGTTTTTAATCTTTACGTTTTATCAATAATTCAGTTTCTTTGACATATTTCTTATATATGCAAGACCCAAATCACTCGATTCCGAGTGGAGGTCTGTAAAAAAAAAAAAAAAAAAAAACGGTACCTGATATTAACAACCCGAAAAAGTGTCGATACTAGTTCGCGATTGAGTATTCTAGCAGCATGACACGATCAGTCCACATCAAAATCAGGATTAATGGGCTGTAATAGCGGCATTAATCAGCATTTCAATCCCAATGCCGATCCAATTTCAATATTAATAACGAGGTCACACTTTGATTTCGGTTGGTATGCATGAAAATAGTGTCACGTAGGTCTATCTTAAATCCGATACTGCTTTACAAAAAATATAATTTAATAAGGATGTAGGTATACAAGTATTTATAGTATTGACGGTAGACATTGAGATCGGAAATGAGTTTCAAGAGTAACCCCCCCTGTTAGGTACCTCGGAAAAAGATGCCTATGATGATAAGTTACTATGTAGTTGCGATGTAAATTTACGTATTTGTAAAAATCATTTAATTATTCCTCTCTTTAAGCCTTTAAAGGCATTCAATTTATATTATAAAAAGGTATTAATGCAAAAAACTAATACTTAATTCAAATTTGTACTTCGTTCCCAAGCTTACATGCTAATTTAATAATATGATTTCTTCTCCGAATCCCTAAGTTATTGAGGCAATTTTATGTTCTCCATATCACGTGGTTAGCTTTTATAGAGCAAAAATTACTATGTATCGTGATTACCTTGGAGTATTCTGTACAAGTCTGAACTCTCTTAGCATCCGGAGAAGAGTCTCTCACTATGATAATTACACATTCATATTGCTTAAGAAGATTCAGATATGTACATGAGATAATTAATATGAATACACTTTCAGGAAAGCGCGACTTAAGTGCCTGTACCATTACATACGAGTGTCCGGTCAAATATCTATAGCATATTTGGCGAAATACAAGTTTTCGAAACGTTGGCTGTGTGTATTAACTACCTCGGCAGTCTACTGGTATATGCGTGGCCTTCAGATCAAGAGGTTCCAGGCGTGGCGTAAGCTGTCGCAGAAAATTTTCTAGGGGGGTGGGTGAATGTTTTTACACACTTTCTTTATATGCTAACACGACACGGGGCAAGTACTCCCACGTCACCTCTACCTACGGGCGCCCATGGATCCAGGTTCGATTCTCGGTCGGGTCAGAGGATTTCAGTGATTTTTTCACTTGAAATTTTTACCCGGGGTAGGCCTCTCGGATTGATGATAAATAAGATGAAGGTAAGTATATTTTTTCAACGATTCTTGACGTTTATAATTATTATTGTAATCATTCATTCGTCATAAGCTCTACATTCTAAATCATGCTTTGGCTTTCTCAATAGCTGCCTTCCCTCCAAGACTGCTGATCAAGCTCTCCGCCAGTTGGAGATTCCGATCCATCTCACATTATACATCAAATAATCCTGCCAGTGAATCTTCGGCCTTCCTGGTCTTTGTCCTCCCTGCTTGTCTTCTATATCTTCCTTGGTAGGTATATATTTTTAAAAATATTTTGATAAATCGGTATTCAACAAAAAAAGTGTCATATTTTGCATTGACTAAGGATTTTTTGGAGACTAAAGAAAAAAAATGTTCTTCTTGCTACGACTTAAATATTTAACGAAAATTATGAGTAAGAAAAATATTTTGAGTTTGGATGTAAAATACTGAGCTACAGATGAAGTTACCAATTGTTATATAGGATGTTTTCTTCACAATGTCAAACAAAAAAGATTTTTGCTGTGCTAGTTACACGTCATATTATTAGAATAATATTGTGAAGAAAGTAAAAAGAAGGGAAGCAAACATAAGAAAGATATTATTTATTATGTATAAAAACGGAACAAATGTTCAAACAAATTTCCAGCGTTCTGCCTTACTTGATGAAAAAAACATAAAATGGGGAAGCGGAAAGTTTTTTTTGGTAGTGCTATTTTATATAAACTTTTTTTTGTCAATGTGGAAAATATGGAATGCAAAGTTTGTAATAAGCAAAACGCGTCACACTGACACAAGTAATATAGAAAATAAGTTAAGCCTTTATCCAATTCCTGATTTTTTCCTTCATATAAGAAGAAAGAAACTTGATTCATACAACCTTCATCTTAGTTTTTTTTTTAAGTTCATGTATGTAGTTGCAAGATCGTTCTTTGTTTTCAAAGAAACACAGCAACCGAGAAACCAACTGTAAATCACCTAAAAGTTCTTGTAAATGATGCAATTTTTATATCGGTGCTATGTGATATTCCTTAAGTACATTCGGTATGCTTAGCTATATTATCATTGTTGAGATATTGGCGTGTTGAACAAAGAAGGTTATCAGCGAATATGTTAAATATTTTTAGTTTTTTTTATCCCGGTTTCTTTTATAACCATTTTGATTGCTCCTAAGTTGCAATTTAAGTGAAGAATTTCAATAAAGACAGCTTAATTAATTGAAACTATAGGTATTTGACATATTTCTGGTTTTTCGAGCATCCTGTAAGAGGCAGGAAATCGAAAAATCAGATCGGGACCGTAAGGTTGACCACTTCACGTCCATAAATCTCAAATGGTCAGAAAGTCACAGTGAGCATTGGACGCCTTCGAGCGCAATGGAGAGCTCTTGATGCCTCCCTATGCTCCCGAGTGGGGCTTAGGCCCCCGCATTGCTGGTTGGTTTAAGGGTGATTCGCGGCGGGCTTGATTTGTCCGGGGCCGGCTTTTTAGTTTGATTGCTTCGATCGAGCTAGGAGGTCGGTTTCCTCCTCCAGGCTGGCTTGCGGTGTGCGAGGGGCCTTAAAGGGAGAATGTATGTATTTGACATATTATTATTACCATTGCGGGTTTAAATAAAAAGTGAACAATGGATAAATTCTTGTATCCTGTCAACACTTGTTTGACAAGTAAGACTGCACTAACTATGGGCGGGACAAAGATGGAAGTATGCATCTCTAAAAAAAGACAGAGAGGCATAATGTTTTCGCGTGTCGGTTTCCACCCAACCTCTTTCGTCCTCTTTTGCTGTTTCGACGTCGTGGAATAAACATCTTCACACATAACCGGTGTCACTCATTTGCAAACATTACCAAACAAATTTATCAATATCATTACCTATGCAAACAATGCAAATTGAAAGAGGGTTAGGCAGGCACCCTCCTCTATTATTGTCCGAAATTCCTTAGTTAGTAGGACAAAAATGTAATATTATGTAGGATTGATATTTCAATTTTTTTTGTTACAAAATAATATTGAATACCTATTATTAAAATTGACGATACCTACTACTCATAATTTTATGTTCTATTATTTGAAATCAAAACACGATTAAGTTCATATTATTTCAAGTTGAGTCTTAAATAATATAACAACAAATTAGTTCAAGATAACAAAGGTACAAGGCTATAAAGTCCTTGAAATTTCAAATCTTCTGGCAAAGAATAGGTAGCTAGGGTACATTGTAAGGATGGTAAAGGTCTATTAGAAGTTAGTCAGGTGCTGAGTTTATGTAAAGGTGTTGTTTACATTACATCAAATAAAGTTAATATAACTTAATATAAGTGATATTATTATAAGAGGACCCTAAAACAATAGCAAGCAGCAGAGAAAGTGAGTGAACGCACCTCGTGATACCAGCACCCGGTAAAGAGGATGGTTATTCTTATGAATAGGATGGGGTTTGAGATGAGTTCACCAGCGGCGTATTACGGTCCTCCCCGTATGTACGTACTACTACTACTACACAGGGGTGGCTCGGGGCGGATGTGGGAAGAAGTGAAGGGCACGCGCAGGGGCGGGGGAGAGTGCGGCACGCACTGCAGCCTCTCATCCCCTTATCTATACATCTCACTCTCTCCCGTTTCCATATCTCCCTCACACCATAATCTTTCTCATTCCGACAGAGGACTGTTTGCCTCCAACAATTTGTTTGATCCTCTTTCTTTTTTTTGTCCAACTAAATGAAAGTTGTGTTTATACGACCGTTACTTTCAGACATGATTATTGTTCGATGTTTTTAGTATATCTTAAGCTTATTCGATATGTTCGGGCCGTTTTAGGGTTACTCTCAGCTTACACGGAAAACTTTTAGTGTCGTAGGAAATAACAAGATTTTGTTCATTCTGCTTTTATTTATAGTAGGTATAATCCTTGTTAGGAATATTCCCCAAACTTTTAGTAAAAAAATGTGATTGAAGGATCAATAAAACCTACATGCAGTCATGTGTTTTGTATCAGTGTGATGGAAATAAAACTGCTCTCTCTTAAATTAGAAATCCGATAACAAAGAAAACAAATTCACGATAATTATTACTAATTTTAAATCAGGTATCTATATTTATTAAAGTTTCAATTGGATAATAATATTTCTTATAGGTACTTTCCTGTACGTACGTCCCGATTTCATTTAGTTTTTATTTCTATTCAAAAACAGGTTAATATAATAAGCATGAGATATTTATAATATTATTTCATTAATGATGATTTTTTTAAATTATTTAAAAATATTTTAGTACTTTTTACATAGGATCTACAAAGGTATACTTATGCAAGTCTTTTCGCGTATCTTTGTCATCTGACAGTCGGGCACGCTTTCCACATAAGCTGACAATGACCACTCCAGCTTACATAACTTCCATTTTTGTTGACCGCAGTGATTTGTATTGCATCGTAAGCACGACATGATCAGAAATAAATATTTATTCAATTATTTCTAAAAATTTCCTTGAATTTTTGCCTCCATTTGCTACCATACGGAGCCGTTATTTTTATTTTTTTATTAATTTATTTCATTTTCCTCCATAGACCCATTTCAGGCACTCGGGGACGTCATTTTTTCACAATTTTACATGTATTGATAATACAAAGCAAAGTTAAAGAGCAATACAAAAGGTAATAAAAATTTTTTTTTAGGGTTATTACCTATTAGAGGAATTTCTCACTGTTTACCATTTTTGATGCATTTGTCAAGACGATGAAACTATATTCTTTCTTTGTAAGTAGGTAATTTTTTTTTTCGTAGAATAAGAAAAAAGTACATGAAAAAAAAACGTTTTAAGCCTTAGAGAGATAACCCACCGCGGACATAATATTATTATGTAGAGCTTAATGCTTATTATATTTAATATCTTTCAGCGAGGCTTAAAATTTATGTAAGAACTAATTTTGTACGACAAAAAAATGATATAAAATCTGAAGTGTTTCGACGCGGAACCTTTTTCTCTGTACGAACAGACCAAGTAGAAGCGTACACAAGGATTTTTCTAATAACAATGTTATGGTATAGGTACGGGTGGAGATATCCCCGGTCATTAAAAGGAAAAATGATTTTTTCCTCATTTTTCTTAAGTTCCAAACAAATAACACACTTGAAAATATATTTTTTTTCTGGACAAATTAAACATTGAAAATTTTTTCATTTTTTTGATCAAATTTTCTAAAAATGTTGATATAGGTAGGTATTCTTGCTGTTTTTGATTTCCATATTGTTGGCAATAATTCTTTATTATTCATAGAAAAGTATAACACATGCTTATTTTACACAAAATTTACGCACAAACTGCAAAAGTAGTATGAGCTGCAGGATATCGTTTTTTTTTTCAAAATATCTATGTATCAAATCTTATGGATATTGTATTGAAAAAAAATAACTTTAAAAAAAATCTAAAAGAACTTGATATATAGGTACCTAGTTGATAATAATACTGGTCTCTTATAAAAATATCGTAACAAATTCGCGTAAGAAGCAACACCAGTGAATGTAAGCAGCTCTGTTTAATTACTGCCCATTACGTGTATTTTGCATTGCTCCCATGTTTTACCTTGTTCGTGTAATTTTGGTTTAACCCTTAATAAGGCCGCAGGTACCTACCCACGGGAAAAACATGATATTGAAGACATATATAACTGATGGATCAAAAAAGCATTCTGCATTCTTAGTTTTTTCAATTTCTACTTCTTCTTCTTTTAAAAGCATGTGGTCACTATTAGGCCACTGAGTGCCTTATTGCGTAATCAGTGTATAGAAGTGTGGTCACTATATTGCCATTGCCTTAACAGCTATTCACTATTAGTCAACAAATAATTTGGAATATGATCATATAAAACAATCACAATATATTGTAGAACCTACACAATATCTTATTGTTGACCAGTTTTAGGTATGCAATACATCTATTCTCAAGATGATTCAAAATCTAACTCAAAATGAAAAAAAATATATTATATATATTTTTTAATTCACTTTTATTACTAAACAATATGAAAAAAAAACAAACGAAATACAATATATAAAAGAAATATAAAATGGTAATTATACATGTTACTATCAAGCAGTGGCGTAACTAAGGGGGGGCGGGGGGGGCGGTCCGCCCCGGGCGGCACTTTTCAGGGGGCGGCAAAATGAGCCGACAAATAAAAAAAAACTTGGTAAAAAACACAAAACTTAAATAGGTACGAGAATTTGTGAAGGGAAAGTAAATGAGAAAAAAATCGGGTCCCCGAGTTTGTGAAGGGAAAATAACTGAGAAAAAAATCGGGGCCCCGATGCCGTGTCCTTTTTGGGGACAACAGCACTTGGGGATATAATAATAAGAAAAGTGTGGAAAAATCAAAATAGTCCTTGGGAGGAAAAATTATACAAAAATACTTATCTCTGTAGAGGTTTTTACAACTGCCAGGCTAGCATAGATCCATGTGAAAGAATGGAGTTCTTATGAGCAGAGACTTCTTAATAAAGGAAGGATTATTATCTCCCTTTAGATCTTCAGGGTGTCCAGAAGGAGGAGGAGGTACTAAACAACCGAGACAGGTTGTCGTGATATGTCCTTTTGTCCAATAGATAAAACACTGCTATAGATAGTAAGGTAGGTACAGTCACCAGGACTCTTCTAAGTTTTATATATATAGATTTGGGGATCCAAGTCGGATCGCTCCTTTATATAGGTGTAGTGGTTAAGATGATGCAATCTCTACTTATGTGAGCATTCTGTAGGTACTTAGTGGTGGGATAGAAAAATATGGGTGATATCAAATCAAAAGCTAAAGTTATATTACACACAATCAATCAATTTATTCTGGATTTTACGAGACAGGCATTACATTCAAATGGAACATTATTACTGTACAGAATGAAGTGTCAATAAAATTTATATGAAAATAATTGCTTACATGACGTGAATTGGTCGATACGATGGGAAGATTTCAGGTGATGTGTCTGCCCTCTTAACGGATGATAATACGCATGTACGCACTGATTGGATCCGGACGAAAAAGGGTTCCTCTAGATAGATGAAGGTCCTTACACACGTCATCATGAGGTGGAGCCAGATGGACTCAGGTGCAATAGGCATCAGGTACGAGCGGAGATGAGACGGTCATCGGGTTCTAACAGGGTTTGATATCACGGTCAGTGGAATAGGAAAACTACCACTTCGCTGTCCAAGGAAGTAAACGGGCGTCGAAGCTGCTTGTATCGCTATTGAAGATTTTTGGCTGGATTCGAAATGGAACTGGTCACTAGCACACTATAATGTCTAAGTATATTGCTAGATATTATCCTTAGAATCGTCTGAACAATGTTTACTGAAATTCACAAGCGCGGAAGAAAAGGGTTTAAGTCATTGAAAGCTTGAAGTTTAAATTTGCATTTTAACGGTCAACTCGAAAGAGCGGGAATCAGCGCGTCATAACGATTTCAGGATATCACGCCACCACATAAACTGAGAACAAAGATTGTTTGTTTATCTTTAAAACACCATTTCACAGTTCACTAATTCAGTTCTCTTTTGATTATTTCAATTAATTGATTTTTAATTATAAAATTCGAATATAACAGTTAAGAATAATATAGCCGGGACGCTTAGAGCGTGCGCCCGGCCATTATCGACCAAGTCCGAGCGAAAAGTGATTTCATAGAATCAAATTGAATATAGACTCGAGGTCTATGGCGGGAGCAACTATACACGGGAGTAGTGGGAAATAGGCATATTCATAAAAAGGGGCCGCGTATTAAAATGACCGGCGATTGGACATGATAACACCGGGGGCTTTCTTTTCGAGGAGCGGGTTTGTTTACTGACATGTTACCATGAAAACGGGGACGACTATGAAGAAAGGTGTATAGGTAGACATTTAAGCAAACTAAAACCAGCGCAGGAGCAGATATACTATATAGGTAGGTACAATTAAATACTCAACATCGTCGGGTCGTTTAAGAGACACGACATTTCCCCCCTCCTAAATTTAAACTTAGCGTGAGCAAGTTTAACACATAAACATCTCAGTAAGAAAGAAAAGACAATCACGAAGGCATGAAGAGACACATCCCAGAAATCAACCATCGCATCTGAAAGAATACAAACATAAATGCATAACAACATAAGTATGGAATTCACATAAAGAGTTACAAAAAAAAATTTTTTTTTTTTTTTCAAGTCGTCATATGGACGGGCCAATTACTAGTACATTTCCCCTGCTGCGATATATAAACAAACCAAAGGTTATATACCAGATTACAGATGTTAAGGCCACATATGAAATACCACATTATTATCTCTCGAGTGTCAAGGGATACATAATAATTAATGGACACTCAAATTTGCATGTTATGAAAGTATAACCAAAAATTGTTTTACGTTAAACGTGAATTGAACAGTATTAGAGTTAACAATACAAGGGAATAAATGATTTTAATATTATGAAACAGTAAAGAACTTTGCAATTTAAACAAAAAGAAATGAGAAGAAGGTCTGATTCGAAATTAGTTGATCTCTTTAGGGAGACAACGATATTATTCGGCACAGATTTTTATGTAAAAGATAAATATTTGAAATACATAATACATAGGCATGAAAGAAATTGGTTTGAAGACATACATACACATACCTACGCCACTGCGACCTGACTTGAATGATAAGTATTCGCTCATCGCGGAATACGACACTGGTCAAATCACATTACAGAGGCCATACAAACATGAATATAATATAGAAAATATAATTAATAACATATCATACACAAATAGCATAATATAGTAATTTAAGGGGCTTGACGCGTGGAAGGTTTGGCTCACGCCTTGCTTCCGAAAATATGGTCAAGACAATTAATACAATAAAAATTGGTTTGGAGTCCTCTTATTTAGATTTACTTCAATGAATACATACAGTCAGTAGACAAAGAAATGTATAGAGGGTTTGTCTCCGGTTGCATTCCTAATTTACAACCAACTGTTCGCGCAAGGCGCAATTAGATACAATGCGTCAATATTACAATTTTTTATATTTAAACACAAGGGGATAAGAGCTGAATTGAACTTGGCGGATAATAGAAAAGAAGTAATGACGCAATTCAATACAGTCATTTAGCAGTACATACATTGAGAATCATGTGAATTTAGGGATGCCAAAGAAAATTAATTATTGAGTACAGAAGATTAAGTACATTTGATCGCTGGGACCTGACTCGAGTTTAGTGCAAACTGCTATTGCAGAAGACGACAATTTCGGGTCAGATCACAGAGAAGACACGACAAAAATATTAGAACATTTTTACAATATATAATTATCATTAAACTATAAGGTACATAACATTAATTTATATGCTCGGCTCAAAGGAAGCACGGTTCACGTGATTTCCGATATTACAGCCAAGACAAATAAGCAATAGAGAAAATTCAGGTTTGGAAGCCTCATATAGATACATTTAACATGAACATCCAGTATGATACATGTTGAGACGTATAGAGGTACATCCAGATTATATACATAGGTATAATCTCAGCAGAGCGCAAAGCGCAATATTTTAGTGCGCACTATTTAATATAAAAGGACAGGGTACCAAAATTAATACATATAACAATTTGACTCTAAAGTACAATAGTTCAGTGACAGATAACATAATGTAATCGAAAATTCCTGAACAATTCTACACAAAATTTTTTAAGTATGGGGACATCTCAAGATATGCCAGTGGAGCAATCCTAGCATTAAACGGAGTTGCTTCAGCAGACATGAGAGATCTTATGTCCCGATTCTGTCCCAGCAGAATCGTAATCACGCATAACGTGTATGGTTCCGTTTGAATAGGTTAATATTCAAACAGTACCCAGGCTTCACTAGCCTACATGACAACTTGTCATCGACCAAGCACAACGCTGGTCCGTGGAAAAGCTTTCCACCGTACAACCTTGGTGATCAGCCAAGCCTTGTACAAACATAAATAAATATACAACGGTACCCTTTTACAATTATACATAGAACATAATTAAAATACATAACATGGACTTTAGGTGGTCCCATGTCAGAATACAACATACATAGAAGGCAAGGTATCACATGGACTCCTTACGGTCCCAATATACCTATATAGTTATATTGAACATATAACAGAACACATATATAACTAAATGGCCAATTTATATTATTATTCTTATCTCAATAATATCTTGCTTATGTCTAATCTATAATTACTAAACATATTTACATCATCTTATTTTTCTAAGTTACCAAATTTATACATATACTTATAAGTATTTTTTATTTTTAATTTTATATATATTTTTTTTTTGTTTTTTCATAGAATTACTGGCAGTCAAACAATATCCAGTACTTAGTTACAATTTAAAACATAAAAGACTAGCTCATTTTTATCTCAGACCAATAATTTAAATGTGGGTCATTCTCACGCAAGTACATAACAGGGAATGTCTAAAATTCCTACAAATATGACAATACATAACAATGAAGCAAGTGTATATAAATATACCACCAGTACATGCAGACAACAGTAAGTCATACACAGAAATTCTCAACATTTTCTGAAAAAGCAATACGCATACTTTTAAAAACTTACGTGAGTTATTTTATCAAATCTTTTATCTTCTTTTTTGGACTATACAGTTCTTTAAGCAAAACGGTCTGCTTAGTTTTCAAAATCAGTTACATCTCAAAGGGAACAAAATTAGGTGCCACCCAAATTCTACATTAATTATACTTAAAAGGTTCTTATTTCTATACTCGTTGGTCATGTCTAGAATTTGGGAAGAAAACATCGACCAAGAAAACATATTGATACAATTTTACAACTACACTCTTAAGTAAAGTAAATTATTCTACAATTATAGTCAAGGTTTATATAATGGATAAGAGAACGTGAGTAACCATCACTCAGTTTGTTAAAACAAACAAAATTGACAAATCAAAACAAACAATTTAAATCCAATTTCGAAAATCGTACGACTCATAATCATTCATACTTTTTTATTATAACACATACAACGGGTACCCTCATACATTCATCAGACATTTATCACAAGATTTCTCAAACATAAGTTCCTAACATCATGATAAGTCGACGATAGACAAAACAATATATACTCGAGCTAATCTATAAAAACGGATGGTGAAACACTGATTCTCTCGTCCCTTACACAACAATTTAATTCGTAATTTAAAAAAACTATTATATCTAACTATAATATAAGGTTGGCAGTGATGCTATCACATAGACACTCTCAGTTTTTTCAAAATTATGTACACCGATAGACGTTTCATTATGTGACGAGAGCTCTATACAGTATTATTATTAGCAAATTATCAATCGTATAACTGAGAATGAAAATGAAATCAATCTAAGAGAAAGAATTGAATAAACGAAAAATTCGGCACACGAACTACCTGTAGCTGTATAATTTCTAAGTATGTAGGTATGTAGTGACCTCGCCTCGCGAACAATACAAATATATCTATACTCTATAGTAGACCGGATACTAGGTAGGCATATATAACATTTCAACATCGCGCGCTCACGGTACATGCAAATCTATGTGGGTAGATCTCGGCCAACGTTCTCTGTGCAGGTTTATTCCTGTACAAGGGGTAAAATATAGCTAACCGACGCGTCACACACACACACTCACAAATATATACTTGTATCGGAGAAATAATCATGACGCGAAGCATAGGTAGGTACATATCTCTGTTTCCTGTGCAAGTCTCAAGGTGAACAATGACCGTTGCCGGTTATTTCACAATACACACACACACATACAAAACATCCGCTCTCCCAGTCAGGTTCAAACATGCAGCTTCTAGAAATTTGGCGACACGTGCAACAGAATACTAGCGGAACGCTGTGAACGTTCACGATGACAAGAGAGAAAATTTTTGTTACAATTATTTTTTCAATATTGGTTCTAAATAATTATACAATTTTATTTACTATGTTCCACCATATTACCTACAATGATTTACAACTTTAAATCACCAAATCTCCATCCACCTTATACCTCAGATCTCATCATATACCAGTTCACCATTTGAAGAATAATAGAATTTATTTACCTATCTATTGCAATGGATGTGGACAATACTGGACAAAAGTGGGCAAGGAATTTCAAACGGAAACTTTTAATTGAAAGGGTGCCATGAATGCTGTGGCATCCGTGAAACAATATCGAGCTCCACAGATTGGCTGCGACAAAAATCGAGCTCCACATTGGCTCGCCATAAATCGAGCCCCTCAGCTTGAGTGCCATAAAGGTGTTCATTAACAAATCGTGCCCCACGTTGGGCGCCATAAATGCCGTGTCCTTTTTGGGGACAACAGCACTTGGGGATATAATAATAAGAAAAGTGTGGAAAAATCAAAATAGTCCTTGGGAGGAAAAATTATACAAAAATACTTATCTCTGTAGAGGTTTTTACAACTGCCAGGCTAGCATAGATCCATGTGAAAGAATGGAGTTCTTATGAGCAGAGACTTCTTAATAAAGGAAGGATTATTATCTCCCTTTAGATCTTCAGGGTGTCCAGAAGGAGGAGGAGGTACTAAACAACCGAGACAGGTTGTCGTGATATGTCCTTTTGTCCAATAGATAAAACACTGCTATAGATAGTAAGGTAGGTACAGTCACCAGGACTCTTCTAAGTTTTATATATATAGATTTGGGGATCCAAGTCGGATCGCTCCTTTATATAGGTGTAGTGGTTAAGATGATGCAATCTCTACTTATGTGAGCATTCTGTAGGTACTTAGTGGTGGGATAGAAAAATATGGGTGATATCAAATCAAAAGCTAAAGTTATATTACACACAATCAATCAATTTATTCTGGATTTTACGAGACAGGCATTACATTCAAATGGAACATTATTACTGTACAGAATGAAGTGTCAATAAAATTTATATGAAAATAATTGCTTACATGACGTGAATTGGTCGATACGATGGGAAGATTTCAGGTGATGTGTCTGCCCTCTTAACGGATGATAATACGCATGTACGCACTGATTGGATCCGGACGAAAAAGGGTTCCTCTAGATAGATGAAGGTCCTTACACACGTCATCATGAGGTGGAGCCAGATGGACTCAGGTGCAATAGGCATCAGGTACGAGCGGAGATGAGACGGTCATCGGGTTCTAACAGGGTTTGATATCACGGTCAGTGGAATAGGAAAACTACCACTTCGCTGTCCAAGGAAGTAAACGGGCGTCGAAGCTGCTTGTATCGCTATTGAAGATTTTTGGCTGGATTCGAAATGGAACTGGTCACTAGCACACTATAATGTCTAAGTATATTGCTAGATATTATCCTTAGAATCGTCTGAACAATGTTTACTGAAATTCACAAGCGCGGAAGAAAAGGGTTTAAGTCATTGAAAGCTTGAAGTTTAAATTTGCATTTTAACGGTCAACTCGAAAGAGCGGGAATCAGCGCGTCATAACGATTTCAGGATATCACGCCACCACATAAACTGAGAACAAAGATTGTTTGTTTATCTTTAAAACACCATTTCACAGTTCACTAATTCAGTTCTCTTTTGATTATTTCAATTAATTGATTTTTAATTATAAAATTCGAATATAACAGTTAAGAATAATATAGCCGGGACGCTTAGAGCGTGCGCCCGGCCATTATCGACCAAGTCCGAGCGAAAAGTGATTTCATAGAATCAAATTGAATATAGACTCGAGGTCTATGGCGGGAGCAACTATACACGGGAGTAGTGGGAAATAGGCATATTCATAAAAAGGGGCCGCGTATTAAAATGACCGGCGATTGGACATGATAACACCGGGGGCTTTCTTTTCGAGGAGCGGGTTTGTTTACTGACATGTTACCATGAAAACGGGGACGACTATGAAGAAAGGTGTATAGGTAGACATTTAAGCAAACTAAAACCAGCGCAGGAGCAGATATACTATATAGGTAGGTACAATTAAATACTCAACATCGTCGGGTCGTTTAAGAGACACGACACCGAGTTTGTGAAGGGAAAATATATGAGAAAAAAAATTCTTAAAATTGATAAAATAAAGTTTTTTTTCCTTTTAACCTGTCTCAGCGTAAGCTAGCTAGTAGTTTTTTCCATTTATATACGGGGGTGGGGCGCCAAACTTTATTAGATTGGGGGGGGGGGGGGGGGGCGCCAAACTTTATTAGATAGGGGGGGGGCGCCAAATGTTTATCCCGCCCCGGGCGGCGAAAACCCACGTTACGCCACTGCTATCAAGATAAAAAGCATTTTAAAAATTATTGAAAATAAAAGAGAAACTACACCAATTCATGATTTTCAGCATGAAAATTCTCAAAATCCAACCAATCCAAAATCTCTTGAAAACGTGTTTCGTCCAACCGTGGATCAATTGCTTGAATTGAGCTTTTAAGGAATATTGCTTGTAAAAAACAAAAAAAATATGATCGATAATAATGAGTTAATGATGATTTTGTACGTACAATCAACTGAAACCTAATTTCCTTCAACTCTTTTTTGCTTGGCATTTATTTAACCAGTTTAATTTTTATATCATTTCCCTCCTGCATTTTGAGTTGCCAAGATTCAACCTTGTGTTCTTAGTTACTTTTCGTTTGGCATCCAAACTATGTTTACCTTCTCGTAAGGGGCTGCGTCCCATTCTCGTCCATAGTCTTGACTCGAGCGCCATCATTAAGTCCAACGCCTCAACCCAGGGTAAAATAAAAGAAAAAATAATCGTTAAATTCTGTTTAGTATGGGAAACGGCTACCGAACTCGTCAAATCGACGAAGTCTAAATACATTGTTGATGATTAATTACTATTATTTTATTAAATGAACTTTCACTATGTGAATACACAAACCTTACAAAAAGTAAATACATTGTGTTGACAATAAAGGACCAGTTCACGTTCTAGGCTTTCTCATTTCATGTATTTCGCTTTTTCCAATTGCTTGATTCGTGTATCCGACAAATAAAAGCCATTAAACAAATTTAATATTCAGCGCAATTACGTACTAGTAACGTAATACGGTGTGGGCCTGTACCCGATGTTACAATATAGATTCCGTGTATATTCTAATGATTTCCTGTTTCATAATAATTGAAGTAGGAAATGAATATTACACAGAAACAGTTTCACACAGAGGAACGGTAATAATGATGTTCCTTTGGAATATTCTTGAAATTGAATCGCTTAACGTTACATGATTCCTAATGGGCAGATAAAATTTCTATAAGATTACTCTGCCTTTGTATACGAACCCGATATTAATATCATTATTAGGTACCTGCGATTGTGTCTATTATCGTTTCGACACGATTGTTTGAAGCAGCTTTGTGTTTTATTTTGGGTGTGCAATACTTTAACAAAGGCAATTTTTACGCTCCAAGAGTTAGCTCATTTGTTGATTATCATTTTTCATCATTTATTCCTACCATTTGCGGTATGAAAGCAAGTTGATTATTCAAGATTTTATAAACAAGTGTACCTACAAGATTATCATGCGTCTGACAATTGTGTACTATTATTTGAGGAACAAACAAATTATCTTACATATTTCAGTCGAAATTTTTATATAAAAATAGATTTTTTATAAGTCTCATTTATGCAAAATCTTGTATCGTAAATTCAGCGTTATCTCATGACAATTATGTTCATATATATAAAAAAAACGGGTTTTAAGGTGTTAACCAGTAAGAGATGTACATTTTAGAGGTAAAGTTTGTTAATTTGGTCTAAAAAATCACAACACCATTGTGTAATAAAGTTTTCAGTCATTGCTATGCTTATATGGGTACCTACCGCTTTATATTTAAAAAAAATACTTCAATTATCTAGTTGTAATCAATTGAAAATTAATTTTAAAAGAGTCAGATGTACATATTTGTGTTAATTTAGCGTGAGCACAGATTTATTTTTCTAAAGAGGAAATATCATCAGCAAAATTATGTATCCTTAAAATTACCCAGTATAAACAGTGTTATACATAAAAAACTCCTAGGTATACGCAAAAAAAGTATCCATATTATTATTTCCTTTATCGTTTTTTTTTTCATCTGCCTTTGCGTTTCAGAATCTTTAAGATATCACAAGCCTACGTGTACTTATTCAAATATACGTTCATCATAACGTTTATTTTGTTATGTAACAATACACCGAAATCATTGGATGATAAGACTGGGATTATGGCGATGAGATGGAAGATGTCATTCTTAGGAGTAATATCTTGTCTTTTAGAGGAGGTATTAGAGAGAACTGATGCAATAAAATAAAGATAATCATAAACATTTATGGAAATATACAACAAGGATACAAAATAATGTACCTACCGCCTTAATGGCGAAATCGTTCGCTTCAATGCGAAATGTATGAATACACTTATTTCATATATCTAAGGATGTCTTTGCAGTGTTTCATATACTTAATGTTATGTTTTAGGTACACATTTAACAGATTGTATTATGTAACAATTCGAATGAATAAAACGAAAAATATTGATTCTGAAAAATAACTAGGTAATCGAAAAAAGAAGTTTTTCAATTGTTTTAAATTATGCAGAAATATTCAATCGAGTAGAAGACTAGATTTATCATAATAATAGTTACCTAATCTTCTCCTTAGTTAAATAGATATTTGAGATGTGGATGTGCAATGTGTGCATCCATATTCCCCTGGTGTGTCATGTAAAAGTAAATTATGTGTTACTTGATAATCAAAATATAGTAAAAGAAAAAAAGTCTAATGCTACAATTACCCAAGCACCAACACCATCACAAGCTCCAAGCCTTCACAAACCCTTGGACGCCGTTTACACGATGGCGTGCGCGTCGGTATTTTCATACATTTGCCGCAAATTCCTTTGATCTGTGTAAAAACCGACGCTTGCTGCAAGCGTTGGCAAGCTCACACAAGGCAAGGCAAACACCCCGTTTACACGTTGGTGTTTGTGGTAGTTTGCCAAACCATGGCATGCGTGTAAGTGCAGCATAAGATAATGAATCGATAGATGACAAAAGTAATAGATTTGAGATATGCAACTCATAATGGCGATGGTTAAAAACAACTCATTTAATATATCAACCACCTTTTCACATCGGCGAATGCCTCCTTTTAATTCTTCTGTTAATTTTAAATGAAAAAAAGATTTTTTGATCTGTCCCATAAGAGAAACCATTCTGTCCATGAACTGATATTTTACTAACTTTGCGAATCAGGATCGTCAGACCAAGAATCTCAAGTGGTTGACCATATTATGTATGTCCCACTTATTTTAATGTTTTTTACCTTGATTCATTTATAACTACCTTTTATTGCTATATTTGATAAAAAAAACATTGCACAATTTTATAAGTTAACTTTCATTTATATTCTTTTCTTGGCTTTTTTCTTATTATTTCCATAATACGTAGGTGCATACATTATGAAAATAATATCTCCTATCATGACTGTGAAATTAAACTAGGTTCTCATAGTTATATCTTTCGAGTACCTATTTCATAGTGTCTATGTATGTATGTTTGAATTATAATAATGCAATAACATTCTGGTTGAGAAAACTAAAATTTTCTTGATGGAATTTTTTGGAGCAAATTCTTTTTAGTTTAATTTTGATGCATTCGAGTAATTATATTCATTTCAACACATTGAGTTCACACGAACACCATATATTTATGAATAATAGTACCTATCGATAATGAACAATTTCATTATTTTTTAAAAACACATTAAAATTTTCTTTCGTGTTTTAAATGGTTGAAACGTCCATTTTTTATTAAGTTAATTGCTAACGGATGGTATGACGTGAAATATTATATCACTTAGCTAAATTAAATCCGTTCAGTGGGATCGTCAAGTCTCAGGAGAACCGATGCGTGATCATTTTAATAGGGGACAGTCGATATAAGCGGATATTCTTTTCTCTTACACACTAATTTGCATAAAATTTCCGAAAAGAATGCAGTAATTTAATTAAGTAAAAACGCGGTGCTCATTAACAATATTACCCGCGTCTCCTTATTCATTAGCTAATCATTTCGAAAAATTAAATTATTTATTCCGACATTAATGAAAATGGACACACAAAAATTTTGCGTATTAGGTATTATTTATTTTGTATTCTTATATTTTTCGAACAAAAAAATAAAAAGAAAATAATAATTAGGTATGTATTCACAATTATTTTATATCGTTTGTACCAGTGGCGTTGCTATACCATTTGGGTCCCGTGGCAAAATTTCGGATGTCCTCCCCCCACCACATAAAAAGTTGTCACAAAGAATTAAGATAAATAAAAATAAAAAGTTGACCCTCCCCCACACAAAGAAAGGCGAAAATAATCAGGGATTTATAATGGATGCGCTCTAAAATTTATCGACATCTTTTTGTTTTGAATGTGTTGAAACCTTAATGATTAGGTAGGTAGTTTGAATTTATGAATTAGGTATGGTACCTATTTAGATGAGTCTTACTATGATTCATTTAAAAAAAATGAGCAGTTGGGAAAAATAAATTGCTAGAAATGATTATTTATGATTTCGCGACCTCTTGGGCCAGGGCCCTCTTGGGTCGAGGGACTGTGACATTTTGCCATCCCTGCCACCCTGCTGTTTCGCCATCCCTCTGTTGTCATGTTTTTACTAAGCAAAAAAATGACTTAAATTTGACTTTTTGAACGTATTTTTTTGCTATTATATGTTCAATTTAAAATTTACCTAAAATTACTTACTAAAAAATACCGAAAGTTATTTCAAGTCATGTAGTTCTCCAAAAAAAAATGACTTTTAAATTTTCATCTTTATAATCGTGGGTGGGCCGAAGACAGGTGTCGTGCCGCACAGGACCGGGATGTATTCTCCAGAGTGACAGTCAACGTCGGAGCGATCTGACACGACACAGAAAGAAGAAGAATATGTTTATTTATCTACAAAAAGACTTGGATCTACTTATCGCCCATTATTATTCTTTTTGTACTTAACTGTGCATGGGAATTCATGAGCAGCCGCGTCATGTACTCCGTGCTTGGAGCGACTTTGAATTTTATATCCCTGCCTAGTATTTGATTCTGAATTGATTTTGTTTTGTATTTAGATACTCGTATAAACTGTGGTATTTGCCTAGTGTTTGATTCTAAATTGATCATGTTTTGTATTTAAATGCTCGTATAAATTGTAAATATAGGTTATTGCATCCACCTATATGATCCAAGCATCTTCCATGAACCGTATGAAACATCGATGACTGTAATCATCGATGTGCACGCTTAACTCTCTACTTTATTACTGTGAATGAATGCTATAATAGTGTGTATGTGTGGATGTACTGGCGGCGCTGCGCCTGCACTGGGTACCTACCCGTGTCCAGTGTGCGCGGTGTCGTTTTGTTCGGTCATTGCGCACTGTATACTGTATTGTCCGCTGTGTAATGTAATTATTATTGTTTTGATGTTTTTTTGTAATTGATTTTGTGTCTATCTCTCATTGCTCAGCGCAAAGGGTTTTTACCTGTTATGCTGAGTGATGATTTTTTTGACTGAATAAAATAAAATAAAATAAAATAAAATTATAAAAACAATAATTTCTGAAAAATCTTCACAGAGTTTATTTTTGTATAAATTTTGAAAAAAAAATATACCTATAGTCACGTTTGTATAATGTTTCGTTGTCGTCGAGAAAAATCTATTGTATGTGTGTACTGTGTAGGTAGGTAGGTACATTATTTTGTGAATGCAGAACATCCCTCTTCATAACGTGTAATTTCACGGGAAAATCTGTATAGAAAGATGGAGATAACACCAACATACTACGTTAGAGCACATCTAATCTTACTCAACCCACCTGCTGTGATGGCTGACTTTCTTTTCAAATCTGATAACATCGCGATAGTCTGTACACGGGCGTGTATGGAAGCTCTGCATAATATCCTTATACAAATGCGCATGAAATTCACATAGAGTGAGCCTAACGATTGTCAGTGACAGTTAAGTGATCTTAAGAACGTTTTGACAGGTAGAAAGGAACGTTTCGACGTACCTACGTTTATTTTTTTTACGCTCTTGTAGATATTATTTTTATTTTTAAATTGGGTCTAGGATAATTCATCGCGACCAATTCATCGTCAGTACAATTCATCGCGATTACAATAATTGTCAAATTGTTTATGACCTAAAAATAAGGTAAGGCTTGAGTTTAGTCACTGCTATAAATTAAAGATGGCGGTGATTTCGACATACGCTGGAGTATTACCGTGTTATCACTCGGGGAGGTATCCAAGCAGGTTTGGGGGGTCGTAGTTAGTCCTCCAAACCCCCCTTTTTAACTACGTTCCAACCGAACCTATAGAACCTATTCAAATCGTATATAAAATAACCTCGAAATCATTAGGAGTGATTAAACTGAAGTTTTACCAAAACTGCGACGAGTGTTCGCGATGAATTTACCGGCTACCCTTTATGTAAGCTATTTTTCAGTTTCGCATCTAATGTTGGAAAGAATACATTATGTAATAACACATTTTGATGTGTGTTTTCATAACCATTTTTTTTTTTGTAAAATAGATCGTTTTGATAAGTTTAGCGTATAGTGAAATAATTCTATAAATCATTTGTTTGGTAGTTGGTGCGATTTACAGAATGCGGATAGAAAATATTATATGGTTAAAAAAACAGATGCATCGGTCAGAATTACATTGGTTATAAGGTGTATTCATTAATCAAATTTGAATTTAATATACATATTTGCGAACATAGGACAACATCTGTCGGGGTAGCTAGTTTCAAATAATATGTAAAGTAAACCTCATTACTTGATAAGTTCGTCTACCTTAAAACCACACAAAATCGTTTATTTTGAAGTGCTCCGATTTCCATGTGAATGTGGGAGAGAGACGGATGTATTTTATAAGAAGAGATAGAAATAATAATATTGTGTAAGTTTGAATGCAAAGAGGAAAAGTTTTTATTTCCGGGGAAGTCGTGTTTTAATTGTACCCTCCTTACGTAATACACGAACCGTTCACAATATTAAGAGTAGGTAGGTATTACTTTCACCTGTGTAAGTTTTTTTAAAGGTGTATAAAGATATCCACATCAAAGCTCTAAAACAAAAAAGTATTTAATGGTCGTCTGGAATGAATTTCCCTAGGGAAGGATATAAATATATATAAATTCTTTTTTTTATATTCTACTTGAGTTGTGAGGTTCTTTCACCGTTTTTTTATTTTATTCTTATAGTCGGGGCGAGGTAGCAATTAAATTAATTGAAATCTCTTTACAACCTCAGATATTCTGTATACGTATAGAGGGTTGGGTTTTATTTTATTGTATGGCCCTTTTCCAAACACCATATAATATAAGATAAGTCAGTTCCTAAATATTATTTCTTTTTATTAATCAGTTAATAAGTACCTACCTGTCATAGATATAATTCTCACATTTTCTAAGAATATTTTTTCACATGGAAAACTTTATACAAATAAATACAGGGTTACAGGAAAAGTCGTACGGAACATTAAAGGACGTTATTATTTAGGTAAATTAACCCTCTAGTACCTTAACTGTTATTTGGTCAATGTTTTGCCTATTTAATAGCAGTATTTAATAGACGTAAAAGTTTTTAAAATTATCTGCAGAACAATTTCCATAATTTAAAAAAAAAAGCGCTTCAAATTTAAAAACACTTGGTTGAAATTCTTTAATCCTAACCTTTGTAGGTTCAGTTTTTTTAATCATTTTTATTAATTGACATGTCTTCTCACTAGATACATAAAAAAACTGGACCCAAGGACCTCTAATCCGAAGAAATCGATTAAAAGGCAAAAAAGAAAGGATTTTTTTTTAAAGTCCAATATCTCCATAACGGTTAAGTTTCGGACACCATATTATAGAATCAAATCCATCAGAAATGACCTAAATAATAACGTCCTTTAATATTCCGTACGACTTTTCCTGTAACCCTGTATATAGAAGTAATAATAAGTAACAAATAAATATTGATCAACAGTGATCTAAAATCAAAACTCTTTAAAAAAAGAAATGCTTCTTAAGATTTTTGAATCAAACATTTTACCTAAATGATAATGAAGTCTGACTGTCCAAAGAACCGACTACGAGGCGAATAAAAAGTACCTACTTATTCTATTTTTATTCAAATTGTTAAACTGTCTTTTTCATTTAGAGTCAGTTAGCTTATAACTAAAACATCGCATCTTAAATAATTTGAAAGTTTAATTCAAGTAGAAAACCTCTAAAAAAATATTTCACCGAGGCGACGTTAGTCCACAAAGGCGGGCGATGAAGCTAGAATAGCGTGAATCTAATTTCGCTAATTACCCAACGCCGCCGAGGCACGTTTTGTACAGGCTAAGTTTAAATTCTATTAGAGGCGTCAAGGATTTATTTGTTGAAAAGATAGTTTGAAATGTACCCACCCACCTATAGTATAACGTAACTATTTACTTGGTTGAACATGGTAATAATATATTCCTGAGTTGACTCTGCATGAGCCTGGAAGACTGCTAAGTAGCTTTATTATAACCATATTAGCCCGAATATAACGCGATATTTTCGACATGCGTTAAATTCGGGGTTAAGCATGAGTACATACATACTACAGTAAGGCTAGGTCCCTATGTTTCCGCATGTTAACATATCTTCCGCAATTTGTTTTGTTTCATTCCGCGGGACGTTAATATTTCAATGAATTAAACTTGTGTTTTTACTTCTAAGTACGTAAATAAAGGCAAACCTACCTGATTGAATTTGAAATTTGTTGAATTAGGTAGGTACCTACATTTTTTCCGTTGAAATTCTATTGAAAATTTCGGAGTACCGTCAAATTCGGGGTCGCGTTATAATCGGGTTAAATAGTATTTTTGAAAGAGGCTTTAACGTAGGATTTATTATTCCTCCCATCTTATTATCATATTAGGTACCTATGTTAACTGAAGGCGAACACTTGTTTATCTAAATATGAGTTTTACTTAGAATGTTCGAATAACCTAATCAAATATCAAATAAACATTCGGGAAATAACAGGCTGTTTCGATAATAATGTTTTTTTTTTTACATTAGAGAGTTCAGAACATTAGGTAAGTCACAGCCGGTTTCATAAAAAGCTTCGAAAGAACACTTTAGTTAAAGTTCCTTTTAAAATTTAAAGACTCCTTTAAGCTGACGCGTTTCATAAAAAATATTCCAGCTAAAATTTGAAATGTCAAAAAATATTTTAAAGTTGGTAGCAGTTGGTAGTGTTACCATGGAAATCTATGGAAAACATAAGTTGTTTACTAATATTTTCGCGGAATTTCTCTTGATCTGTCAATTTCATTTCTCAATAGAGCATCAAAGTGCCGTTGTTTATGTTAATTTATGATTATGGTTTATGTTTAGTAAACGAAATCTGTAAACAATAATATTCTTCACGTTTTGCCATGTTTTCCACCCTATTTTAGTCAATTTTGTCCACAGTGTCACTATATACAAATGTTCATTTATTGTGACAGAGAGAGCGCCACGACATTTTCTATGAACTCCAGTGGTAAAAATTTGAACTCACAAAAGTCGACTTTAACTATTGTATAATAATCAATAACGGTATTTTAGCTTAAAGTCGGTTTTAAATGTCGTTTTGTTGTTATGAAACCCGTTATTTTTTAAAGGGAGTTTACAGTCTCCTTTATTTTTTATGAAACAGGCCGTTAACGATCCATACTTTCACGTAGGTACTTAACTATCGTTTTTATAAAGTAAGATTCTGCTTGATATATATATATCAGTTTTAGACAAAATTTATTCATTAAATTATCCCAGTACAAAACCAATTACTAATTTATTTTTAACGAGTACCTAGTTTAGTAATAAGTACTAGTTTGATTAAAATTTAGAACAAAATATTTTTTTAAATTTCTAAGTCATTGAATTTGTTTTTTGTTATTAAAACTCACCAATAAGAACGATTTTGTTTTAAAATATGTAAAAAAAAAACGTTTCAAGCCTTTTATAACAGAATTTACCAAAAAAAAATTCAATGCCTGAAGAGCCTGATTTTTCGTTCGAATAAAAACTCACTCCAAAACTCAACGGTTTCGAAATATTATTTGCATAATATGAGGGACAAAACAAGTACAAACATTTCTATGCGATACTATACCTACCTGCTTACAAAAAGGTTTACTTTTTTGGGTTTAACGTTTTAAACTTCAAAATAATGTGCATACTTAAATTCAAAAAAAAAAATATTTTCTACAGACGACAGTATAATAAACATCATACATAGGTATGTACCAGTCGCGACATTTTAATCAAGATTTCACTCAAAAAAATTTGCCGTGTCGCAAATTCACATTTTTTGACAAAACGTCAAAAAGCTGTTTTTTTTTTCTATTTGGTACCTCTGTTGCTTCGTGTCGTGCGGGGGTGGTGTAAACAAAGAAATGTCTAAAAGAGATAAGAATTAACACAATACATTTAAGCTGGATAATGTCTTACGTAATAATATAATGTCTAATACTTAAGTATTTTATTTTTTATGCCTCACGTTTTTTTGCAGTCGCACCTTGTGGATTCATTATATTACCCCCTATTCTGGATTTGTTAGAACTAAAATAAGAACGTTCCAAAATTTAAGAATTAAGGTCATATGAATTAAAATTCGTATTCTATAAAGCGATGTGTTCTAAAAACTAAAATGACTTAAATTAGTTCACCATAAACAAAAATATGAATTATAATTGTCTATGGTCTATATCGCGCATGCGCAATTGGTCATGTTTGTTTATTAAAAATAATACGAGTGTCAAAGTAGTGACCAAATGGGTTAGAAGCATCTCAAATTAGCCTTTTTATCAGACCAACTCTTGGATTTCCTTTTGAAATAAATAAGTATAATTATTTTTAGTGCAAATCTCGTGTTTTAATATACGCAAGAGTATTTTATGAAAGTAGTGATTTTGATCTAACCTCCAATTTTCGATTTCGGCATAATGAAACACGCGCAAATAATCAATTTTATGATTTTATTTACCTTAATAAAGATATTTAACACTTTTTTTTAAACTTATTAGGTTAAAATAATACTTTTATTATAAAAATATCATCAGATATATTTTAAGTCGCATACAATTAGGTGTGAACTAAAATTAAGAACGTTTTGACATAAGAACGCACTAAAATTGACTTAAATAGTGTTGTAGAATGCCAAAATGAACTAATTTCAATATTAGTCATATTAAGAACGCTCTTAATTTTTATAGAATACCGATGTGCACTTAATAAAATTGGAACGTTCTTATTTTAGTTAGTGCGCACTTAAATTGAAACAGAATCGGGCGTAATAACTATGAAAAAAATTTACCTCAAGGTAAAATTACCAAATATGTATTACCTGCCCGCCGTGCTTCGAACTAACCCATACTTTAAAAAAATTCAAGAGATGGCGGTATAGTAGGAAATAAGTCACATATGAAACATGTTATGTTATTGTAAAATGTTGTATAGACTCCATTAAAACCAAATTTTACGAATTATTATGGTAAGATGTAGGTAGGTTCTATTTTATGTGACTCACTTGACGACTTAAATGGAGAAGAGATTGACATAATTATTATGTAGCCATATTATGTCTGGGACAAAAAAGTTTAATCTTTTTTTATGAAAGATACCAATTCACAATCCTATCAGTTCTTTTCTTCTTCTTCTTCTTATGGTCGCTCACAAGCTGACCTCCAGAGACCGAAGCCATTAGATTGCGTCATCCGTTAGTGCGTGCAAGTCCTGTAGTCCTTCTTTAAATGCGTACATGGGGCACTCGTTTATCAGATGGTCGATTGGTGACTTGGTGAGTCCATCCATCCCCATTTATGTAGATAAGTTTGAAGCGGTGCAGCCTACATCACATCTTACTCTACACCATATATTTCTGAGTTGCGTTGAACCAGGCACTTCTTTTGTCGGGTCAGCTACTATAGGTTCTCTCTAGGTACGCGTCAGTCACATTCATACTACTTGGGTTTCGTTCCTTCAAAGATTAACTGAGGATTTGTAAATATAAGGTGAAGTGGTTGGTGACCCAGCGGTTACAACGTCGGCTTTCGTACTGCGGACTTCGTGGTTCGATCCCAGGTGCCGACCATCTTCCTCTTTCACGACACAAGCTTTCGGTAGCTTACTGTGGAAGAGTCAAGGAGTGTATTTGTGTTCACTTTGAGTGAGCACATATTCATTTATAAAAAAAAAAATTGTAAGATTGAGAACAGTGGAGAGCAATTTTAGCCTGACCATAACTATTATAAGATCTAAGAATGAGGAGTTTATATTTGTATAATATATCTTTCCTTTGTATAATTATAGACACACGGTTTATGATATCAAGACTCTTCGAGGATGAGGACATTTTTTTGTTCTTATGTGCAAACTAAAAATCTAATAGCATTGTGAAGTCCTTTGAATTCTCTATAGAGCTCTAAAAGAGTTAAATTTAAAAAATCATTTAAAAATTTTCCCTAACTTAGACACATTATAAACGATTTGATGAATGCACTTTTGAAAGAAGAAAAGTGCATTCATCAAACCGTTTATAATAGTGAACCCGTAAAAACAGTTTAAGTTTTATAACCGTTTAGCGTTGAAGATTCTTCACCTGTTAGTGAAGTTGTAATGTCTGTGATATCTCACTCAACTAAGCAGTTCCTTAGCTCACAACATAGTTTTTCAATCATTTAAACTTTTTCCTCAATACGTTTTAGTTCTTCCGTCAACAACATTACTTTGAATTTTGATAAAGGGAAATTTTCCTAAGCCATGATTGAAATTCACGTCAGCGAAGCATACAACTTGTAAATTTTGTCGCAACTTTGCTTTGGTTGGTAGCTAGATGGGCGCTATCAACTTCTTTGTGTATTATGTAGAGCTCCGTCGCGAAAATAAACTTTTAAAGTTACCTACACAACTTCTACACAAGCAGGGCAAAAGGGAAGCGTATAAGGCAAAAGGCTTGGGGTGTGGTGGGATTATGATTAACTCAGATAAAACCGGTTTAGGGAAAGGAGCGTGGGTGATAGATATTTGGATAAGGAACTCACAACGAATATTTGCCGTATCGAACAAAGATGGGTGTACGCTTGTTTTAATATGTATAAAGCGGGTATATTATTTTGTATGAGAAGTTCTTCCAACGAACGTCGGAGGTTGTACGTTAAGTTTTTGAATTCGTTATTATTTCACTCGCGTGTGTTTTAAATAATTATTATTACAGAGCTGAGATAATTCCAAGGAACCTCCTCTCCCAAGGACACCCAAGGACGTCGACATTTCATGATGTATTCTAATTTAAATGTCAAGTAAAAATAGCTTGTTAGGAAATGGAGATTCGTGCTGTGTGCTGCGAGGCACCGTGATATTTTGTTAAGATAGGTACTCGTAGATATAATGTAAAAGTTCTGATTTAAAAAATAAGTAATTTTTTTGTTCAATGGTTAAACTCAAAGAAAATTAGCAAACACTAGTGTGAAATGCAGTAATTTTTTTAGCTTATCTTATTGTCATGATTGAAGGGAGGTACGTTTTTACTTAATAAAATCTATATGTGAACTACTATTTTTTTCAAAACATAAGTTCATTTAAACAAAAAATGTTAATAGTATACTATAATTTAACAGGTTTAAAATATATGTAGGTAACTACTTATTTAAATATAACGTTTCTCATTTTATGCTCGATCCATAACTAAAAACAAAACAATGGGCACGTATAATTAAGGTCAAAAACATTGCGCAAGATCGAGCGCAGTGTAGAGCTCTTGAAGCTTCCCTATGTCTCTAAGTGGGAATGGAATAGAGTAGAATATATATACTAAGGGCGCATTTAAACCAAATCAACATAGTGCCTGGACTGGACGCAGAGTATACCTACCTACGTTATATTGGACACCATGAAAACCACAAATAATTATCAATGGGCGATGACTGTTCTTTCTCGTTGTTATTTCCTTTGTGACCATATCAACGATCAAGAAAATATATTATCTAGGTACTCTATCTTTGAGCTCTGGCTCTGTATTCGTTTAGTATAAAAGCACCTTTAAGATACGCAAGTTGCGTTAAAATCTTTATCTTTATTTCATCCCCCATATACCCCTTACGAGGCACTCGGGTTCATTAATATTATTAACAATTTATACATATACCTAATCCACCACAAAATAATACCATAAGCAATAAAACAATGACAAAGCAAACTCAACAAAGGCTATGAAGAATATGGAAATAAATGTCAATGGGGTGTAAAGGGTCTCATTGGCATCTCGTCAATGTGCAAAACTAAGGTCATTTCGTTTCGTGACGAAATGTCAAGATCATTGTCTGTTGATATACATTGTCTCATTTACCAAAACATGATTTTTTTATCATTATAATTACCCATAAGTAGATAATTAAGTTTAGTTGGAACTAAAAATTTTCGTGTATACTGGGGTGATTTTGTTAGGTTGCTCGATAATAAACAGCGTGTCTTAAGGAGAGTTTGGTGAATTCACCAGCACACAGAGCCTCACAGTACAACACCCGGCGTTTTGTTGTTATTTCTCATTCTATGTAACACTTAGTACCCGTTTCGTAGCAAAGTTACGATGTAACTTTTACAAAGTGTTTCGGGGCGTTGCGCTTTGCGCCTTGCTCCTTCCTTTGGTTCGCAATACCCTATCGCTGTACCTTCACCCGCTTATTATAAACACGTCGTTATGTTCACAGAATAGCACGGTGCAGGGATGAAACTTAAAATCCCAAGTTTTAAAAGAAAAAAAATACACAAGAATAGGGTAACACTTCTTCCCTGTCGAATTTTTCTCTTTGTATGTTTTTTACCGCATTGTCTTTTTTTTTCTCAGATAAAAAGAAGAGAACCCTGATAGAATTTCCTATACGAAAAATGTTTTTATTAAATTCTTATAAATTTTTAGTTACCTAACATTTTTATTATTGTTTGTTTGAAAATAATGTCCATCTAAGTAGTAAGGTATTGTGTATTATGAAAGAATGTCATATTATTTAAATTAAAAGAACCGATTACTATGTTGGATTTTCTCGATTCCGATTAAAACATTGGATTTATTATAAGGAGTTTTATGAATTTTTTTCTTCAATTTGATCATTACGAGCTTTTTACTTGATTTTGTTTTCAGGTTACGAATGTTTTTTTTTGCATTTTTTTTTAAATTCATCAATTAATTTAGGTACCTAATTGTATTTGGTATCTATCTTCTTCTTATTTAATATTTCAAACATTTATTTATCATGACTATTTTTGAGAATTCATTTCAAACTTAGATGCATATACTTAATACTGAAAATAAAAACATAATAGTTACCAAATATTTCATACCTTCTACTCGCAAACTCTTATTAGACTATTTTTGAGAATTCATTTCAAGCTTAGATGCAAATAATATTATAATACTGAAAATAAAAACATACATATAAGTTACCTAATGTTTCATACCTCCTACTCGCAAACTCTTGTTTCGATTCACTTGCAGTTTTAAAAATGTTGAAGTTTTAAAAAATGTCAAAATTAAAATAATATGCGTTGTATGAGGTTATGTGTCGCACCTTTCTTTTTCTTGTAATTATACACCGAGAAACACAGCAAGATCAGATATTATTAATGGTTCACTCAAATAATAGTTTCTCAGTTAGGTGGGTAGTTACATACTTACAAGATAACCGAGTAATTAATATGTAGCAATACATCAATGCAAAACTTAAGATTTCGAATGTCTGATGTTGTATGCATGTATGTATAGACGCTGGAGCGGCATTTGTACGAACGTATAGATAGATGGACGAGCTTATACGCTACTGTGTAGGTATATAGTATGTACCCCATTAATTTCCTAGTCGCTGACCACAAGACGCCTTAGCATTTGGCTGCCACATGTTACTGTGGAGCAGAACATGATGGAGGGTGGAAGACGGTGGTGTTTGCGGGAACTGTCGGAGTTTCACGGGGTGGCTGATGTTAAACGGAACTATTATTACAGAAAGTAATCTCTGCTCTGCGCCACTTCACGGACTGTACGGAGTGCCGCGGTGGTCAAAGGCATTACAACTCCCAATAATAATTATTATCCGTGTTGAAAATGTTTCATCGAATCAAAAAGTCACACTGAATAAATAAAGGTTAATTATTAGTCTTAATATCTATACCTAATATAAAAGAAAGTCGGGTTAGTGCGAACACTACATACTACTTATAACTCGAGATCGGCTGAACAGATTTTTATGATGCTTGGTTTATTGGATTCTTCTTCGCTCCGGATAACATAATAACTAATAGAATCGTTTTGAAATGGATATCAAATAATATAAAATATAATATTAAATTTAGTAGGTATGTAACGGATTTCTTGCGACGTCAACGCCATCTACTAAAAATTCTACAACAATTAGGTACCTATAATATTATTGTTTATCTACTTGACAACCATTGAGTTTCAAAATATTTTAACATTCAAATATATTTTAAACATTTTTTTTTTGTGTAAATTACAAATTGGAAATCAATATTCATAGGAAGGACTAGAGGACAACGTCTGTCGAATAAGCTAGTTATAATATACCTATGAATATTATACAATATTTCTTCTACTTACTCTTTACTTGGTCTGTTGGCCAGTTATGCTCCTGCTGTGTTGTTTGCCTCTTATTTTCATCTTTTAGGTGGTCGTCCTGGTAGTCTGCTTGATTGTGGAATGCCATCTCTAGTTGCTCTTACAGATCTTGTGTCCGCCATCCTCGACACATGCTAATAATTATAATTTAATACAGTTCAAAATTTTCATCTTTTAGGTGGTCGTCCTGGTAGTCTGCTTGATTGTGGAATGCCATCTCTAGTTGCTCTTACATATCTTGTGTCCGCCATCCTGGACACATGCTAATAATTATAATTTTATACCTATAGTTCAATATTATTTCTCATACATATTATTTTCTTTGTCGATGTTTTCCATGACAACCACTCAATAGATGGTTGCTTAAACTATTACAATGCAACAATTGCTTTGGGAAGAAATGTCAAATTGTTCGCATCAGTTATCAACGTGGTAATGTGAAATTGAGACCCTTGTTACATATTTATGGGATAAACAAACAATTTTTCACTCTTTTAAATGCTTGTTGTCCGACAGGTTATCTGCTAGCTATATTTATAACAATCTCTCTGTAGGTTCCCAATATTATTTATTAAACCATGTGCTTATTAAAGCTTCATAATTATTTGATTATTTGGTAGATTATAATAATTATTCATGATCATGATTACTTCATGGGCGAACCAATACATTTTTGGCGATTGTTTGCATACACATCAGCAATTAATATTCATTTTAGTGTAGGTACTTACGTCTTCATCTGTAGGAAATTGTGACGTTTTAACAACGACATAGATGGCTGTAGGTAGAGTGTAAAATTGACTTGTATACCTATCCAGTTATTACAAAGCTTTTCATTAATTTATTGTTATATATACATGTACAACGATCATTGTTTCATCATCACCTGTTTCTACACATTTGATATGTTTCCTAATAATACATGTATGTAGGTAAACATTTTTTAGGTTTCTGGGTTGTAAGGTTCCTAATATTATGGTATAAATAAAACGACGTTCATCCTGTTTCCCATGTACCTACCTAACAAAGCATTCTTTCAGTTTTTGCGGAATAGTAAGCGTAATATAATATTTTTTTATCATTCTCTTCCTGCAGAATAAATTTAGGAAAGCTATTTCTTTGACAAATTGCAACAATCCGTAGTTACACCCTTGCGCCATCTGGCGAACATTATTATTATATGGAAGGAGAAGACTGGTGGACTGGGCGATAGATCATGTCACAGTTGGCCGCTTCTAAGCCTCTCTCCTTGCTATATCGAACTGTTAAGTGTGACTATCCCACCTACACACGTTCCTACATGTGAGCCTCTTTGCATCGATTGTACCCGCAAGTATGTTGGTAAATCAGCTGTTTATCAAACGAATTAACTCCTTCTTATAAGATATAATATTCTGTGGAAATTATTCATATTATTCTCTTAACGTCTTGTGGGAATGTATGACAGAAGGCTTCCGAAATCAATTTAGTGTAGATGGGGACGTAAAAACATGTGAAACCAAAACGAAGAGGATACCTTAGGAGATAATTATTACTATAAGAACATATTATTTCGCAATACCATATGTATCAAGATTATTGAGTTAAATTATGAAGGCCAATAACGTACCTATTTTGAAAACCTAGGTATTTTTTTTAACCCTAGATCACAAACCTTATTTTACACCCGTTAACACAAACCTTCGTCATTTTGACTACGCTACTTTCGAAAGAGTATATTCAAAGGGTTTGATTGCAAAATATATATTATTTTTTTATTAATTTATATTTACAAATGTTTTTTAAATATTTATTATGTGCATAAATTTAGTTTTTTTTAAATTTGCCTTTCAAACGAGAACCCACAAATAAAAATTCGTGTTTTTGTTATCTTTAAATAATTCTTAAATTATTATGTAATATTAAAAAAAATCTCTTTATATTAAAATATAATAAAACAAGCAATAGAATAATAAAAACGGTTTAGGAATATATTAACAATTAATACATTTGTGACACACATCAAGTTAGTGATCGCCACACAACCAAAATAGCACATCCTATTAGCCATTTTTTCTTATGAGTAGGGGCGTGAGGCATATATTTTCCTTTTTTTGCAACAGAAACTATACCTAAAATGGTTGTATACGCTTTTTCATAATGAACATATTTCCTGGATAACGTTTGTGAGGTCAAAGAAGACACTTCTTCAATACTGTTCTTTGCAAGCGGGATCAACCTCAAGATGATCTTCCAGCTCATTTCCAGAAAAATTTACCTCTTAGTTATCTTCTCTTTATTAAAACTCGACATTTTGTATCAATCAAATGAAAAGATAAAAAAAATGAAAGATTTTACAATTCAAAAATACTTATTGCCGGAAAAAAAGAAGAAGAAGAGAGCAAAAAGTGTCGATATCACAAACCTTCGTCGTCAATTTGGCGAAGGTTTGTGTTACAGGGTTGAGTAATTTTAACACCTTAATATGGAATTGAAATAAAAAAACTTTTAAGCAGTTTTCTAAAGTTTTTTTTTCTTTTGTCTTATATTATTATATGAAAAAACATTAATGAACAAATCAACCCTACCTTTATGTAGTAAACTAAATAAGAGCTGAGGTATTCTTGGAGTCTCACAGAGCTATAAGACATATTATATACTTATTGTTATCCTACAAAAAGTCTTTTGAAGTCGTTTAGATCATTTTCAAAAATTAACAAATAGGTGTAGACATCTTCTCTGGAAGGTGAGAGGCAGGCATAAACCAATTTATTAAAATACTAGAGGTCCTCCCCAGCTTCGCACGGGTAGATAGATACTTAAAAATAATTTAGTTTTCAGACAGATCCCTAACTTTTTCAAAATATTTTATAGCATAAATATGTTAATCTGGAATAATTGCATTGCAATGTATCGTGTCACGTCACTTTACCACCGTGACTACTTTGCGCGGTATTTCTACTAAACTTGACACGACTCCCCTCAGCCCTCCCCGGCTCCCATACGCACTCTGCATCGGATAAGTTGAGATGATATGAGACTATGCTTTTTTTTCCAATACTCACATTTTTAAACTCGTGATAACTTTCGAATGGAATGTCCGAATTGAATAATTCAAAAAGTTATACAAACATATTGAAGCAGACTTGAATATGAACTAATTTATTTTAATAAGGAGTAATACCAAGATACCAATAAAGAGCTTTTTCTAAAGGTGACATTTTATTGGGTTTTTTTAAATAAAAAAACACTTATTGTGGCATAACTATAATAGTTAGACATATGCTGTCGCGATACTTTTTGTAAATAATGATGTCTTCTACAAAATTGTAGAAGATTGTTTTATTCTATCATCATTAGTTTTCACAGCGTTCGCGATAAAAAGAATATTTTAGGTAAATTTTTTACACCTTGGGTTACATTATTGAAGTTTTCGTAGGTTACCCACTTTTTTTTGGAAATTAAATATAGCCTATGTTCACCGCCGATATTGTAGCTTCCCAAAAGTGAAAGAATTTTTCAAATCGGTTCAGTAGTTTTGGAGCCTATTCGAAGCAAACAAACAAACAAACAAACAAACAAACAAAAAATCAAATCTTTCCTCTTTATATATTAGTATAGATGACATCCAAAAACTTTGATAATATATTATCATAGTCCACAACATAAATTAAATACATGGCTTTAGTCAGAGAATAATTACTAAGGATGGAACTTGACCGTTGAAAATCAAGCATAATAGCAGATCACATAAATGATTTTCCTATTGTGAAGTAATCTCGGGTTGTCCAAACAAAACCAGTTTGAATAGTTAAAACGAGGATCTTTAAAACGTTTGTTGGACCAAAACTAAACTTCGCAAATGAATCCAGAACAACTCGGCCCAAGCAATGAATGTTTTGGGCACCCAAATAATGAAAATTCTGAGATGGATAAAATGAAAAACAATCTGATTCCCAAAGAAATTTCCTAAAAGAATTCGCCAGGAGGAAATATTCAAATGAGTTCCTCAGTTGCATACCTATAATAATAATAATAGGTACTGCTCATTGCCCGTGAGTCGAGCATAAGGAACACAATAAGGACTAGTTCTGTCTTCTATGCCATCTTGTGTGGCTGTAGAGGCCGATTCTCGAAATACAGATTCTGCCGCATTCCGCGCACGTGTATTCGCTCCCTCGTCTGGGCCTCTCCTTCTCTGCATCTCGGTCCCCTGACTTGCGGCAACGATCTTCCTCCTCAACTCAGGCCTATTTGTCGCTGTTTGTTCCCAGTCTGACTGCCTTTTAGTTGATAAGACCAAAGATAGCCAGAGGAAATTTGCAAGACGTGGATGACTGACCAAGACATAGCGAGAAAGCTGGTAGTCCACTTTACACAAGAAAAACTCTTGAAAACAGGACATTTTAGTCTAATATTTCAAGTAAATTCACACGTTTTTTATGTAGCTATATATGTACCTACCTACATATTATTTTTTGTTACTATATGAGGACGGTCGTACATAAAAATAAACTAGGGTCGGGGCAATTTTACTTAACGATTTATTCACACACGCTGCCCAATAAAAATCTATGTTATTTGTTTACGATCGCCTTGCGACAATTTATTATTGTTTCGACGACCTTAGTTCTTATTATTTGTATATTTTACTGCATTAATATTAATATAAAGACACTTAATAGTCGCCGAACTTTCTTTTTTATTTATAATAATACTGAATACATTAAATATTTTACTGCGTTCTTTTCACTCAGGGACCGAAATAAAAAAAACAGAAAACCTATACATACATACTTAATATTATACAGATGGAATACAAATCCTCAGAACCCTTAGAAAATGTTTACGACTTTACGAATGAACATAAAGTGCAAAACTGCGCGCTATTTACATTTTATGCGCTTCTGCGACCCCCAAATGTCCTGATCATGTTTTTTCTTTATACTTTCTGCAAAGAACCGCTGAAAGTTTATATGCATTCCCAATAGAATCCGATCGTAAATCTTAAAACTTTTTTACCTTTGTTTTTCTTATCTCGGATGTTAAGAAGAATAAACAAAGCAGAACAATTATTTTTATGTACTCTATAAAAATAATATAATACTTAATATGCACATTAAATTAATTTTATGTATTTTTTTTTCGTTATGTAGGTACCTACCTAACTAAAACACGCCTTCATCTGCCGTCTTTGCATTCATATTTTAAAGTAGTTGCTCTGTCATTTTAATGTCTTATTTGTTTTAAATAAAGATAGTTAGATAATTAATACTTTACTGTATATTGGTAGTGTGAATACATACATTTTCAAATGATAAAGACAATGACATCACGGAATAAACATACAGAGGGCGAGCTTACCACAGCGAAGTTGCGGTCTCTAACAACTACCCCCAAGTAAAGCGCAACAAATTATGTAAAAAATGTTAGGAATGTATCAAAATATCAAACTATGGCGTCTTAAACCTTTAAAGCATTCGTTCTCTCATTCAATTAAGTACGCAAATTTATGAACCACTTTACCAATTTTATCTTGCAAATGTCAAATCAATCAATCATTACTCCCTTTAAGACCCCAATTTGGGGCATAGGAAGGCAACAACAGCTCTTCACGGCGCTCGATTTTCTGCGATGAACTTCTCCAGCACAAAGTGCGAATCCCTTAGTTCGTGTGAGATGATCTACCTTGATGTGAAATTGTCTCATATTATACGATTGGTTCATTTCTGAAAGTGGTTAGAAGCATGATGGTTACGACGCCAGCTTTCGTACTATTTCATATTGGAGGTCGTGGGTTCCATCCCAGGTCAGGTGCCGACCATCTTCCCTTTTCACGGCACAAGCTTTAAGTGAAAGGGTCAAAGAGTGAATTTGAGTTCACCTCGAGTGATTATAGATTCGTTAAAAAAAAGATTAAGGCTAAAAATTTATAAAATATTTGCACAAATTCTTAGTTATGACTATTTAAAGTGACAAAAAATACCTACAATATTTTTACGATTTCCATTTCATTAAATACATTTTGTCTAATACTAGTCGAGCTTTTAAAATAAATAACCCTTCACGCGAATCTCTATATTTTAGGATTAACAAATTTTAATATAAAACCACGTAAAATTAAGAGCTATTTTTGATAGAAAATATTATAACAATGGTCTTACACACTGCAAATATTTAGATACTCTCATATGTTTTAGGTACCTATACATATACGTTTTATTTTATTTCGAAAATAAAAGTTAAAAGCTTGACCCCAATTCGGTAGGTGCCTACAGTATAAATTACAAATGAGAAAGGGTTCTGCAACCAAAATCGTATTGATTGGATAAATTGCATACAAGATGAGGTTCCTACGTAATATTTAATGTCCTGTTGGGATACCCCGCGTCCAACTATTGTTTGAATAAAATATCACTTTACCAAAGGAGCGACTTACTTGAATGCATTCACCATTCAAATAAACGCTTAACGGAAACATACATTCAATTAGGTACCTAATATAAAAATTCCGAATATTACGTCTTCATCATGATTTATATAAATCAGCTTGCTAATCTCCCAGAAAATTACATATTTTATACAAAATTATAACTCCGGCCACTAAATTTACTATGTTCTACACTCTTTCTTGCACTTAGAGAAAACTAAACACCTCGAAATTGAGAAAACTCTTTCATAGACTCACCAAGTCTGATTACAAATTATGCACGAATACGCTTGAGCTCTCTTTTTGGTGGTAAAAAAATTAATCTGAGCTCATCAAAAGTGATCACAAATACACTTTCGATATCTTTCACATGTCATTGTGTTGTGAAAGTGGAAATGTTCGGAAAATTCGGAAATTCGAATTCGCGACCTGAAGCAGTTTATCTCAACTGTCCAAGGGTTTTCTTCGAAAGATGATTTTCAACTACAGACCGACGCCGACGTTTGAGGCTCCCAGTCGTTACTAGGAAGGACTAGGCAAAGCACGGAAGGTACAGATTATTTACCTTTTGGCGTTTGGAGTAATTACGAAAGTTAGAAACTTCTAGGTTTGACTTAAATTCAAATGCCGAAATCAGAATTTATTTCAGGGTCACCCCGAAGATTTTATGGGATAAATCAGTTATCCCGGGAAGAGACTGCATTGACTATAACATAATTATTGGTAGATATTATATACATTCCTTTATCATTCTGCACATCATTTCGATCTCTTCAATGAAAATTGAATAGAAAATTGATTTTGTAAATGAAAAAATCCCTATATAGAGTTAGCTTGTTTGTTAAGGAAATACAAGCATCTTTGCTTATTGTGTAGAAATAGAATAGGTGGTATTAAAACGTGTCGCTGGGTGTATTCAAAGCGGTTGTACCAATCAGTCAAGCTGACACGCCGGATGGATAATATCGATCAGAGAAAATAAAGCGAGCGGAGTTCAATTGTGAACATTTCTCACACAATTGATGGAACACGAATTTTCACTTAAAACAAATGGCGAAAAAGTCGAAATATGTGCGAAGGGTAAATAATAATATGTTTACATGCGGAGTAGTTTCGTGTTGAATAGCTATTTTATATAGACGCTTTGCGTAAGGAGTATTCGCGTGATATGTTTTACTATTATTGAGTCTTTGCTTTCGTTGATGTAATAGTTGTTAAGTAGTTTCTACTAGAAATGATAAACATAGGTAAATTCGTAGGTATGTATCAAATTTCAAATAATTTAATCGGTTCCCAATCAGAAGGGACAGCTAGTCTTCCTCGCAGGACGCTAGCCCCACCTGTAGAATTACAGCCTGCAAGGCTTTTGAAATGAAGATAAAGACCGATCTTTGTAGCTTCGTGCAAGTATTGGTTCTCGCTTGATTAAAAGAACCCGGGTTCGATTTCAGTATGCCATTTCTACCCGGGGATGTAATCGACTGACTGGAAAAAAAATGCCTCAAACAATAAGCTCCGCGGGCTTCGCTGATTCTCTGCTGCTATTATTTCAGCTTTTGGTAATCTATGTATGGGTTCCACAGATCGTTTTCTTGATCTGCTTTACATGATAACAAAACATAATATCACAAGTTTTCTTAATAAATCGGTTTTTGACCATTTTCCTAGTTATTATCCGAAGATAACTGCGCTCCTGTGTTCTTAATTAGATAAGATCGAGTTTGTATTTCAGAAAAGTAATTTTTAACCTCATGATTTAGATTGATTGTATTGAGCTTATATGCCAGTTGTATGAACCAACCCCAATCTACTCAATCGCGCGTGTCTTAATCAAAATTAGCAGCCAGTTTTTTTTTTTTTTCAAAGATAAAAACAACCGATTTCGGTGTTATTAGTAAAGGTTGGTTTAAAAAATATAACCGTGCATTTCCTTGAATCATTTATCAAGTTTGTTTACGGGTTTTATTTTCGAGATTACTCTTTGTGATTACCCAAATAAAGTTTGTTAAGGGTAGCGTGCCGCGGTCATATTTTGTTCTCCAGCACCCTCTGTCACATAATTTCCTACGGTGAAGCTATGCCGTTCAGTAAACATTTGGGGGACATACAACATTACCTCGCGCATACCTACACCTATCTATGCGAATATATAAAGTGAAAAAGTTGTTTGTTGAAACGTGATTATACTGTCCCGATTAAAGATTTATTTTCTGAAATATTTACTATATTTAAAAAACCAACAATGCCTCATGGTCAAACCTTATAGAGTTTCTCAGGAGGATGAATGAACTGTTTTCGGACATCTACTCTACAAGGTGTCCTCGTATAATCTCAATTCCAAATGATTCACAGACCACCAAAAGACAAAGGTATTCGACACGTGCATTTGCAGCCTCTCTGGTATTAGAATAATAATATGGATTTGTAACTAGAGATAACATAAACGAAACGGTTAAAACAAAGACTCTAAGTAGCTCAACGAGCGATGGAGAAAATATTAATGAACATTTCGTCTAAGAGGAAGGAAGCGAAACTAAAGTTACCGATGTGACTCATGAAATAGCTTCACTAAAATGGAACTGGACCGGTCATTTAGCTAAAACAACGCAAAATAGATGAAACAAGAAAACACTGGAGAGGAAGCCAAGAACAGGTCATGAAATATAAACCCAGATCAGTGGCACAGAATGGCGAGGGATAGACTGGACGAATAAAGGGATGAAGAAGTAGTTGGTAGAATAGCGGTTACGACGCCGGATTTCGTACTGTTTCGTGCGGAGGTCGTAGGTTCGATCCCAGGTGCCGACCATCATCCTCTTTCACGACACAAGCTTTAAGTAGCTTACTGTGAAAGAGTCAAAGAGTGTATTTGTGTTTACTTTGATTGAACAAATATTCATTTATTAAAATAAATTGATGAAAATACATATTTATGGCTCAAGCATAAGCAATAAAAACTTATTGATTTTATTATTATAACTTGTGTTAAAATTTTTACTGTGGGTAATAAATAATTAAGTGTATAGTGCCATCCAATGGCCATAGCCAAAATATCAAACGAGACGTCATGTCATTCAGGAGTTTATCTTGATCTTGCATATTTATTTCTTCTTTGGCAACAAACCATCGGATAGCAGCTAGTACAATATTATTCCGTGGATCAACATATTTATTATTCTTGTTTAATTTTTTTTTGTTTCCCACAGGCTTAATTTGTATGTAAAGGTACAAAAATACAGTCAGATACCTAATATGTGAGGTAAATTTTTTTTTCAACGAACAGAAGATTTGTTAAGATGTTTTTGTTGTTGACAAAATAAATAATAATTATAATTTTTGTTTACGGATCCAACCTGAATCGAATAAACAGACTTAGGTACCTTTTGGACCAAAATTCGTTTTTCTGTTTTTGAATCACGTGTAGGTATGTTTTGAAGACATTGCTTTCGATATTATTATGTTATTTTTTTTAAATAAATGTTGATAATTTAATTCGTCAAAAATAAAATAAAATGTCATAATTATTTTCTTTGTTAATATTCCAAGATTAATCAAATGTAGGTAGGTTAGTAACACTAAATGGTTCCTGATAGTGAACAGACTATAGGGGCTGGAAGCTACTATTTGTGTTTCAGTTATCAAAGTATTTTGTTTTATCATTGGTTTTGCTTATATTTGAATTAAAAATATCAGATATGCATAGTACCTACATACAATTGAAATATGCCACGAATATTAAAAACTATTATCACAAAATTAAAGAGCCCGGATTAAAAATCTTCAAAAATTCAACGTCCTAGCGAGGACCAAATACATATCTCAAAACTGGGAACCTTTGCATTTTCTGTACTAATTGCTTTAAACAAATATTTTTTTAAGGTTCGTAGTACTTCCATTCTATGTGTAAAAATACCAAACTCTCTAATCCGGCATAAACAACCAAGCATCTATTCTTTTCCACCACTCAGATTCTCAAACTTTCATCTCTTAACAAAATTAATAATATTCGATACACCTGTCGATCTAATCGATCACAACAAACTTATACCTAATTAAGTAAATAAAGATTACTACCACAAAATGGAAGCGTTCAAAACATGGATTGGAACAGAAAAGCAATACCTCACGGGTAACTGAAAAAAATAAAAGGTATTTATTATTAAGAAAAAAAGATTACTAGGTAACAAATCAGAATTTGTTTTGCAGAACTAAAAATGAATGTTATTTTTCTGTTTCATACGATGTGGAAAATTAAACTGTTTGTAAAAACTGATTGCATATAAATAAGTACCTTTCTACTAACCGACGCTAGAATCATATAAGCCATTGCTGCCTAACCAGACTTTCCTTTGATAGAGAGGCGGAAAAATATATATCTATTTTTTACACTCGTTCAAAAAAATCTACATACACTGACATGACCAAGAACCATGTTAAAAAAGGAACATAGCTTAAACACGGCCAAATAATAGACAAACATTTTTTTTTTTAATTTTGAAGCTGAGTTGAAGTGTGTAGCCATTTCGGCATAATATGCATGCGGTTGGTTTGTCTAAACGTTCTAAAATTATTTTTCAGTCACAGCTAAACGGTTTTGCGGTTCATATTTTTTAAGTCTTTCTAGAAATGTTTGTTTGTATTCCATCCTGTTTTTAGCATAAAATGTTTCTTTCAACGAATCACTAAAGAGAACATACTTTTTCTGTTTAGGTATACTGTTAAGTCCTTGTCTCATAGTCAGGTATAACAGTGAGTTTCAATCAATTTATGGAGTTAAAATAATTATTAATTAACACCTTTCGTTATCGTTACAGTATGATCGATAAATTTTGACAGCTGTGTACTATTGGATGAAAAAACATTACTGTTTGATTAAACAGTAATGTTTTTTCATCAGCAAGTCTGTAGGTAAGTACCTATTACTGAAAGGAGGGGTTGAAATTAGAGTTGAAAATTTTTATTAATTGATAAATGTTTTCAAAATATTATGAAAATATAAAGGTTTTTATATGCACAAGGGTTGGAAAAAATGGGTAGGTGATATCGTTCCATAGAGGAAACTGAATTTATTATTCCGGGAGTGGAATGTTGAGCTTAAACGTATTATTTAAGTCTCAGAATGGTTATTAAGGCGAACCTTCAAAATATAATGAAGTCATTTTGCAGCGCGATACCAAGACAGTTAATGTACGTACTAACGGCCGGTAATAGGCGAGTCATTTCACCGTGGTGGTTCGGTTCATTCGTTAAATTGCAGGAAAGAACTTTGCTAATAGACGCAAATGTTTTTTTTTCTTGCAAACTTTTTCACAGCAACAATATTCAAGTATTCGTTGTGTATAAGGAGTCTCTTTCTGTTTAGTATTAATTTAATACACCTTACGATGTATTTTTATGACTAATATATTTTCTTCTCGTAGTGCACTTTATATTCTGGGCAACTTGGATCTCTAAGCTTGTTCCAGTCTTAAAAATGTTCAACAATGTTTTCCATCAGACGCTGTCTTGGTCTTCTCGGGAATTGGGTGTCTATTGGTTTATTACTCAGGATTTTTTTTCATGGACCTCACATACAAAAGTGCGCAGAGAGAAAGCCAACACCTATTTTAGCTGTTAATTAAATCATCAATTATTTATACAATCCGATCCAAGCTCCCTTTACACTCTACTTAGGGGCATAGGGAAGCAACAAGAGCTCTCCATTGCGCTCGATCTTAAGCAATGCTCGACCTTCTCCCACACCATGTCCAGATTCCTCAGCTCTGCTTAGAAGGAGCGGAACACAGTATGAGAGAGTATTCCTCGTCTTCGGGACCCTGGTGGGAGGAAGAACAGCGCTCTCCTCGGCTAACTGTCATTCCGCATCCTTAACACATGTCCCAGCTAAATCCATATCCTCTCCATAATGGTAGAAGTGATGGATTCACTCTGGGCATAAAGCGTCGTTCGTGATGCGATCTTACACTCATAATTCTCCTGAGGCACTTCATTTCGAATGCTGAGACTTAATTATTTATACTAGGCCTAATTTGAAAACTTTTTTTAAATTGAAATAATATTTTTAATGGTCCAGTTTAACAAAATATTCCTTACAAAGGGGACATAACAACTCTCTTTCAAAAGAGCCTTTTATAATTTACTTACGTTATTATACCTTGTTTTATCTCCACAGCATCTTGAACACTCTCTTTAAGGGGGTAAAGAGAAGGGTTCAGGTGTGTGTAATTGTAGATGAGTGAAAGAACAATATGTTCACAGCCTTTTTTGTTTTTAATAATTTACCTTCACACATTTATATCAAGTGAAAAGTTGTAGGTGACATAAACACAACATAACGAACGATAAATCTCCAGTTAATACTTTTTTTTTATTTGTGAATATCGTATCGTTTTTCCTCCCTTGGAGTCAAAATTATGATGTTAATTTATAATTAAATTGAATGAAGCTACGTTCTAGCAAATGTAAAAATATAATATCAAATCAGTACCCTTAGTGTAAGTTTTTGATGATCGAATATCGAAATAATCATCGAAAGAAGTTTCGAAAAAAATCCATACAAAATGATCGAATAATTCGATTGTTTGATATTAGAACACTGTTTGCACGCTTATAAGCGCTTATTATCGTGCAAATAGCCTACGTTTTTATTTAAATGGCTTTAAATAAAAACTTAGGCTGATTAGCCAACTCATATTTGCCCACATTTCCAATATTACCGAGTTGAAAAAAATGACGTATTAAGAAAAGTATTTTATTCTTAAAATAATATGGTAATTATGTAATGATGTTTTTAGTCAAAAATAATTATTCACAAAGGTTTCGTCTATGAGATGGAACATGATTTCAAACGCCTTGTATACGATATCCTTACCATAAGGTTCCATTTAAATAAAAAATGTTATCAGAATTCTTTAAAAAATGTTCTTTCTTTGTTGTGACGAGGACACGAGAATAATTGGAAGGTAGGAACGCTTTGTTGGGGTAACTATGGGGTAAGTTTTCACAAACGATTGTTGTTTTTCTTTTTTCCTCGCAGTTTTTACACATTTAATCATCGTCAACTTATTCGAACTTATTCGAACGTTTTGAAACCAAAATAGGCCAAATCGGTTCAGTCGCCTTTTAGACTTTAAACGAGACACAAGCACAGCTTTTAAGGAAAGACAGTAGGAAAAATAATTTTCAAAAGATCGTTTGTCTTCGTTATAAGGCTTGTAACTTTGGGTGGAAAATTCAAAATGAAGAAGTACCTACCAATAAAACGTCCTCTAAACTCGAATTAACTAAAGCACTCATACTTCGAAGGTAATACCAGGTTAGTATGCGGGGCCTCTTACGGTAAATGTAACTATGCGAGAATATTCTTCACTTGACTTGACTCCCAGCAGTTAAATCGAATTCCATTGCTCCGCTATCAGTGAGATGCAACTGAGCCAAGACGGGAGCGGAAGTTTCTACTGCGCCCTCGAAAATTTAAATTTATGACTACGGATGGTTGATTCACTATTTGCATACATAAAATATCCATATTCTTTTGCCAAACGTTCTTCAAGAAACTTATATATTATTATGATGATGAATTTCGATATTCGGCGTTCACGTTTTATGAACACACTAGCATCGATGTACGGTGATTATCGATAAATTGTTTAAAAAAAATAATATTTTAGTAAAGTTAAAATTGACACAATTTCTTCTTCATATATATCGAAGGATCTATCTTCACTTTGAAATCAGGGCAACGAAGTAAATAATATCATCATTATTGTTCATATCAGTTGACTTCTGGATCACGGCCTCTTCAAATTTATTGAAGATAGTTTAGGAAAAAATTATATCAAAAAATTAAAAGACAGCCCTTTTTCTAAGAGGTGTATTTTAAATGAATCTATTTAATACGAGTATGGATTGTGTTGGAGTATCAAGAAAACCTTTTTTTCGTATTTGTTCAAAATTGTGCAGAATTGTTTTTGTTGTGGAGGATTATTAATTATTGGTGTAAATACATAATGTTTAAAACATTTTGTTTCGTAACGAATATGTAACAACTAATAATTCATTACTGATGTTCGATTTTTAAATGGAACAAACCACTACGGGCTAACGACCGTCTTCTACTGTTATTTAGAAGGCTGGCTTATTGTGATCACTTTACGTTAACAACGCTCGCCATAAGGTGGTTATGTTTAAATCTCCGAAACTCCTTATCATGAGAATTCTCGACATGTTCAACATGTCGAAAAATATCATATAGGTATACAACAAGTAGATATTTAATAATTAATGACATATAGAGATAAAAGTTGGAAATTATTGAGAACAAGAGAGCAACCAAATTTAAAGACCGCGACTGCTGTCATGTATTTGGCACCAGGATATAACACCAACTATATCCATTATGTCTCATCTTTATTGCCTATTGGCTTTGTTGGAGCACAATGTTCTAATTTTGTCTAGATTCTTGTGACCATTTTTCAGGGCTAGATCTTAACGAATATGTAACAACTAATGACTCTAACAATTAATTACTGATGTTCTTTGTTTCGTGTTACATTTCTAGATAAAAAATAATAGGGTCATTAGTGCGTAGCATAAATAAATATTTACCTACATTGTAATGAAGGTTTTCATGCATAAGTAAATAATTATTTTGATTATGCGACATTAAGTTCGAATGTTTTATGAAAAAATCAACTCTTGCGAAAGACATTATGAACCGCTAATGCTTTTTTCTTGTAGCTAACAACAATGTTTTTACCAAAGATAACGCCCGTTTTACGTTTTCCCCTAACTCGCTTGTCGATCGTAAATTATGTTTTACAAGAGCCATAAAAATGTTCCGCTGAACCTAGGCTCTTAGCGATATTAAAGAAAATGCACTGAATTGGCGTACGCGGGTGAAGGCCGGTTCGCGGGTGAGAAACAATATATGACAGAGGAAGGCATCTGCATACCTAGAGAATGTCCAATAAAATGAAACTTATACCAAACTAATATCCATGAAGTGTGTTCTATGATCTAGTATTCTTCACAGGGAGGTTGAAAAGAAAATGTACCTACACTATAAGGAACCTCTATATCACTACCTGGAAATCAAACTGCATTAATACTAACTAAAGTACCTATCTATAATATAAAAGAAAGCCGGGTTAGCGCGAACACTTATATCTCGAGATCGGCTGTACAGATTTTTATGGTTCTTGGTTTACCTATTGGATTCTTCTCCGCACCGTATAACAGAATAATTATTAAAAATTCGAAAAATTTAATCAAATTTTTTTTTTACCCATCACGCCGTGTCCCGTAAGGGGTAGGCAGAGAGAACGGACCTCCACTCTTTTCTATCCAAGCATACTTCTTTCGCTTCTTCCACCGACATACCATTTCTTATATAGCTTCTCCTATTTCTCTTACTTCTTACCTGGCCTTCCGTGAGGACGGAATCGATGTGTTCGATCCACGTCATTCTCGGTCGTCCACACTTTCTCACACCTTTCCTTTCAGCCTTATGAATTATTATTATTGGTGATAGGCAGACAGTATAAATATTGATACGAATTATCTTTGTCATTCTGTTTGCATCCATTCTTTCCACATGCCCAAACTATCTCAACTTATTAACTTTCATCTTTGTCACAACACTTACTTCCATACCACATTCTTTTCTAATATTTTCATTCCTTTCCATATCCCATAAAGTTTTTCCACATATTCTTCGTAGAGATTTCCTATAATATTAATAATGAAAGTCGGGTTAGTACGAACACTTATAACTCGAGATAGGCTGAACAGATTCTTTCGATGTTTGATTTATTGAATTCTTCTCCATCTATAAAAAATCTATAACAAAATTATTGTTTACCTGAGAACCATTGATATATTGGTATTCTCGCATTGTTCCCGCCTGAGCTTTGAATACGAATGAAATATGGATGTTGTGGAAATATTAAAAGTTATTGTTTTATAAGCTCAATCGAATTAATTATGGGGTCGCAGTGCACATTATCTACACATTATGAACGGGCCGCCTCTGGTTAAATACAAGATTGGTTTCAGTTTGACACTGCACTTATAGGTATTACTAATAACCATGATGGTAATAAATAAGCTTCATTCTGCATAAAATTCCATTAACCCATTACCGCTCAATTTATATATACATACACTAATCAAATATATTTTTCGAAATGGTGTAGGTGTACATTATTTGTCTATGGTAGGACAGAATGGGCTGAGACATCGCGTGATATAGGTATTTTTACCCATTATAATTTGCAATAATCTGACAAGACTATGTACTTTCCTGATGCATTGAAATGAGAATTTGAGGTGGTTGGTGACCCAGCGGTTAAAACGCCGGCTTTCGTACTGCGGACGTCGTGGTTCGATCCCAGGTGCCGACCATCTTCCTCTTTCACGACACAAGCTTTAAGTAGCTTACTGTGAAAGAGTCAAGGAGTGTATTTGTGTTCACTTTGAGTGAGCACAGAAACATATAAAAAAAAAAAAAATTGAATTGAGAAATATAATTAGAAAATGTCGGGTGATGTATGTACATAATTTGATTTTTTTTTTATTTTGACCCCTCCATCCCGTGTTTCGAAAGGGGTAGGTACCTCAGCTTATTCTGGCCATAAACGATCATGCCAGCCATCAAGCCTGCAGTGGCGTTCTTTTTTCAGTAAGTACAACAAAGAGATTTCGATATCGCTTCAATTCTAAAAACTAAAACAATTAAAATGACTTACGGGCTGTTTCAAAAAAGCGACTAAAGAACTCTTTAGCTAAAGGAAACTTTAAATTTTAAAGTCTCTTTAGGGTAGATATGTTTCATAAAAAAAAATATTTGAAAGTTGGTAGCATTTAATAGTGTAACCATGGAAATCTATGTAAAAAATAGGTTGTTTACTAATATTTTCGCAGAATTTCTGTTAATCTGTCAATTTCGTTTCTATACATATGTACATTATCATTAAGCATCAATGTGTCGTTATTTTTGTTAATAACTTATTATTATGGTTTATGACTTGTTTATGACTTGACCCGTTTTGGCATGTTTTCCACCCTAACTTGGTTATTTTTGTTCAGTGTCACCGTATACAAATATTCATCATTTGTGATGTGACAGGTAAAGCGCCACGATATTTTATATGAACTCCGGTGTTAAAATATTGAACTACACTAAAGTCCGATTTAGTGCCAATAACGAGCTTTTAAAGTCATTTTGTGTTTAAATGTCATTTTGTTGTTATGAAACGCGTTATTTTTTAAAGGAAACTTAAAGTCTCCTTTACTTTTTATGAAACCACGGCTGTTAGTTGCACTTTCACGATAAATTTTAGTACGAGAGATCGAGAGCTTTCGTCAACTAAGAGCAATAGTTATTAAACCTCGATTTACATACATTTTAGATACGCTAACCACTCTCGTTTAAATCTGTTTTCATTAATGTTTCTGTAATATTTTGATCAGATATTTAAAGGATACGAAACATGGTACAACAACTTATGCAATATTCTTAGACGAGAAATGGTGAAAAAAAATACAATAACACTTTGTTTGTTAGGTTGTTGATTTAAAAAAAAATCTTCCAAGTGGCACTTGGTTCGTTGATGAAAAGCGATTTTCGCCGCGTCGTCGTCTCGTTTCCCCCACACAATATTGGATGTTTGTTTCAGGCCTGACGACACCAAACAATGTGTGTTTACCGTCTCTTTGAAGAACGCTTTAAAAGTAGAAACACTTGATAGAGAAAAAAAAAAACTTAATAAAGAAAAAAAAAAACACCGACTCAAGTAGAATGAACGAGAAGCTTTTTGAATGCACTATAACCAACATGAAGATTGAGATTCCTATACGAGCATTATTATACTTGGTTCTAGAGTTATTAAGAGGAGGGTGAATATACCTAACCACTCCAACGTTTCATCTCTAAGGTTGAATTTCAATATTGATGAAACAGTAAGCATTTTCAAGCAGCATTGAGGGGTGGATTACAGGAATGAATTTTCCATTTATTTTACCCTTGCCTTTTCAGCCGCGCAATGTGAAGGATTTGCATCTTTAAGATGGGAATAATAATCATTATTATCTACCTATATCTTAAGTAACGCATTGCTTTTTTAATTTTTAATTAAATATTTTTTTAATAACTTATGTTGGATGATGTTATAAACTACCAAAATCATTATATTATTTAAAAAAATATGATAAAATATTACACACATTGAACAAAATGAAATTATTTCTGGAGTATTTTTAATCTCTCGTATAACTAAAAATTTTAGATAATTATTTAAATTTATAATCTTAATAATAGTAAAATATTGTTCGCTAGTAACAGTACTGCTCCACGGCCTAAGACGTATTAATTTTTGTGAATTGTTACATCCATGTGGGATGATATTCTCATGAACTTATCCAAAATCACAAGATTATCATTTAATGCGGCTTTACCATCAGCAAAGTTGCTGCTGCTCATCAGGCTTACCTTAATGTGTTACTCTCCTCTGTGCGACCTTTCATGCAAAAGAATATCCGCCTACTGGTGAAACATCCCATTGCTATATCTAATTAAATATTTATAATTAGTTTTAACTATCTTAAAGTCGCGTGTTCAATAATAAATTGCATCCATATTATGGTATTGCTGACATTAGAGGTACCTTGTGGTTCCCAAACCAGTTTATCGAACTTAGTTACCCACTCAAAGAACATAACGAAAATATTCTTAACAAGATTAAACTAAGTAGTATAAAAAAATGTTATGGTCTAGTTGTTGAAAGGTTTATAATATTGCCTTTTAAAAGCGATCATAAAAAGCACCGAATAAACGTACGGTTATAACAATCTTGTCAGACGACGATGTCATCCACAAAAACAACACGTGTGTCTTTGTAGAATATTGACCGTAAAATAACTAAGCCCTATTTTACATAAAGCGGTGGAGGATATTGTGGAAGAGTATAAAGCAGCTGAGTGGAATGTGGTGAGATACAACTATCCAAACGGCGAGAAGGGTGAACACATGGAGTCCTCGTTGTTCAGATGACTTATATTGTTTTTCTTATATGTGCCTCTTTTCTTTATGCCACTGAAAAGCTGTATCATATTACCGTCATATACGAGCTAGGTAGCTAAATCTTGATAACATTTTTTTTTTTTTTAATATTTTGACACAAACATTTTTCTGAAAACAAGAAAGACCTCAGGTGCTTTTCTTTACATGTTACTTTGTTTATCCAAAAATTTCTTTTTTTTTCTTCTTTGTTGATGATACTTTTCTTCAATATACTTACATACCTACTGTTACAATGTTGGCGGCATTTGGGTGGTGATGAGAGTCTTACATAAAAGTATCTTGTGTTAGATAGGTATAAATTGTATATACACGCAGGTGTAAATTCATTATAGATTAGCTAATAGGTAGTCTTTTGCATGCGACACATCGTCGAAATTATTAGATACTTCACAACGTAATAAATGGGATTTTGTAACATTTGAATTTAAAAAAAAAAAAAATCTATAAAAGTCGATTATCTATACTAATATAAAAAGAGGAAAGATTTGATTGTTTGTTTGTTTGTTTGCATTGAATATAGGCTTCGAAACTACTGAACCGATTTGAAAAATTCTTTCACTTTTGGGAAGCTACACTATCCCCGGTGAACATAGGCTATATTGAATTATAAAAAATATTTGGGATACTTACTAAAACTCCAATAATTTAACCCAAGGTGTAAAAAAATTACCTAAAATTCTTTACATCGCGTGCGCTGTGAAAACTATTGATGATAGAATAAAATAATGTACTACAACTTTGTAGAAGACATAATTATGTACAAAAAGTTTCGCGACAGTATACGTCTAAATATTATAATAATGCCACAATAAGTGTTGATTTATTTAAAAAAAAATTGAAATGCGGCAGAGATATAGGCGTCACTGGGGTACGAGCCGGACGGGAGGGGACTATAGCCTATAATATAATATTTTGATAAAGTAAATAAAGTAAGGGATCTATAAAGATCATAAGAAAACTGAATTACTTTTTTAAATACCTATGTACCTACCCGTGTGAAGCAGGGACAGACTGCTAGTAAGTTATAAAATAAAATATAAACCAACAAAATCAAAACAATTTTTTCTACTATTTTTGTTTCTTTTTATTCAAATTAAAGTTAAAGGGTAAAAAATAAAGGTCTTATATAGTTGACAATGTCTTTCGCCTCGAGTCCGAGGAATCTTTCAGAGGTATTGCTACTTAAAGATCTTCCATAATTATTCATAAATGTTTCTATCATTCTATTTTTTTCATGGTACCTAAATGATATGGTTACAACTAATGTTTATTGTCTAGTAACCTCACTTCTTTCTTGTTTTCTACTAAGCCATCTTTTTCTTTTTCATGTGCCATGTCAGGTCCCCCGACGTCAGCTACCACTATGGCGTAGGCTCCTCTATCCCGGGCTAACCGGAACAGTTCCTCCACTCGCTGGATTGTTCACTGTATGATGTTTCTCAGCCTGTTCGTCTGCCTTCTACCCATACCTCGACTTCCATCTTTTAATACTTAGCCCACTATATGTACATTAAAACACCAAATCACCCTCTATGAGTGGAATGCCTAATTAATTATAAAAAAATGTATATTAAAACATTCATTGTTTCAATTATTTTTATTCTATCTATCTCTAAATCCCGCTTTCAGCAATTGAAAGAATAAAACAGTACCTACTCAGTGAAAATATATTTAGGGTAACAATTTATTTGTTTTCAGGTAAAAAGCACACCACCTCCGCCTGGTGTATAGTATCTTACAATTTACGACATCGCAAGGACGTGTGTATAGTTCCTGCGTACAGCGGATTTGCTTTATCATTGTCAGATTTTTTTATTCGTGTTCGTTTTCTACTCCAAGATATCTGGAGTGACGTCTTCCACCGAGAGACGAGGGAAAAATGCTCTGTTTTATTTGAATTTTACATCGCGTAGGCATATTTCATGCGATGGAACGCTGTTGAAATGACGAAGAAAGACGTTAGGCGGTGCCCGTGTGAGCAACACATTTTATTCTCAATGTTTTCCTTGAATATGGAAATAATAAAATAATATCTCTGGTAAAAATACTATTATTCAGTCATATATAATTTACATTTAATATGACTGAATAATAATATTTTAACCAGAATTTTACCAAAATCTGGAAGTTAGAATAAATGCTGTGGAAATGAGATCACTGCGTAGGATATGCGGAAAGAGACTGATTGATAAGGTGAGGAATGACAATCTTAGAAAGGAATATGGAGTGGATGTTAGAGTAGTGACTAGAATGAAAGTTAATAAATTAAGGTGGTTTGGGCATGTAGAGAGAATGACAAAAAAGGATATATAAATCTGAAAGAATGGGTGCATGCAGACGAGGCCGGTCTCGAATGACATGGTCCGATCATATCGGTTCAGTCTCAGAGGAGGGCCAAGTCGGGAGCAAAAGGAATAGAAGAGCATGTATGTGGAATGTTATGCGTTCGGAAGAAGCGAAAGAGGTGTGTTTGGATAGGTCAGAATGGAAATCCGTACTCTCTGCCTACCCCCTTCGGGAAACGGCGTGATGGGTAATTTAATTATTTACATTGGGAATAGTTGTATTCTTCTTCTTTCGTCAGGATTGCGTTCTGTCTTCTCTCTGATATTGTCCAGCTATCCTCTTAGGTGATCTACCAAGTGGTGTAAAGAATCATCATCTGTTATTTATTTTAATGACTATGCGCTTCATTAAAAAGTGATCACAAATATACAATTTAACTTATTCAAAGTCAGCTACTTTTAAAGGTTATGTCGCAAAAGAAGAAGGTGGTTGGCACCTGGGATCGAACTCACGACCTCCAGTACGAAGTACTCCAGGCGTCGTAGCCGCTAAGCTAGTAAGCTACCAACCACTTTTATACTCTACGTCCTCTCTTCAGAAACGCTTTTCAGGTCTACTCCCAGTGCACTTAATCCTTGATATTATCACAGGTTTTCCTCATGTTGGAGTTCCTTACTCTGTCCCGTTCATGTAATGAAGCGAAGAGTCTTTACCTTTCTTTTGCGTAGGAGGCTGAGAATACTTCAGTAATTACATATAAAACAAAAAACATTCATAATAAACAATATAACACTCATAACGTAATAAATTTTAATAGCTACCTTCAAAAACTTTCGATACCAAAAAAGTCTCCTCTAACGACAGGTCAATTTTGTATGGTCAGAAAAAACACAGACATTAAGATACATACAAAAGCCGTTAAAATATTATATTTAAATACACTCATAAATGAGCTCCAGAAAAAGATGGTAATTGTAAAAAAAAATCTATTGAGAGCGTTGACTTATTTTTTAATCCCTTTGTTTTAAAAATCTTCCTTCAGAAAATGACAAAAAAGACCTCATTTCTATAAAACGCTTTTGTGAAATGGAGATATATTTGTGTTACTTTCATAGGTTTCAAGATGTCTTACTGTGTGTCCTAACCAGGGTTGCCAGGTTTTTTTTCAAAAATATACCGAAACAAAACAAAAAAAGGTCATTTTCAAAATTTGCTATCCGGAAAGTAGTAATTTAAAAAAAAACTAGGAAAAATGAATATTCTTCCCGAAAGTAAAAATACCGAACACTCCATAGTTCGGTATTTTTTTCATACCGAACACCGAACATGGGACAAAATTACCGAACGGTTCGGTAAAATACCGAACACCTGGCAACCTGGTCCTAACTGGAAAGCATTCATGCATCCGCGCGACGAGTCATAATATTATAACTAGGTACTCAAACGCGGATGGATCGTTCAAATTAGGAATCAAAACACTTTTCAGTTAGGACATAGCCTTAGCTATTCATGTGTTTGCAAATCCTTTTTTTAGGTACTATAATTAAGTAATTCCAGCTTCGAACACAATTCCCAATAATAAACCAAATTACCTACATATTTCAAGACTTTTTTAAACGATTATATAAATTATTCACAATGTTTGTTTTTTCAGGTTGCGCGTTTCTGACCTACTTCAGCCCAGAGAGTGCGCTTAGCGCACAATCAGCGCTGCATGAAAAGCGGACACTACCAGGGGTAAGTCACCAAACTCTTATACTTTATTGTCGCAGAAATATCAATCCAGTAGAAAGATAAATCTTATAATATAAAATTAAGTCGGGTTACATAACTTGTAGCTCGAAATAGGCTTAACATATTTTTCCGATATTGGATTTATTGGATTTCTCTCCACGCAATTATTGTTTACGTTCCGAATAGAATGAGTCGCCGGTAATCTAGAAAAAAAAAATATTGTTTACCAGACAACCTTGACATTAAAAATATTGGTAGGTATCTACGCAGATTTTTGATGGAATTTTTTGAAAATAAAAAAATTTAATTTTAATCTCTAATATAAATTAAAGTCGTGTTAGTGCGAACACTTATAACTCGAGATCGGCTGAACAGATTCTTCCGATGTTTGATTTATTGGATTCTTCTCCGCTCCGGATAACAGAATAACTAATAAAAAGTTGAGTAAATTGATAAGAACTTATGTAAAATACAATATTAATGTTTGTATGGAACGGGTTCGGCATCGGTACCGCCACCAACATCTGTTGAGGAACTGTTTCGTGCGGAGGTCGTGGGTTCAAATCCCGGCCGTGTCAACCATTTTCCGCTTTCACGACACAAGCATTTGCTTAGGTACTGTGAAAGATGTCAAAAGTGTATTTGTGTTCACTTCGAGTGAGCACAGATGCATTTATATAAAAAAAAAAATTATTGAAATTTTAAAATATCGTTTTTGATGGTACTTTTCAAACTTTTTATACAATTTGTCAACATTTATAATTATAAAAGAAAGTCGGGTTAGTACGAACACTTATAACTCGAGATCGGCTGAACAGATTTTTATCGTGTTTAGTTTATTAGATTCTTCATCGCTCCGGATAACAGAATAACAACTATTAAAAAAATGGATGGAAAATAGTATGAAATTAAAGTTAGTATGGAACGGGGGAGTTTTGGTGCTTTTGAAATAACTGATTCATAATTAAATATATTACCACATAACTTTTGATTTTTTTTACAAAGAGAAGTCATGTATGTTAGCTTTGTTATGTATGTTACCCAGCAATATTTTATTGACTTTTGATTGAAGGCGAGACGAAGTTCGATGGGTCAGCTAGTGTTTTTTAAATTTGAAATAGTTAATTATTGTGAGGACTACACGACAACGTCTGTCGAGAAAGCTAGTAGTTCAATAGAGAAGAGATGCATTTAGATTTTAGTAAATAACGTCAACAATTCAAAAGTTCTTTGTTCTTGTAGAAGAGTAAAATTATGAAGATTGCAGCAGACAGCGATATAAATCTTCATAAATGACAACGACCACCGCATCATGCACCTAATAGGTTGAATGTCTACTTTATGGAAAGTACTTAATTCACATTAAAGGCAACTAACTCGTGTTTCGAATGCATTACATTTCTCTGCGTGCTCACTCACGGACAATGTTTCATTTTCAGTTTGGGGAAATTTATAGCCTCAGAAGAGTGTTGGGTGAATCAAGTTGGCTGGTGATAAGCCCAGCGGTTCTATTGCATATTACCTACGTACCTCCAGGATCCATTACTATGGAGGTTGTACGAGAACAGACTGGGTAGAGGTGGTAGGTACTCTTAGCAGAATGCACAAATGTAATAATACTCCCGACTCCACGTTTCATGTATTATTATATTATTTACGAACGGGAAAAAGTATTGTTGCCAAAATTGAACGCGAGTCTTTTAGGCGTTATGCCCGTTCATAATGGAATAAACAGCCCATATAAAACACTTACAGAGGAAGTACACAACGGCTAAATAAAAATGATATATTACTTTCCAACTAATATGAAAATATCTACGAAGTGTGCATAACAATGGCTTACTTTATGAAAAATAAATTAAAAAATCGTTTCTTTTATAGCCTCGTTCTCTTTTAAAAAAAATGTATTGTTAAGTTTTCAAACTAGCATTTCTAAATTATTTTGAGATCTTAATATCCATATATCACTGCTTTTCAGTAGCAGTTGCTTATGAATCTGTAATGATTTTCATATTTATGTTCTAGTCACACGATTCAGTTTTTATAAATTACCTATTTCGATTCCCTGCTTGCTGATTTTTTTTTTTTTTTACCTTCTGCAAATTTTCACTACCTATATTCATATTTTGGATTAAGTATTGCACAAGTTAACCTTGGGCATTAAAAATTTAAATGAGGTTATAAAAATAAGTTATAGATAAGTTATAGACTGAAATAAATGATAATTGTTTTAATGGTGAATATTTTGGGGTTCCACAGTTTGATTTCTATTATTAATAAATTTGCATTTCATACTTCAATATATTATGTCCTGTAAAGTAGCGTAAATGCTGTATGAAGAGAACGTAGGTTCTTGATAATATAATGAGTTTCAACTTAAAGAATTTTATTCATTTGAGAGTCATGTTTCTTATATCATTCTTAACTACAACATAACCTATTTTATCTAAACGAAATTATAAAGATCAAGTAGAATCTTGAGAACACGGTAAGTTTAACTGAATTATACTCACTTGAGGTTTCTAATATCTTTATCAAAATTAAAATACACTTTTATGGGCTCACCAATGATGTGTTATGTAATATACCTACCTCTCTTATAACATTATACACATCGATGACCCGACAGGGGGTACCAAAAAAGCAACAAGTTGGCTTTCCCATAGAGATTCAAACCTCATAGGATTCACTTTTGGCATTAGTTCATACAGTAACAGAATAATAACAATCGTAATCTCTCAGATTATTGCATGAAACAATTATTACATACGGTCGCTGTATTCCAAGAAATAATATTCTCCTTATAATAATAATATGCCATATAAATAATATTCCCCCAAACTTGGCTCAAAATAACGTGTAAGCATTCTGTAATATGCCGCATTATATTCTTTAAACTGTTCTGTGTGTTTGTTATATTGTATGGCTGAGTTGTGTGAGCAGTCAACATGTTATGATTATTTTGGCGTTTTGACAAAATAATATTAAATATTGCGAGTGAACGCATTAAGAAATTCTCATATTTTCTCAATTCCTTTGACAAACGCCACCATAATAATGTAGTTTCCGAGGCTGTGGTGAAAGGTAGGAGCATTCACAGAACGTCACCTCATATGTAGGTACCTCCACTAAAACGTTTTATACTTACATTGAAAAAAGCTCATGTTACTTTTTTCTCTTTCATATTATGAAAGTTTGTATTCAAATAAATTAATAGGCAAACTCTTTCTAACCTTGAAATGGTGCATTAAAATGGTATTATGCACCAACGTAGTTTCATATTGATTGAATAGTTACAACCCATTTTATCATACGTTTTTTTAATTATTATAGCATGATTATTTGTTCCTGCTCTCCACCGTCGGGTATGAAAACTGACTTTATAAATGTCTGCGGATACATTAATGATAATAAAAAACGACACTATCCTTTATAAGACATTGGCTAGTAGTGAAAATTCAATACCCATCTAAATTTATTTTAGTATAACAAGAGTTATGCCGGATACATAGAAAATAATTTATACTGACAGTTTTAAATGTGGAACAGTTTATGTTTATAACAAACTTCCTTTGTTTAAAATGCATGTTATTTTTTAGTATCAAATATGATTCAGTTACAAAGTGTCGGGTTTCTTTAATATTTACACATTAAACCCACATTGCACTATTCTCAATTTTTTGACATTCACTCATCGCAAAAGCGAAAGCTGTTTTCGTGAGTGGTTTTTATTTTACTGAAAATTAAATTGTGCATGATTTGTGTGTTTGTTAATAAAATTTTGATTAAAAATATTAGGGATTGTTATCGAATATCGATACTCAAATTAACATTCTTATCAAGAGAAACACATTAGTCATTCACATGTTTGAAACCTACATTGGTTGGTACCCATCTCCAGTAAAAATTATAAGCGTTTACTGCTTGTTAGATCTTCAAAATAGTTTTATATACAGTTAAAAAAAAAAAAGAAAACTCGGAGACGAATCTATGTAATAACTAAAAAAGCACATTTGGAAAAAAATAAATGGTCTTGTGAGGACCTGCGGTGTTGAAATCAGCAGGAGCAAACTACTGTAAACATCAGGAATGAAGACACTGAGGTCCATTGGAGACGTCAAGAATTAGACTATCTACCGATATTATAAGAAAAAGCTAAGGAAGGAATAGAATGGAAAAATTCAAAGAATGAAAAATAACAGACACCCTGATATGTAACTACTTCACAACTCTCCAAAGACTCGTTCACGTGGAAGATATCCTGAAAGGTGGGAAATAATTTTTTGTGAGCTGCTCTTTGCAACAAAATATCGGTCATTCCAAACCCAAGCACGAGAAACGGTGAGAAAAAGAAAAAAAATGTAGACCTCATACTCAGAGTTGCAACTTTAAGTAGCAGAGGCCAGAAGCTCTGCTGAATAATGTGTTAAAGTCATGGAAGCCTTTAACGCCAATAGAAGCGTAGAATGACCAGAGCTAAGAAGGAGAGACGATCTTGAGTGGTCTGCTGGGGAGACCTCGATTCATAAAGCAATGATGTCATGGAAGCAGGTGAAGAATGTCTTTGTCTAAGAGTGGTCCGGAATGGGCTCAAGAATATTTGGATAATTATTCTCCCAAACAAACAAAAATGAACCTACAGTATTCGTTATTCATGATAAAATCCCATTGCAGCGTGTGCCCATAAGCATTACACATTATGGAATCTAATTTTAATTCATAGACGTGTTGGTTTATGATAACAATATTAATTTGTATATCTTTTACCTATGGACTTGAGATTTGTGAGCGTGTTTGTATGCCAGCTCATGATATAAAACTGTATTAGAATCGTCGATCATACTACGATACTAGTTTAAAACAGATGGTGCATGTTTGTACGTCATACATACCGATTTATTATTAAATACTAAATGTTATTATAGGAAGTACCAGCATACATTAGAATCTTACGGATAGTCTTGGAGTGCGTCTTACATACAGCGGAACTCATTTCTTGGTTCTCTGATCGATCTTCTGAATCCACGTTGTGAAAAGTTATACCTCCTCATTTCATCAGTTGTGAAAAGTTTTTTGTTAAATGTGAAATTTTGTGAAAGTGATAATAAGGTGTTTTGTTGTTATTGTATAAAAAAACAGAGAAAAAAGAAAATAGGTGCCTACTTCAGAAAGCACCTCACAGTGGTAACAAACGAACGTAAGTCTATCTGTCAAATTGACACACGTGACAAAGTGACATTCGCTGTAGGTGTTGTCGCCATTCTGTTGATCCGTATAGAGTTGATATATTTTATTTGCCACCAATAAAATATCGGTCTCGTGGTTGTGATTCTATTGTGGTTCTATTAAGGGAGCGGAGGAGAGGAAAAATCAGCCATGGATTTTGACAGTATTATTTTTCCTGATGTTGCAAATTATTACAACGAACTATTGGTAGGTTTTTTTTCTTTATATTTTTAACATAGAAAATAGACGAAAATATACATCACGCGGTTTCCCGAAGAGGGTAGGCAAACCTCTTTCGCATCCTCCAAACGCATAACATTCCGCATGCATGCTCTTCTATTCCTTTTGCTCCTGACTTGGCCCTTAGAGGAGGACCAAGTGGATGGGGATGACCAGGGACAGAGAGGATTGGCGTGAGCGTGAGGAGGCCTATGTCCTGCAGTGGATAATCACGGGCTAATATGAAACAAAATAATATATGAGTATCGAATACATAGCATTACAGTAGTATCCGTACTGTTTTTTTTTTATTGATTTAATGTATTTTTTATGCATAATTTAAAAAAAAATATTAGCATTTTCCACTCCTTCTCTAAATAAAGTGTGCTAAATTTCATACTCCTCCGTCCGCGCAATTTTCGTAAAAATGGTCACAAAGTTTTTGCCCCACGTATTAATAATATATAGGTAGATTAATAATTGTCAAAAATAATAGACCTGATTCAGGTGGCCAGTCAAGTCCAAATTACATACAGTGTTCCATTTGCGGAACGGTTCCAAAATTTTAAATCCATAATTTTCAAGGACACTATTAATGTCTTGTTTTGATATAGGTACTTACCACAAATAAAATTATCATGATATGATTTTCCTGAAACATATTATATTTCATAAAATATGGGATAAGTTGAACCATATTGCATGCTTTGCAAATATTAAGAATACACTATTAAGAGTTTGCAAATGTTCGTGACCTTTTATCTAGAAGCGTACCTACATTTTTTTTCGACGAAATTGACCACCTAAATACCGAATCTTGTTAACGTAAAGTGATCCAGTAAGCCAGCCATCGAAACAGCAGTAGCAGACGGTCGCAAGCCTAAAATAAAACACAAATCAAATTAAACATTATTTTTGGTTCTATAATATGATAAGATACTGAAACAGCGAGGACATGAGGATGCGTAAATATTTTAAATATTTTGTTCAAAATTCCATTTGCTCTTACCAGAGTGGTAATTAATGCATACATACTTACATTACGTAAGCAACCATTCCTTTCTCAATCCAATCCATACTACCTTTAAATCCCAGATAGGGCATGGGGAGGCAACAAGAGCTCTACATTGCGCTTGATCTTGAGCAATGCTTATGACCTCCTCCCACGCCATGTCCAGATCCCTCAGCCCCGCTTCGAAGGAGCGGAACATGGTATGAGACGGTCATCCTCGTCTTCGGGATCCCGATGGGAGGAAGGACAGTGCTCTTCTTGACCAACAAACTGTCATTCGGCATTTTTAGTGTCCAATCCATGTAGGCATATCTCCTCTCTACAATTCGTTCGTTCGGGATGCGGTGGTACCATCTGATACCCAAGATTCTCCTGAGAGACTTCGTGGATACTTTAGGAAATTGAAAAAAATCGTGCTACTTTTTTTTTCATATAATTTTAATGTGACTGTGATATGTTATGAAGAATGTTGAAAAACACACCATTGTATTCCAATACAATGGAAATACGAGTAGGTAGGTTAATGTATTGAACAGCATTATACCAGCTAATATTCAATAGTGAAACCGGGAACATACGCAAGATTACTAAAGAACCAGAAATAACTTTTACTGTTTGTTTCCAACTGTTTAGATTACAGCGCGCGGCCACTACGCACCGGAGCGATGCGTGTTAGTTGTTTCCTTCCAGTGGGTATTTGGTGTGATTACCATCAGCTTTACATACTCCTAGTTGGGACTTGAAAATAATGGTGGTCTGCTTAAATTTCACACACTACCGATACACATCTTTTTAAGTTCCATATACCTTAACGATTTTGAAAGAGTTGAAATTCAGATCCCGTTGGAATTTGAAACGGAAGTAGGTACCACCATAATGTCCTTATAAAAAAAGAGTGGTGTTTTAATATATTTTCGCGTTTTATGCCCCTAATTTGCATATAATATGTCGCATGTTTGAAAACTTTGTTTATTAAAGTTTTTGATTTTTTTTTCATATAAAAATGAATCTGTGCTCACTCAAAGTGAACACAAAAACACATTTTTTTACTCTTTCACAGTAAGCTACTTAAAGCTTGTGTCGTGAAAGAGGAAGATGGTCGGCACCTGGGATCGAACCCACAACCTCCGCACGATACAGTACGAAAGCCGGCGTCTATTCCGGCGTTTCTTCATCTATTTAAGGTAATCAATAATCATGTGCCTTTGAAACTAAAGTCAACAATCAATGGAAAACATAATATAGGCAGGTACCTTTAATCTTCTTTATCTTCCTCTTTGCCTAGGCCTCGCTAGAGCTATTTTCAGGAACTTGTTACCGGGTCTGGGACGACAAGGTCCAGCTCTTTCTCTATCTCTTAGGCGACCATCCCTGACTCTGCAATCTCCACTATTGCCTCTATGGCTATTCTTGAAGATTCCATCCTCTGCACATATCTCTAAAAACGCTTTCTTTGTCTGCTCCATCTATCGAAATCTTCGATTCACCTTAAATATTTAAATTTAATCTAACCACGAGAATTTTGTAAACTAAAATGTAAGTTTTGTGTGTCTGTTACTCTTTCTTCTCTATAACGTAAGCCATAACCCTGGCACCTGCTTTCGAAAATAAGTGTCACAGAAGAATTATTATGAAAATAAAGTGGTACGTAGTCCCGCATCATCACGAACGGCGCTATGCAGGGTCTCAAATTCTGTTTCCATTAAGAGAGGACTAGTTTCCGTCAGGGTCTCTACGAGCTTTCCTTAAAAGCAAAGCTGAGGATTTTGGACGTTGGTATGAGAGGAGTTAATTAAAACTGCACATTATCGAGCACAGTGGAGGATACTATGTGTCTGATTGGGTTTAAAATGGGAGAATATAATACGTTTAAATTAACCTATAACTAAAGAAGCTGAAGATAGCAAATCAAGCATGAAATTTCTAAAAAAAGTATATAAAAAGAGCACTATGATGATATTATGAAAGAAAATAAAGTTAACATAAAAGTATATTTTAATACTATGGGATAGGGTAGGATTTTACCGGTGTTTTGTTACTGAACTAATAAAACACATGTTAAGTGAAGATGTTTTTCTGCAAAGTGCATCGAGTAATAAACTTGGGAACGTTATTAGTGTGTTCGCTTCACTGGTTGAAAATACAGGAGACCATCCGCTAAAAACGGCTGGAGTTATGTCTGTGTATACTTCACAATATAGCCGCTATTGTTACTCACGCTTGTATAGAGGTTGGGAGCTTTTACAAGCTAAAGTAAGATGAGCTATTAAATTAATATGTTTTATGTCTTTTCCTATAATTAAATCAACGTTAATGCATTTATTTGATTGTTCGGTCTCGAGTGGAAAGCTATTTACGAAGCAATTCGAATGATGATAATATTAATGTGCGGTGTTCACAATTTTTCTTCATATTTTTAGGTTTAAACATAAAACAGTTTTGTAAGAAACACTGATAGGTATAACTATTTTTTGTTATTTTTATCAATATACAAGTTTCAGCCTACTAATACCTAACATCTTTTCAATATAAAACATAGAAATTCTCAGAAATATTGTTTAAAAATTGACAATGTTTGCTGATTTTCTGGTCGTGGGTTCAAAGCCTCAATAACACATGTTTCGTTACGACTTAGAATGTGTATTTGAGTTTATTATGGCTCAGCCCAGATTAAATATCTAGGTATGACAAACAATTTATATAACGTAGGTACCTTGTCTTTGATTGGCTAATTCAATTTCTAAATCGAATAGACAGATTTGGGTCATTTGAAATCATAAAAATAAACATCACATTTACATCAAAACATTGTTTATTTCATTTCACTCGAGATTTTTTATCGTTGATTCTGACCAATATTTGCTAAAGTCGGTCACTGTGCTCTACTGCTCTTCTGAATCAAACATTTGGTTGTTCCGAATGTTTCGATAAACAGCACAAGAATCTCTGAAAAAATATTCTTTCTGTGTTCCGCTTAGTGTGTGTTCTAACTCAAACGCGGACGGACCCTTCAAACTGAGAACATTGTATGATCGCTCGACGCTTGGACGCCCGATCACTACTTTTCAATTAGGACTGGGCCTTACACAACAAGTTCCATTTACTCAAGAAGAATAAGAAGAAGTTAACACAATGTTAGTTTTTATTTTTTGCGAACAATTTTGTTAATTTAATTACTCATTCCTTTATTCTCTTATACCTTCATTCATTATGTGAAAACCCTGATTTCATTTTAAAAAAAGAATACCTGATGCTAAAATTAAAATTTTTATTTATTTATATTGTTCTGAGATTTGTAACTAGATATAGGTATGTATGTAATAATTCCTACTAATTCTGAATTATTTTTTATACAATATTATTTAGATCTTTATTCTTCGAAGCCGGCACACCCCAAACGAATAGGTACAACATATCTACCTACTTTTAATACATAAGATTAGAACAATAATCTAAGCTCGGCCATATGGTTAGATGCGTTGTTTAGAATCATATTGTATGATACCAACTGACTTGCCCCACTCATACAATCATGCATAGTTATACTTACCACACAAAGCCATATCAGTACTGAACAGAGTAGGTGAGTGAGTGTGAGTCAAAGGATTTAGGTGTGATGCTAAGTCCCAGTTTGAATTTCAAGGAACATATTTTAATTTTTTTTATGTTTATTCAGGCCTTTCACCCGAATTCGAGTGATTTGGCCATTAATCCATAAGGTTTTACAATATAAAGGTAAGTAATAGTAACAAAATTTAAATAGGTTACAATAATAATTAATGGCTACTTTCTTATATACATACATACACAGAGTGTAGTGCATAAGGAACATATTATAAAGATTGTAAATAAGGCAAATAAAACATTAGGTTTTGTCATTCTAAATTGCAGTTTCTTTAAAAATAGTGAAAGGTTTAGATTGTTGTTTGAAACTATGGTTAGATCCATACTAGAAACTGGTTCTATTATATATATTTTTTTATTTTTATTTTTTTTACCCATCACGCCGTTTCCCGAAGGGGGTAGGCAGAGAGTACGGATTTCCACTCTTTCCTATCCAAACAAACCTCTTTCGCTTCTTCCAAACGCATAACATTTCGCATACATGCTCTTCTATTCCTTTTACTCCTGACTTGGCCCTCCTCTAAGACGGCACCGATATGATCGGACCATGTCATTCGAGGTCGGCCTCGTCTGCGTGCACCCATTCTTTCAGATTTATATATCCTTTTAGTCATTCTATCTTCGTTCATTCTCTCTACATGCCCAAACCACCTTAATTTATTCACTTTCATTCTAGTCACTACACTAACATCCACTCCGGTATGCCAGACATTTGTATAGAATGAAGTATGGTTATTATCCATATGTACCCATCATTATTTATATTTGGGTGCTTAAACATTACTACTTTGGAGAGACGACGAAGAGAATACCTTTGTAGGCACTTCTTTAAGCTTATAAATGATATAATTAATAACCCGCAGGTCCTAGTTTAAAAAGAAACGTCTTTGAGTCCTGCATACTGCCAGTAATGACGTACGGCCTGGAAACAATGACCCTCACTAGAAAAAACGCAGACAAGCTGAGAGTCACGCAACGATCCATGGAGAGAAATATTCTCGGCGTCAGTCTTCGAGATAAAATAAGAAACGAAGAACTCAGACGCCGAACAAAATTAACTGACGTCATGGATCGAGTTGCTAGCCTTACATAAGTGGCAATGGGCGGGTTATGTGGCAAGACAGGACGATGACAGATGGACTCAAAGAGTGCTTAAATGGAGACCATGGGAGAATCGGAGAAGTGTCGGCAGGCCTCAGAAGAGATGGGCCGATGACATTGCAGCTGTGGGTGGAAAACAGTGGATGAGACTGGCACATAACAGTGAAGAGTGGCAATAGTTTTTATTATTTTAAGTTCTTTATCAAATTCGTCGTTGTCTAATGGGATGTGCAATAAGCGATGTATCATGGATTGGAAGAATGCGAGTTTGTGTGAACGCGGACTATTTAAAAGGCGTGGATGATTGCGTCTGTGTATGATGCTTTTCTATAAATGCTAAATTTAAATTTTGAGTCTATGATGCTGATACAAAGGTCTAAGAATTTCAATTGTTAACATTCAAGTCCCTGCACCATCTCCTCTATTATCATAGAATATTGTTTTATGAATGATTATTTACTTGTATTTATTTTAAATTAATGTATTACTTTATCAGCCTATTCATAATTTCGGTCAACCATCCTATTGTTACCTACTAGTTAATTTATACAATATCTAGCCTAAAAATATGTAAACAATAATAATAATATCTTTTCATCTGTTAGTTACAGAGACATGTTATTTTTGACATATCACTGGTTAGTAGTTATAGTATCCTCTCCCACCATTATTGTACCATACTTTTCTTTGAGTTTATAATTTTTAGTTTAGTCTCTTGACAATGTCTGCGTGAGTCGGACGAAAGCGCTCGAGATTCATAAAAAAAATGTGAAAGTGCAACTGTGTAATCATTTTAATCATCAGAGAGAGAATCATTAACCTGAACGAGTATGCCGTACATAGTAAATTGGGATACCTCTAGCTGATTGTAGATCTACCTACCTACACATTATTGTAATCCCCGTAGTTTTTATAGGTTACCATTTTTCAGAGTTTAAATAACTGCAACTTGCATTAGCTCTTGAATAATTCGAAACTGGGTTGCAACAATATTTGCCTACATTTTTTCACTAATGGGATTTCACGCCACGCTCATAAAAATAATAAAAAAAAACTGCAGAGTTTTATTATTTTAATTTTATTCTACACAGTTAACTGCCCGATATTATAAAATCTACTCGTATTCACAAAACACTGTTATATTATTAAGTAAGAGAATACACATTTTCATACCATGCAGGTGCATTTTACAGACGGTAGGTACCAAGCTAGTTCACAGATTGACCGTCTACGCAAAAAATTACTATTTTTAAGTAGAAAATTATCATTCATTGAGAATCTGATTCCCTGCTAAAAATGAGATCTCATTAAGCATGTGTAATAATAATACCTGTTTTTACTAACCTTATATTCTAGTTATATATTTTTATATCAATCAATCAATCAATTCTCCCTTTTCCACCCCACTCAGGGGCATAGGGAGGCAACAAGAGCTCTCCATTGCGCTCGATTTTGCGCAATGTTTATGACCTCCTCCCACACCATCTCCATGTCCCTAAGCTCTGCTTCGAAGGAGCGGAACACAATGTGAGAGGGTCTTCCTCGTCTTCGGGACCCTGATGGGATACAAATAAATAAATTTACATTATTTTTTATTTAAAAGGTGGCAGCATAGCTGGCGAAACTTAAATTATTTTATATAAAAAATAATATGGGCTCACTCAAAGTGATCACAAATACACTTTCGACATCTTTCACATAAATAAAAGCTTGTGCTGTGAAAGTGGGAACGGTCGGCACCGGGATTCGAACCCGCGACCTTCAATTCAAGACTGATACCGCTGCTCTTCCAAACACTTCTTATTGCCTGAGGCAATTGTTTTCTAGCCAACCGGTCCCGTCTAATCTGAGACAGCTCGTTCCCGGGTAGAAATTTCAAGTGAAAAAAATACGGTGTTTTACCGATTTGTTGTATCTTTTAATATGAGATTTCATACCCTGTTACTAAAATATCATGAATGTTTTGATGTGGGTAATATTATAGATCCTACTCACTGATATCGAAAATGATTGTAAGATATAAATGCTATAATATAATAAGTGCTACAAAATATTAATTGGATTATAATTGAAGACGTGCCAGCAATAACGAATTGTTTCTGTAAATTGTTGAATGATAATTTTACAATTCAACGAAACACCCCATCAACGACACGGTCGTACACAACACAACTATTATTTATGGCGACGCGTCACATACAGACCGAACAACATCCGTCTATAAAATATTTTGTATTATTGTCAAAATATGACGTGGAATTAATTTATGCGATATGTTTGTGTTGCGGATAGTAGCAGGCATTTAGTCTTTCTCAAAAACTTCTAAGCTAGAGAATATTATTTTTTATGAATAGCTCTACTAATAGCTCACTGCATCAGATTCAAGAATAATTGGCATACTACGATGGGCTGGACACATCCAAAGAATATGCCGAAGAAGATTTTGGGCGGCATGCCGAGTGGAAGACGAAGACCAGGAAGGCCGACGCTTCGGTGGCTGGATGGTGTAGTGCGGGACGCCCGACAGATTGGAATCTTCAACTGGCGAAGAGCCGCGCTGGATCGTCAGGCGTGGAGGCAAGTTCTTGAGGAGGCCAAGTTGTAGAGCCACTGATTAGATAAGATTAGCCCTAATAATAACATTTCGATTATTTCCGGCTGAAATTATTTGCTAATTCTTTTTTTAATGTTTGTTAATGTCTCTTAAAGGTTCTTGTGATATACAAAAAACCACTTTTCATTTTTTTTATTTTGATTGGTAATTACAATTAATTTGTTATTTGATTGATATTTGGTAAAATTGTCAGAATGTTATGTGTTAACATAAATTAAAAACAAATTCGTCGGTTTGAATTTTATTGGTACATTGCCACACAATGAAATATTTATATTTCGGGTGAGCAGTGTTGTGATTTTTTCTTCAGCAGAGGAGGAACATTGTGGCCTTCAAAATACAAATTGACTCATCCATATTTTGTGTAGTTTGTGCTATATTTTACCGTAATAAAAAAGGGGTTTACAAGATCTACTTTAGGGTAAGCAAATATTTCAATCAAGTCTTTTATTAGCCTTCCCTCTGCCACGGTGGACAGAGGATGGGCTCAAAATCAAAAGCTAGGAAAATTATAAGGGTTCAATTTCACTTAATGTTAAATACAAATAAAATTAAAATGATAAGTGATCTGACCTTTACATTAGTTAGCATGCGCAACATTACGTATTATTTTCTAGGCAGCATCGTTATCCATTTTATCGGTGACGTCTTCCTTGATCTCCTCTGGCTCCAGACCTCGTCGTATACATATCGGCTTCTAGGGCACGAACCTTCTTCCCATAGTTCAATGATTTCCTCTCCTGTATTATTTTTCTCTGGATAGGGCTTATATGTGCAGCACACGTGATGGCCACCAAATCTCCCAAAAATTCACTGTCCGTGCTGCTCGGCTCTGTGCTTGGCCTGACTGCGACGCCTCCACAACACCGGTCTATGTCGGCCTGGCGCGGACTTCCACTTTCTTTAAAATTTTCCATCGTAAAATAATAATTAGGTACTAATCGAAAATTACTATGCTTCAGCAGTATTAATCGAGGATCATTCAGTCAGTTTTCCGGTATATTCTTACAAAAATTAATGATTTCAAATGTTTCCGATAACGTCCAATTATAAGCATTGACCGTAACGTGTCGTTGTTCGTACATCGATGACACCCGGAGACCCTGCTTTGTAACCGCTCGACAGTGGATGCATCTGACGTGTACTCCAAATATCAAGTCAACATAAATCATTCACGTGCTACCCATTATTGTTGTATGAGAGATGAGTAGGCACCTCCTGCCATTCTACACATTATTTATCTCATACTAGTGTGTCCTTCAACGCAACCATCGTTACAATGGTACGAACTCTTGAGATAATTGATTCGTGGAATTTCTATAAAGGGTTTAGAAAATCGTCGAGTATCGTATGAATGCACGCCCTGAAATTTTACATTTTCCCCGTTTCCCAGTCTCTCCTTGCAGTACTGTCCCAGATCTGACAGATTCAGGGTCCATTGAGATTATTTCCACTACCACGGATTGGTTGACCCTAGTTATAAGGAAAAATCTAGTAAATAAGTTAAAATATTGTATGCGAAGTGGAGATATTTTCCCTTTAGTTTAAAAAAAATCCTGGTCACTGGTCAAATTTTTCAATCCAAAAATAGCCCGAAAATTGATCAATATTTGAGGTGAAAAAATAATTAAGCTTTTAGATCAAATACCCATAGAAAACAAAGAAAAGTAACATGTTTTAATAAGAATTCATAATCTTATAGTAATACTGAAAGATCTCCCAGATAATAATTATTAACCTTATACTTTGAACATTCTTGTATTTTTTTTTTATTGTGAAAAAGGTTATATTTTTTCCATCCCTCGCCTCGACTTAAATCAGCTTCGTCTGAGTTTTAAAGGAGGTATATTTTTAATTAACATGATAATGAAAAGTCGGGAGTTCACTGGTACATTGTTCTCTTAGACAGTCTCGGAATAAATGAATTTTTAATCCCTTTTACAAGATTGAACGGAAGACCTTTTCAAAGCCCCTTTTTTACCATGGCAGTATTTAACGATAAAACTGCTAGTTAATCCATATTTCTACCTGATGATTTAGTTTGCATATTAAAGAAGTAACACCCTAATATATTTCCTTTCTTTAAAAATATGTATATTGGTATGATACCTGATACTAAATTTAATCATCATCAGATTTCGCTCATGTAGTATTGGAAAGTTTCCGATTATAACGACTTTCTCTTGAACTTCTGTGCCAATGATTTCCTGCTACTTTCCTTATATTGTCAGACCACCTCAGCTGTGACCTATTGGGGTTTCCGTGACCTGTTTTTCGCAACCACTCCCGGGTTTTCTTATTTACATCGGGTTATCAAAATGTTTGTTAACAATATCATCTTTCATTAGAAGCATTTTAATATTCGTGTGTTTTCGAATGAATTTATCGCTACATTTTCTAACTAGGTATCTTACATGAATTTGATTACAAAGTTTCGTCCATAATATTTAAGAAAATATCTGAAGGGGTACGGGTGTATAATTTAATAACGCTGGTCAATCTGATATCAGTTTCATTATTTAAAGGTCGTTGTATTTGTAAAATAACTGTTGATGACCAAATTTATTTCTCTCATCTAATTTACATATAAAACTATAACGATCCAGCATAATAAGTTTAATATTTTTCCGCTTAATAATAATTATAAAATTACACTATTTACTTAATTAAGATGTAAAATTAAAATGCAAAATTATCTTTAGTACTACATTACTTGACATCTGTCACCATATTCTGTTGAAGTTTGTTTGAAATATTCTATAATCAAAAATGTACAAAGTTATTTCAATAAAATAACTAGATATAAATGTACCTACTTAAAAATACAGATGGACTACCTCAATGATAAAAATATTTATAAAACAATTTCATTTAAAAGCCCAATGCTCTAGTTTAGGTTTCTCCGACTTTCCAAAGGCTTTCGACCAAACGACGTCGACGACGATATTGTAAAGAATGACTGTAAGAAGTGCGCATAAAAATCGTATCGTAAAATATCATTGACGAGTGGTTGTCTTCTTTTGTACTGAACTAAATTGCGGGTGTGAGGGGGAGGGGGCTGTTTTGTTTGGGTAGGGTAGGTGCCCAATAGCTAGTTGTCTGCTCGACATTCTGTCACCAGGGAGCCACGCGTGAACAGAATAATGAAAATGGATCGAATTATCTACCAATTTATGCTACATGCTTTCATCGTTCATATCAACCTACATCTACTATGCGTCACTGGGTAAGCACTTTGTTTTATTTTCACAATGATATTATATTGAAATAAAATTGTTTAGGTAGGTACCTAAAAAAAATCTAATATATATATATATATATATAATGTACAATGTTGGTAGGTACAAGTGGGTTTTTTTTATACCGCTAAGATAGTTGATGAAAGGCGGATTTATCCCAAAGCATCTCTAATTGTTAACCAAGAGAACATTTTCGAAAAACAATCAATTTTACTATTTTGCATCTTTGTTAACTTCATCATGCTTACAGTCACAACACTGTAGTGCTTATGGAAAGAAATTGTGTGTATTGTATTTTTTTTGTATTTTGCTGCTCTCTTTATAATTTGCCGTTGATTCGTAAATAAATAAATAAATACTTGGTCGGTCTTAGCTGCCTCCAAGAATCGTCTCCAAACTTCCCTGTCTCCGGCTGTCACCTTCCAGTTTCTATGCCTCAAAGCCCTGAAATTTACAACGATCTCCTCTTCCCTTCATAGTTTTGGTTTTCCAACTTTCTTCTTCCTACTGGATCATTCAGCAACACTCTTTTAGGGAGATATTATGATTTATGATTTTTACTGCGCTGACATCCTGGTCGTTGTCAAAAATTTGAGCACTCTCTCTGCCAACCTCTGCCAACAGTCACTCCGTATCCTTGACATAATATTTCAAAGCCATCTCCATAATGGTAGAAGTGTGAGCCTGAGCCGGATGCGCCAGCAATGGCGTCGTTCGTGATGCCTTCGTAAAATCCAATACCAAACAAGTGCATTATCATCATCAATAAATGAAATTGGAATCGCCATTTAACTGCTAAATAAATTTTATACACAGTTTTAAATTATCAAAATAATCATGAAGAAAATACCGAATGAATAAAATATCATGGAACACAGTTCAGTAGGTTCCATTACTTTTTTACAATTATCATTTGTTTTTTATTTTTTACAATGGCAACTTCGTCGTATAAACGTGCATAATCTATGTAGAATTTTTACAAGATCGTTGCTGTGTATTAATAAAACTTTTATGTTCTTCGTTTTTATATTATATTTTTTTCCATTTGTGATTTCACTCTTACACCGTCGAAGTTAATGAGAATAACGATTTTCCCTCCCTTTCTCATTCAATAAACACTTTCATTAGCCGTTATTCCGTCTGCAACTCATAATCGGATTTATCGCCATGTTTTTTTTTTTGCAATATTCCCGTTGTGCCTTTTTATGATTGTTGTTTTGTTTTCTGTTTTATTGTTATTTAACAATGTTCATACTGTAGAAAACGAAACAAATTTTTATAGCTCATTATGGGGTCAAATAACCTCTAGCGAATTTGTTTTTTTTATTCCGATTTCGAGTCTTGGGGCCAGTGTACTATTTTAAGCATTCGATAATTGGTTTAAAACTTTGGCACTAGAGGCACTAGATGTAGTTTTGATTATATCGTTTTTAAAAAGAATCTTAATTCAACAATTTGCTTTATTTTATTCCATAATTGTTTTAATTGCCTTGAAAAGTTTCAGAAACATAAATGTAGACTTCCACGCTATGGCGATAGATATTGTAATATGACAAGAGTAGGTACATTTTATCTCATGCATCGATGACTGCCAGCGTAACATAGCCTAGTCACACGCTATGGTAATATACAATTGACAAATACATGGCGATTTTTCCATAGCGCGGGAGTCTACCTTTATGGTGATAGATGAGAAAGAAACATTTTTAAACTATCTACACATCCTGCGAAACATTATTCAAGCTTTCATACGATTCCAAAAGAACACTCCTTTTTCTCCTTCTTCTTCGTTTTTCGCAAACAATTGTGTAATTTGATTGGTAAGTAATTGTTTAAGCTTGAAATAAGTATGTATAGCATTATTTTCAGATACTGTTTTTGGATTCCTGATTTTCATTTTATTTCATCCAAGTACAGTAGAAAAACATAAATAGGTGCACCTATATCACTGCGGTTCTATTGGTCTTCAAACCCTCCTGATCCCCTCTGGTTATACGTCCTTGATTTCATCTACGAATTCCCATAATCTGGTTTGAGCCCCCATATCTTTGTTTTTCGAGTGGTTGGCTCTCAATGTTGTCGAATACCTAAGTATCATTTTGGTTACAATTGGGTGCATAATATATAATAATACAAAAATCTTCATAGGTTAGCTTTTTGAAAAACTCTTTTAGATTACGGAAAAAAAAACATTCATTTTGTATGTAGGTACATAGATATCGACAGAATAATTCCATAGAAAGTAAACTTAAACATTTTTTTTTCAGTACAAAATTAATCGATTTTTCTACTGACGGGGTTTTTCTCGTATAAGCTGTGCTCATAAAAAAAAAACTTCCATTCTCGCTCGAGTGTTTTCCTGTAGGAGTGGAGTGTGTAAGAATGTACCTAGAGATAATCAGGTTGCTATTGGATCGTGACTTTCCATTCACCTTGTCCAACGGTTGATGAATGCGAGGGATTGGCTTAACTATCTCGTCACAGTTTGATAGAAAGGAATCGATAACACCTTATCTCCTAGAGGGTTCAACTTTAGGGGTGAAAGAGTAATGATTGCAATATACCTATGTACCTTCTTATATTTTATCTATACGTATTCAACCACTTTTATACCATCTCAAACCTTATCTAGTTGGATAATGATACTTATATCACCCTAGGGCCGGTTTTTTTATAAATTCTTAAAACAAGATATTAGTTGAAGTTGAAAATAGTCATTTGTAAATGAACGGAGACAAGTTACAAGTTACACGAGTTACATTTTAAGGTTACATTATTTCTTAGAAAATTATTCAAAATCAAACAGTGTTACATTCAAAATCTTTTAATTTCATTATGTACAACCCATTAGGACGTACAGCTTAGAGTCTAGATAATATATACCACGACAGCAAAATATGCGCCGAGATTTGCAGAAATCAAGATTCTAATTGTGACTTTCTCTCTATGCTTTTTGGGAGCTTCCTTAAAGTTGGGAACCGTTAGTGAAAGTCACCATAAGAATCATTGCTGGAAAAAAAACTCAGAGATAGAATAAAGAATACGACGACATAATATCTAATTTATATCATTCGTAAACTAGTTTTCCAAGACTAGCTTCTCAATTGTCAATAGTTTTAGACTTTAGAAATTCAACAAAATTAGATTAATCCAATTAGTCTATCATCTGTCATTATAAGGTACACCAATTATATTTTCAAAGTTCAGCGATAATAAATCGGACATACACTCTTCAGTTGATGCGATGACATTTGAAAATAAGCACCAACTAAATTATTATATTATAAGAATAAGGCAAAATGATTCCAACAAGTTCATACGTACTTTGTACGATGTAGAAAGGATCCAAAAATCTACATAAAAAGAATATAACTTCTGAAGCTGATAGTAAATTAAAAGTTTCCCTCATGTTCTTAAATGCAAGGCTCACCCGCGTGCCTCCCATATTATACAATATACATACATACAACGTTCTCACTTAGAAAAAGAAATATCTCCATTAGATTGTTTACATCCAACACGTCCTTCATCTTTCTTCTTTTAGTTGTCGTCTGGCGGACGTGTCTCGCAAACTTACTCAGTTTTATGTCTCGGGCACAATGTCTTCCTCCCGTGTACCTGGTCTTAGGGAGACCTTTCTGGATTATGATTTATGGTCTTGCGACAAACTTAATAATACGAGAGGTGTCTTCGACTCTTGCACACGACACCTCTTGCCGGTTTCAGCGGTGATCGGAACAAGGAAATCTTTTCAGTTTATTTTCAGTTTTTTCAGTCGACTTATTTAAGTTTTCTCATCTTCTTGTTTTCTACAGATCATCGTGTGCCTATATCAAAACATTGTTTTTATTTTAAATTTTTAATACTTCTGTACCTATCCTTGTTTTATTTTTCAACTGAAATAAAAAAGTTTTTGCAGGTATGAATATAAGTGAAAATTAAAGATTTTTTGTAGTAGATAGATACAAAATATATCTACCTACTCATTGTACTGTATAGAGTTATTTAACTACAGTAGGCATTCGAGCTATGTATACACTGCAGACCTTTTTGTATTATACCTAGAGCACACTACAATGATCAACGCACAAGGACTTTCTTTAATATATTGATCAAGCGGTTATAACAAGCGTACACTGATGTACCGTGAAGCTTCCAGCATCCAGCAAGAGTTCAAGAAACCCTGTGTACAAACATTGTTCAATATTGCCTTTCTATCTAGAGCTAAAGTGGTATCTGCGTGTGAAGTCTGTTCGCTGTTTACAATAGACCCAAAATAGAATCAAGATGGACCAACCTTAGGTCAAGACAAAGACAACATACTACGTTAGTTTTTTAAACGACTTACATACTAGTAAGTACTGTCGGCGTGTTTTAAACATTTTTTTTGTTAATTTTTTCAACTTACCTACCTTGTTTTCTGAAATAAAAATAATATTTTTCGTTAACATAGGTTGGGAGATTTCGTTCTGAGAAAACATTTAAAGAGATAACAACGCAATTCAAGCCCGAGGTTTTTTTTTTAAATAATGCGAAAGGAGACACGTTTAGAATGCATGCAATTTTGTATTCGTCGTAAGCTATTAGAGCTCGCGTCGAGGACGCTGTTTCAAGTGCGAAGGCTTTTTTACTTCAGCCGTTGGGAATCTTTTAAGGACATTTTTGCATAATAATGACAAGCCAAGCTCACTCATCATTTTACATAGCATTTTTCCCCGTGTATATTTTAAATCTATGTTATTTGTAATATTTTTATGGTATTTTACAAGATGTTGGGTTACAATTTCCAAATGTGTTTTTACTGAAAAACTGCCATGAATTTGACTGGTAGAGAAACTTTTTTAATTGTATTTTTTCTCCATTTTAATTCATGCATTGTGTTTGCTTTATTTATGATCATCTTCATAACTGACGTTTGGGCATCCTCCGAAATTCTGAAATCAATCTATCGTCTGCGTCTTCTAGTTGATTGCCCCATTACCCTTAGGCTGTTTTAGAGTCACTTTGACCGTTGGTGTTGATAACAACTCGTTAGGTATTTAAAAAAAAACTTTCATTAGCTTCGTCTCTCAACTCCGACGGACAGCGAAACTCTAAAAGCGGCTTTAGATCTCCACATCATCTATCCAGCACAGGCTTGCGCTTCCAATGGTCAGTTTTTGGCCAGTCGTGAGTCAAGAGTCTTCAATGAAATTCGAATTGAAAAATGCTCCTAAAAACAAAAAAGTATAAGTATTGTTCTTTTTTCAAATATTTTTATTTATTTATAATATTAAGGTTTGTTAATAAACATAGATATGTATGAAAAGAGGTTTAGGTAAAATATATTATTTTAATTTATGAAAATATTTTAGGCTTGTGGATTGTGGATGGGTTGGCGCACCACTGCCTCGACCAAAACGAGGATTCTGGGACAAAGCTCGAGAATAATCTCCAGACACTTCTAAACCTGGTATTCATTGTAGTACATCTCTGGTGTTGTCATCCACTCCTCATTTCATTCAAACCACGGCTCCATCATGAAGTCGTGTTTTGTGTGATGTGAATTTGCTCCCACCTAAAATAACATGATATAAGTATAAGATAAGCCACAATTTTCGGTGTACATTTTATACTTTTATTCCAGTTATAATATCTTAATCCCAAACAGTGTATTTCCATATGATATGGTTTTTAACTCCAGTTTCTCTTTACTTGTACAGCTTGTAATACCTGTAGGCAAATCCACAGATAACCAACAGATAAAATAAACCTCTGACCAACCTCTGATCGACGTGGTGTTGGTGACTTTATGGCTAGTGGCATAACTGGTTATGAGCAGGGCCTTTGTAGTCAGGGGATGTTGTGTGTTCAAACCCCCCGGCATACCTTAAGCTTCGGCTACACTATGGCCCATGCTGGTCCACGATGGCCAAATAGTGCCTCTGGCCTAGCATTGGCAAGTAGCAACATTTGGCAAATATACTTGTACACCTGGCTACACTATTGGCCCAACTCTGAGAGCTGGCTACACAATATTTCTATCACTGATTTATTGATTAATTCTTGATTTTATTCATCATTTTACATTCTAATCTCCAATTATTCACTGTATATTCCTATCTGAGTGGGTAATTTCAAGAGAATATTATAATTTTCAATTAACAAATATACACAATAAAAACATTCATAATTTTATTTAACCTAACCTTCAATTTTTATTGATGTTTATTGTTTTGCAATAAGTATATACTATACCTAGTTCTTACAGGTTTATTTGGACTATAACATAAATGAAAATAAAAGATATTGATAAAAAAAAAAAACAAGAATCATGGGTACATTACGTACGTCTTTGCCGTTTGCGTTTTTCATTATTTTTAATAACAGAAAAGCAGATGCCGCATGTATCACTGTATAGGATGCTGCAATTAATGCCATAATATGATATCATCATTGTCAACTTCTATTATTTTATCAGGATTATAAAAAAAAATGTACAAAACACTATGAAAATAAAAACATGGAAGACATGACAGCTGTCAACATTGTTCCAATATTGGTGAATACTTGCGAACTCGATCGACAAGTAAACAAGTAACGGCCAATGTCAAATATTTGGCGAAATTGGTCATTGGTGAAGCGGCCACAAAATTTTTTCCCATGATGGGCCAGAGCCTCTATTTGGCCAGCATGGCCCATAGTCTAGCCGTGGCTTTAGCTCGGAGACTACAATTTTATGCATTAGTATTACTACCTACTTCGGAAGAAAGCAACTTTCACCCACACGAGTATGCTACTGGAATTAAACTTGAGGACTGATGGTGATAGGGAGTTTGTAGGATTTAAAAGATTCTTGATTTTCAGTATTTTTACAACCTTTAATTACTTACTTAAATTATCATTTAGATTTTATAATTACCCCATTATGTCTCTTGCGGGGACACTTCATATTTTTTAACAATAAATACAAATTCATAATATGCATACCAAGTTGCAGTAAACACTTTACAGAACATAACAATCAAAATTGATAAAATGCGTATTTACGTGTAGGTACATAACTTATTCAAAGTTAATAAAAAAGGAGACACACCTCTATAATAATTCTGATAGGTATACGTTGTTTTACAAAGGTAACCGATCCCTTCTAATTCCTATAAATTTACTCCCAAAAGTTCACAACTTGGGTTGGTAGAAACGTTGTTTTTAATCTATGAGGGTAGCAAAGAATTAGTAGGCGGCCAGTATAATATGATAGCGTAAACCGATCATTTCTGTGGGCACACCCCAAACAGTCCATTGTAAATATTTGTCTTTCAACTGACACGGCCTTTTAGACGACGTTTATTTGAAAATATGAAATGATACGTACCTAATCATTATTAATGATCGAATTGTTCTGTGCATTGGTGGGAAGGTGGAATGATTGAATGGGTTCTTTTTTTTAATTTATCATAAAAAAAATATTAATTTTATCTGTCATTAGATTATTGTAAGCAGGAATAAAAGAAAATAAATTCATAGGATCTCAGGTATAAGTTCAAATAATGAGAATGTTAGTTATAATGTAGGTACGTACATACCTTCATATAATGGGAAGTTTTCTGGGCAGCTTCCGACAATACACACTAGGTGGCAGAACTTCTAATCAGGTCTATTGTCAAATTCAGTGCTGCCAACGTAGAGATGTTTTTTTCAGTGATGCCAACGTTGGGAAGTTTGTTTTCCATTGTGTTGCTAAGAAGTTGTTGATCGAGTTGCCAAGAAGTTGTTGATTTTGTTGCGCATAAATCTCAGGGGTGCTATTCTGTATTTTTTAATTTGTATTTAGGTAGGTATATAAAAAAAGATGAACAATTTTATTTGTAATAGTATGTAAAAAATGTACAATGATTACTCTAAACCTATTGTAAGTTATCATGTATAATAATATATAAGTTGTTTAATTTGAAATAAACTAGAATGATATTTTGGAGGTTAGATTGTGAGCGACCATAAGAAGAAGAAGAAGTAAATCGCCCCCGTTGGCAACACTGAATTTGAGAATAGACCGGATTAGCAAGGGCGCCTCTAGCGGCACAAAAAGGAAAAAAACATCCCATTCTATCTTAAGGGTACTTACCTACTTCAGTCTTTTTTCTATTAGCTTATAAAGCCATGCAAAGCCCGCATAAATTACGTTCAACAAAACATTCTCCCTTTTCGACCCCACTTAGAGGCATAGGGAGGCAACACAAATCATAGTATAACAACAGCAATAGCTTCAACAGAAAATTATGCTATCATAAGTGACCTGTTTTCTTGTTTGATTTTATAGAAAGGGGGATGACGTTACGATGACTGTGAGACTACCAAAAAAATACACTTGGCATTCGTTATCTGTAATAGATAACCATATTGACTGATGATATTCTGAAAATAGAACCATATTGACTGATGATAATATTCTGAAAATAGAACCATATTGACTGATGATATTCTGAAAATAGAATAATACTGACTGATGATATTCTGAAAATAGAACCATATTGACTGATGATATTCTGAAAATAGAAGCATATTTACTGAGATGATCTTGTCTTTAGAAAGTGGAAATGATCGTTATTAAAATTCAAACTCATGACCGTCAGTACACTAGTAGCTGTGGATTGACAGTTGGGCTACCGACCACTTCTCATGATAACAACCACATTATTACAATATTTTTTCGTAATGTCATATTATTAACAGATTAATTGCTTGGCCACTTTATAGTTTAATATCCATTATTGATTTAATTTAAGTCCCATTTAAATGACTGTAGGTTGTATCTACATAATTATAGGTGATGTTTGTATATCCACAATAGGTCGTAGGCAATAGGGTGCCGCGTTCCCCAGCTCTGGTTACACTCGGTTCATTTTATTGACTTTCAACACGTAATGTATTGCGTTTTCTATTCTGATACATTAATTAGTGCTGTTTTCATTAGCTACTTACTACCCACTCGACCCATTTTTCTAGTTTTTTCAAGCATCTTGAAAGATTAATTTGTTTCATTGATTGATTCACAATACTTTGTTTCGCGATGCGTTCACGTGAACGATCTCCTACTGTTTTCAAACAAACCTCTCCTACCTTTTCTTCCTCTTTCAACCTGGTCTCCTATTTTTCTTCCTTTGGTCCTTTTTGGTTTTCTCGGATTTCCATAACATTAAATTTTTACAAAACTGACAAATGTGATAAAGTGGTTGATAGTCCAGTGGTATCGATCGCTGGCTTTCATGCGCACAGCGTACTGGAGGTCGTAGGTTCGAATCGCGGCCGTGCCGACCGTTTCCGCTTTCACGGCACAACCCTTTGGTTAGTGTGAAAGATGTCGAAAAGTGTATTTGTGTTCACTTCGAGTGAGCACAGATTCATTTAAAAAAAATGCTTAGAATATTTTGGCTTTCTTTGTGTAAAAGCTTAAACGTTTCTTATACTGGTAGAAAAACAAAAATAAAAAATAACGAAAAAATGATATTTGATCATAATTTTAACACTTTCGGCGCATTTTTAATCATGCCCAGATCAAACAGTTCAAAAGATAACCATGGATAACCAGGTAACGACATACCTACTAACATTTTGTTTGCTTTATATATATTTTTTAGAAATAGGTACCTACCTACTTTTTTATTGAAATCCACTATCTGCAACAAGACAAGGTCAACTTGTTTAGCATTGTCACATCAAAAAGTTATTCTCCAAATTATTATAATAGTTGCACATTTTAGAGGGATAATAAAACTCATGCTAATATAGGTCCCTACCTAATTACACAATATACAACGTAAAATCATTAGATGTTATGATATTTATGGTTATTATAGATGGATATGGCGCCGAAGTTGATTACTTATGGTGTTTCACAGACGAATAATTGCATCAGAAATTACTACCAGGGAGCGATAATCATTTTTCAGTACCTACCTCCATATCAATTGCAAACAACTGCAAAGGGAAAAGGGGTTATTTGAGGATTTAAATACAGCTGCAATATTTTTTTTTATTGTTGGCCATAAAAATCGGATATACGTAGTTTATAAACAAAACAACATAACACGACTAATCACAAAAGGAAATTTTAATTATTCTGTATGCAAATATTTATTTTATTCGAAACAGAAAGAAAAAAAATCCTATCGTTCGTTTTGAAATGGTTCTAAGTAAGATTTTTAGTAATACTTTAATTATTATTGTTTTAAATGCTGAAAAAATTTCATAAAAACTTATTTTTGAAAAATTTACCAAGTTAGATAAATCTTAATCTTTCATTCGTGAACTTATCCCGGATTTGATAATGCCCATATCAATTATTTATTGTACGCAGAAGAGGCCGACCTCGAATGACATGCACCGACCATATCGGTGCCATTCGGTGCCGTCTTAGAGGAGGGCCAAGTCAGGAGCAAAATGAATAGAAGAGCATGTATGCGGAATCTTATGCGTTTGGAGGAAGCGAAAGACGTTTGTTTGGATAGGAAAGAATGGAAGTCAGTATTATCTGTCTACCCTCTTCAAAAAACGGCGGGATTGCAAAAAAAACCTACCTATTTTTTTTCATCGGACTAAATCCGGTCTAATCAGAATAAAAATCGATACGTCAAAACAGCTTTAAAGGCTAGTCCACTCCATACAAACAACAAGAGAGCTTAGAAATATGGCAATATGGCCAAATAAACAATATAAACAACATAATTATTTTAGTTTTTGGTGTTAATTTTTGCTCTTTGTTCGATTCAGAAATACTTAACGCTTTATTTCTAGCTCTGGTTCTATGTTTATGCACTGTAAACGTACCATTGCAAATTTATCAAAGTAGTCGTTACACTTCTACAATATAAAAGTGATTCATAATAATTTTACATAAAATACAGATATAGAAATGTAAGGATCATAATATGTATTCATTCTCATTGAAAGGGGACTATTGTAATAAAAAGATATGCACTCTTTCTCTTAACCAATAACGTAAAAAGCAGTTCTCAATAAAACTTTATCTCAATATACGTTTTTCATAAATTATTATTACTTTTAATAATCTGCATTCATAGATGGAGTATTACATCAGAGGTTGTCAACCACTTTTTTTACAAGAACATACAATTCAAAGTGGTTGGTGACCCAGCGGTTACAACGCCGGCTTTCATACTGCGGACGTCGTGGTTCGATCCCAGGTGCCGACCATCTTACTCTTTCACGACACAAGCTTTAAGTAGCTTACTGTGAAAGAGTCAAGGAGTGTTTTTGTGTTCACTTTGAGTGAACACAGATTCATTAAAAAAAAAAAAAAATCGAACGATTCTTAAAATTAAACAGTTTCCACTGATGTTCTCAGCGATTTTGTCCTTGTGTTAGATGCGATACGGTTTAGGCTTTCAATTAAATGAGTATTGCAAAACATGAAATGAATAGGTTTGACTACGTATTATTCTTCAACTAAAACATCTTTCTATTTCCAACTTGGCATACATGCATAATGCATATCAGTTAGGTCCTTTGTTTTATTTCATACTATAAACTTTGAGGTTTAAACATTCTCGAACCTGTATAGGTCATGAATTGCTAATGTGTTAATCAGTTTTTTTTTTCTGAAACGATCAAATTTTTTTGATAAACAACGCGAGATAACTATGAAAATTTCAACTCCTGTCATCGAACCTAAAAATGACTTAACTGGCTCTTACCCCTTTTTTAAAGACCTTATTGCTTTGTTATTTTTATTGGTTTACTGCGAGACTCAAACAATGCGTAGACTTAAACTGAACCAACAAGGAACGAGAGTTAGAAAAGAGCAATTTTTCTTGATTTGTTAGAGTAAATGAAAGGTCGTTTTCAGCCTTTACAACAAGCAAAATATATCGATAAGCAAGAATGCAAACCAAAAACAGAATTCAAGCGCACGTGTTCTTGATCTTGATACGTTTTTTAGATGGCGAACGTTAAGACCAATAACTTAATTGAAAGTTCTGCCGTTATTATCGTAAGGAGAAGACTTCTCCATGCTAGTGCGCCATTTATACCCAACTTAAAAACAACGGAAGAGCAACGAATCCGTTTCTGTTAACAAAGAGAATTTAGTAAAATCATATAGAATACCCTTTGGCTCGTTTTTTCTAAACTTACTTTTACGCAACCAGCTCGTAGCAATCTTGCAAATTCTGTTATTATGAAAGTTGGTAAGTATTAGTCAGTACCTATGAAATGACTGCAGTTATGATTGCTGGTGAGGTTTTTGGAAATTTATCAAATTAATTTATTGTATACTCAGTTCGATGGTTATCGACTCCATGGGAGTGGTACCTATTTGTAAAATCATCTTCAAACCCCGAGGTATGCATTATTGTTATTCCTTTTCTTATTACCATCCGACTCTTGACCATTTGCCAGATATAACTAAAATCGTTTATTGATATTGCATTTCGGTAGTGGAGTCTGCCAAAAAAGAATTATTATTATCATCTACTTAAGGTAAAAGATGGCTTTGCAATACGTCCAGAAACTGACTTAGTACTAAGTTATATTAAGTATAGCTTGCTCATACGTTACTTTGATCTCTTGTGCATATTATAATATAATATACCTATCCTAATAACACTATCATCTTTGTTAAAAGATAGTTACGTTACTCTCGGTATTGTATTCGTAAAATTTATTCCTATAAAAGAACCATGCATTTTCTCTGTTAATTTTATATTATGACAGTAATGTTATTTTAATACTTTTGTGATAAATTTTTGTATGAACTGAATACACATTTTTACCAATTTTGATTTTTTTTTTCATTTAATGTTAAAAAGTTTCATCATGCTACTAGACGAGCTAAGAACAACCCATAGACTCACATCTATTATTTGAATACGATTTTTGAGGAACACATTGAAAGATAAAAGTTAGGTACCTATTTATATCACACAAAAAGTTCAATTTAAGATGCCTATTTCAAGACGATTAAAAATTTAAGGTAAATTTAAAAAAATGTTAAAAAAAATTAATAACAGAATAACCCATCTAAAAGTCAGAAAACTGACCGCGGTGCATGCACTTTGAACTTTAATGAGGAATGAGAACATATTATTATCTCTTAAATCCAACTTGGAGTGAAACGGAAATGCTCGAAAAGTCTGAAGTTGGTATAAATGATATAGAAATGAGTTCTTTACGCAGAATATGCGAAAAAAGGCTGATTGATAATAATATTAGAAAGTATTGTGAAGTAAATGTCAGAGTTTTGACTAAAATTGGGCATGTTGAGAGAATGAATTGAGAAAAAACGACAAAAAGAATCTTAAAATCTGAAAGAATGAGTGCACCGAGACGTGTCCGACCTCGATTGACATGGGCCGATCATATTTATTTATTTGTCTACGGCTCTATTAGCCATTTACGATGCCGTATTAAAGGAGGGCCAAGTCAGGAGTAAAAGTAAGGTAAAATAAATCGATTAGGTAACAAACGTGTCAATATAGCCGGCGGAACTTATTGCCTGAGCCAATTGTTTCCAGTCATATACCACTAGGCTAAGGGGTCGGTAAAAGTAATAGGAAACAATGCGGAACCTTATGCACAGTGAAGCGAAAGAGTTTTGTCTGGATAGGAATGAATGGAGGTCATTTCTATCCTGACAAACTGGGGTACGGCATGATGGGTAAAAATAATGAAACCGGGTATAAACATAAACAACCGTATAAATAAAATTATTATAACAAAATGTCTACATTATGAACAAAATTTTACACGAGGCGACGAAATATTGTGAGTACACTATCAGTATCACGGCTATTATGTTAGCCTTAGTGTCTTCTGTCAAGGTGCAAGAAGTGAAGGTTTGGATTACGGCTAAAATGGTTTACTAAAAATAATATAATATGTATGTTAGGTGTGCAATGTACAGTGGCGTTGGATCATGTAGGTTTTAACACCGACGAACATTATTTGCATCTCCCAGAGGCGGTGCCGGTGTCACTTTACGCCCTGTTAGAGTCCACGTAGCGGAGAAACATCGGTAAAAAGATTCTTGCTTTGCCCGAAAATCCCGATGGAATATAGAGTAGGTAAATGCAGCTGGTGTTTTATGAAACAAAAAAGTTTGAAAATTCTTCAAGCATAGCTCAAATTAAGGGCTTTGCTATAGTAGGTACTCTGGCATAATACGATTCATGGTTGTGTTCTTTCAAAATTCTACCTGAACTTTATTATTTTTTTAATGAATCTGGTCTCAACCAAAGTGAGACCACTTTCGACATTATTCAGATAAAGCAAAGGTTGTGTTGTGAAAGTGGGCCTCGGATCCAGGAAAAACCAAAACTAGTCATCGTGTAACGAAATTATAGGTTATTTCGATTCGACGCGTAAATGTTGGCTGTAATGGTGAAAATTTGTTATAATGTAGGTAAGAAATCTCTATTTAAATTTTCTATATTTTGTTCACTTTTCAACCAACAGGGCATTGGTTTTATTATACAAATCCAAACTCCTTTTTCGCCCCACTTAGGGGCATAAGGCATCTTGCGCAATGTTTTTGTTTAGTTTTATTACGCATAGTTTTTTTTTAATTCTCTCGTTGTCAGGGTAGTTGTAAACCGCTAGTGGCTGTTGGTAGGTAGGTAGGTACCTAAAGTTATTGTCCACACAATATATTGACAACAAACAGACGGAGTAACATTATATGGAGTGTGTGTAAAATGTACCTATGTATGTACGGCTCTCGGCTTGCTTCAACCAGTCAGTGTTTTAGGCTTTTCTTGTATACGTAGATGGGCAGAAAGCAAAGGAGGGAATGATAGAGTCTTGCCAAAAACAAATGCTGCAATTCTGGTTTGGGAAAGTAAAAGTAGGCAAATTATAAACCTTTTCAATGTTAAAAAAGTCTACCACTAAAGTCTTCAAGAAGTAGCTACCTGTTCAATAATACTTGACTCGAAGTAATACAGTATTGTTAGAAGATCTACTTGTCGCAGTTTCTGAGAACATCTCTTCGCTTCTGCACAAGCATAAAAGTATCATGATATACCCACATACTTCTTTAATTATTATTACATAATACTATTATGTGACAAACTGATAAAAAACCAAAGCTTCAATTCGAAGACCTTTTATTAGTATGACAGTTTATTAGTATGTGACTTTCGTAGAGCAGCGTGAAGGGTATATTAGTAGGTACTATTGTAAGGCCTTTAAAGTTTATTGTGTTGGATCGATTAGCCATCAATCATCGTGAGCGGCTACGAAAGCTTCGGATTAACTCGAAATACGAGGCCGGGAGTGGAAATACTCTTAGGGGAAATTTTCCGGTGGGAGCTGATCGAAAAAAAACAGAACATTATCGTAAATAAGGGGATTTCGAATATCTGTATTTATTTATGAATTTTGGTTCTACCATTGATGAGGGTAAATTTGGACATAAATTTGGGACACACTTCCCTGCAGATACTTGCTAATGGTCGAAATACGAAGTAGATTCTGCGAAATTGTGATTTGTTAGGTTATATATTTCACAAATGTGAGGGACATTTTATTCAGTACCGTAGACCCTAGGAGCTTTCTTTAGCCCTACGTTTCAATAAATCGATAGAGATTTTCAAAATGAAATCAATACAGCTGATTAAAACCATTGTCAGCTTTATTTGCAATTTTAATTAAATTTGTTTCATCCCTAAATAAAATGGGAGGCACCTATTTTTTTTATGAAAACCCCTCTGAAAATTTGAACCTTTTTAATACAATATGATAACACAATGTACATATGATGTGAATAGTTCTCAAGTAAGAACTTACATCTAGATAGCCTTATCAATAGGAAGTATATTTATTATGAAAGATTGTGAGGGGATAGAGAAAGATGGTCAGCACCGGGGATCGAACCCACAACCTTCAGAACGAAAATCGGCGACAAAGTGGTTAGGTTTGGACAATTGGTTTTTTCTGTAGGTATCACATAACAAAAATATTTACCTCCGTTATTTCAGAACTCCTGGTGCGTTATCTCCCAGCGAACATTGAGCCAGGACTAGAAAAGGAGCATTCTTTCTTGATCCTTGATATTGGCCCCTAGCAACAACAATGAGCAAGGATTAACCACAAGAACTAATTATAATTATTAATGGGCGATGACAGATTACGCGCGCCAAACTACTTGTTCTTGATCGTAGTTGTTATCTTACTGCTTTATAAAAAAACTGTGGTCAGTGGAAAAGAGTTCAGCGGTAGAAAATTTGCGATCAAGCCGACGTCGAGGTAGTTTAACCCATATCGATTGATTGCGAGCTGATCTCTGTAGATTTTATGTCAACTGACAATGGTTTCAAGTGTATAACATGCTTTCTGTAATAAATATACTGTTTTTAAGTTTTGTTCCCGTTCAATTAGGTGCTCCCTTCATATTTTGGTCCATTTTGTTTTGGCTTATCATTTTGATAATAGAAATTTTAAACATATAAAGCAAATATCGCATTCCCGTAATCATCGAGGTCTTACAACCATGATGCACCAACTAAATTTATAAGAAATATAATGACGTTTTGAAAAAAATACTCAAAGAGTACTTTTTAAGTAGGTACAGATATTAAAATTGAAGTGATCAAACATGAATTGGTTTATTTTGTCTGAAACATAAAGCCTTCGTATGATTTAATAAGGACAACTATATTTTGATATAAAATAAATAATTAAAAAATAAGGTACCTATTCTGCATCAATAACTCGTTCAAATCTGACATAGCGGATATTGGTAGTTACCACTCGCGTTGCCCAGCTACTATTTTGTTTGTTTACGAAATTTTGTATGAAATGTCATCTTCATACATAACAAACGCGGATTAAATATTTTTTTTTATAATTTAAGTAAAAACTGATCAGTGATTTATATGTAATCTTACGATTAACGAATTTTATATAAGTTAGACGGTTAGTGTCAATAACAACGATCAAGAAACAAATGACTAATTTGTTATCTCTGGCTTTACGTTTGTTTGGTGTGAACGCACCTTTAGATGTTATTCGTGCAGTCAACATTAAATCGATCTATTTAAGTTTTCTGAAATGTCAATTTTACCTTTATTATTTTGGTAGATATGTATTGGTTTATAAGCATAAATGTACAAAGTTATCATAATTTACTAAAAAAACAACAATATTAAGTAAGTATATTCTGCTAAAACACTTGTAAATTCAAACGTCACCTTTCATTTCCAATGACAGTGGTATAAGTAAAAGAAAGGATAGCTGAACATTATAAATTCTTAACACGTTATAAAATGAGCTAAAAGTTACCTATTTCTTTCTACAAAGGAAGGTACACACATTATAAAGTGATATGTGAAGAAAAGCCGATATGGAAGAATTATCTGCTGGATCAACGGAAATTGCAAAGAAGTGAAAACTAACAATTTGGAGGGTCGGTTTGTGTTTGATATTCTACACACAACCACAATTTTCTTCACATCAAAAGGAATGCTAACACTGAGTGACAAGAGCATATTAAGTTTGAACATTTCAATTACGTATTTGTAATTCACATAAAAATTACGGTATCTTTTACAGAGAAAATTAAATTGAATTAGTTTAACGTAAAAAGGTGCTTATCAATATGTACAATGTTAATACTTCTTCTTTTCCTACATTTTCTTATGCTGTATCTGATCTGTTTGACATACCCTGCCTTGAAATGCCCTTTTTCCATCTTGGTATGAATGATCAAAATATCGAAAACATATTGATATTTTGACTGATTATGATTATTTTGGTAAAATTGTTTATTTCTTTTACCACCTTCAAACTTCATCGGTACAAGGATGGAGTTTAAAATATTTATTGCAATATATGATTTGAATAATAAGATCATATTATTTATACAATATCATGAATACCTTTTATGGTCGCATTCAATGTAATAATCATTATTCCTAGGAAACTGCGATCCAATTTGATGATACTATTTTATTCAAAATCACTTGCTTCATAAAACCTACCGGTGTATCCAATTAAGTTCACTTTACTATGAGATATCTACATCCACCATATAATAAATACAACAGTCAGCAGATATAATTCATTTAAAAATGAAATCAAAAACTATTAACGCATCGTTGCATTCGTTTTGTAAAAATTGAAAAAGGCTGCCATCCAATTGCATATGTAGTGGGCGTTGTTTAATCGCGAAATATTGGTTATGTATGGAGGTTGTATGCAGGAAAGTAATTTCCGGACTCGTAGGTATTATAAAATATCAATAGATAGCTGAGGGAGTTCTAGCTGAAACGTTCCCCAAACAAATTTCATATTACCTTTTATTTTTTTCTTCCGTTATTTTAAATATGCGTTGTCCATTTATCATCTGAGGTCTTAAGGGAAAAAAATCACACTGGGTAGAGGATGTAGGTACTGAAGAGTTTGTTTTTTATATTATGTAAGTGGTCATAAAATATCTAGATAATTTTGTGGAACATAATTGATAAAACTTCCTTGAAGCGCTGTGTTTGATAGAGTCAATCACTTCATATTATGATTTTGAAAAATCCATTCAAAATTTGGTCTGCAGAGTGAGCCCATTATGTGACTAACTGCATACCTCAATGACAGAAAGAACGCATATCCCTTTACTGGATTCAGCGATTCACTACTGCTGAGGAAGATTTCTTATATGGAGTGCCACAAGGCTCTGTTTTGGGGCCACTCGAATTAAATTTTTTACCGTGGACATGGTGTGGGAGGAGGTCATAAACATTGCGCAAGATCGAGCGCAATGGAGAGCTCTTGTTGCCTCCCTATGCCCCTGAGTGGGGTGGAAAAGGGAGAATTGATTGATTGATTGATTGATTGTACAATGAAAAATCATGTTTAGCGCTGTGGTTTCAGAACTCTTGAATATGTATTTGACCGTGATGTCTGATTATTTTTTTGGCAAACTACTTCATAAAATTTCACACTGCATCAACATCATTTTGCATTGGATGGACTGAAATAAACGTAAATTTCATATTTCTAAAATAATATAAAATTTCTGTAGATAACTTCACCACTTGGACATTGGACAACATCTCATTAAAAAAACAATCCGATTTTAATCCAATTCAATTCAATTTTGGCTTGCGATAAATAACTAACATTTTTGTTTAGGTATATATTAATTTGACTTAATCAGATATTCAGACATCCCATAGCTTTTGAAAAAGAAAAGAATGGATATTTTTTTTCACGAAAAATCTTTGTATCAGTTGATGCAAAACACCCCTCATGTGTATTACCAATACAACATACGTAGAGTGCATACACATTATTATGATTATTGCTATTATGATGTTCAATACAGATATTATACAAAGCTCGTCCTACCGTATAAAATCATGAATGCACTTCAATACAATCTGTATCTATGTAAGTGCGCGGTGCAAGTTCGAGAGATATAAAAATAAAAATATACAACTTGCCATTGATAAATAATAATAATAACAGCAGAACACACAGTATTGGATGGTATCGCTCGTATTGATGCACTAACTGCACATTTTTCATATGTGAAGAAATGGGCATTCAACCATTATTAATTTTTTTTTTCGAATGAATGTTTTAAAACTTTTTTTGCAATGTTCAGTTACATATTATCATGTACGTTCAAACGCTGTATTTAGTTCCAATTTCATCCATCAAAATGTTACAATACGAATAAATAATTGAAAAAAGTCACACTTAATACGAAAAGCTATGGTGAACTCAATTCTTTTATGAGCCTTAATCATCCACTGCTGGAAGACTGCCTCCTTCGTATATATTGTATTTAGACATTTCTGAACTGAAGATGATATACGCTAGGGGAAGCTGGCAAAAGAATGCCACGCGAATGGGTCCCAAAGTACTCCGAGGCTATTTCACTTATTATAAAAGTATTTTCCAGGGGAGACCAATGTCGAACAACGATATGTCATCAATAACAGCTCCATATTAGACCAATAACTATTAGCTATGAGAATACTATGACGAGGGAAATACACGATTTTGTTATAACTAAATTTAAAAAAATGGAAAAAAAGGACGTCAAGAGGCAGTTAAAATCTTTGTTGTGAAATTTTCAAAACTGAATAGGAATCAGGGTTGAGAGAGATCTCTTACAGATGACGCAGGACAGCAAAAATATAAGTTGCGAGAGTGATTCCCAAGGTGGGTGGGATCTTACAGAGGGCACTTACTAACAAAAGAAAAAGGTATTTTACTTGTTACAATTTTTGTACTCGGCACACGTATCGTTATTTTCTCATAATAAGTAATAACATACCAATCAATATATTTATCAATTTATTTATTCCAAAATTACTGGCAAAAAAAAACGTATTAATAATGAATTTTACATGAACTATACTTATAAGATACCAAAACACGACTAACAATTTACTTTAAAAAAAAAAACGAATCGCTTTTAAAATACCAGGGCACTTTCTTATAATAATTTAGTATAACGTCAAGATAGGTGTGCAGATACAGCACGTACAAACAGCCCCATATGGTGAACGGTAGTCGAGACTAGTAACCCCTAGTAGATCAGCTCAACTCGTAACTTCTGCCCATGACTACCCCGTTTACATCGACCCCCCGTACGTAGCGTAAAGAAACGCCCTTGCTACTGGCGTAAATTATCTTCATGCACTTGGTAAACTTATTAATATGTAATTTCTAATTTCAAAAACTTCTTGTTAAAGGGAATTTTCTTAAATATGAATAAACTATACCTACACCCTTAAAGTAGATAGAAAATATTGGCCTATTCTCCTTGTTTCAAGATAAATAGTTATCAGCTAAGCTTATATTTTTTTAACATCATGTTATGTCAAACGGTCAACCGCAAGATACCACTTCAATGCCGAGATCGGCTGAACAGATTTTTATGATGCTTAGTTAGTTTATTGGATTCTTCTCCGCTCCGGATAACAGAATAACTATTAAAACGTTGAAAAATGCAAAAAAAATACGATAAAATATAATTTTAATATAAGCATGGAACGGACTTACTGACATCAACGTCATCTGTGAAAACTTCCATAACAACACAATTTTTATTTACTCTTCAACCATTTAGTTTCAAAACATTGGTAAGGAGATTTTTGATAGAATTTATTTCGGGTTTTCAGAAGTAATTTTTTAACATTCAAACATTTTAAACGTATTTTTGTGTTTTGTAATTTTAAATCAATATTCATAGTAAGGACTACTGACAGGACAACGTCTGTCGGGAAAGCTAGTTGATTATAAAAGACGTATGAAGAATAAAATTTAAAAAAACGCGTAAGTATAAAACAATATACACTTTTTAACCAAAAATTTTTTTTTCTTGATTATGGTCTGAAACATAATAATAATTGCACAAATTAATTTATTCATTGAATAACAGAGTAATGTCTACTCAACGGCATGGGAAATTTTAACAAAATTATTTCGACAAAGATAATAATATCATCAAAAAATACTCTTTTACAGCTTTTTGGCATTTTTAATCCCGCAACTTGCCAACTTTAAAATTTTAAATAATTTGTCGAGTAGGTATTAAAACTTTAATGCTAACAAAACTTTTAATAAGCATACTTTTGTGGAAAAGGAGAACTCTCCTATTTTTTTTTTCTTTTTATACTTTTCCTCTTTTACTCTCGCCGAACCATTTGAACATGAAACTCGAAAAATGTTTTTTTTTTGTTGTTACAAACATGTGGCGAAATAAGTTGGTCAAAATAAAGATATAAGTATGGAAAATAAAAATGTATTCAAATAACTCTTTTAAAGCGGCTAGTCGTTTAAACTTTAGCTTTATTTTTTCGGTTAAACTTTACCACGAAATTCTTTAGAGTTGTTTGTTGTTTTACTTTCGAAGCCCTCGAATTTGTGCATACCATACTTATTCTTCCGTGCAATGCCGTGACCGCAAAGATTATCATCAATCGCCCCCCAGCGGTGTGCTGACGAATTACTTTGGAGTGAGTTTAGCGTGTTCAACATATTGGTTTACAGGCGGTTTTTTGTTCTGGCGGCGGTTGAACATTCTGAACTTGTGGTGGTTGGCTTGATTTCGTTTTATTCGTTGCCTTAATCAAATTTATTAATCTTACCTGTTATTGCTACCACTCTACATAACAAGTCGATCTGAACATAATATAAAAGAAAGTGTATGTTAGTGCGAACACTTATAACTCGAGATCGGCTAAACAGAATTTTCTGGTAAAAGGCTTTAATTCACATTTTTCCAATATTGGTTTTATTATTTTAAAATAACATCGTGCGTCTCAGACACATTCTGGTAAAAGGATTTAGGCCGCAAACACTTCTTTCCTACATAAAAACTAACATAAAAATAATTGCAAAAAGAAGGATTTAAATGCAAAGCGCAACCACGTCAAAGGACTTAAGCCACAATAATCTAGTTTGTTCAGGTAAAAGGCATTAAGCCACATGACGCATGATGTATGAAAACGATAGTTTTTTTTATGACGAACACAAATGTCAGTGGCAATGTAAAAAGACTTACAACCATTTAATCATGTTTTTTCTAATATCTTGATTATTTATTAATTTTTTAGTCTTAAATTGCGCAATGTGGCAAAGAAAGCATATTTACACACGATGAAAAAATTATTTTGCCTTTTCATTAATACATCGGTTCGCATATATTTTTTGTTTCTATAAATGTGGGTTAGTGACTTATTTTACCAAAACACAGTCGAGATTATTCCGATGTTTGATTTATTGCATTATTCTCCAATCCGGATAACATATGAACAATTAAAAAGTTGAAAATGCTTAGTAAATAATATAATATTAAATTTAGTATGGAACGGATTTACTGACAACAACGCCATCTGTAAAAAATTTCATAACAACACATTTTTTATTAACTTGACAAACATTGAGTTTCAAAACATTGGTACGCGAGCTTTCAGAAACATTTTTTTTAACATTAAAGCTTTTTTTAAACGTAGGTATTTTTGTTTAAATGACAAATTCGTAATAAAAATTCATAGTAGGTAGGTAAGGACTACAGGACAACGTCTGTCGGGAAAGCTAGTATTGTATATAAATGACCTAATCTGAATGTTTTGAATGCGAAATAAACATAATTATAATAGGTATGTACCTACTTACTCACTTAATTTTATCTAAAAATAGAGTGGATTGGAACACTCAAAAGCATTTCGAAAACAAAGTTTGAATAGAAGAATAAACCATTTTTTATTATATATACCATATTTAAACATCAATTTTTGTTAAACATAATATACCATATCGTTAAACATAAATTTTTGTTAAACATAAACCATATTGTTAAACATAAACCAATTTTTTTTATTTTTTTTGGAATATTGGCTTGACGTTTTCACTTTCTTTTGTGTCATTTGCAATCTTTGAACCAATATTGTAAAAATCTTTAAAAACACAGAAAAATCTAATTTCCACAGTTAATTTCTAATTTACACCTTAACTTTTACCAAAGCAAATAGTGGGGATATAGAGAAAAATATTGGATTTGGGTTTCGAAGGATTTTAGAACCTCATCACGATTATCAAACTAAGCGCTAGGGTAGAGTGGTAGACGCACTCGTTAGATTATTTTCTAAGACGGTGAAACTTTTTGATCAGAAATCTCAAATCATATAGGTAGAGGGTATAATTATTTAATCCAAAAATTAACGTCCAAATTATGTTGAATTTATTACATAATAATATAGGTAGGTACTTAGTACTTACCTATGATAAACGTAATAAAGTAATTTATACTTTTCTATACAAAGGTATAGCCGGCGGAACTTATCGGCTGAGGCATTTTTTTCCAGTCAACTATTCCCGTCCAATCTGAGACAGGCCAGCCCCGGGTAGAAATTTCACGTGAAAAAAACACTTAAATAAAATAAAAACTCTGACCCGACCGGAAATTGAACGCGGGACCTCGTGATCTGCCTATACCACTATGCTATCAAGGTCTGTAATGTGACTGAATTGACAAAAACCTATTTTCAGATGGGTACTATACACTATACAGTCTTCAAAGACAATTAATAATTTTATCCATATTATGTTCTTAGAAATTATTCGGTTATATGAATTTAGTTCATCTGCTACTTAAATAGCAACTTACTTAATATACAACCACACCTCAATGCATATTTAGAAACTTGAAATATGTAGGTAGGGGGTTCTTGGAAATGTGAAAAGCCACGGTGGCTAATAATCTTAATGTATTGCGTAGCTTCCATCTCCAATACCTCCACTGTTATTATTTTTATTTATGTCCAGTGATTATGAAGGTTCTAGAGGCTGGCGCATGTATTCTGGCGTGGAATTGCGTGTTTATTGGCTTTAAATTATAGACATTTTTATGTTGAAATGTGCCTGAAACATAAGAGTTGGAATTAGATTTAGTACCTACTTACTCACTGACCCGAACAAAAAAATGTAAACACGCGCAACTCTGTGAGGTGTTAAAAGAATAGTTTTTTTTTTCGAGAACACTCTTTCAACTTGCATAAATGCTAACCAACATCACTATTTTACAATAATGTCCTCCATATTAAGTTGATTAAAAATTCATTATATCTTTCTATTAACCGTTTAACTGTGGCACTTCGTTTCGAATGGAGATAGGTACTTTTTGTGCCTGTGCTTTGGTCAGGTGCCAGGACTAACACCCATACCTATAGGAGAATGGACAACACACACGCATCAAACAGTTTACATTTCGTCTCGACACTAAACGCCGACGCCTTCCATATTTTGGTCATGTTGTTAAAGGCGCGAGCCCATCACTAACTTCTACTATTATGTGGAGGAGATGGTCTTGGCTGGGACATGTGTTAAGGATGCCGAATGACAGTTAGCCGAGAAAAGCGCTGTTCTTCCTCCCATCAGGGTCCCGAGGACGAGGAAGACCCTCTCATACTGTGTTCCGCGAGATTGTATTGGATAATATAACATTAGGTACATCAAAATGGTCAATAACTCAATATCAACACTTTCAGACTATGTACTTAGGTACTAATATCATCCTATATTGTCATATGAAATTCCAAAAAAGTTTCTTGGACCGTTGAACGCTTAAGAGACAATTTTAAATTGACAACTAGGGTTCCAAATTGCTGTTCTGTAGAGCTCCAGAAAAGTAGGCAATTTTATCTAGACGAGCGACATGAGCGATTGATTGACCGGTTGAAATTATTTTAAAATTGCCGCTTATTCATATGATGTTCTGTCTCTTAGTGTGGTTTTTTTTAATTCAGTCCCTATGACATGGCTCCATTTGATAATGGACATAATTGTTTTATTGCTCCGTTTGTGGCATTCTTGATTCTATATCTAGGTATGACATATAGGCTTAATATTCCTCACACTATTGATATTGGTTATAAACCTACATAATATTATGTAGGTTTATAACCAATATCATTTTCAATCTGAACGAAGTTCCACCGATCTCATTTAACATCTCATCACTGAAAGCGTGCTAAGTTTTCTTGCAAATAAACACGAGAGAGAAAATCTTGTTAATTTTCGTCACAAGTGAAATATTAATTGAAGAAGTAAACACACACTGCGTTTGCATAATAATTAAGTCTGGTTCAGTGGTAGTTGGGTACTGGGTAGGTAGGTACCTGCCTGGTTGCCAAGAAGACTAATATAAAGTTGAAAAACAGTCCTACTTGTCGGAGATTTACCCATTTTGCTGACGTATTATGCATGGAAACTGTGAAGTGCTTTTGTGTGAAAAGTTTATAATTTCCATATCAAGTGGAACACATACCTACATAGTTCGTCGTTACACGTAAAATATGAGTCATGTGTGTAAGTGTTAGCACGCGTAAAATGTGTAAAAATAGCATATGATTATTAATAAGAAATCATGTCTCAAATTTTTTTATTTGTATTTTACCTGACGGTTTTCAACACACGTAATAATATCAAGCGGTTTAATTAGTTTAAGGCTCTGTTCTAATTGAAAAGCATTCGGGTCCGAGCGTCGAGCGATGATCGCGAGAATTTTTGTCTTTCGAATCTGCATTCGCCTGTCTAACCCAATAAGGAAAAATGGTCAAATTGTTCATACAATATTCTCAGTTTGAATTGTCCGTCGCCGTTTGAGCGTCCGACATTCGACGCGCGGACGCTTTTCAACTATGACAGACTAATTTTTATATTCTATGAAAAAAATTTGTAACAATTTAATTTTATACAATAAGCAAAAATAAAAAAAAAAATATTTTTTCATAATTAGTTCAGTCTTTAACGATGCGCAAACCATGACATCTGCCTTCTCCCAATCCTCTTGCTCCCCTCTATCTTGTATTTCATTTTAAACTGTATTTCTCATTCCTCAATACATGATCCAACTTTCTCATTTTACGTGTATTAATAGTCACGAATATAATTATTATGAATAGCTCAGCTCCGGCACTGCGCAATAGCTCCCACATTTCAAAGCCTTCTATTGTGTTAATCGAGTTTATTTTTAATGTTTTTATGGTAATAATGGAGAAGAACGAAGGCACCAATGTTAGGTGTTGGGTTTCGATGAGATGGAACGATCAGTTTAAAAATGGAACAGGGGTGACACTGTTGGAGACCTTGCACTTGGCGTTGGACTGGAAGCTTTGGGGACAGCTTGTATAAAAGTTTGAGAGCGGTGATGTTCACGATCCTCAGTGATGAGGGAGCGACAAGGATAATTGACATAAATATAGTTAATTTAGATTTCGTCTTGTATTTTGGATATTATCAGAGGGTGGAATGGGCAGACAAATAGTATCTATCACAATAAATTTTGTCTGCACTTTATTCCAATTTTGTTTTCACAATGTTATGTTCATATTATTATTTGTACACATGACTCAAATTTTGTGTGTATTGACGATATAAAAGCACCCACACTCACCTAGGCGCTCTATGGCACACTATAGAGGCGTGCGTACCAACGCTACCCTCCACCTATCTGAATGATGTTATAATGTATTATCTCCATACAGAGGGTGCTCACTGCTCAACTTAAAATATTTTTTGTAGGCTGGTATTTAAAAACATCGAAAAGTATAAACAAAGCTAAGTGTAAACTCACATAATATCTAATATTCTGACGAAATTAAAAATTGATCACTCTCTACGTTCTCTCATCCAGTGTTGGTCAAATAAATCCCGCCATACATTCACCTATCTTTGAAAACTACCTACTTTTAAAAATAATCTCCCACACCGCGGACCGTTCATGGTAGCACTTTATAGATGATGCGAGATCGTTGGGTTATGATCAATGAGCATTCTATCGTATTATCATGTATTAAATGTTTGCATTAGGAAACATCAGTGGCTGTTAAAACCATTGTAATCTGACATGGATGTCCATATTTCTGTAAAATGACATACGCATCACATGGATCACCCCGATTCTTGGTATGTATGACGGGTTATTATAATAGGTTATGATTTTGTATGTATGTAGGTAGGATTTTGTACAGCGTGAAGTTGCCGAGGACTCATTGAATACCGCTTTCTCTTGTCGTCCTACTCAACATTAATTTGCATTTTATTATTTCGAGCCGCTCGCCTACCCCCAGACTTTACATACTTAATCATATTCCTACCTCTTCCACTACTGGTACACCTGGGCTTTTTATCAGGTTCACCCAACCACACAATAATTATTATGTACCTACTCTCACTAAATCAAACAACAGAATAGGAGCGGAGAACTTTTTGGTCTTGCACGAGACAGGAGGGCGTTCGCACGAGTGCTTGCCAATACTTGAAGGTTTATACCCAAATACAGAAGAAACCATAGGAACAAGATGCAAAAGCGTAAAACCAAACCTTGGTAGTCTTATTCAAAAGTTCCAGACCTAGAAGCAAAATATTTCAGATTCAATTACCGGTCTGATCATTATTTTACTGATTCATGCCTCCGGATGGGATTATCCAACATGCTGAAAAATATGAAGATTCCCATGAGTTTGGAATATCGGTGATTTTGACAAATTCCATCACCTTAATGGCGAATGTTGGTACTTTGCCTTTTAGTGAGATTAATGGTTAAAGTGGGCTTGTGATTCGTTCATGAAGTGTATATTTTAGAATATTATGTATAGTGAATGTTGTTAGTATTATTATTATTGAAATAATCCTGCTAAAGCAAATAAAATGTATGCCTTAGATACACATTATTTTAGGGTCCTCACTTAGCCGGGACCAAATTAATCTAGGACCCTTCGCAAGGGGCTAACCCAAACTCAGCATTAGTTGTGTGGCTCCTCACTATCTAAGTATTGAACATCTCTCCCAATCAATACATGTATTATTATTATTAATGGTGCTTTTGGGAAGATAGTTGTTAAAGCATTGATAAACTCTTCCGGTGGTAAACTTTGAGGCGAAGGATCGGGAAAGAGTAATATTGTAATTTCCCATAAATCATTTAAGTGCTTAGATTAATTTTTTTTTTAAAATGATTTAGCTTTGTTGTTCATTTTTATTAACTGTTTAATAGGACGACTCCATTTTGAAAGGTGATATGGAAAAAGTTAACGTAATTATTTTTAAGTTCTGTTGGTAGCCTAGTGGTTCAGTTGACGAATTTCGTATGAACCTACAGCGTAAAGGATCTAAAAACTCCTATGTCAATTCTTTCTAATTCCACAACACAAGTTTTGTATCCGGTGAAATATATTGAACATGGTCAAACCACCCCCCTTGTGGATGAAATGCCATAAAAGGAAAAAATATGTTGAAAGACTTTATTCGGTTAGATTCATTAAAAAATAATATACCTATCACTAAAAATAGGTAAGTATAGACATAGACTTTTCTCCGTAGTTCTAAATGTCATGAAGCTGAGTGACCCGCAGTACTCTTTTTAGATACTTTGTGCTCTATGTATGTATTTATGTATTTAATCTTATATTATATAAAAATGGAGAGCTATTTCCCGATGTCATCGGATGGCGCCTAAACGGCTGGACCGATTTCGCTAATTCTTTTTTTGTCGTGTAGGCTTTTATCAGGAGAGTGTCCTTTTAGAACAAAAAAATTAAGAAAAATGCATGGAAAATTAGAAAATTTAAGAAAACTCTACGTAGGCAACCTTATTAGTACTTTTTACCTTATAAATTTTATTCCAATTTTGAAATTTTGACAAAAACTGTCAATTGGTGCGAATGGAATATACATGGTTTAAAACAGACGCATCGTTCGGAATCATATTGGTCAAAAGTGATAATTTATTCATCACCATACAAATTCGAATTCAATATTCATAGTTATGAACACAGGACAACGTCTGTCGGGAAAGCTCGTAGGTATTATATAAAATTTGTATTTTGATACCTAGGTATAAAAAAATCGATGGTAAAACAAATTTTTGAAACATGTCTTAAGCCCATTCCCTAATTTATTATCATTATTATAGTATTCAGATTTTTTTTTTATCACTTAGGTACTGATAAGTGGAAGGCTACGTAAAAAAAGCTATGAATTAAAGAAAGTTACACAAAACAATTCAGTAATTTGTTGTTTTACAATAAATTACTTAATAGCCTGAATAGTTTCGCAGGCACAGGTACCTACTGCATATTATGGTCACAGGTGAAAAAAAACTACTATTTCTTACTAAGTACCTATTTAATGATTATTGTGGAATAATAATTTATTTATCAAATCAAAATAAATTTATTTAAACCAAGCATTCCTGGTGAAATTATGTATATTTCTTCATAATCGTAAATTTTATTAAAAATACGAATACTTGCTTAATCAATAAATTCAATCAGTAGTTACCTATGTTTTTTTATTTCAAAATAATATGTGTGTTATATTCTATTATCAGCTTAACCTTTACTAAAATATACCTACACGTAATACCTTAAAGAAACTCTCTTATTTTCTTTATTTAATAATGTAAAAGTACCTACTGAGTAGCTACCTTTACCTAACCTCTTCAAATCTAACGAAATAATATTTTCATTTTAGACAATCATTTTTACAATATCTACCAACCTTACATCAAGAACAACTACGTATTTTAATGCATAAAATTTAAAATTCGGTTTTTCAGAAATAATCACCCAAACGTTTAATCATTTTGCAACTCTAAATGTAATTTATTTCAATTTACATTATTGCTAAGAGCCTTGTAATTGCTAGGTATAATCTTGCTATTTCGGTGCAGTAAAAATTACTCGGGCTCCATAACTGTAATTTCATGAAATTGTATGCTTTTCTACTTACATCGGCCTTTACCTGCTGTACCACACAATTTAAATCGATTTTGTTTGAAGTTTTAATAGTAGAATGTCCGTTTTGATCAAATAACTCTTTCCTATGGTTTCTTATTTATTTGGTATTTATATATTATATGGTATTTTCCACAAAATCAATCGATGCATTACTTCCTTATTTTCCGGTGACATCTGCTGGCCGTTGGCTGTCACGTGGGTTGATCAGCATCCCATCTATCATGTGCATTAATATGTTTCTATTTTTCTTCTCCTTTTACTTCTATGAGTGCCAATCCACCTTCTCTCTTGAGAGATCTACGTTTATTATTCATGTACCAACAATTAAGTTAAAAAAATCAATGATCTAATAATTCTTGTTCGACTTTTAAAAATATTAATAGACTATTTTATTACTTTTATTAACCAATCAATAATAAAAAAAAAACCTTTTACTCACAACGGTGTCAGAAAATCCAATCTGCTAATGCCAACTGACAACGGGGACAGAATTTCAAGTATGTTCATAGACAGAATTTGATCCTACGGAATATCGAGAACTCGCGGTAAATAGTCTGATAAAGTAGACAACCTCGTAACTTACTAATAAAAAATGGAATAGGTAGGTTGTACTTTTGAGAAAGTCTTGAGATGAAAATGATCAACAGCGTAATATAAATGACATTTTCCTACTCCTTTAAAGTCTTCTTGATTTGGTAGTTAGTAAGCTGTTTTTTTATAAAAAATGTCCATTGCTGATTTTGCAATGTACCTACTTATTTTTCTCATTGTTACTATGTAAATAGTTTTATGGTCGACTGATTTTTTACAGAATAAAATTATTTTTTATTAGTACATATTTTAAGGGTATTTAAAAAAAAGGAATGTATCCTTTCGGTTAATATTTGAATGAACGTAATTATTTTATCCGCATGTTCCGATAAATAATTCAAGCGGAGGGTCCTATATTGGTTTTGTTTTGCAGCGGGCCTCTGCAAGCGCCCGCGTCACGTCCGCCCCGGCACGTGGACTACCATCCAACTTAAACTTTCATTGGCTACTTGTTTCCCTTTTAAACAATCTGACAAGATAAGGCTCCGGCGGAGTAGAATTCAGAACGATGTCAACCTATAAGCGAATATTAAATATTCACCCCGTAACGAGGGAAAGGAAGCCATTGTTTCCTCGGGGGAGTGAGCTCGCAATATTCTGCCTACAAAGTCACAAAATCAAATATTAAACAGCACTAAACTTCGCGTTTCTCCTCCATGGAGTTTGCTTTTAAACAACTTTCCGATAAGTTCGTTTTACAAACTGCAAGAAGGCAATCGTTTTGATCATATTATAATTTATTGTGTACACCCATTCGGACAAAAGTCTAGACTAATTATTCCCAATGACTTTAAATTACTTACATAGAGTATGAAAACCAAAGTTTATAGGTTTACATAAAGAAAACGAGCCGTATTTTTAATGGACTCGAAGGAGGTTTGAAACTCTCAGCTCATTGTCTATCGAGATTATTTCCTTTCGGCATTTGTATTTAATGATAAATTGGAGTCATTTTCTTTTAATTTAGTGCACTAAATAGATAGATAAATAAGACTACCTATATTTTAATTCATTAATGAAATACTCACATGTACTAAAATAATTTAGTAGGTACTGTACCAACGCCAACGCCTCAACAGAAAACAGTAGGTACAACCGAAGAAATACGATTAGAAAGTGCATTCTTGCTGGAATAAATCAAATGAACAAATTTTTCTTTTTCAATACATCATTATTTATTAAAAATGATTTTAAAACCATGACCGCTTATTTATATTTTTTATTGTATTTTAATGTTTTTATTAAGTACCTACTTTAATAATTTTAATTTTTGACAATACCTAATTATTTATAATCGACCATCGTAAAGAGTTTTTATTTAAATTAATTAAATTTGCGCCAATACCATACACGCATGTCGCATATAGGGAATGCTAAAATATGCGTATGGTATTGGCTACATTATTCCCTGGCAATATGGCGGCGATATTATACTGCACAGTGCACATGGATTTACTTTCAAATTTTATGTTATTTTTTTTTTGAAACTAGAGTTTCAAGAAGATTAATGAAAATACCATTACTTAGTAAGGATGTCAAACACGAGGGCCAAGATTGGGAGAAAGAAATACTTTTGAAACAAAGTCTGTTTGACGAAAAATCACCATCTGTACAAGTGAAAAAGACTTGAACAAGAAATGTGTCCACCTAGTTATAACATTAGAGGTCTAGCTCTTGGGCTTAAGACGGTAGTTAGCCATTTGTGTTTCAAATTTGTAAAAAATTATATCTTAATGGAACACTAATTAATTTAAAGAAAGCGTCAAATTTGTGGTTCTGTAATATAATGTTAAGATCATGGTCCTAAAATAGCACACAAAAATCCAAGCATAAGTACGTAGTTGGAACGTTTTGACATTAGAAAATATGGAAGAAAAAAATAGGATTTCACGTCCCTAATGAAGGTAAAAGATGAGATAACACCAGCTATGAGAAAATATGAACAAGTCTAAAAATACACGTATTTATGCGATTAGTTTGTATTTAATAAAACCATTATTTTCCTGTTAAATTGTCACAACTTGTGATAAAATCATTAACAGAGGTACAATAAAGTTATTTTCAATGCTTAATGAATATTCGCACATCTTAATAATATTATGTTCATATACTTCTTGTTCTATTTAAACGAAATTAGCTGAGAAATGTCAATAAATTATTCCAGGATTTCCACACAGTAGAATTGTGAATCTATGTATTATAATTATTAGATCTTAAAGCAGTCGACAGTCGTATGTATGTAGGAACAACATTGTTATTCGAGATATACTATCAATGCTATTCTGAAGTTATACCTACTTACGCCTGTATTCACCAAGATAAACTGAGCATACTATCAGCTCAAATTACGATCAATGTCAAAATTGGTATTCACCAAAATATTATACACTCCCTCAGCGTGATTTGAGTGAACCTTTCCCTCAAATTTTGGTTGGCTATAGAGCTGGCTTACATTACGCTAAGCGTCCATCTGTCAAAATTATTCTATAGCGTCCGCCATACTTGTTGTCGCCTCCTTCCAATTTTTTGCGTTTTTTTCGTAATTTATTCAATATTTGTAAGCAGGCATGTAATAATTTTATATGTAAATTAATCAGCTCGACAAATCGACACTTATCAATAACCGAAAAGTTCTGCTGCCTTTTTTTCTCCATGTTACAATGCTTATGTACATATAAGTATTTTAGCTTTTTAACAATATAAATGTAAGAAAGTACTATCTACTTCATTTAGCTTTGGCCTTTTATCGATAGATGGCGTTGATCAAGACACAGCTAAATGGCGTCTGAAAAGAACGCGTTGGGATTTTGTTTATAAAAATTATTGATATCATTGAATTAAACTAAATAAGAAATCATAATTATATTATATAAATTTTTTTAATATATAAAATTGTTTATATTTATATAATATTTGTCTTGAACACTGACTCACTGACTGACTGACTGACTGACTGCCTGACTGACTGATGTCATTAACGCCGCTAGATGGCGCGCCACTCGCAACCATAGACAAATTTTGTTCTACTAATACGGCTGACAGCTGACAGTAACATAATAATATTATTAGGTATGCCTGGTGACTGAGCACTTTTTATAAAGGTCTTGACGTAGAGAAAAACAATTTTTCGGGTTATTTAAAAACTCACATGCGAAGTCAGTCATAAGAAAGCAAAGTGTACCAAATTAGGAAACTTTTACGCACAGCGGGACTTCATAGTGAAGAAAAGCCTTACTAATGCCATGAGTGCAATAAAAAGTTTGCGGTTTCAAGTAATTTAAAGAATGACATATTGTGAACTCATAGCGGAGAAAAGCCATACGAGTGCAATAATTGAAATAAAAAGTTCAATCAATCAAATAATTTAAACAACCAATGACATGCTAAAAGCTATTTGAATGGTAAGTTTGCAATAAAAAGTTCAATTTCTTTTTTTAAGTTTGCATAAATAGTTCAATCAACCGTGTGCTGTAAAGTATCACTTGCGAATTCGGCCAAAAAATTGACAAATCAGGAAACTTTTACGCACAGCCGGACTTCGCTTTACTAATGCAATGTGTGCAATAAAAAGTTTGTGAACTCATAGCGGAGAAAAGCCATACGAATGCAACCATTGCGATAAAAAGTTTAATCAATCAAATGATAAATCATGATAAAAGCCATTTAAATGCATATTTTGTTAGAAAAAGTTCAAAATTTGTTATAAAAAAAAATATCAAGTGCTTTAAAGTCTGACATATGAATTCGGCCAAAAGAAAGCATAGTTTGTATGAAAAAGTTTACCAAATCAGATCTTTAACTCACAGACGCGATTTCATTGCCAAGAAAACCCTTACTAATGCAATGTGTGTAATAAAAAGTTTTTTTTTGCATTTTTATAAATAGTTATAGTATGATGAATAGTTATAATCTATCATCGAGTGCTTTACAGTCACACAAATAAATTCGGCCAAAATAAAACAAAGTTTCCATGAAAAAGTTTACCAAATCACGAATCTTTAATCCACACACACGAGATCATAGCGGAGAAAAACCATACGAATGCCATGTTTTCAATAAAAAGTTTACACACTTAGAGTAATTTTTTAAAGATTTTCATGTGAATTCATAACGTTGAAAAGCCATACATATGTAAAGTTTGTTATAAAAAGTTCACGTTGTTTTTCGAGTTTTCATGAAGAATTCAATTAATCAAGTGTTTTAAAGTCTCATATAAGAATTCGGCAATACGAATGCAAAGCTTACATGAAAAAGTTTAATCAATCAAATCGGTAAATGCCCACATGCCAAAAGCTATTTGAATGTACAGTTTGTAATTAAAAGTTTAAGTTGTAGGTATTTGAGTTTTCATAAAGAGTTGAATCAACCAAGTATTTTGAAGTCTCACATGTGAATGCTCACAGCTATGCTATGAGAAAGTAAAGTTTGCATAAAAAGGCCATAGGTGGGCGCCACGGGCGCCTTTAAAAAACTAGTATTTATATAAATAATCAAAAATGTACATTTTAGTTACTTTATTGACTGCTTCCGTAAATAAATGACAGTTTTATCTATGGATACACACGATCAGTCTAGGCTCAGCTAAGTTTTGTAAGTTTTCGTTGATGAATAGCTATAAGCGAGGGAGGCTGAGGGAGTGGGGGGTACCCCCCACTACCGACTATATATTTATAAGCACATGAAGCAAAAACTTTTAACCCTTTTTAAAGAAAATTGCGCGGACGGAGGAGCATGAAATTTCACACACTACTAGTTTATGTAAAAAAGTGGCGAATACAAATATTTTTTTTTAATTACCTATGCATAAAATAAAACTTTTTTTTTTATCACATAGGTATTTCTCAATTTTTATCTATGGGTAACTGAGTATGTACATTTTCAAAAAGTAATAATATTTTATGTTGTTTCTCCGCCTATGAAAAAAATGATGCAACTTTACACGTTCACGGCGCAAGTGATTACCGGGCCTAATATTATTGTGATTTTTGCTAAGGTCCAAGGTCCATCAAAATCAGCAAGTGAAAAAAACCTTGCAGATTTGAACGTGGAATTCTGAATCTACTCCTGGAACAAAACCTCTTAAATTCAAAATTCTTAACTGGCAAATGACGTTCTTTCATCATTAACACAAACTCACTTGAAGTTAACAATCATTTAAAATTCGAAAATCAATTATTATAATCGTACCCATTGGATACGATCAAACTTAACGAATAAATCATATATATAAAATTTGATTAGTTTACGGCCTTAGGCGTTTGTATCCCATTTTTTATATTTTGTAGAGAGACCAATTGCGTGTTACGTGGATATTTCCGTGTCTCGAATTTCCACGTTGAACAAAACAAATCCAAATAATTGTTATCGACGATATACCAATAATATGTAGATAGTAGGTGTGTGTGTCTTGATTTGTTTGTAGGGGCCTATAGAATAGACGTCAATGATTACAAAGCTATTTATGTATGTAGGTAGGTAGATATAGACAAACACAAAAGCAATCAAATGCATCAATCTATCTTCACGTTATATCTGTGCGCTACTAACTCACTATGGATAGTTTGGTTCTGTAAACAAAACATTCAAACTATGTTGAACTGCTACACAAACTTCACTAAACACTATCCTATTATTGTGTGCGAACTAGCTTTCATACCCGGGTATCTAGTAAAGTCGTCATGTCGTGAGCAATACAATAGACATTCAGGAAATAAGCACCTGCTATTGAAACATTGGATATTCTATGTTTTTGTTTCATATTTTTCTGTGTTGTACACTGTTCTGTTAGTCTATCAAACTGGTAAATAAATAAGGTTTTATACTCACTCGTTACCAGTTAACGAACATCCAATGTTCTTTTTCCTTTTGGAGTCGAGATAAAATGTGTAGGTATCTAATTCCGTCCTGGGTATAGTATCTCAGGTCCACGATATTCTAGGTTTATTGACTGGAAGAAATCATTTCAAGCAATGAGAACCTACCTCTTGTTTTTAGTTTGAATTACATATTTTTATAGGTAGAGGTTTAATAAGTATTATTGTTCCATTTTTTACTTTGGAAGAATTAAGGGACGTGCGCACTGACGGGAGGCTTGCTTAGTCCCTTAACGCTTGGCGTCTTAAAAGGTGTATCCAAATAAACAAACAGACGGTAGGTGTCAAGTCACTAGACTCTAGGCATGTCGTCTGTAGTGTGGACGTGGACTTATGGGAATATAACTGATGAAGAACGAACAACGCTATTTGGCAGCGCAGCTTCATCGCTTCAGCAAAACGCAAACTTCAAAAACGTGTTTTAAGAATGCCAAATGACAGTTGACGGTGCCTTTGTTCTTTCTGTGAGTGGTGTTAATTGGTATGTTTTTAAAAATTGGAGGTAATGGAGAGCTTATAATAATAATATAGTCAATGTAAGTTAATGTAGACAGCATATTTTATTATTTATTTCCATTATCAATACAATTTATTACAACAATCAGTTCATAACATATCATTATTGGAATCCATGCATGTACCTATTAATTAAACTTATAAAAAACATTATACAGTAAAGTAAAAATAATACTAAAAGTAAAAATCTTAATTAAAATAACAAGACAAAAATTAGCCTCTACTAGTAATAAGAGTCCACTGCATTCCACTTTACAAACAAACGACAGTCACAAACAATCATCGGCATTTTATCGCAGGATGTGAGTCAGTGCTCTCTCGCATTCCCCTCGTCTCCTCTCCAATATCCATTTGTTCTTTAGTCTTGAACAGGACATCAATTTGTATGTAATTATGAAAGAATTTTGAATTGAAAAAAAAAGTATTTGGGTCGGATTACTAAATAATCACAATACGAACAAACAAACCCACACTCCATTTTATATCTTAAACGACTCTGCAACGTTTGATAGACTTAATGATATTATGTAGATAGATATATTTATATCTGCACGCATTTATCTACAAATAAACAGAATAGATAAACATGGCTTTGCGCGGCTAACGTCAACATCAATGTGCTTGTGTACAAACTGCCTACTACAACAGGACGAACCTAGCTGAGGGGCTGCCCGATGTGTTGGTGAGTCCGCAGCAGGATGTTGGTAATTAATTAGAGATAATTACACTAAAACTGACCGTCAGACTTGTAGTTATTAAGGTCTGTTTGTATCAAATGTTTCTGTATTGTTTGCCTCTTGTGTGGTACAAACACAATCAGTAAGTACCTACATACTGAGTTGTCATAAATGAACCAAATCTTCTAAAGGAAGGAGCGGCATATCTTTATTGGACGATTTGAAAAATTAATCTCAAGTTTTGTCGTTATTTTTTTTTAATGAATTGTAATAAAATAGCATAGAAGCGGTACTCAACATTCAAGCATTTGAGGAAGTGGAATACGTAAAGGAAAGGCAATCCTAGAATATTGCTGCCATAATTGTCGAACAATAATTATTGACCGAGGAATGGTTAAAAATTTTGTTACCTGGATTTTAATAAAATTCTTTCTATTGCAGTAATTAGCAATATAAGTTCACCAAATACTACATGCATTCTCAAAGCCTAGAAGCCTGATAATTCACTGTGTAAATACATGACAAAGTCTTGAAAAATTTCAATGACCTTTAAATACCCACGCCATGTTCTTTTTCTCTTCTTTGAAGCAACACAACAAAATATGAAAACATATTATTACTCTATCGATGTTGCTACGAGTTGCTAGGCGTTTAAAATATTATTTGAGTCAAATTCATCCCCTCATTCACATATTATTTTGTATCTTCTTTACAAGATATCAAGATAAGTACATATTGTATCTACCTGTTAATTACATAGTAATTACTTATTCTAATCGTAATTATAAACGTGAGTACTTATTAACAATAATAATTACAGTTGGTATGTACGTAAATGAAGGTGCTTAATAATAAAGATAAATGGGGCTACATCTGCGTTGTACCTGATGGCGCAAGCTCTTTCTCATGGTTAAAGCGGTTACTTTCATTTGATTAAAATCTCACCCTGAACGAATATGTGTAAGCATTAGTAGGTAGGTATGTATATACTTAAATAACTCTAAAATGTATGTAGGTATGTAGTACTTACAATAATTTTAATTCCTTTACACGCTACTTCATAAATTTAATTTTCATTTCTGTACCTAAGTAGGCACGTTATGTAATATGTCTATGTTATCAACCCTTTATAAAATATTTTACATGCGTATATGAGCGTTCTTTTAAGGGTGAATTTGATTAATAAGACACGATGCGTAACTTACCTACTTGTTCAAAATCAAAATGAATGCATTTTGTTGATTAATAAACGTTTCACATAGGTATTCTTAATATGTGTGAAAGGAAGCTATCATAACCTAAAGCAGGTTAAGCCGGCGAAACACAATGCTTGAATCGTTTTTTTACTATATCAACCGGGGCCGTTTAATCTGAGACAAGATTCGAACCCCGAGTAGAAATATCAAGTAAAAAAACACGTAGGTTCTCCAAGATTTCTATGTATATTATAGCTATCTTCATGGCATTGTATTCCCTGGAGAGGTATCGACAACATAAGGTATAAGATACATGCAAATTAATTAACCTACAACCGTTCAACACCTACCAGACAATCAATAACAATTCATTATCATACACGAAGATTGATTCCTGCCGATAATATTGCAATTATCGCTCGTCACTAAAGGCTTAATTTGATGACATTGCATTATTGATATTACCTATACTATGTCAGCTTACTATTAACATAAACAAAACTAAATTTACTAACTAAAATAATAAACTTCACTGGCAGGTTTTTTAGTATAAATTATATTGTCATATTCAGTTAAGCACGTCCTTCGCGCCCTTAAGTTTGCATATTATTATCTTTGTCCCTTAGTGGAGTCACAAAGTGAAGTATTTAGGTACTTATTTGTTTGTAAGAGACACCAATAGAACACTGAAAAACTTGAACATAAAAATCATGAAATAATAACATACAATCTCCATTGCTCCAATAACAGGTACCTCTAGCCCTCTCGCGCTATTGTGCAAAGTTATAGGCTCTTACGGAATATGTACAAAATATTTAGTCTCAAACATTATCAGATAGCATTACTTGAGTTATGTATGTATAACATAAGAAATAAGTAATATCCTATTTGTCTAATTTAATGTTTTTTTCTTTTTCTAGGTGAGTAGATTTACAACATAACTTTCATCTTTAAAACCATGTAAGTAAGTGTTTAATGTTAGTCCATAGAGTAGATAAGAGCTTAAAGGTAGGAAATAATGTCAAGCGAGTTAGAGAGAGATTAGATTAAAGTTAGATAGGAAGAAGGAATTAGAAAATATGGCGTGTTAATTAAGTAAATATGTTGCAATATTTATGGACCCCCAGAGAACACTTATCCTCGCCAAGTTAGATCTCGGAAGTTTTGAATTAATTTCGGTAACAAATTTCCTTCGGTAGTTAGCACCTCACCTTTGGGAAATGCACATCACAACTCCGCCTAGGACGCTTAAAGAAATAGGGCGCCTCTGGCAGGAGTAATGACGCCAGCCAAACTTCTACCTCCACATCTATCTACAAAGGAATGGGAAATTATTAGTATAAGATTTGTTCATATTATTATGTTTTTTTTTTTTAAATGAAACTGTGCTTACTTAAAGTGAACACAAATACATCATTTGACTCTTTCACAGTAAGCTACTTAAAGCTTGTGTCGTGAAAGAGGAAGATGGTCGACACCTGGGATCGAACCCACGACCTCCGCACGAAACAGTACGAAAGCCGGGGGTGTAACCGCTGAGCTATCAACCACCCCTCATCATGTTCATCTCACACCTTAACTGGTTCTTTAAATTTATAATTAAGCATAATAGTTAATAATAATATGTCATGTCATAGCAAAACTTTCTATACTTTGTTTATTGAATCAAATTTGTTACCTTGTGTCAGTTGGAAAATGTGTCAACAAATCTTTTAAAATATTTTTTTCTGAGAAAAAATGAAACAAAAAACTCAATTTTATTCGATTGTTAGCATCTTTTTTGGTCCTTTTTTTTCTAAACGTCGTGACCGAATGAAAATCAGTGCGCCCCTTCTAATGCCTCTTCATCATACTGCGTCAATCGCATCATCTCGGCGATCGTCAACCTCAATCAGCCTTGATCTGTTTCAGCAATCGCATATTTTTCCTCCCTTCTCCATGCCTATTACAATTATAAATTTCCTGTGATAATTACTTTTAATTATGATTAAAATTCTTGATGCTGTATTTGGTAAAAGAACTCTAAACCAGTTTATTATAAAACCTATTTAAAAAAAATATAAATAGTAAAAACAACTTTTGATCTAAAAAAAAGAAATTACGAAATAAGCTGTTACTTATATAAGTTCTTTAGAATTTAGATGAAGATTATGAGAGTCAAGAGTCACTGTGGATTTCTTGTCAGAGTAAACCAATGATCAACTAGGTGACATTCAAACTAATGATGTTTCGATAAGTTGGGACACAGTGATACGTCTCAAACGTCAAGACAATAATACGTTTCATGTTGCAGTGCAGGCGGGGAAACCGAGCGGGAAACTTTTCCAATACAAAACTTATCAAGAACAGAATCCCTTGGAAAGTTTGCTCCCAGCCATTCGTATAGAGACTATAGAGGCACCCGAAATCCATTTGTACGCTGGAGCCCATACTATTATTCACTGTCATCTTAAATCTGACGCGAGACAAACACCTAGAGCGATCATTATGACATCTTCCGTCTCGCCCCGTCTATTGTCGCGGAGAATAAATTTCCTTTTCAGCCGTCTCCATCCGTGTCTTGTGAATACAAATACGTTGTTTTCCAGCCACCTTTTCTCACGTCCATTGAAAAGAATTGAATCCTTATCACCGAACCCACCTGCACATCAACACAATCAAAAGAAATCTTTTTAATATTAATCAAAGTAATGATCTCTCATGACTTATTTTTTATTCTTTCAGCATTTTTAAATTACAGCAATATATTATTTTTCGGACTGATTTTTTTTTTCATATTTATGTCGCTGAGTTGCTGAAAACACTCTAACCGTATAACCGTAATATTATTCACCTAGAAGAAGTATGACGGTCACCAGGTTTCTCGGATGAACAGATCCCAAAGCGTCGGCGTCGAGACGAAATGTAAACTTTTTGAGTCTGGTATAAAAAGTATCTGCATTTGAAACTAAGGGTCTATATTATATAGGATAGTACTACCGCATCATGAACGATGCTGTACCCCACCTAACCCAGCGCAGACTCATTTCTTTCACCATCGTGGAAAGGAGATGAACATATTATCATTGTCTGGGACTTCCATAACTATAAAACACAATAATTTTTACTTTATATTCATGCCCAACATTGACCCCATTCAACCGATGTTCGCTTAACCTCTCATGTTATGATATAAATTCCGTTAAGGTGAAGATATAATTATTAAGTTATTTAATTACCTCTGTTGATTTGTTCTGCCGGTTTTAAGTTTAAATTGTGTGAAATTGTGCATATTATTATTATTTTTTTAATCCGATTTGAATGTCTTTAACTTTTAAATCGCATTAGACGGCATTAAAGTTATGATGTTGGGACGACCATTACATATGCATGGATGGCTCGGTGAGAGGTATTCCCAAACGAAAAGCAAATGTACTGAAAGAGAATAAAACGGAATGTATTTTGTGGACAATCATTTATCATACAAGTGCACTCAAATGGGATGTTCTTAAGTGAAAAATATGTCCTGATAAAACAGCTCCACTCGGTGCATCCAGTTCTTTGTCCCTTGCACCCCAGTGTCGTACCCAAACGAGAGCGTCTACAAGGTTCTCAGACCATAGAAAACTCAACACATTGCGCTGAATAATAGCAGCCGGCTAGGTGGGATATATTGTAAAACTGTAATACGCTCTTAGATACGTTGTACCGCCTTGTAGCCATTCTTCTCAAATGTTGTTTTTATTGGACGATTTATCAAAATTTGTCGTAATAAGAATGTATTGTATTGATGCGAGAAAAACGAAGAAAACTTTTATTCCCTTATTATTGCTTCGCATACATTAGGTTCACACTTGCCTTGTTTTTATTAGATTTTGCTTTCAAGTTTTTATTAATGTATGTTTTAACATGGCGTATTCGTATAACGAATGATTCACTTCTTCAGTATCTACAATCTACATACATATTATTATTATGACTAGGTAAAAAAACAGTTGATTCATTTTGAATGTTGGACTCTAAATACCTCCTTTCAGTTTTCAAGGACGCATATTATAGTTATCTCATTCTCAAAAATTCCACGCTTCGTTTATAAACTGGTGACATTTATCGATCTTTAGCCAGGCTTATTAAGGTTTTGCTTATAAAATACTTAACCTAAAAATATAACTCGTTGTGTCACATCTAATCTAATATTTAACATTATTTAAATGCTAACAAAGGTTTCAAAGTTATAAGTGAGCACAGAGAGAATACATGCACCATCCTCATCTTTAAATACTTGGAGTAATTTGGTGACTTCAGGATAAGTGACAGCTTTCCGAACGCTATCCATGCCATATGCCAGTCTTCGCCTTTTGTCTATTAACTTGGCATTAATTTTCTCTTTTATCCATTAACCTCTCTTACGGTTATCGATATTTTGCACATGTCTTGCAAATAATAATAATATGTTTTATGTTGATATTATTGGTTTGGAATATTAAGAACTACACAGGTGGAAGTTTATTTAGTATGTATTGTGTAGGTTCGCCCAAACACCCTTTGAATCTGACTATATTGTTTGGGGACACCGTGCGCCGCATGCATGGACGTGCCAAGCATCTATCTAGATTATAAATATGGAACATTTATCATATGAACGTTAGTCCGGGCTACTTCACTTGAATACAATAGAAACTTGGAAAATATTTATGACATTATTTTTTTTTCTTTGGCGGCTTTCCCTCCGCCATCCATTCTCTCCCTTTGTAGGTGTACCAGCCACTGCCATTACGAGAAAGACGTTTCATATGGCGAGTCATTAAGCTGCGATTGTCATTGCTAGGTTTTTGTTAAGAATATACTTAATAACAATATTACATACTAACCACGGACTTCCTTTGATGTCGGTTTCCTTTTTTTCTCTCCTTTTGTCTAACGTATTTATTTACATTTCTTATATGTAGGCGCTCGGTTCCGATAATTACTACTTTCCTGAGTAATAACCTCCCATTTGTGATGCGAAAACGCTAAATTACTTTTTTTTTGTACTGTAGGACTGCTTGTTTTTTTTTTGTTAGAAATTAATTGACCCATCATTTTTGTTGTTATAGTTTTGAAACGCCTCATAAATACTACGAGTTAGTATGATTGATGACATATAAAGTTTATATCCTTGAGGGATGATTTTATTTGATGCAAGGCATAGAAAAGTTCTCTCGACGCGTCACCGTGGATTCAGATTTATATTCAATATCCGAATTAACGGCTCCAATATTGCCTTGACGAGATTATTTCCCGTGTTCATCTACACAATCAGCAGAAAAAGCGATTTTCACCGTTCGGGAATAACTCGATTATTAAAGCCTGTCTGAAAATTATCACTGTTTGTTGATTTGAAATTTAGTTTGTGAGCGGGGAATTTTGTTTTTTTTTTGTTACTCGACTTGTTTCAAGCGGACCTTTTATTTTACAATCACCTAAGGAAATAATGTATTTTCTAGAAAGATGGATTCTTTTAATTTCATTTCTGGTTGTTATAGATTTAAATTACATCTTATCTGTTTTTTTTAATCAATAAACTAACTAAGAATTGGCCTTTCTCAGATTATACGGAGTGGGGTTGACCTTCAAAATACCTCATGCAATAATTATTTTTAAGTACCTAGGTATATTTTCTTTCGGATATACCTACTGATTTATTTATTTACTTAAGGGTATTAGGCCCTGTTCTAGCTGGTTGCATGTTCACACGGTGGTGCGATTGCGATGATCGCATGAACGCGGATGCCCTGTTCATACATATAATATATGTAGCATTTTATGAACTTGTCCTAACTAGGCAGACGGACAGACGTAAATACGATTGTCCGATCGGTGCCTTGTTTGAAATGATCGCGCGTCGCTTGTTTTGCTATCTTGTATCGATAATTAATACGACACCTAAGTACTTGCCAAAAGTTCTTACTAACTAACATCCATATTTTTATTTGTTTGCGTTGTCAAGGAAAGTGGACGCGCGATCATGCGAAGGCAGAAAGGACATACAATTTTTCATCGTGCGATCACAAATTTGTTTATGCGATGATCGCAATCGCATGATCGTGTGATCATGCGACCAGCTAGAACAGAGCCTTAAGCGTATGTCTAACAGCTATGTAAGCTCTTGAGGAAATCCTTTTCTTTAAAAACATACTAAGGAATGCTTATATAGGTACACAGTGCCTAGCGTCTCTGTTTGAGATAACTTGTGATGCGGGTTTGAGTACCTACTGCAGAAAAAAAAATGTTAAAATTGAAGTGATCACACTAAGCCAGCAGCAGAAGACGGTCAAAAGTCCGTAATAGTTCAAATTTGAATAAAATATACCTACCTCTGAAAATCGAACACGAATAGATTAATGGATTACATCAAATAGTTGGTTCTGTGTGTATGTAAAATCTAGTCCTAGAAAACGACACAAGAAATACATAAGAATTTGGAACGTTGTTTTTTTTGTATTGTCTTCAATTAGTGTAGACGTTGTGAGAAAACTTGCAAAAACAATATAGTAATTCAACTTCTAACACCAGATGAGCTTAATACCTATGTATGTTCAAATTTTTATAGTTTTACGATTTTGTATGTAGATAAAGTACCTACTGTTAGTATCAACGTAAGGATCCCATTGTGGGAACATCTGACTGTTCTCACAATAATAATTCCTTACAACCCTCTCTAGAACACAGACTCTACCTTCATCCATATAATGTATCAGACTCTTATATCGCCTATTAGGTATCTAACTGCTTCTCAAATAAAACACAGCGAGTTTTTTTTTCCAGAAATAAAATAGCCTGATAGACGATATGTACAAAAAAAAAATACCTTCTATTGTTTCTAACTAATCGACCACACAAGTTACGTTAGAATATTTTTTTCTGAAAAGATGTATTGTATTCGATCTACGCAATTTTCATCAAACTAAGGTACTGAAAATAAATATCATGGCAATCTCCATTGAGAAAAATAAAAAAAATAACAGAAATGAAATAAGTTATTGGTTTTTTCGTTCCTAAAACAAAATACGTAGAATACATAATAACTAGATTAAAAATTATTTTCTTTACAAAGGTGTCAATGACAGTAGGTATAGATGGCGAAACTTATTACCTGAGGCAATTTAAAATTCAAATTCAAAATTCAAATATTTTTATTGAGAAATAAAAAACATTAAAAAATACATATTCACAATAATAAATTTATAAATTTTTTTAATACTCGTATATATTTTTACCCCCAAAATTGAGCAGAGCTCGTGCTAAATAATAATAATTTTTTCTACTAAATACAATTAAACCGGTCCTGTCCAATCTAAGACAGGTCATAGCCCTGAGTAGAAATCGCAAGTGAAAAACACTTTGATTAATTCTAATATCCGATCAAAAATCGAACCCGGGAACTCTTGATTGAAGTGGTAAGTAAGTAATCGGTAAGTCAGTGCCTATACTACTAAGCTAACGAGGTCGGTATTGTTATTTTATTTCAATGGTAGGTACATAATTCAAAAAATTGCTTAAATTCTTCAGAATAAATTTTTTTGTACTTAGTACGGTCTATTTGAAAAATAAAGCCAATTTAAATAGTTAGTTGTACAATGTCGATTTTACAAATAACAAAAATACAATTTATAATATTAATTATTTTATCATTATCGATTTCCCCATCCGGGATACGGCGTGTTGGGTAAAAAATCATTCAAATCATCTTTCAAGATGCATGCAAGTATATGAAAAAAATATTTTGAATATCAAAACGAATTGAAGATATTTCATAAAAAATGAAGAAAGTCTGAAGAAAATGACATTGATTAAATTGTGAGAGAAAAAGTCTTTTTTTTTTATTCCCGGTTATTTATTTTCTTTCATAAATATGATTCATTAAAATAAGAGGAAAAATATATTAGAAAATCTTTGAAAGCAGAAAAGGTAACAAAAGAATGTCATTCTTAGTCTTAATTGTCGGCCACGGAACACCGCCGCTGAAGAGGGACGCTTAATGGAGTAGGTAGTTAAAAAGAAAAATCTGACGTATTAATCAGAAGGAGAGCGCCGCGGCGCTTCTTGCAAACTTCTTCGGAGAATGTTAATGTTCTCCTTTGAGAAACAGACGATGCTGGCAGTGGCGTAGGATTACTCATTGTGACCGGAGCCATCCTCATTACACTCCAAATTCCTCGTCCCATCACTTTTTACTTGTGCACTGGAGATAATAATATTGCGTAGCCGTCCTACTCATATCACAATATTAATTGGAGTTCTTTTCTGTTCATCACAAATGCCTTCTCAAATCGAAAATTTAAAACTATTCTATCGAAACAAAACAATTTTGAATTTCGAATGTTGGCTTCGTAAAATCACCCACCCTTCGCCGTTAGAGTTTTTGTTTATAGGATCCATACCCTAATCAAATCTATTCAAATATAAGTAGATTTGAAGATATGAATTTTAAGCGCTTTCTAGAAATTTCACAATAATTAGATGTACCTATTATTTCTTCCGCACCTTTACTCATTCCAAAGTAAATACTTCTTGCAGATATTTTTTAACAACAAACACCGTTGTGTAATTTCGTATGTGACAGTAACAATAATTATTGTCAGTGAAATGTATCTGCTCGCAAAACCATATTATTAAAAAACCTTCAAAAATTTTATTTTTTATGTAACATGAATTTTTCAATCAAATACTACTTGATGATGTAAAATTTTGTCAAGTATACAAATAATTTTTGAAGAAAAACTTCCAGGAATGTTTTTAACGAACGTCGTAATCGAATATAAAACCAATACCGGTAACCATGACGTATAGGCACTGATTTCCGATAAAAACGTCCCGGGTTCCCGGTCGGGTTAAATCTTCCTTACTGTATCTCACTTAAAAGTTGACCAATGGACTAGAAGATTGCTTGAGGAAAAAAGTTTGTTCGGTTTTACTGATGTTGGAAATATGGTATGGAAATTTTTTAATTTATTTATTCATTCAACTGTTTTTAATTGATTTGAAAACATGTTTTTACATAATTTTTTTATATGGATTCTTCTTGGGTTTGATCATTACCTACAATGAATTTTTCATAAATTTCAACTAAAGCACCTGCTTATTGTACCTAATGATTAACCATTAAATTCGATTAAAAATTCAATTTTGATATCAATGTTCTCCATACAATATTTCCCCGGGGGTATATCTATATTTAATATGTCGTGTGTACACTGTGTACTGTGTTGAAATATCCTAAATCACTCTTTAAAATATAAACGCTACAAAATATTGAAAGAAAAACAGACCATACTACATCCTCTACTTCATAGTTCAGGAAAACAATTAAGTACTCCGCTTTGTCTTGAATGAAAAAAAAAATAACAAAGTTCTCCAGCCAGCCATCAGTGCAGGTATCTGGCCAATACACCGAACAACACAACAACGATAGACTCGTGCATTGTGAGAGAAGCCACTAAATGAAATACTTCATCTCCTTCTTATGTCAATGGCTGTTTATTCGGGACAATAAGAACGGTTCACTTCACTGTGAGTCAACTCGCCGTGCACCAACCTACCAACTGTTGTTAGTTTGTCAAGTGTTCTTATGCGAAACGCTCAGAAATAACCAAGGATGACTCACAAGAAAGATTCTTCATTTTTTTAATGCTACGACTTATTGAACATTCCATTAGTAGCAAGAAACACGTCAAACTAACTTATAATTTGAAATTTAGCTACCCATTCTACTCTCTAAGTATACCGACTGAATTGCTGAAAGCTGAGCCCAGTATTTTGAGTTGTATTTATCTCCCACAGACTTTAAGTGGGTTGGCCTGGGTTTCCTTGACTGGAATTACTATCTTAATTTTTTTCCATTTAATACGCCTTGCTGAACATTTGCTGAAACGGTCTCTAAATGCATTAAACGTCTCTGTTATGGATAAAAATGCGCGTTTCAGAGGTTCGCACTCGAGAACTTGCATTTAAAAGTATTTTTCATAATGAAGTTGTAGATATTGTTCTTGGCATAAGAAGTGTGGGTTGGCTGGTAGAGATTGATTGTGTGTAATTTTTTTTTAATGAATCTGTATACTCTTTGACTCTTTCACAGCAAGCTACTTACAGCTTGTGTCTTAATATAGTAGGATAAAGTTTGAGGCAAAACAAATTATAGGTCGATGGATTTTATTTTTGTAGAAAACAACCCTCAAGAATACGTCATCTCAGACCGGAAATCCATGTATGTATTATGTAGTTGTAATATCTTCGGCTTATGCTATGTTGAATGTTCATTCTCTTTATAAGGGGTAGAGAGAGATATATTTTTAATCGTGTCTTAAACAACATTACTTACCTTCCATATACGAAATGCACCGACTCTATGGTCAAGTAGAGCGCTAGAAGTCTCTTTGTTGTTCTAGTATCAGTGGTTTTTTTATTATTTCTTTGGAGCATTCTTTTTTTATGTCCGTCGGTCGGATTGTTAAAAAAGCTAAAGAGAACGGATATCGTAGGTAGATGCCTGCACCATGAGCTATTGTGAAATAGCGATGTGGAAATTTCTAACTAAACCTATCTCAAGATGTTGAGAAGTGCATTGTGTTGAAAGACCGTTGTTTTTTTTTTATATGTTAGATATCACATAAAGGTGCTTCATTATTATTTTTCTTTTTAAAAAGCAGACCTTTTCATTCCGTCTAAAAATTGTTGCATTCATCGTAAATATTTATTGATTCTTATTTTAAGTATGCGTTAGATTACCTACTGAAAGAGATACATTCTTTGCGATGAGTCTGCTCTTAGATTAAATTAAATCTGTTTCAGAATTTGTATTACTGACTAGTCTTCTTATCGTCTAAATAATACTCAGCCTATCGTCTTCATTTCAAAACACTCATAACAAAAAGACACCAGACATTTTGACTGGTAGGAACACTTTATATGGGAAACCATATTTACCTATTGATACCTACATTTAGGTATATCTTTTCGTTGTTCAGTACGATAGTGGGGAAATATAATTCCAGCATTTTGAAATCTCTTCTAGGAAACAGCACGACTTGAACTTCTGGTCATCTGTAAAACGGACATTCATGGACCAATTTTTTGATCAAAAACAAACGTTAAAAAATAGAACGGATAATAAAGTTCAGATAAAAATGGCAATGTTATGTCAATGGTCGTGTCGCTCGTTTGGAGGATAAATGGACAAAACGCCTCCTGTGCTGGTGCCCTGGGGCTACAATAATTAGAACCCTTAGCTTCGATGGTGGACGACATTGTAAGAACCATTGACTCGCTATGTCCAGGAGTGGACTGATACAGGCTGAGAAGGAAGGAAGGATTATAGAACACAGTGGGTACTTAAATGTTAATCAAAGCGAGAAAATAAAGCAATAATAAAAACTTCAGTTATATCTAGCAGATTTCAAATAGATAATGTACCTGCCTAAGTACTTATATGATTTTTTATAATTACATATCTAGGTAGGTACATAAAACGTGTTTAACTAATATTTTAGTTATCCAAATATTTTATTGTTATTATTGATTTATTTGCTTAGGTTAATATTTTAACCCATTAAACCATAATTACTGGAGTGCAAATGTGAATTTTGCTAATAGATTAACCGCTGATCAACTCTCGCGGGGCAATTTGTTATCACTAATATTGACACTAGGAATAGATAATATGAAATAAACAAGTTTTAATAAATATAGAAGATAAACTAATGGTTGTAACTAAATTTATTTATTTTCAATTAGTTATCGATGTATAATGTAAATAATATTTTATTAGTTTTTATTGTTTGTTAATTTTCAACACACCATAAATTCCACTGTATGGGTAAGATTTATGAACTCCGGAAAGTTTTAAGGACTATACTCCAATGTTGAAAATAAAGCCTAGTTTCCACTATACTTACGTATACTACATGTCATAAGCTGTAGTTTTAGCCAGCTCATAAGTTCCAGCAAAATGTCGTTTTGATAGGGTAAAAATATTTATGTGCTGAAATTTTCCAATCAACAAAACATCAATCACTTGAGAGCTGTAATATAACAACAACCTATTATAACTTCTAGTAGTTTAGCCGTAAAGTCTCTAACTTTTATACTGAAGGCGTGGGTGGGAACTATGGTGCCGACCTAAATTAGTTATATTTTTTTTCTTTCACGACGCAATCCTTTAACAAGTGTAGGTCAAAAAATGTAATTGTTTACCTAGGCACATTTTGGGTGATCTCAGATTTATAATTATGTCCCAATTCTAGCTTGGTACCTATTCTAAACTATTGTTAGACTGATACAATCGAAGTAAAACCTATTAGTTCAGAAATTGAAAATAGACAAGCCTCTATACTAAACTTTTAATTTTGTTGTCTCTTTAGTATGCTGCTGTACCACTAGTAGGTATAAGTTTTCTATGAACGAATATCGAAACGATGATCGAAAAAAATCCATACCAAAATGTTCGAATGATTCGATCGTTTGATTTTCGAACACTATTCGCACGTTAATAAGCGCTTATTAGCGTGCAGTTAGCTTTCGATTTCGCCCCACTGGTCTTCTCAATAAGATATCATCAAAACCGAGTTATAAATTTGTAATTTTGGTTGCCTTTAAAATGAATCAATTTACTTCAGGGTGCTCTCATTCGTAGTAATGACTCCCTGAAAAAATAATTTATTCATAAAATACTCGGTTATAGACTGATAATTTTATCGTATCGCATCGTTCTAGCCGTTGTAAGCCTTCGAAATATTATATGGATTAGTGCTCGTCTCTCGAGGATACCTTCCGACAAATTGCCCAATCAGTGGGCAGGTAATTGATTTTCAAGCGCCCTGAACAATCCACCCGTGCAGCATGCATTCCCTTCCCCACACTGCCACCCTCATTTCAATACCCCCCTCCCTCTTCACAAACGGCGCATCAATGTTGGCTACATCTCAGCATCTTTAAAACTGGCTTACTATGATATTATCCAGTCATGCTTAAAGTGGCTTGTGAAATAGGACGTGTCAAATTTATATTTTACGAGGACTAGGTAATAATATGTAACTATACTCAGAAAGTTTCAAAATTGGCGATAGTATGAAACAGGAACCTACTCGCCTTATAATTTCTGCCCGTTAAGATATATGTAATATTAAAAATGACAAAACTTTGTTAAAATAAAATAATAATAAAAATTGAAGTGGTTGGTGACCCAGCGGTTACAACGCCGGCTTTCGTACTGCGGACGTCGTGGTTCGATCCCAGGTGCCGACCATCTTCCTCTTTTACGACACAAGCTTTAAGTAGCTTACTGTGAAAGAGTCAAGGAGTGTATTTATGTTCACTTTGAGTGAGCACAGATTCATTTAAAAAAAAAAAAAAAAATAAAAAAAAAAAATGACAAAACTTTGTTAAAATAAAATACATTTAGGTAGGTACGTAAGCAATGCATGTGCAATTTTCTCGATATAATTTTTTTTGCAATCTACGTAACCGATGGTTATTTTACAAAATAGTATATTACAATCAGAGGAAAAAATACATTTGATATTACAAAAAAGAAAAATTGCAGCATTAAAACAATAAGTATTATTTAAGGAGCCAAGTGTTACTTCTTAAGTGGTTGTTTTGTAGAACTATCAAAGAATAGTATTAGGTACCTACCTATTACAGATATTATTTTTTACTTTGTCAGATCTAATAGTTTGATAATCAGACTAGTTTCCCTTATGATCAAGTATATACGCACGCCAGAGTTCTTTCTCGTTGTAGTTTCCTTTGTGTCCACATCAACGATCAAGAAAATAATATTCTCTATTTCCAGTTCTGGCTCTATGTACCTATGTTCGTTTGGTGTAAACGTACCATTAGATGAAATATTGAATACTAGCTTATACCCGTCTTGCTTTACGTTTTTGATTCCGATTGTCAGGCTTGATCGGTAGGTAATTAAACAGGTTCTAGTCTAGCTTCCCATTGCTTTGTAGACCTCTATAACTGACATAAGCACAGAAAAAAAGAATAACACTTTTAATGTTTATTAAAATTTTGTATGAAGATCCTAAAAATGGGGTTTTTTAATTAGCTCTAAATATATTAAAGTTAATGCAGCAAATTGTATTAAAGAACCTTCTCCGGCATTTTGCACGGCTCTGTGCAGATTCATATCTGACGTAGCATTTGTATTTTGAGCGTGATGCTATGACATACCTACGGTAAAAAGCAAAATAAAAAAACATTTCTGAATTATTATTTAGATAGAGAAGGAGGGGCTAATGCGAGTTTTATTTAATTTCCCAATTTACCACGCAACTTTCTTAATTTTTTATTTCATAAGAACCTTCTACTGATAAAAGCCAACACGACAAAAAAAGAATTAGTGAAATCGGTTCAGCCGTTTAGGCGTGATGCGATGACATTGAGTAAAAAGCTAATAAAAAAACATTTCTAAATTATTATGTAGATTTACCACGCAACTTTCTTAATTTTTTCTTTCATAAGAACCTTCTACTAATAAAAGCCAACACGACAAAAAAAGAATTAGTGAAATCGGTTTAGTCGTTTAGGCGTGATGTTCACATATACGATAGAAAGCAGACAAACATTTCTGAATTATTATATAGATTAGCTTTATTCAATTTAACAAATTAACTTTTTTATTTCAAAGCCTAGAATAAAAAAAGGAACACACAAGATATTGAAAAAAAAAATCATACTTCTCGAACAAAGTATGTGACTTAATCTTTGCCTTTAATAATATTATCTATATTAAAAAAATATGTGTACCTACATTCTCTTTTGATCCGAAACATCGTGTGAACTAATGAACTTTACGACATCACAAAGACAAAGAGTTTATTGAAACGGGAAATTAAAATAATTATTAGTTTGTTGTGTGTGGAGCAATTCTAATTTTGACTAGAAATTTCCACGAGGCTAACAAACTAATTTGAACCAATCCTAAGTTTGGCTCCGAAAGTAAATCTAGAGACGACAGAATGATAATATAATGTAGAGAGCAATTTGTTAGCATAAACAACGAGCAACTGGAATAATACGAACATAGTTGCGGTACGAGGAACAGTGTAAAACTCATGTAGTAGCTCTCCTACCTCCGTTTTCTGCCGACAAAATGTTTTGAATGAACATCACAAAGTTCAAATCTCTTCACTTTGTCACTGTACTGTGAAAATATTACCAATTTGTTTTGTGTGTCCTTATCTCGCTTATGCGGCAATATTGTTGTTCCGAAACACAATCCGTTATCTTTCTGCGAGTTGATCCGCGAGCTATTTTGGTTTACCATATCTCTAAATGTATAAAATATAATATAGGTAGTTCCTATCTTTCATTTTGTTTTTGACAAAGGCACTTTAAAAACGTATGATTAAAAAATGTAAAAATAATATTGTGAGGAAATTTATGTATTAATTAATTATTCAAAGATTAAAAAAGGTTTAGCCACCAGTGGTCGAAGCGATAAGCGGCAATTCTCGATGACAATAACCTTCACAATATACTTAAAATTAAGAATTTCCAAATAATGTGAACAGTAATTTATGAAACTTAAGACTTTGAAAAGGCCCCTATGTCCAAATTGTATATATCCAATTCCTTATATTCTTTAAATTTTAAGAAAACAATAATTGTTAACGTTTTCCGCCTTGCTGGCTTACCTTTGGTACAATATTGTTCGCATTGACTTATCAGGGAAAATCTATAAATGAATCAACTATCTTATGTGAATCTTAAAATTGCATTTTTAAATGTTTGGTACAGTTTATTTGTGTTTGTATTTGGTTTTAGTAATGATTTGTTAATTTGTTAACATGTAATGTCAACCGCCGAACATTGTTGAATTGGTGACCATTGTTATGCCTGCTGATTCAAGAATAATCGAAAGTAAAATAAACATATTTAGACTGCCTGACAAATTGTTTGACACGAAATACATACATACATACATTCATTCTCCCTTGAGGACCCCCTCACACCGCAAGCCAGCCCGGAGGAGACCAATCCGCAGCAAACTCGACCCGCACGAAATAAAAATGAATAATAATATTCCTACTAATATATTTACTATATTATTTTTCACGATGTTGTTAGGTATAAGAAACAGCCCCCAATATTACCTAGGTACCATTCACACCTTGCACATGTAGAGAGTTCAGAGGCTTTGCTTATGGTGGTATCCAATAAAACATAGGTGCGCCCCTACGCCGGCGTCTGAGACGTACCCCGATTGATGTAATGCAATTTGCAATCGCGACAAACGGGGACTCCACTGTCTGCTTCACAGGGCTGTATTGGATTAGTAATAATGATACAAAAGCGCCTACTTTTGTTTCAGAACAACTGTATGAATAAACCTGAGTCCCGCCATTCACAATCACTCCATCGGACCGAATGGAGCGATGTCACACCAAAAAATGATCGTGAGTTGGTAAAACCAAAATGGATGATGTGGAGTGTCAAGCCATTCGTCCATCACTCCAAACGGATCGTCGATGGCAAAACCCGAGTGGAAGTGCTCCACGTAGTCACGTCCATTCTCAGCGATAAAAACTTGGTACGAATTTGTCTCTTTCGGGATCACCCTTCCACCAGGGTACACAATGACATGTTGCTGTTTTAAATTAAATAATAGCAAAATACGTGTGAATTATTGCCGTAGTGAAATTTCGTTATAATGATTGAAAAAAAAATCATAATGGATGACATTTATTTGGAGTGATCGTCTAGATATTGGTATGCCTTTATTCTGGCCAAATAAAATAAAGGTTATTTACTTAATCTTCTTGATTTTGAGGACAAAGTTAGAAAAAATAATCTTAATTAATTAGACTCAGCATTTTCGTATCCTTTTCAGATATTGTTTCAGACTGAGTAATATTCTGTCGATTAATTACAATGACATATTGTTACCTGCTTGAAGAGACACTGTATCTACTAATTGTTGTCAAGAGGAAGCTGTACGAGAGAGTATCGAACCTGTGAGCAAATGTCATGTTTTGCTAAACTTTAAAAAATTCCACCTGGGCTATAAGTAATATGATAAAATGTTTCATTTATGTTCACAACATATAATTCCATAAGAATTTTTTTAAAGAAACCATAAGTTAATTGAAAATTACACTATGTATGTTTGAAATTCGGTTCTGTACTAAGCAAGCTATAAAATATCGCCGTGTATTTGAAGACATCTTTTACTTACAGGGTACGTACGTATCTTTATTTTCTCATGGGCGTATGAAATCTGCCATGAAATCGACAAAATGCAAGAAGATCCTTCAAAACGATATTCGTAAGGCGATACATGGGCTGGGTTGGTCTCTGATGAGTCGTGGTGTGAGGTGGAGACGAAGTGAATCTTAGTCTGTGCGGAATACCTGCGGGCTACGTAGGAACCAGGAGACAGGGTACGATGTATCTCCTTTGCGAGACACGACGATCGGATATTTCTTTGTCTTAAGAGATTTCGATTTATTCATGAAGTAGGAATAATAATAATTTTATTGCAGATCCGTGCAACCATAGACTTTGAGGACTTGGCTTTGAAGATAAAAACTTCATATAGATCCTGCTTCTCTGTTTCATAATCCGATATTTTACATTTTTTATTTTCAATACAAGTCCGTTATTATACTATACTTATCAAAGTTTTATCGTTTTTATATAATTTGTTTGTAGTTGAAAGTTGCCTGAATTTACGAAGTGGATGATACTCAAAGGATCAGTCGCCGACTTTCTTAATAATATTGAGTAATGTCTAAATTAAAAAAAAATGGAATCTGTTATCACCCAATTTAAGCACAAGTAGAATTTTTTCGAATACTTACATGGAACGACATATTGTGTCGTCAATTAGGAATACTTTGTTCACAGGGGATCAAAAATACTAAACCTTCATAACCGCTAGTTTTCCGAACACTATCTACCAAATTGCCGTGCTAATATTCAGTATTTATTTCACAAAATTTTCTGGAGTGAATGAATGCAACTCGCGGTTTATAAAAGAAGGAAAATAATTGAGTAAGGTGCGTTATTACAAGGCTTTTAGTCGCGTACATATTATATGAAACACCAAAACAGCCATGTGGGCACATTATAATACGGCTTTTTGTGTTTTCCTCCGAGATAGCGAAAGTTTTAAACAACATTTACAGTCTCATGAATATTGTTAAGACACACCAAGTTTCCGCAGTACTACTACTTCACCTGCACACTCCGGCATAAATATTCCATTGGGGTCAATTATATTATCAATTAATTCATTCGCTTGTGCAGCGTACCTGTTGCTCGGCCCGTTCCTTCAAATACGACTTCCGACTCCGGCTAATGCTTCCACCGTTGTGTGACATGTTTGTTGGCTTCAACATTCTCCGTATAACACCATTTTAGAAACGTTCTTATATTATATTCAAGGCTTCTGAATTATCGTGGATCTGGTTGACTTTTTTAGTACTTGTTTATGTTCATATTAAGAAACTACTTTATTTTTAATTGAAGTGTATTTAAAATAATGTATGAATAATTCTTAATGCTTTCATACGTACACTCTCTGCTTCATACAGTTTTATTCAACCTCAACCTGTGTTTATATTCTATGTCATGATCATTGTTTCTGCTTTTGTGTAATTTTGAATTGTTGTAAAAGAAACTTTGTGCCGTATATTTTGTTATAAAAAAATAAATAACTAACTTCTGATTCCTAAAATTGTCTTTTAGCAAAATTATCTCGAGAGTGAATCTTCTACAAAGTCCAAAAACTGATCTGTAAATATTTTCGACTCTCCTGCCTATGTTGGTATATATATTATACTACCTGTGAAACGTTAGCATTGTTGCAATGTGTCCTTCAAAACGAGCCAACGAAGTATAAGTATCAATTACAATACGTAAAGGTAGGTATATGTATATACTGTCTGAGATCTAGCGGACTTATTGACTACCGATATTTTTTCTTCAGACTTCAGCTACTGAAACTAGCCTTTAAGATCATAAATAAGTCAACAATCAGTCAATTTTGAAATGAAGAACACAAAAGGGGAAGAAAATATTACAAAACTCTCTTGAACTTCTTTCTTATGCTGGTTATTAAATATGGTAAATGGTCGAAAAATAATCCTTAAGAAAGTAGGACTCAAATAATTAAAACGTAGGAAAATATCCGAATATAGTGAAAGGGGTGCGCGAGGTTATACCAGTGGAGACAATAATAAACATGTCCCGATAACAGCCCTCATCCCCCGACACTTATTTATAAACCTTCCTAATAATATTATTGCCGCTGCGTACATTTAATATTAATTATTATTTGGTGCGTGTAGGCGACCCTTAACTCTACTTTTTCCCCATTACTTACCACCAAAGAACTTTCCCGATTTATATAGACATTAATTATCCTAACATGAATGCACACCACACTCCGCTAACTTATTAATACGCGTAGCCGTTGGTACAAACCTTCTCCACTTATATAAAATGCTTATCATCAAAATAATAATAATCATAAATACTCGTGATATTTAGGTACTTTTTTAATGAACACTATTTCCTTCGTGTTTCTAAAGAAACATACCCTTTGATGTTCTTAAGCGAGGTTGTAACAGGCTTTTTTATATAGGGAAATTTGAAACTTGGTTGCGTTATCAGAGTCGATAAGTACCTGCCTACTTACTCAGTACTACATCATCGGAGGCAAAATCGAGGGAAAACGTGGTTTCGGTAGAAGATAGGTGTCATGACTAAACAATATTAGGGCGTGGACTGATATCAAAACCACCGGGAAACTAATTCATGCAGTTTGGCAGAGAGAGTCCTTTACCCAAGTGAAAGTCAACATCAGGGGGATCTGACTAGGAACTTCAAGAAGAATTTCACACCAATTGTGATTCGATAAAAAAACAAATAGATAAAGAAATTAACAAAATGACTAAATAAGGCCATATCAATTACCTTTTCTTAGTTTACATAGAATCTTTTGAAAAACTCGTTTGCTAGTTATGTTCAAAGTGCACTGTTTGTAAACAAAACAACAAAGCATGTAGCTTTGAAAACAATTTTAAATAATTTAAGCCAATCCCTAGGTATGTTTTTCTCCAACGGGAACACCAAGGATTTTCTAAAATCAAGGTATTTTTTGGAGAGCTTTGTGTAGCCTCTTCAAAAATGTAAGCTTAGGGATGTTGGACTCACCAGTGGTCGGCGCGTTTGAGCGATTTCTTAAGGCTGAAAAGAAGTTATAGCTAGAACACAACATCTATGCTTTATGAAACTCCAAATCTAAATCGTCGGCATCCATTTCGGATTAGTTTTGATAAGATATTGTTATACTTGAAGTGCAAAGGGTAATTAACAAAATAAAATAAAATAAAAAATTGTAGGTATATGTCAGACGGCCCATTTAAGTTAGACAGGCTAGATAAGTCCCCAGTTTTCTCCGCATTTCTGCATGGAGCTGAAGCTTGAACCAAAGATAAGTGCCAGAATATTATATCCTTCGAAATATGCTTATTTTGACGATCACGATCATCAGCAACAACAGCACGACAAATAGATAAGATGTACCTATTTTAATGTTGTAAAAAAATGGAAAACATTATGTACTTGTACATCACTCAATCACACTAAGCCAGGTTTCTAAACAGCAGTAGAATATGGTCTTCACTCGTCAGTCCGTAGAGGTTTGAAAATATAACTCTTAAAATCGATCACTGATAGTTGATTTAAAGTTTGCATCTATAAATAAGTTTTATATTAAGCTCTTATCACGGAAAATGATAAAGAATCTACAAATATTTGAAACATGTGTCGTGTTCAGCATAAAAAAGGCGTGTAAAATCGATATAGCTAGTATCCTGAAGCCATCTACATATTAGTAGCTTCAATAAAATTTTCTTAAAAATTTCCAGTATTACCAACATATTATGTGTCTCTTCATTTAGATTAAAAAAAATAGAATACGGAAGTATTTAAAAAAATGATTAAGATACTTTATACGTCATAAAGGTACCACTAAAGTAGAAGATTACAAAAATTTATTGATAAAAATCATATTCTTATGGATGAAGAAAATGATTATAGAAAATAAATAAAGATATGAAGTAAACAAGATATATAAAATAAACATAAAATCAATATTATGTAGATGACGTGGAGGACAGGAAGACAGAAGTAATAAACCAACGTCCGAGGCCGGAGTGAGTAATGGATATGTCAACAGCATGAATATCAAGCAATAACAACATCAAAATCCACCAGGAATGGATTGCGCGGGGAGGGCGGTCGAGGTAAATCTATTTACATCAAACCATTTCGTATTAAAATAAACCTTTTTATATTTTCACGAAACTCCAATTTTGCGTTGTAACTACATCATCAATAAACTATATTGACAATTTATTTTGTTTTAAGACAGACCTACCTTTTACCTACCCTTATTTTCAGTTATTGAACACTTGGAGTGTTTGATACCCTGGCGATTTCGACGCGTATTGGAGTTCGTAGGTTCGATCTCAGATGCCGACTTTTTACCTCTTTCCCGACACAAGCTTAGGGTAGCTTACCTACTGTAAATGAGTCAAAGAGTGTATTTATGTGTTCAATTGACTACGCCCATCATATATTTTTTTCTATAAGGCACCTATGACGGGCTACCTAAATCGGTTAGTGGTCCTACCTATAATAAGTTTTTTTATGCTTTTTCAGCGTATATAAATATAAAGCACAGAAAATGAATTTAACTTGAAACATCGATGTGTAAAAATGAAAGGTTTTTGTTTGATGAAAAAAACTCTATAATAACAGCAAACTTTCATTATTCCTATTATTATTCAATTATTTATTAGAGACACCAATAGAACACTGAAAAAACACAAAAATATAGAATCTCAACTGATCCAATAACAAGCATCCCTTCCAAGGCTTTGGCGCATAGCTAGGTAGGTACAATAAACGTCTCCTGATCCTGAAAATAGCTAAAAATAAAACATAAAACTGCATCAATAAAACGAAAAAAAAAACACACAATGACATAACAGGTGGGTATATAATATTTGAATTATAATGATAACAACTCCTTAGAAAATCAATTCAGAAAAGAATATATGAATATTAAACCGCAACTGTTTGTCCATGCATAAGTAAGCAAAGGTAAAGGACTTGAAAAAAGGTAGATCATTTATATTCCGTAATGATTTGTGTTGTAAAATCTTTCAACCGTTGAAAAAAAATTGCAATTAAAAGCTTCCGCTCGAATGAAAATAGTATCAGGATTTTCATACACAATATTCTGTAGGGGGGTGTATGTGGCAAAGGTTTCACGATATAACGAATGGTCGGCCAACCAGAATGTGTGGCCTGAACAGTCGTTTAATGAGGAGTTATATTTCAATACGGATGGCTATTAGCGGCTTTATGGTTATAATTAAACTGAAAATAACTTTTAACCTTACCTAAAAGTATTTAATGACGTACAGATAAACTACCTTATAACCAAAGATTTATATGGTAAGTATTACGTACTAGGTAAAAGCGGCATTCCGCACTAAAATGTCAGAACTTTGATGTCAAAAAATAAAAAGGCGGAGCTATGTTTATTCAAACAGTTCTTGTATTGCTCTTTCTGTATTGTTGTTTCAACCTATTATGACAAGCGGGATAGCAATAAGTACACCAAGAAAAGAATTTGAATGATGTCTTAATATACAAATCTCATAAGAAGTGTGTTTGAAAATACAACGATCTCCAGACGCAAGGATGTCTAAAACGGCTCTTTTGAGGAATTGGAGCTTCTAGTAATTAATTCAATTCTTATAACCTCTTTACACTTTTGTGTACCTGAATAATGTCATGTCAAAATCGAACCTCAAAGCTTCAGCACTCCTAAAAAGTTATTCCTCAGGTCTGATATAAAGTCTTGGTCAAATACCAAATTAATAATTTTGGACTGAAGAATTATTATAATGTCGTCAAACCTAGGAGAGACTTATTTGGTCAGGAAAACGCCAAAACTCAATTTCATAAAATTGGGATTTGACCAGTCAAGCAAGTATAAGAAACCATTAAAACGAAAGATATCAAATAAAATCATTTACAATATTTAAAATTCCTTAAGTGTTTATGAACAATTATTATGACATAAGGGAATTGAATTGCTTGAAGATCAATATCTCAACAATAATTGTGTTACTTTATAAAACGAATCAAGAGGTGAAACGCAGAGTAGGTTAAATGTAAGATAACATAAATAATGTTCCGAGCCTTCAAGAGTTTTGACAGTTGACCAGAGATTTACATCTGGAACTTTCTTATAAAGAATAGACTTTGATTGAGTGACAGTTGATTAAATATTCAACGAATTTCAAAAAACCTTCATAATTTTAACACAAATGCTTGAATATAGATATTTTAAGAGAAAAGCATTGTTACACAAACTGCTTAATTCCGTTTAAAATAATGCGATCAAACTGTACCTACATTCATATTCCTTTAACTTGATCTTTACACAGTCAAATAGTGTTCCAAGTTAGAGATTTTCTTTCAATTTTCTTCTTCTTCTTCTTGATCTAAGTCTGTTTTGTTTTCCTGGAATTAGCCTGGTTCTTGAGATGTAGATAACCAGCTCTCCCTCCATCTCCTTGGTGGTTTGCGTCCCTATGGTAGTTCTTCCATTACTTAATTCGAAAGTTTCTCTGAACCCATTCTGCCAATGTGGTATCTCCAGTTCCGTCTCGAATTTCTTTTCAACCTTGACTTGGTCAAATAGAGCTCTCTCCACTTATTCGAAGAAATTATTCAGTGATTTATTTTATCAAATTATTTAGGAATATTTTGATAGGATATTCTGATAGTTACCTATAAACTTTGAATTAAGTAATTCCAAATTTTCCGATATCGTTTGGTCGGTGCTGGATAGGGGTAGGTGAATACGGGCTCAGATGAGTGGTGGAGGCGTTACATGTGCCGAACGCTTCACCTATGACTGCCGTAAATTAATCAAATGGGGGATACAAAATAGAAAAAATCGTCCGGCTGAATCGTAAAGATTTATTGACCGACCGAAACGTGTGGTGCATGAAAAATTGCTCTCCAATATCCTCATTGGTGCGGATTTTCAAATTAGATCTTCTTTATAAACAAATTTTATTTTGTTTTCATTTTATATTTCGATGCATTCATCTTTGGTTTGGTATCGTTGATTACCTTACTCCTTTGTTAACTCTTTACTTTGTTGTTTTAGCGCTATTTAAAACAACGAAAATCAAACCACCTTTAGTTATGATTGCATTTACTTATCATCCTTTTTTGTGACTCCTCAATTTCAAAATGGATGCATAATATAATATAGTTTCACCCTATAACAAACATTTCTAGAGATTAAGACAAACGATCTTATAGGGATTTTTAACGTATAAATCTACCGTTTCTTCGACATCTCCTAGTTGGAAAACCCACCCTCATCATCGTTAGCACGGGCAGTTCAATTTTGCCATTTGTTAAGGTATTATGAATAAGAGTTGTTTTCAATCAGAGTCACATTCTCCTAAATGAGGGTTTCATACTTCATGCTGCTGAAAGCAGTTTCAGCCAAAATTAGATAACAGAGAACAATCTTTGGATAAATAAATAATATCTATTACTCTATTACATATGATTTAAAAATTTTGTTGAACACAATGCTGCTAGGAATCGACTCATTGTTCGTGTTTATGAAACTATACACCTGCGGTTTTTTTCTCCTAAAAGTTATTGTTTGAAAATACATAAAAATATATAATTTTACAAAATTATGATTCGATTGAAAAACTGTTCATTTGCGATGCATGTCGTCCAAACAACTCAACTGTCATACGTGTTGGTATTTTTTTTTTCATAAAATTTAACTGTATTTTCATGATTGATGCGACAATCAAATTAATATAATTCATAAATAAATCCGTAGAGTGTACCAACCTAACACAGTAAAATAAACTGATAGGTTGTGTGTTGTAAAATTGAGTAGAGTAGATGAATTTCAATGTTAGGTACTAAAAATTTCTAGACTGTTCTCTTTTGAAAAAAAGAAGTATCAGAATCGATACCCAGTGTCTGAATAAAATTCTCTTATTTGAAATAAATATTGATTAAAACCAGGTACGACAAAGAAGATTAAAAACATTAGAAAAACAATACTTGTTAGTATATGATTGGAAAATGTCTATCGGTGTAATTATTAAAAGAGGAATATGGTTTGCAGAAATCTATTTGGTATTTCCATAAAATAAAAAAGAAGAAATATGAAGTGAAAAATATCCAGAAACCTCCTTTTACTGTTCAACTAATAAAATCCGAGATTTATCATAGCCTTCTAAAATTTAAAGTTTTATATTTTAATATTTTTTTAGTAGGTTTTGTAAAATAATTGTTGAATTTATTATTCAAATATATAAATTTCAATACGATTAAGCACCAGCTATTTTCTCAAAATCAGCCAAATAACTGCCATCTATGAGCGAATTTCTCACTGCGTTTTCCACTTTTCCCGAACGTCCCGTAAACATGTCACGTGGAGTTTAGTAGAGATGCAAACCCAACGGGCGATAATAGCTTTCGGTTCTTCAAACACGATGGCGCTGCATGTCTCGTTTTAGAGAATAATATTATTTTATCTATTTTAGAAGCTTTCGATAAATTTCGCAGCATTTTCCACAATATGAAAAATCAAGCGAAAGACAAAGGAAAATATACAACACAAAAAAATATTCTCAAGAATTAATTCCTTCATTACATAATTTTGAAAAAAAAAAAATTTACTTTTATGAATCAGTATAATTATTATTTGTAGGTACTTAAGTTTTTCTTAATCTAAACACCTTTTAATATTTAATTTTATTTTCATATTAGCAATTCACGACTTATACGAAAAATGATAGCAGTTCACATTTATATACCTACATATTAATCGAGATTTTTTTCATCAGTTTTTCAATTAGAACGTTTACAACGACAATGCAAACATTTTTTTTGGCCTGAAATGATTAGTCTTACTATGTTAGCATTTAAACTTGGCTTTAATATTCTTTCCATAGTGTCAAACAGACCATTTCATAAAAAAAAACTTTGTAATTATTTTCTCATTATTTTACCATTGTCTTGTAGCATGAATGTAAGCAATCAGTCTCGATTCGAATGTTATCAAAAACAATTTTTGAAAAAGATTTTAAAGATACCTACTTAAAAAAGAATTTACATATGTACCTACCTACCTACAAAGTAAGAGAATAACAATTCAAAAAACTAAGATGTTTTTTTTTTGTTAAATTAAAATACAAAGTAAATTAAGGAAAAAGGTTTATGAATAAAAGAGTAGATAATAATAATATAATCATCGCCTTGAAAATACAATTATAATTCAAAAACTAATACAGATAGTTAAACTTTTTATGGTTAAAATGATTAATAAGAATGACTGAATTGAATTTACGTATAAATATATCCATTAATTTAAGATTATGAAATGTTTAATATCTTATTTAAGTTTTCCTCTTTCCAAAGGTTTCATCAAAATTAAAACTTATTTTAGTGATATTCGTATAGGTAGCTGTTATAATGAAATTAATAATACTTAAAAAAAAACACGTTGTAAAAGGCTTTTAATAAAACATTTCTAAAGGTATAACAAAAAAGTTATATTGGTGTTACTTAATTACTTTTTAAATAAAAATTGTCCGAGCGTAGTTCTTTTTCTTTTATCAACAAAAAACTAGGTATTCTTAAAAAAAGGGGAAAAAACTAAAGACGATTTCCATTTACTTTATAATGTGAAGGCCAGCTCTTACAATCGTAACTCTTGTAAGGAAAAAAAGGTATCCTTAATATTATTATTACTTATCGTTTGACGAACAATATTTTTTTCCTTCTAAGTACGAGCTTCAGGATCTTCAACGTTTTTTTCTTCATTTTATATCCTTCGTTTTCCCCTCCATTGCGTCGTCTTTTACCTTCAGATACTCACTCCTCGCATCTATGACTGTATTACATTCGTATCTTCAATCAGATTCCCGCATTTTCTCTGCCCCGTCAGCTCAATGATGTCCTCACTGAGAAGAACCGGCGCGTGTCTCTTATCATTGTTGATCATGTGTAAAAAGCTTAGGGTACTTGACGACTGGATTACTCATACATAAAATGATTCTTCGTGTATCACTCTTTCTTAATAGAATTCTTCAATTGTAACTAATTATATTTGTAACAGTATTAGTAAGTGGATATCGTTTATCCTTTACGTAATTATTCATCTGGAAAAAAATATCCGTAAATAGGTACTGATAATAAAATATTCTAGCAACAATAGCATTATAAGAATGCTCTATTTGCTGAAAAAAAATGTTGGATGTAAAAATACTCATTAATGCGATATTTTCAGTGTGAACGTAATAATTTATTAGTGACAGTATTTTTGGTGTCAAAATGTTTCGAGCCTTTTCATAGAAGACTTTAAAATTCTACATCTTTGTCTTTGGTCATTCGATTGGGTACCTACACAGTTTTGTAGTAAAGCTGTCGAAATACCTTATGTATATTTTTGTCTACGTAAACTCTTCGTGCATTTCTAATTTATGTACGTAGGTAAGTTTTCCGACCACATGAAGAAATTTGAGGCAGATAAACAAACATTTCCGTTCGCCGTGGGGTCGCCGGCTAAGAATAGCACCTTTGCTCTTTTTGCCGGTTTTTCGAGCATCCTGTAAGATGCAGGAAATCGAAAAATCAGATCGAGACCGTGAGGTTGACCACCTCACATCCTTAAACCTCAACCGGTCAGAAAAGGCACAATGAGCCTCGGACGCCTTCGAGCGCAATGGAGAGCTCTTGATGCCTCCCTATGCTCCTGAGTGGGGCTTAGGCCTCCCGCATTGTGGTTGGTTTGGGGGGGATCCGCGGCGGGCTTGATTTGGCGGGCTTTGGTGTGGCCGGCTTTTCAGTTTGATTGCTTTGATCGAGCTGGGGGGGGGGGGTCGGTTTCATGCGGGTGGGGCTTGCTGTGGATTGGTCTTCTTCGGGCTGGCTTGCGTTGTGCAGGGGGCCATAAAGGGAGTATGTATGTAAACAAACATTTCACATCTTCCGAAATATTGGGTCAGTAAAAAACTCTGGCTAATTAAGTAGTTTTTGCAATTTTTCGCATGTCTTAATCATGTTAGGACTTGTGAAGTAAGTAGATTATGGTAAAAATTTTAAACTCTATTTTCACTTCTTGCTACTTACAATCTTTAAAATCTTAAATAGGTATATTTGATACTCATATCGGCTTCTTTAGCTGATCTCAATAATATCCAACAAATAACAAGTCGTCAGGTTAGAGAAATAATTATTGTTCTTTCTTACTTTTTTTACTTCTGTAAATTAAAAATAATAGATTTTCAAGTTACATAAACATAAAAGATTAGTTGGTTGATGATAATATCTTTCTTTCCGCTGTCCTTTCATTAAAAGATCAGTACTTGCTTATATTCTACTAGCTGTCCCGTCAAACTTAGTTGAACATCTTCGTACGATAATTAGGTATTTCCAAAATATCAGCTTAGGTACTTTCTAAAACATCGTGATAAATAAAAATTCGCCTTTAAAAACAAACGATAAAATAAAATTCCTGATGACAGTCGGCAAAACCTCACAATATAACAAACTAATAAACATAGGTACTAATCAAACTTAACTCACATCTTTTGATTCACTTTTGCGTTCCAATTTTTAATCAAACAAAAATCATCTCATTTTTAATCAAACAAAAATCATCTCATTTTTAATCAAACAAAAATCATCTTTTTGTGTTTTAATTTATACAAAAAAAAATACGCTTTAAATTTGTTTGAATGTTCAAACAAAAGAAAAATAATGTCAAGAGCTTCTGAAGCCTTCTTCATCCTATTCACAACCTCTCTAGAACGTAAAGTAATGGGGCTTGATGGATATATTGATACACCCACATATTAGTCTGTATTGTAGAATGTCACGAATAGTCTCTTTGTACTTGGTATTCATCGGGTACATGTCAGTGATTTTGGACCGGAGAGTATTGACGCCGGCAGATTTAATTTAAATTTTGAAAGGGAGATTCCAAATGACGTTTCGATTAATAAAAATTTCCCCGTGGCATTCAAAGCATATTTGGCCGACAGAGCTTTTTTTATTGACGCCCTAGCGTTGTTCCCTTGCGCTACCCAAATATGTACATAAATAGGTACATCCCATTTTATATTTCACAATTCATGTTATATGGATACATTTTACTTATTGTGTATTATAGGTACAAAGCAACAACTGCAATTTTGTTGTATGGATGTGTGACTTCGAAATTGATTTTCGTAGGTTGATCGACAAAATAATGAAGTTTTGAAATAATACGAATGAAAACCTTGATACGCCGCCCCTTTCGCCTCGCTGGCTATCTCAAATCCTTCAGGCCTCGGCTAGCTCACTTACCTGGCCAGCGAGGTCAGGGGTCGGGTATCTACAAATTCCATCAGGTCTTCGGAGGTATCTCTCTCTGGCTCCACCAGTCTAGGTACTCAAGATTTACCAAACAGAGCTCAGGGGTAGGGTTACTAATCTACTCAAACTCAAAACTCTAATTTAGGTATGACTCAATTTAATTCATAAATATAAAAACACAAAAAAAAAAATGTACAGAAACAATAAAGAAAATGTGAAAGAACACATACACAAAAAACACAAAAAAAATTAAAGAAAATTACATTAACCGAGAGAACCTACATTAAAAGGCAATGAACAATATACTTATTATATAACGAGAAATAATTGGCAAAAAAAACAAAAAAAACTAGAGACAGTTGAACCCGATCAAAGGGTTGCATACGGGTTTTCAGAATATAAGATCTACATAAACAAGCTTACATCGGACATGGTACATTTTAGTAAACCAATATATATTGGTTCCGGTCGATTCGCTCGGAATCGTTGGTTTCTGCAGCCCTGACTTCCCTAAATCTCTTGAAGTGAATTCCCTGGCCGTTGATGAAGATTTAAAAAAAAAGGTACATACATTAAATTGGTCTCCGACGCTCCCTTGCGTGTGCCTCACAGATGAGGGCCCCCCGTCGAGTAATTCCCTTGGATTATCACACACACAGTACACACTTTATTATTATCAGAAACCGTTTACTTAGTCGTTCATTTATCGAGATGATCCCGTTGCACAATTCACTAATTATAATGTCAAAAATAAAAATAATAAGTCTGTCTGGTTGAAATTCTTTAGCCACCAAAATATATTGTCTTGTTGAAAACTTTGAATAGATATTAATAAGTAAATTTAGAATTTAGTGGAGATGGTGAAACAAATTCGCCCACTGAATATGGCTATGTGTAGATGCCCTGATTATTATTTTTTTTCACTTTACTCGCGAACTATGTCTTACGCGCACGACTCATGGAGAATTTATCTCCTCTCCACGTCGGAGATATAACATGATTCCCTCCAGAAAAGTCACTTTTAAACTCCCGCCGCACGACAGGTTCGTAAGTTCGCGTGAAAGAATTTTTTTACGTAACTAATTCTTTCGTACCACAAGGGTTCGTAACTATCGGCTCGCCCGTTCAATTTCCCGATAACAAACAACTCGATACGATCTTCGATAACAACAACCAACTCGTAACAACCTCTCTCGGAGGAGATCGTACCTATCAACCGTAACTACCTCTCTCGGAGGAGATCGTAGCAATCAACAACCCGTAACAATCAACCCTTGTCAACCCCCGTGCACGAGATTATATCTTCTCCCTTCCTAAGACAACTAGCCACCACCCCCGTGAAACTCCCCCGATCATTCAAATTTGTCTCAAAAGACCAATCAATTCTGGAGACTGCCCGTTTGGGTCCACGTGGACTCCTCTCACCCAATCCTGATCTCACACCCTACTCCTCGGTTCAATTTCGTACCTTCCAGGGCCCTCTTCAGGTACACACCCACCACCGCTGTAGCGAAGGGTGTTAAGAAAACAAGAAATTAAAATGTCTAAATTCTATTTTTTTTTTCTTTTTGTTCTTATATTCGTCGAATACTAAATGGGTGCGTTTCCTCTTTTCTTCTAACCTTGAGTCCCTCTGCTTTTCCATTTCTCCAACATCCATCCCCTCTTATAGTTTCCTAAACTCTACGCTAGCAACCATTTGTATTTCACCATAATGGAAAACGACGTTAAATTATCGTTACGTTTCAACCCTTTTTCCCTAGCTAATTTTTATTTGACTCGCGGATTTACCTAAATTCGCTCCCCAATCTTGGACAGCGTTCACTTTCTGGAGACTAACACCGTCCCTGGGTAGCCACCCTCGATTCACAGAAAGATCTATAAATCAATTGATCAATAGCCCTGGGTCGTTAAGTGACCACACCCCGCCAGTGGCGTGGAATGGTAGTCTGTTTCGCTATATTTATATTATTTTTCAATCAAAACTTTCGCGCAAAATGTTACAAAATTTCCAGTTTAATTCCTTTGTTAATTCCGTATTACATTAATTTCTTTCCTCTATACGTGCATTATTTGAGTTCGATTCTACATTTTCTAGTGATTAACCGAATTTTGCAATTCAACCGAGTAAATCGCATTATTCTCCCTCCTTCTGGTGACTGTGAACAACTATGGATCTTAGGCGTCCCGCGTTTGTAAGGAACCCTCATTAGACGATCTTTAAATTGGTAGTTTTGTATTGTTTTGTATGTTTCGTCTAAACTCCCCCCAATTTTCTACAGAGTCGTGAAAACGGACGCCACTGACTATTTGATGGCTTGGGTCACACGTGTGACATTTCTACGACCCATCAGAATTCTCCGAACGTCTTTTGTCTTGCTTTTTAAATTTCAGGCTAACTCGGGTGTTTATTTAAGCTTTTATTTATGAGTCTCAAAATCAGAGTTCCAAATCCCTACAAAAAAAATTCAACTATTGGGTTTCAAAATCTATTAAAAATGGCACTAATTGTTATTAATGTCCCTCCGAACCCGGTATTTTGCGAAGCTGTTTCCTGTTCCCACGTTCGGTCTCTTGGCAGACCCCACACATTGTCCCTTACTAGACAAATCTAATCACTTTTGCAGTAATGAATTTTTATCACTACATGCCTCCCTACTTGGGTCATATCAACTCCCCACTACTCAGTTGATAAAAATTCAGTGCTTCCTCTACATTTCCGAAAATTCCCGACATACGTTCGAGGACCCGGTATTTTTAGGCGCCACCGTCTTTTTCCTTCGGTATTTTTCTTCAGCAGTCGTACGTAAAGACGGAACCTGACTACTGAGTGGTATTAGTTAAGATGTCATCTTATCCCCTGAACATAGTCCGCAATTTCCCCAAAGTCCAACCCATGCTTCCCTTCTCTATGATATGCAGATAACCATTACAATACATTCTTAACAATAAGGTACAACAACATCATACAAATATAGGTACACTACCTTAAAACAACAAATAAAAAAAAATAAACAAAACCAATATTTCACATCGTTCAAATTTTACATCCCCCTTCATAACCTGGGTTAAATGAATGTATGGTTTATCTTTACTTTACAAATTGTTATTGTAAGATACTGGAATCCAAAACAAAAAGAATTTCGATAATTACACTACTATGAATAACTATTTACCCCATCAATTACATAACTAGTTCCATCGCGTCCCTACATATCTTAGACAAATCAATCTAAGGCGTACATTTTTCATCATATATTATTATTTCGATACATCTTATCAATATTACATCATCAATACATCTCACATCATTTAATTGTTCAATTTACAAAATTTAACCCATTTAAACTAATTACTACCAGGTTATATCCTAACTTCAATATTTCCCATAATATATCATTTTCAATACATCTCATCCCACATTTTAATTGTTCAATTTACCCAAATTTTAACACATTTAAATAAAAAAAAAAATTACCAACGTAATATCATAACTTCATGAAAAGGTACTATTTTACCAACAAACATAGCAATACATATAATAATGGTAATGACAATATGGGACATTTAGTATTTTACTTATAAAGACAGAAAGAAAACAAAAATTGAATGGGGGGGTATTTCACTCTCTACATGGTCTATAGGAACATAATCACGCAGTATCTTACTGCCATTACTGAATGAATAAAAAAAAAAGATATTCCCCCTTGCAACAATTTAACACCTTATTTCAATGTATGCACAGAACATAACAATTATCTTTTTAAATACTAAAATACAATAGGTAATCTATTATTAAGTTTATTATTATTTATTTTTATCGTGAATAAAATTATCTAAGTGGGCGTGTCTATCCACAAAAAAATGTAATATTTAAATTTTATTCTTAAAACTACGCACATGGTAACAATAAGAGCAAAAAAATAAGCAGGTTCCTAGCTTTTATCACGCAAAACAAAGTCTCATATTTTTTTATTACAATATCTAAGTGAGCTTGCATAAAGACTTACAATAGTGACCATACATTTGTTTAATGATTAAAAAAATTGAAATGTTATTATTAAAACGCAAACATGAGTATAATACCTACTAAAATAACATATCTCTTACTAATTAACTTTATATCTTTGAATTACTTAATACTGTGAGTCATACCTTGTCTAATCTAAAACTTACCTAAACAAAAAATTAAAATAAAAGAAATCCTAATTAATCTTCACTCTAACTCCTAACCTAGACTTGTCTGGGGCTCGAGGCATTCACCCTCGAATGCCCAAAATGTGGAGAACCTTTTCCACATTAACTTTCCCAGAACAACCATCACCTTCTCTACTCGAACCTAATTGTCAACAATACTACCTAGAGGTAGACCGACGAACCACCCTTAGTCCGTCGAGGCTTTTTTTTTTCACCCTTCTGTCCCTCCCCAGATAGCATACTTGACAGTTCGTCCTCCCATCGAAATTCCCTAAGGCTTGATCATAACACCCTTATTATATCAGGACATTCCAGCTTTCTGCGCTGTATGTCCTTTGCCATCAGTTCCTTACGATTTTTAAAAGCTAAATGCTAGAACATTACCTACTTGTCCCCAAATGCCTAGTCTAACCCCGTAACGTCACCCCAATCTACCTATCCGCTTCTTTCTCAAATACCATATGGTCGATCCGACTCATTTCGTTAGCCGCTATTGTTTACCATCTCGGCAAGTCTCAACAGACCACCCCTCATTGTCCACCGACCGACCATTCAGCGCGCGCGCTCCTTTCTCTATTGTCTGACCAACACTTTCGCGTCCCTACTCATAAAAAAAAACTACCTGCCATCTCTCTAGTTCAAATTGCCGACTTACGGCCCCGCCCTTCTCAGACATACCTAACCCCGTTCTTTGTCGCTATTAATAGGTACGTACGTCGCCTCATTTACTCCTACGTTTACATAACATTCCATCAAAATAATAAGATTAGAACAAACAATCATATAAAAAAAATTAGGGAAAACTCTACTTACAAACTAAACTTCGAAGTAATTATTCTAAATACTTTTAGAGATAAAAATAAAGTACATTGAAATCGCTAAGTGTACCTACTTATATCGTAATTTACCTAAGCTCTATGCTATTTACAAATATTTACATACATGTGGGCCGTTTGCCGATCTCTCGCATTTTTGAAGACACTCGAAAACAGTTTTCAACCGTTTCTCCCCGGCGATACCTACTCTATTTACACCCCGACGTTTCATTTCTTATCCGCCTCTTACGGAATACTCCAAACGTCAAACGGAGTAGGAAAGATATTCTAAGGCCGTCCCTCCACAGCAATTGCTTCTCAAGTCCCTTCAGCTTGGCCTGTCACCCTTCCGTGACTTGTACCGTCGGTGTGTCGCCCCTGCAGCGTCCCGGCGCCGGGATGAGGTCATCCACGTGATATTTGACGGCCTTACCGCGCCTACTTACCCAAAACACCCTATTATTGCCGGCAGCCATGAGTATGTGGTGCGGCCCGTCCCATCTTGGTGCGAAACCTGCATGTACTCCCGCTTCCTGGTTTGATAATCTATGCTCACGGGTCATCACCGCGTCGCCAGTGGCATATTTTAGTTCCGGCACCTCCTGCGAGGCGTACTTTTCACAGTATTTCGCCTGATTTTCGCGTATACATTTATCCAACTCTTCTCTATCCCACGGACACTCGCCAGGGGAGCCTGTACCTATCAGCTCCCATTCCCCAGGCCTTCTGGCGTCATAGCCAAGGAGCGCTTTGCTTGGGGTTACTCCAGTAGCATCGTTTCGCCTCCTCCGTAAGGCTCCCGTTATTTCCCCCAAGTAATCTTCCCATTTATTGTGCGGCTTATCTAACAGCTTGATACGCAGCGATTTCTTCAAATCCTGATTTTTCCTCTCCGCTGCGTTCCCCGAAGGATGAAATACGGCAGTCGTCCAGTGTTTACATTGCCAGCGGGCGATAGCTGCTTTCCAAGCATGATGTCTGAAACACGAGGCGTTGTCTGTTATGAGAGCCCTGGGATAACCATACCGCGCGAATATCTGTGTCTCGAGCAAGTTTACTATCTGAGGAGCTCGCCCAGTCTTCATTGGAAAAGCTTCTACCCACTTTGTATAGACGTCTGTAACAGTGAGAATTTCCCGGTTCCCCTTTGCAGTTCTAGGATATTTCCCCATTAAATCCAGGGCCACGATTTCAAAAGGATGTTGGGCCCTTATAGTCCCTAACGACGCTTTTGTCCGTGGGGCCCGTCCCCGTGCTCTGGCGCAAATCAAGCAATTCTTCACGTGCCGGCGTACATCATTCCCCATACCTTTCCACACGAAAAATTGTTGGATTGCTCGTAACGTTTCTCGCTCTCCAGGGTGACCCACAAGCGGAGCATCGTGATAGGCTCTCATCACCTTGGATATCAAAAATCGGGGCACTATTAATCTGACGTCCTGCTCGCTAGCCCCTTTCCGATATAAGGTGCCTTCTCTCACTGTATAGATCGCTAACAGTTGTCTACCCCTGATATCTACCTCTTGTGGATTACGTGCAAACCTCTCTACATACTCTAGTAGTCTGCAGAGGTTCGCGTCTGCTCGTTGAGCACCCCTGACTGTGGCTGCTAACGAACCCTGCGCGACGTCGCTATCATGTGGTGAGGCGTCGATCTGCATAACCTGAGGGACCTCCTTCTCAGTCTTCCAACCCTCTTGTCGTACATCGGGGTACATAGCTCGTTCGATTCCTCCGACTTCCCCTTCGGGGGCCCCATGCGGCCCTCTCGAGAGGTAGTCCGGGAGTTCGTTATACTGTCCGGGGCAATGTTCTACTGTGAAATTGAATTCTTGCAGTAACAATGCCCAGCGAGTTAGCTTTGCCCGCTCATCCTTGGCGTTATGTAACCAAGTGAGGGCCTTATTATCTGTGCGCAGAGTGAACGGCGCGGCCTCTAAAAAGTGACGGTACCTACGTATTCCCCATACGGCAGCATAGGCTTCCTGCTCGTTCGAGTGCCACCTTTGTTCAGTGGCGGAGAATCTCGAACTAGCGTAGGATATTACATCGCGTCCACCGTCGGGACGCTCGTGGTATAACACCGCCGCCACGCCTACCTTGCTTGCGTCGGTCTGGAGAATAAATTTTCTACTAAAGTCTGGCCGACATAGGGCCAGAGGTTTCGAGAGCTCCTCCTGGATTCGCCTCATAGCGGTGTCCGCTTCTGCGTTCCATTTAAACGGTTTCTTTGTACTTAACAGATCCGTCAGTGGGGAGGCCATTTGCGCAAAATTTGGAACGTACTCGCGGAGCCAGTTGGCTAAACCGATAAACGCACGCAGCTTCTTTCTTGTGGTAGGTACGGGTGTATCGACTATCGATAGCTCATGTACCTGTTGAGGCTGGTTGCCCCCTTGTGTGACGACATGACCTAAGTAATTCAATTTCGATGCGACTAGAGTACATTTGTCGGCTGCGCACCGTAATTTATATTGTTGCAGGCGCTCTAGCACTAACCGCAAATGGTAAATATGCGTCCGGATATCCGGCGAATAAACAATTATGTCGTCGAGATAAACTAGACAGAAATCTCTAAGATATCCTGCCAAAACTTCTTGACACATAGCCTTCTGGAAGTGCCCCGGGGCTCCTCGAAGTCCGAACGGAAGGACTCGAAACTGGAAGGTGGCCCCGTCTCCGGTACTAAAGGCAGTGTACTTCCGGGACTCCTCGTTGAGTTTCACTTGCCAATAGCCCCGTTGAAGGTCAAGGGTAGAGAATACCTTAGCACCTCCCAGGTCCTTCAGGGTCTCTTGGATAACGGGCAGAGGGGATAATTCCTCCTCCGTGACCTCGTTCAACCTCCGGAAGTCCACGCAGAACCGGTATTCGTCCTTCCCCTTCTTCGGAGCCATTACGATGGGGAACGAATAAGGAGATCGGCTGGCTTCTATAACCCCATCCGCAAGCATGCCTTCGAGTTGGGCATATAAATGTTTCTTTTTAATATCCGATAAGCGGTAGGGCGGTAATTTAATTGGCCGATTATCCGTTAGGCGGATTTTATACTCCGGTAACAGTGCCGGACCTGCATAAGGAGCAAATACCTCCTTAAACTCCTCTAACAGAGTTTTCAGTGACGACGCACCCTCGTTATTTAATTCTGACGGTATGTCTGGAAGTGTCACTTCCGAAAGAGCCCTCCTCCTCTGAGGAAGGAGGTGCGTGGTGGATCTCTCGACCCTCCCAAAATGGAGACATCCCCTATATAGGTCGACTACCGCCCCTTGGTTTGTCAACCAGTTTATGCCTAAGAGGATGTCCTCTCTTAGGCCATCTACTACAAGGAACTCGGTAGGGATTATTTGACCTTGGATTCCCAGATCCATGGTCACCCTACCCCTAGATTCCATGGTGACGGCCCCATCTGCTAACCTTAGGGTTGTTTTGAGCCGTTCATCCACGTCTCTCGTCCCAAGAAGTGCCCTCGTTATTAAATTGTGCGAAGAGGCTGTGTCAATGAGAGCTACGTGGTCCTCCCCCCGTAGAATCACACGTACCCTTGGGAGGTCATGACCCTCAGCTAACCTCCCTCCGTGACACACCTGACACACTCCCCCTGTAGTTAATCTTTCCGCACTTCCCTCTTCGCGGCTCTCCGTGTTCCTCCTCCACTCCGACTGAGGACCCGGCCGCTGGGGTCCCTCAGTCCCTTCCCTCTCCCGACCTATTACTGGCCGGGGGCCGGAGCACCAGGGGAATCGCGTTGGCCTGGGCGCTCGGCGTTTCCCCGCCACGACTGGTTGTTATGAGGGCCCTGTGGTGGGGCGGGCCGCCTACACTGGCGTTGGAGGTGGTTACCCCCACACCGATAACAGGAAAGCCTCCTAGGTTGGCCCTCTTGGGGCCTCCCTGGGTTACCTGTCGTCCTGTGAGGTACTGGACCTCGTTCGGGACGGTCTTCACGTCCTATCGGGTGGACCATCTCCCTTGGGAAGTCCACAGCCATAACCCTCTTATGGAGCTCTTCGTACGACTCCAAACTCCTGCCATCCCTCTCCAAGACCTCTCGGTATCTTGGAGTCATGAGGGTGATGACGTGAGAGACTAACAATCCCCACGGCTGCTCGCCCTTTAATCGTCGGAACACTTTTGCTTTCCTTTCCAGGAAAGCCAAACCCGATTCGGGACTCTTCTGCCTGTCTCCATACAAATGGGCCAGGAGAGAGTGTTCGGCCTCCTCGGTGCCATACCTCTGAAGGAGGAGAGTTTTAAAAACCTCCCACCTCAGGAGGTCACTACCCCTGGAGGCCCACCACGTGTTAGCCGTACCCCCCAATCGTAATGAAGCTTTCTTCACGCGGTCCACCTCGGCCGTCTCATAGCGGCGGAAATGCCCTTCACAGGCTGCTATAAACGCCTCTGGACACTCGTCCGGACGTCCCTCGAAGGTGGCTGCCACCGATCTTCGTTCTCCGTCGCCCCGATCTACATATATCACCCGAGGAGGTGTGGCCTCTTTCTCGGGCTGGGTCAACGGGATCTCCTGTCCGCTAAACCTCTGCCCATCACATCCGCTCGTGGCCTCCGAGTCCGTGGACAGGGCATTCCTCGTCTGACTTCGCGTACGACTGGGTCCTGCTGCATCCATTTTCATTTAGCCAATATAATGACACGGTACGAACCCAACGTGTCAGTCGCCCCAACAATACAAAAAAAACAAATATCCTACCTACTATATTAATCGGGGAAAAAAACAAACCAAAAAAACAAATACCTACACCTACAAGATTAATTTCCTGATTTAAAAAAAAATGAATGACCTATTCTAGGTATGTTTCTATTACTACCTATCTTAACACAATGATTAAATCTATTCTCTATTTTTATTTGGCCGTCCCAAATAATTTAACCTCCATAAACCTACCCTTAGTAAAATTAATGTACACTTGTACTTTCCCTACAAGCTACCACCTGGCTCTGCATTTAGATGAGCTTACGCCCCAGAGCGAGAGATACCGCGCAATAACCCACAAAGATTCGTGCTCGATCAAGCTATGCTTGTTCGAGCAAGCCGACACGGAGGGCGCCAAGTGATACGCCGCCCCTTTCGCCTCGCTGGCTATCTCAAATCCTTCAGGCCTCGGCTAGCTCACTTACCTGGCCAGCGAGGTCAGGGGTCGGGTATCTACAAATTCCATCAGGTCTTCGGAGGTATCTCTCTCTGGCTCCACCAGTCTAGGTACTCAAGATTTACCAAACAGAGCCCAGGGGTAGGGTTACTAATCTACTCAAACTCAAAACTCTAATTTAGGTATGACTCAATTTAATTCATAAATATAAAAACACAAAAAAAAAAATGTACAGAAACAATAAAGAAAATGTGAAAGAACACATACACAAAAAACACAAAAAAAATTAAAGAAAATTACATTAACCGAGAGAACCTACATTAAAAGGCAATGAACAATATACTTATTATATAACGAGAAATAATTGGCAAAAAAAACAAAAAAAACTAGAGACAGTTGAACCCGATCAAAGGGTTGCATACGGGTTTTCAGAATATAAGATCTACATAAACAAGCTTACATCGGACATGGTACATTTTAGTAAACCAATATATATTGGTTCCGGTCGATTCGCTCGGAATCGTTGGTTTCTGCAGCCCTGACTTCCCTAAATCTCTTGAAGTGAATTCCCTGGCCGTTGATGAAGATTTAAAAAAAAAGGTACATACATTAAATTGGTCTCCGACGCTCCCTTGCGTGTGCCTCACAGATGAGGGCCCCCCGTCGAGTAATTCCCTTGGATTATCACACACACAGTACACACTTTATTATTATCAGAAACCGTTTACTTAGTCGTTCATTTATCGAGATGATCCCGTTGCACAATTCACTAATTATAATGTCAAAAATAAAAATAATAAGTCTGTCTGGTTGAAATTCTTTAGCCACCAAAATATATTGTCTTGTTGAAAACTTTGAATAGATATTAATAAGTAAATTTAGAATTTAGTGGAGATGGTGAAACAAATTCGCCCACTGAATATGGCTATGTGTAGATGCCCTGATTATTATTTTTTTTCACTTTACTCGCGAACTATGTCTTACGCGCACGACTCATGGAGAATTTATCTCCTCTCCACGTCGGAGATATAACATGATTCCCTCCAGAAAAGTCACTTTTAAACTCCCGCCGCACGACAGGTTCGTAAGTTCGCGTGAAAGAATTTTTTTACGTAACTAATTCTTTCGTACCACAAGGGTTCGTAACTATCGGCTCGCCCGTTCAATTTCCCGATAACAAACAACTCGATACGATCTTCGATAACAACAACCAACTCGTAACAACCTCTCTCGGAGGAGATCGTACCTATCAACCGTAACTACCTCTCTCGGAGGAGATCGTAGCAATCAACAACCCGTAACAATCAACCCTTGTCAACCCCCGTGCACGAGATTATATCTTCTCCCTTCCTAAGACAACTAGCCACCACCCCCGTGAAACTCCCCCGATCATTCAAATTTGTCTCAAAAGACCAATCAATTCTGGAGACTGCCCGTTTGGGTCCACGTGGACTCCTCTCACCCAATCCTGATCTCACACCCTACTCCTCGGTTCAATTTCGTACCTTCCAGGGCCCTCTTCAGGTACACACCCACCACCGCTGTAGCGAAGGGTGTTAAGAAAACAAGAAATTAAAATGTCTAAATTCTATTTTTTTTTTCTTTTTGTTCTTATATTCGTCGAATACTAAATGGGTGCGTTTCCTCTTTTCTTCTAACCTTGAGTCCCTCTGCTTTTCCATTTCTCCAACATCCATCCCCTCTTATAGTTTCCTAAACTCTACGCTAGCAACCATTTGTATTTCACCATAATGGAAAACGACGTTAAATTATCGTTACGTTTCAACCCTTTTTCCCTAGCTAATTTTTATTTGACTCGCGGATTTACCTAAATTCGCTCCCCAATCTTGGACAGCGTTCACTTTCTGGAGACTAACACCGTCCCTGGGTAGCCACCCTCGATTCACAGAAAGATCTATAAATCAATTGATCAATAGCCCTGGGTCGTTAAGTGACCACACCCCGCCAGTGGCGTGGAATGGTAGTCTGTTTCGCTATATTTATATTATTTTTCAATCAAAACTTTCGCGCAAAATGTTACAAAATTTCCAGTTTAATTCCTTTGTTAATTCCGTATTACATTAATTTCTTTCCTCTATACGTGCATTATTTGAGTTCGATTCTACATTTTCTAGTGATTAACCGAATTTTGCAATTCAACCGAGTAAATCGCATTATTCTCCCTCCTTCTGGTGACTGTGAACAACTATGGATCTTAGGCGTCCCGCGTTTGTAAGGAACCCTCATTAGACGATCTTTAAATTGGTAGTTTTGTATTGTTTTGTATGTTTCGTCTAAACTCCCCCCAATTTTCTACAGAGTCGTGAAAACGGACGCCACTGACTATTTGATGGCTTGGGTCACACGTGTGACATTTCTACGACCCATCAGAATTCTCCGAACGTCTTTTGTCTTGCTTTTTAAATTTCAGGCTAACTCGGGTGTTTATTTAAGCTTTTATTTATGAGTCTCAAAATCAGAGTTCCAAATCCCTACAAAAAAAATTCAACTATTGGGTTTCAAAATCTATTAAAAATGGCACTAATTGTTATTAATGTCCCTCCGAACCCGGTATTTTGCGAAGCTGTTTCCTGTTCCCACGTTCGGTCTCTTGGCAGACCCCACACATTGTCCCTTACTAGACAAATCTAATCACTTTTGCAGTAATGAATTTTTATCACTACATGCCTCCCTACTTGGGTCATATCAACCTATACCTAATAATTATAAAGCTTAAATAAGTTGAACAGGGAGTTTGTGTTAAAAATCATTTAACATTTTAAATTAAGAAAAGTAAACGTTTTAAAACTCTAATTAAGAGAATACATTCGTAATGTTCATTGATTGCACATTAACCTTTGAATTTGAACTCAGCGTTGGCGGTGGGTGGAGCGCTGTTAATAAACATCTAATTACCTTTGAAAAGAAGTCAATGAATAGCTTTTGATATGCAAAACTGAAAGCGCATGAACACAAAGATATGAAAAGAAACTAACAAGTTGGCGTTCTCCCCGCCGACAACTTGTTAATTAGTTCAACATTAGCAGGTAACTATATTAATTACGTTGGAAATATGCGAAAAAGGCCGTAACTTAAAAGTTATTTAACTTCATCTTCATAAAAAATTGATTTTTTTTAAAAACAGTTTTTTTCTTCTCTGTCTGAAATATTATGAAGTTTTGGGCTTTATTGAAAAAAATAAATAACAATAATAATTCATCAATAATACATACACAACATTAATAATATCAACAATACATGCATAACATTATCAGAGGCTAGAGTTAGATAACAGGCTAGATTTATATTTCAAATAGCAGTAAATGCTGTCAGGTGAGAGGCAAAGAAATGAGTCATTAATTATTTGATTGAGGCAGAAATCATAGAGGCCGCCCCACAGATGATAATTATAGAGACTAGGTGATCGGGGTTATGGTCAACACCTACCAGGAGATGAAGATGCTGGCCGGTGACAGGGAAGAGTGGAAGAACAGAGTCGGCATGCTTGGTGCAGACAAATCTTAGGACTATGACTCAAAGAGAGAGAATCAGCTATATCGTTCCTTGATGGGTACTATTGGGTTTTTTCATTTGGCATTTTTCATCCACAAAGGACATGGCATGGCCCTCCAGATTTTTTTTAAAAATATATACTTTACAACATTGAGAATTGGGCGGTTATTTTGACATATTATTATCCCATATTAAAAGTTGCAATATGTAGTTTACCTCTGATCAACTAGGTACCTCTAACAAAAAATTTTCCTCGGTATTAGGGTGTTTCATCAAAAATATCGAGTTACGGACGGACTGCCTAATTATATTGAGGGAGTTTCAACTATTAATTTTGATTTTGAAAGAGTTATTAAAAAAGCTCGGTCGTGACTCGTTTCCCTTTGTGCTTTGTAGGAGGAAATTCGTCAAAAATTGGCGAGCTGCGGTCGATCGGAACGTTCTTTCCCGCTCCAGAAGCAAATCCCTTTTAAACACTCCGTAGAACGACCGTTAACCGTTGTGTTATAATTAGGGAACAATGGAACTGAACGAGTGCTTCTGGCAACTTTTGATGGGCGATTTATTCAAGATAATTAGTAGCGTGAATGCTTTCAATATTTTCTTTTGATTGCCTTGTAATTAGTTTTATTAAACTAAGCATCCTCAAAACACTTTGGAAAAGTTAATGTTTCAAAGTGCTTTTGAGGTAACTTCGGAAGGATTTACAAAAGAGAATTTATGTTTTCTTATAACTAAGACATCTTTCACACAAACCAAAGCTTGCATGATGAGAGAAAAATGTTCTTCGGTCTTTCGGTCTTCTTCTTCCTCCTGGCATGCTGTTCAGATTCATACTCAGCAATTTTGTTTCTTTCTTCATAAGACTTCATATTATTTCCTTAGTGATATGCGTTCATTGTTTCGTCATTAATATGCCACTCTCCGTTATCGCAGGTGAAATCCGCAATGACATATGGCTCTGAATGTTGGGCAATAAAACAAAAACAAAGCGTACACACTGCGAAGATTCATATTATGTTCCGGTGGGCTGGCGGAGTAACCAGACTTGATAGAGTTATAGAAATGTCCATGTCCGAGGAAGCTTCAAGTCGCACCCATTCCCGAAAAGATAATATCAAACAGACTTAGATGTTATGGGCATGTAATGAGACGTCCACAGGACAACATGATCCAGGGAGCCATAGACATTGAAACTCCAACCAGGAGACCAGGTAGACCACCCGCTAAATGTTTGTCGAGCATCCGGAGGGACATCAAGGAATGCGAAGTGGAGCCAGAGATGGCGTTTGATAGAGATTCTTGGGGAAATAGGACAAGAAGGGCCGAGCCCAAATAATGTGACAAAGGCGAGGACTAAGGAGAAAACCAATTTAAAGTTTAGTCTTAGGTTCCTACCTATTAAAAATAGATTGGTTAAGTATCAAGTAAACACGAAGTAGGTAGGTATGATATTTTAATTTACCCAAATATTCCAGGAAATCTCTTGAGGTTAGTGTATTTTGATAGTTCGCAATAAAAAGCGGAAATAAAACTTCCGGGTAATATATTATTTCATATAAAAGATCTTTCGTTTGGATAACTTTTCTTCGACTTGAGATTATACCGTTTAAGATTCGATTTACCTTCGAGTCAGCAGAAAACAGAGCCCTCACATTACTTTAACAAAAGGGGATTTTGCATTGACTTATGACAAGGATATCAGATTTAAGGAATATTCCCTCAAAATCACAAAGAGGATAAACATTTTTGTTTTTTTGCGAAATGTCTCAAGATCCTGATTGATTGCATCCCCTTTTTAAAGCCTCAATAGTTGCGTCCTTTTTTGGGAGACATTTCGATGTCCGACATGAATGAATTATTCAAAGTGTTTATTCATCCAACATATTGTAGGTACCTACGTAGTTTGTTTATATCATTTTCAAGTAGATTTTTTTAAATCAAAATAATTAGATAATATTATATTAAGTTAGAAGTAAGACCTACGGCTGTGTGAAATATGAATTTTGCCTTCACAAACGAGACTCTATGGCCTATTTCGCACGAGATCTTTGTTCGTTAAAAAAGTGTGTTAATGAAAAAAAAATGTTGTATGTATTTTTGTATATACGACAGCGTTTTACGCGACACTTTTTATAAACATGTTTTCCTAGAACGATTATTATACTATCTCCGGTTTTTAATCTAACGATTTCTCTCGATGAACTCTCGACCAAACGCGGCCTTACCCAACTTAGCTAAGAAAATAATCTGTAGCTTACTTTTGCCTCCAATAAAGGTATGTTAACCGATTTGTAATCATAATTTACTATTGATTTCAATGTAAGGTATTAAAAATCATGTTGGGTCAATAATAACAACTAAAAGTTTCACTACTTGTATATAGGTATGAACTTAATTAGGTTGTCCAGAAAAAGTAAGAAATATACATAATAAAATATACTTATATTAAATTCATATCAACATATTGATAATATTATTTTAAGAACACTTTATTTAAAAAAAAAAACCTAAGTAGGTACCTACTTAAAATATTTCAAATTCCCTTCAACTACCTACCGAGTAAAGAAATAAAAATCAAAGAGGGCAGAAGTGATTGGAATTTGAAGGAGGGGAGGGGGAGACAGAGTAGAATGTTCTTTATTACTCACTACATCGTCATAAATAAAATATACTTAAACAGTTTGGTGTGTGTTATAGGTACTGTACAAAGAACAAAAAAAAAGCAATTACTTACTTAATAATAATACAAAAAAGAATTTTGTATGTTTGGATGGTGAGACGCAAGTAGGTAGGTATACCTTGTTTATAGTTTAGAAATCACAATGTGATTCTCTTTTGATCGGGGCGTTTCTATGGTGATCTATCGTACCCCCGGCGTTACCATGACGAGAGTATTAGATGAAGAGGCTGTTCACTCTAAGGGGGGGGGGGGGGGTACTTATGTTTGCTCTTGTTTATCCCGTGTTGTGAAGATGGCTAATATGTTTTTTTCTTAATTTACAAACGAGAAATCAAACCCTTACCTACTGTTTTTTTTTTCAATGAAACTTGATATAGATGCGATAAACAACGTTTGGGACGAATCTAAAATTGCGTATAAAAACATTATAGGTAAATTCCTGTAAGTTTTTATAATTGGAATACCGACCTATTTTTTTTTTTATAAAAATGTGTCTGAGCTGACCTGAAACAAAGCTGGTGTTGTGAAAGTTGAAATGTCCTCGGGATTCGAATCCACGACCTTCAGTACACTGTACGTACCTACAATGACATACGAAAGTTATATTGAATTTTGATCTGATGATAAACATATTTTATTGAAGTATGTCATTACATACCTACCTATCATTGAATACAAATATACACCTATATTATGTTAATAAATTTGTGTAACTTTTATTGTTTGGAGATTAGCAATAGGTAAAGTTATAATAAATTTTCGGTTCAAAATTGACGATTTCAATAATTCAAGTTTTTCATTCAAGACGTGAAATCAATTTGTTGAAAAATTATGGGATTTCAAACCATAAATTACCTACCTCATTTATCAAACAATAAATATCTAATTATTTTCTTCTGCGGTTTCAGTCCTGTGGATTGGTTTGCAGCAAGCCAAAAACATCTCCTTCTCCACTGGTTCGATGTATGAGCTGCACTCCATGTCTTGGCATATCAGCCTGTTGCAAATGTTGCTGACGCTGGCATCCTCTACCAATCGAACCCTGGACCATTCCTTCTAAAATTATACCCAGAAAATATTGGTGTGTCTTAACACACCCGAGCCATCTCGCACGTCAATATACTTAATATCAATAATAGGTAGGTACCTATCATAACTAAATATTTTTTTAAAGTAGGTATAAAAAAAATCCACCGATTTCGCATGTTATTTGAAGTATGTAGGTAATAATTATATTAATCTCTACCAACATATAATTATAATAATAATATGTGTTTGTTAGTTACAAGACCTTTCAATGAGATCTCACAGTGTGTACGTGTATTGAGACGAGCGTCGAGGGGTGCACGTCGGTTAGGGCTGTTTCAGAGGGTGGTGGATGTTATTACCTGACTGAGGGAGACGTGGAGGCAACCCTCTCATTAAAGACTCCTGCGTCGATTATATCGAGATTTGTAAACAAAATAATTGATATTATTATCCTTTATAAACCATCTTACAATATTCTTCTATTCGTAAAGAGATTTCTCCTGATTTTAGGTATAAGTATAGGCACTCCCTACCTCGGTATACTTGGCATATAAGCGGATGTTTTTTCTAGGCATTTTTGAAAAAAAAAACATAGGTACAAGAATTTATTATTTTCCTTATGTTCGCTCACTATTTGACCTCCAGACACCGAACCGTTATAGGATCATACTATGAACTCCACAAGTCCTCACTAAGCAGGCCTGGCCTCTACAGTTTTCACTCAATAATTTTGAGGCTATGAGGTCATGTCCTCTGTGGGCTTTCTAAACAAATGTTATAGCTAGTCGTTCTATATCTTCTTGTTATAGCTAGTCGTTTTGTATCTTCTTGTAGCCAGTTTTTATCCCAATAGTATCATGTTTAGCACGCCCGTTCTTCTTTCATAGGAAACACTTAATAAAGCTTAAATAAAATCGCGTGCTAGCGTGCTAGAGAGAACAGGTACGTCATAATATTGAAGTTTCATAACATTTTATTAAAAGAAAATAATTGTGCAAATCGTATATTATGGCTAAGTAAGACTTAAGTTAGGTATGTAAAATGAGACGACAAAAAAGAACATAATATTTCAGAAGTAAGGGTAGGCTGTAGGCATATACTTTATACCGTTTGTGTGTATAAATGTTTACTTTAAGAACAGCAAGTAGGTAGGTAAGTGCATTCATACCTCTTTATACTGCATACGAGAAAATTTAATTAACGAAATGCTTCTGTATAAGGCACAATTAGACGTCAACTACCTACCTGAAGTCCACAACAGACTAATGGTATAATGTTTATAAGTAACAACAAATTTATGTATCGTATCTCACTACTTTTGTGATAACAATCTTATCTTGATTTCGACTAAGACTAGTGCGATTCGCTTTTCCCTGAAACGATCAATCCATGTTGATCCAGTAAATGCTATTATAAATGTGAAAAGAATTGTAATTAAGGATGAATATAAATTTCTAATTGTCACTGTCGACAAAACATTGCAATGGAGCTCACACATACAAAATGTCGCTCCAAACTTTGCTCAGCAATTTACGCAATTAAAAAAATAAGAGAGACCTGTGGGATGGAAGCTGCAAGATTAGTTTATTTCTCACATTTTCATAGCGTGATGTCATATTATGATTAGGAGTTTCGGAGACTTAAACATTACCACCTAATGGCGAAAGTTGTTAACGTAAAGTGATCACACTAAGCCAGCCTTCGAAATAACAGTAGAAGACGGTCGTAAGCCCGTAGTGGTTTGTTCCATATAAAAATCGAACATCAGTAATGAATTGTTAGAGTCATTAGTTGTTACATATTCGTTGATGCCATATGGTATCATTTTTTTTGGGAAATGCTTCTGAATCACTTAATATGTAGAATATTTGTTTTGCAAAAGAGAGCAGTTAGAGCTCTTCTATGTATGAAATACAAGGAATCTTGTAGAACTGTATTCAGAGAGCATGGAATCCTGACCAACGCATCGCTTTATATCTATGAATGTTTATGCTACGCACAGAAACATTTGGATAGCACATTATTTGACAAAGATTTTCATAGCTATAATACTAGGATAAGACATAAAGTTAGACCTATAGAACACAGGCTCTCTAAGCTGGATCGTAGTTTTCTGTGGCTAAGCGTAAGCTTGTATAACAATAGCTTCCAGACACTATAAAATGACGTGACGATGTATTGGTCTTCCGGAGAACAGTGGAATCGTATCTGGTCGATAAATAATTTTATACTATTGACGAAATGCTAAATGAATAAACAATATATTTTCTTGCTTTTATAATATAATAATTATTATGTTTCTACTTATTGTTACATATATTTGACGTTGCAGATCCGGACTCTTTACATCCGCGACTGCATAAATGCACCCAATGTTCATAATACTTTTGTTTTAAGTCTTTCTTTCCAATTGTTTGTATGTAACTTATTATTTGATGTGAATTTGTATGATGAGTCCAAGAGCCTGTAAAATAAGGACCCAAGGACGATAAATAAATTAATAATTAATATACTAAACTATGACAGAAGTCAAGTTTTAAATCTATAATATACATTTTACTACCAAAAAAGTAAAAATATTTAATCTTTTCCATAAATCCAACCAGTTTTTCGATCACCAATACATATTGTATCATTCAGAGTTAGCAGTTCGCATGAGAATTTAGAGAATAATCAATTGAATTGTATTCACCCCAAGATGCACAGCTCTGCTGTACCTACTCAACATTGTGAGCTAACTTCAACAAAGTACCAGCGTTACCTAAGGAAATAAACGGATTACTTCGCTCGAAATATTAAATTTATACGTAAGTTTTGCTCTTTGCTCGACGTCTGTATAGAAATTCACCTTCTGTATCGTCTTTGTGTCTAATTATGAACCTATACATGAATCCAAATACTGAATAATTACATACCTTCTACAAATCTAAATATGCATAGGTATTAATATATTATATTGTTTTTATTATATGCGCATACGTCTTCGCGTTGAGTTGATTTACATGTCTGAGAATAACCTTTAAGCGCTTTACAGGAAATCGTTGCACTCTCAAGATTTTGCTGAAAAATATAATATATGTAGGTATGTGGCATATTTTTATTTTGATTTTCTTATACTTACTTAAATAAAGGCTTAAAAAGATGATTTTCTTGTAGGGTCCAATTTCTCATCGTCTTAGCTACTAACTCTTTTCCAAACCTTCGCAGCTAGTGGCACCTTTGCACTACCCTGATATTTCTAGTTTTCCTACACAATCTATAATATAAAATAAAGTCGGGTTAGTGTGAACACTTATAACTTGAGACCGGCTGTACAGATTCTTACGATGTTTGATTTATTGGGTTCTTCACTCTGGATAACAGAATAACAAATAAAAAGTCGATGAAATGGAATAGAATTGTTGTAAAATATAATATTAAAGTTACATACTATGGAACGGATTTCTTGCGACGCCAGCGCCATTTATGAAATTTCCTAAACAACACAATTTTTATTTACCTGACAAACAGAATTTCAAAACACTGGTATGCAGATTATTGATAGAATTTCTTTCAAGTTTCGGAAAACATAATATTATATTAAACGTATATTTGCATAAATTACAAATTCGATATCAATATTAATAGTAAGGACTACAGGACAACGTCTGAAGGGTAAGCTAATTTAACACAAAAACGAGCATAAATAATGATATGTCTGTAAATTATAATAAAGCTTGCAGATTTTGGTGTCTTCCTTCTTATTCAACTCGTTGTCTACCGCTCTCTCTTTTCTTTTCACTTTTCAATTGAATACAGAAAAAAAAAACACTTGAAATGTTTAATTTGTATGTTTTGCGTAGGTAAGTACCTACTTACAACGATTTGAAAACAAAATTAGCAGGTAGGTACCTACCTATCGTTGTTTAACATAAACGATAGCCTGAAAAATATGTTTGGTCATCGAAAACCGGTTAGCTCAGTTATAAAATTATGGAAAAAACTGGAAAAAGTACATATTTTGTATATAAGTATTTCTTTTTTTTAATATATTTTTTACATATCTACTTTGATACTTACTTATCAAATAAACTTTTCAACCAAGTATAAAACCCCTGCACCCAAAAAAATCGAGCGTAACATATACATAAGGTTTTTATAGGTATTATGTATCAACATTTTTAATCTAATCAAGGTTTAAGGGTTGTGAGTTAAAAATCATGTTGATACCTACATAATATTACATGCAGCAGGAATGTCGCTCGCTTGTTTATTATTCCAACCAAATTCTATGGCTGGTTGACGTGACAATTATTTCGTTGGTACCTACTGTTCGCCTCTCTAATTTACACACTGCATACCTCCCTATAGGTACATAAACCCGATACGGCCAATCTTATCATACGACTCACAATGCTCTACAAATTAAACTATATAAGACTTATAGCGACAATAAAGCTCTGATTTCCTAGAAAAGTTGCCGTTATATATAGTGGCCGTGAATTACAGACAGACGCAAAGTAAACAGTTAACAATTATTACGGTATCAATTACCGCTCTCTAGGAAACCACGCCATTTGGTTTACACATCATAAGTTTTTTGGGTTAAGAGATAGGTACCTGTCTCAAAATGTCTTGACGTTTTTTGAACCCGCTGTAGTAGTATTTGAGGTTCCATATTTCATTAAATTCCTCACTAGGTAATTTTTTTTAAAACAGAAAATATTTGAAATGCTGTAGGTATTTTATTTTTGTTTTGAATGCTGGTTTAGTGTGTGGTGTTTAGGTATATTTCCTACCCCACCATGCAACAACATGGAGAAAAATCATTAATCAATAGGTAAAATGATTCTATAATATCAAATAATTATAGGTATTTCTCAACAAAATCAATGTATGAATAAAAAAAATGTGATACAAGATTGTTTCAACGGAGATAAGTTTTAAATTTTGTAGATAAACATTTCTTGTCAGCTATCTACATACCTACCTACGCTGCATCAATAATTCAACTAGGTATTGAAAGGTTTGAAAAGTCAAGTTTTCTCTAGGACAGTATTGTCAGATTGATTTGGAAGGGTTGAGAGGTTTTTGTAGTCACCACAAGGGATCTCATTTGAATAATTTATTTATTAATTTATTATAGGTACGTAAGGAAACCACGGGATAAGAAAAATAAGTACAAAACATGAAATCCCTTTCATTTCTATTCATAATATATTATTTTCTTCAGGTGTTGACCAAATCAGTTCAGAGATGGATCTGTCATTTAACTGTCAAATTGATGTCCTTATATTTTAAGCTGTTGACCATAATGGGTAAATAATAATATGCTTAGATAGGTACTTATATAATTTGAGAGGAAAATATTTTGAAAAAAGTGAAAAGTCAAGATTTTCATTACTTTTTAAGTGAAAACTACAAAAAGTTCTGAATTCATGTAGAAATTTGGAGTAGGTAGGTAATTCTAGGTAGGTAAGTGGTGTAAACTGATAGTTTATTTGCATGATCGTCGATTTTCATAAATTCAGGTTGTGGGTTTCGACCATCTTTTTTTTTTTCATGAAACAAAGTTACTTAGTTTGAAAGTAGAGATAATTTTATCTATGTTAGTAAGCAACTACCTAAACTGGTAAAAAAAAAACTAGGCAGGTATAGCCAACTCTAAATGTAGGAAAATTTTAGACAGCTTTTTCATGGTAAAACTTGACATTGTAAACAAATTGGTTTTGAATACGAATACTTAATGAGCTATTTCTCTTTCTTCTGCACGTGGTTAGTTTAGAAAACCGGCATGGTAGCCACCAGTCTACTCATTTAAATATAAAAGTGACATAAGGTGTACTTATTAAATGAAATAAACAGTTTTAAAAAGCAGAAAGGTTTTATATGGAGGAATCAATTTTACATATTTGAGGTGAGGGCTAAAATGAGGAGTAGAAGACGGTCGTAAGCCCGTAGTGTTTTGTTTCATTTAAAAATCGAACATCAGTAATGAATTTTTAGAGTCATTATTTGAAATATTCGTTAGGTATATGAGGTAAGCAAGCTTTAAAACGATGACGTAGGTAAGTTGATTTGTTTGTATAGAAAATAATGATAATTCCAAAAATAACACAAAATAATATACTCCAATTAGTGCGATTAATAATCTATATGAAGAAAAAGCCGAGAATTCCGACAATGGTATAATATTATCACTGTTTGAAAGGAGGGTGATTGGGGGCTGTCTTTCATTTGACATGGGTATCTCCAAAAGACAGGAATCATCGTATAACTTACAATTTAGTCACACTAACAGACCCTAAGGCCTCTGTCAATGATTAGTCAATTTTCTTAAACAAGTAGAAGATTATGTATTTATGTGCCTATATAAAAAAAACATAACATACCTCCCTATTTACGATTTTGTATTACAATAAACCAAAAAAAAAATTGAATTTTCATTTAATTATTATTTAAATCTGGTTGGTTAGTAAGTAATCGTCTGGGGTTGAAAAGTATGATTAAAATTACCTACTTAAATGTTATGATTATAGAGGTTTCACATACATAAACATAAAAAATGGAAAGTACCTACCTACTTAAATTTTAAATATCTATATTTTTTTTTTTAAATGAATCTGTGCTCACTCAAAGTGAACACAAATACACTCTTTGACTCTTTCACAGTAAGCTACTTAAAGTTTGTGTCGTGAAAGAGGAAGATGGTCGGCACCTGGGATCGAACCCACGACCTCCGAACGAAACAGTACGAAAGCCGGCGTCGTATAGCCGCTAGACTACCAACCACTTCTGATTATCTTTTTTTTTTAAATCGGTTATACCTACCTCCGCTTTTTTATTCTAATTCTTCTTTTCTTTAATATGCCAATACTATTATATAAGTTATTCTACGTTACCTACTATCAGCGGGGCCAGTAGGTACGACTTTCATCGAAATTTTATTGCACGCTAATAAGCGTTTGTTAGCGTGCAAATAGTGTTCTAATATCAAACGATCAAATCGTTCGATCGTTTTGACGGGGGTTAACTCTTTTGAAGAATATTTCGATATCCGAAATTCGAATTTCGAAATCGAAAACTTATACTAAGTGTAGGTACTGATATAATTACGAAGCTGGTGAGGAATCTTATAGTTTCTTCGGTTGGGTTCCTTTTGTCTTCCAAATGTGTCAATATGGATTACACCAATGTTCAAAAATGTTATTTTTATCAGGTTCAGAAAGAAAATAAGCTTATCAACAAGATGAAGAAGCGGTTGCGAGATATAACAAAAACATATTATTCTGTAGATTATGTTTCCAAATTCTACTCTTTATTTTCACCTTCATAATAATATATTAAAATATGTAAAATTTTACCGTCACGGACGTAATATTGAGGATGATAAAAAGGAAGCTTATCATAAAACAACTACAGCCATTAAGTATTTTCATATGTAAGAAGGCAATAACTCAGTTAAGGTCCAACAACCAAGGGTAGTTAATTTCACTTAATATATATTATGAAAGAGACCACTACATGGCGGATGTAACATGATAGACAGAGAAAACACGGCGCCATGCAATTTGTTATCCCTGGCTGACAGTTTATTGGCTAAGCGTGCAGGTGCAACGTAGGTATACACTTTAGACTTCTTTACAGAACACGCTGCATATTAGAACGCTACAAAAGGGTGGTAAACAAGGGAGAAAACGACCGACTAAGAATGCCGTGAAGATGTTTGTTACAACAACACCTTTCTTCACAGGCGATGCACCGGGGTATACCCTACACACTGTTGGGTGAACGCATACCACCCCCGCCTGGTCCACAATGACAAATGATTTCTCATGCAGTTTATCAATCATTATGTGCACACAGAGTTTTCTCGCCTACAAATTGTTATTTATCACTTCGTCTTCCGAAACATTTTCTTGGTTAACCAACAGTTAAAATATTGAGCATGCATTTTCTCTTATCAAAGTTTTTTCGTCACACAATTTTACTTCTGGAATATAGTTTACAATTCGGAATTACCTAACTACTTTAAAGTTTTGGATAACTGATACCTAAAACTAATCAACCAACTTTAAAATTAATATTAAATATAAATAATAAGTATTTGATCCAATTTATAAGATAATTAATTTTGAAGTGATTATAGCCTGTTATTTTCGTTGTCGATTTCCTGAACCCCACCCCCACCTTCACGATAGGGTCCAGGTGTGCGAGGCTTATTTTTTATTGCGCCTTTTCGGACAACCTGTTGGGGTTTAAAGACGTGAGTTGGTCAACTGGTCAACCCCACGGTCCCGATCTGATTTTTCGATTTCCTGCCTCTTACAGGATGCTTGAAAAACCAGAAAAAAGAGCAGAGGTGCTATTCTTAGCCGGCAACTCCACGGCTATGAATATTATATCTACAAATTAATAAACACAAAAAAATTTCTTTGAAAAAACTTTTAACTTTGTACCTTCCGCTTGATTCACGAAATACAACATTATTTTAAAGGAAACATTTTCGTGTGATTTGGAAGGAATTGATAATAATTGGATTAGTGTGTAGGTACCTACTTACTGATTAATGATGCGAAGTCAATGTCGATGTGATTGCCAACAAGTATTTTTCCGTCAACCGGGCGCCAACCAACGCCGATCGAATACTTCAAAAAGTAGTTATCATCTTGTCGCTTGTGTTGCTGTCTCTAAACAAATTGAATATTGATGACGCCATTATAATGGAACATCTCCAAATTGCCAAAAGACAAATCATTATTATTATTATTCTAGTGTTATTTTTTAAATTTATTTATTTACCATACGGCGACGCATTCTAATATTTTATCGAAAATTATTATTTGTTATTTACCTACAATATGAAAAGCGTTAAATTTTTTTTATATGCACTAACTAATCTTAATACAAGTTATAGGTACTTATTATTCTTATTTTTATCAATGTGAAATGCTGTTTTTTCTATTTCTAAACCATTTTATTCCATTCATGAAGTGGAGCCCCCCCCCTCATATGATTTTGGGTGCAGTTGGACACTCATTAGGTAGAGTGAAATAATACCACCCTATACAAGCGGGTTGCTACATGGCTTAATAAAAGATTTTTCTTTCTATTATTGTTTTGGGGATTTCTTCCAATAAATATGTGATATAACCTAGTTGCAAACACCATTGCTCAGCTACCTGAGCCTCGTTTGTTTTCTAGCAGGGGGTACCACTTGCATATGAAGTGGACATTTGGGCTGGCGAGACTTTTTTTCTCCTTACCCCTCACTCCCAGAATGTTAAATCTAGTGAAAAAACATACCTTCACTTTTTTTAGTTTTAATGAACACATATTTTTTTTTGTTTAAAAGTTATTCGCCATAGATGCTTACCTATTAAAATGTGAGAAGGTAGGTACATACGGTATTTTTTTTTTCGTTCCAAATATTCGATCTTTTCAATGTAAAAGATACTTACCTAAATAAATTTACAGTAGAAAGATTAAAATTAAAAATATATACCTACCTAGAACTATTATAACCATATCAAGTAGGTACCTAGTTGCGCGAAGAAAAGTTAAGAATACAAGAAAAAATCTATTAGACGTTGTTAAGAAAAGTGCACATTGGGAAGAAAACGTGAAAGAGAAAAATCTTTGAAAGATGACGGTTTGTTATTAAAAAAACCGACAAAGCAAAATAATATCCTTGTATTTCCCATTCACTTAAGTATCGTCAGTATAATATTAGAGTATTTAGAGTTTGATGTGAAATAAAAACCTTTATGAATGATATATGTATCATGAAAAATCTGTGGTCCCCATCAGAATATTATATCAGAAATGTGCGGTATCTAAGCTGATTTAGTTCCAAAGAGCAGAGACGGTACTTACCTTGTAATAATATGACGAGTGCGGAAAGCTTTTTGTTTGACAAAGGGAATTTAAAAAATATATAGATAAAGGTAAGTATATACCTACTTTTGTAGAAAAATATTAGCATTGTAAAATACCTTCTTCGGCTTTTTTATAATGATTATAGCCTCTTCACTTAGACACAAAGAGCTAAAAGTAGGTACTTACCTGTATTGGAATTACTATAGATATATTAAGTGCTTACGTACCTAGGTGTATTTTATATAATTTTTTTTTATCAATTTCTTGTTCGACTTAGTATTTTGAATAGTATTTTTTTTTCAAAACATGAAAACTACATTAGCCTTTTTTTACTCATTTTACGATTTTTAGTTAGTGTATTTATTGTAACTTCCTAATTTATTAACAAGCAGTGGCGTACCGAAAGGGGGGCGGAGGGGCGGACCGGTCCGGGCGCCTCTATTAGTATATAGGACGGCAAAATTTGCTCGCGCTGTACTATACACGACCAGATTGATAAAATCAAAAAAAAAATATGTTCAATGCTCATCTCGGGTGGAGGTCCTTAACAAAAATAACATTTCCATGCGGTAAGTGGGTCAGAAGTTGGATGTGTGTCCCACTCTGCCCGAAAATAGAATTTTTAAACTAAGTTGATGTCTGAAAAATGTGAGTGAAAAGTGTGAAAAATGAAATAAAATAATGTAATATAGGTTTATTTTTTAACTATTTTATTTTGAAAATATTCGGGCTGTTTTTTTTTAATTTATATAGGGGGAGGGGGGCGCCAAAGGGTTTGGTTCCCGCCCCGGGCGCCGAAAGCCCAAGGTACGCCGCTGTTAACAAGACATCAAAATAATTAAAAATATTACACATTAAATTTGTAACGTATCTATTCGAAATATTACAAAATAAAAAAAATATGACCTGATTGTATAAATATTACGAGAATCGCAAAAATGCCCTTTTAAATATATTTTTGTATATTAAGTTCTTCTTTTACAAAAGCTTTGACTTCGAATCTAGTTAAAATAACGCCTTAAATGATTGGGTCCTTGCGTTTAACTATGACAAACTTCAAACAAAATGTTCTGTCACCAGAGCAACCAATTTAAATCGGACCCAGAACAAGTTTTACTAATAACCATATTACGCATCATTTTGCGGTTTTTAGGCAACATTTAAAACACTTATTTACGGTTGATTATACCTTCCAATATTATTTGGTATAGCAAAATGTTAGAAAATCTCTCTTGGTAGCGGCGTACGTGAAAATATGTGGTACAACAATTTTCAATGATCTGATTTCGAATTAAAAATCGTTTGAATAATATAATAAACTGCCTTAAAAGCACTAAATCGCAAATTAGACCGAACACTTTAGCTGATTGCGTACACGCAGTTCAAATACTCACTCAGGAGCTTGAGCTTAAGAATTATTATTTTTTTCTTGTCATTCACAAAGATTAATTTGCAGGATAAGATTAAAAATATCACTAACAGGTTATAAACTTCCAGCTTAAAACACGGCATTCAATTAATTTGGAATATACCATAGCGTCCAGTTAATAAACAGTTGTAGCATAACCTACTTTTCGAGAAAGCAACTAAGGATATTCTAGGTACTTACCTACTCAGAATGTTTTCTCGCTTGTAGACTATAGTAGGTATTGTAGGTATACCACTTTGTTAGACTTCATGCAAGTAGCAGGCACTGCGCCAAATTACTGCAGTAGGCGTTCTTTGTACGACCAATACAAGGCCGCAAACTGCAAAGCGCATGCTATGTTTTAAGCCAAAAACTTTCAATAATGCAAGCTGAATGCTGGTACGGACCAATCCTAAGGATTCTGTTCAAAATCAAACAACAGAAACTTTAAAGGAAATAATAATAATAATGTTGTGTTAGAAAGGAAACTATTCGCGAATCTCCCTCCACTCTTAAAGCAACAAGCAGTACAACATAGCTTGCATACACCTGCCTACTTGGTTCTGTTCAAATAATATAGCAAAGCGCGATGCTTACCTTAAGTTCTTCTGAAATTCAACCACCAGGTTCATTTCTAGAGAAATTTATTCACAAACCTAGGTATAATAAGGAAAAGAACCAAGAATTATTTTCTTAAATATGGCACTCTTTGTTCAAATTTATAAGAGCAATATAATATATCCAAAACATGCTTTTATACAATCTATTCTGTGTTTATAATGTGGCTAAAAATGATTTATTTTGTTGAATAGTCAATAATAATTTATTTTATTACTGACAGAACTAAATCTCTTTGGAATCATTTTTCGTTTGTCTTCTTGATACGAACGTGTTTTTTTACGTACTTTTATTTATTTGTATTGTGCACCTTTAGTAAGGAAGATACCCGTAGTGACAACACCTTGGGACATAAATAAGTGAATGGAGGTTAAAGAGAATGTGTTTTGACTCAATCAATCAATAAAAACTTCCTTTGAACTCCACTCGGGAGCAAAGGGAGGCAACAAGAGCTCTACATTGCGCCCGATCTTGCGCAATGCTTATGTTATGACCTCCCCCCACACCATGTTCTACTCCCTCAACTCTTCCTCGGAGGAACGGAACACGGTATGAGAGGGTCTTCCACGTCCTCGGGACCCTGATGGGAGAAAAAACAGCGCTCTCCTCGGCCAACTATCATTCGGCATCCTTAACCTCTGTCCCAGCCATGCATGTCCATCTCCTCTCCGTAATGGTGGATGTGATAGGCCTGCGCTAGGTGCGTCGTTCGTGATGCAGTTGTACCATCTTATACCCAATATTCTCCTGAGGCACTTCGTTTCAAATGCAGATACTTTTTGTGTCTGGGCTTTGGTCAGGTGCCAGGACCCACACCCATGCAGGAGAATGGGCAACACACACGCATCAAACAGTTTACATTTCGTCTCGACACTAAACGCCGACGCCTTCCATATCTTGGTCATGTTGTTAAAAGCGCCACTCGCCGATACGTATCAGGAGCTCGGCCCCGAAGTCACCAGAGGTGGTAATGGTTGCTCTCGAGTACCTTTTTAAATTTATCCACCCGGGAGACCTGGTGAATATAATAAAATAATTGTGGGTTATTCTCTTAGAAGAATTTTGGGTAGCTTTAAGATGGTACGACTGCATTACGAACGACGCAATAGGCTGGAGGGGACATGTATAATAAAGATGCCGAATTGCGCAGTTGAACGAGGAAAGTCAGCGCATTTATTTCTCCCATTAGGGTCCTGAAGACATGGGTGAACCTCTCACCCCGTTTTTCGTTCCTTCATTATGAATTGATTGATTGGTATGTCATTATCTTCGTCTTTGTTCACTTTGAGTGAGCACAGGTTCATTTTTATAAATAACGATATTCTATAGTAGATAATAGTAACCTACTCACAAAATTCATATCTACTGATGGGGAGAAAAATTGCAACAAATAGTGCAAATAATACAACATTTATGTAGGTAGGTACTTATGCACCTATCTACCTTCTTAACAAAACACAATATAGGTAGATAGGTAGGTACATAGGATAGTTTTTGAGGACAGCGAGGAATGCTATTAGGTAGATATGTATGTATGTAGGTACTTACCTACTGTATATTGTATAGTTGATATTGGGAATGTCGAGGAGATTGCGAAGTTATTGCTTTGGCATGGTGCCAAGTATTGCTTGCTTCACATTACTTTTTATTTTCTTTTTTGTGTTCCGTGTACGGGGGTCCTACATACAAAAGCGCGCAATATGAAAATCGTGTGTAGATACGTAATATTAGCATTCGACACAACTTCCATGCATCCTCCTTCCTTTGAAACATTTTGGATATTTTCGATATTAAAATTTCAAGAGAAGGAATTTGGCAATGATACATTTTTACACAAAGTTATATACTTATTTTCATAAAGCAATGTCAGTTTTTAATCCCTCACAGTTTTTAAATGAGTTCATCTATCGTAATTTATCGTAACTCGCAGAACAGAAAATGCACTAGTTCATTTTTTAAAAGGAATGGACTCTCAATAGGTAGGTACCTCTAAGGTAGCGCTCTCCTTAATGGTCAAAAAGGACTATTTTTATAACTTTACTTGATGTTTGCATTACCTATAATTTGTTTCGTTCTCCTAAAACTATGGTAGGTAAATTAACATAGGTAGGTACTTAGGTACCTTCTTACAAAAATTAGAATTTAAGCAAGATTATTGGAAAAATGTTATATTAGTATAGGTACCCACATAGGCTAATTACTGATTAGTAACTTTAATAATATCTTCCTATATAATTAGCTTTAGGGCCCGGGAATCTGTATAATAAAAAACAATAGGTAGATAGGTAGGTACCTACTACCTAGGTACCTACCTGTGGACAAACGTAGGTATATCCATATAATTTAGCAAGATACCTTCCTATAATGTATTCATACCTACCTAAGTATAAAGTACCTATGCATACTATTGCATACCTACCTATATACCTAATGTTTTTCTTCTTCTTCGATTTCTTTCTCTACGATCATCGCCTTTACTTATAAGTAGGTTCATCATACTTTATTATCTTGTCTGTACCTATAGGTACTTATGTAGGTAGGTACGTACCTACTTATATTCGAAATATTTTTTTTAATGAATCACTGCTCACTCGAAGTGAATACAAATACACTTTTGACATCTTTCACACTAAGCAAAGGCGGAAAATGGTCGGCCTCCAATACGCTGTGCGCATGAAAGCTGGCGATTGATACCACTGGACTACCAACCACCTCGAAATTTCTATTTCTTTCATTTTACCCGCCTTTACCTATATTCATTCATTCTCCCTTTAAAACCTATACTTAGAGGAATTCATGAGGGAGACAACAAGACCCCTCCATTGCCTGTTAAATGTTTATCACCTCCTCCAAATCCCTTAGCTCTGTTTCGAAGGAGCGGAACACAGTATGAGAGGGTCTTTCTCCTCTTCGAGACCCTGATGGGAGGAAGAACAACGCTCTCCTCGGCCAATTATTTATCAAGAACTTGAAAAACTAACAAAATTCCTGACAGTATGAAATTTAATGTTATATGTTATATATGACCACACTTAGCAACCATTCGCTGACTACCCGTATGTGTAGTCCAAATTGTTATCGTGAAGCTAACCTAGGTACGTATGTGTGCTTTCAAAAAAAAATTTCATTAAGGGTGAAATAAAAATGACTTAGTAAAAATACACTGTATTGAGTTAATCGTAGGTACTACATAGATATATATACACACCACAGTATGATGTATATCAATAGGATTATTAATAACAACTACGTGGAATTTGACGGAGGCATCGCAGCGTTATGATTACGTAAAATAGGCTCTACGCCGCACATCAGTTTGTTGCACAAAGGAGGCTCTTGGCGGGCTGCCATGAACCCAGCCACGCCTCGACTTCATTCCATTGGTTATTATAAACGGCCAATTGACATGAATTTTGATTCCTATTGGATGATTGCGGCTCTATGCAGATATTATCATGCTGTGCTATAATACTACTACGGTGCTATAGTGAGTTATGTGGGTCAAACGAGTGCGTCATCGCTCAATATTATAATCTACGTAAACCCACGAATGAAGTAGATACTTTTGTATCTCTAATCTGTATAGAACAACAAAACCCTGTTCTGACACGTTCGATTGGAAAAATGTATCTAAATCTTACAATTTAATCTCTTCACTATGGTATAAAAGCATGAACTAGGTTAGGTAGTTCTGACTCTGTTTTAATCACTAGGTATATTATGTAGGTATGAGTAGGAAAATATAAAGCTATAGGTATACCTACAGGTTTTCACGTTATTTATTTTACTTAAGTACTTTTTTTTTAAATGAATCTGGTGCTCACTCAAAGTGAACACAAATACACTCTTTGACTCTTTCACAGTAAGCTACTTAAAGCTTGTGTCGTGAAAGAGGAAGATGGTCGGCACCTGGGATCGAACCACTTTAAATCACTATATTATGTAGGTATGTGTATCTTGTAATAGGCTAACGCTTTTTTATATTCAGCGTAAAGGTACCTACCTAAGTACCTACCTACATGCAAATTCAAATGACATATTTTTTTTGACTTCTTACACACTAGTAAAATCTTGTGTCGTAGAAGAGAAATAGTCGAATCGGGGTTTTCATTGTTAATATAAAAATGAACAAGTCTTGTATAGTTCTATCACAAAATTTATTGTTCAAACATGAACCGGTTTTCGGAGACTACCGTCTTAACATGGGCGGATCCAGCCTTGGCACCAGGGGGGGGTCACAAAGTAAAAAAAAAGGTCATCTTAAAAATCTGCTATCTGGAAACTACACTTTTCCTAAAAAAAAAAAGGTCATTTTCAAAATTTGGTATCTGGAAACTACGCTTTTCCTAAAAAAAAAAAAAAAAGGTCCTAAATTTGTTATATGGTACTTTTGCTCCAGGGGGGGGTCATAGCCCACATTAAATTATAATTATGCTAGCAAAATAAAGATTTTATTAATAAATATCACTGCCCTACTTGAGATTGCATAGCCTAGGGGGGGATCATGACCCCCCTAACCCCCCCCTGGATCCGCCCTTGCGTCTTAAACATTTGATAATGGAGACGGTAGTCTCCGAAAACCGGTTCATGTTTGAACAATAAATTTTTTGATTGAACTATACAAGACTTTTTCATTTTTATATTGAAATGGACTATCACCAAGCACCTTCTGCCCAAAACATCGAAGGTTTTCATTGTTGTTTTCAACCTCATAAAGACTAAATAAGACTAAAAAAAATGCGACGACATCGCCAGACAACGAACCATTATTTTTATAATAGATAGGTACCTATATTGAGGGCCACGATAAGTGTCTTATACAATTAATAATGCTCGAACATAATTATATATTATATATTAAGTATACCTACCTACCTTCCGGTAACGCCGGATAACATTTTCAAGCTGGTCACACTTCGCTTCCCTGAACCAGGGCCCCCACATGCCCGGTGCTACCGATGCTACAGCAACGGGGCCCGTGGATCAAGGGGGCCCGCAAGGCGAGAGAGAAACTAATTTTGGGAATGACCTTTTTTTTTTTTTTTTAGGTGAAATTTTAACTTTCCGGATAGCAAATTTTGAGAATGACCTTTTTTTTTTTTTTGGAACTTCTAGGTATATTTTTGGAAAAAACCTGGCAACCCTGGAGGGGGGGCCATCATGACTTTTAGCAACGGGGCCCAGGAAATAATGTGGGGGGCCTGCCCTGAACCATCAGGTATTCTGAAAACGCATTGTGTTCGAGAAGGTCTTTTGTATCCTCCCATGCTCATTTTATTATCCCTTGAATAAGTACCTAGAGGTAATATTATATAGTTTCGGACACATAATATCATAGATAAATTATTAAGTTCTTTCTAGAGTTACTAAGCCGTCATCAAAATAAGCTTTCCACTTGTTAACAGACTTCACAAAGGCAATAGATAGGTAATATTCACATGCAATTAAAATTAAAGCAATCTATATCGTTATCTCGTTAAAACTTTGTTGAGAGTAAACTTTTATAGACTCATTTATATTTTTATAATAAGAATAATAAAACCCTCCCCTTCACCCCTGGGAATTTCATCTCCCACCCCATCTCAACGTCAACAATATTCCCGCTTCAATAATTTCAAAAAGTGACAGGCGAGTTAGTTGGACTGCAATTACTATTATTTGTCGGCGTTGCAATACTCTCATTCCGGGCAAGTTTTTGTTTCTTTATTTGTTCAGTCAGAATTATTAATAATACTATCCGAGGAATCCTTCAAATTACTGGCCAGATATAAAACAAAAACCAATTAAATTTATTGACAGGAAACAAAATTAGAAAACGAATAAAAATAAGCTTTTCGTTCTTTCTTTTCAAGTCAGAAACGCATGGTTAGATATTTTTAGTTCCTTCAATCGAAGTACGGTCGTTCAAAATCACCGCAGTTTTTTTCATGTAGCCATCGTCAGATCAAAGTTTAAATTAATGTGCACATTAAATTATAATTAGGTATGTCGGGTATGAAGAATTCCTGAAAATTCTCAAACCCTGCAATGAATATTAAAAGTTTTTACACGACATATATCGTGTATAACACGACAATTATTGTATGTTGATTCTGTGATAACTTTTTTATGTCAAACTAGCTGACCCGTCGAACTTCGTATCGAAATAAATAATATGGGTACTCTAGGTTTTATGCAACAGAGCTCAAATTCGTATTTTAGTTATTTAACATGAATGACTATTTACTGGCATTAGCAAAACCTGCATACCACGCTGCATTTATCGGGTCTGAGTTTATTTTTACCTTTTATTGCCTCACTTTGCTCCTGAGTGGATTTCAAAGGGAGTTTTAATTTTGATTGATTTGATGTTAATATGTAAAAAAAAGAATTTAGGTATGTTATTATAATCGATATTTCAATAATTATTTTGCTCAGTTAAAATAATAATGATTGATTAATCAAAGTACGATAAGGAACTTCTCCGTACCGATTCAAAATACGCATTGAGGTGTCAATACTTATTTTACCGATCACTTTGATTCCCGCAGAGGGTAGGCAGAGAGTATGGACTTCCATTCTCTCCAATCTAAACTCATTCGCTTCCTCCAAACGCATAGCATTCCGCATACATGCTCTTCTATTCCTTTTGCTCCGGACTTGGCCCTCCTCTAAGACGGCACTGATATTTAGGCGTGATGCGATGACATCGGGAAATAGCTCTCCATTTTTATAGTGTTCTTAAATTTTCTAATTTTCCATGCATTTTTCTTAATTTTTTTCTTTTAAATCAACCTTCTCCCGATAAAAGCCTACACGACAAAAAAGAATTAGCGAAATCGGTCCAGCCGTTTAGGCGCGATGCGATGACATCGGGAAATAGCTCTCCATTTTATAGTGTTCTTAAATTTTCTAATTTTCCATGCATTTTTCTTATTTTTTTTCTTCTAAATCAACCTTCTCCCGATAAAAGCCTACACGACAAAAAAAGAATTAGCGAAATCGGTCCAACCGTTTAGGCTTGATGCGATGATATCGGGAAATAAATCAAAATTTTTATAGTTTTCTGAAATTTTCTAATTTCCCATGCATTTTTCTTAATTTTTTTGTTCTAAAAGGACACTCTCCTGATAAAAGCCTACACGACAAAAAAAGAATTAGCGAAATCGGTCCAGCCGTTTAGGCGCCATCCGATGACAACGCGAAATAGCTCTCCATTTTTATATATAAGACTAGCTGACCCGTCGAACTTCGTATCGAAACAAATAATATGGGAACTCTAGATTTTATGCAACAGAGCTCAAATTCGTTTTTTAGTTATATAACACGAACAACTATTTACTGGCATTAGCAAAATCTGCATTCATTGGGTCTGAGTTTATTTTTTCATTTCAAAAACTTTTAACCTATGTTAATATGGTGTGGGAGGAGGTCATCATTGCGCAAGATCGAGTGCACTGGAGAGCTCTTATTGCTTCACTTTGCTCCTGAGTGGAATTCAAAGGGAGTTTTAATTTTGATTGATTTGATGTAAAAAAGAGAATTTAGGATTGTCATTATATTCGATATTTTAATGGTTATGTAGCTCAGTTAAAATAATATTGATTGATTGATCAAAGTACGATAAGGAATATCTCCGTACCGATTCAAAATACGCATTGAGGTGTCAATACTTTTTTTACCCATCACGCTGATTCCCGAAGGAGGTAGGCAGAGAGTATGGACTTCCATTCTTTCCAATCCAAACTCATTCGCTTCCTCCAAACGCATAACATTCCGGATACATGCTCTTATATTCCTTTTGCTTCGGACTTGGCCCTCCTGTAAGACGGCAACGATATGGTCGGTCTATGTCATTCGAGGTCGGCCTCGTCTGCGTGCACGTATTCTTTCAGATTCATATATCCTTTTAGTAATTCTCTCTTCGTTCATTTTCTTTACATGCCCAAACCTCCCTTTATTAACTTTCATTCTAGTCACTACACTAACATCCAATCCACATTCCTTTCTAATATTATCATTCCTCACCTTAGCAATCAGTCTCTTTCCGCATATCATACGCAGTGATCTTAATTCCACAACATTTATTCCAACTTCCAAATTATTTGTCCACGTCTAAGTTTTACTCCCATAAATCAGGGATGGTATAAGGATTGTATTTTGCATCAACTGTGGTTTTAAGAGATACCTTCTTAGAGGTCTTAGTGCACCGCCAACCCTTCTCCCAGCCAATTTCCTTCTTTCAATCTCTTTTTCACACCTTCCATCTCTTCTTAATAAACTACCTCTATAGACATACTTCCAAGTTCTCAACAATCACTTTCACATAACATTGCGTTCTTAAATCTTCTCTTTCAAAACAGCAGAAATAATTAATTATAAAGCTCATTTAATGCAGTATTTGTGATTTTTTTTCTATCTTCTATTACAACATGGTGGAAGTGTAGCAATTTTTATTTTCAATTAAGAACAAAACGCTAGGTCATCAGCAAATAATCTCAATTTTTTTTTAACATATTAACGATGCAGATTATATTTAAGTTATATGTATGTACTCATCCCCTGTAAAAATTAGCCTATAAAGGAAGAATTGATTTTCATCGTTTTTATTAATATTTTTCACCTATAAATAATGGAAGCATATAGTTCAAGTTGAAATGATATTGATTGATCTGAAACAGTGGGAATATATAAGAAGATTATTAAGTGCAGTAGGTACCTATAATTTTTTCATACATTTCTTCTATTTCAACCTTGTCGGACGTGTTTTAGTTTGTTTTTTTTTTCAATTATGTTTATAATCAGTATTCCTTGTCAATCATGTGTAAACAATTAAGTTTTCTGGCGGTTTTATAAATCTGTGAAGCAAACAAAAAATATTCTACTTGGTCTACATTATAATCATGTATTCCTTGTGTTAAACTTACCAAAACTCCTTGTAAAATGAACTTCAATTAAGTATAAATCCTTTAATAGCAATATTATGTATACGAATTTGTTTGCTGGCGGTTTTAAAAATCTCTGTAAATAAAGATAATTTTCGAAACTCCTAACGCTTCATTACAATAATGTATTCCTTGTATTAAAACTTAGCAAAACTCCTTATAAAATTACTTCAATGAATATAATATGACTTATCCTATAACAACAATCAATCCACTGACAGTTCTTTCAAATGTCAATTAATTAAAATTCAAAAGTAGACCTAATTATATTGCAAGAAGTACTAAAAAGATTACCTATTACTGTGTTTTCTTTACTTTTCAAATTTTTCATGCACTTTTCTTATTTTTTTTCTTCTAAATCAACCTTCTCCTGATAAAAGCCTACACGACAAAAAAGAATAAGCGAAATCGGTCCAGCCGTTTAGGCGTGATGCGATAACATCGAGAAATAGTTCTCCATTTTTATAGTTTTCTTAAATTTTCTAAAATTCCATGCATTTTTAATATTTTTTTTCTTCTAAATCAACCTTCTCGCGATAAAAGCCTACACGACAAAGAAAGAATTAGTGAAATCGGTCCAGCCGTTTAGGCGTGATGCGATGATATCGGGAAATAAATCTCCATTTTTATAGTTTTCTTAAATTTTCTAATTTCCTATGCATTTTTCTTATTTTTTTTGTTCTAAAAGGACACTCTCCTGATAAAAGCCTACACGACAAAAAAAGAATTAGCGAAATCGGTCCAGCCGTTTAGGCGCCATCCGATGACAACGCGAAATAGCTCTCCATTTTTATATATAAGACAAGATATGTGTCATTTCTTATACTTACAATCAATGTACCTACAGTAGTAAAGAACAAATAAAAAATTAATAACATGATCCTATAATATGAGAATGATACCAACAATGTTATTTTCAATCAACTAATATGACATTTTTTTTGTTTTCAGGTAAGATAACAATTTCGGTCATATTATCATCATTTTAAGACATCATTCGGCTATTGATACCAGAACATAGTTTTCTATCGGTTGGTAAGTACCTACCTTTTATCAATTTTGTTACTGTGATAATTGAGGGTTAATTAGCTGAAATTATAAAGCTACAAAGCGATTCATTCTTTGAATATACCTACCTAGGTACCTACTGGATTTTTTCTAGTTTTGGTACCTCAACTAATATTTTTTTATATGTAGATACACTAAAAGGTTTTTACAGTAGGTACACGTTCACAGTAAAATTTCATACACACGACTTTAAAATAATATTATCATAAAAATATCAATCTAACCCCCAGCGCTTTTATCGAGGCTAATTGCATCTTACTGATAACTTATTAAAATTATTTGGGAGAGATGTGTGCAAAAAGAAAGAAGAAAGTGTGCAAGTGATCTTTCACTGTGGCTAGTAGCAGGATTGGTGGTGCACTTAAACCTTTAAAGTGAATAAATTGAGGTGAATCGGGAACGTCGGGAGAATGAATGAAGAATGTGTGCACGCCGACGTGGTCCTTGACCTATGAGTCGAATAAGATATGTCTGCATAGGAAATACTGGAATTCCTGACTCTCTGCCTACCCCCTTTAGGAACAAGCGTGATGAGCAAAAATTTGAAATATTATTAATTCTCTTTGTATCTCTTAAAACATCCTACGGATTTAATCAATATAAATAAAGGAGTCCGTTCGTATATATGTATGTAACGTCCTTTATAGACGGCTAAACTAGGGATACCAGAAGTAAAGTAATACCCTCTATAGCGAGTCATATTTCCAGTGGACGTTTAAGGCTAAAAATATTTGGAAAATGTTATTTATTGATAAAAATATTAGATTTTTTCATAAATCTCCCATACAAATTAAGATTTTCATCCTGCCATTTTGTCAGAATCAGGTATCTTGAAACTGTATTTAAATCTCATTTAGTTGCACCGTCGCTACTCATGTACGGTTTTGTTTTAATCTACAATGCATAAACTTTCTATTTATTTCAAAACATTTAACTCTGTAGAAGGAAAAACATTGAAACAAAGTAAAACAATTTAGCTTATTTTACTTATGAAATGTCATCATATTCCTCCATATTGTGAAAATTTTGGGAGATTTAGAGTTGCCGTTGTAAAAAAAACTTGTGGAATATAATAAAAGAGGTCTGCATTAATATGTAGGTAGGTATTAATATTGAAATGCATTAATGAAGATGGTAACTACAAAGAGTATGATTGAGTAGTTTCAGCGTGATGTGATAACGCATGAATATAACAACAACGTTTCATATTTATAATAATTAGAAGATGTAATAAATCAATTCTTCCTAAGCAGGTATAGCTTTCTGTTGACAAATACAATACTCAGAAGATCAACACTTTTATGGTCCAATGATCTCTGTGGGCTCCGTTGAAACCAGAATGAAAACTTCAAAGTTTGGACGATAATAATATCTTTCTGGGCTTATAGAATATTCTTTTAGGTGACATATTCAAGATTGCGTTGTCCTCATAATTCAACCTAAAATAAATAAATAACATCAGAATACAATTTTTATAATGTTTATGTATGCATGTTTAAAAGGGGAATATTATTTACTTTAATGGAAATTTATCATTTGATTAAACACCACAGTTAATATATTTGTGTAAGTGAAATGAATGATTCATTTATCTTACTATAATAATAATTATTATAAGTATAATCTCATATTAAAGATTTTTTCCTGAAGGTATACTGTATAATGTTTGCAATAAGTATATTGTTATAAAAAAGTCTTTAATAAACACAAAATATAAGTATATTTAAGCAAAAAGAAAGTTGTGCAATTAGTTAAGTACCTACCTAATAAAAATAAAAGGAAACATTATGCATTAATTGAATTTTGAAAAAGGAATTATTGTGGTTTTAGTATTTTGTTTTGACGTCTATAAAAAGTTTGACGTTTGGCGATGGCAACCACAGACAATAGAACTACCATAAGAGAGGACAGCAAAAAAAAACGCAAACGTAATGATCCTGTTTTTTTAATCCTATTTTTACATTTCGTGTACAGAATGTAATACAAATAAACAAACACCTAATTTTTTAATAATCTTTCGGACCATTTTAATATATTCCAAATATATCAAAAAGTTTTGAAAAGACATTATATTTTATTAATTGAACATTTGAGATTATGGCAGGGGTGATATGCCAAAAAGAAGAAAAAGAAGAAGCTACTGACATCTACGCGAAGATAGCGCGTCATCACACATGTCAAAAAAATATACAGTACAGTTATTACAATCATAAGAATAAAAATAATGGATTATAAAAGAAAAATCCACACGAACTGGTAAGTAAAATTACATGGGATAATAAATTATTATATAAATTGTGTTTTCAAAACTAATGTTTTATTATAAATAAATATCCTAAAGATTTAAAGGTAACTTTATTTTATATAAGCATGTTATGGAGTGATTTGATAACATTTGAAGCATTTTATCAACCAATTTTTTAAATAAAAATCAAATATAAACGTTGCATATTTTCTCATACAATCTCTTGATTCTCAATTTGGTGTTTTTTTTGTTTAAAAAATGAAGATATTGCTGGCCATTGTCATTTGGTTATTCTATTTGGATAAATTAAAGGATTTGATAACATCTTCGAATAATAACACTACAATTTGAATAGGTTAATTTAGGTTTTTTTTTTGTCAAATATCAAAAGAAGCCCGCAAACTTAATATTAATTACCATTTTTGTTTTCATACACAAAATTTAACAAATATTAATTTAAAAAGTGAGAATTCTGTCACTGTCTTTTTTATAATTCCACTATTTCATTAAATATTTACCAGTCTTCAAAACCCAACAAAAAATATGTGTTGCTCATGGATTCTGTTTTTATTTTAATTGAATAATATTTTGTTACAGTGCATCGGGATCAATATGAGTCCTTCAACTGTTGCCGATGAAAATGTTGGATGGTCAAAGTGGTCCCAGTCAAAGGCAAATATCTTAGATGCCCAACATGAGAGATTGGACTGGACTAAGAACAGCGGGGGTGTTGAAGTAGTGGTTGCCAATGTCGTGAGACTGGATACGACACAAACAGAAGACAGGCCAGCAACTCTTCTTTCAATAGGATAGACAATATAATAATCAGATAGACTATAAACAGCACACCCTGTACGCTAAATATTTTATTCGTTAAATCTTTTCAATATGTGTAATTGCATATAATTAGCTATAGTATTTCACAATCCTGCATGTTACATTGTAAATATGTTCAAAGAACAAGGCTTTATTTTTATAGATATAATAATATAATCTATCACACCTTACGTCTATTCAACTTATAGGAACCTTTTTTTCATTACTTTTATGGATACAAACCTGAGACTTCATAATTTAGTTTAATATTGCGATGATGAGGTTATGTAACTAGGACCACAATGTATCTTTAAATATTATATGTTCAATTTTCTTTGCACCCCTGTTGTCTTATTGTATTTTGTTTGTGTATTTGATTTTAAGCTAAGAAATAGGATAAATAAGTGCACTTTTTCTAATGATTTGGAATATTATTACTTCAACCTACTACATATATTTTTTTGTATTTTATGCATCGTCACTATTGAAGTATGATAAATTCAAATACAGATCAAATTTTTTTATAGCGAATACCGAAGTACCTAACGAAATTTCCAGTATAACAAATCGTCAATTTGTCCCTGAAAAACTTCCATATAAGATGTACTGAACCAAAATTTGTTGTAACGAAGTCAATCTAATATCGGCATTAAAATTTCTTCAGTTTGTCCTTGGCATTGGTGAATTTGAAAGTGTTTGCCGAACATATTTCCTTTACGTGATTGATGAATCCTTCAAATTTGTTTATGTTCTCACCTAATAATAGCAATTATATTTTATTTGACATCAGTAGGTATAATATGGCGACACAAAAAATTAAAAATTAAATTTTATAAGTGAAATTAATAGTTTTATTTAAAAACCAACCAACCAAATAAAATCAAGCAACGATATGCCTTGCCCAATTTAGCATATTCATAGATCCTGGGAGCTTTGTAAACATTGTAATGCTCATGGTTAAACCATACTCTCCAGGATTCTCTATCGTTCATGGGCTCCAAAATCTTACGAAGCATTCTTCTCTCAAATGTGTCCAGCATTTCCATGGATTTCGCAGTCATTGCTCATGCTTCCTATCCATTTGTCATAACGGTTCTTATAATAGTTTTGCAGAGAGTGATCTTTGTTTTTCTATGGACACTTGACTAGAGCACAGGCAGTAGAGTAGAGAAGAATGCTTTGTTTTCTGTTGCTATCCTTCGCTTGATTTCTATATTATGTCCCAATTCCTTTGCTGTTATTTCCAAGGAGTCTCTTATGGCTATCAGGAATCTTCCTACTATGTTGAGGTCATAAGCATATCTGACGATTTGGCTACTTTGGAAATAAATATTAGGATTTGTACTGTTGTGGTATGTGAGGGCCAGTCAGTCACCTTGATTGAGTCCCTGGCCATCTAAGAGCTCATCTGTGAGTTCCGCGCCGATTTTACATGTATGTCCCACACATAGTTGCCCTAATCAAACATAACTTCACAGGTATAAATTGAAGTATCGTGGTCATAATGCACGATTCCTGGGCAACGCACGGGTACTTATGCTAGTCCTAAATAAAGTACCTACCTACTTAAGACACGAGATTTAGTTTTTCTAGAAAAATATTATGAATATTTTTCTATTTCTTTCAATAAAATTAAAATAAAATAATATTATTCAATAGGATTATGTGATTTTGACAAACAAGAAAATGGCAGTAGGTAGGTATTTTTAAAATGTCTAAATGCTTTTTGATTCATCAAACGAAAACATATTTTCTCCGTAAATCTTATTTTCTTCTTTCTAAGCTTTATGAGAAAATCACAAACGAAGATTTCTACCACTGTGAGTTTGAAGACTGTCAATAGAATATTGTATGACGGGGGAAATAACGTAGGTACCTACTGACAAACTATCACGAAAAAATATTAGGATCTAAAAATATATAAATATTTTATGAAAAGAACCTTTAGGTTAAGGAAAATAATAATTATTATTTTTCATTTTAGGTCTTTAAATCTTCATATAATTTTTCGGATCCTTTTATCCACGGGGCGCAACAAAGCTCCAAACATTTAAGCCGATTTGCGTTGTCATGGTTACCGATGAAGAGTAGAATGCTGTTGGAAAAAACATTATTTTCACATATTTCCATGGAATAATGGATGTGTTATGATTAGTACCTACTTACCAATATGGGGTCGCTACAGCTAGGATGTTCGCTGATGGGTGTAGGTACTCGTGTTTAAATATTTTCGTTTTAATAATTTCTAATAATTGAAAAGGTCTTACAACTCCTACCTCGGTACGTAAACGGAATAAACTCCTCAAAAAGTATAGGCACTTACTACTTCTTAATTTCTGGTCTTTCATGTCATCCTTTTAGGTGATCCCAGTGCTCCAAAAACACGTGTCCCTATCTCATGATAAGATTCTACTCTCAAAAGGCCAACAGTAACTATTGGTCCTTCAGTTCTCTTGATGCATTCGAGATCATGTTTGTCTCTCGAGTCTCAAAAATGTGTTTGTAGGTAGGTACCTACCTATAATGAATAGACACAAAACTCTTCGGTATTGTTCTTCATTATATTTTTATAAATTTTATTTTGTTTCTTAAGTGGTTAAGAAATTACACCTTACTAGGTTAATACATTATTCATTATAGATTATTCTTTTGTAACGATAATCTGAATTTAAAACTAAGACAAAGGATCATAAAATGTTACGTCTGGTCAATATTACTATACAACTTTGAAGCGTGGACACTAAAGGTCAACACGATTAATAGAACAGAAGCCTTCGAAATGTTGATACACAGGCGGATGCTATACCTAGGTACATATTATTGACTGAGAGAGTTACCGTGAGCTGCTGTGTTGAGGCGGAGTTGACCGTGAGCTACTCATGACTTTTAAGACCCGTAAGATCTCATCATGTCATGTGCTGAGGGGTGATAAATAAACCTTAGTCCTATTATGAAAGGGAAAATAGAGGGATTGGGAGAAGGCTGATGTCTTGGCTGCGAAATGTTCGAGAATAAGAAGCGTGGAGGAGTTGTACCATGTGGCGCAAGACAAATTAGGTTTCGCCGAAGTGATCGCCAACGTCGGGGTGACCCGATACGGCATATGAAGAAGAAGAATGTTAATGCATAAATTTTGCAATCTTATAAAGGTACTTATTCCAAGGATTTCTATTGATCTGTTGACCACGCCATTAAGTATAGGAATTATTCCATTCGCAACCACAAACAAGGCCTCAAAAAAAAAAAAAACAAAAACAATTACATCCCCTGCTCCCACAGGAGTTTTGTATATTATATTATTCACGACGTGTTTACAACTCGGCACCTTTGACAATAATACACCCAATATTTTCTTGCATTAAATATTCCCTTTACCGTGTAAACAGGTCCTCTGTTTTTCTTCTTACACTTTTTATTTCATTTTCCCTCTGCACGATCCTCGCAACAATACAAAAGGATTTTATTTCAAATTGTCTCTTTTCCGTTTCGAAATTGAACCTATTTATTCCTGTTATTTTCATTCGATTTAAATTAATTTACAAAAGGTTTTGGTACTGGTTTCTCATTTCGCCTCCCCATACTAAACACTTCATTTTCTTCCATTCGCAAGATTCCACCCTCGTTCATCCCCTAAATTTTACGAGGTGGAGGGTGAACAGAGACTTAAGAAAACAACAAAATGTTTCAGAAATCTAGCTTAGACGTCCACCCAAGCAACCTCCTTTAATATCCAGGTAGTTTAATTGTCAAATTACTTAATTCCTGATTCCGGTCTTTCATTCTATTTAAACATGAAATTATTTGAAACTGTTTATTTTTTTCATATTTACCCATAATAGAAATCATTTTGAAGTAGACCCAAAACAAAATTAAATACGTAACACTTATCAGCAAATATTCTAATATTCTCCATTTCTGGAGAGAATGACAAAAAATAAGATAATATATGTAATATATGAGCATGAGTTTGAAATAACCACGGCCGGCGCAATACGTTCCCAATAGAATGAGTCGCCGGTAATCTTGAAAAAAAAATTGGGTTTGAAATATTCATGCGTAATTATTAAAGGCAGGTCATTGCACTTTCGTCCAACTTAAACACTAGTCAGTCAGTCAGTCAGTGATGGATATGTGATAAAACTATGTAAATCGTCATTAATTACGCAGAAAAGTTTTGATTTTAATATTGTTCTCACCAGAAATGTCTAGTAAAAATTTTCAAAATAAAATTGCTGTACTTACGATATTATTAATACCTTCTTTAAAAACTTATACAGAGAAGAGGACAGAGAAAATTATATTATAGTACCTATGATAAAAAATGACAATTACGTTAATTTGGGAGGAGAAGAAAAAATAAACAAAACCTTATCCCCCGGGGTCGTGAAATTCATTAGTTAATAGGCCCGCACAGAACAATGAGAACATAAACACATAGAGATTTTGACAGATGATAATACTGGATGTACTGTACAGTAACTAGGCGGGCGGTATCACAAACAGACAGGTCATGATGGCGAACTCTAGTACCATCACATTTTAATTTCGTAATACAGTGATACCTCGATATACGAGTTGAATTCGTTCCGAAACATTGTTCGCATCTTGAAGCATAATTCATCAAAATAAGATATTAATACCTACCTATGTATTATGAATGTATTACTAACTGGTATGACGAGCTCTGCTCAAATGGGGAGGTACCTAACTATTTAAATTGCTTTAATTGAATACCTGATTTTATTGGATAATTTTGTGTACATTTTTGAAATAAAGATAATTATTAATAAGTAAGTAATTCAACTGCTTTTAAGGTGTTTTAGTTTATTGAATTTCAGCCGTCTAAAGCCCTTTTTATTTTGTACGACGGCCATAGAACTTTTACTCGTAATGTCACACCAACAAAAAAGATGTTATGTAAAACCTTCCAATGTTGCACTGACTCGTTCTAAAGAGCAGCGTACACAATATTATGTGGCACATACATACAATCAGTTTAAATGCGCAGTTAGTCTTACTTTCTTGTCGTACAGTAGTATTCTTCCAATTTATTTTGTGCGTCATAGAAACAAATGATTTCAATGTGCATAATAATTTACATAATCCAAAGAATCTAATAGAAAGGCCTCATTTTATTCCCCTGTACTTAAGTTTATGTATCTTCACTAAACTTATGTAGGTACTTAAAGGAATATGCGCGCCACGTGCTACTACACATTTTTTTTATTAAGTACTTCTTTGTCTTTGCCGCTGATTAAAACTTAGTAGGAATTTTATTTTTCAAATATGTAGGTATTTTAAATTGCTATTCCCGCGTTCAACCTCTGTCTGGTGGAAATTAAAATAAATAAAATAAAAAAAAACATTAAATTTCCTCGACAATGTCTCGAAAGAAAATATTGCTCGTGTACCAAAAATCTCTACTCGTATCTCAAGTATCATTATTGTATTCAGAACTTGGCTACCTAATTCCCAGAATCAAAGAGATCCTCTCAACCCACGTAGGTAGGTACAAGGATTATTTCAACGTTCATTTGTGCAAGCCTCAATTATTATTACCGTCTATATACGCTGGGAACGTTCGCATTTACATGTCTATATTATTGTTATAATCATCAAAATGTTCGCCGGGATTTAATTAGCCTTATTGACTTGTTTTAATTCGACGCTAAGTAGGTAGGTACAGAAACAATTTTCATTAAATGTAGGTACCTACTTTTGAGTACCGCTTGCCATTTCCAATTATTATCCTGTTGTGAGGCATTAAGATAAAATACTCATTTTATATTTTACGTAAGTAAATAAAAAATAATAAATACTTATTTTGTTGGTTGCATTTCTTTCCTAAACACTTTATTTCTGTTCTATCGTTTTGAAATTCCAGTGGGGAGCGAAAAAATGGAACAAAAAAAAACACACCGTTGCGCACGATGTTTCATTTTTACCATGTGCCTTATTTAACTTTTTTATTTGGGTTGACTTAACCCGCGGTTTGTTAAAATGTTTACATATCTTAAAGAATAGAAAAATATGTTGAAGCTCTGTTTCTCGTTCTAACTACTTTTAACACTTCACAGCTGAAAATAGTTCTAGCTACATCAATTTATATATATAAAAATGAAGAGCTTTTTTCCTTGGTCATCGCATCACGCCTAAACGGCTGGACCGATTTCACTCAATCTTTTTTTTTTCGTGTTGACTTTTATCAGAAGAAGGTTCTCATGAAAGAAAAATTAAGAGAGTTGCGTGGAAAATGAGAAAATTAAAGAAAACGCTACGCATCAGGCAACTTTATTAGAAGGTAGGTACATTTTACCACATTGGTAGATCAGATACCTTACTTTTATTCCAGTTTTGACATTTTTACAGAAACTGACAATTGTTAGATAGTTGGTGTGATTGACAGAATGCGGGTGGAATATAAATGGTTTAAAACATACGTTTTTTTTATTGATTAAATTAAATTGTTATTGTAAAATTAAAATGTATCCGTAGAATTACATTGGTCAAATGATAATAAGTAATAATTATTAATTCATCACCATACAAATTCGAATTCAACTTTCATAGTTAGGAGAACAGGACAACGTCTGTCGGGAAAGCTAGTTCTAGATAAAAATCTACAGAATTCGTCTTTTCATAGAGAAAGAATATTTTTTATCGTTGGATACTGAGATCGTATTGCATTTTATTAAATTAAATTAAATAATTATTTAGTACGTTCTCAAAATATATTAAAAATAACGCAACGGGAATGCTTTTGTAGAAGAAGAGTTTCAGATGTAGGTAGGTAGGTACGTATTACACGAAGTAAGCAATATTATCATTTTCAATTGTTTTTTTTTTTATTGTATTTTTAACGTTTTACCTCCTATGGAGCTTTTGTAAAAGCTTATTAGAATATAATTTAAAAAAGGAATTCCTCAGCATCGCGAACCCAGAAAGGTTTCCAGCTATTTTTTAATTTGATTAAACTCCACTAGATGTACGTTTTTATTATTATTTATATTATTTTACAAAGCATTGCTTTGGTAGCTAAAACATCTCATAGAAAATCATAATACCTACGAACAAAATCTGGCTGTTTTATTGTAAGTATTTTTTTAATACTTGGGTGTGTTATGAAAATTCCTAACGATTTTGTTTTTATTTAAGTAATAAATAATATTACTATTTGTTATAAAACGGTGACATTTTAATTAAATCCCCGTTTTTTTAGTAGGTATCCCCTCAAAAGCTAATGTCCACGAATAGATAAAATTTTATACGTGCCAATCAAACTGACTGTGATGAGTTATTCTGATCTTGCAAACTCAAAATATTAGCGATCGTACTTAGTTAAAGCGATGAAGATACCTATTTTGCAATGTTTAAGACTATTGTAAAAGGGCATGATTCTCAGAACCTTAATAAAGTATAACAGTTAAGTTGTACCTACCTAAGTTGACTATCAATGAAAAATGAAGTTCAATCAATAAACAAAATACTCAATTACCTAGTTCCCCGTTTAAATCCAAGCCAGTATTTGAGGGGTGCCGATTTTGCAGAACTCTTAACAGGTAGGATGCTCACTAGCGAGAAGGTACCTACCATGTGTCTATTGAAATGAAAATGTATTAAAAATAAAAAAAAGTTATGCGTTGTATTTTTTATGTTTATTTATGCAGTGAATATTCATTTATGTGAAGCAGTTATTTTTCAAATTCAACGGAAAATCTGTTCTATATAACTTGTCATTCTTCTACAGTGTATGTATTAAGTTAAATTTTTTATACATTTTTGAAGGCCTATGCGCAATTTTCCACACCATTTTATACCCATATACCTATAGTTATTTTACATTCATTCCCAAGAATGAAATCCAAACACACAGAGGTATCCCTTAAGCATTGCAATATATTGTCGGGGATCGGCAATATACAAACGCAATATCCGTTTGTGGATTTCAAGGGTCTTACGGGCAAGCCATATAATTGGTATAAAGGGTGGTGTAATTTGAATTAAATAACGCTCGCGGATTATTCTCGGAGGATCCAATCTATACGGACGATCGACTTGTTCAATCTCGGTCTCCTTATTAAGGTTTCCATAGGTTGGGCAAACTTTCGCTCGCTTCGAAAACCCAACATAATCTACAGACTGGTTTTCAGCTGGAGTAGGTGAATGACACCTAGAGCGATCTCATCTAGCTGAATCAACTACACAATATAATAATAATGTAGGTACCATGTGTGAACCATTTAAACTTATGGATTGCTTCTAAGAATATTAGTTGTTTTTATATTATTTTCTCAGGTTTTCTACTTGTTTGGCCCTTTGACATTGACCCTATGACATCCCTCCAGCCCACAAGATAAAATCCATTTCCGATCGCTCGAACCAGAGATCGGCTTGTGTTGCATTTATGGGGAGAACAGTTTCTTGGTGGTTTCACGACTAAGGATTTTAACGCCTGTTTTTAATAATTAAGGTATGGATAAAACCATATTTTCAAAAAACAAAAAAAAAAAAACATTAAATTCGTTTCAAATGCACCTTACCTCACATAAAAGTCCATATTTGGATATAACTTTGTCCGAACAGAAACGTGTAACTCCTGATAGGTCTACCTACCTTTAATTTATTTTGTTCCTTTTTAAAATGGCTAATTGAAAATTTTACCATTTAAGAAGAATATAAAAGGAATATGAAATGAATGTTACGTATCTACTTAATAATCAAATGAGATTGGCCTTTGGTTAAAAATCAGAACAAATTTATAACACCTATCTTAAGAAATAAAATTCTTCTGTTTGTATGTAGGGATGTGATTGAACTGATTATATTTTTCCATGTGTGTATATGTATTAGAATGGTTTAAAACGCTAATAACTTAACTTGTTTAATAATTATTTTTGTTGATAATATGGATATTCGCACGTTTATTTTATAAAAGTGAGAATCTCTGAAACTCCACCTTTTGAAAAATCCACGTCTGTGGAGTCAGCTAGTTTTTTATATTATGGAAAATATTATGAGGAGTTTGATGGGCTTCATTGACTTAACAAGCCTTACGCAAAAACAGGGAAAATGTAGGTACCTAGGTCCTTATTCAAAATTATGGCTCGTGTTGTATGAAGCCTTTGAAATTTGGAATCTTTTCAAACATTCGAAATAACAATGTACCTACCTATTATTATTGTGTTATTATTATTATTTTTGTTGATGTTCCTACATTCCTACTCTTTTAACATTATTACCTAATTATTTTTAAGGTATTCGGAATATAAGGTATGATTTTTTTTATATTGTTTGTTGGAATTGGTGTTTTTTTTTTTCAAACAGGTTTTCTTTGATCAATAGTAATGTTGTTTTCGTTTACAAGGATGTTTGACGGCTTCTCGAAATTGATTAGGTACCTACTTCAACATTTTTTTTTATAAATTCAATAGATTTTTAAAGGCTTACATCACGATTTAACCAAAAGATACTTACAGATACTAAGTAGGTACAGAGATATATATTTTTTCTTAGGTTTTTTAATCATTTGTGTAATAACAACAATATATAGGGACTTATAAATGCTCTAAATTTAGGTATAGGTAAGTATATGCATAACGAAAATAAAAGTCAACCAAGAATAATTCAATCATAATCGTTTTTCCTAATGGGGATATCAGCGTGTGACAAACTAAAAAACAAATTTTTGATAAGAGTAGAACGTACTTATAGATACCTACCTACTTGAGACTTAAAAAATATCATTATTGATATTTTATTCTTTTATTTTACTTGTAAGGCAATTCTTACTTGTAGAAATCTTTGGTTCCTTGATTTATAAATACAAAAACCTATAGATAACACAAATTAAAAATCAAGCAAAAATAATCTATACTAATATATTATACCTACCTAAAGAGGAAAGATTTGATTGCTTGTTTGCATTAAATAGACACCGAAACTACTGAACCGATTTGAAAAATTCGTTCCTTTTTGGGAAGCTAGACTATCACCGGTGAACATAGGCTTTATTCAATTTTCAAATATATTTGGGATCCTTACTAAAACTCCAGTAATGAAACCCGAGGTGTAAACAAATTACCTAAAATATTCTTCACATCGCGTGCGCTGTAAAAACTATTGAAAATAGAATTAAATAATGTTCTACGACTTTGTAGAAGACATAAACATTTACAAAAAGTATCGCGACAGCATATGTCTAACTTTTATAGTTATGCCACAATAAGTTTTCTTTTATTTAATTTTTTTTTGAAATGCGGCAGAGGTACAGGCGTCACTGGGGTACGAGCCGTACGGAAGGGGACTATTAGAATGCTACATTATACAGACCGCTAGTAAATAATAAAATAAAAAGAATCGGTGCTAACTTAAAGTGAAAAAAACATTTTTGACTCTTTCACATAGTATGTAAGCTACATAAAGCTGTCTTGAAAAAGGCAGATGGTTGGCATCATCGGGGATCGAGCCTACGAGATCCAGTATCAAACAACAAGAAAGCCGGCGTCGTAACCACTAGGCCATCAGCCATAGCTCTAACGACCTCGGTAGTGTAGTGGTAAAGCAACACCACCTATATAAGAAGGCCTTAGTGCTGCATCACATCGTTGACTGATAGATAATGTTTCAAACATTAAGTTCCACCGGCTATGCTGACACCTATGTATAGAAGAGTGTTATTTATTTATTTTATTTACTTACATATTTATTGGAGACATTTTTTTTTAATAAAATGAATCTGTGCTCACTCGAAGTGAACACAAATATACACTTACGACATCTTTTATACTAAGCAAAGAGTTGTGTCGTGAAAGCGGAAATGGTCGACACCGCCGGTATTCGAACTCACGACCTCCAATACGCTGTACGTACGAATGACGCCGCCGATTGATACCACTGGACTATCAAACACCTCAGCATATTGTGTAATGTTATCGGAATCCGTAGGTAATGATGATACATAATTCATAACACCTACCTATCTAGTCTCAAAAATGCTTGTTTACACTATCATAATGTAAAGTAGGTACATAGGAATAAGAGTGAATTAAAAAAGTAAAGGTACCACAATATTGGCATAAAAAATACTGTCGGTATGTAGGTACATACTATTTATTTCTTCATTAAAAAAAAAAGTTAGTAATTAACTGTATTGACTTGTTTAACGAATAAAAAAAACTCAAGGATACAATATGCAAAACGTTCGATTCCTCCTTGAAATTTATTTGAGTTTCGTTGAGTTCACTGATTAAGTATGCATTAAAATGCAAATTAATTTCATGGGATGCGATGACTAGACAATGCTGCCAGGTTTTATTATTAATATTCCAGAAAAAAAAAACACGCCACTAAATGAAATATTGCAATATTTTTTAATTAAATTCATCGAGTATCAACAAACCTACCTTCTTTTACTCTAACAATATTTTGATTGAGTGTTGTGCAGAAAATGTTACCATCAATATATTAGCTTATCATACTTTTTCATTTTTTTTTAAATTAAAGTTAAAAAAAAATTATAGGTCATAAACTTTGCAACAGATCGAGTGCAATTGAGAGCAATTTATTAGGCTTTCTGATATGTTAGCGTGTAGTAGAAACAGAAACAATGAATATACCTAGGGCCTCAACTGAATTGAATGCGTTTAAGTATGTTTTTGCTACTGCATTTCGGATTCCTAATAAGTATAGGATTCGAATTGACTGCAATGCAAATGAATTTTCAGAGCATTGAGCTAAGGCCCTAATGTGAGTGATTTAAAAAATACTGCATTCAAGTACATAAGTAAAAGAGTTGATTAAATAAATCATTAAACAAATTTAATAAATCGAACACGAGCTTTGCTCTATCGACGGAGTGTTATTGTATTTAAATGCTATGTATTGTGTCATGTAAATTTTGTATACTTTGTAAATCTTTAATTTAATAAAAAAATTAAATAATGTTCAATTGTAAAACAATAATTGTCACCAAAAGGTTAGTTTGCTCAACGTTGGTGATCATTTTCTGCGAATGTCTTTATCTCATCTACACTTCTGATACCAGTCCAGTTCTTTACGTTGTCCAGCTATGGCGTTTATCTTCGGCCAGGTCCTTTTGGCCCTTTTTAGATGCAAGAAGTGATGTTTTCCCCTGTAGTAGGTACATGGCCAGCAACTCCCGCAACCTCTGCTCCAGCTCGCCGTGAGAGTTCGGTATTAATTTGTTAGCGTGTCTATTTAGGGTATTTTAAACATTCTACGATCGATCTACATTTTTAATGGTTGGTCTTTTCGCGGTGTTAACATTGAAAGTCCATGTTTCACACCCATACAACAAAACAGACCGCAGACAAAATATCGTCGGAGTTTCTAGGTTTTTTTTTTTATAGAATTTAATAACGAACAATTTAGCTGTGAAGTTTCATATCACAATACAACTGATGTGAACTTTGGTAAACAATAAATAAAAGGTATGTTGGTATTAATTTTGACTCTCTCATGATATTTCTCAGAAGGAAGATTTATCGTGCGAACGTTCTGAAATGCACACCGCTAATAATAATAAAACATTAATAAATTATTCTTCGAATGAATCAGCATAACCGGCTGAAGTCGAGCTTGCTAAACTGTGCGCTTACTATCAAACCTCTGTTTGTGATTTATTGCGGATTATTTTCAACCACTTTTAAGTTTTCTGCATTTTCTTCAACAGTGCCTTCCTACCCCTATCTGGTTGTTACACCAACGTGTTTGATTTTACAGAGGGTGGGAAAAATTTAAATTTTGTTACTTTTTATACGTAGATAGGTACCTACCTATACTCTTTCTCTACATTTCTTCCTTCATGTGAACATACTTTTCTAGATAACCGCAATATTTGCACGGATTTTGTGAGTTACCAACGGTTTTGCGATTTTTTTTTTATATCAACTAGCTTGAAGATGAAAAAGTTCTGATTTCGAAAACGGGTTAGGTATTTAAAATCTGTGTAAAAAACAATACCTACTTACCTTTTATTCATTCTGTTATTATAAATTTCATCCCTTACTTAATTATAATGAACGTTATTAAATATAGGCCCTTTGTAAAGCTGCAACACCGGTAGGTACATGCCATAATATAATATAATATTTCTATTAATAATAATACTAGCTGAACCGTCGAACTTCGTCCCGCCTCAAGCCCAATTAACGTTGTGTTGTTACCTTATTATAACTGAATTCCACTTTTGATTAAGTTCACATAGGACAGGAGTCATATAGGATTGGTCATATGCTAGAGTGGAAAAAAACCGCCTTTTGCAACTTTTACCTACTGGAGTATAAAATTGAGAGAAGACGGGTAGTATGGGCAGGAAAATATGTTCTGGTTGCGAAATATCCGGAAGTGGACCGGAATGGCAAGGTTTGATAAACTCAAAACAGCCTGTAGGACCGAGTGGCTTTTGCACAGGTGGTCGGGGGACCTGACAGGGTACCCAAAGAAGAAGAACATATTATTAAGTACATCATCTTGGATTATACGAAACAAAATTCACCTCCGTATACACATAAGAAAATGGAGGGAAAGGGCTGAAGTAGGAGGTAATATTATTTTTTTGGGTTTTGGATATATTTTCGTGACAGAAAAAAATCATTTAAAGAAATAGGAAAACTGGATAGGGACACCTTTAAAAATCTTTTAAGCTGTTTCGGAGTAGTATGATCATAAACACAAATACACGATAGTTTTATATATTAGATCATACCTACCCTTAGTTTTATGTATGTGCACATGAAGTTTCTGATGGACGGTTAATAATTGATATTACCTACCCCACCTATGTAGGTCCAATATTATATAGGATTATAACAGAAAACCGCCCTTTCAATAGACGGGACTTTGTCCTTTGTATCCTAGATTGATTTTGACCACATAATATCCCTGTGCTTACGAATTTCAGTAATTATATTATAGTATTATCATGATGAGAATGCTTGGCTTTATGCCGTCATGGGTTGAAACATATCTTTTATTATTATAAAAAGCAAAAATGTGAAATAACTAAACTCAAATTTCAAAAAAATATACCTATGTCAAACAGTGTGGCACCACATTGTGTTGCCTTTTTAAATAAACACTCTTTAAATTACATATTCCTATATTTAATTATATTTTTCAAATATGTATCTTCAATAATTAAAAATGAACAAAAAACGAATGGAAAATATGTACTTACCTAAATATTAACCAAAAAATTGAGCTTAAAAATGATTTTTTATAATTGATGAAATATTGAATTTAAATATACCTACCTACATTTTCTAGTTGAGTAGGTACCTACTTAATTATTATTAGAAAATGGGTTGTTTTCTTTACTATTTTCGCCACCGGGGGCAGCACTGACAAACAGGGTCTAATAGAAATCAGTGTTTCCTCCGTGGGCGATTTATCGCCATTTGGGCTACTCGGAATGACAATCTGCGACGAAAAAATCTAAAAGGCGACTCCCCGGATACCAAAATTTTCGAAATGACCTTTTTTGTGAACTTTCACCTCACTTTTCTTCTTTCCAGATACCAAATTTCATCTTTCCAGATACCTACCAAATTTTCAGTTAGGCTACTTTTTGTATGAAAATCGGCGATATTAGGCCAAGAGCCGTTGGCAACACTGATAGAAATGTCAAATTTAGGTATAACCACGCTAAGACAATTGTATACAAAAGCGTGCAGGAATTGTTGTAATACTTAACTTAACGTGCAATAGTCCCTGTTCATTTTGAAGATATTTATATAGGATATACTATACAACAACACTGAGAAAATTCAGCAAGACACCAACTATACGCTTTCGAAAAGAATGAATGACATATTATGGAATGAATTTGACGTTAGACCCTTATTAGGTTTGCTGCCATCTGGTGGGAATTGTCGGAATATCCCTAGAAAACACCACATTGATATTTAAGAGTAAGGTTATTTTCTTGGTTAAAATGAATTCCCGCGTAAGCCAAGCCGAAGATAAACTAAATGCAAATTCAGATTGCAGAAAACAATATTGACAAGAGACATTTTATTCACCGTAGCGTTAAACTTGGATTATTTACATAAGGAATGAACAACGGTAATACCATGTTATCCCTACAGCAGGTACCTACACACCTATCCACTCCCTACCTTATGTATCTAGGTAGGTATATCTCTCGGTATACATAAATACGACTATATTAGGTACCTACACGATGTTTCTCTCTTGGTGGGTATATAAGTAAGAATGGTTATACACAATATAGACTCACTATAAAGAGCATGTGCTGAGCAAGTACAGAGTGGTTAGAAAATTTAAATAGTCAACTACACTTTTTATTTTTTCTTATTTAACAATGAGATATTATACTGGAGATGCAATTCCATACAATTTTTAGTTTGAAAGTAGCATCACGAGTAAATTTGAAGTTGAACTTAAATAAAAATATGCAATCAAGCATTACTGACGAATATTTTCGTCTTTGTCACACATAATACGCCAAACGGCTAAGTGCTGTCACCTTCTACCGGTACACATTAATAGAAATTTCTTTTTGTGCGTGAGATTTGAATGTATTTGTCAGAATTGTCTAAGAACCTTTTGAAAAAGCTCTCGTCTTTATTAATGCGAGGCAGGCAACGAACAGTTTAAAAGCACATTCATAAAAATATTTTTCGAAAATGGAAAAAATGATTTATTTATTCGAATCAAAAATGACCCTTTTTATAAAAACACTAGTTATAGTGTACTTGCTTCTAAATTTCGTCCGGCTAGGTAAGGGCTCATACACACAGCTTAAACGAGAACCGTCAGAAATACGGCACTGTGGGAAAAACCGCTGGCGATTTCTCAGTTGTATGATGGATTTCGTAAAAAATTTCATTGAAAGTGGAAAACCTCTGTTTGCAGAACATCCTTAAATTCCATATATAATTTTAATTAGGGAGCACTCTGTTTAAATATAAGTTGTATTCTTTTTTCTAAATAAATTGATAAAAAAAAACCTTGATAGAATAAAAAAAAAATCTAGAAATATATACCTATTTGTACATATATACACTGTTGCATACGCCGCGTACGGGTGTATCTTTTTAAATGAATTTAGGCTAATTAAAAGTGAACACAAATACATTTGGAAACTTGCACACACTATGGAAGAGTTTTGTTGTGAAAGTAGAAATAGTCGGCACAGGGATTCGAGCCCATGACGTATGCTGTAGTACAGTGGCGTACCGTGGGTTTTTGGCGCCCGGGGCGGAATTAAAATTTGGCGCCCCTCCCCAAATAATTTGGCGCCCCCCCCCATATAATTTGGCGACCTTCCCCCTTATATAATTTGGAACCCTTCCCCCCTCCCATATAAAAAAATACGAAAATGAAAAAAAATCAAAATAAAAAAGTTGCATATTATTTTAATTTACATAAGTACTTACGGCACACCAATAAAGTACAAATATTCAATTTTGGGACAGAGCTAACTTCTGTCAGATTTTTCTACCTGCCGATTTACCACAAATGTTTTTTTAAGACCTTAACCCGAAATTAAATGTTATTTTTGGTCGAAATATAAATTCTGATTTTATCAATCTGGTCGTGTATAACAAAGCTCAAGCAGATTTTGCCGCCCTTTCTAAAGAGGCGCCCGGGGCGGTCCGCCCCTCCGCCCCCCCCCCCCCTCGGTACGCCACTGCTGTAGTAAGAAAGCCGTCGACTGAACCGCTGGGTTACAAATTCAAATAAAAATGTATCTACGCGTTTCATACAGACGCGTTTTTTTTAACCCCCCTCGGTATGCACCCGTAGTGTGATGTGGGCCTTACTAATAAAACAAAAATAATTATTGTCAAATATATTTTTATATTTTAAACATTTTATCACAATAATATGCACTTAAAATATATAAAATACGTCCTTTTTGATAAAAGGATTTTCCTATATTGATTTCTGTTGAGGAACGACTTTTTTCACCACAAAATCCACCATTTTCAAGAACACCGTATTACCGCGGACACAACTGTCAAGCTCGAGCTGTTGTCAACGACTAAAACACGAGCGTGGCACATTTTCGGTGGTGGCACACTTCTTTACATGCCATTTTTTAGACTCGATTGCATCTCTAGTATAAATCTCATTGAGTCAACTACACTTTTTATTTTTTCTTATTTAATAGCTGGATACACACGTAACGATTTGACCGATAATTGTTCATTTTTCAAATCTTAGCGAAGAAAACAATTGAAAAATGAGCGATTATCGGTCAAATCGTAAAGATAAATCGTTACATGTGTACCTATTCTGCTAATAAGACAGTGATGGTAAGTCATGGTAAGTATTAAAAGTACGATACCAATAAAGTAATTAAGTACTTGCGCAAGTAGGTAGTATGGGTGAGAAGAAAAATAGAAAAACGTAGGTAGGTATGTTATGTAGGCTCAGCTGGAGAAGGTATGTAGGCTTAGGATGAGGAACAGTAGTAAGTACTAAGGAACATGAATGGAGGTAAACTTATTTTCATATATATGTAAGTAAGTAAGTAGTATTTAGGTGTTTCAAGGTTTTTGCTGAAAAATGGATGGAACAGTGGGAGAATTTGGTGCAAGCTTTTAGCGATGCGACAGTCTCGTAGTTTTGCAATAGTGTACACTGATTACTGGAAATCGAAGTTCTGTTATAGGTATGTTTTTCTCCCTTTATTTTTTCATTTAACTTAGTACGTACCTACTTGTACTTTAGTATTATTGTTATTTTTTTTTGTATTGTTGCGTGGGTATTGTTTTGAGAAATAACAACTCGGTGATGGCATTGGATAAAGTGTTGTGGGGTCTTGTAGTTGGATTTAGTAATAGTGCAGATTAGGAAAAATCATTCACGGTTGTTTTAAAGTCAGAGTAAATACAAATATCCGCGACTCACGTTTTTTACTCTCCTCGTCAATTAGAACTTATGATTACTTTTTAATTTTATCTTAAAAAACATTGTTAGAAGTTTATTTAGAAACCTTGCACTATTTCTATCATCATCCTTTTGTTTTCATTTATAAGTCTGGATGAAATGAGAACTAAGGTTCCTGAAACATCCAAGGGTAGGTATGTATGGGATGGCACAACCCTTAGGCCCAACGCATCAATCAGTGGATAGATAAACATATCTTACAGAAAAGCCTTTCTTCGAGATATCTGCCGCATCAATGTGTAGATATCGCTTATCATTAGGATATCCGACGCCATTGTTAACAAGAGGTACCTTCTGTTGGATAACGATTTATCTCTTTGACCTGTTTTTCCATAAACCATAATGATAATTATATACATTTTCATTAAAAATAGCGAGAAAATATACTTATTATAATGAATTATCATTTTGAAGCTAACAAAATATATATTTATGTCTTCAATTTCGATCGACAAAATATGCCAATTTGCCGGTTTTCAATCTTAAAAGATCTGGAATAAAAAATCTATATTGTGATCGAAATGTTAAATGGTGTTATATTCTCAAACTTTCTGTTAAATCATTGTTACGTTTCATGTTTTAGAAATAATATTACAAAATTATAACATGCAAAACAAAAAACAACATTCGAACCTAACCTAAATATTTGGTTCAATACGCATTAATTGTCAAAACAAGACTTCATCTGACATCAAATCTGGCGCGAAAAAGCAAATCCACAGAAATTTCTATGGATTCCATAGAAATCAATAGATTTCAGCATGGCAGCACTGTTATCTTCTAGATATCCATCTATTGGATAGTTTTCAATTGATGCGGCCGTCAGATTATTTACATCACTTTATCCACTACATAACTTTATCTTATAGATGGCTACCCAGAACTTTTATCTTCATATTGATGCGTTGGACCTTAATGTATATAAACAGATACGCGATAGGAGTCGATGTTTATAGCTGTTTCTACAAAATTGTAAGTCGATAAAAACCTACTTTTCTGTGTACCTATACGTAGATAAAATTATGCAGTCCAATATTAAAATAAAACGAATTCATAGCAGAATCGCGAAGATTATTACATAACTAGCTATTTATATAGTCAAACGTTTGACTGATAGTAAAGCAATTTTTTAAATAAATAACATCAATATAGAGGAAGTGGAAGAATATGTGTACCTGGGTCAAATGGTATCATTTGGAAGACTAGGCCAGCAGAAGGAGACCGAAAGACGCATACAGTTAGGCTGGGCGGCTTTCGGCCGGCTAAGCAATGTGTTCAAATCAGCGATGCCTCAAAACATGAAAACCAAAGTCTTTGAGCAATGCGTTCTCCCCACATTGACGTATGGATGCGAAACATGGACTCTTACAAAGAATACCATGCATAAGATGAGAGTCGCACAGCGCGCTATGGAAAGATGTTGGGTATCTCAATACGCGATCGCATCAGGAATACTGAAATTCGAAGGCGCACTCGAGTCACAGATGTGGGAGATAAAATTGCAAGGCTCAAATGGAGGTGGGCTGGTCATGTGTCCCGCAGGGACGACGGAAGGTGGAGTAGAAGAGTGACGAACTGGAGACCAGAGACTGGCCGAAGGAGTGTGGGAAGACAGCCGATGAGGTGGAGCGACGACATCGTGCGTGCCGTTGGGACAGAGTGGATGGGGATGACCAGGGACAGAGAGGAGTGGCGTGAGCGTGAGGAGGCCTATGTCCTGCAGTGGATAATTACGGGCTAATATGAAAGCAATTTTGAAATTAATTTGTATAATGAATGGAAGGACTTGGTTCGATATGAATTAGGTAATTATTCTTTCATCTGTCCTGGTTTGCATTTGAACATTTATAAGGTTATAGGTACCTAGTAGGTACATTTATTTTAAAATTATAAATAGCAGCAAAGCAAAAAGTCCTTAAATCATAGAGTTGAATGAAGAACACCCTATATTACGTATTTCGGTGTAATGTAAACAACGTTTTATAAAGGCCATGTATTAGGAGACCAGCAAAAGGTAAAGATAATGTCAACGACAAACATCCCGGCACACACGAAGGATGATGGTAAACAAGAGTGATGTTGTGACAGAACTTGGTGTCGTGTCGCTGCCGCCTCGCCACAAGATTGACATTGGACAGACCGCAGCAGAGTTGTTGACGTTAATGTCCCGCCGCACTGTTCCTAATAAAATGAACTGAATAATTTAAACCTTCTGCGTTTCTAAGTGCGATTCACTGTCTTTCTATCTAACTGTTTTATTAGAGCATCAATCAAGAATGAAATCTGTCACGATTGAAGTCTCCTTCACCACCAGCACCATTTTATTGGAGTATACTTGGAGTAAACAGCAAGTGAAATTAAGTTTATACCGCCACATGTATAACCTTAATCTGTGTTTTATAAACTTTTTTAACAGTATCTGCATTTGAAACGATGTGCCAAAAATCTGGGATATAAGATGGTAACACCGTATCACGAACAACGCTGTACGCCGGCAAACCCGATTCGGGCCCGTGACTACTTTTACCATTAAGGATAGGAAGTCGACATGGTTGGGACTTGTGTGTAAAGGATGCGGTATGACAGTTGGCCGAGGAGAACGCTTTCCTGGCTGTACGCTTTAATAAGAAGAATTGAAGAATTGTTTCGAATCCACGGCAGTTACGCCTTCTTACTTATATCTACACCAAGTATTGGATTAACAGTCAATTGAAATTACCACTGAGCATCATCATTGACCCGTAATTAAATAAATATTTATTATACCTTATATAAAAAAATGGACTCACATTTTTCTCTTTTTTGGTTTCTTTTTTTTTCATAAGACACATCTGCGCTGACTCGATCATCTTACACACAAGGTAAAGGCTTGTATGTGTCGTGAAAGCGGAAATGGTCGGTACCACTGACTTTCGCTGTACGTAGGTACAAAAGCCGCCGATTCAGACCATTGGACTACCAACCGCTTTTTCTCTTTTCTCTTATTAATATACTTTGTATCAATTGTCTTCGTTTAGTTTTCAGCTATCCTTACACTCTTAGGACGTATCTAATAAATATTATTTATATGAAGTCAGACATGTTATTCGTAATAATTGTCACTTTCATTAAACTATACCATCACAAAACACTAAACAGTATATTCGTTTTCAAGCACGTGTATTTTAGAAATTAAATATGCAATCGACCACCCTTCTCCGCTTTGCCTTGCATTTCGAAAAAAAAAACACTCACAGTTCATGCAGAATAGATCACAGTAGAAGATTGATCAATCCATGCAGAATAGATCACAGCGGAAGATTGCAAGGAGTCTTGTTACATATAAGTAAAAATCATATTATTCGGCAATAATCCACACTTTATTTTAAAACAATACAAAAAGCATAAAACAATGAATTTGTCAATAATACTCAAGGACAGCACAATAAAATAATTATAACCAATCGATTAATAAAAAACTAATAAATTGCTACAACAAATTAAAAGAATGGATATCTCTAGTTAACAAAATGCTAGGTAGCTTCTTAGAGAAAATCATAAAAATATCTAATATGTAGGTAGGTTTGTGCATTTTTCACATCCTTTATCGCGATCTTTCCGATTAGTTATGCATACAAGACTCGTACGTGGGCACCATGTATTTGATATTGATGAAGGCGTCTTCTCCACCATATTTTTCCAAAATTTGCAAGGTCTCATCGATGACACTGCCCAATGACTCCTTGCGTTCAACGCCCTCTTTCAGATTTGCTGAAAACAGAAAATATACAATATATTATATTGTTTTATGTAGGAGTTACTGCCCGTTCCAAACTTGTCGTATGTCGGGACCCAGACCCGATCTTTGTCAGCTAAGTATGAACATCTCCTTTCAAAATGTATTTAAAATGCCACCAGATCACCCAATTCATAATCAGACTCGATACATGACGAGTGGAAACGGGCATTTAGACATATGGAAGATTTGACATCACATGAGCTTATTAAAATTTTCAAAATTGGGTGAAGACAGACCAATTTATTATAATATTTTAATGACAATGAATAAACAATTTTTTTCCATGCTATGAGAGAATCGCAACGGTTTTTAAGGAATCTTACAACAACAATAATTATTGTCGTTTGATGCGTTGGTATTGTAAAACATTTTTTGCCTAGTTTACGCTTGCTTATTATACAAATTTCATTAAAAGTTGTATTTATTTGGAGACAATGAATACTGAAAGTGAAATTGTTTACGGAATGCTGACTGCCGAGTACCTACTAAGTAATTACTATCCTTGAGCGTTAATTCGTACATGAAAACTTTCTCACAATAGTACCTACGTGGGAGACTCTGATAACTTTCAACAATTTATTTGCGTAGGTGTACGAAGGATTAATAAAAACTTGGAAAACACTATCTTTTATTCTCGAAGTAGGTACTTAACTTGAAGAATAAATTTCTACACCTACATAAAAGTTCAATATTTTTGGACTCTACAATACGCAATTTTTTGAATTTTTTATTTTTATTCGAGATGGTGCACTATTTCACACATTTTGCCGTTTGATTGTTAAAAGTGAGAAAAATGCATAAGCTACACTATATTATTATGTCTATCAACAGATCAGATCAGAAACCGAATTGACCACACTCTATTATCACACAACGAAATTATTCATCGAAATAACAAAATCTTTAGAGCATTTCTATATCCTATTTCTTAAGAAAGGCTTTAGGTTATGTTTTAAATCAGTCACAGCTCTTAGAGAAATTATTTATAAATTAATAACTAAGAAAAACCCTGCGACGCGCAATTTCACACATGTATATGCCCTAAGAGTGTTGAGACACAAATAATATGAAAAATGGTTGGTAGCTTGTTACATTATCTAAAAATCATGAATAGCTTGGCCGATTTGCCTAATTTTGATTTCGAGGTATTTGTATCTAGGATGTATTGAACAGTAAGAAATCTTGTAAGAATTGCGAGTAAAATAGAAAAAACAACAATATTGTTTGTTTCATACAAAGTTTTCTGACCTGTCAAATTTCATTTGAATTAGATTGACTTAGGATTGTAGATTAAACGTCGTTTACAGAGTCATCAACCAATTTTCAGAACTAAAATAATAATAATAATTGTACTAGTAGTAAATTAGTTGTACTAAAATTATTTTGTTTCGTTATAATGCCTAACTATCACTTCGGCGTTTAGTTTACAGAATCATTATTTGACTATATAGGTGGTCATGTACCCTTTGGCTCTCTTTGTTTTAACACTGGACCACTGTGTAAACACCAGGCATTATTTCCATTTAGATGCGTCCATCAGAGCCACTCTTTCACACAACATACGACCTTATTATTATGTTCGGTTAAATAAATTGAGTTACATTTTCCTGGTGTTATCATACGATACTGAGACACACAATATCATCAATAATAATTCTGCGCGCTAACAATATCATTAAAATGACGGGCTTACATCAAACCTGTACGATAATGTCGGAAACATAATAATTATTCTATCTATTAATTTTGTCAAATATATAAAAATAAAACATTTATAAAAGAAACTTGTTCCACAACACAAGACTTAAAAATTGAATCACTTCTTCTTTAAAGAAAATTATAAGTGAAACCATGAACTTGTTTTCGAGAGTGACTATTCTCTTCCTCGAACTGTCTGAGATTTTGTCCTGTCTTTTTGTTCATGATAAAAATACAGAGATTTATTTTCATCCTGAGAAACATTCCATCAAGACATAGCCTAATAACGGTTCGGCCGCTGACTTTCGTTTGAAGGTTCAGATGGTTCAACACCGGTTGCGACCATCTTCCTTTTTTTTCGAATGTTTGTTTTTACATTGATAAGTGAGCCAATTTTCATTAAAAAAATTATGATAGTGAAAAAAAACGTTAATTTTTTATACCAAACTACCAAAAAGAACTGTCACTAAGTACTAGTTGTTGTTTCCGTCATGTCAAGGCCCAGTAGGCCCGGGCCTAGGGAGGCCAGATTTTATGTGCAATTGCATACTTTATGTGCAATTAGAAAACCGCTGAAACCGCTTTTATATTTTACTAAACTAAATTTATGAATTGATTTCGATAACAGTTGCAGTAAAGTGTAAGTAAATTATGTAGTCTAATAAAGAGTGCTGAAAAATTGGTGGCTACGTATGGCCTGGGGCCTAGGGCTGCCGATACTGCAAATCCGCCACTGGTCATGTCCAGTATCAACAATTATTAGGAAAATATACTCTATTTTCTAGCTCTGCACATTTAGTGTGCATTTAAAACAAACGAAGACAATCGAATCTAGAAGCAGAACATATTTTCTTTTATGGTTGATACTGGACAATATGGAAACAACAACAAGCAATATAGGTAACTAATTAGTAGCAGTTTGTTCTTTCTCTTTGTTATTTTCTTGGTGACATTATTATCAACGATCAAAAAATATGCACTTTTTTCCAGCCCAGCCCCCGTAGGTGATTTGAATTTTGCCAATGAATCAATATTCTATATTCATTTGGTTTGAATGCACCCAGATGAACAATCGATAGGATTTCTGTGTATTTTTAAGTGTATGTACCTAGTATTTAATGTTTTTTTGACTAAATTGATTGCTATAGATGTTTTATTTTGCATAAAATGCACATGAATCTTTCTTACGAAGCGGCGATATTTTTTTACGAGCCCACAAAGTTAAAAAAAAATATCACTAACGAGATGTGGATGGAAATAGTTTGCCGTAAAATAAACACAAGGTGCGCAAACTAAACGAGATAGTATCACGCGTCAATTACTTGAAATCTTATTCAGAGAGATATCGAATGTTCCACAAGTTGAATACATGACAAAGAAGAACCTCAGTCATTATCACAATGTTCCCTTTTTCGCCTGTGGAATAGGGGGTTGTCTATCTGCACCATAAATATTGGAACCGGAGAACATCGTTATTTCAGCATCGATAATAATCTGTTATTAAATCAATGTCAAAGCGATTTATCGATGTATCGATGTATTCCCTCTTGCTTTATCACACTCACACATATGTATACACATACAACTCGTCAATATATTAGATAGGTACACGCCGATACAATAATATTATAATATAAGTACCCACCTACATATCTATACTCGCAACACTCGTATGTCAACTGTGTAATATAGATATATTGGTAGCCACCATGAAACAGGGGCAAACTGAAATATTGTCAAAATATTTAATGTTCATAGAAAATTCTTGCATTTAAACACGAGGTTCCTTTTTTTTTAATTTATTTTTTTTTGTTAACGCGCCACATCAAAACTGCACACAAAAGTAAATTGTTCTACTTTTATTGTCAGCAATATTTTTTTCATCTCGAACAATGCTACAGAATAGCATACCTAGGTATTATGCACTTTTATTGGAAATAAGGGTATTTTAAATTATTAATATAGTAAAAATATTTTGACAATGGGAGGTTTTCTGTGGAGCTTCCGACAAGACACACTAGGTGGCAGCGCTTCTAATCAGGTCTATTGTCAAATTATGACAGCTGTCAAACATACCATTTAGCATTGACTGATGAATATTATGCTAATATATCTACTCTCTTTTTTGTTTTCTCAATTTAACGTTTTAATTATTGATGATTGCAAAAGTGGCTCTTTCTAGGAGGTAAACCATAAGTAGTGTGACCTTTTACGCTACACAAAAACAAAAGCAGTAGGTATGTATTTGTCTTCAAATAGCCGAAATGGTAGTAAATCGCCCCCTTTGGCAACACTGAATTTGACAATAGACCGGATTAGCAAGGGCGCCTCTAGTGGCACTAAATGGAATAAAAAAAATATTTGAAGGTATTTGAAAAAAGTGGGACTTTACAAATTTATTTTCTTTATTTTCAAATTCAGAACCTTATTGTTTATTTCCTCAATATGTTTTCTCAACCAATCAAATCGAATGTGCGAATAATATATTTTATAAATATCAAGTTAAAGCTGAAGAAAATCAAAGTACATCTACAAAAGTGACATAAGAAATTTCCAAAAATAACAAAAAATGGAATTTTCATTAATATTATTTTTTGCTTAATTCGCACATTTCTGATCAAGTTTGAAGCGTTGTATAATTTAAGAAACCTATTTGTTTGCAGTTTGAGTAGTCCACGTTCCCAATGCTGCCCCTGCAGCCGGGAGCTCTGGTGGGGTAGTTCGGAAGCCTTCAACGCCAAAGGTGAAAATAATGAATAACATGTCGCTGGCGTGTCAACCCGCCGTACGCCGTTATAACGAGTTTTGACAAGCCGCACATTATTATTTATGATCAAAATTCTACATTTTCCGATGCTCCACACACGTGCTGCGTCGCACGTCCCACCTACCTGCCACCAGCCCTGGCGGCTCTATCTCTTAGCCGCAGCCTTGCAGCCAAATACTTACTTTAGCGAGTAGCTTTCAAATATTTGGGGAAATCTTTTGGATTGGTAGTGACTACCAGGCTACCCAAGTACGAGATTTTGTATTCGTAATCATGTGACTAAGATCATCAGCCTTGGTTATCGTGTTTTCATGTGATAGTTTATGAACAAGAGGTTTCAGTTCCAGTGATGGAACTAAGAACAAGATGTCACATTTTTTGGTTTTTAAGTTCTAAGCAAGAGCTTCTTGCGTTGAGTTGGGACGAGAATTTGAGAATACCAGTCATTATCTGTTAGCATGTTTAAGTTGAATCAAATGGATATACAGCAATAAAATAATTAAAGGTGAATTTAGGGAGTCACTTTTTTTTTAAATGAATCTGTGTCCACTCAAAGGGAACACAAATAAGTTGGTACTTATACGGTAAAATAAGTATTGAACATTCCATAAAGATTCTAAACACCTAACGACATTTGATTCGATTCTCGATGATATCTACTAATAAACCAAAACGGTTTTTTAATTGTTGTAATTTGTTGTTAAAAATTTCATGTTTCGAACTCATGAAATAATAAAAAGATAACATATTGTGACCTTTTTATTTTTAATTATTAATTTCCTATGAAGTTTTCTCTACAAGAATAAATAAATGTTAATATATTCTAAAAGTTTTCCCCCTTTTTGGCCTCACCATACTCAATTTAAATCTTCTACTCATCATCACGTGGTTGATGAATGAATTAAACAGATTTAAAAAAAAATCTTAACGCATTTCTCAAAAATACTCACCATTTTTCTCCTTGAACAAGTTGAGAGTCGGTAGTATCTGCCTGTAGTACGGAACGAGTGCTTCTCCAACTCTGTCGCAATTCACAACAATATTCTGAAGGGCTTTCAGCACGCTGCAAATGACTTCTTCTCTTTTGGTGTTCAGAGCGTCTGTAATGTATAAACCGTTAATAACTTCATTGAAAAGCACGACTGATATTATGATGTTAATATATTTTGTTGAGTTCACTTAAAAAGTATGAAAAATGTACAAAATAAAATGTTATCTCCGCGCGGGAATTTTATTTATAAAAAAATCTCACATGAAGTTACAATAAAGTATAAATTTCACCGAAAGCAAAGTTGTGTTATGAAAGATCAAAATGGTCTACATCTAAGCTTGAATGCCTTGTAAAACAATGTATTCCCAAGTACAACATAATGCAAAATATGATACTTGAGTACCTATCTATCCTCAAAGTGTGCATATTTTTGCGATTTCACTTTTATACAGGAGGTTGGTATAATGAAATATTAATGAAGAATAAACTTAAAAGTAAACATTCTCTACATCATTGAAGATTCTATGTCACTCAGAAGGATCTTAAGAAAACAATAGTTTCTAGATTGGTATCTGAACTTCAATAGGTGTATATTACTGGTTTATATTTTGTAATATTTATGTATGTACTTTCCTACTTTGTATCAACTAAACTGTAGATATGTAGGTATACATTAATATGAAAAAAAAACATATGTAATGTGAAAAATGTGAACCTTTTTGACCCGATCAATCAATCAAATCTTCTTTTACACCCCACTTAGGGGTTACATGATTTTATATATAAATATCTACAGTATTACATAGTTTATGCAAGCTTTTATGTCATTTTAGGTAAGTAAGTACCTATCTAATCTAAGATGCGCTCTAGTTTTGCAAAATTCGTAAAACGTTTTTAAAGCAATAATTATTATTAATTTTATAGATTGGAAACGAAAGTGTTCTCTCTCTCATGTCTCCTAACTAGGTCTCTCACTCCAATTGACCATGTACTAAATTGACATTTTACCAACCAGTATAATAATTCTTCTTTGTACCAATTCTTTGTATTGTTGCTTATTTCTGTAGTGTAAAATTGTTTAATTTGTGTACCTGAGTTGTGTATTTGACACTCCCAAGTGCCCGTACGGGTTTATGGTGAGAGAACAGTAAATAAATAAACTAAGTATATTTCATGATAAGATGACATAAATAAACAATTTTTCAAGCGCGCAATTTAAGGAATGTAATCGCTGTAAATAAACATAATTAAGAAATTTCCTTGTTATCACAGAGAAGCATTCTATTGAGATTGATGGTTGGGACTTACTTTTAATTGGCAGAATCAACTGGGGGACCACCGGCAGTATTTTGTTTCCCCCGTGTCTAACCAAGTCTTTGATACCCTGGTTTGCATAAAATTTACAAGGGAATCCTGTCTCCACCAAACCTTCGAAGAACAGTGGCAAATAATAGTGGTAGTCCAGTTTGTCAACGGGAACCTTATGGAAAAAATTCAATCCAAAAAATAATGTAGGTATTGTTAAATTTATTTGTTGCTCAAAGAAGACTATTAAATAATATGTATAATAATAATATGAAAGAACAACAAAAAACAATTTAAGTACATAAATTTGGGTGTAAAGGAACAAAATTTGTCCTTTTTTAAGAAGGTAACGTAAAAAATTACCTTTAGTTCTTACTTTCTATATTATTGAAGAAGAACATGTTACTTTTTTATAAGATGTATTTAAAAACGTAAGTACAAGGAACGATAAATCAGTATTATAAATTGAAAATAATATTAAAGCAATATTTACTTTCCAGCAAACGTGTTTCCCGACATTTTCAATCGATATCGGAAATTGCCCATTCATGAACCCCACTTTGAAAAGGGAATCTTTCTGAGGAAGTGGATCGTAAATGGGAAATTTCGGAGGTGGCTTCACCACTACGTTCCTCTGCATTGCCTGAATAGTAAAAGCTGGCACCATTCGTATTTTCGTAGCTCTTTTCCCTTCGGGCAAAATTGGACTTGGTTTTCGCAACGAGATCCGAAATTCTCTCCCAGACATCTCCTTATGTTCATGGAGTTTTTTCACCATTCTGAACTCGCACCTTGAAGAAAATAATTAAAACTTTCAATGTTGTGAAATAGTTACAGGTGAAGAAATAGTCACAAAATAAAAACGTATTCTTGCAGAATGTGAAATGAGCCGTACGTATAATAAAATACGTACAAATACTCACAGTTCTTTATGTATTTCGTACAATGACAAACATGTAATCAAAAAAATACGACTGTCAAAAGCTAGATAAAAATGTATGTCATTTTATGACGTAGGAAATAACAATATTATAAGAACATTCCGGAAAATATACAGCGCTGTATATTCTCTATTGCAGTCATAACACGACACAAAGAAAAGACACAACTTTCACGTATTATTCGGCACGAAAAAAATATATAAGATTTGTCACGTACCTTGCCTTTATATTACGAGTGGTATTATTTTGACACCTTTTTTTAACAACACCAAAATTTATATTTGCAACTGTTTTAGTTAAATTGTTAATTTAATCCGTTTTTATTGAATGTACAAAATTTTCAGCGTCAGTATTTCCAAGACTGTTTATAATCCAAGTGAATGTTGACATGGTAACTAGGGACGCAGTTTTGTCTATTGATTTAACAAGACGTTACAAAAAATACTTGCATTGCCATGCGTAAAAGAAGTAAAGAACTAAACAAAAATTATAATTATTGTACATTGTACGTATAGGTAATTAATCGTAGAAAAAAAAAATATCGCTTCATTTGATAAATAAATATACCTTTACTATTTTCCAGCTCAGATCCCGTAGAAAATTAGAATTTTTCGTAAATACAGAGTAGGAAGAAAATTAGCTGTCCACTTTTTATATTTTTCTATAAGTAAGTAACTTTGTTTGGTTTCAATGTTCTTAATATTATGTTCCATTGCAAAAATTTTTTTTTTGCACTCGATATTGACGAAAAATTCGTTCGCAAAATTCAAATTGTTTATACTTAAAACGAATGCTGATAATTTTGTTTGCTAATATCACTATCCATTGTTCAATAAATATATTTTATAGTTTGAAGTGGTTGGTAGTCTAGCGGTTACGACGCCGGCTTTCGGGCTTTTTCGTATCGGAGATCGTGGGTTCGATCCCAGGTGCCGACCATCTTTCTCTTTCACGACACAAGCTTACTGTGAAAGAGTCAAAGAGTGTATTTGTGTTCATTTTTAGTTAAAAAATAAATAAAAAATAATATAATTGCCCATCGGCATTCTTTTTAGATCTGATTTTAAAGTGTTTTCTTTTTTTAACGACTCCGAACAAACAAATTGAGACTCATATTTTGTATAATATCTATAATGAAAAATTATTTGACTTTTTATACCAATAAATTCCGACCGACGAATCTGTTTTAAACAATGTTTACAGGGCACATTCTGACAGCAGTACCAATTATTATGAACCAACTGTCAGTTTCAAGTCAAACGTTAATTAAAATTCAAAAATATAATAGACAACTTACCTACTTTGTTGAAAGAACCTTATTTTCTCATGCTCCACGAAACTTCTACTGACATCAATACCAAACACAAAAAAAATAATTAGTGAAATTGTAGGTTTAGGCTATTCAAGTGTTATTTGATGACCTAGGTAAACAGGACTCGATTTTATATTACAAGACTTTAAAACTACTCTTGAAAAAAAAATATACCGTATAAATAATATATACATATGAGTGGGTTTTCAAGTTAAAAATATTTTATAAACCAGGTTGTTCTAAATAATATATCTCTATTTATTTTGTTTAACAAAACACATATCGGAAGACCGTAGGTACAGTTTTTTGCATCAATATTTATTTTTTCGAGTTTGTTCATTAGAAGAAGATTTCTTTTTTAGCGAACTATGTATCACTGCGAACGCGTCCAATAATTTGATTCAGAATTTATCGTCTGAATTTCTGTGGTTAGCGGTATTTTTACCTTGTTAGGTTTCTCTATGATTGGTCCATACATTATTCATAGTTTCTTTATCAGCTATTCCAACACTTTTTGATTATAAAATATGTGTAGGTGCCTTCTAAAGTAAGATATTATTAGCTTGTTACAAGAAGAAAAATTCTCCTTAAACTTAATAAAAATTAACATTTATAACGTGCAACTCAACGAAAAAAAAATATCTGGCCTATGTAGAATGTTTATTAAAATAACAAAACTTGATGTAATGTTTTAACAAGATATTTTTTATTTGTAAATCTAACTTTGATTTAAAATGAATCTGGGTTCACCCAAAGAATTCACAGAAAGCAACGCTTAGATACTTACGTAGGGTATCTAAGCGTTGCTTTACTTTATAGATAGTCGTCACCGGGAATGTAACCCATGACCTTTACTGTGAAAATCGACGAATGAACCGCGGCCGGTTTCTAACAAACAATCAACCACTCAAAACTGTTCTTTCTGGATTGGTTAGTAAGAAAAATCTTATTCATTATTAACAATTATTTTTATTTGGTTCTAAAACAGGTACCTATGTAGGTACTTACACGTTTGGAAATTTTTCATATTTTTAATTTTTAAAAAAATTTGCGTATTTACATACGTAAAAGTTTTCCATACAAGTTAAAATTAAATGGACTAAAACAAGTTGAAAAAGAAGTGAAATCAAACGAAACATTACAATCAATCGTTGTTAAACGGCAGCCTTATAAAAAAGGTGTTGGAATATGGTTGAATAAAACAGTAGAAAATATAACTGGCACTCTGTTCCCACCCACCCCGCTTCCCCCCAATATTTCATAAACGACTTGTTATATTCGAGTTTCCGGTTTCCTCGCAGTTTCCCTTCTTCGTCGCTTCGCAACCGCGCCATTGTTTCGATTTATTCACCGCCGATCCGGCCATTTGTCACCGCAATTGGGGAAAAGGTGCTAAAATTGCTCAATGTAGCTTTCATTGCTTGCATTTTACAATTTCCACATTTTCCATTCGGTTTTGTATTTATTTCTGCAGAAATAATATATCTACACATACCCATAGGAAAAGTGTTCAATATTCGAAGAGAAAATGTATGAGGTGAATGAAATATTGAAAACATACGAACAATATTATTTTTTATAATAGTTACCGTTATATTTATTCTGAATATTTATGTTGTCTACTAAATAATTATTTGGTATTGGATTATATGTTATTATCTTTGAAAAAAATATCGACAACTATACTAACGATCCAACAGTGAAATTGAATGAATCATCCATCTAACAATTATGTTCCCCATTTACATACTGCCTCAAGTTTCATTGTTGAAAATTTAAGTACCTCTACCTGCCTACGTATGTACTCATTTAAAATGACGTTAAAAGTTCAAAATTTTAAATTTATAGATGATCATAAGTGAATAAACCCTGTAAGTCAAATGATTTTGGATACAAAAAGTTGAATAGTGCGATAAAAATTAAAGGATTCAAATGGAACACGTTTCGTATACTTAATAGCAAACAATCAACACGATTGACCCAACAAGAAGTCGCAAAAATAATGTGTTGGCTATGTTATGTAAAATGAAAGTCTAGACCTAGAGAAATAATTTAGTCAATAAGACATTGATACTTACATACCTTTTAACATAAATGGAGTGCATTTTTTTTTGAGGCCTTCCACCCGATATCGAGTGATTGGAGTGCATTTACACGTTGGGCGTGAATCTCTTTTGTATTAGTGAGACAATACATTGTACGCACACCCCAGTGTGTAGCCCTGTCGGTGCCTTCAGGTAGTGATTCCTTAGAACATACTTAGTTAGTATAATTGCCAGTTCATTTGAGAACTTCTATGATGAAACACGACATTTTATCGGTGACTTATAGTTTAATGGATAATGGAAAAAAATTCTTACCTATCACGGCTGTTTCGTGTAATGATCATCCCATTCTATACATACACATATCTCGTCAAGAGTGTCAACGAACTATACCTTATTTTCTCTAAAACTATAAAGTACCTAGTGTTTTTCATTTTGAATCCATGTATTCTATTATATGTGCAACTTAGGTATATTTTTCACTGTTAATATTTCATTCTACGAAAGCAAACGTGTGGCTTGGCCAGGTACCTACCAACGATTCTTCAAAGCCCTCCTTGTTGATGTTTTCAAACGTTGGATTCAATTTGGTTCTCTAAAGTAGAATATGAAATTGGTTACCAAAGCAAGTATCCAGTTCATCTTTCTCTTCATGCCCGTCTAAAGGTGCAGTACATTACACATAAACAACAATGCACCTTATTGAAATTTTATTTTTACTTACAATAATTCACAGTATTTCGATAAGACTCCATAGTTTCCTATGTATATTTTTTCTAGTTAGAAAATCCGATTAATCTAGGCCCTCTAGACGATTAGTAAGCCACCTGTCAGTGAAGACTTGCCTAAAGGTAACGGTACACCGACAACATACCGACTATTAATCTATCCTCATTGTGTTTGAAGAATTCGTTTCATGTGACTTCATACCTTTTGTAGATGCGTCGACCCCATCAGTTTTAGCTTTGATTCGTTTTTTTGCAGCGTCATGAATGCCCGTCAAAATAGTAGGTAATAACAACCTCATTATATTATTATAATTTGCAATTTATATTGCAATGGGGCAAGCCTGGCTTCTGCTACCTTTGGTTTGCATAAATTACAAATAAATTGCTTCGGAGAATTGCGTTTGTGTCCCGCTCCTCTGTACCTATACATATAATATCTCTGCATCTATATATCGGATACCTGTGCACCTATGAATGCTTCGAGGCTAATAATAGGTACTATGCCGATGTTCACGTTATAGTACTTAGGTTCTACCTGATTGAGTTCCAACAAACACCTTACTACCTAGTGTACCTACACTAAGTTCAAAAACAAATTGATGGATTTTAGTTTTAGATTCCCCTTGGTGAGATATCCGATAGCTTAAGCTTAGACGTAAAGGTGACGTACTAGGTAACGGAGAAAATATGGTACCTAACAAAATACGAAAAAACTAAGTTGTTATTTTATCAATTATTATTTTACCCTTTAAAGAACTAATCGGTAAGTAAATACTAAATAGTCATTCAATCCGACATTGTTTTGAGCTATTCTAATATATATATTTATCATTTATTATTTCAGCATAATAATCTTTTATAATCCATTTTTCGAGCTCGAGTAACATATTTGTTATTTGTCTTTGTGTTGTTACTCTTTAATAATAACTAGCTTCCCCGACAGACGTTGTTCTGTACTCGTTACTAAGAATTTGAATATCGAATTTGTAATTTATGCAAATAAAAAGATAGGTATGTTTGAATGTTAAAAAATTATTTCTGAAAGCTCGAAAAATATTCTATCAAGGTTGTCAGGTAAACTATTTTTTTTTTATAGAAATATCCATAGATGGCGTTGGCGTTACAGTAAATCCATTCCATACTTACTTTAATAATATATTTAATATTATTTCATATGCATTTTTCAACTTTTTATTAGTTATTCTGTTATCTGGAGCGAAGAAAAGTCCAATAAGTCAAAAATCGGAAGAATATGTTCAGCCGATCTCGAGTTATATGTGTTCCTACTAACCCGACTTTCTTTTATATTAGAGATATGGTGAAAAGATATTCGGTTGCTTTGATAAGAGTGCTTTTTGGAAACAATACCTGTCAACCTGAACAAAGCTGAGGACGTGATTTTGATGGGTAATGATGTCTATAGAAACGGATTACAATATTCAGATATTAATTTCCTATGGAGGTTGGCAACACTTATACACGACGACGATAGTATAATATGATTGGATTGGATATTGAAGTGAAATTTACATACATAGATCAACAAGTATTTTCATACTCACGATGTGAAAAAATTTCACGTCATTTGGATCTTATTGATCCTGTGCAATCAAATGTGATTTTTGTTTAATCTATACATTCCATGATCTCCAAGCACCCTGCGCAAGGTATACTAATCCAATGCCTTAGTGCTATAGGATAACATCCCGGGGCTTAGACACTCCAAAGCAGTAATTAAAGGCTATGACAAAAAATTCGCTAAGGAGCTCTTAGCACTAAGCAGAACAAAGCTACGCATCATGGTAAGAACTCTAACGGTGATTGTGGGATAAATTAACACATGACAACTCTGAAGATTCAAAATGCAGACATGTGCTGGGTGTGTGAGCAGGTCCTAGAAACGTCACTCCACATTATGTGCGAGTGCATACCATTGATGAGCAAACGCCTATATCACCTGGGGAAGTTCATACTATACACTCAGGCTCCATTTAACTGCCATTGCGTTGTTCAGGGTGTTTTCCAAAATCGTCCCTGGGAGCACGTACTGGTTAGCATTTAAGTCATGGAGGAGGTTAAAATGTAAAAAAGGAACAGTAGAATTAATTCTTCTATGGAGCTTTATCCTAGCCCATATTCGTATGCACCACTGAAAAAACATGATATGGGATATATTCATACCTAATAAAATTTTCTGCTAGTAGGTATTTACAGACGCCTCCATTTATATATCTTGTATGTATTTTTTACAGTTTTTACAAGTAAAACCCTGTGATAAACAAACATCTTTACAACCACAATAATTTCTATATAAATATTCCGTATAAATAATATGATATTTATGTGTCTGTAATAATTAATTTGTTCCAAGAAAAGATTATGAAAAACAAGAGTAGGTGTATACCTACTTAATATCTTAATAACCATCAACGATATTATTATAATATATTCGATGTTTTTCACTTTGTTTTCTAGTGAAAGCTTTTCAAAAAGATACCTTTAGCTGTCAATATAGGTATATATTGTTATTACGCAAAGATGATGAGCCAAAAATATTGTATCGCTTCGGTGTTCGCAAATCTGTCATTTTTAATGGCAGTCTTCATTTTTATGATAACACAATCTCGTCATAATAAACACATTGGTAAAATGAGATAGAATGTCACATTTTTATCTTTATTTTAATGTTGTTGTTTTTTTCGATAGTTTCGAAATTTTCGGTCAAAGCGCAGTTGAGCTTAATATCATCCTCTTTGCTAAGGCTTCTGTCTTTTCCAACGTAAACTACTAGCTAGATCTCCAGCATGTAGTTGTAGGTGGTAATTTTGGAGGTCTTTTGTAAGCCTGTGGTGTTTGGTATAAGTATGGTGTGATGTTTATAACATAAGAATATTGCCGAATGGAAGTTGAGATGTTGATACATTTTGAAAACAACAAAACGTCAGTTTTCTTAAAATATATACGGAATTCAGCAACTCTCTGTAAGTCAGTTCTTCCCAGTGCTTCTGAATTACTCACTAAATCTATCCACGGTATATGAACCTTTATTCTTCTTCTTCTCTCGTATGCGCGCGACCTTTGTTTGTTGGAGCTATAGCTCCGCGTCAATATTCTTAATATAATCTAGTGCCCTAGGTGTCACGCTGCTGATCTCTTCCAGTGATCCCTCGAATTTTTTAATGGGACAGCTCAGAACAATGTGTCCAACAGTCTCGATCTGGCCACATTCACAAAGGGGATGATCCCTTTTACCCCACTTGTGTAAAAGGTGTCCACATCTACCGTGACCAGTCCGAATCCTATTAAGGGTTGTCCATTGTCTGCGGGGCAAGTCAAACCCGGGTTGTCTGACTGTAGGGTCCAGGACAAGCTGTCCAACGTCGGGATTTTGGTCGTTCCACTTTTCCCGCCAAACCTGTTCAACATTATAGCCTTTATTAAATTCATATCTCGAATGCTAACAACCAGTTTCATACTGTTAACATTCAGATTTCCAATGTTGTTTTCCTAATATCTTAGTGAAAATATATTTTAAAGAGTACCTATTGAAATATTATGATAATGAGTAGGTTTCTAAGAAAGCACACACAATGATAATATCTTAATGTATGTATGTGGGAGGTTGGATTCAATTTAGGGGGTTTAATTTTGCACGTATTCAAGCGAACAAACGAGCTCCTCTGGGGGTGATGATTAGGGTATGTCTCAAGTAAATAGATTCAAATTACATTCATAAGTCGTTATCTTAAACAAGTCTCCGAGATCCTTGCAGAGTAATATCATAATACATATTACATACATCATTGTACTACACCTATTCACATCCTTAGTTTTCAGATATACCTACAATTTACCAGGTTTGTATGGATCTAAGAGGAACTTTTATAAAATGGAATTATTTTTTCCAAACGATTTCTTTATAATTGACGTGTAAGCAGGTCATTTTTCGTCTATTTTTTCATAGTTTTATTAATAAGTATATTTATTTTAAATTATATAATACGGAAAAAAAAGAAAAGTTATTAAGGTTAAAAGTTATAAGTAGGCTTTTTGGAAATCGATGAATGATCCACTTTGAAAACATTCACTGACCATCATTCAATCACATTTTCTGTCATTTAAAAAAAAAATAAAAAACTAAGCCTAACTAAAGTGTTGTGTCATGAAAGCGGAAATGGAAATGGTCGGCATCGGCATTCGAATCCACGACCTTCCGAACGCTGTGCGTACGAAAGACATCGACTGATACCGCTGCGCTACAAACCATTTCGATTCTTGATAAACCATAAGATTTGTCATTTAATACCGAAACATATTTTCCACTCATTCAGCGATTAAATTATCTTAAATTTAACAGTGAATGAATACAAAATATTAAAAGGTTTAGAATTGAATAGTTTCACTGGTTTCAAAGGATGAAGTGGTTGATAGACCAGCGGTTACGACGCCGGCTTTCGCACTATTTCGTGCGGAGGTCGTGGGTTCGAATCCCGGCCGTGTCGACCATTTTCCGCTTTCACGACACAAGCATTTGCTTACTGTGAAAGATGTCGAAAGTGTATTTTTGTTCACTTCGAGTGAGCACAGAAACATTAAAAAAAAAATTAAAAAAATGTTGTCTATAATACCTATTTATTAAAACGTTGCTGGCAGACACATAAAACGTTCAAAACTAAAATTTTATGTTACAATAAGCGCACTTTATTACCCCACACTAAACTGTAGGTACGATTTTTATTGAGACAATATAAAAAGTTTCTTATTAAAACTGTTTGTACACAGGACTAGCTTTACTACCGATCGTGTCTCCATTTTTTTATTGCATCGGTTTTTTCCTTTAAGTTATTTGGTGAAAGCACGCATTTGAATGTGTGTAGAAAAGACATTAGCATATTATTAAGCTTCCTAATAACTTCTAACGTTGCGAGTGACCAAGAAATAGAAAGACGCATCTACATGACGAAAATTGCAATGGCGCGCTTTTGTAAGATTATATGGCAGTTTCGGGATATAGCAATGCCTACCAAAATGAGGTTGATCAAATAACAACTGTTGTTCAGTGTCTCCCATTACGACTCTGAGGGTTCAGGAAAGATGGAGCGGAGGATTGATGCATTTGAGATGTGGCGCTGAAGACGTCAGCTCTGTGACCACCAGAGCAGGAATAATCATCACGCAGTGAACTCGGTGTTCTCTCTAGATTGAGAACTGCGCATCCTTTTCTTTTTTTTGGGTACATCACACATGAACGCCAGATTCCCTATGGGAGGTGGATTATGTTGGGGACGATTGCCCATGAAAATAGTCTGCCCTTATCAGCGGGCAACGAGGACCATACTACATGGGTCCATAATAATGGCTGAAGACCAGGAGAGAGGGAGGGAGATTATGAGGGTGCATGGCGGTCAAGATCCTCGGCATCCAGAGACCGACTGAAGAATATGAAGAATAAAAAAAACGCAATAAATATTAAAGAATATGCAACAACTAATGACTCTAACAATTATTCATTACTGATGTTCGATTTTTTAATGGAACAAACCACTACGGGCTTACGACCGTCTTCTACTGTTATTTCTAAGGCTGGCTTAGTGTTATCCATTGACAACATTGACTAGAACATCGTTGTAATCCTTTGTGTACTTGTTATAAGCATGTGCATCGCATTACGTGAATTCCCTGTTATAATCATATGTGCAATGTGCATCGCATTACGTGAATTCCTTGATGAGTAATCACGTAAGATAACACAGCAGACTCTAAATTTATTCTGGACTTATAATATCTACTAAGTAGTCCTCTTGTCTATTTTTTTTGTATAAAAAATAGGTACTTAATTTTTATGATCTCAGAATATTCAGTATGATAAATCAACTGAAATATTTTTAGATTTTACTCTTTTGTCCTTCACAATATGGCAATAATTATCAATGAAATTGATATTAAAAATCTTTTGATTAGGTATGGGTACCTAGTTCAATGTTCATTTGAAAAGCACCATCTATGTGTGTAATTTACAAGTTGAACAATCAGATCTACTTTTCAACGTATTACATTTCCTTTATACAAATAGTCCGTATATGCGCAGGCATTACATAGGTTTATGATTTTAAGCTTTACACGTAGGAAGTTACATATTATAGACTGTGAAACTTTTTTTGAGGGATTCGTCAGTTTATGTTCATTTATTTCAACCACTTTTCAGATTCGCACCTCTATTAAGTGTCAATTAACTTGTTAAGCTGGACCAGTAAACTGTAATTTTATAAAATAGCTGTTTTTTAACGAATCCCATTAAAGTACCCACACTTTTGTATGGTATGATCACGACACGATTTGACTAAAATATACTAGAGGCTTTGACGAATCACGACATATTGTTTTTACTTGTGTTTGAAACTTTGACTCCTTTTGGCAAAAACGTAGGTAGGTCATACTTGTCATAGTGGTCGGCCAGTGCTCGAAATTCGATCACAACTAATTAAGATTATTAGAATGAACATTATTAAGGTTCCATTGTCAAAGACTGAGCGATCGCTATTTCAAAATTTTCTTTTCAAAACAATGACATGGCTAGGTACGTCAAATTTGAAATGTTGATATGTACAAAGTTTTTCTACGGTTAGGTATTATTTATATGTTTTTTTTATAATTAATTAGGCATTCCACCCATAGAGCCTAGGTATTATTTAATACAAGAAATATTAATCTTTTCTCAATTCGACCACAGATAAACAAAAGATCTGTGTCAAATTATGTCAAATACATCGAAGTGTGTGTGAGTATGAAAAACATTACATTAGTGTGGGTAGTGTTTTTTATTGATCTATTTTTATGCATAATTTTAAAAAAATATTAGTATTCGCCACCCCTTCTCTATATAAACTATAAGTGTGCGAAAGTTCATACTCCTCCGTTTGCGCAATTTGCGTAAAAATAGTCACAAATTTTTTCCTTTACGTATTAATATATACATAGATATACAAAAGCAATAAGATGGTGGTAGGTACTAGGTTTCGAAAAAACAACTCCCGAATTGAAGTACCTACCTACTTTGCCTTCCACCTTAGCTACCTAATTATAATATTTAAAATTATTTTAATATCGCAATAAATATTTAAATTACACCTGCAAATTAAATTGAAATTTAAATTCAAACGATCGCATTAGTTTTATAAGCCTCAGCAGATAGGCACTAATTATAATATAAATTACGTTATTTGAGGTGATTTTAGGCGTTTATTTGATTTATGCCTTTAACCCATTGATAGATACCAACTAAAGCTATTTTATTATGATAATTTTCAAGTAGGTATTGTTCAATTAAACGCTGTATGAAGATTTTATACTTTCAATTAAGTGGTTGGAGTCTCAGCGCTCCAGTCGAAGGCTACGTACAGAGTAGTGGGTTCAAATCACGATGTCGACTTTTTCCGATTGCCATACACAAGCCTTTTGCTTAGCGTGAAAGATGTTGAAAGTGTATTTGTGTTCACTTTGATTGAGCCTAGATTCATTTTTAAAAATGAAAGGAAACTCATTTTTTATACCATTAATTAGAACTTCGGTTTACTTAGCCCTAGAACAGTATAAGTTTTCGGTGATCGAATATCGAAACGATCATCGAAAGAGTTTCGAAAAGTTTTCATACTAAAATGATCGATCGATTTAAAAACACTATTTGCATGCTTATAAGTGCTTATTTGTGTGCAAATAAGCTTTCGATAAAACTCGTACTAGCCCCACTGTCCCGATAAAAATACCGACTTCAGTAACTATATAGTTGTATAGGCACTAGTCAAGAGATCCTGTGTTTGATTCCTTGTCGTTTAATTTTTTGTGTTTTTTTACCTGAGCTAGAGTTAATGTAGGTATTCAAAATTTGATGACATTTAAAGGAAATAAGGAAATAAATCCTACTTTTTAAATGCATAATAATATGATATATAAAACCTGGCATAACAGTTTCAAAGCTAAAAACTGATTGGCTTCGCCAATTTTTGCCCCGTGTAGGTATTTCAAAATCGGCGCTGTTGCAAAATCGCAAAATCCAAAAGTTGGCCACTTAAAATACTTATGTGATTTCTTGTCAGGCAGCCGGGATCCTTCAGTGGATGACATATTATTAATATTATATATACCTACCTTCATTATTATCATCCTTTAAGATAAGATCGAGGGTTTCAGGTTTTGAGCTCGAGCGGAGACAATGGGTAGCACTTAATAGAGTAAGATCGGGGACTAGTAGATGCGCAGCAGATCGTCACAGATGGGGGCACATTGCCGATCCTCATTGTGACTGCGGCTGCCCATCCCAGACGTTACAGCATGTTGTCGGCGAGTGTCCACTTTATGCTTTCGATGGAACCTTGGAGGACATCAATTTGTTGACGACTGGAGCTAGAAAGTGGCTTCAGGATTTTAGCCACTTAATAAGTTTTTAAAGTGATTTTAAAACCATGACCGTTTATTTATGTTTTTTTTTATTGTATTTTAATGTTATTATTAAGTACTAATGATTTTTAGTTTTGACGATAATTATCTATTTAGAATCCACCATTGTAAATAGTTTTTATTTTATTAGAATTTAATTTGCGCCAATACCATACGCATATATATATCCTTTAAGATGAGATCAAAATGGACAACCCACATAATATGACGTTAACTAGTATGCCCTTTTTACATCATACTTTTTTTTAATAATCGTAAAGAAAAGGTCAGTACGAGTTTTAAGATCAAAAACAATTCACTGATATCGAATTTATTAATATATAAATGAAATAATTTTGTATTGCTTTATCAGTTCTCATTAAAATACCGATGATCTCAAATATAGAATAATAGAATTAAAAAATATATTATGTATTCCTGTAATTTTTCATCCAATTGTCCACATTAAGGACTGTAAAGAATAAGAATTCACAAGCTACTACCTAGCTTAGTTTTCTCAATATACGAGACGAGACGCTGTTCTTTTATTTATTTTTGTTTTCGACACAAAGGTACAAGTAAAATATTCTATGTTTGTAATAAAATAAGTACCTATTTACTTGAACGACAGGTAATAGATCCACTGTGTTTTAAGAGAGATTATTATCTCCTTGTTGAAACAACGTCATACATCTTCAATAAAGAATTCCAATACGCTGTGTTGTTCTGTAATGAGATACTGTAGGTACCTATTGTTTTATAATTTAAGATTCTACAAGAAACTGCCAGACGTACGACGCTTAATTATGTTTGTAAGAAAAAACCAGGGACGGTTATCAAACGAAGCATAACATTGACAACGTTTTTCCGTTATTTTTATACGTATGTATTTGAGAGAGAAAATCTCAACCCTCAAATTTTGAATTTTGTAATATATGAAAACATCTTCAGATGGAGCATATAACGACTGAAAAAGACTCAAACTTCATATAATTCAAGGTCTATCTTACCAATATTATTGATTAACATTAGCTTCGCCGACAATTGCTTAGAGGAGGAACTCCCTGTTGAGGAAAGAAAATTTGAATTTAGTCTCAAAAACATCAAATTTGTGCATCGAAGATCTCTTCGCTTAGAGTTAACTTCGCCTTCTATGTTGCCGAGTACCAGTTGTCTTTTCAAGATTTCTTGAACAAAAGGAGGAAGTTTGTATCTATATTATAAATTTCCACATGATCATACTTTCAACTATCTAATGATACAATTTGGTACATTAATGACTAAACAAGTTTGGCTTTGTGTGATCAGTAGTACGTTAAAAATATACCAATTAGAAGGTAACATATACTTTTCGTTTCCCGAAGAGAGTATGCAGACAGTACGGACATCCATTCTTTCCTATCCCAACAAACCTCTTTCGTTTCCTCCAAACGGACCACGTCATTCGAGGTCGGCCTCGTCTGCGTGCATCCATTCTTTCAGATTTATATATCCTTTTAGTCTTTCTGTCAAACATATTATTATTATCATCATGTCGAAAATTACGTATAGGTATGTTGACGCCCCATGCAAACAGGCAAACCACTGGACCAATCGCCTGAAGCCGATTGCTTTGTTGGACGTTCTCAAAAAATCTTATATGTAGGGGAAGAGGGGGCAGAACCGGGTATCTAAGAAAGAACGGCCGTCTAACAATTCTTAAAAAATTTATTCACAAAATATACATTTGATATGAAGAACAGTTATGTGTTTTTTGCACATACACATATTAAAATACAATCATTTATAAAATAATTGAATTATAAGTTAAAACAAAATACATATGAAAATACGGTTTTGCCCCATAGGTTGGGGCATAACCGGGTAGAGCTGGGGGGCAAAACCGGGTATACCCTTAAACTTATAGGGAATCAAATTATTAAGTTTTTTATTCGGAATCTGACAACAGCAATGCGTTTTCTATTTCCCCATCACTCATAGGACGAGATTTCTTTTTCTTGATTTCTTTGCTTTTGGGATTTATTGGCCTCTTCCTTACTTTTTCTTTTTTTATGTTTGCAAGGGTTATTGCCGATTCCAATTCATTTTTGTAAGGAGAACTTGTTAATACTGCCGTTTTCCCACGTTTGTGTGTGCTTTTTTTCGATGAACAGTTGGTATGGGCAAAATTTCATTTGGTGATATTCTAAATGATGAATCTAGAATCATAACGTCATTAGAAATTGAAAAATCGGTCGCTGTTGATGTTGATGGAGGAGTTTCGTTTATTGGAGGTGGGATATGTTGAGAAACTGCGTTGATTGATGAAGAAGAGGTTGGGAGACTTGCGGGAGTTAGAGGAAATATTGGATTTGAATTTTGAAGGACAGGTTCGCAGGACGGCATTAGTGTGTTTGTTGTTTCTGATGGAACAAAATCCGATTCTGAGAAAACTGTGGGGTTATAGGGGAAAATGTCGGTTTTTCTAAATGCGGATATTGCATTTTGCATTGTGGCTGATTGAATGTAGGCTTTTCCAAAAACTTCAGCCACTTGGTATTGTGTCACAACTCGTCCTGGATGATTTCGCAGCCAATTCCTCACCTCATTGGAGTAGTGCTTATTCAAAGACCCAAACACTGCCACATCCAATTGCTGAAGTCTGTGGGTGCAATGTGGAGGGAAGCAAAGTAAAACTACGCCGTGTTCTCTTGCTTTGTCGATTACGGGCAAGTTTTCCGTGTGCGTTGCGTGACCATCCAACAACAACAAGACAGGATTTTGTTTTGAAGGTTTGACGAAATCTATGAAGTGTTGAAGCCATTCTTCAAATATTTTTGATTTTTCCCATTTTTCCAACCAAAATTTCTTGAATAGCATTTCTCATTGCGGTGGCATCCCATGCTTGTCTATTGGTTTTCTTTACATATGTTCTGACCATTTTGTTTCTATAATTTAAAAGAATCAATATTTGTATCATTCTTAAAACTCTCACCTACAATGTAAACGAATATTGTAATAATGTGCATACCTATATTTTTATTATTATTGACATGAATTTATTAATATTCTACAACAATATATAGTAACTAAAAAGGTAGGGGCAAAACCGGGTATACCCGATTCTGCCCCTTGTTTGGGTACCCGATTATGCCCCGCCAGCACGTTTAAAAAATAAAGCGTGCATTTTTCTCGTGTGCTTTAAAACAGTTATCAAAACATAGTAATATTAAAGAAAAACAACTATTTTAAGATGACGAGTGATAAAAAATATGAAAATTTATACTTACACAAACTGAAGGTAAGCTCTATATTGGTGTCACAAATAAAAAGTTCGAGAAACGGCGAAAATATTTAAAAAATATTATTCCGCGATAACGAACACTACCACTCGCGTATGACTTTGGAGACTGACTGACGCTATCTTGAAGAGTATTCGAGTTGTACCACCTCGGTCGCTATTCGCGTAATATTCAAGATATTTGTAGTACCCGGTTCTGCCCCTATACCCGGTTCTGCCCCCTCTTCCCCTACTTAGTAATTTATTTATTAGTAATGAAATTTTGAGACTTCTGTTGAAAGTTGGCTGAAATCTAATAGTTAGATGTCTGCCTACGGCACTGATGCGAAGCAGGCTCCAGAGTCGAGCAGGTATGTAGATGCTCTGGTAGAAGACGAGAACGTTTTATCATTTTAATTAATACGGCTGTGTTTATACAACGTGTATGTGGAACTAATAAGGAAGGTTATTTTAGAAATGTTCCGCTCATCCTGAACAACAAACAACCTTCTCGCCATATTTCCAGAGTATCAAATTAACACACGCTTCTTTGTTTATTCTCATTCGATGCTCGCGAAATCAATAACTTCCATTTACCAATACCTACTTACGTCGATCTCTCAAAACCGAAGCGGGTGTGTTTAATATACTCAAAACATTTATTTTTAGGTAGGTATATATATTAAATTTATACAATAAAGAAACTGTATACTCGCAATACTCAAATACTTTTAGTAGGTACTTGTATAGTCTTGCCCAGTGAGATGAGGTCTTTTTCAACACCCTCCGGATGCTGAAAAGGTCATTTTCGAGGTCCCTCTACGTATATTTTTCTCATTCGTCATTTTGTATACCCTATGGTACAAATTATTGAGCATTTTTTTGTTGTTGTTGGAGTGTTTTAATTCGTTCTACAAGTCCCAACTATATAAATAAACCTTATGATCTAAATAGTCTGACGTATTCGTCATCTATACGCAGCGTGGGCCCATCACCTAACCATTGTGGAGCGGAGATGGACTTGGCTGGGGCATGTGTTAAGGATGCCGTAAGCCAAGGAGAGCGCTGTTCTTCCTCCCATCAGGGTCCCGAAGACAAGAAAGACCCTCTCACACTGTGTTCCGCTCCTTCGAATCAGAGCTGAGGGATTCGGACATGGTGTGAGAGGAGGTCATAGAGAGGAGGTCATAAACATTGTGCAAGATCGAGTGCAAAGGAGGGCTCTAGTTGCCTCCCTATGCTCCTGAGTGGGGTGTAAAAGGCTATTGGAGCTTTTTTTTTTTGATATCGACTATTGGAGCTTTGGAACTACATATATTCAATATTAATCGGTACTTTAAGGGGGACCCACTGAAGTTACGGACCTCAAATTTTACGTGCTTGTGTAGGAGCATAAGACCAACCAGTACCAAATTTTATGAAAATCGAAGAAATTTTTTTCTTTTCTAGCTCTTTTTCTAGAACAAGTGAAATTTTCTTTGGATACTTTAAGAGGGTTCCCCTGAAGGTAGAGATCTCAACATTTTACTGACTCATCTACATCGAGGGGCTAACCGTTCTACCAAATTTCAATCAAATCGGATAAGAATTACTATGAGTTATGGGTACGCACACATTTTTGGCGTACGCGTACGTGGAAATTAATTTTTTTTTTGAATTTTTGGAATCTACACCCTCGGAAACGTCGAGAAAATTAATTTCAGCGAAATCTATTTTTTTTTTGAAATCCGATCACAAGACTCATGTATATTCCATATACTATGAGTAAAAACTACAGAAAATTTGTATACTTATGTACTTACACCTAGGTAATCAAACTTATTGCCATTTATTTTTTGTTTTTTATTTTAAGGGTTGAATATAACTGTGAAAGTTGAACGGACTATGCATGTATGCGCATTCTAAAGTAAATAATTTTAAAACGAAAGGGGAAGTTTCTTGATCCAGTTACTGGATAATTTCAGTTACTGGATATTGGCTGTGTTTTAAAATGAGCTTGTTAATATTTACCTTGTAAGAAGTTCAGCTGGATTTGATGATGATTGCTTTTATTTATATAGAGTCTTAGAACTGAGTTTAGTTCTGTGACTACTATTCAAATAATATTTTATTACGAAACTTGCTCTTTGAATAAACCTAGAAACAACTAGGTACTTATTCTACTGTTGAAAATACAACGTTAATATTAAAATACTTCCACCAATGTACCTACTGAACTAATTTAAGATTCGGTCATAAAGAGACTCATCTATGCATTTATTTATTTAATCATTAACCTAAAGACCCTTTCAATGAGGTACAATGATGTACGAGAATTGATGATTGTAACACAGATAAAGTGTAGAGTAGTATCGTTAAACTGTTTTTTTTTTTTAAAAAAAACAAGGAGACTGCATTCATTTATTCTTAAGGAATGTTAGAATGTTTTTATTTTTACGAATGTGTAAGTTGACATATTACATATCTCTAATATAAATTAAAGTCGGGTTAGTGCGGCTCAACAGATTCTTCTGATGTTTGATTTATTGGATTCTTCTCCGCTTCGGATCACAGAATAACTAATAAAAAGAAAAATTGAAAAAAAAATGGATTAGAAATGATGTAAAATACAATATTTAAGTTAGTATGGAACTGTTACCTGCGCGCGCCTAGCCCGTTAATATGCTGCCCGCGCGTACATATTATTAACGGGCTAGAACCACAGGACAACGTCTGTCGGGAAAGCTATATAGTTTTGAATATTTTGTCTTTAACTTATTCGGGAAAAATAAATGTGCTTTGAAATAAAATAAAATTAAAACGCCGCTTTCAAATTACGCAGAGAGCTCGTATGATTTTCAATAAATTACCTAGGTAATAATTTCGCGGAATCTGCCATTGTGTGGACGATTTTGAGTGCTTTTCAAACTTCAAAGGAGAGACTTTACTGGAATATTGAAAGCACTCACAAAACATAATTAGGTGTGCTTTTCCAAAAAAAAAAAAAAAAACAACTTTGCGTACATATATCGTTTACGTTTACAAATTGAAAATGTTTAAAAGGTAATCCTCTTACGTGTTTAAATTCTAATGTTTATACTCAATCGTAGTAATAGTATTTCGAATAATTTTCTCTCATTAAATTTTGATGAATATGTAGGCATGTTATTATATTTTAAACTAGCAGTAAAGCTTATACCAACACAGTCATTAATTATTTGATTGTCCTTTTATAAATCCTTTATTGTCTCTTTGGGGGTCGAAATTCTAGTTAATCATGTTGGAGAATGCAAAAAAATTGACCTTTTTTCCCGTAGCAATGATTGTTTGTCGAAACATCTGTTAAAGTATCTATCACGACATATCAGCGGAGACTATAAGTACCTAAATAAAACGCATGTCGACTTATAGAAAAATATTTTAACTTAGGTAGGTACTCCAAAAGTATGGAACATTTTCACGAACGCAATTATTTACGGACAAACTTATTGAGTCGTTGAAACAGATCTTTCAAGGTTTTTTGGAATTTAAAAACGTATTTTTTTTTCAATGAATCTAAATGTTTTTTTTAGCATTGCCCTGTCAATCCGTTTATGATTGTATCGATTACTACCTAATACTATTATGGCGAGAATGTCCTTTATCTTAGATTACCTATGGAAAATGAATTCGTGTAGAAACAGAAACTACTTTTGAAAATATCTTCTCTTCGACACCAGTTTCCGTAGCTCTATAGGGGATACTTTGCGATTACGATTGCAAATGGAAGTTTCTTGCGAACCATTGCCGTCACATAGGTACCTATATAAAACTCTATAAAAAACGTATTCGCAATGTTACACTTGGCTACAGGGAATAAGAACCTATCTATATATTAATACGTGAAGAAAAACTTTGTGACTATTTTTACGAAAATTACGCGGACGGAGGAGTATGAAATTTCGCAAACTTATAGTTTATATAGAGAAGGTGTAGCGAATGGTAATATTTTTTTAAAATTATGCTTAAAAAAAGATTGAATCAATAAAAAAAAAACACTACTTACTGTAATGTTATGTATTTGATACTCAAACCCACTTCCACAGACTGCTTATAAAGATCACTTCTTATGATAAGCGCCTCATAATGGGCGCAGAAAGCTTTTAAAAGGCGGTATATTCAAATGGAAGGTGGAGCGACAGATGGCGGGATATAAATTGAGAAAAGATTTATATTGTTTGTCTTTAATAATAATGGAAAAAAACCTTGTACTAACATATCAATATTTCAAATTTGACGTATCCATGTCATTGTTTTTTAACGAAAATTTAGAAACAGCGCTCCCTCAGTCTTTGACAATGGAACCTTAACAATATTCAAACTTATAAGTTATGGTCGAATTTCGAGTACTGGACGACCACTAGTTCATATTATGATATGAGCTGTTGAATCAGAAAAGCTCTCTCATTGACATTAAGATTGATTTTGAGATTATCTATCAATAATAATTTGAACCGATTATAATGGAGTGTAGCCCAATAATACGGCATGTTAGGAAGTAAGAGAGTGCTAAACGGGAATATAATAATATCACTTGACATAGGTAGCTTCTGCTAAACTACGTACCTACATAAGTAGACTTGGGAGTTTAGGATATCTTCCCCTGTATCGAGTGCCTCCCAAACTCTATAGATCCTCCAACGTATAGCGCTAATGATAATATTTCATTAATTCCCATATAAAATGATTAACGACATTAATCCAAGACCTTTATTAGTATGAAAATCGTTCATACGTACCAACTAAAATCGTTCATACGTACCAACTAAAATCGTTCATACGTACCAACTAAAATCGTTCATACGTACCAACTAAAATGATGAAGCTATTAAGTTGAAATAATTATTGTACAGATTCCTACGTCGTTTCGTTGAGGTTGTAATAAAATGTACAGTAACTCAGTATTTTTAGCGTTTCAATTTTATACCCACGTATTATGAAAAAAAATGCGATTTCCCGTTATTTTTTTTTTTTATATGGGTAGTTGTTAAATCAGACACCTTATTGTTTGCTTACAGCCAGTATTGCCACTTTTATAAACACTTTGAACCAAACACGAACTTAAGAAAAGGAATGTTCGCTAAAAAAAATGTCTTTCCGTATTTTTGGTAACTGCACTCGGATGCTTTAGTTTTGCAATAAAAATCTAACAGATTGACTCATTAGCTATTAATTTGAAGTCATAAACGCAAAAGAGAAATTTTAATGAATTCGTCGAATTTAAGTAGGTAGATAGTAGTCGTTTTTAGTCACATTCGATGCTACCCTGCTAGGATTACGTTACTAAAGTAAGAGTGACTGTCTATAATATAAAAGAAAGTCGGGTTAGTGCGAACACTTGTCATAACTCGAAATCGGCTGAATAGATTCCTCCGATGTTTAATTTAATGATTCTTCTCCGCTCCGAATAACAAAATAACTATTAAAAAGTTGAAAAATACAAAAGAAATAATTTATAGAATATGATATTAAAGTTTGTGTGGAACGGATTTCCTACGACGCCAATGCCATCTATGAAAAATCTATAACAACACAATTATTTTTTACCTGATAAACATTGACATAAAAATATTGGTACGCAGATTTTTTGATAGAATTTCCTTCAAGCTTACAGAAATATTTTTTGACATTCAAACATATTTTAAACTTAGGTATTTTTGTATAAGTAAATAACAAATTCGAAATCGATATTCATAGTAAGGACTGCCTTCAGGACAACGTCTGTCGGGAAAGCTATTTTTCATATAACAAACAAGTTTAGTAACTTATTGAAATATGTGTTGATACGTTAATATTGATACTATATTATTATGTGGGTACTGCAAGGAAGGTGGAAAGTGGATAGGTAGCATCTCATAATATCCGGAGGGTTATTGAACAATGAATAGCCTTGTTCGATCAAACTGAACAATTAAACCAAGTTTATGAGGTCACGGCTCTTCTTGTTAAAGGGGTAGTTAGTATGTAGCTCATTTCACCCTCCAAATTACGCATACATTCATGCACACATGCTTACCTATTATTTACGATATTATTAATTTTAATAATTCAATTTTTTTGTTTAATAACAGGTATGTAAGTAACTCAACTTTATCGCTGCTTTAATTAAGTAGTAATATACCTTCCAAGATCAATGGGATGTTTTTTTTCCATTTTGTGCCACTAGAGGCGCCCTAGCTTATCCGGTCTATTGTCAAATTCAGTGTTGCCAAAGGGGGCGATTTACTGCTATTTGGGCTATTTGGAACGAGAATATGCGACGAAAAAATCTAAAAGGCGACAGGTAGCCACTTGGGTTATTCCCTTAGCGAATTTTCACCTTCCGGATACTAAATGACCTTTTTTAGTGAACTCACACCTCTCTTCGGATAGTAAAATTTTCGGAATGACCGCATACCAAATTTTCTGTTGGGCTACTTTGCGTTTGAAAAACGGCTTGGCAACACTGGTCAAATTAACGTTTATAACCTCAACCATATGTTTAGAATAATCACTGTAAGTACATTTCTTTTTACATACAAATAAAATAATTGTTTATCTTATTTTATTTTTTATATAGGTACCTACCTAAATACAAATGAAAAAATACCGTAACTGAAAACAATAAAACAAGAAGATACAGAACCGAGACTTATTTTCAAAGAACTATTGCAAATCCACCCTTGAAGACAAATACATAATTTTGTTTGTGTGTAGTGTAAAAGGACACACTATGGTTTACCTCCTAGAAAAAGCCACTTTTGCAATCATCAATAATTAAAACGTTAAATTGTTTACTTAAATATTACTTAGATAGAGATATATTAGCATAATATTCATCAGTCAATGCTAGATGGTATGTTTGACAGCTGTCATAATTTGACAATAGACCTGATTAGAAGTTCTGCCACCTAGTGTGTATTGTCGGAAGCTCCCCAGAAAACCTCCCATTTGGTAAGTACCCAGTAGGTTCCTAATAGTTTACTACAGTGTAGGTAGGAATCTGAAATATTTATTTAACAACCTATTAAAAAATGTAACTCCATTACATAAGCTTTCAGTTTTTGAAACAAAAAATCAATTTTCTTCAAAATAAACATTTTTTTTCAGTGACTGATTTTCCACATCGGGTTTTTCGTACCTATAAGTTTTTTTTTTTAATTCTTAGCATACCATCTAATCCCTGTGTTTCTCACAGACTTATGTAGTAGGTACTCGTATCAATGCGTGTAAATATATTTAAAACGTATTTGTAAGTCGGCATAAAATCTCTGGTAAAACAAATTTGCTTTCTCCTTTTATTGTTCCTACCTGTGAAACCAGCTCCACATCCACTCAGTGTTTCCTTGCTTCTAATAATAAGCGTATAACCATTAACAATACGAACAGAGTCCATATATTTTGCTTCTAGACAGTTCCGTCTCGTGTTTTGCATTGAAAAGCGGTGAAAACTACCACACAACTTGCGCCTAAATATCTGCTTTTTTCGATTGCGGAATAATATTTATATTGACTTTGTGTATGGATAACTGTAATATCTGCGATTACTTTTTTATTGTACTTTCCATTCATAACATAACTAGCAGCAAAAACTGTCGAACGACAGGCGTAAAAAATAAATAGGGTCATTAATTTTTGATTATCCTATAATTCATATTAGGTACCTATTCTTTTATGCCTCAATTTATATTATTTATGCTTGATGACTTACAAACATACATCTGCGGTGCTACAACCCTGAGTGGGTCTCGGCCCCCCTCAGCAAACTTCTCCAAGCCAACCTGTCCGCCGCCAGTGCGCGCCAGTCACCAACCCCCAAAATCCCCAGATCCCTCTCAGCGCCATCCAGCCATCGTAGCTTCGGTCTTCCTATGTTCCCCCTTCCCTCTGGTCTCGTGCGGAAGATCCTGTTTAGCACCGAGTCTTGATCTGCTCGCGATACATGTCCCAGCCAACGGAGCCGGCCTATCTTTACGAATGTGGACACTTTAATGTCATTGTAAATTTCATAAATCTGACTGAAGGATGACTTACAAACGCAAGTATAATATTAGAACAGCGCAGAACAACGTAATAATAGATAATTATTTTAACTCAATATTATTATATACCTACGGTAGTTGTGCGGACTTTTTCTACAAGTGTGGTCTACTGAAGTCCGCAGAAAGCGACTGTGGGGCGGAGAGACAGACAGTGAAGCACATTGTGTCCGAGTGCAGGTTGAGAGCGTATGGAGGGGACTACACTGATTTCTTGAAATAATGAAAATAAATTTCTTTAAATAATAATTTAAATAATGAATTGGCAACCGAATATATTTTAAACTTAGACTTAAACATAAGACAATCGAGCTTGCTCGTGCTAGTTTTATCAAAATAATATGCTACCTTAAATTGTAATTTTTAACTCTAAGATGTGATGACCATACGATAAATAAATACATATAGAGGAACGATTCGGCGGAACATGAAAGGCGCAATTCAAGTCATAGAGACCTCGTCAAAATTAGATCCCGTGTTATGGCGTAGGTATACCTTGATATTAACCACTACCCCGGATAATTTGTTTGGCGAATTTGTTTTCGTTGCAATAATCATTTTTCTTCTAGATCGGACATAAATATTCAGAGAACACGATGCAGAACCTAATCAAAATAAAATGCACCACAAAAAGCACGGAGAGAAATAAACCAAATAAGTAACAGCTTGTTTCTGCATTTTTGTATGCAGCTTTTCATTGTTATGGGATTTAGTATACATAGGTATATTGTATTTATATAAGATATTTTTTAGAGTTAAGCATTTTACATTATATCTGCCCGTTCCCACTTGTCGTGTGTGTATATGAAGCTGTTTTCATCCATTTGGCAACAATTTTTATCGTCTGAACAGAAACATTAAATTAAAAGTGGGATCCGTCACAATTAGAAAAAGCTTTTAAGCTAACTTCAACTCAGAAGAAAATCTTTCCAAATAGGTACTTTGAATGCCTAGTAGATACCTAATGACTGGTATTCTCAAATTCACGTTCCAACTCAACGCAAGAAGCTCTTGCTTAGAACTTAATCGTTTGCCAGTGGTTACGTAACTAATGTATTGGATAAAACATTTTCAGAATACAGAAATGTCAAAAGTCTAAATAAAAATTGGATACGACGCAACTCAATCAACTGTTTTTCATTTCAGGGTAGCCGTCATTATCCCTTTAAGTGATAACATGTATTATAGTTATGTAGTTTTTGTCTATACGAATCTTTTTGAAAAATATCTCACTATTGGTGAAACATCCACAATCAATCAGTTATAAATATCATCTTTATACGGGGTTCTCTCAATCCTACTATGTGTAAAGCTTATCCAGAGGCTTCTAGATAGCCATAATTGCTGTAATATCAGAGTTTTGCTTATCAATATTGCAGAATGCGATGGTTTTAGAAGGCTGAAAATCATTTGGAAATCCTAAGCTTGCTGCTATTAATAGGTTTTTAAATAGAAACCGGTCTTCGTAAATAATATGTGTGTTAAAATATCACATGTTAGAAGCAATAATAATATTATATTCTAAGGTAGAAAATATAAATAATCTCTCCTTCTTTCGAGTTGGTGTCTTGTAAAGTTCCATCGTTTAATACATGCGGAGGGATGAAGGGAGCGCCTCTCCCTATTCACCATTATTCTTGTGATTTCAGACGATAATAATATTGTATGATACGTGATACGTCAGGCGGCAGAATCTCTGATAAATCGATGTCTTTTGATGCGTAAAATTATTAACAAGATTTGTCGCAATGGAAGGTAATACAATATTGCGTGTGTTATTATTATTATTTAGAGCAGCGGTGGTTATAATATTATTATCTTCCATTTGGTATAAGAGAAAATAAGTGCCTGCTTTAAACATTGAACAACATTACATATTATTAAGACGGAATTTGATAATGAAATAAAATTATTTCATATCAGTGCTCGAAGAAATCAGGAAGGCTCCTACCACAACATATTTAGGGGTGGACCTGGACGAAAACGTAAATTGGCACCAACATATTATGTATATTAAAATTAGCAAAAAGACTCAGAAAGCTGGCGTAGTCTTTGTACAGCTACGAGACGTCCTAGAAATAAATCAGCTGAGAACCGTCTTCTGTTCGCTGATCCAATCCTTGTTGAACTATGGAATACTGGCGTGGGGAGGGGCAGCCAAGTCTGTTCTTGTCCCACTACTTGGTGCGCAGAAACTCATTCTGAAGATTTTTTTCAGGCTCAGCTTCTTGTTTTTTGATCAGTTGATCTTTTTAGATCCTCTGGAATGTTGAGCGTTAGGCAGATATATATGGTCAAACTTTTTTTGCTTGCGTTATGTGCGTTTGGCACGCCAACAGATGTTGGAAACCATGTAAGAAGCACCAGACACGCGGGTGATGTGCCTGTGCCTCGACCATTTTACACTTATTTATAATTATTTTATTTTAATAATTTATTTTTTTGTTTGTTTCTTTATCTTTCTTTTCTTCTTGGTTTCTATCTTCCTTCTTTGTAGGTATTAACATCTTTGTATGACGGCTTTTGAGTGAAAATGTCTCGACACGGGCGAAAGCCTAGTGAGACATTCAAAACATTTTATGTTGTGCATGAACTCATGTGGCTTTTAATCTTTCAATTACACATAAACATCATGTATCGTGTTTTAAGGCCTATCGCGCACTAGGCAGCCTGGCTGCGGCAACCAGTAAAACATATGACGTTGTATGGGAGCCCGCGCACTAGGCAGCCACGATTTCCTACGGATATTCTGGCTGCTGCAGCCATGGCTGCGCAGCCAGGCTGCCTAGTGCGCGATGGGCCTAAACTCTCTTTCTCTCTTCAAAATCTGTTTGGTTCTCTTTAAGATTTGAAACTGTACAATTTTGCAGGGGCTATCTATTATTGAGCTATATTTTTGTTTGTTATCGTTCTTTTGCTTGGCTTTTTATTTTGGTATTTTGTACTATTTGCCAAGAATAAAGATTATTATTATTATTGTGTAAGATTTCTAAATGAGAACGATGTCCTTATGCAGTTGAAATAAGTTGCGGACATATTGCCGAAAGTGACAATTAGAGTTTGGAAGTGTGGATGATGATTGTGCATGAGATTCGCAATAAATATAGGTACAGAAAGAACTTGAAGCCAAAAATTGTATGTATTATATTTCCGTAAAACATGCATGCTTATGACCAGATTTCTTGAAGTTTTACTAGAAAATGAAACAATCCAGACTTTGAAGATACGAAGTCATATCCTGATGTTTTGTTGAAGCGGCTTCTAATTTTTTTGTAATAATCATCCTCAGTGAATAGTGAAAACAGTGAAATAATAATTGCATTTTCCTTCAGTATTTGATATGAATGTAATATTCCGTTAAATCCACCGAAATGTTTACTTTGTGCAACATTGAGTCAGATGAATTGAATGAAGTACGGCCGGAAGAAATCATAAGTAGGGTCACCAAAGAGGAAGGACGTGGCTACATTTTAGACGCAGACAGTCTTATATTATTTATTTAATAGAGACACCAACAGAACACTGAACAACACAATGAAACAAACACATAAAATCTCCAGTGCTCCAATGACAGGTATCTCCCGCATAGCTATTGTGCATAGTAAGGTGGGTAAAATCAACGGCTGAGCATTCAAATTAAACCCATAAAAAACCTTTCACTGATATTATGCTGATGATGGAAACAAGGAATTTCTCAAACAAGAGAATAGGTTCCTAAATATTATGAAATGAAAAATCAAGATATGGGTTAGGGGCAACAATCGTTGCCAACCCTCAAAAGGGTTTAATCAGGCACCTGAGCCTGGTAATCAAAACGGGTGTTATTACACCAAAAGTACAAAAGTTAGAACAAAAGGTCTTTTAAGAAGAAGCAACATTCAAAGTTCAGCGATTGAGAGCATGTTCTAGGGCGCCTGATGTTAGTGTGCGTTTACAACAAACGAACATAGAGCCGAATCTAGAAACAGAGCATACTTTCATGTTTGGTTGATATTTGACACAATGGATATAATAACTAGCAAGAACTACTTAATATATGGGCGATAACAGTGTCCATATCAACGATCAAGAAAATATACCCTACTTCCAGCTCTGGCTTCGTTTTGTTGAAATGAACCCTTATAAAAGAAAGCATGAAGCAAGAGAATGAATGTTGAACCAAGCTAACACATTAGTAATTCTTACTTAAGAAGAGAACATGCTTAGCAAGATATCAAAGATGTTACCCATTTATTTTAAAATGTTATTTTCAGAAGATATTTTTTATTGGACTCTACATTCGAAATCTCTGAGCTTTGAAGTAACTACTTTTATCAAATAAGTGTTCATTATCACTCTAATACTGAGGATTAGTCCAAAATATATCTGTTTATTGAGTTTGAAATAAACAAGTATAGGTAAACGAAAAAAAAAATACGGGGAAATATTTTAGTTTGCCAATGCGGTTTTACGGCCGCTGTATCGGATGCCTACATATGGGCTTTTTATCAAATTGAAAAGTATTGATTTTTGATGTGTATTTTGTAGAGTTCCCTTCTCATGCCTTTGTTTCCAAAAATGCCGCGTTTTACGATACACGCATTGAATGAAAGACCCAAAATGATTTCAACGCTAAATTCGCTTTTGCACTACATTCGTTCAATTGAATATAATATCCACCAATACTTTAAAAGTTGTACCACTGTTTTTTTTTTGTGAAAACAGAAGGATGGACTGAAAAAATCTGTTATTGCATTTGACCAAAAGTTCAAAAAAAAAATTAATTGTTAGTTGTTACTAAATCACAATAACCTTTGTAAGTACCTATTTGTTTATTTATTTTTAACTAATCTAATTTAAGTCACTTTGGGATCATCGTTTCTATGACAACAACTATAAAATCGCAGGCCAACTCTCATAATAAGATAAGGTACCTAGCAACATGTATGATTCCGTTTCCACAACCTGTAGGCCTTTAGAAACATATTTCCTAAGCGCACCTTAATAAAAACCATAAACAAAGTAATATGTCTTTTTCTAATTTTTTGTAATTTTTGCCGTTAATTAAACAAAAATATTTACAATCAATCTCAAAATTCAAAATTGTTATATTCCCGTAACATTTCCCATTCGAAACGCCCCTATAATAATTTATAGTTGCACACAGTAGGTACAGCCTCCACAGTTTTCATACAATCAGAACGAACAATAAATTCACCAGATAGAAAACTGTTTTTAAATTATAAATAAATAAATATTACCCAATTGGTAAATACCTTAGGCAATTTCTTCCAACCAACCAATAAATTATCACGTTTCTCATACAAAATAATATTGATTGACAACAAGTTTCTAATTTTTAGAAAATTTCTTATTATTAACGTAGGTAGTTTAATGTTTCATAATAATATTTATTTTGAGTTGAGGAGTTTTTTTCGCAGACATACATACTACATACAATTTCTATAGAAATAATATTGAATATCGAAAATATAATAAAATATACTTAGGTAATAATATTGACAGAAATAATAATATACACAGATAAATAGGTATGTGTTTAAGCAGAGAGAAAAAAGATATCAGATATTGAACAACATGTTTACAAACATAATAATCTTCAAAGTAATATGGATTTGTTGCTTGGTAACGTTCTACTTCAAAAATAATTTTTAATACCTTCCTACCTTTCTTTATAAATAACTAGCTTTCCCGACAGACGTTGTCCTCTAGTCCTTCCATACTATGAATACTGATTTCGAATTTGAAATTTACAAACAAATAGGTACCTACTATGAATAATTAAATAAACACAGTTGCACTTTCACAAAATTTATGTAGAAAACGCATTTCTACAAAACCGACCAGTTTCATACGTAAAACAACACACATATTTTTTTCTTCAGTAAGAATATTGGCTAGGTATGGACAAGTTGTGGAAAAAAGTAGGTACCTACCTAGATAATTACACTTTTCAAGCTATACAAGAGGTTTTAAACAGGTTGTTGATAGAAGACTGCAGAACCTCTTGAGAACCTTTTAGAGTCAAATACACTAATACAGTTTACATCCTCAGGGTTATTTCAATTCCACAATAGTCACAATACTCGGAGCACGATTTGACAGGGCCCTGTCTATAGAATCCCAGATCTCGAAGACAGTAAGATCCGCATTTTATTACATCCGCGAAATACGATCAGTATCGAAAAATCTTACATCCGACAGCGTTAAATCACTAATATCCGCCTTTGTAGTTTTGAGACTTGATTACTGCAACATACTCCACGTCAGCGTCGGCTTGCTTTAAATACAGCTGAACCGCGTCAGATGGCTCTTAACTGCGATGTATGGCTTATTTTCCGCGAGGATAAGGGCTGTAACACAAGGGAGACACTATACTGGCTAAAAGTACGCGAGAGAATCCAATATAAATTGTGCCTCATGGTATACCCCATGGTATACACTGAAGACACAACTGCTAAATTCCTGTTTTGTATACCTAACGTCCGTATTACGGGCAATGGGCATTGATTGATTGATTGATACCCCATACACTCTCTGAAATCTGTATCACCAAGGAACCAGCAACAAGACCTCCACGTTGACCAGCACATCAGCATATTCAGGAGCAAACTGAAGACACCGCTCTTGCCACAGAGTTTCCCGCGCGCCCTTGAGATGGAAATCCATAAAATGACTCTAAACAAATTATCCAACATCATCATCATCCAATTCTTGGAACTTGTTATTGTATTACGCATTCACTTTCTCAATAACAGAAAATATTCTATTAATGGTTCGAGATCATATTTTTTTCTTTATCGAATTCAAATTCGAACAGATACGAAATGATCTTGAGTTTGTCGGCAATTTAAAATAAGCCGTAGACGGTCGTATAACTTTAGTGACATTATTGTTATTACATATTATTGTTCATTCACGCTCTAGAGATCAAGAACAATTCTTCAGCAGAACAATCAATCAACAAGCATCCCCGGAACAAGACAAACTACACGTCTGAATGTAATTCTAAGGAATTTCAATATCGTCACTACACCTATACACGTACAACTTTCACTATCATTTTAATGCTTTTTACCCTCATTGCATGATCCATACGAAAACCTGTGAGGGACATTCTGTTTAAATAGTTACATCAACAATATTGTATTCGACCGTTCTCTAATCACGAAATTCGGTATTTCGCACTGAAAATAAACAAAATACACGTGATGTTTACACGACACCCCATTTCCAGTCCAAGTACTTTTCCGATTGTTTTCCGAAATCTCTCCGCCCTTGGAGTTCACAATGACATGCTTATGAATGACAACTAAAGTATTTGGCTAAGCATACAGCATTTTGGGGGTAGCCATCGGTGGAAGGTTGGCAGACGTGATAGTTTTAATAATCAAAATAGGACCGATTTTCCTGTTCATATAGTACCCAGCATTTTTTAACCCTTTGCACTCTACAGAAACATTATTATTCATAATTCTTTACAAAGGTAGGTACCTACATGTTTTAATTTATCATTTAATAGTCAAATGGTCTAATGGGCGAACTGTGCGATCTGGAGTACGCGGACGACCTAGCGTTGTTCAGTACGACAGTGGAGGAATTACAGCGCAGTGTTTCAAGACTCTGCGACGAAACAGCACGCCTTGGCCTTCGAGTCAATGCCAGTAAGACGGAGCTCATGGCGAGTAATGCCTGCTCCGATAAACAGCTACCGATAACCATCGACGGTCACCAGGTCTCCCGGGTGGATAAATTTAAATACCTGGGAGCAACCATTACCACCTCTGGTGACCTCGGGGCTGAGCTCCCGATACGTATCGGTATGGCAAGTGGCGCCTTTAACAACATGACCAAGATTTGGAAAGCGTCGGCGTTTAGTGTCGAGACGAAATGTAAACTGTTTGATGCGTGTGTGTTGCCCATTCTCCTCTATGGGTGTGAGTCCTGGCACCTGACCAAAGCCCAGGCACAAAAAGTCTCAGCTTTTGAAATGAAGTGCTTAAGGAGAATTCTGGGTGTAAGATGGTACCACCGCATCACGAACGACGCTATACGCCGGCGCACCCAGCGTGGGCCCATCACCTCTACCATTGTGGGGAGGAGATTGACTTGGCTGGGACATGTGTTAAGGATGCCGAATGACAGTTGGCCGAGGAGAGCGCTGTTCTTCCTCCCATCAGGGCCCCGAAGACGAGGAAGACCCTCTCACACTGTGTTCCGCTCCTTCGAAGCAGAGCTGAGGGACATGGACATGGTGTGGGAGGAGGTCATAAACTTTGCGCAAGATCGAGCGCAGTGGAGAGCTCTTGTTGCCTCCCTGTGCCCCTGAGTGGGGTGTAAAAGGGAGAATTGATTGATTGATTGATTGATTGAGTCAAATGAGAAAGCGAGAGAACGAACCGCATAACCATGTTCAAAGAATGGGTGATAAGTAGGTACCAGACATCGCATTACACATACACCCAGCCACATGGAACTCGACCTCGCGGTTAACCCCGAAAATATGGAAAGACATTTGGGGATCAACGTAACAGTATTTTTGAAGAACAGGCCAGAATGGCCTTTCAAGGGAAAATAAGAAAAATACATATGTAGGTGTATGATTTTATCTGGTATGTTACACAGTTAAGTAAAAAACATGTTGTTTTCAAGGCACCATTTTTTGACGAAGATCTTTGGTACCTACATGTAGATATATCTCCTTCTTTATAGATACCTTTAAAGATTATTGTTTTATTTGTGTGAATTTTTAATGCTTCTAGAAACTTCATTCGAAGTCTTTTTTTGTTGTAGATGTTAAGGTTGTGTGTACCTATAGTAATGTTTTTAAAACAGAACTGTTTTATTCGATTATGACGAGCTGTATAGTGTAGGTATATTGTGATAATTATTATATAATATCGTGTTGTTTCTCTCCAAATAATACGCATTTAATTTTCTTGTGCTTTTGGAAGCGGATAAATGTCTCAGAAAAAGAACACTTCGCAAACCATTAGATGTATCAAAGATGATTTCTGTTTACAGATGGACGCTCTACGGAAAATATTAAGATATCAGTCGTGAATCTGTTCTCTTCAGTGGGTTATCAGGTTAAGTTAGGTGATAAACACAGCCTCACGGACACCCACACAGTGACAGGGGGGTGAGCGTATGTCAGGAGTAAGCGTCGTAGGCTTCGACAACGTGGTAAACAGTCAGGGAGAAGGAAGGCGTCACCATGGCGACGGAAACAGGCGCAAGCGCGACCGCCTTCGGGAGGCGGAACCACCTACAGCCTGTTGAACTAAAGACAGTCACACGCAGGCCGCCGGTGTACGATCACTGAGCGATATCTCAAACAACGATCATAATACTATATCAACAACAAACACTTCATATTATTATTATCTAACTATACTTGCTACTACCGGCGTCCCCGATCAACCAAAACCAACCAACACTCACTCGATAGTATTATCTTCTAGCAGAATCTTCCTCGATCCTTATTGTCGAAGTTGACTGATCTCACCACTCAGGGGGGCAAATAAGTCATTCTGTTCACTACTTATCGACTTGTGATTTTTTTTTTCAATTCGAAAAAATCGATTCATCCAAAACTTATGAAAAAATAATAAAAAAAAATTTCCCAATTCGTTTAAATACAATTAGGTATATAATTAATATTAGAATACTCGAGCCAATTATTAATAGATTTTCTCTTATTATCTTAAATATTATTAAGATAATTTAATAACAAAATATAATTAATTAGTATATAACTGAGACACCTTGTCATTATTCTTATCTGAAAAACAGTCGAATTATTGCGTAGTATTAAAATAAAAATCTTATATAATATTATTATACCTATTTTAATTTTGACCAAATTAATTAATTACCTATATCTGTGGATATTGAGAGGCTTTAACTAACTTTAAAAAAAAACAATTATTTATATAATCCAAGTGCTTGGAAATATTGGACTATTAAATAATATTATTCTAATATCTTCGGGATTTTAAACAAAAAACTTTTACGCTTATGACCTCAATTCATTCAAAAGAATTTTTGACAATAAGAAATATTAATTGAAAGATTGAATATTAGTCAAATTATTAAAGAAATTATCTATTTATTAGAATAATATAAGATTTACTTCTACCACTCAATCCATCCACCTGCTAAAATCGCTCATATTTGCATTGTTCGGGAAACGCGAGTGCAGCTGTTGTATATTTTGAACGTGGTTGAAACAGGTACCTATCTATTTTATTTTCATATTTAGTGATGAAAATGTAATTGACATTGACGTAACAAACCTATGAATATAATTAAAATATCTTACGTTACATGGCTAAATATTATACGATTGTAAGTCAAATGCATTTTCACTCATTGAAAGCATGTTTAGATAAGCGGCCATGTTGGATTTTTCAGGCAAACGTCAAAACAACGCCATTATTATTTTCACACAATTTTCTTAAAAAGTGTTGAAAGATTTTTTTATTTTAGTTTCAAAAATGTTTAATTACCAAATTATAAGTTTTTTTTTGAATTTCAATCTGTATTTGTTTTCCCAAAATATATTTTTACTACGAAACGGTTTTCCACCATACGGCATGCCCACGTTGATGAAAGCTTTGTAATTTCCTTCGGTAGATGTCTCAGGAGAACGTGAATTGCGTAAAGAATATTGTCACGTGTTTTTTACGGACGTATCCAGCTTTTCAAGTTATTTTGTACTTTCCCTGACACCTTGGTACCTACTGGTTAAGGTTTGCATGCTTACTATTTAATTTTTCAAAATGTTGTCACAATCATATCTTTTATGAAGTTTTTAACCCATTAATTGTGAAATCACCTACCAATTTTTTGGATATGCTTAAATATACCTATAGTTACCAAGACCTTATATTTTTTGTTGTTATTTGTGGCATAAATTTATCCAATTATTGATGTAATGTGGTGAGCAATGTATCATTTCCCAACCTTATTTAAAATGTACATACGCTGACATTCGAAGAAATAATATTCGCCCAATATCTTTTTTTTTTCTGTATAATTGAAATGCGAGTTAAACTCTACATTTACCTACCTACCTGTAATAGAATAGAAGAATAATATATTTGAATTTTGAAAAACAAATAAATACCAGTAGGTATATAATAATAATATACAAGATATCACCGTTGCTTATTTCAACACATAAAAATATTGTGATTCTGAATGCAAATAGCTGGAAAGATTAGGAATATTCACAAAAAATATAAAAATGTGGGGAACTTTCTAAAGAAATTGGCAGTTGGTTCTGTAAAGATAAAATAAAACCCAATCCCATTTTTTTCTCCAAAACCATACCTATAGTTATTTACATATTTATTTTAAATTTCTTTTCTTACACAATAAAAGTTTTTTTTGTGTACATTTCAAAAATGGTTAGGTACATAAATTTCATAACTATTATTTAAGAGCTTTGTTAAATTTACAAACCATATCAAATCAAATCTCTCTTTGAACTCCACTTAGGAGCATAGGGAGGCAACAAGAGCTCTCCATTGCGCTCGATCTTGCGCAATGCTTATGACCTCCTCCCACACCAAGTCCATTTCCCTCAGCTCTGCCTCGAAGGAACGGAACACGGTATGAGAGGGTCTTCCACGTCTTCGAGACCCTGATGGGAAAAATAGCGCTCTCCTCGGCCAACTGTCATTCGGCATCCTCAACACATGTCCCAGCCATGCCCATCTCCTCTCCGTAATGGTGGAATTGATGGGCCTGCGCTGGGTGCGCCGACGTATAGCGTCGTTCGTGATGCGGTGGTACCATCTTATACCCAAAATTCTCCTGAGGCACTTCGTTTTGAATGCAGATACTTTTTGTGCCTGTGCTTTAGTCAGGTGCCAGGACTCACACCCATACAGAAGAATGGGCAACACACAAACATCAAACAGTTTACATTTCGTCTCGACACTAAACGCCGACGCCTTCCATATCATGGTCATGTTGTTGAAGGCGCCACTTGCCGATACCGATACGTATGGGGAGCTCAGCCCCTAGGTCACCAGTGGTGGTAATGGTTGCTCCCGAGTACTTAAATTATTTATCCACCCGGGAGACCTGGTGAGCGTTACTGAGCGTGTAAACTTTATTAAGTGATATTGAACTAATATTGTTAGGTATGAGTTTTATTATGTTTTCTAACTGTTTGTTTGCATTGATTCATTAAAAAAAAGTTGTAGTAAGGATCCCTCGTCACTAAGTGACGCAATTAGTATTTCTATTTGACACGTAAATAAATGATATATTATGTACCCAAAGTACTTGCGTGTCATCACAGAATATCTCTTAGTAGACGGTAGACGGCGTTAGTCGAGGATCGGGCTGGCAGTTTTCTGGGCTATTCTAATAAAATAGATACATATGTATTATATATATTCTGCCTTTTATATTCACCTGAACGAAAATGACGACCGCGTATTGCAATTTGTTTTAAATTCATGAAATTTTGAACGAAAACAAAATGAAAAAAAAAATAGACCAAAAAGCTGATCCCTGAATGAAAAAAGTTCACCGTAACTTATCTTATTACTTATTTAATTTTAAATAAAAAAAAAGCACGCCCCGTGGATTTTTGATGAAAAAAAAGGTGTTTATTAAAGTTTGGTTATATTTTAAATCAAACATCAATCTTACTTTGAACCTTGAAATTTGTCTTGACATCCAAGAACTGAGAAAGTGAGAGAAACTTTTATAATTGTTTCTTTTTATGCCTTCACTTCACGCTATAATCTAATACAAAATCTAATTGAAAGTGAGGAAGGAGAAGGCTTTTTTCTCTTTGCCTTTATTTCGCAGATGAATGTACTTAAAGAGAAAGTTAACCAATCAAAATAATAATTTTTGATGAAGATTTATTATTTCGGAAGAGAGAGAGAGAATTGTATCAAAAAGTTAATACAGACTCCCTTTGGTCCAAAGAATCATTTCATCTTCGTCAATTTTTAACTTTTCCTTTGCCGATATTAAAAGTTGCTAATAACACGCCTCAATATTGATTTTCCGAAAATTTTATTTGACGATAATAATGATAATGCCTAATCCGCGGTATGGTTAAAGATATTTTAGGAATTTAAGTTTCTGAAGTATACCTACATATATTTTACGGCAACACGTAAATTGTTCGAATTACAATTCTTCGAAAATCAAAATTCACCTAATGACAATTGTACGAAATCACAATTCACCATGCACGATTCTTCGAAAATTTTTATTTTGCGTAAGCGTTAGCAGGCTTTCTATTATATTTACACGAATGAGTTAGGTTAGGTTATAATTATAGGGAGGTTTGTATACCTTTTCAGCTGTTTCCCCGAATTATATAAAAGCAGGTAATACAATCATATTAAAAAAGAAATATTCATTCGAATAATTCACTTTAGAACAATTGTATGTACATAATTTGAACAATTAATTTTTCGAAGAATTGTGATTAGAAGAATTGTGTTTCGAAGAATTTTTATGGAATCATATTTAACGTGGATGCATTTGAACAAAAATTTACATCAGTAAACGAGATTGCACTCTCTTGATGATTTATAGTTAGCATACTTGATATTTTTCTTTAATTAGAAAAAACAAATCAAAGCAATTAAAAAATCAATTATTCGTTTTGTTTCCACCCCACTTAGGGGCAAAAGGAGGCACTTTCACATTGTAGCATTCCACTTCGGTCGATATCAACTCTGCCTTGAAGGAACCGAACATATTATTATATCACCTCTAGCAAATTGAGGCACTTTCATATTCATGCATTCCAATGCGTTCGATCTCAGCGCTGTTTCGAAGGAACGAAACACACATTAACATTTTTTGCGATGATTTATATAGGAATCTTTGTTGTGCCTATACTTTTAAAACTGTTCAAAGTGGAATCTGGACGATCATAGAAATTAATACTTAACTCAAGTGTTGTGATAATGCATATTCATTTTTGTATTTTTTTTTGCATCTGGATCATTCTCACAACAACACTTTTCGATCGGATTATTATAATTAAATAATCAAATTTAAATAAAAAAAATTTAACACCTCCACAATTTTAAAATTTAAATTACTTCCACCACGGAAAAAATGCATATTCAACATAATTTCTTATAAATTTTATTATTATAATAATTATTAAACCAAAAAAAAGGTTGATTTCTGCTGATTACTTAATACTGTTTTCTTTGGTGCCTATCGACCTAGATAGGCACCAAAATTCTAAAAGGTTTAAAGTAGATAATATCGTGCCTCTTAAGATAAATTCCAACATTTCTCTTGAGATCTTCAAATAGACGTTTCAATAATTCATCTGTAGAATTCTAAATTTAAATTTGAAAAGTTTGAAATGCACAACAAAGTGTGGCTTAGATTTGGGCAACAACAGTATGTGTATGAAGATAAAGTACGCGGCCCATGCGGTGGTGGCTCGCGCAGAATTATTAGGTAGCCAGGAACGTTATTTAAACCGTTAGGTATTCCGGGTTAAGACTAACTTATCCTAAGGATATCCATTACAAGGATCTGCTCGGTTTAAGAAGGGATTTCATACAAAGCCCGGCCAAAAGATATTATTATAATGTATTAGGTGCCTACCCGACACCGTATAGCTATGAATATTTTTGTTCATTGTTAACGCTGCATGTTTTTTTTTATTCCTCGGATAATTCTAACATACACTTTCCATCCCTTTTCTCAAATAATTTCATATCTTTTCTCATTTTTAACAAATTCTACTCAGGGTAATATTTATTAACTAGCGGTTCCAGCTATTTATATGGCTTCGTTGCCCGTTTTAACGGTTGCACAGTGGTTAAGTAAATTTGGATGAATATATTATACTGCGCGTCGATTTTCAATTCTAGGCGTAAATAATGGATGTTGAGGTTTTATAGTGCATAAATAACAACCCTGTTCAAATTCTCTGCATTATTTCACTTTTCTGCCACCGGAGCATCTTATGTGTTAGTATCCGCCCACTTCAAACAACATACATAATTCACCACTACATAGATTCGCGTTATCTGGGCTCGTGGAAATACCATCTTAGCTTAAGGCAGATTTTTGGAATGCCATAATTTAAAATGACCGTTTCTCAAACACTTTTGTTTCTGTCTTAAATTGTTAAAAGGGAGGACAATAGTGAGGAAGATAGCATATAACGATATCCAAAAAAGTAATTAGATACATAATATGGACATTTCACAACGCAGTAGACAAATGCAGTTGAAAGACAAGAGTTCCAAGAAAAGGGGAAGAAAAATATTAACATCTCCCAGTTCTGTCACTATCTTTTTTTGTTCATTTATCGAGATTTATTTACGGCAATGATTGTTTAATTTCACTACTGCTATGCTATATTATGGTGTAAGATACTAACCTAAGACTGATCAATCAACAGACAGCAAGAGAGACAAACGAAATCCACATAAATAATTTGAGGCAGCAGGAACTATCATCTACAATCCAATCAATTAACATCAACATATCGATTGACACTTTTTAATTTTTTTTTTGAGAAATTTGAAAGCAGTAGCTGAAGCACAATACAATTATTACATTCCCTTCTCGTTATGAAATTATTTTCATGTCAGATTCAGTTTTTTGCTTGGCGGATGCGACACAACTCCTCTGATATGTGTCAATTAATTCACTACTACACTCTGCAATTCATACCTTTACCATATTATATTCATTACATTATGTCCTGTATAAAGTCTTATACAATAAGTAAGTAACCTACGTAATATTATTTAAAAATAAATCAATCGACGTTGTTGTCAACGTTATCACTAGACTAGACTATCAACCACTTCATAGTTTTAATGTGATGAAACCCGAAGAAAAGAATGTTACTTTACAGAACAATTGAAATGCTATTGTACTTGTTTACATGTATTGAAAGTTTGTTTACTTTTAAGACCATGATATGTTGAACAGTCCAAGCGCTTTCGCCAATCCCGCATTGACTTTTATGACCCACCATAAGCAACAAATAAATACTGTGTTCTACTTGTACTACTTATAATGGGTATCTCAGTTTCCAATTATTCTTTTCCTTGAGTACTGTTGTCACGTTTGCTCAAAAACCTAGCATCCCTATATTCTCTTTAAAGCATTCGGAATCATTCATTTTAATTCTATAATACATAATTACTATAAAATGCGCCTTCTGTTACCATGTGATATGCCAACTTTATACAAGCCTTTTCCACATTAATAATCCGGAGTTCTTGTGATTACAAAACCTATTTTCTCCTATATTGTCATTTTTTAGAAACCATAATATTATGTTTTCTACTTGAGATCAAAATGTTGCAAACTAGATTCACATGTATGAATAAAAAATAAGGTCCCCGCGCACTCCAGACTTGTTTAAAGCAAATATTTGATTAAATAATCAAATTTAAATAAAAAACTTTTTAACTATTCCACAAATTTAAAAAGTTTTTTTATTTAAATTTGATTATTTAAATTACTTCCACCAAGAAAAATGCATGTTCAACAACTTATTAATTTTATTAAATATTTGATTGTTTTAATGACACACGTACAGGGCATAAACGAGATGTAACTTTATTGGTTTCGGCGGTTTCTATAAATTTGTTGCTTAAAATTGCTAGTTCTCGGATGCCCTTATTGGAAAAATTGAGTCAATCCAAAGTCAGTTAGAAAAACATGAAATTCTTGGTCTCATTGAGGGTAGGTTTATTATATCAAAGACATGAGTTGCTAGATTTTGTACATAGTAGATGCTACTAGGTTTGTTTCAACCTACTTTTTTGTAAGTGACAAGAAAGAATGAACGTGTGATAGGTGAACCGTCCCACATAAATAGGTTCGGTGGGTACATATCAGTGAATGCCACCTATTCACTCTACCGCATCCATTGCTTATGACTGCAAACGTGATAGCATTACCCGTTGGCGATATACAGCGTGTGTAGAAAATGATGATACACCTCAATAACATCCCCCACGGTTTTTGCTTTCAACGCCTGGTCATCACGTACCGTGTATTCTACCTGTGTGTGAGGGAAACAGTAGTTACGCTGTATCTACTAGATTAGCCAGTGCCGGAATAAGTTTTATCGGTGACAATAAATGACAACATTATTTTTTAAATCGTATAAAATAAAAAAAATATAAGGTTAACTGATGCAATTGGGTCTGGGAGGCAAATGCGTCAAATAATTCCTAGAACTTCCTACGGATAATAATAATCGTTAAGCATCGTACTCACTTGCGCCGCAAACGTGTGAAATTGCATCAATTTAATCGAAAGGTTAAGTGTAAGTATACGTGATTCGAAAAAGCGAACGGAACACATGCATCCTTTTGATAAAATTGATGAAACGATACACGTTCCGAGTACGAGTACCGAGCTTTATAGTGTTAAATACGTATATGGTTTTATAATAATCCTGAAACGTTTTCAATGGATGCGAATTTTTATATTAGGTATTCTTAGGAGCATTGTAAGGATAAGCCGCATTTGCCCCATGGTCGCATTCACCTCAGTTTAGCATATAACCTAAATAATAAAACTTTTAACTAATAAAAGGGACAAAGTAATTGCATATGTCGAGTACGTAATCTAAACTATTTATTTTTATTTATTTAACCTAATTACCTTATTTTATTAATGTTTCAAATATTCGACGCAACAATTTTATTTATTTTTTTCTTTCATTCATAAGAACCTTCTTCTCATAATTAATAGCACACACCACAAAATAATTAGCGAAATTGGTCCAGCCGTTCATGCTTGATGCGATAACCATAGGGAAATTGGGCTCCATTTTTTATATAAAGATTAAATCAATTTTCTCACAATTTTATGAGTGACGATATCTTTATTTTTCAAGGGTAAAAACCTTGCTGAATAGCTATAATAAATGATCGTACATTTTCATCTCTAAATATGAAAATGAATGTTTAAAAAATAACGAAGTTATTGGTAGAAACATCCGTGCGGCCGGATGTAAACCGATATCATAATTTAAAGCAATTAGCCGGCCAGGCCGTCACGTCATATTAAAAATAAATAATTGAATCATCGCAAAGTAGGCGAATTAAATTGGATTAGTTACAGCCGTTGCTGAAATTCAATTACCTCGCTTCGGCCCTGCATGAGTGTCACGCCATATTTGATGTCTGGTGATCAATTTCGTTACTCGTAATCCAATTTCACGTACATTTCATAGTTATTATGATTTTGTTCGCAGCGCTCTCCTATCTATCGCATGCAGGACATTTCAGATCCTGTCACTTAATTAAAAAATGTGGAAAACCTATTAACTGACTTTGTTGTGTAATGGTGAAAAAATAATCACCCTTTTCCGATGAAAAAGCATAGAAATATGTCATTGTGCTTTTGTTTGAGGTTTTATGATTTTGGAATAGCGCAGTATATAGTAGGTACCTAGCGACCCTTGACAGACTATAAAATTATGTTCTTCAGTATCAACATAAGCTTTGAAAGATGTCAAAAGTGAGTTTGTGTTCATTTTGAGTGAGCGCAGATACATTAAAGTTAAGGCAGTGACGTTCGTTAGATGGTCGATTCACAACACAAGGCTTACTTTCTGTAAAATATGTGAAGAGCGTTTTTGTTTTTAGTGATCCCTTAGATTAATTTAAAACAAGAATATCCAAATTGATCAAAGGTAAGTTAAACAAAAATAACCATGAAAAATGGCAACAATTTAGCCATAAATCATATTTGAGACCCAAGGACCAATATAATGCACCTGTAGATGGATATGGTGTATGCTCTGCAGTGATCATAAATTTCGGGTTCAAACTTTTAACAGCACCATATTCATCAGACGTCTTATTATACAATGGGTAGCACTTTAATAATGTTGCAACGACATTTTTACATCATTTCAAAAGCCAAACTTACTTACCTACTTACATTCCATTTCCGGTAGGTACATCAAATCCGAAAACCCAAAAAAAGTATGTTCTTGAATGTTTTGATTTTGATCCGTACCTACACTTTCAACTATATAATATGTATTATCAAGAAGAATTCGCTTTATTTATTGGTTTAGAAGAGGTTGAACGTCCGGTTGAGTAGGTACTGAGTATGTTGGACGGTATAGCTATTGAGCAAACTTTCAGTTATTATAAGAGGAAAGACTGTATGAAATGGTATGAGGTCTTAGATGCAAGCTCAAAGTTTTAATCCTTTGCTCGCGTTCGTTGGACTTTCAGTAAATGAAGTTTTAAGCCACAAGCCCAACGTTGGGATTCGATCTTCGTACAAAGCGGGTTGACCTGTGAGACGGCTTCTCTGCTTTTTCTCCTATGCTATGAAAACTGATCCGAAATAGCACAATTCGTTTATGTTCATCGCAAAATTCTAACAAAACTTTTATTGTTATGAAAACTACAAAAGCGATAAAAGTTTTCATAAAACGTGGGTTAGAAAAATAATCACTTTACTTTTTTTTATTTTAAATCATGTTGCTATGATATTACATATATCACAAAAATATACATCTGGATTAAAAAGTGGGACGTAAACAATTCTTTTTTTTTTGTCTTTAAGCTAAACAACGACTAAATGTCCATTTTAGCTTTCATTTTTTTTCCATTATCACATAACTATGCGGTAAAAGTGTGAAATTTAATTTAAACTAAATCTTTAATTTTAGAGGTTTGTAAGACAGGAAACTGTACTACTTTCAAAGAAATTTAAAGTATTAAATTAATATCTTATGGTAAGTGTGTGTTTTCCAAGACCGACATTAGCGATCACTCCAAATGGATTAACATCCATTTGACAGATGCAAAACTTCATTTTTTTTTTCATCAATCATTACAACGAAATTACACTAGGTACGTAAATACACGCATTCTGCTTTTATAAAATTTAAAACAACAACACGTGTACCTTGGTAGGAGGATGATGACAAAATGAGGCAAATTTGGACCAAGACGATCCTCAACGACGACTACTCGAGTTTTCCCATTGAGCAGCCGTTGGAGTGTTGGAAGAATGGCTTGACGCGATTGGATTAGGCACTGATTGCGGATATCCATCTCATCCTATCACTTATTTATTTGGTTTTTCTCGCGGTTTGGGGTGACATCGTTCCATTTGATTGGATAGAGTGATCGCGAATGGCGGGATTTTGACGTTTAATTTTAACAGCACCTACAATCATACCAGTACTACTCAAAATACTACTTTAATCAACGATATTTTTATTTTAATTAAAAATTATAACAAAAGATTTTATTTTGATAACTTATAAAACTAGTACATGTACTTTAACTCTGGTATATCTATCTCTTCTTTGATTCTACTCGTACACAATGTTTACTTCTCGGACTGATTAAAACATACGTTGTAGACGTGATCAAAGCTGAAATCATTTCCACAAATATTTATTAAGAATATTGGATTAGGTATTATGCTCTGTTGGTCAGGTTCTCTTCGTTGTTGTTGTTTCCAGAGAACTTAGTTTATTAAAATAAGCTGATTTTTTTAAAAGTTAAGCAATATTTTCTTTTCAGATAACACAAGCTAACTAACACCACCGTTGATATAAATTCATATGAACTAATTATTAAAATAATAATACCGAGAACTTGTTCGCTTTTTAAAATACATATGCATACATACTTGGCGTCACAAAAGAAAGCCGATCGCACGCACATAAATATATGCCTACTACAGTATTTTGTATGCGAGTTTTGGCACTATAAACTGACTTATCAGTTCAAGTTCAATGAGGTTATGTTTCTAGTCTACCGGTCCCGTACACTGAGAGACTGGCTAACACCGGATATAAGTTTCAGATAATTGAAAAACAGTTAAGTATGTAAAGGAATCTGGCTCGACCATCAGTAATCAAACCCGAGACTTCTTGAATAGAAGTCGGCGTCTAAGCAACTAGACTAACAAGAATGGTGGATTATCATATATCTTTATGTATGCAAATCGATTCCCTGAATGAATTCTCATCTTTTTTTTCACGAATTTTGCTAATGTAACTATTTAGTTTTTACTATGCGTGTAGTTTTCAAAACTAATTTTTACAGAAACGTAAGGAACTATTCATGACAAGTGATGAAACATTGTCGTTAAATGTAAATATATTACGGACTAGGTATATGACCTATTAAAATGTACTTATCCTTTTAACGAAATATAATATTTCGCATACAAAAGCATTGCATGAAACTTTAAATAGATACATTTTGTCCGTAACTGAGAATCCGTGGAGGTGGCCCAAGAGGAATATTCTATGGTCGACATACCATTATTATTCTGACGGCAGCTTACCGTGCTGTCTACAAATTGAATTTCCTCTTCAATTTTGTTTGGAAAATGTCGATGGATAGCTGAAATATAAAATATTACAAAAATGTCCTCCACACTCCCTCATCCCCCCCCACCATATCTGCACTCTATACGTATTGGCTATTTATGTACAAACCTCCCCTCTAATAACGTAGCTTCTCACCGGATGTGGAACTACTTTTCTGCTACTAATACGTCACTTCCGGTGTCGTTCTTCTATATACCTACACCCCCAACAGTTGCTTTTCTTTTTATTAAGAAACTCACCCCGTTGTATCTTGATATTATTATTTATTTACTCTGAAGTAATAATGTTACTCGTTGGGAAGATCACTAATTAATAATAAAGTATGTATTAAAAGGGCTGTTATGTGCAATTAATTATTTATAACCAGCCCTGAGGAAAATTTCTTATGCTATAATCATAAAACGTTTCATAAGGAAAGGAAATTTTTAATAAGAACTAGCAGTCCCTACAAACATTGTCCTTTGAATTTTTATAATTAGGTATAAATTTATTATTTAACCAGTATAATTCCTATCGATGCATCTGTTTTACACTATGTTTTTAGGACATATTTTATCAAACGCCTATTTAAGATCAAAAATAGAAAAGTTATTAAGTAGGTAGATACCTAAGTTTAAAAAAAGTAAGTGTTACAAAATATTCAGTTTTTTTATTTATTTATGTACCTACCAACTTAGATGTTTTCGAATAACGAACACCTTCTTCTTCTTCAGGATAGTTATTGTGAACATCGGAACAAGAAGACGTTCGGTGTTCGAAACCGGATAATATCTTAGTAGTCTAATAAATAACTAGGTTTGAATATATAAAATTCCAGAACTAGGTTTGAATATATAAAATTCCAGAAAGGTTAATGTTGTCAAAAGCGCAAAGAAGGTATCTACGTTAAAATTAACTTGGAATTTATCTAATGTTCCGCGAAGCTTGCTTAATTTTTACTTACATAAGAACCTTCTCAGATCTTACTAAGAACGCGACAAAAAAAAAATAGCGAAATTGGTCCAGCAGTTAATTCCTAATGCCGTAACCAAGAGAAATATGGTTCATTTTTATATTATAGATATTCTAAGAGTAATGATTTTGAACGTCACAGATCCTCGGAACGGTTGTTCAGAGTTTAACCGTCGAATAAAAGGATATTTTTTATCCATTCATAAAGTCCTTAATAACCGGCGAGTGTCCTTATCCAATAAACTTGCAGCAAGTCTGCTCGTACAATTAATCTGTTTAATGAGGGCCATTATTTATTCCGGCGCATTCATTACGCTGTCTCACGGTTGGTTGGCTCCTGAAAAGGACTGATTTTAAGGTCTAGATATTTGCTCCAGGAAACATCCTACCTTTTCCCTTCATGAAGCGTAGATTCGTCTTATTACAAAAGCGTTTTATTTATTACCTCTAAGCGCCCCCTCAGCGGATACGACTTCCACGCCGCGCCGGCGCTGGATGAATGTAGTATAATAGGTATTATTTTTGTAATTTGACTACATTTTAAAGTATTACTACAGATTCGGATGAATAATAAAATTTTATTATACGATCTTAAAAATAAATTCAATTTACTACTTACTTTAATTCAGGTGGGTAATTACTTATTCTGATTTGATTTACTAACCATTATAAAACCGGCGATGGTTGTTTTATGTTGCCTATTAATATCATTATTACCTATGATCTGTTCCGACAGATGGTAAGAAACTGTTTCTTTTTTTTCTGTATGAATTTCCAAATAATTTTATAAGCGGTCTTCCTTCACCATGTGACATTCTCTCGTTGCCAGGGTGGTTACCAGACTTAAAATTCTCGTCTATAAAAATGACTAGTGTGTATTTTAAAACAAAACTAGATAGATGTGTGTACCCTTAATGTGGTCTTCGGGAAATAACTGGGTGGGAAGGCCACTTTAGTTGATCAGTCAGTATTGTTAGCTATCTCTAATATAAATTAAAGTCGGGTTAGTGCGAACACTTATAACTCGAGATCAGCTCAATATATTCTTCCGATGTGTAATTTATTGGCTTCTTCTCCGCTCCGAATAACAGAATAACTAATAAAAGGCTGAAAAAAAGGATAAAAAATAATATAAAATAAAATATTAAAGTTAGTATGGAACGAATTTCATGCGACGACATCTTTGAGAAAATCTAACACCAAAATAATTGATCTCTGCACCTGCACCCTCTCACTCTCGCATACGTAATTGCCACTCTTACAGCAGCCCATTTCACTTACTCCACCGTTTCGGGCGTCTTAGATTTTTTTTCATACAAAACGCGCGCATATAATTAGGTATATTCTCGCGTTGAATACGAATGAAATATGGACGTTTTAGAATTAATATTTTAATGTTATTATTCAATTAGTTTATTTTTGTTTCTGGAGGCGCTGTGCACATTATGCACATAATATGAACGGGTCGCCTCTGGTTAGGACCAAAGGGTCCACAGGAAAACGTCTGTCGGGAAAGCTAGTTACATAATTATATAATAGATATTGATTATTTTCAATTCATTTTTCTTGCAACCGGACTTCATTTCATCCACATTTTACACATATTGATAAATTTGCAAGTTTTTGAAAATAGTTAGAAGTAAAAAAGTTGTATGATATTTTTTTTTTAATTGTCTTCAAAGTTTATTTTTCAAAAAATGGGTGTCTCTGTTACCAATTTATATCCTGTAAGTCAGGGGTCGACAAAGTACTTAATTAGCCATATTTCAAAAACTATCATCACTGAACACAATTATTATGTTGAGGTATTTAGATAGCCCTAAAAAAATTTCTATCTTTGGACTTTCGCTAAGTCGTACTTTCTGGGACACCCTGTAGGTATATTGGGTAAATCATCTAACTTAATATGTAATACGACTATCTTTTCCCCCCACATAGGTATGTTGTTTACTAACTTCTGGCTTTCTTTAGTCTGTTTGGGTACAAAAATAATGTAGATATCTAATGAAATTGCATTGTCATCTTTTAAAGTGAGAATGTCGTCTCACAGATCTGTTCGTGTCATATTTCATTATACTGAAGACACCCTCAGTGAAAACTTATGCAAATATTTCTCGCTCAACCGAACGGATATTTGCTTTTAAGTTTTGTATTTTTTTTTTTTTAATATTCCTATGCAAATACATACCTAGGTACTTTACATTTCTACTGTCTTGATTCGAAATACCAAGGACTTATCTCTAACTTTTTGGTATTGCACAAAGGAACGTGTTCATTTTGACCAACGCCCCTTAATATTGGTTTTGGTCTCTAAAAATGAGTTACAGTCCATAGCCTCGGACTCGACCAACTCTGTTTGAATTCGAAAAAGACAAAATACTTATTACCTTTTCTATTTTATTAGGATGAAATATAAGGAAACATGCAATTTAATATAAAACAAATCTTACCAATTGTATCTAAAAAAGTACTAGCTTGAGGCAAAACCATAATTATAGTGACTTTTTCCTGACGGCGGCCGCGTACTGTGGACATAGAGATTCTTCTACTAAAATACCTAATTCATTATATTTTTTTATGAATTTTTCCTGCCATCATTTTTTTAAATCTCCGATATGACTTGGCTTATGCAGATAATGATTTTTTTACTGATGTAAGCGACATTAAGGTGATTAATTTAGTAAAGCCTACTCAGTTTTCTTAACATATGTAGGTACCTACTTGTTTTTTCCGGTCAGCCGACGTTATATTCCTTCAAAAAAAGCAATCCTTTATTATGACACATTTGAAAGGCAGACACTTTCCAAATCCAATCCAAACTCCCTTAAGACCCCACTTAGAGGCATAGGGAGCCAACAAGAGCTCTCCATTGCGCTCGATCTTGCGCACCGTTAGTGACCTTTATATGCGAAAAAACAAATTGATTGTTTTTTTTTTATATTTTTCTCGAATTATTAAATATTTTCTCAACTTGTACGAGATATCAAAACCACAACAAGATCAGTCATAATCTTTACATAAAATTATAATATTTTAAAGTTAAAAAATATTTCACTTTATGAAGAAAAGTGTTTCGCCATGAGATTCTTCGTACAGCAGTAAAAAATGTTATAAAAAGACTGTATTTATATCAGAATCTAAGAAGTTTCTAATTTCGGACGACTTCCGGACTCTTGCGAGAAAATAAGTTAACCTCATTACGCCTCACATATCTTCTTGTAAAAATGACAACAACTTCTGCTTAGCGCAAAATAAAAGTAGAGAGCGTATTACGAAGGTGTTATAATATGAAATTTCAGCAGTGCACGGTAATTGGGAGACACTAATGACACCGACTTCCCTGTGAAAGTCCATGTCATTACGGGCCGCCCGCCACTCCTGCGCCTGCAGCGTGTTCACATCGCCTCGGTGACGCGTAATTTTATTTCCACCTTATTTGCATGATGATAACGAACGCGAATCCGGCGAATCAGGGGCATTGATGCTCAAAGTAGGGCCGGTAGTAATTGAGTCGGAATATCCGACCCGGTAAATTGGACCCAATTTCACTCGTATTTATACGCTATGTAATATTGAAATCATGTTTTTTGCACCTACGACTTTAAGGCGTATCAGCGGTATCTGATAACAGATATTTTTGTGAAATAAACTTCGAAATAAGCCAAAGAATAGCCGCAGCATACAGATGCAATTTTGGTATTCAAAAGCTGTTTAGATCCAATCTATTCTCCAGAAATCCAAAGCAGCAACTGTATAAAACCACGATGCGATCAGTGCCTACTTAAATACTCGTCAGAGACTTGGCCGACGAGCAAACATGACAAGCAAAGGCTTGAAATATTTAAAATACTATGGAGAATCTTCGAACCAGTCATATATGAAGAACACTGGCGCATTCAGTCTAACCGCGAACTATAATATGAATGATGACTGAATGCCGCAAAATTCACAAAGCTTAGCTGACTCTGCTGGTTGTTCTATATTCAAAAATCGAGCGAACCGTTTGTTTTTAGAGATTTTGTTTGGAAGACCCTTAAATTACTTTTTGAAAGAATCCAAGTACCCACTTAACAACGAGTAGGTCAAAACGGGTTTTGTCCGGTAAATAAAATTAGTCAAATTAATATTCTTTTGTGTGAACAGGACATAATAATACGCCGTGAAAATACGAACAGGGGTGGTATTTTACGCCGAGACGCCGAGTACTTGCCTTTTCTATCCACGTCACACGGCGTTGTCTAAGCGGCACTTTAGTAAACAGCACGGGGACAGAAGAGGCACATTTATAAGTAACCCGAGGACTCCAGCGGCTTAACGGACTATTTATGTTTTCACTCTTTACGGGAGGACTTAGATTGTAAATTTACGCGAGTGCTCTGACAAAAGATCCGTTTTTTTTCAAGCAACACAAAGGCCTTTCACTCATCTAAAGATGCTTGTAATAAGTTTATTAGATTTCCATTAAAATGGCTAACAATATTCTCCTGTCTTTATGGCAGAAAACTGTTTTAAGACACAAGTTCATAAGAGGCCAGAAAGTCGTGCTAACATTAAAACTCATTATATTTTCTTTATTTCTTCCGAGACTGGAAAAAGTCGTCTGCCAATTTCTTTTTGGTCTACCAATATCTTTTTCAAAATAGTACACATAACTTTTCGATTGCTCTTCTTTTGTCCTAGCCTTTATACCCATTTACGTAGGGTCGAATCCCCTATTCTTCATCCTCCAAGTCCCTCTGTCCCCCACATCCTCCTCACGAAGCCTTGATTCTAAAGTCCCTTTTTATTGTGGACATCCACGTAGTCAGGGGTCTACCTGGTCTTCTAGGTCACACTTTTCCGATTGCTCTTAGTTTGTACAATCCTTAATCGCTTAACATTATGGATTGTAATACAATCCATAATGTTAAGCGTCTTAGGTATAGATTTTCCTTTATGGATCTTTATGAGTAATCAAAACTGTCAATTACCTAATATATGATTTTCACAATGCCATGTTTTATGACTCTGAGGAAGCATGATTCAAAGATTTTTCTTTTCAAACGTGTTGGGATATTATACTTCGCTACGATAATGTTCTTTAATTTTCTTAAAGCTGCCCATTATTCTTGCTGTCAAGTTTTCCATACAATCTTGACCAAACATTTGAGGGTTTCATCGAGTCGTAAAAGAAATGATGTGTTCAACTCATCATTATTTTCACAAAAAATTTAACCACAAAGCAACCTATGTTAATTTTTGGATAGAAATGGTAGACTTTATAAAATGTATATTATTGATTTAAAATGCCCATATCAATAGGGTCAAACATAGAATAAGAGAAAAGGGATCCGAAAACAGAATGAAAAAAGTGTAGTGTCTTTCCCTCTTTGTCTGTCCAATGAGGGATGTGACGTGTTGGTAGATATTAGAATAGACCGGTTAGTTCACTAAATGCGGTCACCTCTCCGGTAGAAAGAGGGTACTCGACTCGATAGATACGAGGCAGGTAGATAGTAGGTAATAACATTTTGTTTTCCTTATAAATTATAGTGTGACAGTGGGTTATTAATGACCCGACTGTCAAGATGTCGGTCTGGTCCGGGGATCCCGACTCGCAGATACCGCACCTTTATGATATTAGAACGATCATTATTACATTGCCGCAACTACCTGGAGATACACCTCGCTGGATACTCCTTCTGAAAGTTTTAATAGACATTCAAGCAGACAAAATTAACTCCCTTTTTCTAAACAATTTATCATGATAATAATTTTATATTTGAATAACGCTGTAAATTACTTAATTATTATTGGTATTGAAACTATGTATCGATTAGTGCTAGACAATTATTTACAAGTGTCTCCCTTTTTCTTGACCCCGCTTAGGGGTAGAAAGGAGCAATATTATATTTTATTCTGTTATGATGTGTTTTTACTTGAGTATGTATTGCGTTTTCCTTTTGTGGCTTTTGAAGAAGAAGGCTGTTTCTACGGACACTATCCCTAGTGAAGGTGTCCGAGATCGCACTTGAATGTGTTTACTTAACTTGAATGATTTTTTTATTTTGTTCGTATTGTTATCATGTAGGATTATCAATAAGAGCTCTCCACTGCGCTCGATCTCGCGCTCATCAGGCTAATTGATGAAAACTTAGACGTTCGGTCATCACAAATCGGTTTGCATAATAAAAGTTGTGAAAAAAAACCAAATAGATTGTTTCATAACGTACCTACCTACTTACATCATGTTCCTTATATAAAATAAGTAGATAGTAAAACACTTAACAAAATGGCCAAAACATCCCCCTTGCGGATGATATGCCAAAAATTAAAAAAAAAAAAATATATATTTTTTCAAGTTCATATTCTTATATTGATTTGTTGGAAAATGCATAATATTAGGTATTAAAATAAAAATGAAATACCGTAAACAAATCAAAATGGTTGTCAAAGTTAAAAGGATGGGAGAATCCAATCGCTCACAAAGCGTGCATGGTGGTACGAACGCCCCTGGGCAGCTCCGCATGTCCGATGCAATGTATAAAATTTAAGTACGTCCTGTTTACAACATACAAACACACGCCGAGGGCTCGGCAGGATAAAGCTCTCCGAAAGGTTGGCATTGTGTAATATTGGACCTGTCAATGTGTATAACAGTAAGCTCGGGATTATCGTTATGCTGAGAGCAGTAGTTGGAGTTATTATTGAAAGCTCGTACATTGTTGCACTGTATAATATAATAACATCATACTTTATGCCAGTCTGATGCCATTATTGATCTGCGAAGTGATTTTGATGGACCCATGAACATATCTACCGTCTAATCACACATAAGACAAAATAATAGAAGCTTTTTTATTTTTACACAATCATCTTTACATTCTTAAATAAAAGCAAATTTCATTTATATATTTTCAATATCAAAGTTCTAATCGCCTCTTTCTCTTTTTTTCAGGTGAGTTGACGTTTCTTTAGTCATTTCTATCGCGCAGAAAAATCAATCAAGATGATGTAAGTATCCAGGATTGTAATTTTTTTGTACTGCCTTTTTTCTTGAAAATCTTTCCAATTGTTCCAAGTTTCAATGTTCTAGTATTTGGTTGAGGTCATAAACATTGCGCAACATCGAGCGCAATGGAGAGCTCTTGTTGCATCCCTATGCCCCTAAGTGGGGCGTCAAGGGAGTTTGGATTTGTATTGGAATATTCTGATAGCATTTTATCAATAGTTTATCGATTTTTTTTTAAGTACATTCACCGCACTAAGTATCTACCGCATATTCATAACCTTTAATTCATTATATTCATGTCCAGATTCTTTTGTCTTTAACTATTATGCAATGAGCTATTGGCAAAACAACGCCAATTTTGGGAGTTGGCGAGGACGTTCTTCCACTTGAGTCAGCATTATATACCAAAATTGGGAAGATTTCCAGCATAAGCCATTGTCGAGTTCTCAATGTTCTCCTTACAAAGCATTGTTGCTCCTCATTTTCTCAAAAAAAAAACGCACTTTCTTAAGTATGAGTTTGTTTTTAATGCTTACCTATAAAGTACTTGTAATGAATCAGATTTTTTAATGAACCGAATTTCCTGCATATTTTTGCATTGATTCCTTGTGGATTTGTTAAAATGGATTCACTCGTTGGTACCTACATTATATTATGCAATATATGTTCAAAAGCCACCCGCAAATACAGAAACGTTACACATGCTTTATGCTGGTATCAGGGATTAGTTTCAAACAACGTATGTCGCATTCATAGGATTACTTGTCCCGATTACATTATAATCGAACACCAAATTAGATTAACTAAATCAACGTACAATACGTCACATACAAGCGTAGTAGCGAAATGCATTATTATTTGGAAAATTTAATCAATATTAGATATCATAATCAATAAATTGTTTAGTAGTTAGTAATTTCAATATTTGCATCTACTACCGAACTCTTGCAAGAACCTCTTTGTTCGTGATAATAATATGTTCCCTTAAAGATTTTTTTAGCATTCGGTTATAGGTCCAAATTTTGAAGGCCTCCAGTCTTTATCGTACTCTTACGCCGATACACCAGATTTCTCATGGATATACTACACCAAGGCGTGTTATTTGACAACTTTTTTAAAACAATTAAGTACTTATTTAGTTGCTTTGATGAAGTTCATTGGATAACGCCGAAACCAAAAAGGGGCCGCATTCGATACCCTGTGTTTACTTTCTTTTCGTGCGGCATTCGGATTGATTTCTTCTTCGCCCATGCAGGTTGCGTCGTCACAAGCACCTATAACCTCGGCTCCAACGCTGCGAGCCAAGCCACCGTCTCCGGTTTCCCCTCGTGGGCTCTCCGAGAACTTTCTAGTTTGGCACTTTTCAACAAAACATGTTTCATTGGAAGCAACTAACCAGTTGCTTTGAATCAGTTGCCAGTTTGCGTGGGCCAACTCTTACTGGTGGATTATCAGTTTCTATTTCCATATTTATTGAGAATGTTATTTTAGAATACAACTGACCAAAACGTGAAGTTGACGATCAGTATCTGCTTATAAAGTCTTAATAAGTCTTGTAATATAAAGGTATGATTATTTTCAAAAGCCTGTTGGCTTTTAAGTTAGCCCGTTAATAGTTGAAATTTTAGGAAAAGAGTCTTTACGTTTGTTAAACTGAAGGTAATCAGTCTCAGACAAAATGTGAAATCATATGAGTTATGTATATATCTCATGTTGAAAAGGGATTAATTTTATTAATGCATGGAAAAAATATTTCAGTACCCAAGTAGGTAGATGTACCTATGACATAATCAAATTTCAGCTAATATCATAATCCTAAAGCGTGAATTTTACTCTGAGACGTGGATTAAAATCTTAAACACCCCATTAGTGAGACTTAATTATTATTGTTAAACGTATCATAATACTACTAGCAAGTACGTATAATTACGAGTATATGGGGGTAGGTTTGTGTTCGGGTATAGCCGGATCAAAATCGTGTAGGAGGAGCATCGAACTGTGATGTACGGCGTACTAGAATCGGCATCTCTTCATAAAATGGAGCAATGAAACAATGCTGACTGGCCATAATCCTTGCAATTGGTTTCGTTCGATAAAAGGACACAATTTTTTTTACCCATGACGCCGTGTCCCGTAAGGGGTAGGCAGAGAGAACGGACCTCCACTCTTTTCTATCCAAGCATACTTCTTTCGCTTCTTCCACCGACATAACATTTCTCATACGCCCTCACTTATTCCTCGTACTTCTGAACTGGCATTCCTTGAGGACGGAATCGATGTGTTTGATCCACGTCATTCTCGGTTTTCCACGCTTTCTTACACCTTTCCTTATATTCTTCGTTGAGATTTCATCCCCACTGCATTTATTATACATTCTTCTTTTTTTGTTCATGTCCACCTTTCACAACCATACATCATCGATGGTAACAGCATTGCGTTATGCACTAGTTTCTTTGCTTCTAATGAGACGTTGTTGTTTCTCATTATAGGTCTTAATGCACCGCCCACCGTGCAACCAGCAAACTTTCCTACGTTCGATTTCTTTTTCACACTTTCCATTGAGACTAAACATGCTTCCTAAATACACATACTCATTCACTTGCTAAAGTTTTTCATTTTTTACGGTTATTTTACAATTGGTTCTTGCTTCATCCCTTTCAAATACCAAAACCTTTGTTTTGCTGACATTAATTTTAAGACCGTTTCCACAATTTTCACAGTATTTTCAATGTTACGAAATATGCTTTCATGTACTTAGGTAAGTATATAGTTTGAATATCTTTTTCAAAATTCTTTGGAATCTAAAATGTTGCATTTCCTAACAAATTATTGATCTTTTTGGCGGAAACTTTGTGAAATCCCGTGTTGAATAGGTATTTTAAATAAAATTTCCTCTTTCAGCAACATTCATAACAACAAGATATGTAGAAAGAGACGGACAGATAAATAAACGTTTTTTTTGGCCTAAATTTGACTCTGTCGCGAATAAAATAAATATTATTGGTACTTACTCGTAGGTATTCGCAACAAAAACGCATTTCCTTATTTTTGGACGTTGTTTCTGCTTTTCCTTTCCTTGATGTCTCTGAACCTCCATATGTAGCTCACAAACAAAAATGTGACGTAGGTAATTATATTTTGAAAATTTTATTCCTAATGAGTAATGCCGCATCTAGTACGTAGTACATTTAAATCAATGAGGTCTCGGTCTGTGTTTGTGTGTACCTCCTACTTATATTACACAGCCCGGCTTTGCATCCCCTTGCAAGTGATTATGAATCCATTCTACAAAATAAACATAAAATATTTATTTAATAATAACCATTTCACTCAAACGGGAATATTATTTCGTTTTATCGCGAAATAAAATCACTCAAAATAAGTCGTTTTCTCCGCTTGTATATTTAAATTTTCAACCGAGCATACCTCACCAGTGTAAATAATAAAACCGTACCTACATTAAATAAATATTCTTGTAAATAATAACAATAATTACATACTTTAAAGGGGTCCTTCTTGTTGAATAATTATTATTTTGTTTTTAAAACTGTGTGTTTGATGGTTTTATAACGTCAAACTGATTATTTAGTGGGTACCTAGTCATAAAAAATCAAAAAAAATGTAGATTCTCTGAAAATGACAAATTAAACAGACTTAGATGGACAAGCACTATTATAATAGACACTAAAAGCTCTAGACAAAAAAGAAGAACAATGGTTAGGCCTAGGTTAATATGCTGAATGTTGTTGTTCAGCTCCTAAATAAGATATTGAAAGATCGCAACAGGTCAAGCTTATTTAGATCGAACTGAATAGAGAAAACTCAATAGTATGTTGTTCTATCAGAAAATGTATTATTCAAACATTAACCGGTAGTCTCCAAAAACCAGTGTATGTGTGAATAATAAATTTTGTGATGAACTATTTTATAGAAGATACTTCATTTTTATTTTGAAATGGACTATCACCAAGCACCTTCTGCACCTGCCCAAAACATCGAAGATCTCAATATTATGTGATCAAAGAATAATAAAATATCGGAATCGATTGTTGGTTATCCGAATAGAAAGCCCCATATCTTCTTTTTGATAGAATTCATATTGCATGAGACCGGTTAACTGGTAGAGAATGCTTCAAGCATTAAGTCCCCAAGGCTAATCTAAAACATAATATGTACCTATGTATATAATTAAGATTATTATTTATTTATGTACCTCTGCTTCAACCCAGACTAATAAAGGAGATGGCTATACATGCATATTATATTGCTAGAAAAATTACCTTAAAAAATAATTTTGAAAACAATATAAGACTTTTGACCCTGACATTATGACCTCTGTCTATGTTAAATTTATCCCACTGCTTTGACTTCTAAACAGACTGGTGGGTAATTTTATTATTAACACGAACTCGTAATGAATAAAAAGCTCACAGATTCCAAATCTTAAATGAAAAAGAGAGAAGAGAAAATGATTAGGAGAGTATGAAAAATAAAGAAAGAAAGAAAAAAATAGAAGCGTCACGTCAGTGTACTTTTCCCACAGGGTGATGCGATGTCGCGCAGCTACGAGACGGCTTCCATGCCACGTAGTCGTTATTCAATTTACATGTAAATCTGAAACCTCCGTGTGTCAATAGAGTACCACACTGTGTCTCATGTCGTAACGTCTCAAGAACCCTCTACGTTTTGTTCAATGCAGTGTTATTAAAATAGTATTTAAATTTTAAAGAAATGAATTCATAATTTAACCATGGAAAACCGAATATTTTTTTAAATTAATGTTTGAAAAAATAAAAACTGTGAGACCTTCAACGACCTACGCCATTGCAACCAGAGCTTATACCGTGAGGGCATTAGGTATTTACATCTTCCCCTAACAGCAGAATTGAGAACTCTGCTCTTCTATTGTGGGCGTAAGGTTACGTCATCGATATTACAATATCGGTCATCAATACCAATATCTTACATACTAGATAGGGTAGAGTGTTAAGGCGCTTTTTTTAGGGATCATAATATCGAGAAAATGGGAGGCGAGAGAATCCCCGAAATTGTCTCTGAAGAGAATACCAAAGGTCATAAGAGAACTAGATGTAGAACAAAACGCTAGAGCGAAACCTGGTCTTCTTGAGCCCACGAGGTGAAAATCGTGTAGAAAAAAAACAGGCCCAATGAGTTAACTGTATTGTTATACGATATTTTTCAGAATTACCTTTAATTGCTTTGTGATTTTTTTTTCCGCTCAAACAAAATAATTCATTATGGCTGACGTTAATATCTCGTTGCTATGAGAACCACAGTACCATTTTATAACGTTGAATATCGTTCGATGATAGCAAGGTGACTACAGACTACACATTAATAAGCGGTACCTATCTTAAGAAAACTATGTTTGAATCCTTAAGTCACGTTTTCAAAATCCAATTTTTATTATTTGACAATAAATTCATTACAATATACCTACCTACTTACCTTCTTATAATTTCTGCACGTACTGTAGTCCTATACATTTAATCTGTATTTTTGGTATTATTTCTGTATATAAAACTACTCTGTATATGTCTACCCAAGTATAAAGATGCATACTTACATGATATTCAACACTATCTACATTACTGCAATTTTGTAGGCCTTTAAAAGTCTTGCATGAATAATTCCTTAATGTTTTTTTTTTTTTTTTAATGAATCTGTGGTCACTCGAAGTGAACACAAATACACTTTATGACATCTTTCACAGTAAGCAAATGCTTGTGTCGTGAAAGCGGAAAATGGTCGACATGGCCGGGATTCGAACCCACGACCTCCGCACGAAACAGTGCGAAAGCCGGCGTCGTAACCACTGGTCTATCAACCACCTCGAAATTTGTTTGTTTGTTTGCTATTATGTACTGTCTTTGCCTATTGTTTTATTCTTTCTGCCTTAAACTGTGTTTGTATTCTATATGTTGTATTGTTTAATTTCTTGTTTCTGCTTTTTGTTATATTCTATTGTTGTCAAAGGCACTTTGTGCCGTATATTTTGTTAAAATAAAATTTCGTTTTTTGGGAGTTGGTTTTATACAGATATTTTTTCTCTCTATCGTGTTTATACGTATGGAAGTAAAATGTTTTGATCGATTGTCCGTTGTAATGAGTTGGTACGTGTGCTTTCAAATTTTTGTGAAAAAATAAAAGCAATTAAAAGAACAATTCATTCTGTTTTGAGACATACACATAATTTACTTGATTTAGTTTTGGTCCAATACTTGGAGAGTAGAAACTAGAAGTGATCAACTTCCAAATAAAGTTTGAAACCAAACTGGGTCAATGGACCAATTTGTTAAGTTTAATTTACTTTTTTTTTCTTCTCGTTTATTGGATCAGATTCTTTACCGAGAAGACTTTATCTATCGAGTTTTTAACATTTTTAATTTCCTCATCCTACTACGTAGGTATAATAATATTGATTGTTTATTATTTACAAAAGCGTGAATGGAACAAATATTTTGATTTCACGAATCGTTTTTCATGCAAAGTTTTCATCAGAATGTCTTCGAGTTTAATTTTGCATTTTAATAAAAAAAAATAATAGAAAAATCTAATTCAAATTTTCTGAACATAAAAATAACAACGCAAAACTAATCAAAACACAATTAACATAATATTATTAGCTTATAACAAAAGTAATTTCCAGACAGCAAAGATATTGCTGGTAATAGATATTTTTAATTAAATAATAAAAACACACAATACATAATCATTTCATACAATTTGCAACCAGCTAACAAAACACTTGCCGAATCACTCAAAAACGAGTGCAGAGCTAAAAAAAAAAAAAAAAAAACAAAACACTTAATCTTATCAAGTAGGTACATAGGTCCCTCCAATACTAAATCTTTTAATAATTTTTAAGAGTAGTGTTGAACTTTATTGAGGTTAAACCGTTCTAAAATCGACATTTCTATTTTATTCCAACTTTTCCTAGCCAAGAATTACTGTTTAAGTAAATAATATAATATCATGTCATTAAGATGTAAATTACAATACAGTATTTACGGTTTATAACGAAATTTTTACAATTAATTGAAAAACATTTTTGCAATTCTCAAATAATTCACATTCATATTTTTCAATTTAAACTAAAGTCATAGGTACCTACAGCTTTTTTTTTATTTTATTCCACTCAGTTATGATTTATTGTATAACTCTTTTTTTATTTTATCCATTTGATTAAAATATTTAAACATCTGTTTGTATGAAATTTGGTTATCGAGGTGTTTTTTTTTTTTGAACTTTGATTTTTGTTTCGTTAATTTTTCTATTACTGTGTTAGATTCGCAATCTTCAAGTGAAGCAGCATTTTCCTTGTAATTTATTTTGTAATATTGATTATTAAAACGTATGTAGATATAATTATAATATTATTTCGAGTAAATAAAACTAAAAAAGTAAATTTGAACAACAAAGCTCCAAGAGACAAATCATATTATGTAATTAGTTATTTTCATGTCGAAAAATTACCGAATATACCTATAATTACAGCTATAAAATCAATATAATATAGTGCTATTTTGAAAGAAAATTGACCCATAAAAGCCTACTTTACTTTATATTTAAGGCTGTTTTGTTGCAGAGTACAATGTTTCTCTCACACCAATGAGCAATATTATTACGTTAAACTTTGTAACGTTACATAAAGAAAAACTTTTCGTAGAAAGACTTTATTAAGAATGATGTACCTACCAACCTGAGGAGATTTTTCTTAAAAATAAGAATAAAAACTTTCAAACGTGAATGTAAAAAAAAAAAATTTAAATAAGTAAATGTTTATTTTAAATTATCATACAATACTTTATATTAAAAGAATTTTGGAAAAAAAAAACATCTTATCGAGTTGTTATCATCGAAGAGCCTGCTTCACAAATTATTCCAAAGAAGATTTATTTGTTCTTAAGAATGTTTACCTATTGCTTTGAAATACAAAATGTTCAAAAAACGGTCGGCATAAAACGTCAAAAATATTCTAGCCCTAGTCTACTCGTGTACTAAGATCAAGAAGCGGAATTCCCTCATAAAATAGGGTAATGAAACAGTGTTGACTAATCAAAAGTCATCACCCTTGCTATGGTCCTAGTTCGCAAAAAAATCTAAATTATGTTCAAATATACTACTCTAAATATACTACTCTAATATCTACTCGTGTATTTGAATTTGATACCTTTTTCGAAGGTCTATAGATACTTACGCTAATCTTATTGTTGTATTAGTATCTCGCTTTGAACAATCATTGGAAACACCAAGGTGAAAATTATGGACAAACGAAAGGTACTGGAACCGTTCAAATAAATTTGGCGCCGCCTCAATGAAAATGTAATCGTTCTCGCAACGAATGAGTAGGTACGTATTTGTCTGTCATTATTTCTACTAAACACTATTGATTCATGATATTAGGGTACCTACCATCTAGATACATATATAAATCCGGGCAGAAGGGATGGTCGCCAATTGTAATAGTCTTATGGAGACTTTCACCAACGCTTCCTAGCTTTTAGGTAGCTCTTAGCGTAGCGTTTTATATGGTGTGAAGAACGCTAAGTGCTACCTAAAAGTTAGGAACTGTCGGTGAAAGTGACCATTAGTCGTAAATAATATATCCTTCTCAATGAGATTTATACTAGAGATGCAATCGAGTCTAAAAAATGGCATGTAAAAAAGTGTGCCACCACCGAAAATGTGCCACGCTCGTGTTTTAGTCGTTGACAACAGCTCGAGCTTGACAGTTGTGTCCGCGGTAATACGGCGTTCTTGAAAATGGTGGATTTTGTGGTGAAAAAAGTCGTTCCTCAACAGAAATCAATATAGGAAAATCCTTTTATCAAAAAGGACGTATTTTATATATTTTAAGTGCATATTATTGTGATAAAATGTTTAAAATATAAAAATATATTTGACAATTATTTTTGTTTTATTAGTAAGGCCCACATCACACTACGGGTGCATACCGAGGGGGGTTAAAAAACCGCGTCTGTATGAAACGCGTAGATACATTTTTATTTGAATTTGCAACCCAGCGGTTCAGTCGACGGCTTTCTTACTACAGCATACGTCATGGGCTCGAATCCCTGTGCCGACTATTTCCACTTTCACAACACAACTCTTCCATAGTGTGTGAAAGTTTCCAAATGTATTTGTGTTCACTTTTAATTAGCCTAAATTCATTAAAAAAGATACACCCGTACGCGGCGTATGCAACAGTTTATATATGTACAAATAGGTATATATTTCTAGAATTTTTTTTTATTCTATCAAGGTTTTTTTTTTATCAATTTATTTAGAAAAAAGAATTCAACTTATATTTAAACAGAGTGTTCCCTAATTAAAGTTATAATATAACTTCATAAAAAATTTCATTGAAAGTGGAAAACCTCTGTTTGCAGAACATCCTTAAATTCCATATATTATATGGAATTTAAGGATGTTCTGCAAACAGAGGTTTTCCACTTTCAATGAAATTTTTTACGAAATCCATCATACAACTAAGAAATCGACAGCGGTGTTTCCCACAGTGCCGTATTTCTGACGGTTCTCGTTTAAGCTGTGTGTATGAGCCCTTACCTAGCCGGACGAAATTTAGAAGCAAGTACACTATAACTAGTGTTTTTATAAAAAGGGTCATTTTTGATTCGAATAAATAAATAATTTTTTCCATTTTCGAAAAATATTTTTATGAATGTGCTTTTAAACTGTTCGTTGTCTGCCTCGCATTAATAAAGACGAGAGATCTTTTTCAAAAGGTTCTTAGACAATTCTGACAAATACATTCAAATCTCACGCACAAAAAGAAATTTCTATTAATGTGTACCGGTAGAAGGTGACAGCACTTAGCCGTTTGGCGTATTATGTGTGACAAAGACAAAAATATTCGTCAGTAATGCTTGATTGCATATTTTTATTTAAGTTCAACTTCAAATTTACTCATGATGCTACTTTCAAACTAAAAATTGTATGGAATTGCATCTCCAGTATAATATCTCATTGATCCTTCTGGAATAATTTGGGCCCGCACAATTATTAACACTATATTATTCGTATTTAATTGAGAAAACACCATCCAAATACAGCTTACATCCAAATACCTACAAGGTTTGTACAAACAACAACAAACCGCAGTGACAGCAAACTTAAAAATGGGGGAAGTCACGTGGTCAATGAGACTTCTTCCTTTTATCCAGGTTCCCTACATGCATGGTATTTTGACGCTGTCAACGCTTTTCCTCCCCCTCGACGTCTCTTCACCTCCATACCCCATAAAAAAAAGACAAATTATTTTGAAAATGTCGTTCCGAATGCCTTATCTAGTAAGTACATTGAAATTATTGTTCTATACTTATCGTATATTGGTACATCCACATCAGGGTTAAAATAAAAGAAAGACTTGTTTACTTATATTTTTATAAAGAAACATCTCTGAACATTTAGCATCGCCCCAAATAGTTGTGTTTGAAACCAAATTTGCGGGTTACGTCCGCTTGATTGGCGTAAAACTAAAAGGGAAAGAAGTGAAAAAGCCTTTTCATTATTATTTATTAGTCCATAAAAAACGCACACCAGGTGAAATAATGTGTGAAGAGAAGAGAAAACACAACACACAGGCGGTGAGTGGGGCTCTAAAAAAAGGAGAAAATTTTATTTATGGAAAAAGAAACGTAAACCGGGTTTATATTTCCCTCATCGTGCACACTGCTTATTACGCATTTGTTCTCTGTTTTCCCTCACATACTTACCTTTTATATACTTATTTTTCTTCCTCAGTCACCGGCGAGGGTCTCAATCCCCGTTTCGGGTCCCAGAAACGAAGACAAATGATCATACATTATCTACCGTCCCTCAGCTTTTTTTTCACACATAATCTTATAAGACGACCTTTTATTCACTCATGTGTTGCTCTGTTGTGTATTTTTATTCGCCTATCATTATTAAAATGCTGATTTATTTTGCAATCTGACTATTTTTGTTTTGACTGATGACTTATTTTTATTATTAGTGATGACTTATTATTATTACAACTAGTTGTCGACCAGTGCTCGAAATTCGACCATTACTTATTAAAACATTATTAAGATTCCATTGTCTAAAGCTGAGCGAGCGCTATTTGTTTAATTTTCTTTCAAAAGCAATGACATGGATAATATGTCATATTTAAAATGTTGATAATATGTACAAAGTTTTTTCTATTATTATTTAAGACAAACAATAATAATCTATTCTCAATTTATATCCCGCTATTTTCAGCTCCACCTTTCATTTGAAAATACCGCCTTCAAAAGCTTTCTGCGCCCATTATGAGGCGCTTTTCATTTTGTTCCTACGAAGTTAATGATCCCTATAAGTATGTAGTCCGTGGAAGGTGTGTGCGTATCAAATACATAACATTACAGTAGTGATTGTAATGTTTTTTTATTGATTTTATCGTTTTATGCATAATTTGAAAGAAATATTAGCATTTCCCACTCCTTCTGTCAGTCCTGAATTATTGTTTCTTTTTTATTATCATTTTTATTTTGTTTGTTTGAACATTGTATTGAAAATGTGAGAAATATATAAACTATAAGTGTGCAAAATTTCATCCTCCTCCGTCCACGCAATTTTCTTAAAATAGTCACAAAGTTTTTCCTTCACATATTAATTCAAAGATTCACGTAGTGAAATTTCAGATAAAAACAACGTAGGTAGTTGCTTTTCCCAATAAATTAACTATATGAGCTCAAGAGACTTAAATTTTCGTAAACACCTGTTAATTCGGAATGATAACTTGATATAATTATTACCTATTATTTCTTACATACCTACGATTTTTACCGAATGTTATGGTCTTAGTTATGCTGGTGGTGTTGGGATCGACGTTAACCGCTTTCGCGATATTCTTTTTTGTCTCCAAGGCTTAGAGTCAAAGTCTTCGGTTTCTCTGGCGTTCTGAATGAAGTACCTTAACATTGTTAGGGTCAAATTTATGAAAAAAATAACAACTAATGACTCTAACAATTCATTACTAATGTTCGATTTTAAATGGAACAAACCACTACGGGCTTACGACCGTCTTCTACTGTTATTTCGAAGGCTGGCTTAGTGTTATCACTTTACGTTAACAACGTTCGCCATTAGGTGGTAATTGTTTGTCTCCGAAACTTCTAATCATGAGAATTCTCAACATGTTCAACATGTCGAAAAATCTCATGTATGCAACAAGTAGAAATTTAATAATAAATGAAATATAGAGATAAAAGTTGGAAATTATTGAGAACAAGAGAGCAACCAAATTTAAAGATAGCGACTTCTGTCATGATTTGGCGCCAGGATATGACTATATATGCAGTACAACAATAATAATATACGAGGAGGTTTACAGTTATTTTCGCTCTTCGAAATAATTTAAATCTCGAATTGTACAAATTGACTGTAACATTTCGTACTGCGCCTGCCGGTCGGGTGTCTGTATGTGTGTGCGCTGTTTGATGTGCTACGACTGACAGGGCGACAATAAATATTATGAACTATAAAATAATTAATAAGATTTGGGAAGTGGCGGACACCTCTTATTGGAGCACTGGTGAATTTTGTATGTGTTGTGTGCTTTTGTTGTATTATGTTTATATCAGTGTTCTGTTGGTATTTCCAAAATTATAAATAAAATAAATATCCATTTTTGTTACTGTCTCATCTTTATTGCCTATTGGCTTTGTTGGTGCACAACGTTCTAATTATGTCTAGATTCTTGTGACCTTTTTCCAGGACTAGATCTTATAGAAATAATAACAACTAATGACTCTAACAAATTTATGATCCTGTACTATGCAATGGTTCGCCATTTCAGAGTCTCCAGAAAAACTAGGAAACGCCCTTTGAAGTTCTTTTAGCCTAGTCGAGATTGCCTACCTGTTTCGCCGACGTTCTTGGCGTCACAGTCCATCTTCACACGTGATAAATTAACTGTTATACAGTTATACATATAAAAAGGATGCGACGAATGATGGAGGTGTAGGTTTATATATCTCATATTTATCAAGGTAGGTACCTATATTTGTTTCTTCCGAATATAACCCACTATTGGAATATTGTAAGACTCACTAGTTTTGGTTGGTAATAGCATGGTGCGAACAGTCAGAATTGTACAGCTGTAGTATGTCACCAGCCGTCGTGTGGTTTTACACGGAATTAATTCCTCGGGTGCCTTCGTGATGTCGGATCTTCACAGACACAACACCCACTCGCACCCCCAAGCAACACGACTTACAGGTTTTGTGTAAACTGAACCCTAAGACCGTAATATTATAATCAACCAAAACGTCATAAGCTAATATTTTTATTTAGAAGGTTTCCTTTAATTTTCAAACAATTCATCATGAAAGAATTATTCTTATCAACATCTGCACTCCAGAATTTCTATTAGAGTTTTTTTATTTATTTTTTATTGATTGATGTCGACTGCCAGCTTGTTCTTCCTTCACCTCTTCGGGGATCTGCAAATGTATTATTTCAAATTTTCATTCAAAATAATGACTGAGGTGTATCTTTTTAAATCATTCGGTAGGTAAAGGAAAGGATTTACTAATTCACCAAAAAAAATCGATTAATGCAAAATTTTGTAGGAACTACTTTCATTTTTGCAATAATTTTTATCGTTTTTACTCATTAATAATTACTGTTGGTTGATTCCTTTCGATGTGGTGTTGTAGGGCGTAACCTTCAGTTAAAAAATCTCAATTATTTCATTAAAACTATAATAATAAAAACTTCCTAAATGTTATGGAAAACACAAACACTCGACGTAACTTTTAAAGTTAATTTACTTCACTCCGTTTATTGAAGGAGTTGTAAGGATTCATCTTTGAGTTGTTGGCAAAGTTGATTGTTCCTTCAAGTTTTCTCTAATGAAACCTTTAAAATTGTAAGCAATCATAATACAGAGAAGTTGGTTGCCAACCAATTATTTCATATTATTTCCTCGTACCCATCCATTCTTCTTTTCAAAATAAGTAAGTAGTAATGAGAACAACAACAAAAATGTAAATTTGAACGACTTCAATTGTTTTTATCAGCCAAATCAAGATAACGAAAAGTGTGATCATCCTCCTGGCACCCTCCATCCAGTATATAATATGGTACCTAGTCATCGATAAAAAAATGATGATTTACAAAGTTCCACAATTTTCAGTAGGTAGGTACATAAGTGAGTAGGTATATCGGAATCGTTTTAATTTCCAAAATTATATCTTTACCTTTCATAAGAAAACACTGGGCTACAAAGTACTTAAGGTACATGGTGTTGACGTTATTTTGACGTCTTAACCATAGTTCATTTTGAGATATACCTATATGTAACCACGATGTTCTCGAATATCTTTGACATACTTTTATTGATTGCCATTATTATTGCAACTATAAAAACAGTTATTTTCGTAAAAAAAAATCGTTTTGAAAGTTCATAAGTAGGTATATCTTATCAATAAGCGATGACATTGCTTTCATTGATATCTGGCTACCCATATTATGACACTATGTTGATTTTTTTATGTAACGTTTTTATTCTCGTTATTCAGCGAAAAGGTTGCAAACCTGTTACGCTGAATTATGACTTTTTTTTAGTTGTTAATAAAATTTTAAAAAAATAAAAAAATATTGCTGTTTTTTGCATGAATAAATCAATAAATAACAAGAAATTATTATAAAATTCAGTACCTGAGCATAAAACTGGAATATACAAACCCTCTTCGTGTTAAACAATTTTGATTGTGAATTTACCTCATAACTTTGCAAATAGTACCTACCTATAATATTGAATCAAAGCTCGCTATTAATTTATCTTGTGAAATTTACATTTATATAGGTGAAAAGGGTGAATTTCACATTAGTTAAAATTCATTTCACAAACTTGTGCCCGCCGACGAAATAATTTCAGTTTGAAAACTGTAACAGGTCGGTCAACAACTCGAAAAATCCATTCGATTTTGTTCAAGTAAGTCAACCTATGAAGGTGTGTTTGTGATTTTGTAACAAGGTATAAAAGGAGATACATAAGATCGACATGATGTCGTAGGTATACATCATTATTGCGAAGCTCGCCCGCTGCGTATGGAACCCAGCCCCTTGTGGAACTTTATATTTTTATACTTTGGTAATGGAAACGTGAGGCGAATTGAGTTATGCAAAAGTTTCCGGATGATTTCAGCGACACGAATTCAATTTCACATTTTTTCGACATCTTCCTCGTTGCCTTGATTTTTTTTATAAATTAGGTAAAGGCGAACTTTTGTTTATTATTACCTATCATATTTTACGGAGCAAAATAATAACAGAAGTATCCAATCCAAATCCAAACTCCCTTTAGACCCCACTTAGGGGCATAGGGAGGCAACAAGAGCTCTCCATTGCGCTCGATCTTGCGCAACGGTGATGACCTCCTCCCACACCATGTCCATGTCCCTCAGCTCTGCTTCGAAGGAGCGGAACACAGTGTGAGAGGGTCTTCCTCGTCTTCGGGACCCTGATGGGAGGAAGAACAGCGCTCTCCTCGGCCAACTGTCATTCGGCATCCTTAACACATGTCCCAGCCAAGTCCATCTCCTCCCCACAATGGTGGAGGTGATGGGCTCACGCTGGGTGCGCCGGCGTATAGCGTCGAACAGAAGTATAAGATATGTTATATGCGTAGATGACACCCGATTGATATTCTTCTTCTGAGCCTATTCCCGTCCACTGCTGGACAAAGTCACAAAGGCCTCCTCCATCTCCTTCTACGCTGCTCTGTTTTGGGCTTTTTGGACCCAGTTGACCCCAGCGTATTTGACAAGGTGGTCTCCCGACGCTCCTGGCGGTCGTTCTGGGTCTCCAAGTTTCGACCCTCTTCGACCATTTCTCTGCCTGGTCTCTTGCTAAGTGACCTGCCCACCGCCATTTGAGGGAAGCGATACGTTGGGCAATATTTGCAACCTTGGTTATTTGTCGTATCACTTCGTTTCTCACTATCTCTCAGGGTGTATCTTAGTCGAACCAATACGCTATCTTTTTAAGGTTGCGTGATCTACATATCTTGCAAAAAGAAGTGGTTGGTAGATTAGCGGTTACAACGCCGGCTTTCGTATCGGAGGTCGTTGGTTCGATCCCAAGTGCCTACCATCTTCCTCTTTCACGACACAAGCTTTAATAAGCTTACTGTGAACGAGTCAGAGTGTATTTGTGTTCACTTATAGTGAGCACAGATTCATTTAAAAAAAATACGTTGAAGGTCATAACACTAACATCATACTTACCTTGCCTAGCGGTTATGACGCCGGCTTTTTTCACTGTATTGTTTCCTAACACCTGGAATCAAACCCACGTACTCCTGTACGTGGGTTTGATTCCAGGTGCAAATAATCAACTTCCTCTTTCACGACTCTATTAATTTGCCTTACGATGTTGTTGTGATGCAACGAGTAATAAGCCAGAACCAGAGATCAGACCTTGAAATGCTCGAAAAAACATCTAAAATCCCTAAAAATTTGTTTAAACTATAGAGATTTTAGAAATTAGAACCAGCTAGTTACAAAAAAAAACTGTGGTTAGGGACTGATGTTTTTCAGCATATCTCTGTTACCGTCAGCTCTCCTCATTCAAAGATACTGACCTTTGAATCACTAACTAAATCAGTCCCCGTGAATCCACAATATCTCGAATGCTTCTAACCGGTCCAAAAAGCATACTTTCAAGGTTCAGGTTTTCGAGCCATACATCATAACAGAGCATTAGGTATATTATGTAGATTAATCTTTCTCCTAAAATTCATATTATTTGCATGTAAAGGCTTATAAAAAACCACCCCTTGATTCACCACAATATACTTACATGTGTACCTAGCTATGTGGATGAAACGTGAAGGTTATGAATGTGCCCCAGTCAGACGTTATAATATAGGTAGGTACTATATGTCTATTGTCCCATGACACGTTTTTAGTAGAGATTCAAAAGGCTTCTGTTGTTAAAACGAGGATGGCCAAGCCGACGAGAAAACTTGCACAGATGAAATGGCCTGTCAGGAAGATTGATTTCACTCCTCTGGAAACAGAGAAAGAAGAAGCGGTGGGAGTGGATGAGGTGATATCTCATGACAGCTCCTAATAGCGAAAAGGGTGAGTTTTGTCGTGTCGTGTTTGTGTACGTATGTGCCCTAATATGGAACGTGACCAGGGGATGATAATGTTATTCTCAGGCAGTCCTTCAAGTTTACACTTTGAATAAAAATACCAGACTGAGTCTACCCTACACTGATTCCGCATACATTCTTTTTTGTAGTTCGTTGCACACAGAATATGAGAAATGTGAAAATTAAACTGCACGCAAAATAAGATACGTGTGCTGATTTGAAAATAATAATGTACATAGGTAGCACATTTGTTTCAAATTAAATTTGAACTTAGGTAAATGTTTCTTGTATGGAGTTTGATTTTGACTCGAATTATATGTGTAATGCTGACTTATTTTTACCTTCCGATAGACTCACTATAGATCACACGGTCTATCAGAACGTTAAGTTTTCAACAAAAAGGTATCAAGTTTATATTATACCTAATGACTATGTTTCCAAAAAGTTAAAAGTCTCAACTCCAGCATTTTCAAAATGATAAGTAGATAATATACTATTATTGAAGTGTACCTACCTACTTACTATAAATTGCCTCACATATTTAAAATGGCTAATTAAGAGTTGTATTTTTGAACTGAATTGTTAGATATTTTCGAAGGCAAAATAAGAAGTCTTTTTCTAATCATTGACTAACTTTATTTCAAAGTCGACCTCAAATTATCTTTCAGTTAAATAAAGTTCCAATATTTTAGAGGTTAATTAACGCGTCGTGGACGTTATTCTATGGCTAAATAAACTTTTTTTCAACAAACTAACATTCTCGATAATATACATTGCCCTGTATTATCGATGAATATTTGATTGGAATTTCTTTTGTAAAGTGACAAATAAATTACTATTTCAACAATATTATAATTCTGACCGATGCGTCTGTTTTGAATAATGATAACAGGACAAATGCCGAACAACCGTACCAAACAACCGCCAATTACAATAATTAAAAAAGCAACAAAGTTTATGTTAGTTAAGTTAGATTTTGTATTATAGTTAGAAGGGGAAGACAATGAAGAAGATTCTGGTATGCATATTAGGTATGTGAGGAGATCGGACTCAGCCAGACCCCCTCACGGCCAACCCCATGGAAGACGCCTCCCAGGCAGACCAACAAAAAGGTGGAAAAATACCTACCTGAAGATTTTTTAATGTTCAGTGTAACTTTCTGATTTTTTTTCATGACCAAGAGAAATAGAAGCATATATTAAAAAAATATATATTGAAGATGGAAGGTTTACTCCTTTTCACTGTAATGGATTCGGCAGACTATGCTACTGCACTTGCATATGGGACGAGGCTGTGCCCATCACCAAAATATGCGATTGGATTCGTCAAAAAGATGAAGTGCTTCGACATGTGCGCATGTGTCTCATCAGGACCATCTCTCAAAATGGCCTACACATCGTGGAATGCGATGAAAGCGGGGAGTGGAGTGCCGCAAAACATGAATGGATGTAGTGAAAACCCAAGATTTGTCACGAAATGCATGTGAACAACATGCACCTCAAAATAAAAAAAGGGATAATCAGCTTAATCAGCCGAATTCATCACAGTGAAAAGGAGTAAACCTTCCATCTTCATATTGTTTCCTGTAAAAAGCTGATTATCACTTTTTGTCTTTCGAGGTGCATGTTGTTTACATGCATTTCGTGACAAATCTTGGGTTTTCACTTCCATTCTATATATATATATATTTATTTATATATATATTTTTTTTATTATTCCATATATTATATGGAATAAAATATGACTTAGTTATACCTAAGAGTAGGTTTGTCTCTGTAGGTATACCTATTGAAAAATTGTTGCCGAGGCTTTTAATAAAATATATCAAACTAGCGGACATGACGCGATATGAAATTAATAAAAGTGCCACACATCGAATGCATTGAGGTAGTCTTTACAGGATCGTATATTATCATGGTATGCGGGTCCGTGATGCATCGTAAAATTTAAACCATCGAAAAATTGCTGATTCATTTTTCCCTGTGATGATAACTCAATTTTATTACGAAGCATCGGGGGGTATTGGGAAAGTTTCCGTGTTGCACATAACCAACCTTCATACTTTGTACCTACGTTTATATTACCCGGTGTGAAAGAATGAAATTCGATATTATTCAATCTCTGTGTCTACACTCCACAGTGTGTAAAACTATCGGGGAAACTGTTAATTACTTTAGAGTCAATTTTACATACATATACAGACACAATAATTTAATTACATTACAAGTATAATATAGTTGTTAACGTTAGTCATAGCACCGAGACACAGCGAAAAGGCATATTATGCTGTTATGCTGAGTTTATAAAGTAAAATAAAAATAAAATACCTACCGATTTATTTATGTTTTACTAGCTTACCCGATAAACTTGTCACTATTAATCGTGAATTTATTGAATCGGCATTGGTACCTTGATACATTATTAATTAATTAAGTTAAATATTATATTTTAATTTAGATACCTATCTACACAGTAATTCTGTGTTTTATTATGTCATAGCATCAGTTCTAATATTAGATTTTTTCTTCGCAGAGCCGTGCAAAAATCTTTCAACTGATATTATAGATAGGTATAGTACCTATATTTTAATTAAACTAATATAATATTCAAAGCTATTAAATCATTTCTTTATTTACGATTCCAGTAAACGTGCAGATAATGTAGCAAAGATTCACAAATCAACCTCTATGGCTGGAATGCCTCATACATTTTTAGTAATGCAGCTAAGACTCAAGCCACGAGAGAGAAATTGCATTGAATACATAAAATAGTTCATTAAAAATTATTACACTTATGTTGGTTCTTATAATTATTATGATTGATGATTTAAGTGTAAGAAGATGGAAATAAACTTTTTTCCATGTGAGTGGCGGTCTTAACTTCCTCTTTTTAAAAACATTGAAAGTGACATTCTCCTTTTTTCTGAGCGAAAGACAGTTAGTAGGTACCTACATACATAGAATACTGAAAAAATCAATCCTTTTCATATTGGTCTGTTAATACAAAAAACTGTTTTAAACTACTGATCAAGCCTGACTATAGAGTATATACAAATCAACAATGTAAAGCAAAACGGGTGACGACTAGACTAACATACCTCCTATATAGTTAAAGGATATGTACCTATAATTGTTTAGGGGATGAACGAGTATACTCTGTGGAAACAAGTGAGAGGCCTTCACTTTATCACCATCGACCCAGCCATTTATTGTAATTCTCCACTGAACACCCTTCATATTATTATTAGGGCAATAATAAAATATTGTTCTATTAATACACATCGCCGCCGGACGGTTTGGGTTCTTATCCCGTCTGGGACAATATAATTATTGTACCTACCCTTCCTTGGTTATTAATTCACTACTGTACCTACTTAGAACTATTTTTTGACACACAATGAAATACGTAAATGAACATTTAACGTATAGGTTCTATTCGCGTAGAAAAATTAAACTAAGTAGGTACCTACCTACCGTTTCCTATGTAGCATCGGAATTAGTTTATTTAAACATAATGCTATAACAGTGAAGTTTATCTAAAAGAAGAAGAATGGCTACTTATATATTGTGAAGGGGTTGGTGACCCAGCGGTTACAACGCCGGCTTTCGTACTGCGGACGTCGTGGTTCGATCCCAGGTGCCGACCATCTTCCTCTTTCACGACACAAGCTTTAATAAGCTTACTGTGAACGAGTCAGAGTGTATTTGTGTACACTTATAGTGAGCACAGATTCATTTAAAAAAAAAAATTATAAGAAATGTTATGTCAGTGGTGTGACAAAAATCTGCGTATAAATGTTTTGAAACTCAAGTAAATAAAAATAATCGTGTTTCTATATAATTTTTCACAGATGATGATGGATGTTGTATCGAAATTCGTTACATACAAAATTTAATATTAGGTATATTTTGTATGCATTTTTCGATTTTTTATTAGTTATTCTGTTATCCGAAGCAGAGAAGAATGCAATAAACTAAGCATCATAAAAATCTGTTCAGTCGATATCGAGTTATAAGTGTTCGCACGAACCCGACTTTCTTTTACATTATAGATATAAAATTGTAACCATAATGAAACTCTTCATGGTGGGTTGTGGATCGACCATATGTTGTAGGTATACCACCAAATGGCATCCGAACTAATGTGGACACTTAAACCAACCTCAGATACTCTCGATCAAAAAATCTTTATAGTTAAATCTTCTTTGCGATCTGAGTCTGAACTGATGTATTCTATGTACAATTAGTACCTACCTACATTATTGTTATTTTGTATAGCTACATAATTTCTGTTTCAACAAGTAGGTACGTAAGCTGGTATAGATACTGTTTACAATTTGGAGTTCAAACAAGTAGCTGTAATACGCCATAGCAGAACATGCTTAGAGATGTCTAGTTACAACTTGAACATCCTGATGAAGAGCCCACATAATGGTGGGTAAGTAGCGTTTACGTCTTAGTAAAGTCAGTATAGGTACCTACCAGCCCTAATAACAGATTACATCCTAACTTGTGCATAACTTCATTTCCGCTTCAAGCTACCAACTATTCTGATTTAAGTCTTTAAGATAAAGCTTGGCTTCTAAATATCTATGCATAACTATTAGTAGAGATGAGCCGAGTATTCAACATCATTTTATAGTCGGCGACTAGTCGGCAAAAAATTTAAAAAATATTCGGCGAAAAATCGGCCCATAAGTCTCTACCTACTATTTTTATGCGTAGGATGTAGGTATTATTTAAATATTTTTATAATCTGCAGATTTTTTGATTTATAATAGGTAATTAATTTTGAATACTAGGTGTAGTGTTTGGGTCTATGTAAATAGCATAACCCAACACAACTTACATAACCGTAATAAAACCTTACACTGTCTCGTGCCACGGTTAGAGGTGGGCATTATAACGAAAGCTGATAAAAATATTCGATAAAAAAAAATAACCTCTCTAACGTTATTCATATTAAACCTTATTCGTTATTCGTAAGCTTTGAAAATAAGTCTAACAAAAATAATATCTCAACAAAAATAATATCTCAACAAAAATAATATCTCAAAAAAAATAGTTTACACCTTCAAAATAATCGTCTAAAAAAATATCACAATATTAGTTTCCGCCTTTAAGTAACGCGACTGTTTAAAATATTCCACTATAATTTTGCACCTCTAGATATCCGCCTGTTAAAAATAACCCACTATTATTTTCCGCCTTTACGTTATTGGTCTAACCTCTAACGTGGCCGTTTAAAATATTCAAACTATTATTTCGTGCCTTTACGTTATTCCTCTAACGTGGCTGTTTTAATAGGCGTATAATATCACCGCCAATCTGTCCTGCCCTTGATACTGTAAGGGTACAAAAGAAAGTGAGTGGGTAGGTAGGTAGCTACCTATGTGTGTGTGTGTGTGTATGCCTTGATTTACGGAATAATATAGTGTTGTTTATTCTTATAACAATTGTAACTCTCCTATGTCCATTTTTTGCATGAGGTTAAAACGGTTTGTTTAAGTATTTTCAATATCAAGTATAACTATTTTGATGACTAAACCAACATATTAAATTATTTATTTTATTTTATTATTCATCATATTGAGTTCTTCACTCTTAGTTGTGCAGTACTGAACTAGGATTTATGAACTTTCTCCATACAACAATAATATTAAAAAGTAATAAAAAAACAAAATGGAAAAATAGTAGGTACTTTTGTTTATTTTTTTAAAGTATCGGTTTGGTTCGTTGTTCGTCGTTGCTTTTCTCTGATTATTTTATTCTCGCATACAAAATTCGTTTTTTTTTTCTATTAAAAATGCTTTATAATTATTTGACTTAAAATTGAGACTTAATTGATCGTGTGATTGTTAATCTTCAGGGGGTTGTTATTTTTTTACAACTAGGTATACGCTACGAAATAAATAAGCCTTTTAGCTTTTAAGCTTTTAAAAATAACGTCATTTAAAATTAACGAAACTGCTATAACGTTTTTTAATTTAAGCCGTTATTCACACTAACAAAGTTATAATATATAACAAAGTTATAATACAAAGTTATAATATAGATGATTTAGTACTTATGGCTGAGTGTGAAAATGATTTGCAAGAACTTGTGTCAAGTGTGTTTGAAAATTGTGCAAAAAATGGTCTAAAAATGAATGTAAGCAAAACAAAGGTTTTGGTATTTGAAAGGGATGAAGCAAGAACGAATTGCAAAGTAACCGTAGAAAATGAATGTCTTGAGCAAGTGAATGAGTATGTGTATTTAGGAAGCATGTTTAGTCGTGATGGAAAGTGTGAAAAAGAAATCGAACGTATAGGAAAGTTGCTGGTTGCAGGGTGGCCGGTGCACTAAGACCTATAATGAGAAACAACAACGTCTCACTACAAGCAAAGAAACTAGTGCATAACGCAATCCTGCTACCATCGATGATGTATGGTTGTGAAACGTGGACATGGACGAAAAAAGAAGAATGTAGTATAAATGCAGTAGAGATGAAATCTCTACGAAGAATATGTGGAAAAACTTTATGGGATATGGAAAGGAATGAAAATATTAGGAAGGAATGTGGTATGGAAGTAAGTGTTGTGACAAAGATGAAAGTTAATAAGTTGAGATGGTTTGGGCATGTGGAAAGAATGGATGCAAACAGAATGACAAAGATAATTCATAAGGCTGAAAGGAAAGGTGTAAGAAAGCGTGGGCGACCGAGAATGACGTGGATCGAACACATCGATTCCGTCCTCAAGGAAGGCCAGGTAAGAAGTATGAGAAATAGGAGAAGCTGTATGAGAAATAGTATGTCGGTGGAAGAAGCGAAAGAAGTATGCTTGGATAGAAAAGAGTGGAGGTCCGTTCTCTCTGCCTACCCCTTACGGGACACGGCGTGATGGTTAAAAAAAAAAAAAAAAAAAAAAACAAAGTTATAATTCACTAACAAACAACCCACTTCATGTAAAATGGGGTTTTTCAAGAAGAGTTCATCTTTATTTATTTATCAGATCAACGGTTTAAGCCTTTTAGAGAAATGGTTATGAATAATATAGTTAACAACATTAGGTAATATTTTCAAAATAAAAATTAACATCCATTCTCCAAATGAACGACTAGATATCGTAATTGCTACATTACAGTTAGGAAATAATATTATAAAAATAATAAGTACAATCAATATCACAATCAAAAAGAAAAAGAAAAAAATAGCAACAAAATAAAAAATAGCAATAAGATTTAATTATTCTTTTTATATGGAAGCATTATAGTACCTACATGTACATTAAGTCATTACAAAGAATTAAATGAATTAATAAGAAAACAACCAAACAAGATTCAATTATGTTTTTATAAGCTTTATATCATTCATCATCATTAAAAATAAAACAACCAATGGATAGATTTAAAACTACATGGAAACATCAGTAGTTCATTAAATTTTTGGCATCGAATAGTTGCTTATAAAGAACAAGGTCTTGTTTTCAAGATTTTTATCCATAAATATTTGGAACGTTGTGTTTGATATGAAAGATTCATCATTTTGCTGATATAAATTCATTTTTGCAAAACTGCTTTTCGAGTCATGAATTTACTTATATAAAAAATTGCATTAGGTAATGATGAATACAAAAATTCATAAATTAGAAAATTAATTATACTTAACAACATCAAACTTTTGTATTTTATGTTTTTATAGTGAGTATTGGGTTAAAATAATAGGTAACTACATAACTACACACCCAAGCAACACACTAGATTAGCTTACCATGAGGTTTTGTTATCTCCACAACTTGCAAACAACCTATCCAGAACCTCCTGTGCTGCTAAGGTAGTTGAATAAGTAGTAGGTACTTCGTGTAATTTCAAGTAAAATGAAGATCATAATGCCCCCGGCTTCCAAGCCCCAGCACCCATACTCACAAGCGTTAACTTCAATTAGATATTATCGACAGGGTTTTAAGACGCGACCCAAGATGATAAATTTTAATAGAGCTTCCCATTTACGAGTTTTGAAAGCATCTTAATGAAAAAAAATTGCAATAATTTTGACGATAGCCCCCGCTCGCTAAAGAAACTGGGGCGGAAAGTTTTACCAATCAATTTAATAGCGAAATCTTGATAAAAATTATTTCGTTCTCCGATACTCGTACTTCCTTTAAAAGAGATTAAATATTTCATTGGCTTCTTAAAACTGTTTTGATAATTTGTGAATATGAAAATTAAATGTGAAAAATAAAATAAACAACAACTACATTAGACATTCCTAGTTTTTATTAAAATACCTGGTTGATTAACTTTACCATGTTAATGTTAAAGTTAATCAACACAAAAAATAACTTATTCATTCTTAAAGAAGGCAACAAGAGCTCCTGAATGCGCTTAATCTTGCCCAGCTGCAATGATAGATTCCTACAACATGTCTTCCTTCCTCAGCTCTGCTTTGAAGGAACGTAACACACTATGAAGAACAGCACTCTCTTCGGCAAACCAGTCTCAAGTAATGGCTAGTGGCTACCTCCTCTTTATAATTATTATTCTTGAAGAAATGGTCACAGGCCCAACATCAGGGGGGTACTTACCTATTATAATATTATTATAACTGACGTTATAGATAGGTAGCTGTGAATTTGATAATGTTAGAAATACCAAGATACTAAAGAATAACAAACAGATTCTAGAGCATACCTAGGTATTATTATTATGTTATACCCACATACGGCCGGTTTCATAAAACAGTAGCCCTAGTAAGTATCGTCGAATCAATCATCGAAAGAGTTACGAAAAATTTTCATATTAAAATGATCGAATGATTCGATCGTTTAAATGAAGAACACTATTTGCACGCTAATAAGCGCTTATTTGCGTGCCATTAATTAGCTTTCGATAAAACTCGTACTAGCCCCACTCAGAACAAATGAACTCCTTAGATAAAATCACTTTGAAATTTTTAAGTCTACGATAAGTTGGCGCGTTTCATAAAAATAGCCCCGTCTTCTTTTTATTAGTAACTAGCTTATACCCGTCATGCTTTACGTTTTTGATTCCGATTGTTAGGCTTGATCGGTAGGTAATTAAACAGGTTCTAGTCTAGCTTCCCATTGCTTAACAGACCTCTAAAACTGACATAAGCACAGAAAAAGAAGAATGACACTTTTACAATTTTTGTTTTACCGACCTCATAATATTATACGAACCTACCGACATAATTTGCAAGTTTTACTCTCTCTATGGTTTGAATCTTAGCTACTTTCCCTACACCCTCTAATGTGTGATAATTAATTGGGCATTCCACCCATAGAGGGTGATTTGTGCTATGTGTGATGAAGGCAGCTGTCAAACTTCAAAATGGAGGAATTATTTTGCAATTTTTTTTCATTAAATCTTTATTTATTGAGAATAATAATAATAACAAATCAACCTACAATTATTTTATTACATTTTCATACCGTAATACCAAGATTCCATTCAACGTTTACATGAGTAATATTGTTTCCAAAAGATGGCTTACTGTCTTTTTGAGAAATTTGTATGAATATCCTAAAAAATAGAGTTTTTTTAAATAGCTCTAAATATATTAAAGTTAATGCAGCAAATTGTATTTAAGAACCTTCTCCAGCATTTTGTACGGCTCTGGGCATATTAATATCTGACCTTAACGTCTGTTTTCTACGATTGATGCGCCTTCAAAAATATAAACGGACTAAAATATTATGTAGATAAACAAAATCTGTAAAAAATCATTAATACGAGGAATTTTTCTCCAGAGGGTCATCGTATACAAATGCTTATCTTGTATAATATTAATGCGCTTATTTACCATCGACCTCACATTTTTTTGTATACATACTACCTACATACATGAGATGCTGAATTTTTTTTATTCATTTATTTGTAGTCTATGATTTCAGTAACATTGAAACAAATGATTGGTGATGCCAAGAATCTGCAGCAATCCCGGTGGTAAAAGATTGGACTACACAACAGTAGACTTAAAATGCAATCCACGTGACTTTCACATAAAGTGAAATTTTTAAGTAAACTTAAGGTTTCCTTTAATTTTCATGAATCCGACCGTTACTTAACTTTTTTATCCAAACACATACACGTTTCCCGAGACACGCTCTATAATAAAGATTTCTCGAAGAGGTTCGTGTAGATATAATGCAATATGTGGGAAGGAACTGGATATCATTATACCTCAGACGAGAGGACTCGGGACATGCATTTACCACTTAGAGTTTAAACCAGAAAATATTGCACTCGACGGCATTGTAAGGGGACTGCTCCTTCGGCCGACTTAAACTATGTACTGAAATTCAACGCTGAAAAGTCGATATGGCCCATTAGACATCCTATTATGAAATATTTTATGGTTTTGATATCCACAGAATTCTTAAGTTCAAAAATGCATGTACATTTATCATTTTGATCTTTTATTATCCTCTTATATTCTAGAACCATATTGTTACATTCTGAACATTGATTTTATGTATGAGATTATTTGTGGGTTAAACAAATATTTACGAAACGCTTTGGTTTTTATACACTTATAGAGTAATGACAATTTGGGATGGCCAGTTAAAAAAACAGCATAACATCGGGGTATTTTAATGTTGAATAAATTATGTCCCTATGAAAACAGGAATTACAATATGAACCTTTATTATTATGATGAACCTTACTTTGATTAAGGCTGGGTGAAGTCAAGTAATCAATGTAATCATGTCTTCAAAGAACACCGGTTCTACTGCACAATAATAACTAATACTGTTCTTTTGAAGCACTTCAGAACCTTAGCTCTTACGAATTTTATCTTAACACTGAATTTTGCAATTAAAAATACCTACGCAGATTGATTAAAATTTAAGGGATATTAATAAAAACTGTCTATAAAAACTGGCATATAAACGAATCAAACGATAGCCAAAGAGATTTTCTTTTTAGAATTTAGGTTGTTGAGTAAAAGTATGTGGTTCTACTGCCTTCCTAGCGCTTATTCATTCCTCACAAACTCACCTAATGGAAGAATTGTTTTGTACACACTGATTATTTATAAATTCGCATCAGCATGCTGGCATAAGTTCGTCTTCACCAATTCACAGTGCGAATATGAAAATTATACCAATGATAGGTAATATCTAAAATCCACATACCTACCTACTCGTACTTTTATATAAAAATTTAACGGTGATAAGTTAGAGGAAAGTTTCGAAATTTTATTGGGGATGCCAACATAATGTACATATTATGTATAATCGTTGGAGTAGAATTTGCCAGCGAACGGACGTTCGAATATGATAAATTATTATTTCATTTGACCTCATAATAGGAAATATTGAAAATATTTTCCAGGCTCCAATAATATCCAAAATACGCAGCCATTATTGAAACCACAATATGGAAGTAATGAAAAATGTTTCCTTGAACGTTCTCCTATTAGACCGGATGGTCGATGTATTTTCACAGTGTAAATATGAGTAGTTCCTAGAGCAAACAGCGTCCGGACCCAAACGATGCCCGGGGCCTCAAAGGGCGATGGCTAACATCGTACCAGAGACCGAGAGAGGTAGAGAAACTTTTTTTATGTTATTAGTTTTCCGACGGATCATTTACGTTTTTTGTTTACACACATAATATAATCTGACGGACTACATCTACGAAATCTAAATAAATCATGTCTAAATTCTCTCCGACAGATTTTTTCTCGATCGAAAACATTGTTATTATTTGACCTCTGCAACAAACGTTTTTTTGCATGTTTCCTACATCCGTTTATCCATTTAGAATTTTTTTTAAACATCGTAACTTAATTAAATTTGCATTTAAAAAGGGAATTCGTGTAATTTTAATTGTCATTATCAATGTACAGAAATGCGTAGGTATTACTCAAAGTACACAGACACATTCGACATAGGTAAGAATATAATATGCAAAACTTAAGTCTTCTGAAAATTGGGTTTCAAATAGTGAGTTTAACGCTAGGCCATCCACAATTTTGATAACCGACCTGATTTTTTTCAAAGCTAAATCCAATTTCAAAACAAGCTTTGCCTTGAGGCAGTATTCATTGTCACTATCACGATTTTATTGTTTTGTAATGGACGGGATTGATAAATGGCAGGGATATTTCGTAATAAGTCTGCATCTTCGATTGATCAAAATAATATGCTTTTCCTCATATATTTGTACAAATCAACAATCAAAGTATAGGTATAAACTTATTTGCTTATGAATTATTAATTCATAAAAAAATATGGCGGACACAATCAATAGGATTCAGGGACTTAAAAAATCAAGCACCTAGTAGGATTGAGTACTATAATATAATAATATACCTATGAATATTCATGTCTTATCTAGCAACCCTGAACCCTTGAAATAAAATATTTTTTAATCTATGAAAATTCAAAGGAATTTAAGCTTTTTTGATAAATATTCATATTCATATTCCATTTTCTAATGTTTGTAAATTTTAAAATCGTTAAAGGGAAGTGGGTGAGCGTTAGATGAAAAAAAAATTTAATAAAAAGAAAAAAATAAAAAAAATCCACTTTATTATCTTTTATTAACACAGGAGATGAGTGAGAAAGTAGGATAGATTGAAAGGGAGGTAGATAGAAACGGAATGGGAAGGCAAGTAAAAGTAGGTATATAAATATTTGAGTTCGTAGTCTCGTGTAGCTCAAAATTTTCTCCCATAATGAGGGTAATCATTTATCGAACAACCTATTTATTACTCGAGTTGAATATTACAAAATATTATACTGTTTATGTAAGGAAAAAATATATTTATTAACATTTTGATAAATCAATTTGTCGGCGATGTTGTTGATTTTGAAATTCATTACTTGTTTCTTTGTTTATTCGCTTGTAAATTAAAAGGAAACAAAAATCGAAGGATTTTAATTTTGGCGAATTTGTGGTTACGCAAACGAAATCCAATATTTAGAGCGGTTTTTTTATGTACGCGTACCCGCTTATTTACAATAGGTTCAATGCAAAAATTTCGCAGCAAATGATAATAATTGTTATTGTTAAAGTGCAACTCAGAAGGTTATACAAGTGCAGAAATTTGTAAGATAACTCAGGTTTTCTAAAGTTTTCTTTTTTCTATAAAAAAGACATTATACATATTATCCTAATTAGTTCCAAAGTATTTACATAGAAAATGTCACTTAATTCAAATATCTTGGCTAAGGCTTTTGATACGTGGTAACATTGCAGAATGCCTATGATTCGTTGGACTGAGCAGTGCAATGCGTGAACCCCTGTCGTAGATAAATATTTGGAAATTTTCATATCTGGGACATATTTTATTTATTTAGCTTTTGCCAGTCACATTCATTACAATTGTACAGGATTAATATCAATACAAATAAGAGGTAGCACAGGGTCAATTTTCCTGCTTGTCAGATGTTTATGTCTAAGCTATTAATGAATGGTATCGCTCCGTCGGTTAAGGTGAGGAAATCTGAGAAACTGCCTTGATATGCTCTTTCATCACACTCTGCAACTATGTGATTTATGGTCTGTCTCTCAGCTCCATAGTCCAGGGAGATCTATCCAAATCCAACCACATTTGTGTGCGAACTCCGCGCATCTGCCGTGTTCGGTGGGACATATGTATAATATGTGGGGAGAAATATCGCCAAATCCACCTGCTGCTGATGGAAAGATTAAGGGTCGCAGAGGTGATGGAAGAATACAGATATTATATTACAAGAGAGTGGACGGGTTTTCGAACTGCTGAATAATAATTCTTCCGAGTAACCCAGAACATTTTAAGATTCGCCACAGTGATCACCGACGTTTTGAACTACCTGACACGGTACCAAAAAAAGGGTTATGAAGCCTTCAAAATCTCTAATATAAATGAAAGTCGGGTTAGTGCGAACACTTATTACTCGAGATCAGCTGAATAGATTCTTCTGCTGTTTGATTTGTTGGATTCTAAAAAAAGGTGAAAAATGGATAATGGATAGTATAAAAATATAAGTTAGTACAGAACCGATTTTCTGCGACGCCATACTTAACAACAAAATTATGATGATAGTTCCCTCTCATTCTTGCAAACGTAATTACCGCTCTTACAGTAGCCCATCCCACTTACTCCAATTTTCATACAAAGTCAACATCGGGCACGTAGCATAGAGGTAGAATGTCTGCGCGCGCATATTATATTCTCGCTTTGTTCCCGCCTGAGTTTTGAATACGAATGAAATATGGATGTTTTGGAAATATTTTAATGTTAATATTTTATTACCTTAACTCAATCGAATTAATTATGTATTTTTTTACGGGGGCGCAGTGCACATTATGTACATATGAACGGGCCGCCTCCGGTTAGAACCACAGGACAACGTCTGTCGGGAAAGCTTGAGTTTCAATGATTATGTGATCATGAAAGATGTATGTTTAAAATAAAAATAACGACTGCATCAAGAATGCACAATTAATATTATTCAGTTTGTTAATTTTATTAGGAAGAATGATATTACAAAAAAAAACTTATTTAAAATTTGGATAATGATTGGTTTTTCCCAATTACAAACAGGCTTATTATAGTACGTGTCATTATAAATTCCATAATATCCGATGTTCCAGTAAATAGCACCTACCCTTTATTGAACAGATTGCAAAATAGTGGAAGCCGGGGAAATACCCTTAAGTATTTTCATTCTGATAATTATTATTTCAAACCCTTTAATAAGCTTAGTCTATGGTGCACTTTCAAACTTATCTTATACTTAATATCCGTTTACCTAACGAAACATATAACGTTGCTCTTAATATAATAATACAGTTTGTAGAAAGTCTGTTATAATACAGGTAACGTGGGTTATATTGAAAGATAATAAACTTTGATAGGAAATTTCGCTGTAAGATATTGTTTAGGCATTTTTTAAATGAAATCTTGGATTTTTTTTTGTTTTTTGTTTGGTTTCTGTTTTATTACTGCACCACTTAAAATCGCGTGGTGCCAGCGACTTTCCAGCGTAACTACGACCCCTTCAAAAATGATTTACCAGCAATCATGTAGTTACAGAAGAAATCATCAACTTCTGAATGTACCTATTATTTTCCGATCATGTTTGGAATTTCTTCAAATTTGAGAATATTTTTTCACATTAAATCATCAAAAATCTATGAAGATACTTCATATAGTAGTAACCTAAAACTCACTACCTTTGTAAACCAACTTGATGGCTAAGGAAAGCAAGAAAAGGTTTTCACTGCACTGAAACCAGTTTATTCTTCGCAAACCATTGGAAAGTCTTAATACTTTAATTTTTCTACAAAATAATGGTCGTCTATATCTTCGAAAACCAATTCGGAAGAAAAACGGTGCTATTCTTGCACATGTGTTGTCATTTAGCATCTTTAACACATCCAAGCCATATAGGTACATCTACCTTATTTGATTACAACACAATCACATATTTACAATTTATGCTTCATGCCGCTGCATTTTTTGCAGTTGCCTGAAGAAAACACACCTTATCATAAAGTCAACGTTAGGATTCGATCCCGCCGCCTTTCTAACATACCTAATTATGTTGCTCATTTCTCTTGTAAGAAAGTTATTAATATTTCTAACGTAGAGCTCTATGTGTAGCCAACTTTAACACGAAATATAATTAATTTGCAAGTGAATTCTGAGCGTAAAACAATTTATAATTACAATACAGCGCCTCCCTACATTGCTTAGGGGAGGTTGTATGTTGGCGGTTTGTTCTTCTCAAGGTAAGTGAGCAAGTAATCGCTTTCTTCGGAGCTAATTAGTTTAGGTGGGTACCCTCTATAGTGCAAGCAACACGGCACGTCTGAGACCCGCCAGTTCTTTAATAGAATATGTCAATATAGTCGTCTTTTCAGTTAATTTAACTTCATCCAAAGCTAAATAGAACACTATATTAACGTATATTTCAGTAAGAATCGTGATTCCATCAGATAATTGAAAAATCTTCTATATATATTCGATTGGTACCATGATATTTTTGAGCAAGCATCATACACTTTCTCATGGTCGCTTTTAACTAAAATCTTTACTAAATGTTTCCATTATCGATTTTTAGAGAGGAAAATTCTTGGTGATGTCTTCTAAGCAAACAAGTTTTCTGCGACAACAGTATCTTCCCTCAAGACTTTTCTTCAAAAGATCTTAAATGATTGAATATTCTTACAGGATCTTTAGATCAAAGTTCATCAACATTTTAACCTCTGAAAATAAGAAAGAAAAAAAAACTAAAAAAAAAATAATTTAAATAAAACAATTGATTTGTTATTCCATAATATTAATTATTTTATTTAAATAATTCCAACAAGAATGCACATTCAATTCGTTAATTAAAAAAAAAACATCGAAAGACTACGTGTTTTCTATAAAGATGGTGTTTCAAAGATGAAACATTTTCCGTCTATGTTGAGGAAGCAGAAGCCAACAGAAACGGGAAAAAAGTAATACACTAATTGCTTTTGCGTACTTGATTCTGATTTATAAATCTCACTCTATAGCTGTGATTTTAAGCAAACTATACTGACGCATAAGTAGATAATATGTCAAATATTATGTAAGAGATGTCTTCCTTCAACAAAGAAAGGACAGCTTTTCAACGTTAGCACATCTGTTGAAGTCGGGTCTTCGGTATGTCCTACAATCCAGGATATCGTATTTCATGATGCTGTTTCTAATTACCAACCAGAAGTTTCGATGAAGAAGATCCACAGATATCGTCAAATAATTTAGAAACTTCCGATACCTAATGTATGTTGTATTTGCACACAACATGGCGTTTTAAAATTTCTAAATAGCTTCTTGACATTTTCGTAACTATTTCGCTATACCTACATTTGATGTGTTATAATTACATATTTTACAACACTATTTAATGCAGAGGTTCCATATATTATTATGTTCTATTAACATCAACAACCTGCTTTGTGGTAACATTGATAAATTTTCGTTTCGCAAACTCGCTAGTCAATTGGGAATTCAACGTTGGAATCTAATCAAGTGAAAATTAAGATTTAATTTCTTCCCTTAATTGTTGAAAACGGTTATCCTTTGTACACAAATTTGATTTTGTTGTTTTATTTAGTACTAGCTAGTTACCCGTGGCTTCGCTCACGTGTTACTGTATTTATTTGCTTTCTCTTCCTAAACAATGCAGAATTAATTATATTCGCATCAAAATTAATAATAATAAGAAACATCCTCAAAATTTTTTTTTATATATATATTCTAAAATTTCCATTAAATTACTATATTTTTATTTATATTTGTCGTTATTAATCTGTATTTAAAAAATATGTGCTTCTTATACAAATAGAATCAGCCCGCGAACTTAAAAATTTCGCTAACTTGACTGACATTGTTCTATGAGAATCCCAAAAAATAACTCGAATAACTTTTATGCCATCAAATGACGTTATTTGAAATCAATTTTTATATTGCTGGATATGAATAAAAAAATATTCAGGTCTCGAAAAGCAATGAAATTAGTGATCTTTAAAACACTTATTTCTATCTGCTTTGGGCATTTTTCAAGCTACAGACGTTTTTTTTAACATATCAATTTATATCTTTGATTAGTTGTTGTTTGTCTGGTCGTAGGTTCGAAATTTAGTTCATAAATATCTTATCCTGAGCAAACACGACATAAAAAGAATAAACGATATCGGTCCAGCCGTTCAGGTCGAAATAAATAACGTTAAACGTGAAAACTGTTAACGTTCCGAACGTTAACGTTTACCAAATTGAAAATGGTTTCCAAACAAAAAAAAAATGCGTTTCGTCTTCAATATAATAGCAGCGTCATAATACTTCCAAAAATTTTGAGGTAACGTTTAACGTTAATTTTGAATAACTGACAGAATTATTTTTTTGACTCGGAATTTGGAACAGCATTGTTTAACGCACGTTGAACAACAGTTTTTACGTTATCTCTATGGAAATAACAACAAATTGTTAACGTTGGAGCTGTCGTTAAGATTTCGACTTGGCCTCCAGGCGTGATGCGATGACCACGTAAAGTAGGTCTCCATTTTTATAATAACGTAATATTCTCCCTTTTAAGCCCCCCCGCTCACCGCAAGCCAGCCCGGAGGAAACTAAAGCGCAGCAAACCCGATCCGCACAAAGCCAAACCCTAGCCCGATTGCCAAAAAGCCAGCCGCACACAAATCAAGCCCGTGGCGGTTCCCCCCAAACCACCCCATAATACGAGAGGCCTTGGACCCACTCAGGAGAATAGGTTAGGCATAAAGAACTCTCCATTGCGCTTGAAGTCGTCCGAGGCTCATTGTGCCTTTTCTAACCGGTTGAGTTTAAAGGAAGTGAGGTGGTCAACCTCAGTATTCTAATGGTATAAGTAATTGGCGTTCGACTTTAAACGAATTTTCGACAATGTAGAGTAGGAAGAAAATTAACTGTCCACTGTTTATATTTTTTATTAAATGAAACGGATATCGGCAACTATCCGATATCCGGTCTATCCGGCGGCGTAAATAATATCCGGATACCGAATAGTAAAAAGAGACATGTTTGGATAACTCATTGATTTGTTTATTAAAGTATCACTTAAGAAATACACCTTATAATCACAAAATAAATTCTACAACTTAGAAAATTGATTATCAAGCATAAGGTAAATTATGGAGAGTAATTCTATATAATATTTCGTTATATAGACTATTAGACTAAAACAGCAGCTTTGCTGGTCTTCGTAAGTAAGGGAAGTTTAATAAAACGACGTTTCGTCATATATCATCCTGGCTGAAGATGCAGATAGTTTCCGCGATTTTTGGAACAATAACGTTCCGGCAACGGAGTCAGTCCGATTTGTTTATACCGCCTACGTAAGCGTAATTCATGCGTTGTACCCATGGTAATTTACGCACTGGCCGGGCTCTAGTAAGGACTTCTTTAGCATTCTACGAATTGTATAAATTTTTGAAAATAAAAACACCGATATTTTAAGGGGAGCGCTTTTCTTCCTCCCGCAAGGGTTCCGAAGACAAAGAAGATCTTCTCATACCGAGAGGGTCTTCCTCGTGTTCTGCTCCTTCGAAGCAGAGCTGAGGGATCTGGAAATGGTGTGTGAGGAGGTCATAATATCCGGCTAACTGCTATCCCTTTCGTCTCTATTTTTTATATGTTCCAGTGGACAGTTAATTTTTTCGCACTATACAGTGACGAAATGATATGGTCATTGACTTTCCAGTGTTTTCAAAACAATTATTTACGATCTATCCTAAAATGATGTGAGGATTTTGTAGATAATTTTAAAATTTAATATTTTGCACTTTTACTACATTTGATATAAAATAATTTACCTATTGACTTCATAATACTATTTACCTTTTTTCAACATAATATTATATCAACTTGCTATTCATGGTTTACGCAATAAATTCAAAGCAAGATTACTCACATAGTTTTTTTTTTTGCTAGTGTTTTTATGAAATGGCTTCAAATATTTTGACAGATCAAGACATAAAGAATTGCAATACAATCCAGATTCTTTTCGTGAACTTACCGTAAATTATTTTAGTAGAGATAATAAATTACTAAAATAGGTAGGTACCTACATAATGATTTTAATGTCGATCGTAAAAAAAAACAATTCAGAATCGCTGTACAGGATGCATGGTACGAAAAATATATTGAAGTAGGTACTAAAGTGTTTGTCTGAATTCACGGAAAGTGAATTTCGTGGATCTCTTACATATATAAAAATGGAACGCTAATTTGCGCGGTCATCGTATGGGTAAGAACACGTTGAAAGCCGATTACGATCCGCGCCGACCAGCTCAAAGATTGTTGTCTATGGTTTCCATGCATTTAAATGGGCATGTCGGAAAGCGGGTTCCTGCTTTTTCTGTGGGTTTCCCCATTCAAATGCATAGTAACATTCTTTGCGCCGGTTGGCGCTAGTCAGAATCGGCATTCTACGTGTTTCTTACCCTATGAGAATAGCTGAACTTATATCGCCCATTTTTTGTCGTGTTTGCTTTTGTCTGAAGGGTCTTATGAAAGAAAAAAGTTGCACGAATAAAAATAAAATTCCATATTATTATTAGATTTTTTCTAATTTTGAAATTAAATCAGGCGTTTGACAGGAATCAGTTGTTTGATGAATGATACGATTCACGGAATGCTGATAGTAAATAATAAAATGATATGTTTTATAACAGATGCAGCGGTTACAGTAGTTAAAAAGGTAATAATGAATTGTATCATTATACTAATTCAAGTTCAATAATATAAGGACCACGTCGTCGTCTGTGTTAAATAACTTTAAACTGAAATCAACTTAAAGTTATGCATAAAATCTCGAACATATTATTTATATTCCAAGGCGGGACGAAGTTTGACGGGTCGGCTAGTTCAAAACTATATTATTATTATAGATTACGCAATAGTTTAGTCACGTGTATTGGAGAAAGTAGGTTGGGTTGGGTATACCTACCTACGTATATATTATTATTCATACACGCTGCACCGGACCACCTCGCGGTGTATGTATGTTTATTGTATGAAACGATGTCGTCAATAAATTAAATTTTTACAAAAATTGTTAAGAAAAGTTTGAGATGTACTGCTATGATGTATGTATTTTTTATAGAAAAATAAATTATCTAGTTGTAGCGTTTCGGCGTTTTTCGATATTTTTATAAAATTCTGAAATATAGGCACTGAAACTCGTAAATTTGTCATAAAAAAAATATTTTTCTTTATAAAAAAATTTTGAGAAATCCTGGAACTTCTTCATTAAATTATATTTTAGATATTGTATTTTTCTATATACATACACAATTTTAGGGTTCTAGATTTTATGGTTTTCGAGATATATGGAAAAATTAAATAAAATTCAAAGGTTGATAACCCCTGACTGAAAAAAAAATTCAAAATTCTGAGTATACAAATTTTGTATGCTTAAAATATTCAATAGTTTCTGAAATTTTAGGATCTGTGCATCAAGCGAATCAAAAGTTACAAAGAGGGGACGGATACACACACATACACGTTGGAAAAGTGCCCCTCACCCCCTACCCTCTAATTAATGATATCTTTTGAAAACGAAATAGTATAATTTGACTCTTTCTGAAGAAATCATTTTTTTGAAATTTCGATAAAACCAGTTTTAAACTTTTTAGGAGGCACTTAAAAATCATCCCTTTTTATATGTGCCCTTTTTCGTCCCTTTTAGTCAAATTTTGGAAAAATTGCCAAATACGCTAACACTCATTTCTATAGAAGAATTCATATGCCAAATCTCAAGTTCGTACCATGTCTAGTTTCCGAGATATTCGCATACTTTGAAAAACATTCAACCCTATTTTTCACCCCCTTAGGGGTGGAATTTCCAAAAATCCTTTCTTAGTGGAAGGTTTTGTATTGAGACCTACCAGATTTCCAAATTTCACTTCTCTACGATTAGCCGTTTGGGCTGTGCGTTGATGAGTCAGTCAGTCAATCAGTCAGTCAATCAATCAGTCAGTCAATCAGTCAGTCAGTCAGGCACTTTCCTTTATTATTATAGATATACCTACCCTGCGAGAAGGGTTGTTTAAGTTTTATATTATGAGTTAGTGAATTTGTCCGTTTGATTGTTATCATTTCGTTTGTTTTAACACCATGAGTCCTTTAACAATGTAAGTACAAGTTAATAAGTTTACAAACGTACGAGTATCTATCCATGTATGAAGTTATGATTTGAAACTTTATTTTTTACTTCAACAATTCCTGTTTCTACTGTTGACCTTTATAGTCTAATACATATTTTATACTTTAGAACTTCTGAAGATATTGAACTTATCTCCAACGTTTAAACATTAAGTAAGTAAGTACCTAGTTCTTCCATAAAGGATTCTCCCTTGCATGAAGCTTTCTACCATAAAAAAATCAATTGTTATATCTTTTAGTAGGTACCAACCGTAAACATTCCACGTGAATTTTTGTTAGTTCAACACAGTATTAATTTTGGTAGAGTCCAAAAATTTCTATGTCAAGTGTAAAGGGATGCAAGTAATGTAACGTCCATTAAACCTTTGTTTTTTTTGGTTCAGAAATACGTAGTGTGATTAAATACCTACTTCTTGTAGTACCTACCTAAGATTTTTTGTAAAAATAACTCCCAGCTATCCATCTACCAATTCGGTGTTCTATCTAAATCCGCGTACCTACTCCTTTGAGTCGCGAGCATGAGCCGTTGCATTAATGTTATCAAAAGGTTTCGCAACTCGAACGCGAGCGGAAGGCGTGCGCCTTTTTGATAATATTGATGCAACGGTTCGGGCTCGCGGCTCTAGCGAGTACCCGGTTTAAGAACCGACTTCCATGAAGTTGGCCCTGAAATGCAACATTGGGGGACACAAAATCATAATGAGTCTATTCTGCCCATTGTACTCACTCGTTTTGACGAGTACAGCATAGCCTATGCATATCTATGAACGTATTTCTTCTAAATTGTCTTTATCACTTAGAATATCGTCAACTTTGTAGGTATATACATTCTTGTACCTATATAAAAAAGCGCATTCAATCGACTCCATCTCTCTGAATTTCAATTTGATTTTTTCTGTGTTTAAAAAAGTCATTATTTTGTATCTATTTCAAAGGCAGGTAAATATTAATAATACCGATATGTATGGGGAAACAGATTCGTTTTGTTGAAAATTGTATTATTTGCGTTTACTTCCTGCCTTGTTAGGATACAAACTTTCCGGGGGAAAACTTCATTCCTTGAAAATAATTCATACTCACAAAAGTACTTCGCAACAATATATTTTCATACTTACTTCGCCAGAACTCACCCTTTGTCAATGTCGGCTTGTTTTTGAATTACGACAAAATTTGTTTTTAAGCAAAATTTCAATAAGTTCAGTACAAGATAGGGGTGGAAACAGTACTGAAACAATAAGGCAAAATGTAACTAACTTTAAAAAAAATATTTTTGATTAAGTTTTTAAATGAAGTATATTGGCTGTAAAAGAAAAACTTATTGAATATTAGGGATGTAATATGTAAATTATAAATCACAAGCGTTGTGATACCTAATATTGTTTTACCTTTTGTAGCTCGTAACTGATGTATGCGTGCGTGTTGCCCATTCTCCTGTATGGGTATGAGTCCTGGCACCTGACCAAAGCCCAGGCACAATAAGTCTCAGGTTTCGAAATGACACTTGGCTCAGGTGGATTTTGGGTGTAAGATGGTACCACCGTATCACGAACGACGTTTACGTCGGCGCACCCAGCGTGAGCCCATCACTTCTACCATTACGAGGATGGGCTTGGCTGGGACATGTGTTAAGAATGCCGAATGAAAGTTGGACGAGGAGGTCATAAACATTGCGCAAGATCGAGCGCAATGGAGAGCTCTTGTTGCCTCCCTATGCCCCTAAGTGGGGCGGTAAGGTTGTTTGGATTTGGAACTGTAGGCTGATAGGTACCTACTAAATTTACTTCCTGACACCTGGCAACCGACCGCTTAATAAAAATTACAGTTAATTTGATAGCAGTAATGAGTTTATTTTGAAAGAACAACTTTGTGTATAGTATTGAAAAAAAAAACAGTTCTAGGTAGGTACATTTTCTCCTGAAACCTTTTTGCAAGCTTAATTATTCATGCCAATGATCGTTATTCTGACATATTTATGTATGGCCGTTATTAATTCGAGAAGATAATCGTTTGGGAAGTTACAGAACTACTCCAGGAACGCTTAAGAGGACATTAATAATTCTGACCGACGTTCATAATACATGGATCCTTAATCCTTAGTATCATCAATGGTCGTCCTTCGATTATTATTAGGTTTTAAGAGTATCGTAATAGGCAATCGTTTCCTTGAGCACCCAAGGACTTGTTAACTTTTAAGATGGCATAATTTTCACTTTTGAGATGTTTTAATAATTTTTAAGGTTAACATTTTACATCTTTGTAGGTTAAATAATAAGGACTATTAACGTTCAAAATTTGCTGATGTAATAGTCAAGTTACTTCCACTCTGCGATATTCAAATACTGTTTTGTAAGAAATTTACGTAATCATTTTGAAATACCTCTTATTTCTAACTTAAAGACAGGCTATTTAAAAAGTACCTACCTATTTTATTCATTTACATTGCTGTTTGGTGATTAAACTAAAAATACAATGTTAGATCTGTCTATCTGAAAAAAAAAATTATTCATAACTAGCTCAAGCCCTCTGGTGACCAAAAAAAAAACCCAAGTTAATATTATTAGTCCCGGCAGTAGGTCTATTCTATAATCTTTTTATCTGTTTGACTTTGGGTATCTTGCTTGACTCATTTTATTTTACATATATCTTGACTAGTAAGTTTACTTGCATACTAGGTATTCTTTGAATTGTAACTTCACTAATTATTATCATAAACTTAATTGATTATTAAACTGTTCATACATTTCCCTTTTAGAAGGTATATAGATAAAAAATATAGGTCCATAAGTTCATATAAAAGATAAAAAATACATGTGTAGGTAGGTACTAATTTTATTTTTTTTCTAATTTCAGGTAAGTCGTTTGTCAGATGTTTTTCAACATTCTCAGTCATGTCAGCTGGTAAGTGAGCTTTTGCACCCTACTTTGAGATATCGCGGTTTTATCATTAAACTTAGGTAGGTACCTACAAATTGACGAGCAGTTTTGATAAACATCAAGTAGGTTCCTAAGTAGGTACCTTACACGTTTAAAAATATCAAAAATTACCCAATCGATGGATTTCTGCCTTGGCCAAATTCCACCAACTAATCAATTGAGAAGATTTATTTTAACATTGTTACTAAAAATATATTTAGATATTAACAGCCTTTTTGCCAAATTTCAAATCATTAAAAGAGGAGGAGCCTACATTCTTCTAAATAAAAATATGAGTATAAAGCAGTAAGTAGGTGTTTTATATTTTTTTCATATGGGTATTAGGCAATTTACAAAGTAAGGTCACAAACAACAAATCAATGCAAATTTTTGTTTGACAACAACACGATTAAGTCCAAAAGATCTTCACAAAAAATACGAAAGCTTCTTTATTTTATAACCACATTAAGATAATCACGAAAAATCGTGAAAAAAAATATGAGAAACATCCGGATAAAATCCTTAGCGCCTTATTAGATGACGTCTCTTCAAATCAGGGTGTCATTCATACGGAGAAGATGGACGAATTAATTATCGTACCGAAATTCAAATCAGCTTATTCTGTCACGTAAAATAGGTCACAGATTAAGTATGTAGGTGGAAAAGATTAGACTCGATTGATAGACTTCAACTAGATTAGAAATTTTTAGCGTACATATTCATTGAGTTATGACATTGTAAGAATTTTGTATTTATATGCGATGTACCTACTTTGTTAGTGAAAGTTCGTCATGATGAATTGTAGTTCAACGGCTGCATTGTTAAATCATTTTTTTTATTCAGGAATTGAAGTTAGCCCATATCTGCCCAAATTTCTTTTTTGTGTTTTTTCGATTTTTTCTGCTTAAGTGACGTCTAAATAACATGGAAAAAATAATAAAAAAAATATTTTTTGAAAAATAAGCTAGATTTCACACATACTATAAATAGTAGGTTGGGCAGATACGAGTACAAATTAGAACATATTGTTTGTTAAGTATTGGTTTATTTCTAGGCACATATGGACTTTTTTTTAATAAATATTACAGTATTATTATTTTTTACAGTGTGGAACGGAACACTTGATAAATTAACCGCCATTACTTTTCAAGCAGACTTAATAGGGCCTAGATATGCTCTCTTTGAATGCACACATCCACACTTATTTTTTAAATGTTGTGAATAAAATGTCCAACATGTTCAAATCAAGTGTCCGGTATAACTTTATAATATATCAAGCATAGTTCCCAAAAAGCATGTTGCTCTACTCCACACAATAGGACTGGTGTAATATATTTTTTCAAGCTCAGTTGGCTTATTTCGGATTATTCATCTACCTAAACCACCTAAAATGAGCTAATTGAGTTTGAAATAAATATAACAACAGCTGTATTGTGAGGAACAGAGCAATGTGGTATTGTTGGGACACTATGCTTGATATATTAAGTTATACCAGACATTTGATTTGAACATGTTGACATTTTTAATCACATCGTTAAAAAAATAAGTTTGGAAGTATGCATTCAAAGAGAGCAATTCTAGGCCCTCTCAAGCCTGCTTAAAAATTAAATGCGGTTTATTTATCAAGAATTCCATCCCATACCATACATATGACAATATTGTAACATTTATTTAAAAAAATGACCATATGTGCCTAGAAAATAAACCAACACTAAACAAATAATAATATGTTCCTTTTTGTACTCACATCTGCCCAACCTACTAAATATAGTATGTTGATAAATAAATGTGTGCAGAAAAATAAATAAATGATTTGAGCATTTCAAATCATTTTTAAATAGTAGATACATTCATATTCTTTAAAATAAAATAAAAATAAAAAGTAAAAAAATGTTTGAAATTTTCAAAAATACCTACTTTGTAACAGACGAATTCCTGACTTTGTGACAGTAATCGACAAATTGAGGAATAACTTTTATTATTTTAAAGTTTTAATTCTCCAATTGCTACTAAAAATGGTGATAAATGTTCTATTGTTTATTTAAATACAAAATAAAACCAAAAAGTCTTCACAATTTGTACTTACACGCGTTTTCAAAGTGACCTACTATATATAGTAGGTTGGGCTGATAGGGGTTAAAAATTCATAACAAGTTCATAAACAGTCCTTCTCATCTATATACATTAGCTGATGACCAACTATTCTTGTAGAGAGGTTTTATGGGACACCAAACCCCAACTGTCTCGTCATCTCTTGTAGGGTCTTCCCGGTTGGCGATTTCCCATCAGAATGTTGTGGGCTGCTACTTGTAGGAGTCAATCACCGTACATTCATTCAATTGGGCGCACCAGAAGCGCCTTCTTGTACTGCCCTACCTGACCATGTCTTCAATATTGCAGTGACTCACGTATGACGGTGTTCCGTATTCTATCCTTCAATCTGTTCCACCCAACCGTTTTATCCAGAATATCACTAAATTTCCGAGGTTTGTCTCTAAAAGTACAGCATTGTCAGCTCTGGATTTTATTCCTTAAGTCACGATTGGCCTGACACAGGTTTTGTACTTATCCACCCGCATGCGCCTATTATTCCATACAAAAAATTTCAAGAATCCTGTTATTGCTGCGTTAAGTTTGTTTTGATGGTCTGTTGGTAAACTTCGCTGTAGATAATACTTTGGGAGGAAAGGTCTATTCCTAATTATAAAAAATAATGATAATTTAAATTTAGTGTAAAAAATAAAAGACTTGGCTACTTTATAATAATGTAATAGTTTTCATAATAAAAAAGATGTTACACTTTTATTTTCGAATTTATTTAGCGGCAAAACACTGGAAAATATATTCAAGACCGGGCAACCGCGTCAGTAAGTTAGATAGAAAAAAATGAAGGAAAATTGCTTTGAAAATTCGTTAATAAGACTCAGCGTGAATTGAAGGTAAGATAAATAATATTTTTCAGTTTTCTCTTGAAAATCTTTAATAAAACGGCAAAAATGAAGAAAAAATAAACAATTTTCCTTTGCATACCGCAGCCATTCATTCGTTAGACATGCGGTTTTATGTGGCTGATTGCTGAAAATTGCTTTTAAATTTTCCATTTTTTTTCTTATTTCTTCATTCTTCTCAATGCCCCGTTTCTCTTGTAATAATATAATCTTTTCTTCAAATGTCAGCCCGCCACCGTCGAAAATTGTAATACACTTTTATTATTCTGTTATATGAAAAGGGCGCTCGTTCAACGTTTTATGTGTTTTTTTCAATGAAAGAAAATTAAACAGTTCATAATCTGAGAAAGTATGCTCCGATAATAAATCAAGACGAACTTCATAATATTTTGTTTTATAAGGCTTGCTGCAGTTTAAGAACAGCTCTTGAGATATTCTTCATAATTAATTAGTACCTACCTAACTACTAAAATCAAAACTGAAGCTTTTTAAAGAATATATCAACAACTGATGACTGACTCAAACTGTTCGATTTTAAACGGTATGAACTAACCACTACGGGTTAACGACCGTCTTCACTGCTATTTAGAAGGCTGGCTTAGTCTGATCACTTAACGTTAACAACGTTCTCCATTAGGTGGTAATGTTCAAATTCACGAATATCATGAGAAATTTCAACATGTTCAACAATCCCATGCCCCGGGCAAGATTCAAACCTACGTCCATCGTCGTTAAGATCTAGCCCTGAAAAATGGACACAATTATCTCTAGACAAACTTTGAACGCTGTGATGCTTTTTAGTTCACATTTAAATGTAATATTATTATAACTTTCACATTATAAACAGAAAAACGACAAAAAAAATCTTTACACTAGGTATGTTGATCCTTAAACACACCTTTTTCATGTAAGAACTTGGCTTCTTTATAATAATGTAATATTTTATATAAATAAAAAAAGCAAGACACCTGTTTGTTCCGTATTTATTTAGCGGCAAAACACTGCGAAAAATATTTTCTAAACTGGGCAACTTAAACTAAAGCTTAAACTTTTTTTCAAATGTGTAGAAAATGATATCCATCGATAACGATATAAGATTTTTTTCAGAAAAGGTTCAAATTTTCAGAATATTTTTGTTTTATATTTTTGGTAATGCCAGCTTATAAGTTAATGTTTTGTTTTTCTGAGACGGGACGAAGACAAAGTCATGATAGGTATATTTGTAATGCATTACATTTTTTATTATCAGACGAGGCCGACCTCGAATGACATGGTCCGACCATATCGGTGCCGTCTTAGAGGAGGGCCAAGTCAGGAGCAAAAGGAATAGAAGAGCATGTATGCTGAATGTTATGCGTAGAGATGGGACTAACGGCTTAAATTCAAAAACGTTATAGCCATTTCGTTAATTGAAAATAACGTTAATATTGGAGGGCCAAGTCAGGAGCATTAGGAATAGAAGAACATGTATGCGGAATGTTATGCGTTTGGAGGAAGCGAAAGAGGTTTGATAGATAGGAAAGAATGGAAGTCCGTACTCTCTGCCTACAACCTACGGGAATCGGCGTGATGGGTAAAAAAAAATTAATTGTTCAGAGATTTCACATTTTCATCAATAACTATTTGTTACAAAATGTTATATTCACTTTCGACAAACTTGTGTAAAAATAAATATATTAAATTGATGTGAGAAGAAGACTGGTAGGTAGGTTGTATATAGGTAAGTGAGAAAGCTGTGCTCCAACTCAGATATTTGTAATGTAATGAGATATCCGCGCCTCCCTCACTTGCTCTGACAAAGAATCTGAAGTTACCAACTTTTTCATTATTAGGTCCCAGTACTTCTCTAGTATATGATATTGTTATTACCTACTAACAAAGGCGTCTACGTATTATCACCGGCGTACTGTATGTAGACTTATTATATGTATATACATTCATATATGCCTAACTAGAATAGGGTAGGTGTGTATATAACCCTACAGGGTGGTTTGTAGACAGTAGACACATAGGCAGGTGTCAAGTGACTGGGTGTGTGATAAATGACTTGTCTCTTTATTAAACTGACACAAAACAGTGTATCGCGAACTTGTTATAACCGGTGAGGGGCACAGTTACGTACCTACATCTAGTTTCAGACTATCATTATAATCCTACTTAGTTAATTTTACTGAATAGTTAAATTAGTTAAAGTTCCTTTTAAAAAGACTCCTGACGCGTTTCATAAAAAATATTCCAGCTAAAAAATTTGAAATGTCAAAAAAATATTTTAAAGTTGGTAGCAGTTGGTAGTGTTACCATGGAAATCATAGGTTTTTTACTAATATTTTCTCGGAATTTCTGTTGATATGTCAATTTCATTTCTCAATAGAGCATCACAGTGCCGTTTTTTTTTGGGTTAATTTATTATTATGGTTTATGAATTAGTAAACGAAATCTGTAAACAATAATATTCTTCCCGTTTTGCTATGTTTTCCGCCCTATTTTAGTCATTTTTGTCCACAGTGTCACCGCATACAAAATGTTTATCTTTGTGACAGAAAAATCGCCACGAAATTTTCTATGAACTCCGGTGGTAAAAATTTGAACTACCTAAAGTCGACTTTAACTAAAAATAATAATCAACAACGGTACTTTACATATAAGTTGGTTTTAAATGTCGTTTTGTTGTTATTAAACCCGTTATTTTTTAAAGGGATTTTAAAGTCTCCTTTATTTTTTATGAAACCGTTAACTGCCGTTAGTTGTTATGTGTTAAAATAAAAATTTGGTTATAGACAACAAACAATATTCTTACAATATTTTTTATTGGTAAGCAAATGGCACAATATATACCAGAATTTTTGTTGCTGTTATAATCTAGCGGTTAAGACGCCGACTTTTGAAGTGAAGGTCGTAGGTTCGACCCACTGTGCCGAATATTTTCCTCTTTCATAAGACAAGCTTTGATTTCTGTCAAAAGCTGATTAGCTTTTTTACCTTGAGTGGATCCAGATTCAGAAAAAAAGTTGTGGAAAGCTTCAAAATCTCCTAAAAACATTCCTGCCTAGTACTCTACTAGGAGACACCTTTTTTACATCGTGTCTTTGGAAATTTTACATAATACAAACGGTCAGTTTTTTAAAAAAGCTATCCGGTTTTCCAAGAATGAGCATCTTCTTCTTCAGGCAACAACAAATAAAAAAAATGTGGAAAAAAAACAAAATATTTTCAAAGTTCCAAAATGTTTCACCAAGCAGTTACCATCGAAAAAATTAATTGTATTTTTAATAATGCATAATATTCTGTTCACTCCAACGTCTGTAATCGACACAGCCTTGCCGTGAATTTTTCCTGGCAATTTTTTAATCAACGTATTTTCCTGTTTCTTTCTCTGGTGGATTTTCTGTAGGGGTTTCTTTTCCTAAGCTGTCATGTTTTGGTTTGAAGGCGACGAAAACTACGGCTTTTAACCTCTAGTTACTTATCTGCTTTGTTTCATATGATAGGAACATATTATAGAACGTTTCTAGCTGGTATACTAACGAGTCTGATTAACTAGTAAAGTTTCTGGTGCTATCCAACTTAACACATCCTCCAGCAAGATGCAGTTCATAAAAACAATTTTGGAAAATAAAGGGTTACATTCCTTAGTACCTTACTCTTTCTGTCTAACGTTTGTGACGAAATGATTGATTTACCTGTTTAAATTTTTAAATTGATGTTTCTTAGCCAGTCTTTATCAAATACAGACTAAGAAACATTGTTGGTAATCCGACGAAGGTGTTTTTTTTGGCGATACGCACGCCCCTGTGTCACCGTTGTCTATCACACGACGATACTACGGCAATTAATTATGAACTGATACGACGTGCTCCTGAAAATAATCTCTGCCGTGCGACATAGAATCCGAGAAGCATCGTTATAGGGGGAAGGCTATGGGAGCATTAGGAACATTCATTTCACGATACACGATACACAGTGCGAAAGCAGAAAGTCATATTATAAGGCGTACGTTGATAATTTATTATGGAAAAAATGTACGAGATCACGTTTGAGTACCTGTCACGAACTCTTTGTGAGTATTTTTTTATGAGATAAATATTTCGGTAGGTTTGTGATTCTACAAGCCGCCCGCATTGAATAAATATCATTTTATACAAACGATGTTTGTGAAATTATTTGTCCTACGATGTCCAAAGAACTTCGATGCCAGTCCACTCTTTTTAATATTATATTGTTGCTCAGTTCTTACGTTTAAACCAATGAATGGTCTTCTATTTTACTTCACAATGTGGAAATCCACTCTCGGGAGAGTGATCTATTTCTTTTTAAGTTCTTCCTTCAAAATATTAGATGTTACGAAATTGTGTGGGTACTTGAGTGTCAGGTTTCGGTTCAATCTTCGGTCTTCTGTATTTTTCTTGATCAGTTTTCCATGGGATTTTACCATTCTCCTTTAAAATTTGCAATAGGTAGATGAGACAAGCTTTTTTTATATCCTAAAATTGAACAAGACCATTTAATCTTCACTTCAAAAATGCGATTTCAGTTTGCAAAAATTATAATAAAAACCTTCTGATGCTTGAGTAAAAATAACAGATTTTCGTAATGTAACTGAAACATAAGCGCAGATCAGCACACAAGTCTAGTCCAGTCAAGTGTTTAATTACTCAAGAACATATTTTTTTTTTGAAATAGCATAAAAATAATAAAACTTTGAATTGACTTTATTTTTTTTTTGGTATTTCATTGTGTAGACTAGTTTTCTATGGAAAACTTAATCGAGACACGATTCGACAAAATAAAACATCAAGGTGTACCTCGACTCGGGTATAATCAAACGCAAACCTTAATTAAGCGGTTGTAAAAATGTAACATCGGTTTCCTTAGCGAGATAAAAATATTGAAACAAAAACATAAGTTAATCTTTCCTGAACATATTAAGAGGAGCTGTAAGGGAAAATGTTTAATATCAGGAGCGGTGGGTTAGTTTAGTTAAGAGCGGAAGTTTAATAATTGTATAAAGGATGTCTTCTTCCTGGGGAGCGAAATAAAAATGCAACGTTGAATCGTTTCGGATTGTTCGATTTCAATACATGCGTTGTGTGCAGAATCTTTAATTTCAACTCAAAATGATTTTCGAGCTGATTTATCCCTATAAAGTCCCGCGTATGGAGTATCTTGATGTACATACGGTTGTGAGAGATAAAAGGAGACTGGAAGCTTTTGATATGGTGTCCTATAATAGGAAACTTCTAGGTATATTCTGGAGGGACCATAATGTGGTATATATTATAACAAATGAAGAGGTTCTTCAAAGAATCGAAGGAGGTAGGCACCTGTTCTAAGCCCTGTCTGAAAATGTGAAATAAATGTCTCCGACATAGCACCATTGGGAAGACGTCCTAGAGGACTATCTCCCGATGAATTTTACAGGGTCTTTACACCCGATTAGAATACGCTGCGTACCTATATTTTGGATGTGTGTGTAAATAAAACATATTTCAACAAAAAAATGGCTCTCTAGTCCAGAGTTTGGTTAAGTACTGTTTGTGTTTTATTTCAAACTAGCTTTCCCGACAGACCTGTGGACCCTTTGGTCCTAACCAGAGGAGGCCCGTTCATTGTGCACTGTGCCTCCAGAAACAAAAATAAACTAATTATATAATAACATAATATTAATTCTAAAACGTCCATATTTCATTCGTATCCAAAAAATTTTGTTGACGTTGTACGGAAATTTTCTAAAACGTCCGAAACGGTGGAGTAGGTGAAATAGGCTGCTGTAAGTGTGGCAATCACGTACCTATGCGGGAATGAGAGGGTGCATGCAGGTGCAGAAGACAATATTTTTGTTCTTAGAGTTTTTCAAAGATGGCGTCGCATGAAATTCGTCCCATACTAACTTGGATATTATATTTTATATTATTTCTTATCCATTTTTTAACTTTTTATTAGTTATTCTGTTATCCGGAGCGGAGAAGTATACAATAAATCACACATCGGAAGAATCTGTTGAGCCGATCTCGAGTCATAACTGTTCGCACTAACCCGACTTTTATTTATATTAGAGATTCAACGGCAAACTCTTGCGTCTACATATCTATTGACTGGATATCTAATGAGAATTAATATTAAATAGCACCTTACACTTACGCCAAACTGATTTCTTAAAATGATACCCAATGTATATTAATAAATTACCTACGGTTTTGATCATCCTATATAAAATAACTTGTATCCCAACATGTCGTGTAGACTTTATGACACCGTATAGTTTGGCGCTAGTGGTCATATTATTATCATTACGACTGGTACTTAAAGTATTTCTGTACTTTCACACAGTTCCTTAAATTGTCGTTAAAATAGTTAACTTTTTACTTCTTCGCGGGACAACTTTGTCGCGTGCATTATCCATAAAATGTCTAGTAAGATAAACTTTCCCTGACTAAGTGTCTCTCTAACGAACAAAATAATTTGCCATATCATTCCGTTAATCATGATATGCCTTTTATCCTACGATTTTCATAAGAGGGTTTCAGGTTATATTTATGTTGGTTCATTGCTCAGATATAAAGCGAACGTCAATGCTTATAATAGGTATTAATGATTCAAACTCTACTGTAGGCACCTTCTGTTTTTTATTCGCAGGTAACTGCTATCTTCTTTTTGATATTATTTTGTTCTCCTATGTATTTGAAGAAAGCTACCTACCTAGAAAACACGCTTTTTCTTCGAAATATCTATGCCAAATTCCAAGTCTTTCTAACAAATCCAAAATAATAATTATAATAAGTATATCCATCACCCTTCATTTTACGTCATTGTGGATGAAGAATGTTGTAGATGCATCGGGCAAGAGTTTATTATCTTCTTAGCAGAAAATTATCGTAACTCCTATTTCTAGTAATGTATCAGTTGTGCACCTCTTAAACTTCCTTAAAATTGGTTATCAATATGGAAAAGCATTTCTGTTTTTCGATGCCTAAGCTATTTTGCGATTCATGATGAAAAATTGAGGCAATCGTACATATTATTATTATCTGATCAATATAATTATAAAGTGTTCAGATTCTTCAAGATCTTCTACGATCTCCCAACGATCTCCCAACGATCTCTCTCTCTCTCTCTCTCTGTCATTGGATATCGAATGCAACTCGTTACCTCTGAGATTCTCGAATTTTCCCGTAAGATCGCTAATATGGGCAAATTGGAAGTTAATTTCGAGTACCTACGTAAATTCGGTTTCGGTTTCATTCATTCATTTATAAAAATACCTGATAAAACAACAATATGCCAAACCATGCAAAAATCTATGAATGAAATAAATCCAAAGCTACAATGTAAGTAGGTGAAGGAACAAAAAACTTGTCGTAGTTAGTTCTGTGCGTTGTAACTTTGTTAAATTGGAGTCGATCCTTTGGGAACACTCATTACCGTTTACAAGACACACACTCACATACACCCTCACTCCTAACCTACACGATGGCGACAGCGGCATGAAATATGGAAGTTTCCTTCGCATATCCAGCTTCGTGTTAAGAATACTACCTACTTACAGATATTTACCTTGTGGGAATACTGAATAATTCAACGAAACAATAATTTGCCAAAAGATAAGTACTCGACGTTCTAAATTTTTTTTATTTAATAGTCATTTTAAAAAGGCACTCTGCAAAATTGTGCAATAAAACAATATTCATCGTATGAGTTCTTCTTTTTTAATAAGGAATTCCAACCATAGATGGTGGGATTGGTGCCATAATCAATTATTTTTTTTTTTATACAGGTTATTCAAACCTTTATAAGTTGTCTCATGACGAACTTACAATGTAAAGACTCTTTATATAAACCTGCTTACTATGGTGTATAAAATAATGAGAAAGCAGGTAGTTAAAATGTTGTAGGTACTGAGAAGGAGTATATAAAACAATAAAAACAGAACCTTCTCAAAAGCTGCAGATAAAACTAAAGTAGGCATAGGAAATCTTATTTTTTAAACCATAAAATGTTATAATACCTGGAAATAAAATTAATGGCTTGTAAAAATATTAAAATAAATTACCTGAAGATAAGAATTACAAAAGAACCTAATTATTTTGAAAAAGATTCAAATAGTTTTATCCTTTTGTTTTTATGCTGTGATTATAATAGGCTAAATATATTTTTTTCATAAATTAACCACTGAGAATGACTTGGGAGGGTAAATAACGATAAATGTGTCTTCAATATATATTTCGCAAAGTTGGTGAAAGAAACATACATAAAAAATCATTTACCATTTAAAAACCACTGTTCTTTTCTTTCTTCTTATGTAATAGTCCAGTAATATAACCTTTTATTTTGTCGTTGTTAGGAAGTTTCTCAGATTTCCTCACCTACGGATTTAACCGACGGAGCGGTAGCATTATTTTATTGATAACTTATTAGACATACTTAAACATCTGACAAGCAGGAAAATAGACCCTGCGATACTCTCTATTTATTTGTATAATTCCTTTCCTGCAAAATTGTTATAAATGTGACTGGAAAAAGATAAATAATAGAAAAAATCATTGCCTCATTTCCATAGAATCCTTTAAAGACACGTTAGAATCCTAAAAATATACAAATGTAACCCCAAAAACACCATCTATATTTACATTTTGTGAAAATGTCCGCTTGAATTACGCATTATCCTTTGCAGGGCTGAAATGAGACAGATATTCGCTGAACATTACGCTTCAATCTTGTGAACAAAGTATGTAACTTAGCCTTACTATATGATTTTTTAACCGTAAGTTAACTTTTTCAAAATCTTTTCCAAAACACTGATCAAAAGAAATTACATATACTTAAAGTTTATATGGGTAGATACTAACCAATATTATACTCACATATTTACATTCTTTACATATAGTTTATACCTACATGAGTTTTTTCATATCTTATAGAAAACGCGTAATTTTGGTTCTATCCAAGAACTTCTGCACCTTCTATAAAAAATATCATTAAATTCCTTAATTTTGGTGCCCGTTTTTCCATAAATCTCAAATATTAACCTACTATAGGTATAATGAAAGCTGTAACCGTTTTATGTCTGGTTGCTATCATCTCAGTAACAAGAGCTCTCTATTGTGCTCGATCTTGCGTAATGCTAACGACCGCCTCCCACACCATGTCCAAATCCCTCAGATCTGCTTCGAAGGAGCGGAACACAGTGTGGGAGGGTCTTCCTCGTCTTAGCAACTAGACATTGGAAATAAAACAAAATCTTATAACTTTCATTTTATATATATTGTGTACTATTTTTGGAAAAGGTTAAGGATTATTCAAAATAATACGAGTATAAGTGACATTATTAATTGTCAATAATCGAAGTCGAATGTCGAAGAAAACCAACTCGACGCGCAACGCTATAATATTTTTATAATGACTTTTGGCCATAGAGTGTTGAGACATTTGAAAAATGCTTGAGAACGACTGCACCAATTTCGCTAACTTTGGATGATAAATATTAGTCGTGATGTTTAAGTGAAAGTTTGGGAATAAAAGAGAAAAAAAAAATAGTTTTTTTTTCATGCAATGTGTTAAAACCTGTCAAGGATCGTTACCTCTAGTGTTATTTTATTAATTGGTGGCAAGTACAGCTACGTTATTCTTTTCTTCGTCATACAATACTTTCGGGTTTGTCTAATTTTGTTTATATATATTTTAATGGTCTTTATGATGTATAATTTTTGTCGATTAGTCGTCCAAGCAACACTACTCTATGAATGACCCAATAATACTATAATACCTAGGTACCTACTATAAGACCAATTCCATCTATTAGTCTTTCAGAAAGGTATCTTATAACAATGGTAAATTGATAATACGACTACCTCTTGAAGATAGAACAAACACTAAAATAAAGCCGTCTCTACACTGATAAATTCTATTTAATAGCCGGGGAACAGAATGTGAAATATTTCATGAAGTGCGCAACAACGATACCTCTCGGCGCTAATCCTACAAGTGGCTTAATGAAATTCGAAATAAAAGTTTAACAACAACTTTAATAGCTGCAGCATTGTTCACTGAGCTAGCGTGGGTGATCCCTACATGCCGTGTCTAGGGATTGCCTTCTCAAATTGGGTAATGCTTGTTTTTCTTTAATTGCATGTTACAAACCTATCTACTCCTTTATGTCTGTGTTCTTAACGGTATAAATAATACCAAATTATTTAATTTTAGGAAACTTCATTGTTAGGTATTCATATGTACTGATATGTTGAGAAAAAGAGAAATAACGGAGTGCTTCGGTATAAAAAAAGTATATACATATCAGAACTTTTCACCTTGTTTTCTCCCAATGACAGACATAATTCGCTTAGGTCTCAATCACAAGCAACTAATAAACTCCATGAACTCAACGTAACAAACAAGCCAAATTACCTACACGAATAGAGCTTTGAGCATTGCTGGACTAAAATCATGGAATTCACTTCCCGTAAATATTAGAAGCTGCGAGAACTTAGACGAGTTTAAGAAGACATTAAAAACATTCTTGTTCCAAAAATTATATCCAGGTTATAATAATAATAATTATTGTATGTCTCATGCACGGTTGTCTATGAAATTAAATGATATTATTTAATCAATTAATTTTAATGTAAATTTTGTCTTTGTATAGTTAGTACAGCGCCCTTGAGGTGACCTCTATGCCACAAAACGGCGCTCTTAATATAAGTTATCTTAGTATTGTTATATATTCTAGAGTGCATGAAAAACCTCACATTTCGTTATGTGAATTTTCTCTGCTTATGTGGAGTTTTTTTTTTTGAAAAGACGAACATAAGAAAAATCTAATTAAACTTATTTAGTAATAAGTCCATCACTAGGGAAGGTATAACGATCTAAACCAGACAAAAACCCTATTATTTATCATATTGTGTAAAGCCTAATTTAATATTTTTGCTAAGCCGTAAAAATTTAAATCCAAAAATAAAAAAAAATTCAAAACAAACCTGCAATAAAATAAGAAAGTGCAACAAATTCGTCATGAACCTATGTGCTAATAGGTATCAATCCATTTTCCGTGTAAAACATAAAGATTAATTTTGTACGAAACGCTTCAGAGTATAGAAGCTCACAAGCAAAGGATGGCAATTTTGAAAATATTACATTTTAACATCTTCTCGTCTATAGCACCTTATATTACGAGACTTCATTTTATTCCTGCCTTTTAGAGTTGTACAACGTTTTATTTATTCTGTCACTTTGATGACTTGTTCGGTAGGTTGCGATACAATAATCTATTCACACCTGCCTACAAGATTTTATTATCCTTTCAGCTGTTCACTTCAAGGTATCAGCTAAGGTACATATTTCGCCATGCTTCTCCGGTATCACTCCTAATATCGAGATAAATAGCAAATCTTGAAACGTTAATACACTTCTCTTATTACGCACTAAAAATTTACTGAGCCTGGGGCTGAATTCATATAGAAATAGTATATTATATACATGTTGTATGTCAAACCTTGTACAGAGTGTTTCAGTGTAAATTTCTTTAAAAAATAATTATCGACATGTATTTATTTAGTTAGTATTTTGTTTGTTTAAACCGTTGTTGTTCTCTATGTATATTTCTTTATTTTGTGTGTATTATGTATCTTATTTTTTTTTTTTTATTATTTTTTAAATAAAAAAAAAAAAAAAAAAAAAAACGGTTTGTCAAAAATGTTCAAACGCCGATCAAAATATAACAAAGAAGGGATATATTATATAAGAGTATGTCAATTATTGAAAAATTTATTGTACCTATAAGTAAACGTTATAGTAAGTAACATAAAATAAAAAAAAGTACGTAGAAGATGGCTTTTTTTAAACTAAGAAAAATATTGGAACATAGGTAAACAAAGAAAAATATACCTACAACTAACAAGAATGTTTACGTTTCAACTAAAAAAAAACTGGATTAAAGTAATAATTTATTTATTTTATTTATTTATTTATTTATAAAATATACGGCGAAACGCCAATTACAATGTTACTATAAATCTATAGATCTATGGAGTGCTGTACCTACCTGTCTGTAGCCCATTCTTCCATAGGACTTATACAGATTCGAAATTTATAATCAACAGGTTGTTTGTATTTCTTCAAAAAAAGTTGGTTTAATTAATTGTTGCAGTAGAATAATTAAAATTATATAATATTCACTCTGTAGATATACTTCGAAAATTTTATAAAACATTAGAGTGTTCACGAAATAAAGATTTCGGATTCATTATTGTATTTGTTCAAAATTTAATATTCCTTCTCTTTGTTTCATATTCAAGATATCTCTAAGTATGTTTTATTTACGTAGGTACGTATACATTTTACAAAGGGGAAAAAAGTCGACATCTCTTTCACCGAGATTTTTTTCTAGGCTGATTAATAATTTTTCGACTTGTGATAAATATATATAGGTACCTTTTCTTACCTAGTTAAGTAAGTGCTTGATCCACGTCCGCTCCCTAGGTGGAGCATCTGGTCTCTTATTTCCAGAAAATTGCTCGTGATGCGTTGTTCTAAAGTCATGCGAGCTCTGGTTGTGTTCAATTTTTTTAACGTGACCATAACGCCACTTCTTTGCAATTATACTCCATCTTACATTGTCTTCATTTTGAAAGTCATGAGTATGAAATTAATCTTTGGAAAATGTAGGCAATGTAAGCAATTTGCGTACAGTTTGCCATAGAACCTAGGACTTTAGTATTGAATTCGAAATTTGAACATGCCTATTATATTCGGTAACATTTAAATCAGCCAATAAATCAAAGTCGTTTATAATGGGGGTGTTGCGACAGTAGTAGTAGGTACCTATAAAACAGATACACACGAAAAAATGTTGTATTTAACGATGTACCTACATAATAGAAAATATTACTTGTATTCAAATATGGCGAACAAATAAAAGCAGCAAGTGTGTATAAAATGTTTCGATGTTCGAATACGTCGATATACTGTTTGCCCTAAGCCAAGAGGTGTAGTGGCGCGGGCCTGTCACTTGTAAAGGATAGGTAAAAGCCGGAATGAACTGTATTATTTGTTCTGCGGGCAGAGTGTATCGGGCGACCCCCCACACGCTAACGTTTATTTATGGGCTCTGTGCAATGAACTTGTCCCTGTATCGATATGTTTCCAGGTATTAAGGCACATTGGAACATATTAGTTTTACAGAAACAATACAAGTGACATTATTGCCCTCAACACAATACGAACGTTTAAAAGCAGGATATTGGAGACTGCATAAGATTAGCGAACAAAGTTAATAGAAAATTTTCCTTGCAGTAACTTTTACTGAGAAATATTCATGTTTAACTTATTTTATCTATCACAGCTTTATTCATCTATCTTTGACCGTGGGGTTGCCGGCTAAAAATGGCACCTCTGCTCTTTTTGCTGGTTTTTCAAAGTCAAAAAATCAAATCGGGACCGTTAGGTTGACCACCTCACGTCCTTAAGCCTCAACATGTCTGAATAGGCGCAAGAAATAAGCCTCAGACGTTTGGACCCTATTAGAGTATGCTTGAGAAAGCTGGTGTCCCCCTAATAATGGACCCACGGCAGCCGATTGTTTTTGAAAACATTCAAGTTTAGAGCAGAGCTCAGGTTAGCCACGAAAAATCATTTCAAAGACATTGTTATAAGTCGCAGATACTATTATTGTGGTACCGGTATTTAAGAGTATAACCACAAGATAACAAATATGAACCTAATAGGTACCCTATATTTACAATAAAAATTGAATACTTATCATACCAGCATCTTCTTATGCGTAAATTCCGCTGCACAACCTTGAAAATACCCATCATCATTTTTTTAAACAACATCCGACATAAAACTTTTTTTTTACTTGTATTTGGCTTCAAATTTAATTTTTTTTTAATTATTTAACATTATGTAGGTAAATAGCGGGAATTATTTAATTTAAATCGTTTTGATTATGATTCGAATAATTATTATTAAAAAATCATAAATGAAAGATTTTGTTTGAAAGTACTTATCGAAACAAAATAATTAATTTTTGTTTACAATTCGGTTTAAAATACACAGTAGATTTATCCAATTTTATTATTGATAATATTTTAATAAAATTTTAAATTATTTACTTATTGCGTAGTATAAAAATTTAAGCATCTCTACAAACAAAATTCAAAATATTTGGGTTAAAATGTACGAGTGCCTGCTATAAATCTATATAATATTACTAGAGGTCCGCCCCAGCTTCGCACGGGTAGATAGATACTTAAAAATAATTTAGTTTTCATACAGATCCCTAACTTTTTCAAAATATTTTATAGCATATTATGTTAATCTGGAATAATTGCTTTGCAATGTATCGTGTCACGTCACTTTACCACCGTGACAGCAGCGCCATCTATTGATTACTAAAGTAGGTACTCAACCCAGTCGAAAGGTATCGACATCTGTTAGAATCATTTGGAGTTAACAGATAATTGTGACTGTCAAATAATAACAGACAAATAATTAGCAATAAATTAAAATTGCGACTATAATTTGAGATTTAAACTATCCTATCTCTCAAGTTGGATCGAACTGCACATGGTGTGCGAATTTTATTATAATCGGTTAAGTGGTTTAGGAGTCCATTGAGGACAAACATTGTGACACGAGATTTATATATATTAATATATATCAAATCAAATATTCAATTTGAGATTTAGTGTAATTTTTGTTGAGATGGTTAGGATAATGCAAATAGGATAGGCACCGAAAAAAAACATAATAAGGCTGAATGAAAAGGTTTAAGCAGGCGTGATATTCCGTCCTCCACGGCCAGGCAAGACTAGAAGCAAAGAGACACTCACCTTGGGGAACTTAATGTGATATCTATGTATGGCGTTGACTTCACTAATTATTAGTGATTGAAAGTTGTTAAATAATGCATAGAATATGTTTGGTTATAATTACGGGGAAATGGAACACCAGGATTTTGCTTCAAGTCGCTGAATAAATTATTATAAAATCACTTCAAGTTCCTCCATGGATCGTGATGTCAATGGTTACCACAATAACCTACCATTCATTAAATGAATCAACTAAAATTATTTCTTCTTCTACGGTTTCAATTGTGTGGGTTGGATGGCAGCAAGCGCTCTTCTCTTTATTTCTATACGTACGAAATGCATTCCATGTCCTGACATCTCTCTACCAATCGATCTCGCGACCATTCTCTTCAAAATAGCTTCCAGTTAATTGCCTATTTACGTGTCCCAGATAATTCGCGAATCTCTCCGATATGGTGTCCAACATTTTGCCTTTCCTCCCGAATTCATTCCTGATTTATAATCCATTCAATATATTATCAACATTTGCCTATAGATCCACATTTCGAAGGCCTCCTGTATTTTTATTATTAACTAGCTGACCCGTCGAACTTCGTATCGAAATAAATAATATGGGTACTCTAGGTTTTATGCAACAGAGCTCAAATTCGTTTTTTAGTTATTTAACACGAATGACTATTTACTGGCATTAGCAAAACCTGCATACCACGCAGCATTCATTGGGTCTGAGTTTGTTTTTACATCAAAAACTTATAACCTATGTTAATACGATGTGGGAAGAGGTCATCATTGCGCAAGATCGAGTGCAATGGAGAGCTCTTATTGCCTCACTTTGTTCCTGAATGGAGTTCAAAGGGAGTTTTAATTTTGATTGATTTGATGTTAATACCTATGTTAAAAAAAGAATTTAGGTTTGTCATTATATTCGATATTTTAATAGTTATTTTGCTCAGTTAAAATAATATTAAATGATTAATCAAAGTACGATAAGGAACATCTCCGTACAGATTCAAAATACGCATTGAGGTGTCAATACTTTTTTTGCCCATCACACAGATTCCCGAAGGGGTTAGGCAGAGAGTATGGCCTTCCATTATTTACAATCCAAACTCATTCGCTTCCTCCAAACGCATAACATTCCGCATACATGCTCTTATATTCCTTTTGCTCCTGACTTGGCCCTCCCGTAAGACGGCACCGATATGGTCGGTCTATGTCATTCCAAGTTGGCCTCGTCTGCGTGCACCTACATTCTTTCAGATTTAGATATCCTTTTAGTCATTCTCTCTTCGTTCATTTTCTTTACATGCCCAAACCTTCTTTCTTTATTCACTTTCATTCTAGTCACTACACTAACATCCACACCACATTCCTTTCTTATATTATCATTCCTCACCTTATCAATAAGTCTCTTTCCGTATATCCTACGCAGTGATCTCAATTCCACAGCATTTATTCCAACTTCCAAATTTTTCGTCCATGTCCAAGTTTCAATCCCATAAATCATGGATGATATCAGGATTGCATTGTGCATCAACTGTTGATTTCATAGATATCTTCTTAGAGGTCTAAGTGCACCGCCAACCCTTCTCCCAGCCAATTTCCTTCTTTCAATCTCTTTTTCACGCCTTACATCTCTTCTAAATAAATTACCTAAATAGACATACTTCCAAATTCTCCACATTCACTTTCACAAAACATTCCGTTCTTAAATCTTCTCTTTCAAAACAGTGGAAATAATAAATTAAAAAGCTCATTTAATGCAGTATCTGTGATTTTTTTCTAACTTCTTTTACTACATGGTGGAATTGTAGCAATTTTTATTTTCAATAAAGAAACGTCTGACAAATGCTAGGTCATAAGCAAATAATATCCAGCTTTTTACATATTAACGATGCAGATTATATTTACGTTATATGTGTAATCATCCTCTCTAAAAGTCAGCCCATTAACGAAGAATTGATTTTCAAACAAACGAAAAAAAATAATATTCTACTTGTTCTTCAATATAATCATGTATTCCTTGTGTTAAAATTTATCAAAACCCCTTATAAAATGAACTTCAATTAAGTATAACTCCTTAATAGCAATGTTATATAAACGATTCTGTTTGCTGGCGGTTTTAAAAATCTCTGTAAATAAAGAAAGTTTTAAAAGCCTACACGACAAAGAAAGAATTAGCGAAATCGGTCCAGCCGTTTAGGCGTGATGCGATGATATCGGGAAATAAATCTCCATTTTTATAGTGTTCTTAAATTTTCTAATTTTCCACACATTTTTTTTACTTTTTTCTTCCAAATCAACCTTCTCCCGATAAAAGCCTACATGACAAAAAAAGAATTTGCGAAATCGGTCCAGCCGTTTAGGCGTGATACGATGATATCGGGAAATAAATATCCATTTTTATAGTTTTCTTAAATTTTCTAATTTCCTATGCATTTTTGTTAATTTTTTTGTTCTAAAAGGACACTCTCCTGATAAAAGCCTATACGACAAAAAAAGAATTAGTGAAATCGGTCCAGCCGTTTAGGCGCCATCCGATGACAACGCGAAATAGCTCTCCATTTTTATATATAAGATTTAGGAATTAATTACGTATAATATTATTTGCCTAATGCAGATTTATTTTTAATTACCTACCTATTTTGATATATCTTTATCCAAATTTATTTCTCTTTGTAAAATTTGAATTTTCAAGTCATGTACAAAATAACGTATTTTTAAAGATGTTTTTTTTTTGCATATTATCTCATTTCTTTTAACTTGCAAAAATAAGCCCTAATAAGCAGATTATTGATTCCGACGATATACTTATCTATGTTATAAACTATTATTTAATAGTTTTTATATAAATTCATTTGAAGTGTGTAACTTTGTTAAAATTTTGAAAAGCCTCTTCGATGCTTGTTGTCCATAAAAATGTGTACCATCCTATGTAGGCATTTTTGATATTAAAAAAAAAACACGTAGGTACCTACCTACTGATAAAATGAGATATTACTGGTACACTTGTACCTATAGTTATAATTTCACCAATTTCACGTCGATTGTAAACAGCAACCAACAATTTTATTTGCAAATTTGTTTAAAAACTCGAAAGATCAAACGGAATCCGAGATATTTTACACGCCTTTCTGTTATCAGGGAGGGATTCGTGAAAACTTTTGATTCAAAGGAAATAATCAAACATTAAAACAAAAAATAAAAATTCGTCAAATATTTTCGTTACAAGCATAAACATTATTTAAATTCATCGAGTACCAACCACATATTATTAACAATTTGATTTGATTTTTATTTTATGTACGCCGTAATAATTAGTGAATACATTTTCATGCACTCACCCGACTTTCTTTTAGGTATATTATCTTTAAAGACAGGAGGTAAGGAAGAAAAATAATAAATTAAACTCTACTCACATAGAGTGAAGTATGTTTCCAGTTTGAAAAACTCTGAAAATACTCGTAGCAGAACCCTATGACATTTTTATCATCACAAGTGGGCAATTTGAAACCAGAGATACTATTTGATTATTGGATTAAAAGTTTCCCTTCAGAGAGGCAGCGGAGAAGGCAGGTAGGCTTTCACGATGATTGCCTCGGCTTTTGATTCATTTATTCGAAATGATGAAACCTGAAGAATTTATTCGTCTAAATAAACTCTCTCATAGGACGTAAGTCTTTTATACTACAGATGTAGTTTCAAATGTATTTGTAACATTTTATAACTTAACTTTTCTTTTTTTTTCTATTAACCGGAGTTTTTTATTACACAATATTTTTTTTGTATTTCATATGATCTTTCATTTTTCATGGTTAAGAATCAAAAGCAATCAATTGGAACAACTCTTATTTTTTGTATGATCGCTTAACAAGTTATGATAAAAACTAGGTAATTACTATAAATATAATACTTACATAGAATACCATTCGTGCTTCCTTGGTAATAAGGTATCAGAAAATGCTGAATCTTTTACCCCGAAGCAGAGTTTATCTGTCGAATCAGAATTCTGAATGCGATTGATGTTTTCCTATAAAACTCCTTATTTAATTGATCTTATCCGGAAATGATTCCTTATTGTTTATCTTTTTTTGTTTTTGGTTTTTCGTGATTTATTATTAAAATGTACCAACTTGACAATATTATTGGTAACTGTTAAATTTTTGATGCAATTTAAGTAACTGATAATAGTTAATATTTGACGCTAGAAATTGACCAACCTTTAAGTTGACCTCCCGTAGGTACATAATTTTTTTTTCTGTTATAAATTTATAGAGCTCCACTCTCTCGACACATGCAAGACTTGTTCTTTTAAGAAAGGCAACAATTACTGGTTTTATTTTTATGTACGTTGCTGCATACTTAATTTTTTAATCTATATAATATAATAATATTGTGAAAACCTTTTTAATAAATAAAAAATATATATATAAATTGATTCAGTAAAAATCCAAATCCAATCCAAACTCCCTTAAGGCCCCACTTAGGGGCATAGGGAGGCAACAAGAGCTCTCCATTGCGCAACGTTTATAATCTCCTCCCACACCATGTCCAGATTCCTCAGGTCTGCTTCGTAGGAGCGGAACACAGTATGAGAGGGTCTTCCTCGTCTTCGGGACCCTGATGGGAGGAAGAACAGCGCTCTCCTCGCCCAACTGTCATTCGGCATCCCTCCCTAACACATATTCCATCAGCCAAGTCCAGTCCAATGGAAGAAATGATGGGCTCACGCTGGGTGCGCCGACGTATAACGTCGTTCGCGATGCGGTGGTACCATGTTATACCCAAAAAGTACCCTTTAATGCTTTGAAGGATAATATCAAAATTCTCATTTATGATATAAAATAAAAATTACTTTTACAAAGTTTGATGATTTTATACTTTATATTCTGATAGGTACCTACCTAATTATTGTACTGAAAGTAGGTGCTATAAAATATATTTTTACTTACTGGTTAGTTGTACAACGAATAGAAATGTGTTTTATCGACCTGTTCCCCTAAAACTAATCCAGGGTCATGTTCTCCAGGGGCCAAAGATCCTTTGAAAGTATGAGGTGATAGGAGGTGGCGAAAGGATTGTATCTCTAGAGAACAGAATAACTTATAATGGTTTTGTGTGATGAGATATTTTCCCTAGTCCTACACAATCAGACTAAGCAAAATATTTTTCCTTTTAACACACCTATGTTCCTACTGAATTACAATATACTGGCCTCTAAACTTACTTATTTTACGTAGATTTCATAGTTAGAGTTTGTGATAGTCATTATGTTCTCCACGTCTTCTTTTGCCTGCAGGTTTTTATATCAAAAATCAAAATAATAACAGTCAAGATTGCATAGGACGTCATGTGGTTGTTTTTAACACCTCAACAAAATTAACCTTGACTATAGGTATACAGGAACTGAATTTTCGACCTAGATAGATCTTAAAATAGGAAGATTAGGTAACATTGAATCGTAGTTTGCCATAAACCGGATTTATTCAAAGAAGATTTTTCATTATTTTTTAAATGAGTCGTAAGGAATCTGTGTTCTTACCTTCATATCACACGAGAAGAACTGTTTACCGATATCAAATTTGATGATCGGGTGATCGATGACCCATAATAGAAAGTTATTGTGAGTTGGTAGGTACACAACCTGTTTTCAGGACCTATGTAGATGATTATAAATCGATATCGTGTAGATTCGTTCAATAAAAATAAATATATAAATATAACACTCTTCTTAACACAGCTAGAGTATAGCCGGCGTAACTTAACGCTTGAAGCATTCTTTATCAGTTAACCCGTTCGTTCGAATCTGAGGCAGGATTCCAGCCCCGAGTAGAAATTTCAAGCAAAAAAAAAACACGTACCTAGGTAGAAAATTTCCGATCGTCTCATGCCAGATCGTTATGGTCATGAACCTCTTGATCAACAAAGTTTTGTGTCACTAGGCTACCAAATTGAGCAATCAATATTCTTTCCAAAATATGTTGATATATTATCAAAAACAACTTTCAAACTTGTTAAATTTTGAAGCTTGATTGTAAAGCTACAATGTTTGGTTCGTAATTTGTTTGTTGGCGCTAATAGCTTCAGAATAGGTAATAACAATAATTATATTCAGAGTCAAAACTATCAGGAAGGGGTCGGTCAACTTTCACACTGTGTTATATTGTACGATGTATGTATGTAGATAGGAACAAGCGACATTTTAATAGAATAAGGTAGAATTCGTACCAATAAGTAAGTACTAAGCTGTTTGTATGAACTAGCAGTGGTACCGGTCACACCGAACAATGGATGAAAATCATTTAATTACAATCAAGCATAGTGGGTAAAGGCCGGGATTCAATTTAATTATCTAGAATCAATTAGACAGGCCCGGACACATTTTGATGGTGTCGTGTGCAGTAGTCTGAAGCTGGAACAACCTTTTATTAAACTGCCAGGAAAATGTAGTTGAATCGTTTCGGTAATCGCCCGCTGGGAATAGGACTAAGTTTGTTTACTGTTTTGTTGGCGCACGCCTGCCTTCTGTCCGTTCTAACTACGTTTTTTTTACCTTTTATTGTTCCGCCAAATTAATTTATTAATTAATTTATCGACGTTGCATTTCGATTATTTACATTCCTTGTAGAATTTCTATGAAGGTAGAAAATATGGATACATATCACATCGTTAGGTACAAAACGGAAAATTTAAGTGATAGTGTCTAAAACATAATGGTCATTTAATATTGCGCAAAATCGAACGCAATGGAGAGCTCTTGTTGCCTCTCTATGCTCCTAAGTTGGGCGTAAAGGAAGTTTGGATTTGGATTGGTATTAAATGTACATTACCAATATTCAAACTTTTTGATAAATTAATTCCGTCTTCTCGATTTTTGCTGACAAATCTTTGAAACATAAAGTATTCCAGCGATATCAAACATAATAATTTGAAGCATTGTTCTTTTCATTTGACGCAAGCCGTGATATCTTACCTCATCGTCCTATTTATTGAGATCTATTATTTAACAAGTGTTCAAATCCGGTTCCTGTGGTGATAAGGATCAGCTTTCTCTCCATCTTTTTTTGGGAGGTCCGGATGAAGGCTGACGTCCATCTCGAATCCCCTGCAACACGACCTTGCTGTTTCTTTCCATCCTTTTGACAGCTCCCTCCAGAATCTTTTTCTCTGCTAACTCCACCCTACGTGTAATCCATATCAATCATTATTACCGCATAGAAAGGTATTTGCGCCTACAATACTGTGACACTACAGTATTTTAAGTTTAATGCTTTTTCTTGGTTTTCAAGGTTTAGTACCATACCATAAAAACCGTGGACAAATCAGATAATCAGATAAGTACCTACAACATAATTATTGCACAAAATCCTATCGGAAAGGAAAATTACTATGCATTTTGACTTTGAAATTCTCCATCTTCAGATTAATAAATAATTACTTTGGTCGACAGAGTACTTCTTATAGGTACCTACCTATCTATTTATTGTAGATAATTTTCGACATAGATGTCTCGTTGTATTATGCTTGATACTTCCAAGCACTACAGGTATAAATTTGATATTATTATTTCCTTTTCATAATAATACACCGAAGCGTCTTTTCAAATTCGACTAATCGTATGTAATTGGAAGTCCTCAACGTAATATTCCATAAAGCGAAAATCTCCAATTAACGCAGTTATCTATTCATCATATTTTCTTTAATAATAATAATGTTATTATGATTATTAACGTGGAGCATGATGTTATTATTTTTTCAGCTCGTTATGCTACGAGTGCCCCTAAGCTGACTACAGACAGCTCGCATTTCGCTTTTGACGCTGCTCGTTGCCTGGTTACGCTGATTTTACGACTATTAAAGCAATTATCATTACTGAATCTATTGAAACGGAAACAGAGGATGATGCGGGCCAATCATTTTATTACCTAATAAGGATATTATTATGTTAGTAAGTTGATATTTTTATAATGGACTTCCCGAAAAGTATGTTACCTCTCATTCTTATGATGTTCCCGATTTACCAGTGTTGCCATCAGATCTACATAAAGTCATCAAAAATCTAACAAAAAACGTCAATTTATGCTTCGCCTTCCTCCAAACTTCTAAACCTAATATTTTAAATGATTTCTTTGTAAGTGGAAAGGAGCATGAGCCGAGATATTTTGAAACAGTACAGGGTTGAGCTATGCGAAGAAATTAATTACATGATATTATCTACTCGCAGAAGTGCAAAACAAACAGGTAAGGATCCTTACTAGGACCTTGACTGGACATTGCACACTGTGGAGGCATATGTCCAGAATTGAGCTATCGGGCACCCCAGCCAGCAGATTCTGCTCAGAGGAAGATGAAACACCCATTCATGTTGTGATGCACTGGCACACAAAATATGGCATGCGCTCGAGGGCTTGTTTTAAACTTTACTCCGACACAGATGAGCTACATCGTTCATATCGGCCTTTAAAACGAGTTGTAACATCGAAAGACGACACAATAGATCTATATTGGTCGCGGCGATGCGAGAGGCATTCATACACACTTTGGCCTTCATTCCAAAATAAAAAAAATAGGAAGTTTACGGCTTTTGAAAGCGCAAAATCATGCGCAGTATCAATTAATTATACGTAGTGCTACTTAAAAGGTATGTGATGATTGAAGGAAAGGGTGCTTGGTTATAGAGAAAAATTGATGCACTCATTTCTGAAAATTAGGTCATAATATCCAAAACTATTATGAAAAACCATTTATTTTAGTGTCAAAAGGACTAGTAAATGACTAGATTCCACTAGTTTTTTTGACAGCGGAATGAGGCTATTTTTAAAACTTCAAAACCGAATGTGTTACATGCAGGTAGGTAGGTACCTACTTATTCAAATTTTCATGGCTAACAATCCTCGTTAATGAAGAGAACTGGAAAAAACTTAGTACAATAAAAACCATTATTGTCATTATCAAAGAAGAAATATAACCATTTATAGGACACAACCTTTTAGCACAGTGCATATTTCAGAGGAATAAATTGTCGTATTTTCACGATAGTATATTCGTCAGACTGAAATGGGTGGTAATCGAAAAGGTGTCACGGTTCGTTTGGATAACTGGTCAAACACATTTTGATCACACCTCTATTAGTACTGACTAGGCCCATTCTGTTTACAAGGCGATAGAGTGAAGCAGACCGAAAACATCATACACTTTAATATGCGTTATATTACCCTGTCCCCAATATACAAACAATACAACTCACTTAGTACGTCTATGCAGACACTATCCCAGTTCATGACACATTTACATCGCAAATTTGTTTAATCAATTTCATTGAGATCAACACTTTGATGACCTTAAAAAATATAAAGTAATTATACTTTTATACAGATTTTAAATCCAGCTGTCAATAATAGGTACCAATTTTACCGACCTCGTGTAATTTTTGTGTCTGAAAAACCTTCTTTTGAACAAGTTTAGTGGTCATGGGTTCGATTTGCAATGCAGTCAGAGATATTCCATTGTTTCTTACATGAGCTAAAAGCCCACCTGTCATTGGACATTGCCAAACACTTTACAGTGAATACATAAACCCAAAGTTCTTCAATTGAAGACCGTTCTAAATCTTTGTAATTCGAACAGTAATTTTGGCAACGAAACAATATGGTCAGGAATTGTATATAAAAAGACAGAGAACAGAGTCCACAAATAATATGTATCTATCAATCGATCCGAATCATTATGACTGTAAGTATAGAGTATTGTACGTCCAAAGGGTATACCCAGTATGCAGAGAAAGCTATACCGCGTCTGAATGAAAGCTGTCTCAAAATACTTGGATTCTGTTCAAAATACTCTTACTATTGACAATGTAGGTGTAGCATATTATTATAGTCTACTGGTCACTGCTTGCTTTGTTGAGGACAGTAAAGAATGAATATGTGGATTCGAAAATGGTTTCCGAACACGAGAAATGCATTCATTTTGAAAATATACAGCTCTCTTCATACTAAATGTAAATTCGATAATTTCAACACTATATAGGTATCCGTTTTGAATAGGATGGAAAGCTTATTTCAAATGTTTTGAAAAATTGAATACCGGGTTATCTTCAGTTTATGTAATTCATACGTGATACAAAGATTCACTGTACCAAATAGCCGAACCATACAAAATGCAACACATTCTTGTACATTATGTACCTACTGCTAAAATTTAGATAGGTATTTGGAATTGATATGGGAGGTCATTACAACTAGTTGAGGATACTTTGTTGACTCCCTCTGTGTCCTATATTTAGGGTCACAAACGAATCAAACAGGAATGTATGAATGCATATTATATTAAGATATTCATTACATAAAAAAAACTCGTTAAGACATATGGTAAAATAATATAAATAGGTATGTTTGGTTGAATTTAAACCAATCGAACGTAGAGCCAAAGCTGGAAGTGGAGGTTATTTTCTTGATCGTTGATATGGATACTGTTATCTCTCATAAATTAAGTAGTTATGTGCTTGTTATTGTTTCCATGTTGTCCAACATCAACCATGAAAGAAAGCATGCTCTGTTTGCTGTTTCTAGATTCGGCTCTATGATTATTTGGTGTAAAAATGCACTTTTCGGAAAATAAGAAACAACCAGAGAGTCATTATTGGTCTGATTATAGTAGCAATCCGTATTCTTATTATAGGAAATGGAATAAATTTCTTCGGTGCTCAATATTTTTGTACATTAGATTCCTATGGGTATTATTTTAATGCTATGTAAGGCAAACCAAAGTGAATAAAAGAAAATCCGCAGATTAAAGACAGATCTATCTTTTGAAACAAAAAAAAAGTATTTAAATTTAGTAAAAGACACCTGTTTAAAATTACCTCATCCACAAACGCAATAAACATACATTAATATACCTGGCCTGTTGAAAGGTTTCAAGCAGAAAATACCAGTTTTGTTTTTATTATTATTTTCGTGTCCATGCTTTGTGTATTATCACAGGGTATCTCTCGAGCTTGCAACATAACTTCATTCTTTATTTGAGAATATTCCCTTTTAAAAAAGAAGTAATTCAGCCTTTGTTTGAAGCATTCAATTTGTCCTTTTTAAGCGTAACAATGTCTGCACAGGGAAGATAATAATACTCTTGCGCTAAGAATGCGATGAAATAAAGCAATATTTAACCAGTTTATAAAATATTTCCTACGATACAAGATAGGTACTTACAATAATATAATTTCGGTATCAAATGATGAATATCTTATTAAATTCTTAAAAAAATCCTCTATAAAAACAGCAATGTGAATGCTTAAAAATTCCTTATAAAAATGTTTAGTCATTTCTTTGTTTTAAATCAATTTCACAATGAACATTGTAATTTTTTCTACTCCTCAATTTTTTTTTAAATGGTAGGTACTAGGTACCTATACGTGATTTGAAAATTATTTGGTAAGATGTAGGTATTAAGTAGCGTTACTTATTTAAGGTATAAATAAAAAACCTTAAGTAGGTATATAGCTACCTTAAAAACAGATGTATACATTCCCTCATAAATAATCAAATACAAATTAGGTACCTACCTACTGAAACCGTAGTGCCCCGTGCTAGTAGAGTAGATAGGTAGGTTACTCTAGAAAACTTCTAAGTTTTTGTATAAGACACAAATTAACTAGGTAGGTAACCAATAATTTATATGTCCCTACACTCTTAAATATTTTATTTTTATTGATTTTTCTTGAAAAGTAAGTAAGTACTTTCCTAGACATATTTTGTCTCTGTACGTACCTACCTACCTACATTCGTGTGTAGATGTTATTTTTAGCTACCAGGTTTGGAATTTTGGTTTTGCGTGCAATTTGGTGACTCTTCAATACTGAATTTCACCGACATTTGACAAACTATATTTAAAATAAAAAAAATGCTTCATTCAATTTGTTCTACTATATAATTACATATATACCTAACCATTTACTAGTTTTCGGGATGCACTGCTCCCTTACTCAGATGGACAAAGAAACCTTCGGTCAAAGCTAGCACTCGCTTTATATATTCCTCAGCTTAACTGTAGCTATACATATAGGTAATTAGGTATTTGCCTTTCATTAAACAATATCTCGTGACTCCCAAATTTCTGTAATAAAAATAGGTAAGTATATAAGAAAAAAGCAAATCGTGACTTTTCGGTGTAATTGTATAAAAGGTATATTATTATGTTACATAAAGATATTTTTATTGACACCTTCTGTCTAGTGTTTAATGAAATTTTCTAGGTAGCTTCACTCCTTATTTTTTAAGTCCTTAATATAAGAAATACTTCAACCAGCTTATGAAAATTCCAATGAACATAATTCTGCGTAGGTACCTACTTATATTTATTATACGTAGACATATGACACAATATTATAACATCCCCCTGAATCTTATGTTTACATAATGACATTATTATCAAATTTCAGAAATATGCGGCTACGTTAAAAATGAAACCATAAAGCAACCACTTTGCCGAAATCGTGTAGGTACAATATATTATTATAATGTATGATTATTTCTTAAGGCTTTTTTTTCAATTGCCGTCGTAACATGTCATACCGCGAATGACTGCGATTTTTCACCCTCGTATTCGCCCCAACCCTCTCTCTTCCACGGCAATAATATTACATTACTTACATATATTTTTATTATCTACCTATACGTAACGTACCAACTCATCTACTTTTTTTATTTAATACAAGATAATGTAATATTGTAGCTGCATACATATGAAATAAAATCTACGTACCTACATAATTTGACAGCACGTAAAAGACTTTAGGTTAATCCCTTGATAATCTTATATATAAAAATGGAGGATTTCCCGATGTCATCGCATCACGCCTAAACTGCTGGACTGATTTCGCTAATTCTTTTTTTGTCGTGTAGGCGTTTATCAGGAGAATGTTCTTTTAGAAGAAAAAAATTAAGTAAAATGCACGGAAAGTTCGAAAATTAAAGAAAACTCTTCGTAGAAAACCTTATTAGTACTTTTTACCTTATAATTTTTATTCCAATTTTGAAATTTTGACAGAAATTGTCAATTGGTGCGATTGATAGAATGCGGATGAAATATACATGACAGATGCATCGTTCGGAATCACATTGGTCAAATGATAATTAATTCATCACCATACAAATTCGAATTCAATATGTATTCATATTTAGGAACACAGGACAACGTCTGTCGGGAAAGCTAGTGTTTAATAGCTGATATTGATAAAGCGCTGAAAATAATTCATTTGATTCCTCTTTTTTAAGAGAATGTTCTGCCTTTTATCAGGTCCAGAAGCGAGTAAGAGTTTCTCCACTGCAGGATATCTTTGACATTACTGATAGTTCACCTATTTTCGAAGATTCTGGCTGGGTCTAGGAGTTATCATTTCTGTTCAACCTATAAGGCTATTCGTCATTGATCGTCCAATAGTGTCGTTGTCTGATGCAGGTATCTTGCATCATAAGCTTTATTTCCTTCAATTCTGATCTTTATTCAAGGAGAACCTTATTAGTCAAAATAAAGTAAGGCAATTAAGATGAGACATTAACAAAAATGGATATAGTCACATCCTGGCGCCAAATACATGACAGCAGTCGCAGTCTTTAAATTTGGTTGCTCTCTTGTTCTCAATAATTTCCAACTTTTATATCTAGGTATATTTTTCATTTATTATTAAATTTCTACTCGTTACATACCTACATGAGATTTTTCGACATATTGAACATGCAGCCAGCCTTCGAAATAACAGTAGAAGACGGTCGTAAGCCCGTAGTGGTTTGTTCCATTCAAAAATCGAGCATTAGTAATAAGTTGTTATAGTTAGCTGTTACATATTCTTCAAAATGAAGTAGTTGCGGTTTTATCAGAAAGCATGATAATGATCAGACTCTTCTCAATTCTGAGATATACGCACGCAAGAAAAATACCTAAATTTCATATTTCATAAATTCGAGAGGACTTTTAAAAAGTAGGTAGATTTGCTCAAAATTATGAAAATTTTTACAAAAATTATTATCAAACGTTTCCATTTGTATGTAGATATACATATAAAAAGCCTTAAGGCATTGAGAAATAATATGTTTGTAAATATAATATAAACAAACAAAACACTTGTTTGTGGAAATGTCAAATTAATTATAAAGTAACTATGTAGGTAGGTATGTGCGTAGGTATGTAGATGATATCAAACAAAATCACCTATTACGTGAATATTTCCCAATAGTAGGTACGCTATGTAGTAGGGTACATAGAGAAACGTAATAACTTATTTCAATGCCTACTGTAACACGTTCAGGGTACAGTAAGAACCTACTTTTATTTCCCTTGTTATGTAACAAAACTTTTTGTAACTAAAATTTTGTTACATAACAAGTTATTGACCGTGTTATGATACAAAAATGTAACATTGCTATTTAAAAAATAGTACATAACAAAATGATAACCTTATTATGTGTGCTAATTATTGTTAAGTAACTAATTAATAACCTTGTTATGTTTCAAAATAACTTGGTATAGTACATACATGATCATATATTATTAGGTATATTGCGTAAGATTGAGCGCAATGAAGAGCTTTTATTCCCTCCATATGAATACCCCGATGTGGTGCGTGAGGGGAATTGGATTGAATAGTACCTACGCGACGTAAAAAATGTGTCTTGTTATGAAGGTGGAGTCTGACCCGCCGACCGAAACCTGAGACCATGACCCACGACACCACATACCTACCTACTAGTCAGGGGCTGAGACCCGCCTTTTGTGTCTCGTGTCTCGGTCTCGCTCGCTAACTCGCGCTCAAAACTTAAAATACCTATGGTTAAATCACAAATTATTAACACAAGTAACATTTGGCGGTAAACTAAAATGCTATAAAAAAAAGATTTTCAACAGCTGATGGATGTCATGCATTTTGGCTTCTAAAAAGGGGTGATATGAAACATTCTGACGACAGGGAAACTTGAAATGAAACCAACTCTTTGGACAAGTCAAGTGTAATAAAATGGCCGCCAACGATATAGTTCAATCGGTGTTCCCATAGTTACAATGTAAAAAAGCTGTTTTTTTGTCCGTTGTAACTGTAGGAACACCGAGTGAAAGATATCGTTAGTGGTCATTTTGTTTCTGCCCCGCCATCTGCAGACATGGGAGAAAGCACTGAGAGAACTAACTATCAAACGATTGACGTGAAAATCAATAGAAAATTCTTTTTTTTTCCTCAGTCGGTTGCCCCAAAAGTTTAAAGGGTAATCTGTATGTTGTAAACGCTCTCTCGGTACGCTAGCAGCCACCAGCTACAATATATCACCCTCAAATCGTACAAATAAATGGATGATTATTCCATGCTCAACGAAGCACAAAATACGAATTATTTGCATTCACATGTGCCTTACGAATTTTCAACAAAATGATAATGATATAAATCCTATGCATATTATTTGAATATTATCGGATAGGATCGTTATGAGGCCTAACCAACCAACTGATACTTTTGATCTAGATTTTATTAAACTTAAATGTGCGCTGTCCAATACAAAGGTGAACAAAGGTCATGCCTTAATACTCGTGTAAGGGGAAAGCGCGTCCAGGCATTTACTTTACTTTTTGTATGAATTCTGCTTGTGTTCCCTGTGACAGCTTGCTACATTATTTCCCTGGCTCGGGTAATTCTTTGTCTAGGGGTAGATGGGCATAATCCTTGTGTCGGAGAAAATGACTAAGAATGCAGTTTATGGTAAAAATATAAAATTTATTTAAAACTTACATAATATAATAATTAAGGCTAGTGCCCAAAACTTACAGCTAAACTTAAAATTAAAAACCATTAAAACTAATATTAGAATTATCCGAATCATTTATTTTCACAATCCGCGCGGTAACAGTCCATATTATTAATGTCCATTAAAATCACATAAAAGTCTTTGCGCAACACTAATTTAATAAATAACAATAGTTCTAAAATCGAAATCCACGCACACGCACGTGGAGGAGGATAAATCCTCCTCTCTCCTCCACCAAAATGGTTTGGTCGTCATCCCATTATATAGTCGTTTTATACTTCGTTCTAAAATTCCACTTCCTCGCAACGCACACTGAAACGATCTGTCCGACCTGCGCGTCACCGCTGCCCTTGCCCAAGCTTGCTACCCCCGCGCATCCCTGTGACCTCCACCCCTATTGATCTTGAGGGTGGCAGGTAGATACGATATAGGGGCTGCAGCTTTTTCAGCACACAAAATTATCGTTACAAGCTGTGTTCAACAATCATACCAATCACATCGTTGTTCCCCATCCAGAAAGACTTCCGGGATCCGAATCTCTTCCTTCATACATTTTTACTGGACCTTTCTCCACTAGATGTTGAATAATTATTGTTTAAGAGGGAGTCCGCAACTACAATCTCCCCTTATTTTCACTTCTACCGTCATCTAAACGGACTGTTGGACCAAAATTTATCCGGAGGGATTGTAACCCAAGATTGAGACGGCATTGCCTTCGATGATGTTCTTGTTTATCATCGAATCTACTGTATTTCTGAAGAAAAAAAAACACTTTTAGCTTATTTATTTTTACACAATATATTAAAGTTAGGGGTAGAGCTCGATTTAAAAATTTAATAGGAACCTATTTTGACAGTTCTCCGTAAAAAATTTCAAACAAAAAATTACAATACAAGCGTTATAAATATTTTTTTCGATGTAAAAAGGTTGCATTTAAATAAAATGTTGCGATGTTGATAAGACTGTTTCACCCCACCGTCTCACTTACGCAAACGTCGAATTTTTAATTAAACGCCTAAAACTCATTCCAGCTACATACAACTAAAGACTATTTATTTATCCATATAGATCTCTCACACTCACATAGAAGCACCGAACCTCTTTGTGCTTTGAGTACAAAGCTTTTCAATTTTATAAACACCTTTATGTACTCGCGAAAATGTCACTCAAAGATACCGCAAGAATAATGAAAGACGTTGTGACTCTTTCAGAAGGTGCTGCCTGCGTGTTTTGTTATTTACTGTGTGCTCACGTTTATGTACTTACTTGGATCCGATAATGAAGTGGTAGCTTGAAAGTCGTATTACTTAAAGGTTTTCATTTATTTCTAATCAGCGTCTGTTCTTGTTTTGTAAATCTGTTAATCATTCAATTACTCCATTGAATGGTGTCGATTCTATGGTATCGATGTCTTCTATACCTACATACATTACTTATTTCTGACTAGCAAAAGTGTTTCTGATTCATGACATTCTTAAATCTGAAAAAAAAATCATCTCAATCAGTCTTTTTTTATCAGGTCTGTCATTTAGTGGGCTATCATCATTGTTTTTCAAAACTGAGCCTTGGTTAACTCGTTCATATTTTGCAAAATTACCCTTCAATCATCCTGCTTACAATAAACATTATTCTCTCCCTTATTTGAAATCAAGATTTAGCCAACCTAAATATTTTTTTAAACTTTTTTTTTTAAGTTAACTAGGACTTTATTTATATATCTTGACTTCTTCTTATATCGGGGGTTGGGGTTGGCGTTGCACTTAGACGTCAAATGAGAAATAAGAACGTATCTTTTAAATCCAAACAGTTTATGCATAATGCAACCCTAATACCATCCATGATGTATGGAAGTGAAACTTGGACATGGACAAAAAATTCTGGAAGTTTGAATAAATGCTGTGGAAATGAGATCACTGAGTAGGTTAGGCGCGAAGAGGGATAATAATATTAAAAATGAATGTCGTGTGGATATTAACGTTGTGATTAGAAGGAAAGTTAATAAATTCAGGTGGTTTGGGCATGTAGAGAGAATGGACGAAGAGATAAGACGGTACAGATATGGTCCGACCATATCTGTACAGTCTTACAGGAGGGCCCAGTCAGGAGCAAAAGGAATAGAAGAGCATGTATGCGGAATGTTATGCGTTTGGAGGAAGCGAAAGAGATTTGTTTAGTAAGGAAAGAATGGAAGTCCATACTCTCTACCTACCTCCTTCGGGAAACGGCATGATAGGTAAAAAAAAAATCTTATTTCTGGTTACGAACTTTGGGTTGGTCAGCTCCAAGCATGTTAACTATTTTCCTCCACTTCCGCCTGTCATTTTGTAAGTATCTTTATATATTTTGCACTAACCAAAGCGCTCTGTTGTGAATGTGGAAATGGTCGACACCGTGATTCAAACCCACGACCTTCAGAACTCAATGAGTATGAAAGCCGTCGACTGATACCACTAGGCTACCAAAGACTTAAAATTCATTTCGAAGAACATGAGTGAAGGTATCTCTGAGGTATAAACATCTAGTACAATATCATTCAAGAGTCGAACAGTACTAAATTCATTAATATTAAAAGCTAGGTGGGTGCTCGCGTATTAAGGGCTGTGTAACGCGCACAAAGGATGTAATTAAAGATTTAATTTATTTGTAGCCAACTAAACACTCTCCTGGAACGGAAGTGGTGTGAGGATATTGTTGCCTTGTTACTTCACAGTCTCGTCAAACAAATACCATATTCAACTTTTAACGATAACCCACCTCATTCTGCCGAATATGTATGTAAAGCTATTATGACAAAATGCACAACAACTATTTAATATATTATACCACATCGTGTGCCTTAAGGGTTAGACAGAGAGAATTATGAGGATGAACAATGAGGAAAGAACTTCCTCAGGACAGAATCGATATGTCATTGTTTGATATATCTATCATTCCTTTCATCCCTTCAAGATTTCTTTTTTCTCCTTTTACCAATCAGTCTTCAACCATTTTCTTTTTTTTTACAACTTATTAACTTTTACTTTTGCATAGATCACTCTCTCGAGAGTAGATTTTAACGTTGGAAATAAGAACATTCACTTTGGTTACAACTCTTACTTACCTACCCCATTTCTTCTTATCATTTCTATCATGTATTTTTGGTCTTAAAAATTAAATAGATAACTTTTTGAGTGTGAATAAGTAGAAATAATTATTAACTGAGTATAAAGGATGAGACGTTGTCTTAAAATTATTCAAAAAGTTCAATTGTAAGAACAATAAACTCATAGTCATTTTTTATACCAATTCTCCATTTTTTGTAAAATATTTTTTTTTCTGGCTGTATTCGGGCTTTGGGAAAAAAGGGTCACCAATAATAATACATAATGTATGTGTTTATTCGGGACGATTAGATCCGAGAAAGTATTACGATATATAACTTTTCACAAATTACACTTGAGAACAAAGATTTCTTTGGCAAAACCTTTCAATTTGCTTTCGGTGATTCTCGCATTTCTCCAACCCCACGAGGTCTTACTCAGCGAAAAAGAAAAGAAAGTTGTTAAGAAAAAAAAATAAAGCGAACTCAAACCCGGTCCTAAGTGTCAAAGTATATTTTAAAAGTCTCATGTGTATTATATTTGCGAAGTTTGTGGAGGTGAATTGTGAATGCGAGATAGATATACCTATATAGATTCAGCCGCACACACACCTCTACAAATCAAATAATATATTCATAGGAACAATCCTGGCAGACAACTATTTCCAAAACTTTTGTAAATAAATGGATTTCGTCGTAAGCACTGGTATTATAAATGAACTATACTCACCAATCTTCCCGTTATTATTGTATATTATGATAAAAGTTTTTACGGGAAAAAAAAGTAAAATACAATACGAGCCCCTTTTTAACGTTACCCTCATATTTTAGAAGCTTTTCAGAAAGAATTCTTAAGTATTTCATAGAAGGGTCTACCTGAGTTGAAATGAAAATATTATGATCATCACATATTACTACCCTGAAAACTTTATACGTGGTACAAACTCTATTGTGCCGCTGCTTGTACTTTTAATACTTTTCAACACTAATTCTTTCGTTTATTTCCATATTTTCATTTAGAACGGTAGTCTGAAATAATAAATTACGTGAAATGTATTACCTACTTAAAACAATGAAATTAAATATAAATGTATGCATATAAATAATTATAAGCATGTTGGTATATCATACAACATATTATTATAAACACAATAAAGAAGTGTTTATAATAGTGCTTCCAGCGAGCGAATGCGCTTCATGTATGATGGTCTCTTTCTCTCATTATAGTAAGGGACCATTCTAATTTTCGTTAACAATCACTGACGGGCCAATCACAATGGAGGTCTAGGGACAAGGGACAAGATGGAAGAAGGTGTAAGTCTTATCTTTCGTGATATATCACAATGTTACGTTATCAAGAGAGATCTTTGAGCTACAAAAAAAAGAAAACTCAACATCTTACGCGATAACACTGTGACTGTCTTTTTAATAGTGTATCAGAGACTTCGACAGATCACCAGCATTCCAGGTTTGTCTCTATAATTAGGGACAATGAACCGGTTAACTAAAATATCAAATACCTATTTGATTTTTATAACACTACATGTGATACGACCTAAGACAACCTTGAAGTAACAGAACAAGTAAAGTAACTACGCCGGCTTTCGTAGGTACTGTTTCGGACTGGAGATCGTGGGTTCGATCCAGGTGCCAACCATCTTCTAATAATTTCAAAACACAAGCTTTGAGTTACTTAAGTTAACTTTGAGTGCGAACAGATTCGTTAAAAAAACTATATTATGAGATATGTACCTAGGTAGTTTGAAAAAAAAAGTTTTTCCAGGTTTTTACCTGGAAGGAATATTAACAAACACCAGACATTGGGGAAATTCATTTTTATCGCTGTCTCGATGCATTTTTGGTTTGAAAATGAAAATGGAGACATTTAACTATCACGGGAAATAAAGTTGTAAAAGGAGTAAAGCACGTAGACGGTATTTACGTTGTAGAAAAACTGAACACACTGCCTTCATCCCGTTTTGATCTCTCGGGTATTAAGTCACTTTTCTATGAGTATCGGACGTTTAAAAATATATTTTCAAATATCAATAAGTGTGATAATATCCTGTAAAGATTTTTTTTTGGAAAAAAAATTACAGTAAATATCGTTACTTACAACTATCTTGAATTGTAAAATATTAGGTAAACACCAAATAATAGAAAAACATCTATTATAGCCCCGTGATTCAGTCGACGGCTTTCGTACATTCCTATACCTACAGCGTAGTGAAGGTAATAGAAAAGCAATATGGCTTCGAACCCCAAGCTTTTTTTTAGTGAAAGATGTCAAAAATGTATGTTTACTTTGAATCAACTCAATCAAGTACATTAAAAAAGGTGTAGGTAATACTGTAAAAACCAACGCTTTAACCACATATGTGAAGCATGGGGTAGCCTATGAAAACTAAGCAAAAAAGCATCAACATATTATTGTTCTTTGTATTTCCTATAGATTGTCTTTAAAATAGATTTATTTCAAAATACCTTTTAAATTGTTTTTTGACACTCATTTAATACATAAACCGTTAATAGTCCCTGCATGGTATGATTTTCATAAAAATCTAACGGCTATTTATATGTCTGGGGAGGTATGGGCTAATTAAACCAATTCGAAAAACTTAAATTCTTGGGCTAAAAGTGAATAGGTATGTAGATATTATGAAAACATATTTTGTCAAGTTTTGGTTTAAAAAAAAAATGTTCGTTTTTTTTTGGTTCACCATTCGCATCGCCAATCGCCATCTGTCGGATCTGTGTTTTAAACCACAAAATATTGTTCGCAAATCCTATCACGCAGGAGTTGTTACCGAAGCGACGTATAACATTGCCTGAAACTTTTCCAGCTGAATGTCCTAGCGACTCCAACGCCGAGCGCGCTTTATTGTTAAATAATTGGATTTTGTTTTCCGAAACCCCAGCGCACACATCTCTCCCATTCTCTCTAGCATGTCTCACCCCTGTCTCTATCACAATTTTTATTTTTAATGTCACCATTCTATTTTGTGGCATATCAGCCATACGAATAAGATCGAATTTTTCATACTGTTTGTTTACATGTATAGTCTGAATGACGAAATTTATTCATTTTTCTTTCTCGAGAAAACAAGTTTTTGAACTTAAGGAAACAAATCTGTCGAAATAGAAATTAACATTTAGAAACTATTGGAATCCGAAAAGTTTGTGAAGGACCAGGCGCTTTATTAGGAAAAAGGAGCGATAGGGAGGGTTTGCCTCTGACACTCACCTTGTATTCCTGGGGACGCCAACTCTGGATCATGCGGCAGTTCTTGTGCACAAATTAGTCAAACAAAATAATAGCACGATAACAAACAACTCGATGTCACAATAATTATTAATCAACACAAAAAAAAAACAAAACGAACGATGTTTTCAATATATTACGTTTCGACACTATGTTACCACGGCGAGGTACAATTTGCTACTGACTAGTGTCAGAGACATTGAGAAGCAGGGAGTAAGGTATAAGGGACAATTTTGACAATTAAGATTTTTGGATTTCAAGGAAAGCGTCCGGCGCAAACAGTACTAATAAGGTTGTCTACGTGGAGTTTTCTTTAATTTTGTAAATTTCCATGCATTTTTCTTAATTTTTTTCTTCTTAAAAGACATTCTCCTGATAAAAGCCTACACGACAAAAAAGAATTAGCGAAATCGGTCCAGCCGTTTAGGCGTGATGCGATGACATCGGGAAATAGCTCTCCATCTTACTCTATAAAAATCTAGCCGTTTTCTTTGTTACCTAACTCCTCCTTTATTACTGGACGGATTTCGATGAAAAAAATTGGAGATGTTGAGGGTTACCCAAGGATGGTTTAGATGAAAACCGGGGCTTTCTAGATACTATATTTCTGTTTAATTTCAACTTTTATGTCAAAACATCTCCGAGTAAAACAACTACGTTCTTAAAAAGGGTGATTTTATTTCTAAAGAGCGTACATAAGACCTAAGAATCGTTTGTGTTTTTTTTAAAACGTCCTAAAATTGTCGTTTGTTTTCTAAGCAGGTATATGTTAAGGTTTTTTCGATGTAGTAATACGAAGAATGACGAAGTAATACATCGATGCGCGTTGCATTGGAACTATAGAAGAAATATTTTTTTTTTAAATGGGTAAACAATCATTATTGTGCAGATCTAAGATTTTCGCAATATTAATAAGTTTTGATAAATTCGATATTTTTAACGAGTGTTTTTTTTTTTTAAATTCTATACTCGATTCGAGAAAATTTTGGGAATGTAGATATTTATTTTAACTTGAAATACATATTTATTAGGTATGTTCTACAAATATTTTGTAAACTTACAGAAATTTTGTTAGGTTATAATTTATATATTTTTTTTATTTATTGATTCCACGCAACAAGGTTGCTTTATTAACAAAACATATTAGGTACCTATACATAAAAATATTAACATTGACAATATTTCTGAGAATAACAAAATAATCGCATGTTTGAAGAATCTCTCTATACTAGATGTAGGTACGTTAATAGTATATCATGGGTTCAGTGAAGGGACGAAGTTCGATGGGACAGCTAGTTTTTATATATAAGACTAGCTTTCCCGACAGATGTTGTCCTGTGGACCCTTTGGTCCTAACCAGAGGCGGCCCGTTCATTGTGCACTGCGCTTCCAGAAACAAAAATAAACTAATTAAATCGCTGGCGGGTTCCCTTCGCGGACCTTTTTTCTATACGCAGGTTTGAAATGTACGAAGACTGGCAGAAGACATGGGAGAGTGACCGTTCAAAATATAGGACCCTCAATGATACCATTACTCGCGTACCTTGGTTTAACAAATTGAGGTTACCTAGACAGAGTTCGTCTGTCATTTGCCGAATCAAGTTTGGACATGGTTGTACAAAAAGTTTTTTGTTTAAAATTAATATAGCAGACTCAAACATGTGTGATTGTGGACTAGAGGAGGAAACCATAAACCATATATTTTGTATCTTGAGAAATTCATACCCAGGTTTTTGCACTGATTTAACCAAATGCGGCGTACAATTTCCAACTACGGTTGAGCATTTGCTTTCTAAATTTTACTCTTCCGTTTTTAAGATAATGTCAAGTTTTATTATTAAAAAATATAATGTTCAGATTTAAAAAAGTTTTTAGATCTTCTTTGCTTGTACTTCTTATCTGTGTGTAATGTTTAAAACATGACAATGGCAGATAACACTCTCAATTAAAGAGTGAATGCCAAAACACAAAAAAAAAACTAATTAAATAATAACATTAAAATATTAATTATTATTCTAAAACGTTCATATTTCATTCGTATTCAAAGCTCAGACGGGATGAACGCGAGAATATAATTATATGCGTGCAATTTGGTTGACTTTGTATGAAATATTTCTAAAACGCCCGAAACGGTGGAGTAAGTGAAATAGGTTACTGTAAGAGTGGCAATTACCTATGGGAGAATGATATATTATTCACAATACCTGCTAAATAGTCAAACACAACAATCAAGGTGCAAAAAAGGCATCTCCTCTCCATAATAGTAGAAGTGAGCGCCGGCGTATAGCGGTGGTACCAAAGAATCTCCCGAGGCACTTTGTTTGAAAACAGAGACTTTTTGGCTTTGATCAGGTGCCACGACTCACGCCCATACACGAAAATGGGTAATACACACGCATCAAACAGCTTACATTTTTATTCTCGATACTAAACGCCGACGCTTTCTATATATTGGTCATGATGTTAAAGGTGTCGCTACTTATCATACCGATACGTATTGGAAGCTCAGCAATTTTGTTCTATCCAGCTTGTAATAAAAAAAAACCTATGTAGAAAAGTAAGTATATTATGTAAGTATAAATGCAAGGTATATTATGGTTTAAAACATATTTTCAGAAACACATTAGAAGATGTTGAAGGGTACGTTACACATTCGCTCACTAGCCTATACCTACCTACCTGTGTTTCTCGTTATATCACGTTCTCACAAGTTTTCGGCGGCGAAACAAAATTTATTTATGTATGTACTATGAAAAGTTTCAACTCCAAAGCATTTTCTTCTCACACATAAAAGTTTTTATCTGATACCTGCTCGTATTTGCCTAATCGAGCAGTACGGGCAGGCAGACACGAAAACTATGTAAAAACACTTCAGCGAACTGTTTCATTCCAAACAGTGTAATAATTTCAAAGGTATAGAGCTCGCTTTTAACCCAACATAAAAAGCACCGCTTATTCTTATAGAAGGAAATTTACCTTTTAGTAAACATTTCATTTTGATGAATTACTTGTTCTACGTTATTTCCTATCTATTGGTAGTTCAAAATTTGACCGCCAGAGATCCATTGGATCGCATAATCCGTCAGTCAGTTTCTAGTCCTGTTTTTCCTATTCAAAAATGACTGTACTAAGCTACCAATTCCCTTTTCGCTGATATTTTTGTTTGAAGCTGGTACCTTCGATATAGTTCTGATTTTACTAAAAACTTCTGATTTTACTTAAACCTTCAATATAGTTCTGATTTTACTAAAAACTTATTAAAACATACTTAAGTGCATAAATAAGTTTGAAAACATAAACATGTTCATAATTGGTTTAGACATAAAATCATTTCACATCGTTCATCAAGATCTGGCAAATAGAGTGAGCTTAAGCGCCCCGGTCGCTGTGCACGAGTATGAAAGTTTTACAGAAGGAGAAAATATTTTTTTAACTAAAATAAAGTACCCAGGTTTTTATTTATAAATCCAATTAAAAGTTCATCATTTCAAAGTAGAGAACATCAAACGCAAATGGAATAATAAAATCCTGTTACGTTAACACAGACAGAGACGTCGAAGAACAGATGTGGACGATCTATCCGATATTATCAACATAATAATTCAGTTATGTTCTTATTTTCGTATTTCATTGCATTACGAATAAATCGCAGAGTTAGTGTTCAATATTTTTAAACATCGCTGATGGTTGCAGTTACAATAATTGTAGTAATGTTAAAAAAAAAAAAACAATTTTTCCTGAATGAATTATTTCAGAGTAAAGGAGATCCATTAAAATATAAAATAAATGGTATCAGCTAGTTCGAAATAAAAATAAAACAAAGAACGTTGGCGATGGACACTACAAAAGATAAATTTCTGGAATTTCATTATTAACAAACGAAATATTTTTCCAATAACAAAACTATGCAATATTCCTATAGAGCCACTTGTATATTTTCATTATTGGAATACTTCCATCTACTTTCACAGTCGTATGATTCTGTGATTAGTAAATTGGAAATCCGATGATTTCATTATTAACGCTGTTGACATAAATTTTAATAATAATGAAATACCATTACGTTGACAGGAATCTGCTGTTTTGTTGTCGACGTAATTGGCAAATTCAAAGCGTACTACCCACACCCTCATAGATTTGTTTAGCTCTTATCTCAGGTTCCAGACAATGTCAAAATGAAAAGGCCACTTCTTGTCATACTCCTATTGTAACTTTCTTACTAATAATTATTCAGCATTGTGTTGTAGTTTTTGTCAAATTACATATTTTATTCAATGCCTTCTGTTTTATCACCACCTGTAATCATCGGTAAAAGATATGCATCAACACAGTTCATATTATGCATTTCATTTGCCAATTACAAATTAATACATAGATATCAATAAAATATAAATATTATGTTTCTTACTGGGACAAAAAAAGTTGAACTATGAACTATGTTACTTAAAAAAAATGTAGCTAATTCGTTGAAATTCTTCTTCTTATTTTAGGCCTAACGACCTGTTTTAAGAGAAGGGGTCTTGGTTTACGAGGAGAACAGTTAGATGTTGTTGTTTTTATAATTTTTTTTATGGGTAACGAAAACATGTCACAACTTGCATTACAGCTAAGTATTTTAAGTCCTAGATTTCCTTTTTTGACGTTTTCTTATCTATTGCCTTATTTTTTTTTAATCTGATAAATTATTAATATGTACCTACCTAGTTATTCTTCATATCAAAGTACGGTAATAAAAAATATTTCAACTAAATATTGAGAGAAATCTTTAACGGTTAATAACAATATTCCTTTCGATTAAGTATGTAGGTACCTAAACATGAATAAAATTTGCATGGTACCAACCTACTAAATCAAAATATGCACAGCATCCAAATGTCTTTGCGAAACGTTCTTATTTTTTATTTCCCCAAAAAAATACATTTCGACTTGTGAATATTCAAATAATTTTGTAATATGACTCTACATAGATTATATACCTAATATTATGCGTTCGTATATAGATGATGCAATATTATATTTTTTACCTGCGTAATAATAATTATTATATGAGAAAGATATAGGATACCGGCGTGCACGTAGTCATATAATATTTTCAACGTACGAATTCTCATAAATTTGGCTCGCTGCTCGCCACCCAACATTTTTTCGCGACATACAAATTCAAAATAAAATTTCCCCTCTGGTAAGCTTCGTGATATGAGTAGGTATTATAAAAATTTGTTCTCAGTATCTGCCTTTGAGAACGGCGAAATAAAGTTTGTTCCGTTACTACCGGCGCACTGTTTATTTTTTATTTATTTTGTTTGAAATAGGGAACAGTGTAAAATATTTTTGTACGTGGACTATTATTATTATTATTGCCGATTTTAACTGGAGGTACATACTACGTTGTAGGATTTCAGCAAAAGATCCGACAATTTCCGAATATCGTCCTTGCAAATTTTGATCTGAATGGCTGAACTTAAAAGTTCTTCATGATTGGTTCAAGAACAAACAGAAGACTTTTGTTTATTTAAGTAAGCACACGAAATAATCCTGAGAATCGACCCTCTTTAAAAAATCATGTAAGAATAGTTATAACTTTCCAATTCCCACCTTGCTGTAAAGCAGGAATTCGTTGTTAATATTCTTACGTTGTTAATCAGTCAGGCTTGGTTGGTAGGTAATTAAACAGCTTCTAGTCTACATAGCTTCCCATTGCTTAACAGATCTCAATGTAACTGTCGTACACACAGAAAAAGAAAAATCACACTTTCACAATTATTAATAAAAAGAGAGAAGAAAAAAAGAATGTAACTTTTAATGTTTAGAAAAAAAAATACCTATGGTCTACCACACCACTCACATAGGAAAAACTATATGTGTATGATACATCTTACACTGTTGAATAAAAGGGGAAAAAATATTTCAATAATCAATAATAATATTGTAGGAACCTACCGAAATAATATTTGCATATAAAACTTGGGTTTTATTGATATATTTTACTCTCGCATGGTTTGAGTCTTAGAACTACATTTATTAGCTCCCTCTGTGTGTGGAATTGTACAAACTTTATGAAAAATGAATTGATAAAGGGAGCTGTGTAACCGACGACGAAACGTCAATCTCCGAAAATGTAGTACTCAATATTTTCATTTAAATGCATATAAAATGTTTGATATGGTTTGAATTACGTTTATTTTAATTTTAAATCAACCTTAGGTTAATTTTTTTAATACATTTTCATAGAGTAATAGGTACTTCGGTTACATGCAACATTTACACGAAACAACATTTCAAAATATGGCTATCTGTGTTAACTGGGAGGTTACTATGAAGATTCTACAAAAAAAAATTTTTTTTTTTAATTCTTTTCTACAGTAATTGCAGTAAATTGTGTTTACAAACACTCTGAGAGATTTTGCATGGCTTTAGGAAGAAAAAAAATTCAACCTTAGGTTTGTATTTTAGGCCTGATGCTATGACATATATAAATAAAAACGTGTATAATGATTTTATCAGATTATGCTTGAGATCTTCTGTAACCATTTTATTTTACTACAATCATTATATTTAATAATTAATGGTACAAACGCAATCCTTTATTATGTCAGATAACTTTCTCATCAATCAATCAATTATTTCTTGCAGCACTACTTGATTAGGTACATAAAAATAAAAATAAACCATTGATTCTTTTTTATTTATTGTAGTTATAGGAATAATTCACATCTTAAATATGAAAAAAAAAATAGAACAGATACCTACTTAAGTCTGATTGTCAAAGGCTTAAACTGTATTAAGTGCGATTGATTATGGACAATAATTGCGATTCTCACGGTCAAAATGTCATTCAGAAATTAACAAATTAATTACCCAGCCATGCAATTTTCTCTCCATGAGAGAATGTCAATGAACTTGAACCGAATTTTAACAAACTACGAGAATAAACGTTTTTTTAAGTTGGGAGGACAATACTCGTGGAGTTATTTAAATAATGAAATCTAAACAAAACCATTTCTAATATTTGTTAATCTTTACTTAAGTTTAATATCTTGACAAGTTTCATTGGCAAATAGTCACCTATATGGACATTTTAATACAGTGGATTTGTAGGACGTGTGCCGTTATTCATGATTTTGTGAAAAAAAAAACAGTAACCCCAATTATAAGTAGGTACCTAATTGTTTCATATTTTGTACATATTCTTTCTTCTAATGTTTATTACAAAAATGCGTTTTTGTTTTAATTAATATTTTTGTTGGTATCAAATGAAACATAATAACATAAACGGATTTATTTACTAAACAACTCCTTGGATCGCAGACAAACTTCTAAAGTTTCCGCTTGTTTATAGTTATTTCTAGCTAAACAGTATCGCATAACAAAATATAAATAGAAATAATTTCAAGATGAAACGTACCTTAGGAGTGTGGAGAGAAACTATCACCGAAAGGGGATCGCGTAGAATTTTCAGCAAACGTGTGCTTTATTGGAACTAACTTTAAAAGTAAAACGAAGCCAATCCTTCGAACTTCGTACATTAAAACAAGTTTATAAATATCTTGTTATTTTTATTATAATAAATATATGCTAGGTTCAATAATTATTATAAACACTGTTAATTTCATACTAAAATATTGAAGATAAATAATGTATAGGTATGTCTGAGTAATAGGTACATTTATTGATGGTTATATTTATTTTCCAGCTGCTTCAAACCATGATCAAACCAAAAACTGATGGACCAAAGTGCTTAAATTCGCAAAACTTTTAAGATTTTAGAATAAGGTGATATCGTTTATTAAATTCGTTTTCAATTTAAACAGTTTTATTTTTTAAACAAGTTTAAATTAAATAGAGCCTCCAACCTTTTTCGGCTGTTCTTTAAGAGAAGAGGCTTCAAATTCGTTAAAAAATACCTCTAATCAACTAACACTATAATTACATACCTAGTTTCATTAAAGTATCTAATTTGTGGTTATTTGAAGTAATGGTTAGACATTAAACCTTTGAAATACTACACAGAAATAAAAAGCAAAAAAAAATATAAAACAGTTTAATTTTCATACAAAATTTACAAGGTTTAAAGCTAACCTTTCGTTAAACAAAATCATCGCGTATCATCTTTGACGGTTAGGTGTTCCGGAAATTTTAGAATGAAGCATACATAATATATAAAGCTGATCTAGGATCCTGTTAATTCGTGTTAATCATGGACTATATTTTAGGACATCCTATAATATTTATCAAGATTTTCATTATACCTATTACGAAAAAAAATTCTCTCAAAGTTATTGTCTGCGACATTATCGAACATCGAACCTTTGCCTGTTACATTAATAAACGATCTTTAAAACCATTCTTAACAAAAGTTAAAGAGCCACCACGCTGGCACTACTGGTTTGTGGAAATTATTAACGCCTCATTTGCTTTTCACTATATTAAAAGCATTGCTTGTATTATTATTTGGTTTCTATACTAGTCTGTACAAAGAGAACTCGTAGTCCGTACATACGAACTACTATTAATATTGTGGTGTTTTTAGTTTCTTAAGCAAAGTGTTTTGTCTACTGGATGCACTCGTGTTATAGAGTAACAAGTTTCAATGTGAACTTTAGCTTAGCTTTAGCCATACTGCATGTGGAGGTGGTGTGCGATTGTAATAAGTAGTGTGTTCGTACGGTACATCGGAAGGTTTCCTTCGAATGTTGGGAATAACAATACATACCGAGTCACTTTTCGTACACTACATTAGCAAATAAACCGACTAGAAGATGTGACTTGTTCGACTCATAGTTGTAATAATAATGCCTCACACTCGTCTCCTTCGTAAGTTACGTATATTTACTTACCTATATTTTTGATGTTCGTCGGTATACCAACGTTTCGGCATAATTCTTCGAGTCATTATATTATGTAATGTTAAGAAGATTTGAGTAAGTAATTGTTTACAATATTGTGATAGCAAATAGATAGAAGATCAAAAACAGAGTTTGAAAAGTGTATCTCCTTATTTTTTTAAGATGTTAGTTTTACTCCATTTCACTGTGATCAGTTAGGCAGATACTATGCTACTGCACTTGCATATGTGACGAGACTGTGCCCATCACCGGAATATGCGTTTGGATTCGTCAAAAGTATCCAAACGCATATTCTGGTGATGAGCACAGTCTCGTCCCATATGCAAGTGCAGTAGCATAGTCACTGCCTAACTTATCACAGTGAAATGGAGTAAAACTAACATCTTAATATTGCTTCCTGTGAAAAGCTGATGATCTTTTTAGTCTATCGAGGTGCGTGTTATTCACATGCAGTTCGTGACGAATCCTAGGTCATCACTTCCAGTCCTTATTTATTTATAACCTCGTATTTATACAATATTTATCTTGCAACTTCGTTGTGGTAAGCTCGCCCTATGTATGTTGATTCTATGATGTCTTTTTTAAGTCAAATTTTGTGCCTTGTTTATTGTACTTTCAATATACAGTAAAGAATGAATAAATACAAAAATTATTTATGTAGTTTTAAATGTATATATTTAGGGATTTATATATATTATTTTATGAACCACAAAAAAACACACTCGTTGTTTGAATACTATGGAAAGATTTTCAAACCAAAAATACTTACTTACCTACTTGTTTACCTTCATTTGTTTGTGTTTGTTTTTTTAAGACTTGTTTACAAGTACAGGAAAATAGTGTATTTAAACATAATGAAATTTTCCGATTTCCATAATAATGTGAAGATGTAAACACTGTTCTCACTATTTCAAATAAACTTTCTTCTCGCTTATCTATTGCGCTATCCTTCCCATTTCACCTGTAACGCGAAAGGGAACAAAGCATTTCAACATTTTCTAGGTCCTTTGGCGCCGGAGAAAAATCGATAGAAGACATTTAAAGCTAAACGAATATTATTTGATACCTAAGTGAATACAATTCCCTCGGTATTGTTTGCTGTCGATAGTGGTATTGTTATTATGTCTAATTCGGCAAACAAGCTCGAACTTACCTTTGTTCTTTTTTAAGATTGGACGTATTTTCAGGGGGAAAAACTGCCCCTATCTAAGCTAAGGTAATGAAGAAAGATATGTTTATGTACCTTTTTCAACGTGGGTATTCATTCAAATGATTTTATTCTAGAGGATACCAAACATATATTGTTGGAGAAGGTTAACGGCCCTTTTCTTACCATAATATTTCTAAATACCTAGATGTGAGCTCGTGATTAGGAGTTGTACTTAATTGTAACCTTAGAGTATGAGTTATAAGAATTATTAGAAGTCCTTTGGACCACCAAAAAGCGTCTGCCTTTGGTCCTTCTGGATCAGCTATCAGCTAGGAGTCAAACACTCAAGAGGTAAAAATAACATCGCTAAAAATGTAGGCCTTAGGTAATTATTAAGAAAAACAACAAAATTATAAAAAAAATCTTAATAACATGTTTTGTTTTTACTTTTAATAAATTTAATGAATCTGACATCGTTGACTCATTCACATACTATTACATAAATGTGACTACCAAGTAGATAGTGAACATAGCTCATCCAATTCTTACGAATGGATATTCTTCTTCTTCTTTCGTATGCGCGCAATCTTTGTTGGAGTTATTATAACAATAATAGTTCCGCGTCAATATTTTTTATATGATCCCTTTTACTCCATTTATGTAAAAGGTGTCCACATCTACCGTGACCAGTCCGAATAAAGGGTTGTCCATTGTCCATTGCATGCGGGGAAGGTCAAACCCGGGTTGTCCGGCTGTAGGATCCAGGACAAGCTGTCCAACATCGGGATTTTGGTCGTTCCACTTTTCCCGCTAAACCTGTTCAATATTATAGCACCGCTCAATGAGGTCATTACCTATGTAGCTTCCAGGAAGGGCACCTTGATTTTAGGCGTACGGTGTGATCAGATGGTTTGTTTTAGTGGAGGGGCAGTTCCGGACAGGCGTAACATTTGGTCCATTCCCTTAGAGTAGCATCCCTTCTACGCAGTTCTGGGAGACATCCCACTGGTGTTGATTTGAACGAATGGATATAATAAGTTAAAAGAACGATTATGCAGTGATCTTGATTGAATGTTCAAATAATAATATACCCCAGCTTTCCCTCTCTCCAGCTGTAAAAAAAATGGTATATTTTTAGAAATGTATCTCATTGCAGGTTATAGGAAAATATCGTAGGTGTAAGTAAATACAGGCCTACATTAGAGAAAGAGGTTGGATATCAAAACAAAAGGTACATAGGTAGATAATAAAACAAATTATTATTAATAATATTAGAAGATAATATTAAGACATAATAAATATTATATACACTCGTGTACCTATGTATGTGTGTGTTTATACAATACCATTATCTTGTTTACTTTAGCATCATAATTCAAATGTTAATGTGTGTATGTAAGGGGAAAATTGGATAGGGTATCCTATTTATACATGCCTACCACTAGGTACCTAAACTTATTATGTTACCCACTACCCTCCAATGAGATAATATGAGAGGATCCTTACGTGTATAGTCTCTGGGTCTTCTTTCAGTATCTTGTAGAGGGGTACCTACATTACTATACCTACTAAGTAGGTACCTACAATGTATAGCGTAGTATCTTCTTATTTTACCTGTCTCAGATAATCATAAGAACTTTGATTTAATGATGCGAAGATAAAGATTTGCTTAATATACTGTATATACAGATTACCTACTAAAAAAAGGTGTTTAATGATGTAGTTTTTGAGACTCGATACTTGTAAACTTGTTGAATTGAAAGTGATTAATATTTCCATACTAAGTGTAACGCTTTTGTCACGAAAAAGTAAAACGCACCGGTTATATTATTAAATGAGATACCTATCACTTAACAATTCAAAATTAATACGAATGAGTAGGTATGAGAAAATAAAATAAAAACTGATTTCTAAATAAATTAATAAGAACCCACCATGTTTAGATACAGAAAAGAAAGCTACCTATCGTTCGAAAATAACAGTTATAAGAAAATAAAAAGGTATTTTAAGGGTTGTTTTAATGCTTTTTGCAGTTAGGAAACTGTTTATATTCTCTCGGCGAACACAAGGGACAGACGTGGCAGTGGCTTATTCGCCGTGATACAAGCTCACAACAATCATCGTGTAAAACAGACGTGGATTTCAGGGACAGATTAGTTAAATTCATTAAATTATTAATATACGATTTTTTTGGTATTTCAACAAGGGTCTATAAGGTGTACGACCATCTTAAAGTGTGTCTCGTTTCTCATATAAAAGTAGTTGAACTAGGTGTGGGAGAGGTCATTGATAGTGAACCCCTGTTCCCCAAATGTTCAGCTCTGGTTGTCTTACACTGTACGAATAGATTGATCCATTGACTATCCACATCCAGGTAATGGCTTCGAGATCTCGGAAAAATCTCACCAATCCTGCAGCCTCCAGTACCTACACCAAATCACCGTACATACCAGATATTTCGCCCACTAGGATATTTATTTTTACGCCACTTCCTTCGTCTGCCTTATTTTTTTTCCTTCAACAATAAACTGTAAGAGAGGTTTTTTAGGATTTGACCAACATAATATGCGACTTTAGTTCTTTAGACAGAGATAAGCAGGTTTATCTTACCTCATTCGTTGTTTGTGAGACTTGCTCATTGAGCACGCGATCTCTCCTTAAGATACGGAGCGTCTTATGGTGCAGCCTCAATTTGTTTACGGACGAGATAATGATGGTGACTTTCATTAACGGTGTCTGACTTTTAGTTAGCTCTTGAGTACCTTTTTAGGTGTTATGGTGAAATCCATACCTATTCACGAAAGAGCTACCCAAAAATTAGGAACCATTGGTGAAAGCCATTGGAATATCCAACATAAGATGAGCTTTAACTGTTCTCCATCTCATGTACAAGCTTCAGTCACAAAACCAATCTTAGTCTTATGAATACTCTTCAATAGTGGGGATTTTCATATCTGAGATGAGAGAGTGCCTACCTATCGTGTAAAAATAAGCGGAAGAAAAAAGTTGTACACATTAGACATTCTCTCACTTTTTTTTTTTTTTTTATTTTCTTAAGCCCTGCACTCGTTTTCGAGAGTCTCTCACTTGGTTACACTTAAAATCTTCAAGATACGCCACTGAACAAAAGCAAAAGTAAAACGAAATAGCACTACGGTTGAATTTCTTTTAGAATTGATATTTTTATAAAACCTTCTTCAACTGCTAACTATAACTATTAGGACCTCCTTGTATTGTCGTTCTCTCGGTGATTATTTCGTTTGCACTTCGTAGTTTAAGTTCAGGCGAAGAATGGGGCGTACGTACCGAAGTAATCCTTTATTGCGACGACTTCGAGGAGTAAACGGGACACACAAAGCCATAACACGAGCCGATTTTCGTGATGGAATTCTAATGGGTAATTTTAACAATGGCAACATCGAGCCATCACGTAGTTCTCCTATATTTTTTGAAGTGTTTCATGTAGTTGAATGGAAATCTGTGAGTTTGTTTCAATCAAAGAAAACAACCACTTCGAACTACATCGTGAAACACTCTGTAAAAATCTTTTGAAGTTTGTTGGAAACAAACTCGAACTTTTGAAGGCATAGACATTTTTGTTTAAAATAAAATTTAAAAAAGCAAGATGGGCGGTGCTCTTAGACCTATTATAAGAAACAACAACGTCTTAATACAAACTAAAAAATAAGTGCATAACGCAATCCTGTTACCATTAATGATGAAAGGATGGATGTGAAACGTGGACATGGATGAATAAAGAAGAATGTAGTAAAAATGCAGTAAAAATGAGAGCTCTACGAAGAATATGTGGAAAGAAATTGTGGCATATTATTGAAAAGAATGAGAATATTAAGAAGGAATTTCGTATGTAAATTAGAGTTGTGACACACGCATGAAAGTCAACAAGTTGATATGACTGGAGCAGGTGGAATGAATGAATGCAAAAATAATGACAAAAGAAAATTTAGGTACAAAGCTTAAATGGAAGAATTGTTTTTATTAGTTGAAAATTCATGAGCTTTCTCACAAGCTTCGCATCGTCTTCTTATGTTACCTCTATGATTATCAGGAATAGAAGGTACATTACCTATTATGAATTTCAGAAACTTTAAACGACCGTATTAACTTTTCTAATGAACCTTTTTTTTTTGTTTTGACATAATCAAATTTGTTTTTTGTTATATTATTATGTTTTCTTAATTCGTCTGGTCGAACATTATGAAGGGCATTGATCGCTGTTATATGCTCCCAAGTGGAGCCATAATAGGAAAAGTTAGCTAAGTTAGTAAAGAGGTTGTTGCCTTAAATTATTCCATTGCAGAGAGTTGTGTTGAAACGTTACCCCAGAGAAAACATCACGAATGTGGCTTAAATAGCCAGGGAGTGGAAATGTGATAATCTTCTAGTCTTAATGACAAATTAGAGAAATGCATGCGTAATTTAAACTAGGATTTTACTTTTTTACCTATCACGCCACGTCCCGTAAAGGGTAGGCCGAGAGAATAGACCTCCATTATTATCAATCCAAGCACATTTCTTTCGCTTCTTCCACCGACATTTCATTTCTAGAAGATTTATATAATGTTTATTTTGTTTTACCATATGCTTTGTATAATTTTTCTTATTTAATTTATTTATTTATTTGTTTCAGGTAAGTTTCATCATTCATTCTTCCAACAACACTTAAGCCCTTTTTCAATCTGTGAGAGTGTAATCAATAGGTAAGTGTTATATTTGATAATAATTGTATTGATATATTGAACCAATTTTAATCAGAACGCTTTGGATAGACATTTGCTTAATTCAGCAGGAGAGAATATTTCAGTTTTTGTAGGGTCGCATTTTTTCTGCAATCTACATTTACCTATAGTTAATCTTTTGATCAGTATGTTTCTATTGAAATATTCCAGTATAACAGATGACGTCATTCTTTTGAAATAATTCAAAACTAAGACAAAGGATCATTAAAGGTTACGTCTGGTCAATGTTCTATACAGCTCCAAATCGTGGACTCTAAACGTCAACATACGATGAAAATAAGTATTTTTATGGATTCACAGATTAAATGCTTGATATATTACGCAATATGAGATTTATTTTGTTTTGTAGGTTCTTAACAGTGACGGATTCATGACTGTTTCTTCTTCTTCTTTTTTTCTTCCGGCAATGCACCCGATCTCGAGTGATTTATGCCCTAATTCGTAAAAAAACCAACAAAAAAATACAAATTAAACAAATTAGTCATAGGGAAGGACCACATACATCAGTAAAAAAAAACTAATCCCCCAAAAATTATATACACATATAATTTTTTTTTTTTTTTTTTTAATTTTGTTTTTTGTTTTTTTTTTCCTTTTTCTTTTTTTTTTATGTCTATGTTATGCACACATACACACATTATACTTTTTTATCGTACTTTTTAAGGTGATTTACTATAATTTGATTGACATTAAAATCGTTAAGTGCCAAAAGGGATTGAATCTTGATAGGGAAAGTGAAACAGATCTTTGAAATTTCTTTGATAAAATCATGGTTTGGTAAGAGCGGGCAATTAAAGAAAACGTGGTCTATTGTTTCTTCCTCCCTCCCACATTCGCAAGTAGCGTCACCAACTATACCGATTCTAGCCAAATGGAAAGATAGGACGACGTGTCCCAATCGAAGTCGTGTTATTAGAGAGACATTCAACTTAGGAATTTTGCAATTTTGGAACCATGGACTATACGGGATATCACTCTGCACTGCCCTGTAATGACCACCAGTCGCAGAAATCTTAAAAACTTCATTCCATTCCTCCCGAATAAAATGTTCCACGGTGTTCATGCAGTCTGTGACAGGCAGAATAAATGAGTGCGGCAACACTCCGCACGTACAAGCATCTTTGGCAAGAGTATCTGCCCTCTCATTACCACTTATTCCGATGTGAGAGGGTATCCAAACGATCATCACGGTAAGCTTTCTCACGAACGCCAAGTGCAAGGAACTCTTTATGTCACCCAAAACATGAGAACTCAAGGAAGATTTTGAGTTTGTGCTTAAACTATTAACGAGACTCACAGAGTCCGAGAATATTACGGTGCGGGGTAATGACTGAGTTAAAACCTCCAACAGTGCTTCCCTCATCGCCACGCATTCGGCTGTGAAAATGGACGCCTTTCGAGGAAGCTGAAACATTCTATTAATGTCAAGGGAAGGGATGCAAAAAGCTGCTCCACATTCTCCACCGGAAGCCTTTGATCCGTCAGTGAAGACTCTAACAAAGGAGCCCCAATCCTCGTCCACCCTTTGGTTGAATAAAGTATTGACTACATGCGGGGGAAGCGATGCAAACGACCTATTGATATCAATAGATTCGACGATATTTGGGGGGTATACAGTTGCTTCGAATGGAATGGAGAACATCGGAAGTGAGGAAGCCAAAGAGTCAGAAAATTCATTGCAAATGCTTTCAAAAATCGAACAAAGTAGGGGCGGCACTTTCGAATGCCAGTAAGAATTACTCCGACAGCTGTCCAAAAGGACGTGTAATACCGGGGTGAGGGGGTGATCAGATAAACCTCTCTTTAGAAGAAACTTAAAACCAAGGAATTTTCTACGCAGTGTGAGAGGTCTTTCCACGCACTCCGCCTGGAGGGCGACCAAAGGAGATGACTTCATAGCTCCTAAAATGAGTCGAAGGCACTTTGACTGGACTCTTTCCAACTTGATGGACAGGTACTTCGGGAGAGGTTCCATGAGAAAACTACCGTAGTCTAAATGACTACGGACGAGAGCACAATACATTGTCCTCATAGAAGACGGGTGGGCTCCCCACCAAACTCGAGACACCGCTCTCAAAACGTTGATGCTTTTTTCACATTTTTGTATTGTTTCTTCAATATGCATATTCCAATTAAGTTTTCGGTGAATGGTCATACCAAGGAATTTAAGAGAATCCCTGATTGGTATTGACACATTGTTACATTTGATAGAAACGTCTGGTATCTTGTGTTTGTTGGAGAAAATTATCACTTGACTTTTAGAAGGAGACAAGGACAACCCGGCCTCGGTAAACCAAGGCTGTATGAGGTCCAGAGTGTTCTCCATTCCATTCACAGCTCGAGACATAATATTATCCTTACAGTATACTACAAAATCATCTGCGTATTGCAAAACACTACAATAGGGAGGGATGCGGAAATGAAGATCCTGGGTGTATATGTTAAACAAAATGGGACTTAGTGAAGAACCCTGAGGCAAGCCTCTGCACACCGTTCTCTGAATTGTCTCCCCGGGAGTCTCAATTAAGAGCTGACGTTCGCATAGTATGTTAGAGATCAATCGACAGGTGGGGACAGGCACCCCCAAAGAAACCATTTTATTGTAAAGTATTGGTAACAACACATTGTCATAGGCACTTGAGACGTCCATGAAACAAGCTACCATAACCTCCTTTTTGGACTTGGCTATATGTGCATCTGTAATCAGAATACTCAGGTTGTCCAGGCAGGATTTACCTTTCCGGAAACCGAGCTGCCGCTGAGGAAGTAGGTTGTTCGTCTCCAAAAACCATTCGAGTCTAGCTTTTATCACTTTTTCTAAAATTTTAAGAAAGCAACAAGACAAGGCTATTGGTCGGTAGGACTGTCCCAAAGATGGGTCCTTACCTGATTTTAGGATCGGGATAATTATTTGCCGTTTCCATGTTTCTGGAACAGAGCCACATTCCAAAATTTGATTGAATAATTTCAAGAGTTGCAGGAGGAAGGGGGTTGGGAAGTGTCTAAAGAAAGAATATGGGATCTTATCTGGGCCAGGGGATGAGTCTCCTGACGATTGTATTGCATGTACCAGTTCGTCTAGGGAAAATTGAGAAGAGAGAAAGCAATTATCTTGTTGGGACGCTGAGCTAACTTTAACCGTTTCCGACTCATTGGGTACATAGGGAGGTGCAAGCCTCTCCACAAAACTATCGACCCAATCAGAACATTTATTTGGGTTGGGCTTGGGAGACAAAGAGCCTCTGAACTTTTGAATTGAGGACCAGACCTCGGAAATCGGAGTGTCTGGAGAAATAGAAGAACAATAGTCCTGCCATCCCCGACGTTTCTTTTTCCTAAGGAGTTTTTTAGTTTGGGCCTGAATGTTACGGAATGATAAGAAGTTTTCCTGAGAGGCGTATCGTTTGTACCTCTTGATGGAGTCGGATCTCAGTTTAACCATATTTGTGCACTCCTCATCCCACCAGGGGGGGAGATGATTTTTTCCTTACACCGGTCTTTTGTTTGGGAATTGATTCATGACTGTTTAGACTCGTAAGATCTCCTATTTTGTTCTTATGCTCAAAGTTATGCTTGATTAGTTCATATCACTCTAGTTTATTCTGAAAAGAAAGATTGAGGGGTTGGGAGAAGGCAGATATTTTGGCTGCTATGCTCTTTGACTGCAATGTAAGAGACTAAATTGTAGGTAAATAGCGTGAAGGTGATATTCCGTATAACGCAGGCTAGAGAGCTTTCGCTGAAGTAATCGCCGACATCTGGACAATATAAGTAGGTACATCGACAAGAATAATAAAGTCAATGGCTTTTTAGACTGAATTAACGTAGCTAAGTAATATGTTGTACCTACACTTATCTCAAAGATTGTGCAAATCTCAATGTGACAACATAAAAATGGTGAGTCAAACATCCCTAAAAGAACCGTAATAATTATGAAGGATTTAATTTACTCCCTTGTTTTTAATCACAGCCATTTAAACAGCCCCTCTCATATTGTGAGGAGGACGATTATATTGCACGATTATTATTCTTCCTGTTTCTTTCAAATTAAGTGAGAGCGAGGCGTAAATTATTTTCGTCTTATTTCAAAGTGTTTGAATCATTTCATTTTGTCGAAAAGTGACACTTCCAGGAGACACTAAAATTACGCTTGAACGATAAAAGCATCCAATTTAAAGCCAAAAATACTTAATGTCGAATTTATTTGCGCGACAAACAGTACCCTTTGTAGAAAGAGTGAGCAAGATTGAAATAAATATATCAAAGCTCCTGACTACCCTCCAGCGAATATTTTAAATACTCGCTAAGATTTGAAACGACTCTTAAAACGCCACTCGCAGTGATACTGTGGGTGGCGGTGAGATGGAACCAGGGAACCGAACTAACCCGCCGTAAAAAAGAGTTGTTTAGTTCCGCAGCACTGATGACATTTTCACAGAACTGAAAAAAACATGAAAAGAATTTCGTTCCTAACAATGAGGAGGTGTTTGGGATATAACAATAAAAGTCACGCTACCAAACAGGTAAATATGAATTTGTCTCTGTCGTGTGCACGAGCAAATATAAAAGCACGAAAGAGAACGCGTCGTTAAAAAACATCTGAAAGGGATGATAAAACATTCTTTACATCTCATATAATCGTTACCTTGTTTTCCAGACTTCCTAGCAATAAGCAAATAAAATCATTCCGATGCTCGTATATTACAAACTTTCGAAGCGATCGACTCGTAATGGGTATTTTATTGCAGTATTTTTTCTGGTTATTTTGTGCGAATAATATTTTAAGCTTTGTTGTAATAATATCGAGAGTTTGAGCCGCACCTTTTTTCAATGATATTTTGCTTGTTTATCTTCTTTTATAAGCTCGAACCGATGTAATCAAACTCGTTCAATTCATGTTTTTTCTTAAACTTGCAGTTGAAGTTAAATTCTTTAAATATACGTTCTTAATTAAAGGTTTCATATGAGTTCAGTACGAAAGTGGAGGAATTACAGCGCAGTGTTTCAAGACTCTGCGACGAAACAGCACGCCTTGGCCTTGGAGTCAATGCCAGTAAGATGTAGCTCATGGCGAATAATACCTGCCCCGATAAACAGCTACCGATAAACATCGACGGTCACCAGGTATCCCAGGTGGATAAATTTAAATACTTGCAAACTATGATATGTTTCAATTTTCGCCTTATTACAGATTTCACAATGAAAGACAATCAAGTAAGGGCCGCTCACCGTACTCGTATGTTTGACGCTTTAAAACGAAGACTATTTCATTGAAAAAAAAAATAGTAAGAATATGGCATTTTCAATACTTGCGCCGTAAAAAATGTAGTACTTAAGAATAGCTTTTCCGATATTTATACCTTTAATTGAATTAATAATCGTCAACCCGTTGCGGTCAACTGCTGAACCAGAGCCTCTTCACCTCTCCTTCAACCCCCTCTGCATCTTGCCCTCCTCATCCAACTACGTCCGGCTGCTCTCACTACGTCGTCTCTCCATCTGGCTAGTGGTCTGCTTATTGCCTATTTCCCTTCTACCTTTTCTGGTCTGCCACTCTACATAATGCCTTGCGTCTCCATCGACCATCTTCTCAATGATATCCGTGTCCCGTTTACCTTTATTTTAAAGTAGCAACAGTTTTTCCAATGTCGGCCACTCCTGTTCGTCTTCGTATTTCAACGTTAGGAATATGATCTATACTTTAAGTTGATGGATCGTTTGCTGTCTTAGGGTCCAGGTTTCTGCCCCGTTGAATTTATAATACGGGTCAATTACATAATATCATGATATCCATTAAAACCTCAAAATCGCTACTTCGTGGCTAACAATAGTCTTCGTAGCAAGTGTCCGTAATAATCGATAATGTCGATTGCGTTATCACATACATACGTAAAAAAAATTCACGTCGTGCATCAAAATAATCAACATGCCGAGAGAGTGCTTTTGTAAAGGGCTTCCCCTTTAGAATTTCCATATTGTGTCCACTTACGTTGGCAAAAATAAATATTATTTTTTTATTGAATTATTATGCTGTAACGTTCGCCCACCCGAATAAAACGCCGCGTTAAAAAGCATCTCACCTTTTTCGGTCACGATATTTTATTGGACACTTGTAAAATTTCACACAAATATTATTACTGCTGAGGTGAATAATACTGGAAAATATGGAACCCGTTTGGTTCGTGTCCGCACATATTATTATCAATTCAACTGAAAATGTACGTATTTGAATCCAATGCAGATTTTATTTATCCATCTATGTATCGTTTACATAATGGCATCCAGTACGAGTCTCGTTCGCCGCTTGCCGATGAACAGTCGTGCGGTCTGTGCAACGTCGCTTATTTTCAGTGTTTTTTTGTTATATCGTTAAAAATAAAATTACTGGAGTCGGTCGTAAAAAAAAAAAACAAAATTTATTTCTATTTTTTGGTTTACTTTTTTATTTTTGATTAATTTGTTTTGGTTGTTTGTTTTCTTTTGGTTTCGGAACAAGTAAGTGTCCTCCACTATGGAGGAAGCAGGCCAGCCACCAGACCCACCTGATGGCAGAAAACGGCCACCACCTGTCAATATAGACCACGATGTTCCTAGGAAGGTCGTGGCCTTTACACCCAACGAACCACCATCCACGCATCTCCCACCCTCAGAATATAAAATATTTTCTACAGGCCCATTCGTCGTGTACCTTCAGAATCAAGATACCTCCTCCGCAATTCACCCGCTGGTAGTTGGTCGCCTCCTACATACAAATAAATTTACAGGTATTGTCAACGGCTCAATAAAGGCAGAAGGTAAGTACAAAATTTGTCTATCTTTTAAAACTGCAAAGCAAGCAAACGAATTTGTTAAAAATGGTGAATTCTTGTCATCTCAAAGGCTTAAGGCTTTTATACCAGCACATAAACTGGTTAAACACGGAGTTATCCGCGGAGTTACCGAGGATATTGACATTGAAGACATAATTAAAGATGCTCAATTGCCGGATGGTTTCGGCAATATCGTAAAAGCAAGAAGATTGAGCCGAAAAGTAAAATCCGACGAAGGGACTACCTGGAAACCTTCCCAAACACTGGTCTTAACTTTTGAGGGACAGCGCATTCCTGAACATATATTTATGTACCATAATGCTTTCCGTGTAGAACAGTATGTGTTTCCGACCGTATTGTGCTACAACTGTTGTCGATTTGGTCATACAAAAACGAAGTGCCGCTCAAAACCCCGCTGCTATAAATGTGGAGAACAACACGCTGGGGATGAATGTAACGTTTCGTCTCTGAAATGCGTTAACTGCGGAGGTCAACACTCTGCATCGAACATATCGTGTCCCGAACTCAAAAGACAACAAAACGTTAAAAAGACTATGGCAACAGACAATATTTCATATAAGGAGGCATTAGATCTCCATCCAAGCATCTCCTCCACTTACGCTGGAAAAACAGCTTTTACTGCGCCAAATAACTCATACTCCGGGACGTCAATCATTTCTCCAAGATCAACTCGCCCAAAATCTCCGCGACAACGTTTGTTTATTCCACCCACACTTTCCCCAAAAGAGCATGAAAGCAACCTCATGTATACGAACGGGGAGCCCCTAAAATTTAAGGATGGCTGCGCCCTTAACTCCAATAAGACCGACGACAAAGACTTAACCACAAAATCTTTACTTATAGAAAACCTTTCACTTCTTTTGCTTAACCTTATTTCAAATAACGAAAAAAATTCACCGTCCATCGCTGCTAACCTCTTAAATTATTTGAATGAATTCTGTAAATCTAACAATGCCTCAAATTCAACAGATAAAGATCTTACAGTGGAACTGTCGTAGCGCGAGCGCTAATCGAGACGACATTCTACTTCTAATTAAAGAACACCAACCTGACATTGTTGCACTTTGCGAAACTTGGTATACATACAATTCTTATGTTTCCTTCCCTGGCTTCTCTTGTCATAGGAATGACCGCCTTGACGGGAGAAGTGGGGGTGGAACTGCAATTCTAATTAAAAATTCCCTCTACTACAAAGAGATTCCTATCTCCTCTCCTTTAAATGTGCAGCTATCGGCTGTAAATTTGGGAGACATTTCAATAGTTTCCGCATATATCCCCCCGCGTAACTCCTTTGATGAAGTATTCTGGAAGAACACGTTCTCCAAACTAGGTAACACGTATATTATCTTAGCAGACTTTAATGCACATGGCATGCCGTGGGGATGCGCTTCAACAGACTCAGCCGGAAGAGGAGTAATTGACGTAACAGATGAACTAAATCTATGCATCCTTAATGATGGAAGTGCCACCCGATTCTCCCTCCCTCACCAAAACCAAAATGCTCTGGACATCTCTATTTGTACTGGTGATATCGCATCATTGACATCGTGGAGGGTTTTGGATGACACAATGTCGAGTGATCATTACCCCATTTTAATCGACATTAATAATAAATCACAACATCCTAGGCCCCAGAGGAATCGTAAAAGATACTGCACTCGATTTGCTGACTGGTCGAGGTTCTCTTCAAACTTAACCAACTTTGTTGACACGATGTCGCCGCTTCAACATGAAGCAGAAGCCTGCGCTTCGCAGATCTACGACATATTCGACAAATCGGCAAAAAACACTGTACCACGGACAACGTCCATGGCAAATAACAGAAAACATCCGCCATGGTGGGACGTCGAGTGCGACGAAATGGTTAAAAATAGGGCACGTACTTTAAAAAAATACAAAAAAAATTTGACACCGGACAATTATTTGGAGGTTAGAAGGGTGCAAGCATTGACAAAGAAATTATTGAGAAAAAAGAAACGTCACGGATGGTACAACTTCTGCAAATCATTGTCCCCGGATACCAACATTTCGGAGATATGGCAGTCAATTCGACAATTCCGAGGAGTTTACTCCCCAAAGTCAGACCCGTGGAAATATTATTCATCGTGGATTGCGGGCTTTGTAGGGAGGCTGGCCCCGGACTACGTCCCAAATCTGTCTGAGATTCAAAAAGAGAACACTTACAATACTGAAGACTCCCATTTTTTAACATCACCGTTTACCCTCGACGAACTGAAATCAGCTATTAATTGCTCAAACGATTCCACACCAGGTCCAGATAACGTCCCATACACATTTTTCAAACATTCTCCGGAGGAGTTTCTGGCTTGCATTTTGAACCTCTTTAATTCAATAATGAATTCTGGAAATATTCCTTCGGAGTGGAAAAGTCAACTAATTGTCCCCATCCCAAAGCCTGGAAAAAGCCCCTTTCTGGATAGCTCTTACAGACCAATCGCACTATCAAGCTGCTTTCTAAAATTATTGGAGCGCATGCTCAAATGTAGACTGGAATGGTTTTTGGAGAGCAATGATACAATACCGGAGTGGCAGTGTGGATTTCGGAAAGGGAGATCATGCATCGATAATATTGCGATGCTTGTGTCGGATATTATGCTTGCAAAAACTAGCGGAAAGGCGACGGTTGCATGTTTTATGGATATCCAGAGCGCTTATGATAACGTCACACTACCCATACTTTTTAAAAAAATGCTGCAGGCTGGTTTGCCGAAGCAAATTTGTTGTTTGATATTTAATATAATGTCAGAACGTAGAATCATCATAGATACCCCAGATGGAAGTATCTTCCGAAACGTATATAAAGGACTACCACAAGGGTCTGTTCTAAGCCCGATATTGTTTAATATTTACACACTTGATATTGGTCAAACAATCGCACCTTCATGCTCAATTTTGCAGTATGCTGATGATCTGGTTGTTTATTGTGCTGAAAGCGTTATATCTAAAGCTGCTGTTAAGCTCAACGAAACTATGAACTCTATAAATGAATGGCTCATTAATAACGGCTTTTCTTTATCAGCGTCCAAAAGTCAATTAATTGTTTTTACAAACAAGCACCGCGTTCCACCAATATCCATATCAATCAACGAGGAGGAGATTCCAGTCAGGGAATCTATACGGTTTCTGGGAATAGTATTGCAAAGGAAGTTATCTTGGAACATGAACATTGACAGCATCATTGCTAAGTGTGAGAAAAACTTAAACATCATGAAAGCCGTATCAAGAGTGTGGTGGGGCGCACATCCCTCCACTTTAAAAACTCTCTACATTGCACTCATTCGTAGCCACTTGGAGTATGGAGCCTTTTTAATGGAACCACTCCCACATTACCTCTCAGTAAAATTAGACAGAATTCAATCAAAATGTTTGAGAATCATATTGGGAGCCATGCGTTCCTCTCCCTTGATAGCCCTGCAAGCTGAATGCGTTGAGATGCCTCTTTTCCTGAGGAGAAAATCCTCCGCACACCGTTTTCTTATAAAAAAAATGAACCAAAGTAATCATCCGATATTTCAGAAAATAAATTCCCTTTCACAACGATATGCAGATTCCCCCAAGTATGCAAACAAACTTCCACCTCTACTGTGTAATTCATTAGAGTTAATAAATGACAAATTTGAATCCTGCTTCGCTCACACACTTCCAATATACTCAATTCCTTTCGACTCATTAATGTATTCCCCTTTAATTATACCATCCATAAATTTAGACAAAAGCCACGCATCTCTTTCCCCTAAACATGTGAAAAATATTTTCCAAAATGAAGTTTCAAACCGTTGGCCAAAATCAGTATTATTTTACACAGATGGGTCCAAAAACTCTGTTGGCGGATGCGGTGCCGCTTTTTATTCCTCCGCTCCCAGCATTTACAAGAAATTTCAGCTTCCTCAGATTTGCTCTATTTTTACAGCGGAATGCTTGGCAATGAGAGAGGCTCTGAGAGAAGCCATCACATTATTGTCCTCTGATGTTGTCATCTTCACTGACTCCCTAAGCTTGGTTAACGCTTTGCAATCTAATTTCAATGCCCACGCCAACAACCATCTAATTTGTGATATTAAAAAACTATTGTTTATAGCAAACAGTAAAGACATACCTCTATCAATCGTCTGGATCCCATCCCATATTGGAATACCTGGAAATGAAACAGTTGACTTGTTGGCTAAAGAGGCCTGTTCCTGTGGTATTTTCCCTCCATACTTTGCACCCTCCTTAGATGACTGCATTAATTTTTCAGAAAACACAATTAGAACTGAGTGGAACGCAGTATTTGTGGCGTCTCCACACGGTTCTAACTACAAAGAAATTCAACCCTCAATCCTGCCTAAACCGTGGTACCACGGGATGAAATTATCCAAGCTGACCGTCTCTCTCATATCAAGGCTGAGATTGGGACATTGTATCATTGCGTCACATCTTGCCAAAATCAACATTCTTCCCTCTTCCATGTGTGAGTGTGAAAAGGAGGAAGAAACTGTCAATCATATTTTCTTCAACTGCCCTCTCCTACCTAACGAAGAATTTCTACTGGGCATTCTGGCGCAGGGAACTACTTTCCCTGTGTCAGTGAATTTCTTATTAGCCCAAAATGACAAAAGAATAATATCCTCCATTGCCAAACATTTAATCAAAAATAAAAAGATGATTTAATACATTAAATGATTTCCAACTTACTTTTAATTTAATTTCCGTTTACATGACCAACCCCGTTCCCCTTAGTCTTCGCATCGCCTAGGTGTTAGTGACAACAACATTAAATCTATTTTTGGACGGCATCACATCGCTGACGCTCCAGGTGTAGATAACAAAAAATATGATTGAGAATATTTCCTAATTCATTTTGATGATTGTGCATTTTGAATTTATTACTCGTGCTGTATTTTACTTTTTGGTGGGCTGCTTCACCCTTGTTTTGGGTGCTTGCCCAAATAAAATTAAATAAATAATGGCATCCAGTAAGTGTACATATGTGCGTTCGAGTAGAACGGGGTAAATTGTTGCGAGTTTCTTTTGCTTTATTTCACTTTTATAACAATACTTTTATTAACACAGCTATGTATCACCTACTCATCTATCGTTTTGTACAAATCTGAACTTTAGAGCCTCAGTTCTGATTATTGTGTAGCATGTGAACAGTTCATGGCTAGTGTAGTTTATATGCTGCATCTACGACACGAACAAGTATAAAAAGTAAAGTGAGCATGTTTTTTTTGCCTATTTGGCCAGCCAGAATTTATAACCACCTAGATCCGTCTCCTCCTAAGCTTGCAGAATTTAGAAATTATTATGTTATATCGGTGTGTTTGTTACATATTTGAATTTAAATAATGGAGAAAAGACAGACCCCAGGCCAGATGGGCGAATGACATCACAAAGATTGCAGGCCGCACATGGATGAGAGAGGCTCAGGACAGGAATGATTGGAAGGAGAGGGGGGAGGCCTATGTTCAGCAATGGACGGAGACAGGCTGACGAAGAAGAAGAAGAAGAATGTAGAAAATATTTTTTATAGGTATCTACAATTTTTTCATAACATGAACATATTCCATATTTCAACTAGGTAGATACGTATAACTATATTTTTAGTATTTTTGTTAAAGAAAACTATTTTTTTAATATTTTCAGTCTAAAAAAAAAGACTCTCTCAATTTTCAATTACTTCAATTGCCATTTAAAGTATTTCCCAGAGGCGAGCGTTCATTTTCATTTCCAGCATCCGCTATAAAATGTATGTAATTATAAAAATTTAACCTGCGTAACTGCGTTGAGGAGGAGGTCATTGGAGCCGCGCAACATCGAGCGAGATGGAGGACTTTTGTTGCCTCCCTAGCCGCTGGGTGGGGTCAAAAAGCACGTATGTAAGTATGTGCGTTAAAAATTATTTCGAACAATTCAAAAAGTTCGCGAGGAATGTTTTTATAAAGTAGCCCCTTTTACCCCAGTTGCCCTGAAATGATCGAATAAAAACACCTCGTGGGTATAATACTGAATAGAATGACTACGAACAGCGTCAGTGTAAACAGTCACATATACGACAGAATAATACATTATTTTGTTATACGTAGGATATAAAACTTCTAAACGATTCTAACGCACGCCCCATAAAGTGCGCGAACAAACAATATTAAAAACAAATATTCGTATTTCAAAATACCGTTACGTATTGTTCAGAGTTTTGTATCCGCCCCGGTGTATGAATAATGAGAGAGGATTCTGGAATGTAACCGCTCCTATATATCTCGTTGGGTAATGACACTTTTCATACCGTCCATTCTGTCTGGGTGCATCTTATCAAACTTTTTAAAGGTATCCCCATAATCATTATTTTAACTTTATTCTAAATTTTTGAAAATAACATAATATAGGATTTTTTCAGTTTTATTGTACCTATACATTTCTGTGATGATATGCGCGGCAATACCTACGTTTTCAGAATATAATCTGTAGGTATATTGATATCTGAAGCAAAAACTTTGTGACCATTTTTACGAAAATCGCGCGGACGGAGGAGTATGAAAATTCGCACACAGTTTATATAGAGGAGTGGCGAATGCTAATATTTTTGTTTTTAACTATGCATAAAATAGATTTAATCAATAAAAAAACACTTCGCACACTACTGCAATGTTATGTATTTCGTACTCACACACACTTCGATGTGTTTGACATTTTTTGACACGTTTGTTTATCTGTGGTCAAATTGAGAACATTATACCTATTAATATTTTTTTGTATTCAATAACCATAGAAAAAACTTTATACTTATCAACATTTCAAATTTGACGTACCCGTGTCATTATTTTTGAAAGAAAATTGTGAAATAGCGCTCCCTCAGTCTTTTACAAAGGAATCTTAATAATGTTCAAACTTATAATATAAATTAGTTATTGTCAAATTTCGAGCGCTGGCTGACCACTAGTATTGATAGATATGTCATTGTAGTGTTTCGCCTCTATACTCTTTATCCATTTCAATGTGCAGAATAATGCGATGGAAACGATAATTCTGTCTATAAAACGGCACATGAATGAGTATTTTTATATCTTAATTATTCAAATATACACAAAATCAATGACGTATCAATATTTATAGATCTAAATCGACTTTGTTATTTTAATAGAAGAGGCCACGTATCACCACAAGACGAATCCCATGGCAATAATACAGTGTTACTTTAACTATAGTTTCTCAAATTCTTTTAAGAATTTGGTCTGTAGTAAGGTTCTGCATTTTTATACCATATCCAGTTTTGAGTTTCAGAAGTTTCCTCTCAGCATATGGGCTGAAATCCATGACTTCTTACAGGTCTTAATAATAGGCGCCTTTAATGCCTTTTTTATAAATGAATCTGTGCTCACTCAAAGTGAACATAAAGACACTCTGATTCTTTCACAGTAAGCTACTTAAAGCTTGTGTCGTGAAAGAGGAAGATGGTCGGCACATGGGATCGAACCGCGGCGTCGCACTGTGGACAATAACCGGGTCTGGCTCTACTAAAATCTATAACTCCTTTATTTGTAAAGATATTCTTTTCAATTTTTTTACTCTCAAAAGCAGAAGGTTTGTTTATTATGCTGATATGAAAATAAATAAGTTTTAATGTACAGTTATTTTTTTAAAAACATTTGAAAACTGACTTTTGTAAATAAAAACTAAATAGTCTATTTATTGACTTTTAATTCGATTTTAGAGTACGTAAAAGTAGTTTTGTACATAAAAGACAGATAAAATGAACTAAAAATCAAAATAAAAATGATGTATACAGGGTGTATAATATAACAAATCAAAGATACTTTACTTGTAGAATCACAACTAAGCAAGTATATTTTGTTACATTTCAAATTCAAATATCTTATCTATTGCTAACAACTACTGGTATGTGTTACATATTTTTGGAAACGTTATTTTATATGGATAAATGTCAGCCATAAAAAAATTTTGGTATTCTATTTGTTGTAAGTTTTTTCTTACTAATACTGTAAAATTATTTAAAAATAATATCTTCCATAAGTTTGTCGAAGGTTTTCACGTTTACCAACGTCTTCCGACGCATTGAAATTTATGTTAAATTATAGCCTAGATATATATCCTTAACATATCAAAAAATTGGCTGCTCGGTTATGCTCTTTTAGAAGTTATGAATGATAAAATTACACCCAGTAATAGTAGAGTGCCAAAGAAAATCATATTGCTAAAACCAGGGCTGACTATCACAAAACTTATTTTTATGGTTAAACGTTGAACCATGTAAACAATTAATAAATTAAATAAAATTAAAATTATATATTGTTTCGATTTTATTCACAATAACTATTTAAAAGCATATCTTTTTGATGGACATATAAATATAAACGTGTGCGTATTAGATTTCATGACGTTCAGGATCAAAAAAGTAGATACAGAGTACCTACTTCATCAAATTCGTTCATTTTTTAAGTTACCTACCTATGGATTCCCAATAGTATTATGTTATTATAGGATCTGGAGCATGAAGAAGAGTATAAAATTAACCTATCTTCTATAATAGCATAAAGAAAGTAATTGTGGAAAAATATTATTATTATTATTTTAATTGTATATATTGATCATGAAGTGTAATGTAAAAGCATGATAAAAGGGTTAAAGGATATTAATACTTATTGTTTTCAGCATATTTACCATTGTAGTTTTTCAGTAATATTAAAATAAATTGTTTGAAATGTTTATCACGTTACACCCTGAATAGAACATTCTTTTTTATTTTTTTAGTTTATTTTATCTATTTTTTATAAATGAATATTATTTTTACTTAATTTAAAATCAAATTAATAAAGTTCAGTAAATATATTATTAAGTGAGTATGATTATTATTTACAAAAAACAATTTTCATATATTTTAATAAAAATAATTGTACAAAAAAACTTAAAAATATGTATACCATCATAATAAATAAATATTCTGCTATTATTGTGCAAAATTCAAAAACGATATCTTAAAAAATAAAAGAGTTATAGATTTTAGTAAAGCCAGCACCGGTTTTCGCAATAGGATTATCTGCGACACTCTACTTGTACCGAGTGTACTTTTTTATTCATAACTTCTAAATGAGCAAAAACGAGCAGCCAATTTTTTGATATGTTAAGGATATATACCTAGGCTATAATCTAACATAAATTTTGGCGCGTCGGGAGACGTCGGTAAAAGTGAAAACCTTCGTCAAACTCATGGAATTGATATTTTTTATGATTTTACAATATTATTAAGTTAAACACTTATAATAAATAAAATACTGAATTTTTTTTGGACAAATATTTATCTATATAAAATAAGGTTTTCGATAATATATAACACATACCATTAGTTGTTAGCAATAGATAAGATATTTGAATTTGAAATGTAACAAAATATACTTGTTTAGTTTTGATTCTACAAGTAATGAATCTTTGATTCGTTATATTATATACAAATAAATGTTAAAAATGTAGAAATTTGATATCATTATAATGGTTAACATTTATTTTATCAAATGTAATTAAAAATATGTGGAAAATGTGTACCTAAAAAATCATTAAATATTTGCGACTGTTCTACCATATTCCACAGTGCGTCGTCCGCAAATAGTGCAAGAAGGCGAAGTCGACCAAGAATGATGTGGATCGAATTCCGTCCACAAGAAAAAAGACCAAGTTAAAAATTCCAGTAGAAGAAGATTAAGAAGCATGTTAGGTTAGAAATGATTAGAGGTTTATTCTCTTTCTGATTTCCTCCTATGTCACTGTTTACCTATTAATTAGGTATATTTTGTTTTTTTTTTACTGATCATAAAACAACGGACGTCTTCAGAAATACAGACCTATATTTAAATCACATTCTAAAAAAAATAAATTGTAACAGGACAATACAACATTTTACTATGATTCAATTTTCCATGTGTGTGGAATGGAGTTCACGTTCTTCTATTCAATACAAACTTTTATAATATTCAATCTCCATGTTGATATTTGCTCTTTTCTATCGTATTTTATGTCTGTCTCGTCATGTTCTTTCTCCTTATTACTAATATTTACTTGATACCTACCCATTATTATTATTATTAGTATTTTCTTCTGACAACACTTTCTTCTTGACAAACAATCCCAACGCATCATAAAAATATAATATGTTTGCTGTCGAATTTTGGATTCAGGCACTCGTAAAATATTGAATATTGTACAATGTTTGTTCATAACATTGCAATTTTGTTTTTGGATAAGAATCTTGAAAGTTTTGTAACGTTTTTCAAAGAAGACTGATAAATAATCTTTTAATTTTTGCTACCTAATATCATTGTGCATCCTTTTCTGAACTTAGGCTTCCAACTCTTTGGTGTATGTACATAAGTATGCCTTCCTCAGTCAGCCTAAACTAGCTCAAGGCACAATATCGTCATTTTAACATTACTTTCTCACCTCTCTTTGTCATCATGTTCGCTACTGTATTTTTTTCCAGTACATTTGCCATAGTCATTCTTGCAATATGCCCGCCCAAGATTATAATAATATTGCTTCTCTCATCCATCTAGAAGATGGTTAATTTTGAAAATTGATTCAAAAAAGTAACTCAACACACCATATTATTGTCTAAGATTGCTTTGTATATAGTACATATGCATGTTATTTTTTTTTCCCTGAAACGACATTTTTCACAGTCTTTTACTTTTATTATTCACGTAAATACTTAGCCTCTTCGATCTTCTACCACATAGCTACTCCAATTGGGATGTTCCACCATCAAATTTACATTAAAAAATGAATAAAATAATTATCTCCAATGAAGCGTCCAAATTTGCTCAAAAAATAAGTACCTACCTACAAGCAATATAACCTCTTTTACAAAAATTTGGCTTGAGTATTTACAACAGTATTAATTTAGTTAAAAAAAACTAACGGGTGAACTATTAAGTAGGTTGATAATTTGATTACATAAAGAATTGGTGTTGTCGGTATGTAAGTACCTACCTATAATAATATATAATAGGTATGTCCACGCGCAGAGAGCTTCCAAGAGTTTCCTCTCCCACTAACAACTGCTATCTACTTGGAGTTTCCGAATGGTGAAGAGTCAACATACGGCGTGTACAATATTCTACAAGAGATTCCTTGTCCTCTTCATGTTTGTTCAAATCTTACAAGCGTCCGACGAAAAGGGTTCAAACGAGCAGTGATGGATTCAGGACTTAAATCTATTACTGATTTATTTACAAATAGGTACGTACACACTATATGATTAATAATAATAATAACGAATATGTGACGACTAATGACTCTAATAATTCATTACTAAATTAATGTTCGATTTTTAAATGGAACAAACCACTACGGGCTTACTACCGTCTTCTACTGTTATTTCGAAGGCTGGCTTAGTGTGATCAATTATTTATGTTAACAACGTTCGCCATTATGTGGTAATGTTTAAGTCTCCGAAACTCCTAATCATGAGAATTCTCAACATGTTCAACATGTCGAATAATTTCATGTATGCAACAAGTAGATATTTAATAATTAATCAGATTTAGAGATAAAAGTTGGAAATTATTGAGAACAAGAGATCAACCAAATTTAAAGACTGCGACTGCTGTCATGTATTTGGCGCCAGGATATGAATATATTCATTTTTGTTAATGTTTCATCTTTGTTGCCTGTTGTTGGGTTTGTTGGTGCACAACGTTCTAATTATGTCTAGATTCTTGTGATCATTTTTCAGGACTAGATAGATCTTAACGAATATTTAACATTACTTATGCATTACTGATATTCGATTTTTAAATGGAACAAACCACTACGGGCTTACGGCTAACAAAAATAATAGACTTTTTTTACTCAAGTTATATGTAGGTATTTATTATTTTGATTTGCCATTGACTGCTTATTAAAGGTACCTATTCCTTAATAAAACCGTGTACCCTAATTTGAAATATTACTTAATAACGTAAGTGAGAAACTCGTGTGGGATGCAGAGCTTTCAGAAGTATTCGGTAGGGGCACTATACATACGTTTCCATACAAAATTTCGTTACTTCACGCTAGCACAAATGCCACGAAACTTTTAGAATACGGGCACCCGTTCCGATTAAAAGAACATTTTAAATAAGTTATTTCAAGTTAAATAGTTACCTATAACAATTTTCATTATGGTCGCTCGCAATTTTGATGGACCGAAGTTATTGGATCGCATCATATGTCAGTTCGTGCAATTTCCGTTGAACAGTTCTTCTATTTTTATTCCTTCTATGTATTATTAACAGTCGTTTATTACATGATAGATAGTTTGTGGCAAAATTGTATTCTCAAAAATTCGATAAAAAAAATTATAAGTTCTACAAAAAATATAAAAAAATAAGTTCGACCCTGCCTGTCTCCTATCTTGTTCAAGTCTGGAGAATTCAGTTAGGAATGAAAAATGGGAATCTTTGCGAATATTTTCGAAGATGTTATACATATATATGTATGTGGAATAATAATGTGTGGATTTATATATTATACTTATGTACATACCTACCTACAAACTTCTATTCTGATTTCCAGAGAGCATATAAAATGTGTACGAAAGAAAGTTCATAAGGATCTTTTTCCAACACACGTGCTGGTTATATGTAGGTACCTACCTACAGTGAGTAAATATTATGGAGGAGATAGATATTGAAAAAGTTTTTTTTCTTGCTGGTAAATACATATTATGTACACACATACTTAGATACACTCACTAGCTTACTTCAATTCTTATGTTCGAAAAAACTTTGATAATTATCTGATATGAGTGTATTAAAATATGGCGGTACCTAGGTATATGTAACTTGAAAGGAAATAGGGAGTAGAGGTATAAAAAACAAAGAGGGATAAAAAAATCAGTAGGTAGGTACTTATTTTTACAAAAGGTATGCGTTAGCTACTCATTGATAACTCAGTACTAACATCCTGACCTTTGTGTACCTACCGTTTATTTTGATAGATTGTTGATAAGTAGGTAGTGGAGTCTTATACCTCTAATGTTACTTTATTTTACATTGAAACATTGGTCTCATGAAACTATTTATAGTACCTACCTATTTATAATTATTTATCTTTATAAAATTCAATCCAATACTCCTGTTTGCTTCACACGTTGCCGAAGCCCTTTCAGCTAACGTGATCAGCAGGAAAGAGAAAAGTGGACTGTGAATGGATGCAATGCACTTACCCCAAATCCAATGTTCTCCAAATGTGTATGATCGAATCTCCTTGTTTTCTGGCAGCACTGCACTTTTGTTAAAATTATATTAAATAAATGTTTGGATGCACAAGATGTAAATGTAATTGATGACGAATGATATTTCCCGATGTGTACGACTTCCGAATTTGTAGCGGCGACAAAGAGCGGTTTATTCCGTGTGTTTGTTCCCGAGATGCGGTAAGTACCAACTACTGAAGTGCACTGCAAGGAAGGGCCCAAGGAAGTGAAAATAGGTAACAATACATGCCCTGCAACGCGAACCAGCGATTGTGACATTTGACCCATGTACCTATACATAATTATGTAGGCACCTATTATAATATAACATGTTCAATTAATAATATTGAACAACTCCCTTTGGGACCCCACTTAGGGGTATAGGGAGGCAACAAGAAACGTCCACCGCGCTCGAATTTGCACGCCTACAATAACCTCCTCCAACACGTCCCTATATTTTCATGTAGGCTTTAAATGTACCCAGTAGCAAAAATACAATTGTTAAACGACCCGTTCCTGACACCTGAAATTATTAATAAAATAGTTGTTGGTAGCCTATAGCTAACGTGCCGCCGATTATCGAACCGCCAAGATCCACCTTTTATTAACTGCAGAAGTAACGATAAAACATGAAAAAACGTATAAGTACATAATACATAAGTACTTATTTGTATTTAGGTTCATTTGATTAAATATTAAGAAAAGGTCGGGTTTGAAAAACCAGAAACACCTTAAAAAACAAGCTGTGAAAAAAATAATGTTTATGCCTTCTCACCTAGATACTATAAAACGTACAGTCGACGGATGCTTAGATTGTTTTCACAACAATAATTCCAAAATAACTCAGTAAATTTATTTCACATCTCAACCAGAAACATAAACTACAAAAGTGAAATAATATTAATATATAGATAAATACAGGGTCGAGCGTGACCGGCAGCTAAACGTTTTGGGAAAGGCCATCTACTCCCGTTCGACACTTGCAGCTGTATAAATATGAATATAACAAGCGTTTTCTATAAACTGGAACGTGCCTCTGCATGCGTTCTCCGGATTTTGCAATATTTAGAGGAGACTTGTGCCCCCTCACCTACACCCCCTCGATACTATCGGCACAAACACATATACGCTGTATATTTTACTACCCACTCAATAACAACCTTCCTCGTTCTATTCTCTACGTTTGAGACACAACACTAAGGAAAAGCAATCAATGTTGGCTTATCATAAGAAAAAAAATGCATAACTCATTTCTTATCCATATTATGTAGGTAACGAAGTGAAATTAAGTGCCTCAGGAGAGTTCTGGGCGTAAGATGGTACTACCGCATCACGAACGACGCTATACGCCGGCGCACCTAGCGTGAGCCCATCACCTCTACCATTGTGGGGAGGAGATAGACTTGGCTGGGACATGTCATTGTGTTAAGGATGGCGAATGACAGTTAGCCGAGGAGAGCGCTGTTCTTCCTCCCATCAGGGTCCCGAAGACAAGAAAGAGCCTTTCACACTGTATTCCGCTCCTTCGAAGCACAGCTGAGGGATTTGGACATGGTGTGGGAGGAGGTCATAAACATTGCGCAAGGTCGAGCGCAATGGAGAGCTCTTGTTGCCTCCCTATGCCCCTGAGTGGGGTGTAAAAGGGAGTATTGATTGATTGATTTATTAGGTACCTATATTATAAAAGTTTTTCTTGGTGTGCGATATAATTAAAACCAAACCCTAAATCAATGGGCTATGACCAGGGTTGCCAAGTTTTTTTTTTCAAAATTTTGTACCTATCCGGAAAAATTTAAAATCACTAAAAAATGAAAAAATCGTTTCGAAAAGTTGGTACCTACTGGTTTAATTTAGCGAGGAAAATTAATCGAAAAAATACCGAACATCCTATTTATTTATTTTATTAAATCAATATACCTACACCCCGTTTCTAAAGCGAAAAGACGCTTGTGTGACGCTTATTGTTCGGTATTTTTGTTAAACTGAACACCAAACACGGTGCTTAAATACCGAACAGTTCCTGGCAACCCCGGCTATGACAGATGACGCGCTCTAAAGTTCTTATTCTTGCTCATTGTTGGTATTGCTTGCTCGGTGTCGATCTAAGCCATCAAGAAATAATGCTCTATTCTAGCTCTGGCGCTTTGTTCGTTGGTTGCAAACGCACTATTAGATAAAGCTTCGACCACACTTAAGCAGTATTTTTGAGTAGGCGCACTTAGCACATGAAGTAGATTTTGTTATTATAATAAACTAGCTTTCCCGACAGACGTTGTCCTGTGTTCCTGAGTATGAAAACCTATTGAATTCGAATTTGTACGGTGATGAATTAATTATCATTTGACCAATGTGATTCCGAACGATGCGTCTGTTTTAAACCATGTATATTCCATCCACATTCTGTCAATCGATTTCTGTCAAAATTTCAAAAAAGGAATAAAAATTATAAGGTAAAAAGTACTAATAAGGTTGTCTACGTAGCGCTTTCTTTAATTTTCCATGCATTTTTCTTAATTTTTTTGTTCTAAAAGGACACTCTCCTGATAAAAGCCTACACGACAAAAAAGAATTAGCGAAATCGGTCCAGCCGTTTAGGCGCCATCCGATTAGGGATTGCAATCCGTAAAACCGGATCCGGTATTCCGGCGGATCCGGCAACAAAATGATCATATCGGACCCGGCGCAAATTAACGAATCCGTAGATCGGATCCGGTTTATCATATCAAAGGATTTTTCAACAAACTCAACATGGACAGAACTCGAACCCGTATCCCTAGCAATTTCACAGGGTCATTGTAGGTAAAATTGTGGGTAGGTACCCATAAAGATAAAAAGAGAAAAGGAGGCAAATGCGTAACAGTATGCGCAGTGGAATGCTGCTATTGCTCCTTGTGCCAAATGTAGGATTTTAAAGCTAGTGTTTACTGATCGTATTGACTATCGAATGAAAAGACACCTGTTAGAAAAATGGTGAGAATATTAAACAATTATTTAGCCAATAAAATATATAGGTATTAACCTTTTTAAAAGCAAAATAATTGTGATAATTGTCTGCTTTTTATTAGATTAGTTCGGTAGTCTGTCACAATGTGTGTGCAGTTATATTCAAGGATAAAACTGAAATAATTTCTCAAAGACTTATTCTTGATAATAATATAGGAGTGTCTCTGATTATTCCCGGTTATAGGTATTACTCCTGGGACGTGCATGTCCAACTGCTCATCCATTTCTTTAGTGCTCGTACAAGAATCTGCTGGTGGATGTGATTTCATCCTCTTATAATTACCAGAATCACCAGATCAGTTCTGTTGACGTGGTCTTTCCAAAAAGGCCTTCTATTTTTACCCCATTGCCTGACGTTCTCGATATCGCAGAAGCTCCGAATCTGGAGTTTCTAACTCTGCCTCGAATGGTTTATTTCACTATGGGTTGGTGATTTTTTGAGAATCTTTGTTTTTCGTGGTGTCGGTTTTAGTTTGCAAATCGTAAATCATGATCAATCAAGCAGGTTATATAAATATGTTACTTATTTTCGATGAATTTCAATTTGAATTTTATAAAACGTTATCTAATTTGTAATTTTATTTAAAAAAAAACTATATTTTTATAGTTTTTACTATTTAAAAAAAGTCATACCCTAATTAAATTAATTCCGTATACGTACCGTTTTATTTTAAGCCTCCATTTTTATAAGATATACACTTTTTTAATTAAAGCCTTCCACTCATCATTGAGTGATTTAGAAGATAAAATTTGATCGTCTCAAAACCAGTCGTGCATCTAGATAAGGTAGATAATTTTGACATCGAATTCAAACGTTTGAACTGCATTTGTATGAGCCAGAATTAAATGATTTAAATCAAGTAACCAGTTGGTAATGAGTCACCGCATATTAAAAAAAAACAGTAGGTTAAGTTTTTTGAGAGCAAATGAGCTAAGAAGTATCAGGTGGCGAGGAAACAGTATATATTATGTAAGAATCCGAACTTAAAATGGATACGTATGTTTCTATTATTTTATCTGGTCTGTATTTTTCTTGTGATTTTTAAAACAAAAATAAAATAAAAAAAATGTAAATAAGAATGTGTTTACGTTATTAATACCTATGTTCTGTTGCTTTGATCCTTTTAAAAAAACATTTTACGAAAATTTACCGAAAATTATGTAGAATATTTCAATTTTTTCTATTAAACATTTACAATATTTTAGAAAAGTACTCTTGTATTTTTAAATAAACAACCATTTCCATACTGGTTCTCGGTATTCTTCTGTTGTTCAGCGTCCAACAAAAGTATTATTTTTTTCTTATTGGTATTTCGATTCTAAGATTTTTTTGTTGTTTTTTAAATTTATTTTTTCAAGGCTTAATGTTTTTCTTCTCATTTCAGTTCTCCAATTCACCCTTCTGAGTCTCACCCTCTGTACATTTTCCCGATATTATTTATTGTTTTTCGAAAGTTTAAACGGATTTATTGTTTTCATTTTCATGACCGATCATATAATTTGGTGATTAAAAATTCACGTTTTTCATTTAGCAATGCTTAAATGTGTTTTTCAACAAAAATATATAATACCTACTTACCTTTTCGTTTCTAATTGCTTGATAAGTATCGATGAGTTATAAGATTGTTATAAGGAAAAACAAGCAACTACATTGAGGACTTCTGATGCTATCATTATTGAAACTCGTATGTTTCGAGTGGAGTGCGTAAATGAGCTTAAAAAATATCCTAATATCCCATTGGAAACTTTATTTATTTATTTATTTATTTATTTATTTATTTATTTATTTACGGCACGACGTGCCTTTAACTAATTAAAAAATTACAAGTTATATTATTCATATAGTGATTACAAAATAAGTTAGGTACAACAGTTTACAAAAATTTAAAAGTTCAAAATGTCACATATTCAAATCACATGTTCGCTACATACAATAAAAAACTTTACCCTATATATCCTGTTAAAAAATCAAATTTGTCAAAGATAAATATACAATCAGTTCAGTCACATATTATTACCTATATACAATAAAAATTAATACCCAGTATTTGTTAAGAAGAATAAAATTTGTCAAAGATAAAAATACATACTAGGTATAACAATAAAAAGCAAAGGCAAATATAAGTGCACGAAAATATTCAACATAAAATGTACAAAATTTGTCAAGTAAATAGCACTTATAGTTTTATTAAAATAGGTGACACAAATTAAAAACAATACGCAATAATGATACTTTCAAATTTCAAAGGCTCTGGTCAAAAGCAAACATAGTTAAATTCTGAGATTAGACAGAAATAGTCACCGTGATAGATACAATAATGGAACAATATTCTCAAAACAGTTTTTCTTCTTTTCATTTAACCAGCACAATATCGCCGTTATAATGAAATTTAATGGTTCAATATGTTAATGGTTCATCATCTCCCTTAAAAACGCCATTGATCCTTCAATAATATGTTAACAGTCTGTACATAAATACGAAAAACTGTACCCCAAACATAAGTTTTCTCTCTTTCGATGAACGTTTCGATACTCGATTATCGAAAGAGTTTCGAAAAATTTTCATACAAAAATGATCGAATGATTCGATCGTTTTTAGAACACTATTTGCACGCTTATAAGCGCTTAATACCGTGCAATAAGCTTTCAATAAAACTCGTACTAGCCCCACTGTTCGTTGTGCAAGATACCCTACCCAATAATAACACCTACATACGTCTACCAACTTCGATAGTCTAGTAGTAAAAACTACAACGTATAATCAAGAGATTCCGTGCTCGATCCCCGGTCGGGTAACAAATTTTACTGTATTGCTAGGATCAAAGGGATCAGTTTGTAATATTCGTTTTTGTTTTAAATAAGTAATTACGTTAACATTTTATTTTTTTTATATAATCTTAGAAGAACATAAAATATTATGATTGACCTTTAAAAGAAGTTATTATTTTGAGTATGATAGTTTCAAATTTGAAGCATTCATTAACAAAGGATAAAAATAATGATCCGAAAAATAAATTTGTCGTAATAACCAATTAGTTATCAGATATACTTAAACCTGATTAATAGAAAGTATCTAATTACGAAAATTATTAATTATGCAATGGATGATGCGCTGTTGAAAAAACATTATTTTTTTGTAGAAGAAAATGACAAAAGTGCATTTAATTAAGCTTAGAAATCGAAAACATTTTAGCCGGCCTTCGAAATAGTGTTACATACGTATGCATAAGACGGACGCAAGTCAAATAAGTGTAAAGAAGTGAAAAAAATTACCATGTTAAGTCAAACTTTAAAATATGTGTAAGTATATTAACTTTTTAGACCAAGTAAGCTTAGATAATATTCTAATTCTGTTGTGATTTTTACATTAGATTCTATACCAAATTCTTCTTGTTGTAAGTAGGTACCTTAATAATTTATTTTTAAGTAATTTAAATTTTTTTTTAAATGTTAATAACTACTCTATGTCATCAAGAACGTTACTCGCTTCTCCGCGTTTATGCATAGTTTTTTTTATCTTTTCTTTCTATAAGCTGTCGCATAATTTTTGTAATTGTAGGTATACCTACTGTTGGTCATTGATTGATATACTTATACAGCTTGCTGGTGTATACTTCGATGTATCATTTTTATAGCATTGTGGCTGCATCACCCAAGATTGGGTGCAAGCTAATAATTAAAAGAAGAAGAAAGTCTTCTTGTGTAGGTACACAGACATATTATATCATTTTGATGGTTGCTCTACCTTTGTTCTCCATCATTCCTTATATTCTAAGAATGCTCATTTGTTTGATATAAACGGCACTGCACTTGAAAATAAATGATTTTTACTCAAAGTGGCCAAGAATGAACAATATTCTTTTCTAGTTCTGGCTCTCTGTTCGTTTAGTCTAACTAAACCCACCTTGAAGGTAGCCAACTTTTATGGATACCTTATAAGTAAATCTGTTGGTTTGCAAACTAAAAATTGGGAAGTGACTAAAGGGTCATTTAATTATTTACATTATATATTAAATAATAATAATAATGGTACAACCTCGAGTGCTTGTAAAAATATAGAATAATAATAATTGTAACCCAGTCTTGCTTTTTCTGCAAAAGGGGTGAGTTTTCACGAATTTTTCGCTTCACGGCGTCTCACATAATTGGATTAAAAATTCATTAAGGCTTTCCATTGTTGTCCCGTGGGTATAATTTAAACCAATTCACGGCCCAACACTTTGCCCCGCCAGGACGTTTCATTTTTAATGAAACGAGGTGGTAAACCATTCGTTACATCGAGTATATTATGCTTTATTCTTGTCGTCATCCCGTACTTCTACCCATATTATCTTCGTTTGTATTTCGTGCAAATCTTTTGAATAAACCTTCGCAAATCTTTACTCGGCGATTTTAATCGTTCATTCATAGTTTAGTAACAAGTCAACCCAGCAATTTGTTCAATTGTTCTTTGAAAATGTTTAATATCATAAAGAATAATAAGTACCTACAGTTGAAACAATTTGACCTTATAAATTTATGATAATGACGCTTTTTTCAAAACTTTACTGAAACGCTATATTTTGTCTCATTTAATTTCTACCGTCAAAGAAGATAATAATATTTTTTGACACTACAATCGTTTTTTAGTGATTCGGCAGAAGATAATAATTTACTAAACTTAGATTTGTAATACATACCAGGTATCTTGATTTGTAGTACCATTGTTTAGCATATCAGCTGACTTGCCTGTGACCAGCATGTTTTTCTAACTAACTTCATACAAACGTAAAACATAACAGAATTTATTTATCCCATAGTGATTTCGAAATTTTATTTTATTCCACTGAATAGTACCTAACTGCTTTATTTAAAAACTACGATCAGTGGAAAAAATAGCTCAGCGATAGAAAATATTACGATCAAGCTGTCATCGAGATAGTTTAACGCAAATCGCTTGATTGTGAGCTGATCTCTGTATATTTTGACCTGCCATGTTGGATTTTACGTCAACTGACAGCTGCTTCCAGTATACAAGAAACAAGAACGCTTTCTGTAATAATTTCACTGTATTTGATTTTTTTTTCCCTTCCAATTATGTGCTCCCTTCATATTTAGGTCCATTGTATTTTGGTTTATCATATCAATCATAGAAAATTTTAACAAATAAAGCAAATATGTATTCCCGAAATCATTTGAGGGCTTACAACCATGATGCACCAACTAAATTTATAAGAAATATAATGACGTTTTGAAGAAAATACTCAAAGAATACTTTTAAGTAGGTAGGTACAAATATTAAAATTGAAGTGATCAAACATAAAGTGGTTGGTGGTCTTGCGGTGACGACGCCGGCTTTCGCACTGTTTCGTGCGGTGGTCTTGGGTTAGATCCCAGGTACCGACCATCTTCCTCTTTCACGACACAAGCTTTAAGTAGCTTACGGTGAAATAGTCAAATAGTAAACGTATTTGTGTTCACTTTGAGTGAGCACAGATTCATTTTATTAAAAAAAATGAATTGGTTCATTTTGGCTGAAACATAAAGGTTTCGTATGATTTAATAAGGACTTAACTATATTTTGATATAAAATAAATAATTAAAAAAATAAGGTACCTATTCTGCATCAATAACTCGTTCAAATCTGACATAGCGAATATTTTGCAGTTACCACTCGTGTTGACCGGCTACTATTTGTTTGTTTACAAAATTTTGTATGAAATGTCATCATCTTCATACATAACAAACGGGGATTAATTTTTTTTTTTATAATTGAAGTAAAAACTGATCAGTGTACGACTGTACGTAATCTTACGATTAACGAATTTTTTATAAGTATAACGGTTAGTGTTTTACCCAATACACTTAAGTTCGCCTTGTTTGACAGTGAGAAATAATACTGAGGGTTCGAAAAATACCTAATTTGTTTATGAAATTACAATAATGATAAAATCTTATTCCATATAATTTGATAAAATTTTGACGATAATGATTATTATTAACGATATCACAATTTTGGAAACAACAGCTGATGACAATAATGAAATAAAAACAATAACCGTTGACAAAATAATGAACAATAGAAGTGAACAATGATAAATAATAATAAATAAGTATAATAATAAAATTATTAATAAAGGACAATATTTCAAAACGAAACTCTTGTGTTAATTTAAAAACCATTAATCATTTATTGGGGTAGGAGGTGCAAGGACATCATACTCATAGCGCTTTACAATGTCAATATAATAATAATATTATGGAAGTTGTTTTAAAATATTTTGGAAATTTATATTTGCCTTACTGTTTTTTGCAAGGACTTGTTTCGATTATTTTGAGAATGAGAGTAATAAAATAAGTAATTGGAAATGGTCTGAATTACCTACATGAATTACCTACATTATCATTTAGTTCAATTTGTTACTTACGTAAGAAAACAAAGTTTAGATTATACGAGATTATTGATGTTATTGAATGATAAATGATCAAAGTATTATTAAATAATTTTCATTGTAACAGAGACGCAGAACAAAATGTGTTTTTTTTTAAGTTACGAGTATTTAATTTTATAGGTACCTTGGCTCATGTGACTGAATATTCTTATTTGAGATTCCTTTCTAAAGCTGTAAAAATCTCTTGATCTTATTATTATGATTAATTGTTTTCAAAAAAATTGCTTTCCGACCTTTGTCCATATTTTCATCTACCTAACTTTCCTTAAGACACCTCTAAGTAAAGAAATAAAAAAAACAGTTAAAAACACTAGAATCATACAAAAGGCATTTTCAAGTATTTTTTTTAGCCAAACCAAATGTCGAAGTTGGCAACGTTTGTCGCCAAATGGAAAGTTTTCTACTTTTCAGGTTTAAAGTCTCGCCCCTATGGTATCATATGGCTTTCATGGTCCTGATAAAACCATATTTTCTATCTGCTCCATTCATCTGATAAACATAATGGCATCTTTATTTTTTAAGGTTCTGCGTTTATAAAAAAAAAATAATAACAAAAAAAAGAAACACCATAATTTAATATTCAAACATTCCATCGTTTTTCATTAGTTTTACATAAAAAATATGTACATACAAAATATATCAAAGTAGGTACCTATATTTCCAATCAAAAAAACATAAATTAATACAACTCAATAACATAAAGTTATTTCAAACTAAAAAAAAATCACCATTTACCCACATTGGTTCAAAATTAAAATGGAAAAATTCACATCCCAAATCCGCACATCATAATTCATATTTGATTTTTGCATTCTGTAACTAATGAATGATTGGAATTCTGATGGAGTATTCTCATAATAAATAACAGCCACCCCTTCGTATGTATATCCAACGCTACCGACCATGATAATAAAGTAGTATCTTCATGTCGAAATATTATACAAAAGCCATATCTGTCACGCAAATATTTGCAATAAATCCAATTATGATACAGACGGAATATTTGATATCAAAGTTGAATACTGTGCTAGCTGATGGCTACATATAACTACACAGCAGCTATGAAGGTATGCATTCATCACTCCTCCAAATAGGTACATAGCTGATGTTCCCGGAGTGTATTTACAGTGTGTAGGACCCTACCTAGCTCTATTCCAATTCAAAAAACGGGAGATATATAACTTTATACCATCAATTTTGCAAATATTCAATTTGAGTCTTCCGTTTTTTAGTTCTATCTTCGTTCCTTTTGAATTTCCTCCTTCATGATCTACATATCTTTGTCAAAGGTCTCCGTGGTTCTTGCTTGATGCATGCATCAGTTGTATGTCCTCGACTAGGACAGTGGAATATATTAAAAATATTGACGCGGAGCTATAACTCCAAAAAAGGTCGCGCGCATACGAAAGAAGAAGATACCAGATTGACCAAAAAAGTTCTCGAGATTGGCGTTCAAGAGATGGGCGGAGTAGTATGGGCAGGCCTCAGATAAGGTGGTCTGACGACTCCATAAAAGTGGCCGGTTAAGATTGGATGCGGTTATCATTGAAAAGGGGGCTGTGGAAGTCTTAGCCTTTGTCCAACAATTATAGTTAAAGAAATACAAATTGTATTGGCAGGGTAAGTAGGCAGTGTTATAGTAAATGATGGTGATGGAGTTAGTGGGTTGGGTGTAGGGTGATACTAACCGCACATTCCAGAAACCTCAAAGCCCGATAATAAACTCCACTCTATGACAGAGCGGAATGCATTTCATGTCACGCCGAAAACGAGGAATTGTGAGATAGAAGAACAATAATAAATATATACACAGCGCACGTAGGTACCTACCTACCTAGTACAGATGGGATATTTATATTGTGTGCGTAGGCGAGAGAAACTTCCAAATACTTCATTACCACAAAAACGTGACAAAGCAAAACAAAATGCGACCCCACAGCGACGAAATAGCGACCGATATGACACTACCCACCAATTTAATATAGATACATACAAATATATCCTTATACAATTTATTTTTCATCTCTATAAACTCTTTTACCTATAGTCTAGCTAGACTTTTATACCATTTAAATTATTATTAACAAGTTTGGCCACTGTCATTTTTATTTGTAAATTAGGTGATGTTTTTATATACCTAGGTGAATTTTATATACCTCTGTAGAAATTTTAATAGACATGACGTGTTATATGAATGCAAGTTAAAAAAATTAAAGCAAATAGAGATGTCATGAAAAAATATGTAGGTAAATGTTGTGATAAATTTTCTAAAAAGATTGATGTAGTCTCAGATTAAATTTTTAGGTAGATACATTGAAAATATTTAATATTAGGTACTTATTATATATATTTCAAATATTATTATTTTACGAGTAGATATAGGTATGACGGAAAATTTTCATAACAAGTGGTTTCCAGTATAAATATTTATTGAATATTTAATTTATCTTTTTGTAGGTAGATACCTACTATTTAAAATGCAGATTACCCCCTATTCTGGTTTTGGTTCGAACTAAAAATAAGAACGTTCCAAAATTTAAGAATTAGGTTCAAATGAATTAAAATGAACTAATTTGAATATGAGTCTAGTTAGGAACGTTCTCAATTTTTATAGAAAACCAATGTGCACTAACTAAAATTGGAACGTTCTTATTTTAGTAAGTGCATACTAAAATTGTAAAAGAATCGGGCGCAGGTATTGTACCTACTCCTAAAAGAGAGGAACAATAATTGCAGGAAGTTTCTTATTAGGTTATTACCTAGTTTCTTATTAGTATTGCAAGCCAATGGGAGTAATTTAACCTTGCTGTGAGCAAAAGAGATTTCGTTTGGTTAGAGCATGATCGAGTTATTGTATTTATGAACATTTAAAAAAAAATAAGGTCTAAAATACTACCTATATATTACTGTATAAAATGTTCCCATCACGGGTTTTTCTGTACTTTTATAATTATAAAAATCATGTCTTTACACAAGGGGCTTATTTATTTTTGAAAAGGGGAAAAATATGATTCTATTGTATTTATTTATCTTTTGGCACGTCGTTGATTACTGTCACAGCGTCGATGTCTGACATCCACCGTCGCTATCCACTTGAGAAATTCTGGGAAAATTTGTATAATATTTATAATAATGTAACAATTTAATTCTATTTTTAAAATACCCAAAATATGTTAATAATATTTAATTACTGATTTTAAAGAATAAAATGCAATTGAAAACATTATTGTTTGTTTTTATTTGAAACGATTGAAATGTATTTTGATTTTTCGTATTTGACTTTGGGTAATTTCCTGTTGAGTTTTAGTTCTGCGGATGTCCATCGGCAATGGCGCGGCCGCAACATCCGCTTGCAAAACCGCAAACATTGGTTACTATTTGCTATTGGACGAACAGCAAATAGTAATAATAATAATACCCTTTACTGTTATACTTGTGATTTATGTATATACTTATCTTATTGAGTACATGGTTGAAAAATTAATTTAGTTAAGCTTATGGAATTACAATATCTATAGGTATTCCATGAGCCCTCTTAGAAGCCCATCAAAAAGATGGAGGTAAAAATATTATATCCGTGGAAAAACAGGACCCAGTAAGTACTATATCAAGAAGAAGAAGAAGAATTTCTCCTCCTTAATTTGTAGATCTGAGATTCAACTTTGGTTACTTTGAGGTCCAAGATATCGTCCATTCCGGTCGTTTTTGTTTTCGTTCACATCCGACAAAATAAATTGTAAAGGGCCTCCTGTTTCTCATTGGGCCTTATTTGACCGAAGAATCTTTTCGCATATTTTAATTGTGACCGAAAAAAACCGAATCGAATGAAACCGGTTAGTTACTTGCTTACTTTCCGTATCCATCAGATGAAATCAGAATACCAGAGAAAAGAAAATGAAACTGGTTGCAAATGTATGAAAAAGGTTCATTATAATCCTATTGAATTCAGGAGTTGTATGGATGTTATCAGGAACAAACATTTCAATACAAGTGTAATGTATTATCTGTGTAGAGAGGATGCACGCGTGGCGGGCTGGGAATGATCTAATAATTACTCCCAGGCTCGCTGGCGGGAGTGATGAAGTGTCGGACACGTGGCTAAACAGTAATGCAACCAATTTCACAATGGAACTGTCCTCTACTCCAATCAATGAAACACGATATCTTTTACATACCTATACACACACACACCCCTACAATCGGAATATTCTAGTCGATACAACTAAAATATGACATTGGAGATGTGTTAATATTATTCTTGTTTGATTTCTGCTACATAAATACCTTCAGTTATAAGAAATAATTATATCTGCTCAATATCATTATCTCTATGTAGGAGGGTTCTGACATCAAGACAGTTAAAAAGTTTGTCACTTTTTTTTGTAAAGGTGTAAATGATTTTTCTTGCCAAAAATAGGTAATAGAAGATAGAAACAACACAGGCCATCGAATTTCCACTTGCTAGTTTCGAATTTGTGATAGGTATTATGTTGGATCTCCATACGTTTTGTTTCTGGGTTCTTCTTTATCTTTTCCAGGCAGCCAATGAGTTGGAGTGAAGTGGTTGTGAGTAAAAGTTCACTATCATGATCTTTATAATAAAGATAATATGGACAGGCAACAGAACGTTGAGGAGTCTTTTGAAGTTATATGTAGGTATAACCAAATTACTGACTAAAAATTCACTTGATATTAACATATTATTATCGTTGCGATTTTTTTTATTTGTGACACGAATTCCTAAATATAATATAATTAATAATTATCCTTATAACAAACTTATCATACTTCACAGCAACTGCCTGCCCCAACGAAATAATTATTCAGAATTCCGTTGCAATAAATCATCATTCTGTAAATAGGAATATCTATCACCTGTCAGCTGTGCAAATGTTTCATTTTCATTATGCACAAAATAATATTTTCAGCGATGTTTGTTTTGCTGGAGCCGGTTTTAAATATTTTTCATTTTCGAATCACCCTGGATTGATTGATGCACATTTCATTCGGTCCCCGTTATAATAATTACTATTATTTCATAGTTCGTATGACGTTGATTAATCAGTTTTTTGCAATTTCACTGTAATTTTCTGAGATGAATCAGGTCAGACCGATTTTGTTTGATTTTAAAGTACCTAAGTTAGATTTTTTTTTAATAAAAAAAATGTAATGAAAGTTTTTTAAAATCAAAGTGGAGAAAAATGAATGCGGATAGAAAAAAACAAAAAGAGGGTTTCAGAAATAAACGTTCTTAGTACCATTGCTGATGGGGATGACTTTCATAAATAAGAAAAAAGATAGTACAAGAAATAGTGCACTATACGTTCGATCCTATGGAAGATGACTCCCAGCAAAACCACCAAACAGATGTTTAGACAAGTGACTCAAACTCGCCAAAGGATGGGTTTGCAAGGAAAAAGTAAGATAATTCTGGAACGTTACATGATAGGATTAATCAATAACCTTAAAGAAATAATGAAGCAGTATCTTCCAATGGGACAGCAGTGGGTACAAGGCATCAGACCCAATAGTTAAAAAAAAATTGAAAAAATCAAAAATATATTTTAATTCAGGGTTCACATTCTGTCTTAGATAAGATGAGGCTGGTTGCCAATAGGAAATTGCATCGAACAATAAGTTTGGGCTGCACTGACATGTTTTTATACAAAAGTGATTAGGCACAATTCTGACAATTTATTTTGGTCCTACCTTGTACTCAGATAACAAATCAAGGCAGACAATCCACATGGTTATATTCCAAGTACTACAGATGGCTTTGTAATATTATTGTACCTAATAACCTCCAGAATTGAATACCACGATATCCGAAATACGGCTGATAAGCACGGTACGTTGGAGAGGCTTCATATTAATTAACACCCAATTGTTTTCAATGCTCAATACAAGCAAGCAACCAAACCAACGTGTTATTAATATAAATTCAGGACTTCAATGCTAATAATAATTTTGCTTCAGCATTCATAGGTCTGGGGTGCACGCGCAAAGAGAGCCCCGCTCCCTCTCTATTCAGAGCTATTTAATTTGGCTTTGATTCCCACCTAGCCACGTAACTTCACACCCCCTTCTGTCCGTATGCATGGTTTGTGCACTGTATTATGCTCGGTATTCATCGCCATGCTCGCATTCCCATGCTTCATTATTCTGAAGGTTAATAAAGTTATCAGATGTCGATGTTGTACCTTCTCTTCTATCTTACTATGTATACTTCGCCGCGATTTGTATTGGGTTTATTTATAGAATTTCCATTTTTACTGTGCTTGCATACAATAGTATTAATAATTTTCATCTTCCCAATGGATGATACCCATTCTTCTCCTTTAAGTAAAACTGTGTTCTGTTATGGGACGTGGATGACCATCTGTTTCTCCATGTTTTTGGTGACAATTCAGGAGGTCTGCTGGTCTATGTCTTCTGCCGCTATTTAAACAATCTCATCGGATCTGTTTTGTGATCTCTCCATACAATAATATTTGAATCATTTTAATTTGTAATTTGTTATTACAAACTGAATTTTCTAATGATATTGTTTTATGGGGCTGAAAGCTATTCTATTTTATTTTTCGTAATATATCATTATTTAGTGGTAGTGGTAGTTTATTTCGACGACTTAAGAAAAACGTAGGTAGGTACCTGCTGGTATACAGTTCCACTTTTACCAAACCAAATCATATTTTGAGCAACTTATTCGAAAGCTCGAGATTCGATTAAATTTTGTAAAAGAGGAACTAGGAAGATCTAAATCATTTGAGGACCATTGAGAAACCTATCCTAGCCTCCAAAGAATGGCTAAGAGTGACCACAAACATGATGGGATATGTTTAAAATCTTTAACATAAGCAGTTGCAATGGGTTTGTTTCAAAATTTTCTGAAACGTTTTCTTCGAGGAATACTATGTACTTGTATTATTTAATTTATAAGTTTTATTTGAAATAATAGTTGAAAGTCGTGCCCAGTTTTATAAGGATTCATCATAGCTGTAATACTCCTTGACAGGCTGTATGGAGCAATGAAACTTTTCATACATTTGAAGGAGTTTATTTGGTCTCCTCTAACTTTCTCTGTCATCTTACGAAGGGGTGCATCGCGTTCTGGAATTTAATAATGATGTTTGGGCGTTCACTTCGTACCTAAGCGAAGAAGAGGACATAGAATAACAATAAGATTTCAAAATATAAAAACTAATACTTTGTACTTATGTAATAATGCGAAGAAGAGGACATAGAATAACAATACGATTTTGAAATATATTAGGTTTATATAAAATTATTAGATTTGTTACCCTTTCAATAGATGGAGCCTTGGTCAATGATAACTTTCAACATGGTCTAAGTAAAGTCGGGCGCCGCACGATTATTTTTGATGAATTTTTCCTGACAGTTGCAATTGTCAAGAAACTTTCTTACAAGGTGAGTCAAACTAAAGCGCTCGCGATTCAAATGCAAAATAAAGTACAAGGGCATTTGTGTTTGATTTCATTCACAAAGTGATAATCACTTTGTGAAAGGCCATTCATGATATTATACCTACCTTTTTCGTAGAAGAAATAATATTTTCTATTAGGTATACCGATTTGAGGGGTTAAATAAAACTTTGCAGTATTACGATATTTTTTTTTTTTATCCGAAATATAATATTTTCGGCCGACTATGCGACCATCTTCAGCGGAGAGTTATTATAAACTGTTTATAATAACTCTCCGCTGAAGATGGTCGCATAGTCGGCCGAAAATATATTTCGGATAAAAAAAAAATATCGTAATACTGCAAAGTTTTATTCAACCCCTCAAATCGGTATAATGGCTAAGTATTACAAAGTTTCAAGTAACGTTTTTGAAGAATTTTCTTCTATTATATAAAAATGGAGAGCTTTTCCCCGATGTCATCGCATCACGCCTAAACGGCTGCACCGATTTCGCTAATTCTTTTTTCATCGTGTCGGCTTTTATTAGAAGAGGGTTTCTATGAAAGAAAAAATCAAGAAGGTTGCGTAGAAAATTAGAAAATTAAAGAAAACTCTAAGTAGGCAACCTTATTATTACTTTTTACCATATAATTTTTATTCCGATTTTGAAATTTTGACAGGAACAGTCAGTTGTTAGATAGTTGGTGCGATTGACAGAATGCCAATGGAATATACATGGTTTAAAACAGATGATTCAGAACAGATGATTATTCGTCACCATAAAAATTCGAATTCAATATTCATAGTTAGGACCACAAGAAAACGTCTGTCGGGAAAGCTAAAATCAAAAATTATACCTAAGTCAAGCCTACGGGGTTTTGAACATATTCAGTTTAGATAACCAAAAATCATAAATTTAAATTAAATGTTCACATTTTTGTGAGCTAAATATTATATAAATACATAGATAGAAACATGTTAAGAAAATAAATTGTGAATCTCATAGTTTGAAAAACCTTTATTTACAAACACATCACCGACATTTAGAACAGCTTTGCACAGAACGTGATTTCAGAACTAAATCATAATATTGTTGAAAGGGAGTTCTACATACTTATGTTATGCTGTAAGATTTCATTCATGCCCGTTTTTACATACCCCAGCACCCATATCACAACGCTGTGTTCAACTCACGACATGACATGCACGCTGGAGTAAGAAGGCACGTTTTGAATATATGAACTATTTCATTTCGGTGACAAAAATATTAAGATATTTCAAAAAGAACTTCACAATGTTCCAACTGTCACGTAAAATTCACGACACAGAATGAATCGATCACTAACATTACTTCAACATCCTCAAATAATAGATGACGACTTAGGAAGAATCAAAGGAAATGACAAACACACCTGCATATGCATCATACATTTTTAAATAATTTGTTATACTTAATGGTTTGTTTACATGGTGAATATTCATCACGATGAGTTATTAGCCTTTGGTCTGACAGACTTGCTTGCTCTTTCTCACTCCTTAAGAGTAGGTAGCTGCATCAGCCCATGCGATTTTGGTTAGTTTTGACTTTTACAAGATCATCTCAGACCACTTTATTTCTTAACTTAATTATTGAAGTTTGAATGGGGAAAAATTTTTAAACGAGGGTATTATTTTCATTTTAAAATTGCTGATTTATTTTAAGATTTAGTGGAATAAAAGTTTATTTAATAATCGCTTTTATATTGTTTCAACCCAAATTATTATAATTACACACTATCCTTGTTTCGCAGTAAACACAATTACAAAGTAAACTTGTGTCTTACAGTAGATTTTTATTACGAAACTTTAAAATGGATCCCATCGATTAATAAAAACTTTGGCCCGAAAGGCTGCTCTCCCCTCTTCGGGAGCCCTAAACTTCAACCCTTTCACTCACTAATATTTTTTCCCGAAATACAAAATAACTTGCTGTAACTTTCTCCCATCTCGAAAACAAAACAAAGAAAATCCTTAAAGATTGTATTAAATGAGCTTTATAAAATGTTTTCTTTATGACAAGATTTTATTTTGTACTCGTTCCTATAAAATCATCCCATTTTGCATAATATATTTTTAAAAGATATTGTATTGTTGTCTTCAGGTAAGAAGAGAAAAGTTTAACTTTTAAATTGAAAAGAAAGACCCCTCCAATGCTCGTTTGTTAATTAATTACTTTCTTTCAGCTCATAAATTCGCAGTGTATTTGAAAAGTTTCCAATGAAGTGTTGGTTCAGTATTTACTGATCCCGAAAGTCAAATGAAAGTCTTTTTTACATTAAGACTTCGAGAACTTATTTTTGTTTACTGATAACCAAGTACATATCGAACAAATCGAAATAATGTTCACCATTGTTTCCAACTTTCCCTTTATTCTCTGTAATCTCGAAAAAAGCGTCACCTTAAACTCCTCCAAGTTCCTACTACCTATGTAGATAAGAAAGACAACAATGCTTTTTCTCCTTTTCTCTATCTTACAGTATAACAACACACAACTACTTATTGAACACACTGAACAGTGAACACCTTATTCAAAAGTTACAAAACACATTTTTTTTATAATCACCTAAAACCTACTCGATTGTCACCTTATTGATCTATTTGTATAAGCTTTGTGGACTACCCTCACTAGACTCAGAATTGGTGTCATCATGTGTAGGAAAAAGATTTCATAGACGGAACTACTGTCCAATGAAGAGACTGCATGTGATTGTGGCGAGCTCCAAGACGAAACCCCCTCCTGCATGTTTGTCGATAGGGGAAAGCTGTAATCTGCAAGACCTTTTCCTGGCAAACGCAAGGCGATGACTGTCGCTCCTTACTGGTGTAGCAAGATATAGAATGCGAATCATGAATAGATTTGGCATTCGGAATAATTCATCATTTTTGTTAACTCTTTCAGCCTGTAAGTCTTTCTTGGCATGTTTGGGTCACATTTTTTTTTCTCCACGTCTTAAAAATCTGATGGGGATGGTTTGTGTTTCGATGTAAAGATGTAAAAAGTAATTTCTTTGGGCGATACTATTTTCCATATTATCAGACAAGTTTTAAGCTCCCTATATTGGTTTTATACGGGGTTTCCGCATAATGACTATTATTCTGAAATGAAAAACAGACGATTGAATTGCGTCGTATCCAATTTTTATTCAGATTTTTTACATTTCTGTATTCTGAAAATGTTTTATCCAATACATTAGATGCGTAACTACTGGCAAACGATTAAATTCTAAGCAAGCAGAGCTTCTTGCGTTGAGTTGGAACATGAATTTGAGAATACCAGTCAATATCCTGTTGGGTTTATTGTTGGATTATTGTATTTACTGCATCTTTGAAAAGGATCTTAGCATGAGACCCTGCATGTAGGTATCTTCTGATCCTAACCAAATTTTCGTTATAATCAAAAAATCTTCTGCAATAATATAAGTTAGTTACCTACTGGGTATATTTTCTATCTAATGCTACCTTACATATAAGCAGGAGATTTGTTCAGTGGGAAGCATATACGCATGTAAACTAAACAAGTTGATATACTGGACGATTATGACTTGTTTCATAGACTAATTACTTGAGTCTATGTGAAATTTTATTATACTTTACATTCCTAGACAATAATAGAATATTATAGAACAACCCGCTATCAGCATTAGCTTGTACTACGGTCTACAAACATAAACTTTATACCGCACACAGTTGTAAGTACGTAGTATTTATACTTACGCTTTTAGCAGATCGACTCGTCTAGGTAGGTTCCTCATTGTTTCACGTTACTCCCTACATATTTAGGTAGAACTAAGTAATGCTTTATTTTCCTAGAAAAGATAATAATATGAACGCAGTAAACTTCAAGACAAGTACAAAACATTATAATATTCGTCTCTTTCACTGCTGGCAGTAAAATATGGAAAGCGAGAAAGAGACAGTGCGACCCTGACGTTTAGTGTCAATTCGCGTTGCTTGATACAGCAGTAGGTATAGAAAATGCCCACTGGAATAAAATAAAAGAAATAAAATGAATTTAAAAAAATGAAATGTTGTTAAGTAATATTGAAAATTACTTTCTTTTGTATAGCGACCGTTCAATTATTGGTAGTCCGTTTTTCTAGCAAACCATTGCATTACACACATAAGTAATAACGTTACGTAAGGACTCCGCCGACATTTCGTTTGTAAAGAGAAGAGAATCCTTGCTAAATACTTCAAGATCTAGTCTATACTATGAGGTGAATCTGTCTATTGTACTTTATTCATGCAATTTTATATAGAGTGTAACAGAGCGAGAATATAAGAAATTTTTTAAATGAATTTCTGCTCACTCAGAGTGAACACAATTACACTATTTTTGATATTTCAGGTATTTCACAAAAAGATTTTTAAATTTTGCGTGGGGAAAGAGGAAGATTGTAGGCACCTGGGAATCCTGGGATCGGACCCACGACCTAGTGTACGAAACAGTGCGAACGCCGCGCCACCAGGCTACCAACGCATGAGGTAATAAAAATATAATAATAATATTATATTATTTCAAATACCTACCATGCAGCAAATCTTCCCCCATAAGTGCTTACTCCAATACCATTGTGAGTGATTTCAACCTGGTCACAAAATTCATCTAGATCATGATGGACAGAATAGAAAGAGTTGCTGGCTTTAAAAAGCAGTTATTCTGGTTGTGGAACATTGAATGAGTGAGGAAACTCTTTTGAATGAGTGAGGGAACAGGATTGAAAAAATGTCAACAACGTCGGGATAACCTGAAGGACCAGTAGAAGAAGAAGAGTAAATATGAATGAAACTAAACGCTGTTTAAATAACATGTAAGAAACTTGTCTGTTGATTCGTTCTTTTTAATTTTCCTTTTAAAGAGTCAACGAGACATCTCTACTGCTTTTAGATGTCGATAAAAAAAACGGAACAAAGAAGGACAGTCTCTTCGTCTTCAAGACCTTGATGTGAGGAAGAAGAGTCGAAAGGAAACTTCTTAAAAAAAGGCTAAAACAATGATGAAATAATGTTATGGCAATTCTTTCGCGGAAATCGTTGGTTGTAAAATGTTTAGGATGATGTTTGACAGCGGGTTGGTAGGTAATTATTAAGCGAGAGTTCTCCCAGTATTGCTACACACTAATAACACACCCAGCCCAGAGCATTATGTTTCAACCCGTTTGTTCCGAACTTACATGTGCAAATTCTCGTAACGCTTCTTCAAAATTTAAAGTATAGTAAGACTTATTAGCCTTTTGCATAAAATTGCATCACGTAAGCGTATCGTGAGATGCGTGAAGAACGCAAGACGAACACGTAGGTACATCGTATATTTTATACGAATCCTATACGCTATACGATAGGTTTGCGTTCAGAACAGCAGGGGCCTAAGCAAAGTGTAATAAAATGGCCGGCCGACAGCTTTAAACTTTGTTATCATGGGAACACCCATCGAGCGATTCCGTCGGCGGCGATTTTATTAGGAACACTCTAATTTGTCCCCTGACGACGGAGGCAATTGGGACACCAGTGGATATCTCCATGTCAAATCGTAAGAGGCACATTGAAAACAGCACCTTAAAGAATAACTCTATCAGATTATGATCTCCAGGCAAATCTTCATATCGTCGAAATGGTGAATAATATACCTAAGTCATTTGAAATAAAAACAACGTTATAGACATGTTAATGAAAGTACAAAAAAAAATATGAAAATCTACATACCTATCCATTTATGCTTCTTTTCGAAAATTCGTGACATTTCTACTTTAATCATAACGCCGCTCATAACAGGGTTAAGCATATGTTATAAGGCGGGTATTACGAACTGTATGTATGTGTGTGTGAAGTAGATAGCAGGCAGCCAGGGATAATGTTTACTGGGTCGTGAACCACATAATTATCATTGTTTTGGTTGATGCTTCTCGTTAGTTGGAAATATGGCCTCTCTGAAATGCGACCCTTCTGGTCCCATGACGATGAAATATACTTTACAACTGTTTAACTCTATGATTTATAAATAAAATAATCGTTGTAAATTATGTTTGTTATAATACTTGGTAGTAAAGTGCATATAAATTTAGTTACTAAGTGTGTCAATAATAATTGTTCTGTTGTTTTAAATGTTTTTATTTAAAGTCACAAACTGTTACTAACTCATTTTCATGGAATATGAAACCATTTTTTTAACATAACATTCTCCCTTTCAAAGCCCCCCGCACACCGCAAGCCGGCCCGGAGGAGACCAATCCGCAGCAAACCCGATCCGCACAAAGCCGACCCCTAGCCCGATTGCCAAAAATCCAGTCACACACAAATCAAGCCCGCAGCGGATCCCCCCAAACCAACCCACAATGCGGAAGGCCTAGGCTCCACTCAGGAGCATATGGATTATAGGGAGGCATCAAGAGCTCTCCATTGCGCTCGAAGGCGTCCGAGGCTCATTGTGCCTTTTCTGACCGGTTGAGGTTTAAGGACATGTGGTGGTCAACCTCACGGTCTGATCTGTTTTTTCTATTTCCTGCCTCTCAAGATGCTCATCTCTTCAGTCCTGAGGTCCACGTGTGTGGACCTGTCTATAAATTTGATTTCCTTTCTAACTTTTCAATATTTTTATTTTGTCAAAATTATTTTAGTATCTTTAGTCTTTTTAGCTTACATTTACAACATTAGTGATGCCGTAACTTTATATATGAGTTTAAACTTTGACCTTTATTTTCAATGCTTAGGGTACTTCGAAAGACATAGTGAACGCTCCTTATGTAATTACATGATTTACTTATTTTTTTCAATGTACTGATTTGAAATATTTTTTTTCGGATTGAAAATAGATGAGAGATTGATTTCAATTCATATTATTTTTTTTTTTGTGGAACATAAATTATCTGTAGCCATTTGATTACGAGGTCCACACACGTGGACCTCAGGTCTTAACGCTTACTAAATGAAATGTACCTAATTCTAGGTGTTTTCTAGAAATTTGTTCAAAAATCTCTTTTTGACCTTCAAACTTTGAAAGCAAAAAAGAGCAAAGGTGGTATTCTTAGCCGGCAACCCCACGGCACTACTAATATAATACATCAGTAATATTTGTAAATCTTTTATTTTACAACCAGTGTTTTTGAATGATTTCTTCTTCTTCTATTTAAATAGGTGAGATGGCCTTTTTTATTGTAGAGAAGTTTCCTGGAACACCTAACTGCAACTGTCTCGCCATCTCTTAAAGGGTCTTCCCGGTTGGGGACTTCACATCGGAACGTTGTGTCTTGCTCTCTGTGGGAGTCTATCTTTCAACAAAGTCGCGCCATAAGCGCCTTATTTCTCTGCCCCACCTGACGATGTCTTCAATGTTGCAAGAATCACGTATGACGGTGTTCCGTAATCAATCCCTCAGTCTTATCCAGAATAACACGTAGGTTGTCGGATCCAGATGTCATGATTGGCCTGACACAGGTTTTGTATATTCAGAGTTTGCTTCAGATTTTGCCAACCGCATGTGCAAATTATTCCATACAAAATCGTTCAACCATCGGGCTATTGCTGCTGCTTTGGTGGTATGTTCGTGGGTTCCAGATATTGAAAACAGATTTCAAACCCTGAAATTTTACATTGAAAAACTCTTTGTAAATGCGTTTTTGCGACACTTTGGGATAACTTACCCCACACGTCGCTCAAAATTTGGTTCCACTTAGATAATTTGAAAAGCTTATGAACAGTAGAACAATGACACAAAACCTATTACCCCTAATTTTCGCCCATTTAAATTCGTATTTGGCAGGAGGTCATAAACGTTGCGCAAGATCGAGGGCAATGGAGAGCTCTTGTTGCCTCCCTATGCCCCTAAGTGGGGTCTAAAGGGAGTTTGGATTTGGATTGTTATGTATGAAGATGACATTTCATACAAAATAGCAGCTCGGCAATTCTTTATATTATCAAAATATCGTCCTTATAAAATCACACGAAACCTTTAAAATGTTTTGGCCAAAATGAACTATTTTATGTTTGATTACTTCAATTATTTGTAACTACTTTAAAAGTATTCTTTGAATATTTTCTTCAAAACGTCATTATATTTATCATAAATTTAGTTGGTGCATCATGGTTGTAAGACCTCGATGATTACGGGAATGCAATATTTGCTTTATTTGTTTCAATTTCTATTATTAAAAAATATACCAAAACAAAATAGACCAAAATATGAAGGAAGCACCTAATTGGACAGGAAAAAAACTTAAAAACAGTATATTTATTACAGAAAGCGTTGTTGTACACTCGAAACCATTGTCAGTTGACATAAAATCCAACATAGCGGGCTAAAATCTACAGAGATTAGCTCGCAATCAATCGATATGGATTAAACTACCTCGACGACGGCTTGATCGCAAATTTTCTACCGCTGAACTCTTTTTCCACTGATCAGAGTTTTTAAATAAAGCAGTTTGAGATCATGATTTGTTGGTGGAATGTTAAGTACTTATCTAGTTATGAAAACCCCATGGGAAAATAATATATATTTGTTGGTGCAACCGAAATGATTTGAAGATGTCCCTATAAGCATAAAACAATTAATAAATTTAAATAGAAATTAAAATTGATGTGACTTTATTATTAATATGAAATTATTTTTATATTTGTGATGAAAATTACATATGACCATAAGGTTACTTAGGTTACTGTTTTCAAAGCTTAAACTGTAAAAGGCTTAAACTGTATCATCCATTATGTTTACGCTAGAAACTTATTAAATTTAAATTTATTAAATAAAATAACATGCACAAAATATATACAAGATAAAAACTTCAAACAAAGCTTAAACAAACAATACATTATTAATGCAGCAGCCTCACTATAGGTTTCCCTGTGTCGAGGCGTGCTGCGAATAATAAAAAATATATATAAATGATAAAAAATATGATGAAAAACAATGAAATAAAAATCATGAGCTTTATAAGATAGATGTGACAATAAAATTTTAAAATATAATAAAATACATCATACACATTATAAAATATATAAAAAGGAAATCCCAAGATAATGAAATAAAAAATATAAATATACACACTATAAAACTATAAATATACAAGACATACATTGCAAATAAAAGGAAAATCTTAAGATATTGTAATAAAAATCATAAAATATATTAACAGACAAGTAACACACTATAAAAATATAAGAGTGAAATCCAAATAAATACTATAATAATAAAATATTCATTAGAAGATAATGAAATAAGAAACATGAGATAGGTATAAGATTCAGTCGTATAAAAAAAAACATTGAAAACATAATAAGTTCGTTAGCCAGTACCATTATTTAATACACTCTTAAATTTGATTTCATAATAAATTTAACAAAACATTAGCGTGTATTAAGTCCTTAAACTCTCGTTTTAATAATGAAGGTTTTCTTTATGGAGTTATTATGAAAATAAATACACATCAAAATGATATTATATTATAATTAAATAAATTTTAATGTGTCATAAAGATATTACAAGAACGCATAATGTATTGTATTTATCAGCTAGGATAATTCCGGGTAATTCCCTTTTTGATGTGGGTAAGCCAGGTAACTGAATACTTAGTACCTTCTTACATACTCACCTAGAATAAACCTCCCTAAGCACATAAATGCCTACAACCTAATTAATTATTTATCAGGCATTTAGAGATAAAGACGCGGTTCTGTGGTTACAAGCTGCGGCCTACCTTCCGCTGCGGTCCGGCAATTGGCCACCTCTGGTCCAGTGGTTTGTGAAATATTGAAAATACATTATTAGGTACATTCATAACATAATATTATTAGTTCGGCAAATCTGAATTTCGGTACCTACCTATTTATTTGTGGTTTGTTCTAACTCCATTATTTTTATAATCACAAACTACACAGAAATGATTGTTATCAGGCAGTTAAAATGTTAACTCGATAATACGAGTATAAAGTGACGAAATATAAACAAACATCTCAAGAAGAGAAAAACATTTTCATTACGTTGACATTATTTCTTAAGGAAAAACATAATATTATTATAACAAATTCTGTACACTTTCTATACACATGTATCCGTAAAGACATTTGAGCTCAACGCTTAAAGCAGTCTCTACCAGTCAACCGATCCCTTCCAATTTGAAACAGGATTTCAACCCCAAGTAGGAATTTCTAGTGAAAAAACACATACAAGTTTTTGATCCAACCGGGAATCGAAACCGGGACATCTTGATCTGAATCCGACTCCATGATATACAAATTGATATTTAATATTATTTTTTACTTAACAACTTTAATGATAGGTCTTACAGCCTTCAAAATCTATTTTACAAACAATACTGTACCTACCTTACTATTTATAGCATCTTCGTTCATTGTACCTCATCAAACATGTTTTATTCCGAACAGATTCACAGTATGTTGACTTAAAAGGTACGTTTTCGACTTTCATACAAATGTTGAACTATTTTGTGGTTGAAAGTCCCGTTTATAAATCCCCGTTGAACAAATTGGCACCCCCATGGCTACCAATTGCAGCCCTCACACAGGATGTTCGCTTTGTGAATCGGGGTACCTACGCACTTACTGAGAGGCACTGTATTGTACGATCATTTTATGAATGGAATTCAATCAATTCTGTGAGGCAGATATATAATTATTAATTAAATTTGTATTATTTGATTGGATGCATTTCTAAATTAATAATAAAATTATCAATATTATTATTGGCGACGCTGTAATATGCCGTTTTATAAAAGCTCATTATTATCGTTTGAAAATATTTCGAAAAAGGATAATATGATATTTCAGATTTTTTGGGAAATTTTTACATCGTAACTCCTTTATTTGTTGTCGGTGGTTTGAACTGAAAATATTGTGATAAATTATTAATGGGCGAATATTTCATTTCATACTAGCAGCGAAACCTGTCAGACAACAGCCATTGAAAGGGATCATGAAATTTTTGATTCTCCAAAAAAAACAGTTATCAGTTGGATCCACTGATCAAGTATCGTAATATTTCGTCGATATCTATAATATAAATGAAAGTGAGGTTAGTGCGAACACTTATAACTCGAGATCTTCTGAACTGAACATCTTTCGATGTCTGATTTATTGAATTCTTCTCCGCTCCGGATAACAAAAGAACTAATAAAATGTTGAAAATGCATGAAATATGACATTAAAGTTAGTATAGAATGGATGTCCTACGATGCACCTATGAAAAAATCTAACAACAAAATTATTGTCTACTGCACCTGCACCGTTTCGGGCGTTTTAGATCATTTTAATACAAAGTCAACAAAATAATTATGCGCATAATATTATTATATTCTTGCGTTCTTCCTGCCTGAGAATAGGAATGAAATATGGACGTTTCAGAAATACATATTTTAATGTAATTGTTTTATTAGTTTATTTTTGTTTCTGGAGGCTCAGTGCACATTATGCACATATGAACGGGCCGCCTCTGGTTAGGACTACAGCGTCTATAAGACAACGTCTGCCATGGGAAATACATATTATGTAATACATACATACAATACAATACATAGGTATTTCCCATTGACACTATTCTAATAGCGAGGAAATCGACTAATATACGAATAATTATATAAGTCTGTAATATATTTCCCGAAGTCGAATTGGTTTCAACGAAAATATTGAGTTACGAACAAACTTATAACCAATTATTACAGGATTATTGTAATGAAAGTTTCTGCAACGGTATTCTTGTACCAATGAAAATTTTTAAGGCTTCTGATGAATCTACGCAAAATGCATAAATAATTATTATCTTCGTCGTAAAACATTATTCATTGTACTTTCATTATAAAAATCCACAGAAAAAATAAACTTTTTGTAACATTGAAATAATAATATAGTAAATTTATATCATGAAATAATAATTATTATTTTGTTCAGGTTATGGGTACCTACATATTAATTGGGATTTACCAAACAAACAATGACGTATTTATTGCACGTGTTTAAACTCCAGTCACGTGTTTTACTCTCCCTTATCCACGTGTTCCGTTCAATATCAAAACGAACCGTTCAGGTTTACGTCAAAATTTGTTTAAATTATAATTTGTAAAGGAATTAACAATATAAATTGGTATACAATATCTAATTACTTATGTCGTATAATGTTTGTATCTACATAGTTTTTATATTCAAGAAAACATAATACGTTAAATTTTTAGTTTAATTTACAAACATTAGGAAGCCAAGGATTGGCTTCGGGAAAAAAAATCCATTTTATAATTTGACATTTTTGATTTCTTTTTATTTGTTTATTTTGTGAAAATTCTTATTAAAGCGCCATTGACACCATACGCATATATATTTTTATATATTAGGATGCTATGATAAATCAGTTAGGTAAATAATACAATATCAAGCTTACAATAAAATAATATAGTAATTTATAAATTAATCAAATCAAAACTCCCGTTGAACCCCACTCAGGAGCATACGGATGCAATACGAGCCCTTCATTGCGCAATACTAATGTCCTCCTTCCTGTGATACTATGAGAACGTCTTCCACGTCTTCGAGACCCTGCTGAGAAGAAAAACAGTGGAGCTAGTACGAGTTTTATCGCAAATCGCAAAAAAGCGCTTATTAGCGTGCAAACAGTGTTCTTAAATCAAACGATCGAATCATTCGATCATTTTAGTATGAAAATTTTTCGAAACTCTTTCGATGACCGTTTCGATATTCGATCATTGAAAACTTATACTAGGGCTACAGGGCTCTCCTCGGCCAAAAGCTGTCATTCGGCATCCTTAACACATGTCCCAGCCATGTCCACCTCTTCTCCATAATGGTAAAAGGGAAGGGGGCCTGCGCCGGCGTATTGCGTCGTTCGTATTATCTACCATCTTATACCCAAGATTCTCCTGATATACTTCGTTTCAAATGCAGATACCTTTTGTGCCTGGGCTTTGGTCACTTGGTCAGGTGCCAGGACTCACACCCATACAGGAGAAGGGGTAACACACACGCATAAACAATTCAAATTTTGTCTCAACATTAAACGCCGACGCCTTCCATAGCCATACCCATTAATGCCCCCGAGTTATTTTATAATAAAGGAAAACGTATAAGATGTTAATAATATAATAAGAAAACACACCCCAAAGTACAAGGTTTTGTATTATGAAGAATTTCGTCAGGCTTGGGGGATGTACCTACTAATAGAGATCTCGTTCACAAGCAGATGTTACAAAGAGTTGTTTCTTCTGAACTGACGAAGAATTATAATAAGTTACATAACGGAAATTTTGTTACATAAATGTTATATATTTGATATTATTATATTGTATGGATACCTATATAGTCATTAATTATCATATAAAATCTACATAACATTTTCGTTTTATGACATGTACAGTACAACTTGTATGTACAATTAATTGAACAAGTCAAAATTAAACCAACCCATGATAATAAAATATGTTTATTTTATTATTGAAATGTTGGGCATATGATTAGAAAGAAGGTTCCTTATAATAAACGGATAATTAATTTTGAGTAGGTACTAATTATTAAACAATTTTGAAAATCATTCATTTAATTATTTGTATCCTTTATATTTTCAGCTGAAATATAATGACTTTGTTCCGAGTCCTGTGTTTTAATAGTCTACCTAAATTTAGAAGGTAAAAAACAGTTTTTCGGCTGAAACATCCGCTCAATATAAGAATATTTCTTGCTTTCTTGGTCCTTATATAATTGAATTAAAATTAAAATGATTAAACAACTTATTTTGATAAGTTTTTGATTTCGAACATCCGATCGAGTTATATTATTTGATTCGACCCAAAATTAACGCTTTCGTTACAACAGAACTGCGGTAAGTTCATGTTTGTTGTCGGTTCTGACTCACTCGACTGCTATTGGCTCAGAATAAGGGCACCTTCAACAAGTTATATACAGAGGCGGCCCGTTCATATGTGCATAATGTGCACTGCGCCCCCAGAAACAAAAACAAATAAAAAAAATAGTATTAAAATTAAAATAATAACATTAAAATATTTCTAAAACATCCATATTTGTATTCAAAGCTGAGGCGCGAACATGTGACAATATATGCGCGCGCACACACCCTATCTCGCATATGAAATACCGAAACTCGGGTGCACATTTCAATATGCACGAGAATATTGTTGATTTTGTATGAAAATTTCTCAAAAGGCGTGAACGGTGGAGTGAGTGAAACGGAGTATCCGTATGGCGAAAATCCGTGTGTAGGAATGAGAAGGAATCCACGTCCCCGTGCACAGCACCTACAATGTCCTTGAAAGCTTACAATTAATATCGCCCAATGTTTCACTTTGAACTCGCGTATAAGAAATATGCCCAACGGTTATTTTACTAAGAAAATTTTGAGATACATGCATGCAATATTGGTTTATAATACCTATTCATATTATTGACAGAAGTACCTACCTATGTTGAACCGCGTATTGTGAGTGATTTCCAAGGAAATAATCGGAACAATATTCTTAATATAAAGGGATTCCTTGTAGATTGCTTCGTGTATTTAATCTAACAATTTATTTTTTTCTCGTTAATTGTTGCAATGTGTTAAAAATAGGGTTACCGTGGATTTTCACTAAACTTTGTGTTACTGCAAAATATGTATTTTAATGCCATAAACATGTTTTCGGGAGCGACTGTTCCCTTCTTCAGATGGACAAAGACAAAGTCTTGACGTCATAAACATGTTTTTGGGTGGTAGGTACCTACATTGTTTGTATGCACTCCCTGTGGCTTAAGGTACGAGCCGCCTCTGGTTACATATAATTATGTCCTACGCTATAATATCGGAACGAACGCGCGTAACTCGTCTGCATGCTTTGAGTTATGGTGATAGGAGAATTTAAACAAAAACTCATCATTTTCTAAGTCTTCTGTGATTATGTGGCGTGCGCCTTTCAAAATGCTTTGAGTGAGCACAGATTCATTGAAAAAAAAATAGGTAAGGTACGAATCAGTCAATGGATCGATACTTCATTAATATAGGGGTAAAAGATCTTAGGAAAGAACATTATTTATTTCCATTTCTACGGCTTCTTCAGCCATTTACAAACAATATATAAAAATACAATAATAAACAGACTATAAAAAAAGAGAAAATAATAACTAGAAAAATATTACAATTTTGACATTTCTTTGAACAAAAATACACACCAACACACACATAAAATAGGAATAATCATATCACAAAAATAATTTAAATAAAATAAAATGAGATCGGTTAAAACTCTTCAGAAGTATTAAGTTGGACAAAATGGATCACAAAACACTTTAAATAAAATAAAATTGAAATAAAATAAAATGAAGTTATAATTTAAATAAAATAATAATAACGAAATAATAATTTTATAATCAACCATTCGTTTACAATATAATATTTATTTTTAATATAAAAGGATACGAGTGCATATTATTATATTTTATTTTTTTTATCGTTAAAAATATAGATATTTTTCTTTCTTTTTGGAACTTACTCGTACATCAAATATGTTTTTCTTACAATATATTTGAGTTAAAACTTTACACGTAAACCTTCTATGGCTAATATATATCAATAGCATTATACTTACCTCTTTAGGTATTGTGCGTTTAACAGCGCTCAACTATGTAGGTATATTATCGTAGTCGATCCAATAAGCGTGTATGTAGGCTGTTTATGTATTTGTTTTTATTGTTTTTGCTCATAAACACACCCAAAAAGGGGAGAAAGTGAGAGAGAAAAAAAGGAAAACAAACCTTTATTTTTTCTTTTAATTCTCACAAAAGTGTTAAATTTAATATCGCACTACGTGATCCCAATACAAACAATAATCATTTTCTTCGCCAGATAATAAATTTCACACCATTTCTTTCTGCCATTCATACAGAGCCAAGGTCTATAGTAATAATAATAATATTATTGTACATTCTACCTCCATTGGTAGGTATAAAAATACCGACGCCCTGCGTCCCGGCACCTCCATCCCTTTCTTACTAGCACCAGCATACCGTCAATATATCCGCAGATTCGCAGCCATGTTTATATCTTCCAACAAAACACACCGATATGAAGAAAATTTTACTTTTTCTCATATTAAAACTAGGCACCTACACTTGCAAACATTTAAGTATTACATAGGTATATACCTACATAAATAAATAGATATGCGTTTTTTTAAGACAAATAATTTGATAAAAACATACAAGATGATGATACACACCCACACACAAAATCTCCACTTGAACCCATATCAGAGACATAGGGAGGCAACAAGAGCCCTCCACAGTGCTCGATATTACGCGGTGGAGATAGTCTTCTTCGTCTTCGGGGTGTTGATAGGAGGACGACCAGCGCTCTTCGGAAAACTATCATTCGGCATCCTTTAACACATGTCCCAACCAAGTCCAACACCTCTCCATAACGTATGCTTGTGCGCCGGCGTGTAGCGTCCTTTGTGTAAAATTCTTATGCGGATCTTCGTTTCAAACGCAGAAGCTTTTGCGCCTGGCCTTTGGTCAGGACATTTTCTATGATAACAAAAGGAAATTTGTCTTTTCGACCGGCACTAGGTAAGGAACTTTGTAGAACATATTGTAATGAAAATAAAAATTCTTGTGTACCTACCTATCCATATTTTTTACTACGCTAACCGGATTTTCATAACAATATTAAAAAAAAAAGAAATAAAAAATGGTGATTGATTAAAAGATTATGGCAATATAAATGATAATACTAAACTTACCTTAATCATGATCATTTTATCTATAAACCTAGCACAAAAAACAAATTAAATCCGTTTTGTAAAATAGAACTAAACCACAATAGTAGATAAGTATTAATATGACAGACAAGCGATATGATACTAGCTTCCCAGGCAATAAGAGAAAGTACCTAGTAGTTATTGGCCTTCATAACACACACAATGAAGCAGTGAGCAAGTAAGTATGTGTGTGGATCTGTATATCGGAAGAAGTAAGTGTTTGTAACCAACAATTTTTCTCCACAACGTGAAATTTTTCCGTCACTGTAAAAGTGTTGTTTACGACTCAATGACTGCATCCAATATACACGGCCGGTTACCCGCCAGGCGGCATCTGGCGCGATATTCCGATACAGGGTTGTCAATCACACACTACACATACTACCTACCTACCTACCTAGCTATTTTATCAATGTATATTCACGTGCTCCAATATAGATAATAATACAATAAACGCAAGGGAATAATATATGTAGGTATATTGTATTATGTAGTTTTTGGTTTCTGTAATACTGACAATTCGTTTGTTATGAAGGCTTTGTATTGTGAATGTGATACTAGCTGATCCGGAAATGGTTTTTCTATCGTATAAAATATTTCATTTAATTTTCGTGAATCATATTATAGTAACACATGGAAACATTCGAGACTCACATGTCTCGACAAAATATGACCATAAACATCAGTGACCAGTATATCAAGGCGTGTCGCGTGGTTTTTCTTCGTAATGAGTCGAAACGTACTAATAAATACCCCAAAGCCATTTCCAAGAAATAGAAAACCAAATGCAAAAAGATTTTTTTTAAACCGATGAATATTATAATTAGTTTCAGAAATCATAGAGTGTTCAATCAAACATTAAACGTTTTCATCTTTATACATGTTTTCCTTTTTTACAATTAAATTTATTACCTATTACATCAATATCCTCAGATTTGAAGTATATGTATGAGAAATGTTATTACTAGTTTTTTTTTTAATGTAACAGGTAGAGTAGGTATATATTTTTGTTTAAAGTGTCAAAACTATTCGGAAGCTGAAGCTGATTACTTTAATAGTAACCGTGTTTCACAATAAGCTTGGTTTACTTTAAAACAAATAACAAACGCAATACTACCTTATATTAAATTACGTCAATATTAATTATCGATCAATTCCTTTGAAACCCCACTGAGGAAATAAGCACACAAGAATAGCTCTCCACTCGGTCACCACTTTGGTCGTGCCGAGTTCTGGCACCTGACCAAGGCACGGACATGAAAAGTTTTCGCCTTTTATTGGGTATAAAGTGGTACTAGCATATCACTGTTTACAATCTGAAAACACCAGAATTAAAAAACCTTAATTGTTACAAGAACTTACATCAATTTTCCATCATCAATTTTCCAAAATCACTCGAGTCCGGGTGGAGGTATAAAAATAAATTAAAAAAAAATTTACATCAACATTATTTTATCTATGGAGCATTTGACTATCTATCAGACACTACAAAGCCTTTTTATCTCTAACCAAAAACATACCTATATTATCTGAGCCAATATCCTGTAAAACCTTAAAAATTATCAACTTTTGTTACAAAAACTCATTTTAATAACATTAAAGAGTTCTTTTATCGCCCTTCCCTTGTCTTTGCCTCGTCATTTTGGTTCGGCCCTACTATTTTTTTTGGGTTAAACGCTCTTATATAGATATACACTGGTACTATTCAAACTTATAAGGTTTCCTTTTGACAAATTCGTGACGAAAAGTCTGCCTTTTCTTTGGCAGATCTTGTCAATGCTTCCAAGATGTAAATTGTATGGATAATTACAAAAGCCAGTTTACGTAGTAAAACAAATATAACGGGATGGTCATGGATGATTGTTTTATGGGTCGAACTAGAGTACCTACTTGCGGATAAGGGAGTAAGCCTGGCTTAAGGGGAGCAGCGTGGCAAGATGAATAGTGTTTTGATGCGATGCGATTGAGAAGCGACGGGGCTGAAATAGCTTCGTCGAGTTCACTTACCCACATCCCAAATATTACTCGATACACCCTGTTCACAGATATTTTCTCCGACCCTTTGTTCCACGACCACCCAATCCCTCCCACTCCTCACAGAACAGAATCAAACCATTCTTTGTCTTCATAACTAACACAAAGAACTTACAAAATATTAAGTTAATTCTAATAATTTTTGCTATAATGAAAACACCTGCGTTGTTATCAAATTCAATTGCTGACCTTGTCCGATTGATGACACAAAGATTAATTTAAAAACCTTACCATCCTTTGTTACCTCTCTTCTCTGCCCTTTACCGCAAAGTTTATATGGCTCCTTTGAAAAATCGCACTGTAAATATTCTTCTTGTCTTCAAGAAAGAATTTTTAAAGTAATTAGTAAGTAAGTTAGTAATTCAAGAAAAGGCCAATGAACCTCATAAAAAGAGGAATTCTTACTGACAATTATGTATTATTTTGATGCTGTTGGATAAAACAATAATATTTTTTATTTGAAAAATTTGGTACAATACAGAAAAACAGTCAAGCTGACCAAACAGTGTGTGTAGCAAGCTAGAAAAAATATATAAAATTACACACAGTATGGCAAAAAATAATAATTATTGTTGTTTTATAGAAACGAAGGGGAATAATTTATTCCTGAACAAAAATAAATAAAAATGGAAGCACCCTTAACCTTTTTATAAGTAATGTTGTTTCGGCATAATAATAATTTCGGATGAATAAAGTTAAATCACAAGAGAAAATAATAAAGTCAAAAACTTGGATGTAACCCGCAGTTCCCCTAATGCTTATTAATCATATTCGACCAAACTCACCGCATTCTCCCCTCTGGTAACATCCTATAGCCCGCTACCTTCTTCTAATAATATAATGAAATATGTGGGCCTCGTAGGTCGGGCATCTCCTATTTCTTTGCTCATTTCAATAAATTAGAGATCCGTTCGGATGTTCATTTCATCGTTTCAATATCGACGGTTTTTTTGATAATTCTTGGGTTCGAAATCATTGACTACATCACTCGTGTATTAATAATAATGCGGATAAGTCAACAGTAAATGATTTTACCTACATCAAGGTTATTTGAAAAAGAATGTTTCCAACACCAAGTTCTTGCAGATTTATACAAACACCGGAGACAGTTTCAACTATTGAATTCGTTTAGTTCCTAATAAGAAGTAATTTATCGAAGTTCCGCACAGAACAAAAAGCCTCATAAAATATAAAACAATCGCAGATAGTGAGGGAACGTGGCAAGATGGATGACAGAGAAGTGACTTCAGAATTATTTCTATATTTTCCCCTTTTTAGAGTCTTCGCTTACATCCCTTATTATGATTGATAAAGGTTTTATTTATTATTTTATACTTCATAGGTAGAAAGATCTGTACCTTCATACACAGCCTGTCTCAATAATAATTTAGTACCTAGTTATAATATCATTGTTCATAGATATTTTGAAGTTCAGATGTTTAAACTTATTAAAAACTTCGCTGTATATTTAATTTAAAATTCTGAAACCATAAGAGTGTTGTATCTACTCGTAATTTCATTCTTTTCCCAATGTTATGATATCTTTCAATAGGTTTATTGAAGATGTACTTGAGTATTTCGGTATAAGGTATTGATACATGCCACATTTTTATTTACATGTGTAATCTTCCATTGAGTTATACTAATATTATGTGTTTTTTTTTTGTTTCAGGTGAGTGAATTTCTAAATCTAGACTTGTCATAACTAAACATAAAATATTCGAAGAATCAGGTGAGAACTATAATATACCTATAGACTTATTTTGATACTCAGCGGTTCAAGAATGAATTATTTTGAAATTTGTACGAGATGATTCCATCTTTTGTCCATATTCTGATGTTATTTACCGACCCAGGTAGCCTAGTGGCGAATGCTCCAACTTCAGATCAAGAGGTCCCGGGTTCGATTCCCGGTCGGGTCAGATGTATTTTTTCACTTGAAATTTCTACTCGGGGTTGGAATCCTGTCTCAGATAGGACGGGACCGGTTGACTGGCAGAGAATGCTTCAAGCATAAGGCTATGTACTCACTTGCGCCGCGAACGTGTATCGTTACATCAATTTTATCAAAAAGATGCATGTTCCGCTCGCGTTCGCTTTTCGAATCACGTATACACTTAACTTTTCGATTAAATTGATGCAATGTCACACGTTCGCGGCGTAAGTGAGTACTGGGCCTTAAGTTCCGCCGGCTATAGTGACACATATGCATAGAAGAGTGTTATTTATTTAACAAAATTGTTAGATAACGACAAGTAGCATCTAAATATGAGACTAATAACCTTTCCGATTACAAATTTAATAAATTTCATTTAACATTCACAATCAATGCTTTCAAAACATGAAGCATAATATGAAATTATATTGATGTAGCTTTTGTAAAACATACTCATGGTATGACAAAAAATTAATCGAGTAATGTACCTACCTAAGTACACAAAAAAGTTATGTGCGCATTTTATAATATTATGTCTGTGCGTTTAAATAGAAGTTTTCTGTGTGTGTGCAATGTTGGCATCCCTCAACTCTCAATGGAGCGATGAGCGCTGATTAAGTAACGCTGTCCCTATTTATATTTATTTTATCTTTGGTGCTGGTGGGCATCGTCTATTACAATATGAATTTTCTTGAAACTCGGCTTTTGAGGCATAGAAGGGGGTTAATTGATCTCCTGGGTGTGGTTGTATTTTAAGGGAATAGGCATTTTCTTCGTTATATCCAATTTCACTTATAACCAAGAGACAGCGGCCATTGTTTCTTCCCCTATCTCCTATCATTCCGCTCTTTAATAATAATATTATTGTTTAGACAATAATCTCCAAACGCATGACAATGTGAAACATTAAATTATCCAACTACTGCTTTGTTACAGACATGAAAGCTAATTTACACCGCATCGAAATTATTCAGTTCTTTACTGTGACAATTAGGGCCGGTTTTATGAAAATAAACAATACCCGTAAGTCAAAAATATGGTTTTATTGTTGGTTACTATTATGGTTCCTGTGGATATGGACAGCAAACCACCCTCTGAAAAATCGGTCCAAATTATTGATGCGTGTTTTCGCAATTTTTCTCCGGTTTTCTGGGGCACACATTCTATTCCATAGTGCGTCGTCAACATTTTGTCATTAACTTGACTAGCATTGTACTTTTATTGCTTCATTTTCGAAGTCTGAGTACCTTAACAAAGTTCAATGGACGATTTATAAAATAAAAAATTAATACTTTATATCACTAGAAGAAGAAATCCTTCAATATTTTTTCTTCATTATTTTTCACTGACATACTTGACTAATAATCTGTCATGGTTGATCTATAGAATTGTTCTGTCTACCTTGCTCTATTTCGACGATCTTCAACGCATAGTAATTTAGCGACCTGAGATACTTCTGTGGATATATCATGCCCTTATCGTCCTGTTTAATCACTTATAGTACTCCAAATACCTCTTTTCTTATGTGTCATTTTAAATTGAGATTTCTAATCATCTCTCTGGCAACTGTCATCAGTCATCCAATAGCCTTTTAAATGTATTCTCATTTGCTGTATTCTCCTACTATACCTATTTGATTCTCCGGATTCATTTGAAACGGATTTAGCCAACTATTATAAAATTTAATAGTCTTTAGCTAATACTTTAGCCAACTATAATAATTTCCAACATTTATCTCTATATTTCATTAATTATTATTAAATAATATCTACTTGTTGTGTACATGAGATTTTTCGACATGTTGAACATGTCGAGAATTCTCAGGATTAGACTTAAACCACCTAATGGTGAACGTTGTTAACATAAAGTGATCACACTAAGCCAGCCTTCGAAATAACAGTAGAAGACGGTCATAAGCCCGAAGTGGTTTGTTCCGTTCAAAAATCGCACATCAGTAATGAATAATTGTTAAGAGTCATTATTTGTTACTCATATACTATTCGTTATAATAAAGTGGTTGAATACTTCTTGTGATATCAAAAAGGGAAATTCTAGTAAGAAAGTGATCTAAAAAGTTATGTGATTATTAAAATTAAACACTTTCTAACACAATAGATAAAAAAAACAGGCTAATTGGAAAGACCAGCATAAACAAAGATACTCAGCTCAAAAAGGTACCAATGTTCCAATATTTTTTAAATAATTTTGAACTCGTTGCCTTCCTAAGTACATCCTTCACTCACATTTCACCGAGAAACGGTCCGGCACGTAGCCCTCAACGTGATGCTGAGAAGCCCGCAAACACTCGATTCTATTTGTGTGTGTGTGTGTGGGACGCCTATTTGTTCAAACAATATTACCCTACCTATTTTGTTCCTGCAGAATCGTTGTCAAACACAGGCTCAGTCATTGTGTTCTGAAATAAACATGATGGGTTACACAAATGACCAAATCAGATACATCAGAACTGTTTAAGCCTCGCAGAAAGACAATCAGATACAACAGTTTGAACTTATAAATAAAAAAAAATGGTTCATAAAAGGGGTTGTATTTTTGCTGTCTGAAATCATTTCGGGTACCTGATAAAAAAGTCACGAAAATCGCTACTTTTGAAAAAAAGTTGCATTTCGTGGGTTAAGTTGTGCCACAACGTTGTTGATGTTTTCTCGGTTGGGTTTAATAGTTAACCTCTATTGATTGGATTGTTTATTTCCTGATACTAACTTACTTTCCAAGTTCGGATCGTCAGACCAAGAATCTCCAGTGGTTGGCCACATGTATGTCCCTGGCTTTGGCATCAGTAAGGTCCTCCTGTGTACACCCATCTCCAACATTCGGACACTCCAGAAGGTCATCATGTTCCTGCACTATTATTGCACATTTTCCTGATTAAAAGTATTTGAAACATTGTAGATGTCTTGTACGAATATCCAACAACAATGTGTGATGTTTATGTCGAATAACAGTCTCTCCCTGTGCTCCTAAGAGGGGCGTAAAGGGAGTTTATATTAGATTAGATGAGTATCAATTTAATTATTGGAAACTTATTGTCAGAGGCAATTTTATTAGTCATAGAATATGATGTATAAAAATATTCTTGACAGCCAAAAAGTCGAGCTAAGGGTATCTTGTTAATGAGTCTGGTGTTTAGAAACTTCTAGGCTTCTAATAAAAATATGCATTGTACCACTACGTAGGCATACCAACAATTTTTTTTTGTCTTATCACTTTTGAAATTAAAAAAATATTAGACATTTGAGTATATTTTTAATTCATAAATTCCAATCATGTTGTTATAGTCATTCATAAACAACAATATAAAAACTGTATAAAATTAATCAAAAAAATTGAAATATTTTAATAGGCGTTTTTGCAGATCAACGCTACATTGATTCAATAGGTCGCCCTGTTATATAATATTATTCGTTGATTACAAAATGTTTTTTTTTCATCAAAACTCTTTTGTTTCGTAGGCTTTTTGTATAGTTTTTAAGTGAAGCCTTTCTAGTACGAGTATTTGGTTGGTCAGACCCCAAACACAAAGGAAGCCTACAAGACGCCGTGTTACGTAGCCTACTCCAAAGAATCTTACGACACCTGCTCATTAACTCCCATCACGCAACATTCAACGTGATGTTTTCGAATTTCATAATAAAGTCTAAATAATAAGTATTGAATTAAGTATCCCTTTGGCAAAGTTTATCAACATTTCTTAATAATAAATAATAATATAAAGGGTAAATCAAGGCGCAAAGTAACATTTCTCATTATGGGAAATCGATTTCTCTTAATTTGCATCAAAAAATGTGTCGACTCTTCAAAAAGCGTGTGAGGAATGTTATGTAGGTATGTATGTAAGTATGTAAAAATGTTCAAAACAAATTTCAAATTTACCATCAAGGATGGATGGATGTATGTGGATTTTCTGAACTGAATCATAGTCTTAAACTTTTAAACCTAGACGCTGTACAGGTTGACTGGTAGATAATGCTTCAAGGGTTTACTTTCGTCGGCTATAGGTAGGTACTGACATAATGTGTAGGTATAGAAGTGTATATTGTCGTTTATTTTTTTATTTGTTTTTTTATGAGTTTCTTTGGATTTTAAACTCAGGAACAAATCATTCCTTGTGGGATGTGATTGCCGTTTATTGCGAAAAAAGTGTGCTGTTTACTTACATATTTATTAATTTAGTCGAAGAATATGACGTTTTTTCTTCTATTCTCATTTAAAAGAAAAAATAATTAAAATACCTAACTCAGCTTTGGATTTTTTCTTTATCCTGATAGAGACTGTGAACACAATAATATTTTACTTATTGTACTGGCGGCAGCTAGCACTAGAAGAAATTTTCAGATTTATAAGTGAAAATATCAATTGATAAAAAATTTCAAAAAAAAGATCGCTTAAATACCTAGATTAATTAGAAACCAAATGCGACTTTATGTATCAAAGTATGTAAAAAATCGATTGCGTTTTAGCCTTAAAACCTCCTTAGGTTGCCATCTCTTCGTTTGCACTTCTGTGTAGATAGTAAATAGATAGAGAACGTGCCACGTATGTAGATGTGTTAAGAGACTTCTTGTGTTCTTTGGTCGTATTCTCATATATCATTTTATTAACGATTTGCTTTTTATACGGCGTAATAACTCTGACAAGATATATATTTCTGTTGAGTGCGAAATAACTGCTTCATCTTGCATTGTAAATGTTTTATGCGCCGTAGGTAGGAACCTAATAATATAACTCGGGAGAACAATATTACGATATAAATGTCAGAGTCCCTATTTTATGGGACTTATCCTGGAGGTTGACATACTATCTGAGGTGCAAGGACTTTAATGTTTTGTGTATCGAGTCTAAAAAAGCACGTTGAAAATCTTAAGAACAAAAACTAGGTAGGTATGTTTTGAGGTGGTTGATAGACCAGCGGTTACGAAGCCGGCTTTCGCACTGTTTCGTGCGGAGGTCGCGGGTTCGAATCCCGGCCGTGTCGACCATTTTCCGCTTTCACGACACAAACATTTGCTTACTGTGAAAGATGTCAAAAGTGTATTTGTGTTCACTTCGAGTGAGCGCAGATTCATTTAAAAAAAAAATGTGTGAGATGAAATCATTCTACAATGATTCCTAGAAGAGTCGCTTTAGTAGACTTGTTCAACAAATCATTATTTATCTTACATGACAACACTTACTACCGAAACTTCACACCTTTTCTTGTACTGTTGTCTGTTTTCCTGATCGTCTCACCAATAAATAAGATGGTTATATTGTAAGGTTTTTGGTAGAATTTCAGGAAACCATTCAAAGGCTCCTGACTATAATAAGTAGGTACAATAAGTTTTACAATCAATGGTTTTGAAACTCTAAGAAAAAATGACCAAGAATGTTTGAACAAACAATCAAATAATTGGATAGTCATCCTATTTTGACCACAGAATTTTGAATTTTCTCAACCTCCCTTTGACTATCCCCTGAAAAAAAACCTTATTGCTTCACCTCACACCTCAAGCGCTTTATACTGATGATTTCATATCAAAATCACTTTAATGTTCTGAATGATTTACAAGTTCGTATGATATTATTTATGTCAAAAGAATATATGCATTACTCCAAGGCAAGGACTCTTATAATAATAAGAAAAAGAGTAAATTTTCCTGTCGAATTTCCAACGAAATACTTCATTAATTAATATTTATTATAAAATCCACGCCATCATTTTGCTGAACCCTTCAATTAATTTCGCCTTTAAAACCTTCATTTAGGAAAATTTAATTGCTTTGATAGCGTTATTAGAGGATTTTAAAAGTAGAGTATTTATTAGTTCAATATCGAGTTATTTCGTTGAAGTCGAAACAGCTCAGCGAGTAAATTGTTTTCTGCTTATTTGCATCAATTAATTATTGTCGATTGATTTGTTTAATTACTCGAAGTAACCTATTTTCTATTCAATTCATTTATTTTAATAACGGGAAATTATCATTTGATGTGATTTTCTCTAAAAATTTTCGTCAAGACATCAATCAGCCTATAAAAATGTCCTTTTTTACAAATATCGAGCAGTTCCTATCTTACCAAAAATATGTCACTCACATAGATTACTTTCTAACACTTTAGTAACAATGGGACATCTAATTATTACTTCAAAATGACGTCACAATTACTCAAGTGTTGATTCAATCCATACAAATTATTGTAGTCAACACTTTGCGTGACGTCATCTTGTTATGAGAACACTCAACACTTGAGTGTAGAAATTATACTACATACAGGTGTCAGTCTTGTATTTATATTGGTGTCAAGTTGCACAAAATCTTTGTAAAATATTGGAATGATAATGATGAATGATTGGAATAATTTGAGTAAATTTAGCATGAATTGTACAGCGTCATTCTGATTTTCTTCTGCGTCATTCTTTGCCTTTAGAAGCAACAATTTAAAATCCGATTAAAAAGTACTCAAATACCTAAATATTTTATATTTTTTATTTTATTAATTCATACTTAAAGTTACGCTCTTGTTTTAAGTAATATCTATTCTCTGTAAAATATTTGTTTTAGAAAACAAAATAATAAAAATAAAAACCGTTTATTAAATGTTTACATAAAACTCTTCAATTTTAATTTAAATCACTTCTTCGAGAGATCTCCACCGAGTAGTTGGCCACCCTCCCACTTGTTCCACAGTCAAAGGGGCGAATTTTCGACATTCGCTGATATTTTTTTTCAAAACGTAACTTTGTAAATTTGGATAAAAAGCATCCTCAATGTGTTTGAGTTCTGGCTGGAAGCTTGAGTCGCCGGTACTCGGTGTTTATATCTTACGCCCGCCTGCTTATGTATATTTTAATTTTATTTTTTTTCTCGCTATATACATAAGGCCCGGATGTAATCAAGCACCCTTTGAAGGAGAGAGAAGGGGGACAAGAAGAAGTGCCGGCGGGAGAGGAAATAAATTAAAGAGTTAAGTTGTAAATATACTGTGCGCTGGGATACCTTATAAAGTCTTGTTGATTTTGACTTTATTTTTTACCCTTGTAGTTTTCTGAAGTCACTCCCTTATTAAAAAATCCTAATTAGGTGACTAGGTTTGAGGTATTATTATATTGTATGCCTACTGAAATATTTTACACGGGAATCTCAATTTTCAATAACAATTAATTATTGAGACATTTCTTTTTTATCAAAAAATCAGATCATCAGATTTCAGACTTTTTATACACAGTTTCTATAGTTTCAATGTAATTTTAGTATTTTCAGGGTTACAACTCAAGTTTTAAAATTCTTAAAAGATTATGAATTTGAGAATTTTAAACCGAATATTAGATAGGAACATACGTAAAACAAATTTTTCTTATAGGTATATTAACATATTTTTATCAATAGATAGGTAAACCCTGAAAATATTGATGAATCCCCAATTTTGAACCTGTGTTTTTCAAAAATATAAATACGACAAGTTATAAGATGATAAATTCCATTTCCATATTTTTTTCCAATTTTTTTTGTCATGATTGCATGTGTTTGTTTTTCGTGTATTTTGTACTATTTTCCCAGAATAAAGAATATTTATGTAAACACTTTAATTACGTTGTAATTATTCCATTAATCTCTACTTATGGATACAAGAATCAAATTAAATCAACAAAATTAACACTCCATATCCTTTTGCATGTACGTACAACTTCCTTTTACTATATGCATATTTCCCCATCATATATTATTATTGTTTGAAATTACTAAATGACCTTATTTTAAATTTTCTAACTGAATCAGGACACGAAATTATATGTTAAGTCTTTTAAGCCCGTAGTAGTTGTTCTATGAATCTTTGAAATGGAACACAGTTACCAGTACTCGTACCATAGATTATAGAGCTATATAGAAGAGAAGTTTTATGAAATTTCAACCACACTGAAGCCGACAGTCGGAATATTATTGATATCTTTACGCAAGTATGTTGGATAACGAAATTATATAATGCATTATCCTAAAAGAGGGTTCTAAAAATCAACACGGCCTATCAATCATTTTCTAGACAGATGTTATTTGATCTCGGGGTAGGTTTAGCTACATTAGTGGGGGCCCGCTACGCCTCGAGGACGGCCTGAAACCGACATAATGAATAAAAGCTACAGGTTGTTGAGTCAAGCACTCGGTCCTTACGCAGCAAATTATGTAACTTAACACATCATTTTGTATGAATAGAAAACGCAAGTAATAATGATTCTACAGAAACCTTTCCAAGTGTAGCAACCCATTGCCTTTTTGTATGAGGCCCTTTCCTACAATAATGATTAATTTATGTAGGTATTTCTATGCAATGAATAACATCTTCCCCTTGTTGTTTTTTTGTAACATTTTTCTTTATGGTTTGTGACATTCTATTTCAGATTGAATTACTATTGCCATTTCTTATAAATCTACTTGAAAACTAACACAGTTATTCATATTAAATTTGATTATTTTAACCCTTTGAGGCAAGCATCATACAACCACATACCTAATTTAATTTTCGGATGATTTTTTTTTTATTTGTGAACCCGAAGTGAGCACAAATAACATTTTACATCTTTCAAGAAATACACTTTGTTATGAAAGTGGAAACGGTAGGCACCGGGGCTCGATCCACACTGTACGAACAAAAGTCGTCGATTGAAATGCTGGGCTACCAACCACGTCGAATAAGCCACTATTTTTTAATAAATCTGGGATCACTCAAAGCGAACACAAATACACTTTTGACATCTTTCACAATAACCAAAGGATTGTGTCGTGAAAGAGGAAATGGTCGGCACCAGGATTGAAATCCACAACATTCATGCTAGGGATCCATTTTTGGGAGCATATATCAGAAATGACGAGGTAGGTACTGAGTAGAGGAAGGGAAAAAGGCAGCTCTTAAAAAGTGTTGCCCAACAACGCGAAAAATGGATAAGCCATAACATCCGGCACCCGGGTCTGCTCTTTAGCATCATCAAAGGAGTGATTGAGGGCAGAAATCATAGAGGCAGACCCAGAGATAATTATATAGACCAGGTGATCGGGGACATGGGCTGCAGCACCTACCAGCAGATGGAGAAGCTGGCCGGTGACAGGGAGAAATGGAGGATCAGAATCGGCATGCTTGGTGCAGACCAATCTTAGGATTGTGACTCAAAAGAAGAAGCCAAAAACACTATTAAAAAAAAAAAAGTAGGTTATTTTCAATAAAATAAATAAGTACTTACCTAGATGCAGTGTAGCGCGCGGAAAAAACATAATACCTATTACCTAACCTTATTTTAGGCTATTCTTCTTGTAAAATATCAAATTTCTTGTCGTTGGACTTTCAATATTAATATCTCGGCTTATTCAGGACACAGAGATTCTTTTGAAATGATGAAAAAATTCCCTTACTTTTGACGTGCATGTTAAATCAGCTTAGAATGTAATAAAATAAGCTATTCAAAGGATCCATACTGGGTACCTATACCTAATATTATCTTATTAAAATTTCTACTGCTTAAAAGATTTCACGATATCTTTCCGGAAAATATTCTAAAATGAAACGCAAAAGGACATTGATGAACTAACTGAAGTCTGCTCTCAAAGGATGCATTGAATATGAATACAATGAAGGAATTCGTTGTTAGGTGGGTATTCGTCACCTACATAATATGTAATATAATACCTATATATTATATAATGTAAAATATAAAGTTACAACTTTTAGTTCCGTATTACATTAACTAACATCTATCTTATTAAAAAAATCCTTAAGATAGTTTTAAAAAAAGCGAACCAAATAGTGGTTGGTGACCCAGCGGTTACAACGCCGGCTTTCGCACTGCGGACGTCGTGGTTCGATCCCAGGTGCCGACCATCTTCCTCTTTCACGACACAAGCTTTCGGTAGCTTACTGTGAAAGAGTCAAGGAGTGTATTTGTGTTCACTTTGAGTGAGCACAGATTCATTTAAAAAAAAAAAAAAAAAAAAAATATGTACCTACGAATAAAGCACGTTGTTTGGGTTAAATGCATCGCCACTATAGCTTTGACTTAGAATATCATTATACGTTTAGGTACACCAAATAAGCACAGAGTCAGAGCTATAAATAGAACATATTATTATGTACCTACTTTCATTATCGATGATAATGACTGGTATTCTCAAATTCACGTTCCAACACAACGCAAGAAGCTCTTGTTTAGACCTTCTTAATCGGTTGCCAGTAGTTAGGTACGTAACTAATGTATGGGATAACATTGAAGTGGTTGGTAGACTAGCGGTTAGAACGCCGGCTTTCGTACTGTTTGGTGCGGACGTCATGGTTCAATCCCAGGTGCCGACCATCTTCCTCTTTCACGACACAAGCTTTCAGTAGCTTACTGTGAAAGAGTCAAGAAGTGTATTTGTGTTCACTTTGAGTGAGCACAGATTCATTTATATATATATATATATATATATATATATATATATATATATATATATATATATATTTTTTTTTTTTTTTTTTTTTTTTTTTCTTTTTTTTTTTCCAGAATAAAGAAATGTCAAAAGTCTCAATAAAATGAGATACGACGCATCTCAATCGTCTGTTTTTAATTTCAGAATAATACCTAGTCATTGACAAAATGGAAACAACTGGCGCGCGTAATCTCTCATTGCCCATTAATAATAATTAGTTCTTGCTCATTTTTGTTTCCTTGGTGTCTACTGTCTATGCGAACGATAAAAGAACGTATGTATGTATAACTCTGAATCTTTGTTCGTTGGGTGTAAATGTGCACTCACAATATGTCCGGTTCATTCATTGTCCGTATCCGGGACGTACATATACCAAGTACCTACCTGCTGCCAGAAGATAAATTTCTGCTCCATCTGATTATTAAAAATTCTTGGCTGATCAGTAAGGCACCGTCATTATGACGGCAGAGGAATTGTTTTTATTTTGGCGGACCCTACAGGACACATAATAAGAGAGATTTTTTCTCAAAAAAGAACTGGTGTTTTGAATAGATACTGTCAAAAACAAATTATAATTTTTTTGCATAAAAAATATAATTGTTTTTGTTTCGCTTGCAAATGAGCAAGAAAGAGGAAACTAGTATTATACCTATAACTCGAATAAAACAAAAATTTAGCAATTTATTTCATTAAATAAATAAAATTCTTAAAAGACACGACATGGCGTGGCATCAAAATGAATTCATTCTTCGAAAGAGGAGAGTAGCTACACGTTCAAAGTTAATAACTCTGTTAATAATATTTGCATACTTCTCTCGGAAAACACACACCTAGCCTAATACGCTGTACAAAATTTATAAATATTTTCAGGGTGGCTTCCCCGCCTAGAACACTTTATATTAATAGCAATTACGACAGTACCTATACTTAAATAGAATATATGCCTCAAGGAGTGGCCATCAACTTTTTAACGTACCTACCTACTATCTTTTGACATTATTTTGAAATACTAGTCCCTAAAACACTGCGGAGATGTGAGCCATAATAGAGGAGACTGATAATAATCTGCCTGCTACATGAAAATGCCATCGCGCAAGGCTAACGTCACGAAGGAACTACTCGAAAATGCCGTCACACAAGGCTAACTTCACGAAAGAACTACTCTAAAATGCCATCGCACAAGGCTAACGTCACGAAGGAATTACTCTAAAATGCCATCGCACAAGGCTAACGTCACGAAGAAACTACTCGAAAATGATGCCATCGCACAAGGCTTATGTTTACGAAGAAAATAATCGTCCCGTTTAAATGGATTATGCTTATTGCCCTGACCTTCATATTACTCCACCATGGAATTTGATAGTAAAAAAGTCAAAGCAACAGGGGGCCAATTTTTTTTTTTTACCCATTACGCCGTTTCCCGAAGGGGATAGGCAGAGAGTACGGATTTCCATTCTGTCCTATCCAAACACACCTCTTTCGCTTCTTCCAAACGCATAACATTCCGCATACATGCTCTTCTATTCCTTTTGCTCCTGACTTGGCCCTCCTCTAAGACTGAACCGATATGATCGGACCATGTCATTTGAGGTCGGCCTCGTCTGCGTGCACCCATTCTTTCAGATTTATATATACTTTTGTCATTCTCTCCTCGTTCATTCTCTCTACATGCACAAAACCACCTTAATTAATTAACTTTCATTCTAGTCACAACGCTAACATCCACTCCACATTCCTTTCTAATATTATCATTCCTCACCTTATCAATCAGTCGCTTTCCGCATATCCTACGCAGTGATCTCATTCCCACAGCATTTATTCCAAATTCCAGATTTTTCGTCCATGTCCATGTTTCACTCTCATACATCACGGATGGTATCAGGATTGCATTGTGCATCAGCTAATTTCAGCCAAATTTCGATATTTTGTTTGAAAACTTTTACTAACTTCCTATCATGACGTCTCTTATCATGCGTATATGATTACCTTACATATGGAAATCTTTTAACATTATTATAGAATTTTTCTAAAATCTGATGCATGAGAATCCTTACTTGTATTATCTTATTACGTTATTATAATACTAGCTAATACCCGTCTTGCTTTACGTTTTTAATTCCGAATGTCAAGCTTGATTGGTAGGTAATTAAACAGGTTCTATTGTTCTAGTCTAGCTTCCCATTGCTTAACTGACCTCTATAACTGACATAAGCACAGAAAAAGAAGAATTACACTTTCACAATTCATAAAAAGAGAGAAGAATGACAGTTTTAATGTTTATAAAAAAGAAAGAAGAAAAATTATAGTCTGCCACATACCTAGGTACATGGAAAAAACTGCATGTATCATAATATGTTACATCTTACACTTCTTCTTCTTCTTGTCGAGTCATACTGTGTGCTCTTTAACATTACATCATTATTACTACCATCACATCATAAATTCATCCAACAAATAAGTAAATATAAGGTCAGGTTATAAAATGTTAAAAAAATAAAAACAAATGGTCAAATTAATAAAAACAAAGGGTTAAAAGAGTAAAAAGATAAAAAACAAAAAGACAAGGTATGTAGGGTAGCCTAGGCCCTAGGCAAGCCTACAGATGCAAATTACACTTGATTCAATTCCACTGCTCAATAGAAGGGTAAAAAATTCCTTTAATAGTAATATAATACAAACCTACCTAAATAATATGAAAGTTTTACTCTCAATATGGTTTGAGTCTTGACTACATTCCCTACAACCTCTATGTGTGGAATGGTACAAATTTTATGCGATTGGCTAATGATAAAGGCAGCTGTTTTACCGACCTCAAACGTTAGTCGAAAAGTAATCTGAAAATGTACTTTCATTTAAATGTTGATAAAATGTGTTTTATATGGTTTGAATTACATTTATTTTTACTTCAAAACAACCTTGAATCTTTTAAATACATTTTTATTCTGTCAAACTTTGGTTCCATGCAACATTTACATGAGTAATTTTGTTTTCAAAAGATGGCCATCTGTGTTTACGCAGATTTTACTATGAAAATTTTGTAATTTTAGAAATTTATTAATCACATTAAATATATATGAGAAATTGTAAAAATTTGTATCTATGATTACCATAAATTTCTTTTCCATGTCTGGATACATCAAACTCAAAATAATCGCCACAAATTGTTGAAGAGTTTTGCATCTAACTTGACATCAATGGTTGATGTGTTATAACTTCAAGATGCAAGTAACAACATCTGGTAGATTATTACTGAGCGAATAAAAATCAACTTGATTATGCAAATAAACTCACCTACATAGATTAACAATACTCTCTATTTTGGTGGTTCAACTTATAAATCTGCAATCCCCAGACTCGTCACAGGAAATTGAAGAATTAATTGCCCATAGTAGGATTCGAAACCTACCGAGATGCTCACTTGACGTCAATAGATGTTGTATTATTATTATGTGAAAAATTAGGTGAAAAATTCTATGGCAATCAGGCAAAACTATTTAATGTCATTTTGAGAAAGGCATTGGAATCAAAACAAAACTACACCACTACAATATAATTTAAAAAAATATGTGAAGTTACCTATAAGGAAATTTTCAATGAATCAATGCAGGTATATCAATATCCAATTTAGGTATTTCTTCTTCTCCTTATTGATAAATGCCATTATCTATTAAAATTAAACAAAATTTGAACCAAAATGTACATAGGAAACAAATTCAAATTTAAGTTATTGGCTTCTGAAAAATGTCAAGTTTTTCAAGGTAGAACCATTTTAGTAGTAGTATTATTTATGAGTATGAATGAATGAATGAAAGAATTTTTATTTATTTTTTGTCCAATCATTATTTAATTCATAAAACATAAAATCAACAATTGAAAAGCTATATAAAAAAAATAAAATATGTATAATCTCAAAGTTTTATTGTTAAATCAGCAGAGTAAAAAAAAATATTCTCCCAAACAAATGGAAACCAGAAAAGATATTCCGACCCACCGTTATAAAAAAAACTATTAGTTATTCACTTCTTAACCCAAAAGTATTAGGTATATCATTTTTATTCCATAACCGAAATAAAAAAATTAAAGTTTAATTAAATCTGATGCTAGAACACAGAAATCCATACAATAACCTAGAATCCCGACTCGCGTTCAAAAGTGAAGCCTAAATATTGCAACTTTTGACAGTTTGGTTCCCAAAAGAATGTGGTACAGCGTATATTTATTCAGTAGTTTTCTCGTGTTTTTTACAATAAAACATATTTTTACATTGAAATAAGTGAAATTAGATCATTTTTAAGTTTCTTTATAAATGTACTGTCAAAATTGCTGGCCAAATCGGCTTCACTTTTTTACTACGAAGAATATATGAAAATCTATGTGCTAGAAACACACTATTGTGTCAGCTTGTGTTGTGTCGAGCCAGAAGCATTATCATTTTTATATTTATTTATTTTCTGTCAAAATTAAGCATTGCTCACCATTACAGAGTAATCCTTTGCGGTAATAGTGGTTAATAATATGGTTTAAGATACATTTAGGCTCTATATGAAGCTGATATGCTTCTAACGGGTTGAGAACTTATTTATAGTGATATGTGGTAAAATTGATAAAATCGCTGGCATCCGCAAGACACTGTTATTGATTATGGTCAATCTTCTTTACATCCCATAAGCAGCCATTGAATATTTTTTCAATATAATTGTTTCCCTTCTCAAATGGGAAATTTAAATGAGCTCTCTAACATGGATCTGCAATATAAAGTTTCTGATTTTAAAATACACATAAAGAAATCCAAGAAACATAATTAATGAAATTCTTACATAGGTAGCTTACCATTTTGGTATATTTACAATATTAGTATATTGTCTTGCAAAAATTAAACCTTTGAATTTCTTTGTTAGAAATGCACTTTTATCAATCAATTTGATCCTTAGAAGTATGTACTTAATTGCTATGTCAAAAAGGTGGGATGAAAGCAATTAGTCTCGTTGAAAACACGTTTGCCTCAGGAACCTGAAAAAAATATCAACAAAATAAATTAATTTTGTGATTTCGGTAACACACTAATTCCCGCCTTATAACATTATCTATATAATATTTGTCTTGAACACTGACTCACTGACTGACTGACTGACTGACTGACTGCCTGACTGACTGACTGACTGATGTCATTAACGCCGCTAGATGGCGCGCCACTCGCAACTAAAGACAAATAATAATATTGTTCTTCTAATACAATATGGCTGACAGCAGTGACAACTGACAGTAACATAATGATATTATTATGCCTGGTGGCTGAGCACTTTTTTTAAAGGTCAGACGTAGAGAAAAACAATTTTTTGGGTTATTAAAAACTCACATGCGAAGTCAGCGATAAGAAAGCAAAGTGTACCAAATTAGGAAACTTTTACGCACAGCGGGACTTCATAGTGAAGAAAAGCCTTACTAATGCCATGAGTGCAATAAAAAGTTTGCGTGAGTGCAAATAAAAGGTTTCAAGTAATTTAAAGAGTGACATGCGAACTCATAGCGGAGAAAAGCCATACGAATGCAATTATTGCAATAAAAAGTTCAATCAATCAAATAATTTAAACAACCAATGACATGCTAAAAGCTATTTGAATGGTAAGTTTGCAATAAAAAGTTCAATTTCATTTTAAAGTTTGCATAAATAGTTCAATCAACCGTGTGCTGTAAAGTATCACTTGCGAATTCGGCCAAAAAATTGACAAATCAGGAAACTTTTACGCACAGCCGGACTTCGCTTTACTAATGCAATGTGTGCAATAAAAAGTTTGTGAACTCATAGCGGAGAAAAGCCATACGAATGCAACCATTGCGATAAAAAGTTTAATCAATCAAATGATAAAAGCCATTTAAATGCATATTTTGTTAGAAAAAGTTCAAAATTTGTTTAAAGTCTGACATATGAATTCGGCCAAAAGAAAGCATAGTTTGTATGAAAAAGTTTACCAAATCAGATCTTTAAATCACAGACGCGATTTCATTGCCAAGAAAACTCTTACTAATACAATGTGTGTAATAAAAAGTTTTTTTTTTGCATTTTATAAATAGTTATAGTATCATGAATAGTTATAATCTATCATCGAGTGCTTTACAGTCACACAAATGAATTTGGCCATAAGAAAACAAAGTTTCCATGAAAAAGTTTACCAAATCACGAATCTTTAATCCACACACACGAGATCATACCGGAGAAAAACCATACGAATGCCATGTTTTCAATAAAAAGTTTACACACCTAGAGTAATTTTTTAAAGATTTTCATGTGAATTTGTAGCGTTGAAAAGCCATTCATATGCAACGTTTTTTATAAAAAGTTCACGATGTTTTTTGAGTTTTCATGAAGAATTCAATTAATCAAGTGTTTTAAAGTCTCATATAAGAATTCGGCAATACGAATGCAAAGTTTATATGAAAAAGTTTAATCAATCAAATCGGTAAATATCCACATGCCAAAAGCTATTTGAATGTACAGTTTGTAATTAAAAGTTTAAGTTGTAGGTATTTGAGTTTTCATAAAGAGTTGAATCAACCAAGTATTTTGAAGTCTCACATGTGAATGCTCACAGCTATGCTATGAGAAAGTAAAGTTTGCATAAAAAAGGTAATAGGTGGGCGCCACGGGCGCCTTTAAAAAACTAGTAACCTTATAATTGTTTTAGCAACGCATAAATGTTTTAAGTTACGGCATAGGCTTACAGATATTTTAATCAATTTGACTTACCAGTTTTATTTTCATTAAACTCAATTGAAAATAAGGTAATTATATTTTTCATAATCGACGATATCAATCCGAACCTTTTGTTTGACAACAAAATATGACGTATAGTGAAGTATTAACCATCCATGGATAACCAAAGATAATAATATAATTCAACACAGTTAGGTACTATTAAATTATTTTATGATGTATATTTTTGATTTACTTATATAATGGTCTCTTAAAATTTGTAGACTTATTAAAAAAAAAAATTTTCACACAAAAAACCACTTTAAATGTGAAGAAGAATTATTAAAAAAATCATTCTTATTTTGTTTTCATATTATGAAGCTAAGACAAAAAATTACATATTGAAAAGTTCGTCTATGGTAACCTACTGTCAATTATTGTTATTCTGACAGCCAAACAAAAACAACAGGAATTCTATTTTCAAAAATTTTGTAAGTTTTTTAATATATTGAAATATTTTTGTAAGTAGGTACCTAAGCTATATTTAATTATTAAGATTTTTACCTATCATGAAGTTTTTAGTTGTGAATTGTAAAAATATGGGTATATAAAATATGATACTTTGAAATTGTTGTCCCTCCTGTAACTAAACTTTAGACAGATTTTGATGTTTGTTTTGTAATATTGTTTTCTAGGCATGGAGTTGCAGTCTATCTGAAATAATAATACCTGATACATTATGCAGTCTAAATGGATTTAATGAAGATCTTAAAAAGGTATAAAAGCTACACTTTTAAACAAATAATACTATGAAAGATTCCAAATGAAGGTTTTATGCAGAGCATATCATATCAATATGTATCTAGCAGTTGATTGTTTTATTCTAATTTGAAGTTCATAAGTAGTTTGATATACTTTCTAAACCCTTAATATTGATTCTAATCAAATTCTCATAACATGTATTTTTAAAACAAATCCCTGAAAAAGCAAAATTTTCTAATGTCGTCTTATATATTTGCAACCATGGCCATGTAATCACTGTATTTTGCTTTCATATATTAATAGAATTGGTTTTTTTTAGGTCAAAACACTCAGAACCTTGCAGGGATTTTGGATATATCAAGAAATATTTACCGAATGCTTCAACATACAACATGCTGTGTTTTTTAAAATATTACCCACCTTGTTTTGTGATGAATATAACATTAAATAAAATAAATTAAAGGTAAGAGAACATAAGTTTGCATTTATCTACATAAGAAATTTGAGTTCGATACAGTTTTGTGAATACATATTGTGGATAAATCAAGTGAATTTTACTTTACCAAAATACCTACATATCTGATTCTTTTCCAAAATAAACAGGAAGTATTACTTAATTATTATGATGTGTGTAAAACCAAATATATTTTTTGACTATAAACATACACACATACCTGACAAATCCATTATAATCTTGTAAAATAGGAACGTCATCACTTCCTGTCAGATTGGCTTTCTTTCAACGTTCTGTTTTACCGACCAAATCTACTAAAGAATATTCATACTCATTTCAATTTTCAAATATCATTTTTTCTCTAAAATCTTTATGAAAGAACAATTTTTAGATTGAAATGTATTATGAATTTAATTTAATGTATCTTTATTATTTTTTACCAACATTTAATATGATTTTATCAGGTATGTAGCTACATAATTACTCATCTATCTGGCTACGACAGTTTGACACAAAATGTGGCCATAAATTTTTTAAAATGTGTCAAATAACAAAATGGAGGAAATATTTTTCCAAAATCTTTCTTTAAATCTTTATTTATTGAGAATAATAAGATTTGAATAACATTTATATGTATAACATATCAATCTCCAATTATTTTATTACATTTTCATACCGTAATACCAAGATTCCATTCAACGTTTACATGAGTAATTTTGTTTCCAAAAGATGGCATCTGTCTTTTTTGAAAACGTTGTATGAAGATCCTAAAAAAATAAGAGTTTTTTAAATAGCTTTAAATATATCAAAGCTCATGTGGTTAAATATATTTAAGAACGCTCTCTGGAATTTTGCGCGGCTTTTCGCATATTAATATCTGACCTTAAGGTCTGTTTTCTACGATTGATGATGATTCAAAAATATAAATAAACGGACTAAAATATTATGTAGATTCTTCTACCATTTTGAAATATTGTAATGAAGGTTTTCTTTTCGAATATTCCATCCTAATCTTGTTACGCGAAACCTTTATGTAGGTAGATAGGAAAAGATCTTACCAGGAATATTATTATTAGCTAACAAAATAAGATCGAAATAGGAACACGGTCTTCCTTTTAACTTTAATAACGGAATTCCTTAATACATCAAGTAAAAAGCAAATAACTAACCGGTCAAGCGGTTTTGAATGACACTTTACGTAATGGGAAGAGATCGAATAAAGAGGTGAGCGTATTATCAAAAGGGACGTCCCATACATGCACACTCCATCTGCTTTTGCAATATTATTACCTACTTCATACATTCCCTTTTTTGAAAATCTCAGTTATTAAATACACAGGTAAGAAATAAAAGAATAGTCCTTCAGTCTGGTTGAATAGAAAATACATAAGACCAAGTAAATGTAGAAATGGAATTCGTTGGATGAAAGTAATATTAATGTTTGCTACCATAATTTTGAAATAAGTATAAGTATAATATCGGGATATATATAAATATAAATCGAGACCGTGAGGTTGACCACCTCACGTCCTTAAACCTCAACTGGTCAGAAAAGGCACAATGAGCCTCGGACGCCTTCGAGCGCAATTGAGAGCTCTTGATGCCTCCCTATGCTCGTGAGTGGGGCTTAGGCCTCCCGGATTGTGGGTTGGTTTGGAGGGGATCCGCGGCGAGCTTGATTTGTGTGGGGCTGGCTATTCGGTTTGATTGCTTTGATCGAGCTGGGTGTCGGTTTCATGCGGGTCGGGTTTGCTGCGTAGGTATTGGTCTCTTCCGGGCTGGCTTGCGTATATATAAGTATAATTTGAGAATAAACAGATGTTTCATATTGTAGGTACCTATGGGATCAGTTTTCAAAAAAAAATGTGACAATCCAATGTGAGTACCTACTTACCTGATTCACACAAAAGGGTTATAATTTGAATTGTTTTTATTTTCAAAAGTAGTGAGAAGGTTACCAACGTAAAGTTTTGTTTAATTTTCTGGTGTTCCGAGTAACTTTCCTATTTTTTTCTTTAAAAAAAAACTTCATCATAGCAAACACAACAAAAAAAGAATTACTTAGCGGAATTAGTCAAGCCGTGCACGACGCACGTGTGATGCGCGGAACAAGCGAAGTAGAGCATCCTTTTTATATAGATATTCTTGCTTTACCCCACTGATTTAGCGGACCATTCGACTGAATAAAACGACTAAGTAGCTATATGATAATAATAATTGCTATCTCTCTCTCTCTCTCTCTTTAAAGGGTTGAAGTTACACAAAGAGCATTTTCGTCCAAGGCAAACATCTGTTCAAATGATACAAGAAAGGAACAAATTAATACTTCCTGCTAAATACAAGGGTTGGTGATTATCAGTATAAGGTGATTAGTGAGATATGTTGGTCCAAACTACGCTGTGCAAGCTTGAGCTAGCTGAAGTTCATATAGCTCCATAATAACACATACATACAGACATATTAAAGATGTCGTCTTTGATGAAAACGTTCAGATCTCTTCAATGACACACAGCTGTTTCATGCTTGGTTCGATGGGTAAGATGATTAAGCAGAACGAGAATTTTCTGAGCGGGATAACTGGCTTGAATATAAAAAGATCTCGATATTTACGTTATGACTAATATTCTACTTATACTAGGTACCTACAACCAATACATGCATTACTTATAAGACTACCTAATTATTATTTGATTTGGATTTTTTTTTCCAGACAATTATTTTGATCAATGACTGAATAATCCATTACACCATTTTGTTAAAAGGCTGTTCGATTTTTAAATGGAACAAACCACTACGGGCTTACGACCGTCTTCTACTGTTATTTCGAATGCTGGCTTAGTGTGATCACTTTACGTTAACAACGTTCGCCATTAGGTGGTAATGTTTGTCTCCGAAACTCCTAATCATGAGAATTCTCAACATGTTCAAAATGTCGAAAAATCTCATATATTATGCAACAAGTAGAAATATAATAATAAATGAAATAGAGATAAAAGTTGGAAATTATTGAGAACAAGAGAGCAACCAAATTTAAAGACTGCGACTGCTGTCATGTATTTGGCGCCAGGATATGACTATATCCATTTTTGTTAATGTCTCATACCTATTTATTGCCTGTTGGCTTTGTTGGTGCACAACGTTCTAATTATGTCTAGATTCTTGTGACCTTTTTTCAGGACTAGATCTTAAAGAAAAAATAACAACTAATGACTCTAACAATTCATAACTAATGTTCGATTTTTAAATGCACCATACCACTACGGGCTTACGACCGTCTTCTACTGTTATTTCGAAGGCTGGCTTAGTTTGATCACTTTACGTTAACAACTGTTTGTTTGTACATATGTGTTTTACGAAACTAACAAAGTTTTTTTTAAACCTATCGATAACTTCGGGCGAGGGTGCTTGGTACATTTTCATTGATATAAAAATAAGAACGAGTCTTCAATTTGTGCTACTGCATGTTAATTCAACCATAAACTATGTATTGTATAGTTTTCGGGAGTAACTGCTTCCTTCCTCAGATGGATAAAGACATCATACTCTTTTTTACTCTATCATCAGTAACAAAGTTTTGTTTGAAACTTTACTTAAATTTTTAAAGTTACGTGATCAAATTATAACAATTAATAGAAAACGCACCCGTTTATTTGATTCAAATCAATTAAAATCATACCTTGTTTTTGGATTCTTCTCCGCTCCGAATAACAGAATAATTATTAAAAATTAGAAAAATGTAGGTATAGCTATAATTTTTTTTTATTTATTATCCTTTACTGTACATTGGTTACATATACACATAAAACTTAACATAACAAAGACATCACAGAATCAACATACAGAGTGCGAGCTTACAACTTATTCAACAACTTCGTTGTGGTTTCTAACAACTAACCCCAAATATAACACCTGTATATATGTATGTAGAACAGCAAAAACCCCGTAAGGGATTAGGCACCTTTCTATTTAAAATTATTGTACAAAATTTTCTTGTCAATAAATTAAAAAAAAAATGATAGTATGGAACGGATTTTCTGAAAACAACGCCATCTGTGAGAAATCCATAACAACACAATGTTTATTTAGGTACCTATACTTGACAACCATTGAGTTTCAAAACATTGGTAGGCATGCAGATTTTAATAGAATTTCTTTCAAGTTTCAGAAATTATTTTTTAACATTCAAACATATTATTTTAAACGTATTTTTGTATAAATTACAAATTTTAAATCAATATTCAAGGAATATAGTAAGGATTACAGGACAACGTCTGTAGGGAAAGCTAGTTTTACATATTTTACAAGCTAACAATGTTTGTTAATTTTCCCAAAGCCATATTAGCACCCCCAAATATTTAATATGGCAGTAAACGTGGCCACAACAACCAACTCCATCTTCAGACTTTCTCAACAACAAAACAGGTAGGTACCTACTGGGAACTACAACTGTTATTAGCTTTGAGGGATGTACGTTTTATGATGAACTCTCTCCATACTATTTAACTGGGAAGTTGTATGAACGGAGATGGAATAGTTTTGAGTTAAATTTATACTAAAGCATGTAACTAAATACTTCAACCAACATTAATAACAATTAGGTAGGTACTAGATAATATGTCTATAGCTTAGCTTAACCTGAATGTTGGGCAAAGTATGATAAAATTATTTACTTACCTAATATTCTTATAGCTACAATATTGGATAATGTTTCAATTTAAAAAAAAAAACTTTTTTATCGTAAATATACAGAAATATTTTAATATTTAATTTACTTCTACCTTATTATATTCGACAAATGGTGCTTTATTTTCTAAATCACAAAGCAGTGTGTAAAACTTCTTTGTTACCTACCCATTTTTACGTTTATTTTCAATAGGACGCGTAAGTATGTACCTATCTACATAAATAATAATGGCTGTGGATAGGTATCTAAAGTACTTTTCTACCCAAATTTTGTGACTGTTTCTTGTAGAGAACTATTCAGAAATTTCCCTAAATACATAGTTAACTTTTCTACCACCAGCCAGCGGGGCGTTATTTTTAAATATTATGATCCTTTGTTATATTATAATATTATCTCGTTACCAGGGTGGTTTACAGCAATACAAAATCTTGACAACTAAAATAAATGACGTGCTATCTGAAAAAAACAGAACTCTCGCACCATTATATATGTACCTACTTAAATATATGGCCAGCGAAGACGGCGTTAGGTAGTTGTTGATTTATTCACTTTTTGTTCAGGGCTATCAAACTACATTTTAACTATAATTTCTCCTTTCTATTTCAGCCTCACGATATTCTCATAATTTTCATCCCTTAGTTATTTCCAAATACTTCACATTCAAAGCATTTATGAAACATAGGTACCGTAATAAATATATAAATTCTTTGCTGAATACACTTTTATAATTATTACGGAGTAATATTTCGAATTTTTGTCACAAAATAAAAAATATAATCGAGGATGGAAACATCAGTCGTTAACAATATACACCATGATAATATTAATATAATGACGACAAAAATTTAACACCTTTGATGCGAAAATAATAATATTTGATATAAAGTAGAAAACATGGGTATAGGTATAATAGCATCATCAAGTGTGTGTATCACAGTGATCAACGTTCTTTGTCATTTCACAAAGACACTTAATTAATATTACACTGGAGTCTCAATATGACGGTACTTTGCCGTTATTAATTCGAGCACAGGTAACTTCATAATAATAGATAATAATACATATTCAGGTAATAAATACTTTGTGATAATATTACATTTTGTGTTATTAATAATAATTATTATATGTTACCGTCCTGTTTAGTATCTAGGCAAAATAATTATTAAATTTCTGGTCCAATTAGGACTTCGGCGAACACTTTGGTGCAATTCAGGTAGAGAATGATACCTAAGTGTTTGGTTCCAAACAGCTGAGATTCGGTTTGATGGCCAATGTTCAGAAGTCGTAGACATTCAGCGTGGAGTCCGTCAGGGCTGCATCTTGTTACCTTTATTGTTTAACCTGTACTCTAAGAAGGTTTTTCAAAGAGCTCTAACAAACTTTACTAAAAGAGTGAAGATAAAGGGCGAGTTTATATCCAACATTAGATACGCAGAGATGACACTGTTATCCTCGCGGAATGTCTCGATGATCTTCAAGAACTCCTGCATGATATCAATGTTGATGGAGAGGTTTTGGGACTCTCAATCATCATTAGAAAAACAAAATGGATGTACTTTGGCTGGTTAAATTACTCTGGACTATCTCTGATGCTGAAGGCGAAATGTGTTGAGAGAGTGGATTGTTTTAAATACCTTAGCAGCATAATTATATCGTCTCTGGAGCCGTATATAGAGGTTGAATGCAGGATTTAGTATGCTAGAAATGCGTTCAACAAGATGAGGTCATTATTTTGTAACGATAATCTGAATTTAAAACTAAGACAAAGGATGATAAAATGTTAAATCTGGTCAATATTGTTATACATTTTCGAAGCGTGGACACTATGAATAAAATAAAAGCCTTCGAAATGTGGATTCACAAGCGGATGCCTGACATATCGTGGACCGAGAGAGTTACAAACTCTGAGGTCCTGCGCAGAGCCGGAGTTGACCGTGAGCTACTCGCGAGTATTAAGACACAATATTAGATCTCATATCTGGATCACGTGCTGAAAGGGTGAAAAAGTAGCTTGTAACATATTTTGTATGTAGGTGTGTCGGCCACAAATTGAGGCCCCAAGGATATTTTAAAAATTCTCCCTGGCATCCATAATAGGTCAAAATGTTTCATTTTATCAATCACCCTTAACATTCACCGTTGGCCGCAATGATACTAGTGCCACATACATACCTACGTTCACCCCCTAAATAAAATAATATATTTCCCATACGACCGCATTCCGTACAACACATCAACAGACACACGCACGAACGTTATAATTTAATTAGGGGTTTTTAACATACAAACATTCATAATTAAACGACGAAATAACATTTCCACACACATCCTTACAAAGGTTATTGTATTATATAGAGTGTTCCTTCATCGATGGACCAGCCCATGTGGATATTGTTATGTTTTTACTTTACCGTTACTGTGTGATCATAGGTTCATAATATAATATAATCGATAAGATTTGTATGAAATATTATTACGTTATAACCTATTTCTAAAGGTTTTTTCTTTGTCTGATTTCAAACATTACCTTTTTTTTACTTCAGCGTTCTTCTTGTGTCCAGTATTGGCCTCCCTCTAGGACTTCTTTTAATCTCTATCGGGCTCTACCAGTGTATTCCCGCTTCTTTTTTAACGTCGTCGGATCATCTTGTCTGGGGCCTACCAACACTTCTGCGTCCTGTAGGCCTAGACAAAATGCATTTGGCGATCGGCTACAAACTAATTCTTCGACAATGTAGAGTAGGAAGAAAATTCACTGTCCACTTTTCATATTTTTATATAAGTGTCATTGTTTGGTTTAAATATTTGTTTATATGTTCCAGTGGGTTAATTTTTTCGTACTTTACATTGGCGAAATCTTCGTTTGCAGTCGAACGCCAATTTGAATTTGTCTACGAGGGCTGTTCTCCAGACCAGCAGTCCAGCACATGACCTGCCCAGTTTCACTTCTGTTCCACGATTCTTTGGGTGAAATCTGTTACCTTGGTCTTCTCTACGTTGCTCTTTGAGAAACCCGAAGTTTATTAAGTCCTTTCGCTACAACGGATATCTCGAACCCAGATGAGAACAACGGGAGTACACGTTGTAAGGAGTTAAAATTTGGGAAAAGTTTTCAATTGTAATAAAATAATAAATTCATATAATCTTCATCAGAGTATTAGTAGGTAGGTGCATTGCCGGGTTAGGTACCAAATACAGATCACGCGTGACCTCATTATGAAAGTACCATTTGATCATTCACATATCATGCACCTATCACGCAAGTATTTCTTTGACCCTTGTACGGGATCATGCAGAGCCCACGCCGTGGATGCATGTTATTTAAGAGTACCATCTAGAAAATAAAGATACATCTAAGTGGCTATAGTTAATCAAAGATGGCGGCGGCCGCCTTAACCAATAACATTGAGGTATGCTGTCGCTGGGGAGGGGATGGCGAGGTAGGTTAGCTACAAGCTTTCCTCTCTGCGCTCACTTGCAAATTTGCCTACTTGGAAGATAGTCGATAAAACTAGCGGTCCCCGCGCCTCCAGCGCGAGGACCCGCCAAATTATAATTTTTTATAATAATAAATTTAAAGTCTCAAAGATAATTAAAATTACAAAATGAATGTACAGATTTATTTATGTTATAATATAAAATTTAAATAAGAAAGTGTTTTGTGCTAACACCATAGCAATTTGTAAAATATAAATGTAAATTGTTTTTAAAAGATAAAAAGTGAATAAAACAAACTCTCAATTAAAAATACCAGATGACTTCTGATTCTTCTCATGAATCCTTTCTCCCATATGAGACTCAAGAGTCCTGTCTCTATACTGCCGAGAGCTAGCCAGAGGTAGAAGGATGAAGAAGATGAATACTAGTGGAGGAGAATGAGACGACCAATAGATGTGACGACGACGACCACCTCTCCTCTTTCTTTTTCAACACCTTACATTGGCGTCCCAAAGTGAGGCTCGAGAAGATCTGAATCATCTACTCTTCCGTTTTTCTGACTGTGATGGGGTCAGATATCACCGAATCTGCGAGCAGCGATTCACCATCTCATCGCAAATTTTGAGCGGGAAGGAAGACAAGGCTTCTCAACAAATCTTCATGTGAGTCTAATTAAAAAAAAATCAATTTATAATTAAATAGTCAAAAGAATTTTTTTTAGCTGGCCAATTCAATTTATGTGACAAAATTAGAGATTTGTATTTTTAAAGTTTAAATACTTAAATTAAAAATAATTTTAATTTTCATTCATACTTCACCATTTTTAAATAAATATAGAGATTATTTGCCCGATAGTCTCATTATTATTATTGTTATTAGTTGGTTCATGTTATCCCGATATACCTACCTAGTATAGTGCAGAGCCGTATGGTACGTGCATACACATACGTTTGTGTGTATGTGTGTTAAATAATTTATATTAGCAAATTTTAAAATAATAAAAGTATAGAGCAATATTTGTTTAGTCTGTCCGTTCGCATTGAGTTTAGTATCAATTCCGAAATTCGATTATTTATTTTAATAGTTATTAAAGAGATGAACAATAGGTGTCATTAAGCATGAATTAAAAACAGCATTTAATATTTTTTTTTTGAGTAGCAGACACGACTTAGTGTAGAAATTACCTGACTTAAGATATCGCCTGTTATTTTACCAGGGCATTGTTCTTTTTTTTCTTTTCGTTTAATTTTGTGTGGGTTACATATTTGAATCGCGTGTTAATTTTTTGTGCCCGATCCGTTTTCACAATAGCCTTATCAGGATAATAGTAAATTGTTAAAGTTATGAAGAGTTCTGTTTGTTTTAAATTTGAGTTTGATCTTAGTAAAATCACTACCTGCTCATATGTAAAAAAAATCACAGTGGTTTTTTTTTTCCGTCACATTGCGACGGCGTAGCCAGTAGATTGCTATAAATAGGTGGGTATGTATATCCAAATAGCGAAGAATATTTCGCGCGCTACAGGTACCTACGTACCTGAGTGACCCAATTAAATTTTATAAAATTATTATTATTATTTGCGTTTATCGGAATAGAATCATAAAATTTTTCCTAGCCCTGTTGAGATTAGATATTTTTTTTTCCTGGATAATTTTTTAGAGTTGTAATTATTAATTATGAAAGATGCGTCTCGTTTCGTGATTATTTTAATATCGTTCTTTGTGTGGTAACCAACGATGACGAGAGTTGTTTACAATTATTTTTTCTTCTTCTTTTTTTTGCGAACCATGAAAGTTCCGTTTCATTTTTGCAATGGAAGTTAGCACAGAACAGGTTCACTGATCGGAAATGTACTATAATAAGACTTAGGATAGAATATAGTCATTTAGTTTTATTTTATTTTAATTGCGTCGTATTAGTCCTTTCATAGTTAAAAGACTGCCTTCTGCGAACGATAGTTTTAAGTTATAAGTATATAGCATCACCATAGTTTAAAGGATGTATGTAAATTAGAAAGAGCTGTTGAACCACAGTGTAAGTGAGAAACTTCCTTGCGGAACGAATGATACAGGGAGTCTTAGAATCCTTTATCCACACGGTATTCATTTTTTTTGTTGTCCGCCATAGATAATTCAAGAGTAAAATTTTTTTTTTAGATAGAGTAAGGATAGTTTCCAAATTATTCAGGTCAATGCTTAAAATAGTCAATTGTATATAGGTACTTGTGTTGAATATTGTATGAACACGGCTTATTTGATTCAGTCGTAGGATGATTGGCAAAGTATGAATAACTACACTCGTGATAGGAATGTGTTTCCAAATTTTTATTATCAAGTGATCCAGCCACCGTGTGGTCACCCGAGTTTTCCTCTTTGTTAGTAAGACTGGACCACGGCTGATTGCTTGTGGTGAACATTTTGGAAGCAGTCGGGATATGAAAAATTAGTTTTGTTTATAGAAAGGCATATAGTGCCAGCAGAAAATGAATGTCTTTTTGAATTTTTATTATCAAGTGATCCAGCCACCGTGTGGTCACTCGAGTTTTCCTCTTTGTTAGTAAGACTGGACCACGGCTGATTGCTTGTGGTGAAGATTTTGGAAGCAGTCGGGAGATGAATAATTAGTTTTGTTTATAGAAAGGCATATAGTGCCAGCAGAAAATGAATACAGAGTGATTGCGTTTAGAAATAAAGTATAAAATGCGGCTTAGGAAAACGATATTCGACAACATTGTAAATTTAGTATAGGTACTATTTATTGTAAATAACTGCTGGTGATTAGTTTAATTTTTTTTTATTATATATTTTAAGACCCTACTTAGTTGTGAGGTATTCACGTAGTTTAAGGATTAGTGATAGGTAAAATGGTATTTTTGCAATTTTTGCCATCCGGAAAAAATAAATTCGCTTAATTAAAATGGTATTTTTGCAATTTTTGCCATCCGAAAAAAATAAATTCGCTTATTAAATTATTTATATAATATTCCCTATCATTTGAGTGTGTAGGATCATTCACTGTGCGTGCTGACCCCCCAAGTTTTCTCACAGTTAGAAGACTTTGTTAAGCGAGTTAAGAGTGTATAGGAGAATAAATTATTTGAAGATGCACGACAGAAATGTGGTGGCATGATTTGATGGGATTAGCCATGAGCTAATGATTTGATGTATTGTGGGAGTATTTGATGATTTGATGGGATTAGCCATGAGCTAATGATTTTATGTATTGTGGGAGTATTTGATGATTTGATGAGTTGTTTTAGCGTATTGAGATCCGGTTGGATCCAATCCGCTCCATGCGATAGCCACCATGGGCTCTAGAATACATGATCGATTGTAAATAAGTTTTGTTTCACCAAACTCCTAAGATTGTCGTGACGTGTAGCGTCAAAACTCTTGAAATTTGGTTTAACTATCTGTGGAGAAGTATCAGCTTGTGTCCAAGCGACATCATGGGTTGGTCTCTTGTTAGACAACTTACGTCCAATAGCTGATATATGTTTCTCTCAGAATTTTAAGTTAGTTTGTATAAATATGTTAAAAGTTTCTATCAGACTATCACCGTTATAGTTGTTTAGATCCCTAAAAGTACGTTTCTGATCAGATAGGTTTAGCTTTATTTTATTAACCATTAGGTATTTGTTTCTGTGTGGTAGCTTAGGTTAAGGGTACGGGTCGATTCATGATCGATTAAGGGACGCCTTTCTTGATCACTGAATCACTGCATTTTGTAAATAAAATAAGTATTAATATTGTAGATAAATTTTTTTTGAAAAAAGGGTTTTCCAGTTTACCTCTCCAAATTGGATGGCGTCCTATTAAAGCTCTGTTTAACATCATATCATTGCTGGCATTCGTAAATTACACCTTCGAAAAATACTGTAAAATCTCTTGGGCATTACAGGTAGAATAACTTAAGTCTTATTTTTTTTATTTATAAAATATAATGTTGTTGGATCCTGTAAGTCACGAATTGGCAAGCTTATAAATTGGCTATCTCCAAACCTTTTGAGAACTATTTTGTTCATGTCAGGCTGTGTTTAAAACCAAAAAGTGAAAACATCTTGTGATATGTGCAGTGATAGCCAATTGTTGTTTTGAGACTCTTGGTATGACAATTTCGAGTCAAATAAATAATAATAATAACGCAACACAGATAGGTCCATCAACAATGTTTGAAAATATTTTTGTTTTGTTTTAATTTATGTATAATGTGTGTATAATACTATCTAAAATTTTAATGATTGAACATAAAAGTTTAATCAATTGATGATGTAAAATAATAAAAAATGTGGCGAGGTGTTCTGATCAGATAGGTGACTTTGTTTATTTTGAATTAGGGTGTTACGAAATAGAAGGTGAGTGGTGAATGTGTGTTATTAATTTTTTTTGAATACATTAAAAATAGAATAGTATGAATCTAGGATTTGAATGTAGTGTGAAGTGTTAGACAGCGCTGTCGAATGTAAGTTTGAGAATGAAAGTTTAGTACCTTCAAGATTCATACGTACCTACCATGGTATTATAGATGTTACGTCGCCGATTGATCAGAGCAGTTCTTTGCATATATGGCATATCCTATTCGAATCATAATATTCATGTTATATTTCTTGTGATTCATAGAAAAATACTTAGGTATGCTCATATTGTAAACCCATATTGAAATTGAAATGTATATATTAGCTATCATACCAGAACAGACCTACCGTAATTTTAAAATTTACCTTAGTAATAATTTTTATTTTTTGTAATATTTACTAATTTGAAGTTTAATTGAGAGTTGTTATTTAACTATTTGGTCTGTGATGTTATGAGTTCATTAATAATTATTCGCTTGCAAGAATGGAGATTATACTTGCTATAATAATCTCGATAACATCAGGTAATGAAGTTTTAATTTATAGTAAAAATTTAAGGGTTGAACTACATAAAACTAAAATAAAAACACCATTGAATTGTATAAGTTGATACTTAAGGTTTTTCCTTTTTTTAATTATTTCATGGATGATCCACGGGTTATGAATTTGCATTGTATAAACATTAGTAAAGAACCCCCGATATTTAAAATACTAGCTGCCTTGACAGAGGGTCTCCTTCAAAATTTTTTTAATTTTTTTTTGGTATTAAATTTTTTGTAGAAACAATTAACAATATCATACTAGCTGTGCCACCCGTGTAGGTGCCTTGAGTATTACAACTTGAATTTTTTTTGAATAGATGTACGGGCGGGCTCAACGCCTTTCTTTTTTTTGTTTCTTTTTTTTCTTTTCCATTAATAAGCTATGGTCGGGTGTAAGGAGTTAAAATTTGGGAAAAGTTTTCAATTGTAATAAAATAATAAATTCATATAATCTTCATCAGAGTATTAGTAGGTAGGTGCATTGCCGGGTTAGGTACCAAATACAGATCACGCGTGACCTCATTATGAAAGTACCATTTGATCATTCACATATCATGCACCTATCACGCAAGTATTTCTTTGACCCTTGTACGGGATCATGCAGAGCCCACGCCGTGGATGCATGTTATTTAAGAGTACCATCTAGAAAATAAAGATACATCTAAGTGGCTATAGTTAATCAAAGATGGCGGCGGCCGCCTTAACCAATAACATTGAGGTATGCTGTCGCTGGGGAGGGGATGGCGAGGTAGGTTATCTACAAGCTTTCCTCTCTGCGCTCACTTGCAAATTTGCCTACTTGGAAGATAGTCGATAAAACTAGCGGTCCCCGCGCCTCCAGCGCGAGGACCCGCCAAATTATAATTTTTTATAATAATAAATTTAAAGTCTCAAAGATAATTAAAATTACAAAATGAATGTACAGATTTATTTATGTTATAATATAAAATTTAAATAAGAAAGTGTTTTGTGCTAACACCATAGCAATTTGTAAAATATAAATGTAAATTGTTTTTAAAAGATAAAAAGTGAATAAAACAAACTCTCAATTAAAAATACCAGATGACTTCTGATTCTTCTCATGAATCCTTTCTCCCATATGAGACTCAAGAGTCCTGTCTCTATACTGCCGAGAGCTAGCCAGAGGTAGAAGGATGAAGAAGATGAATACTAGTGGAGGAGAATGAGACGACCAATAGATGTGACGACGACGACCACCTCTCCTCTTTCTTTTTCAACACCTTACAACGTGCATCAAATATTGTTATCTTCAGATGGATGGGAGTTTGTAAAGATTTTAAGACATTTGATAATTTTCCAAATGCAGCCTATCCTAAAGATCTTTGCCTTTCCAGTTCAGCTTCCATACTATTATCCCTTCCCAGTGTGACCTAAATATACAGCAAATTTTACCAACGATATTAAAAAAAAACATTTTCAATTTAAATTAATATAGGTAATATTAAAAAATAATGTAACAATTTTATTCTAAAATCATTTTTTACTTATTTGTCAGTAGGTAGATACTATTGAGTACCATTCAGTATACATTTAAAATAAAAAATACATATCATGTATTTATTTTTTTTAAATTCTAAGCTCGTCCGGATTTGTAATTTTCAACGAAATTTCGATTTATACATATTTTAGTAAGCTTTTGTATAAAAAATCATAGTAAATCAATGAATGCAGTATTTTATGGAATAAAAATAGTATCTTAATTAAATGAATAAAAAATAAATTAGTTTGGTTGGTCCACCGTCAACTTTACACCCTGCATAACACAGATACGAATTGTTGAAATAATAATTATAATTAACTGGTTCATTTTATTATTGTCAGGACACATTCTTCGTGCAAACAAATTATACATATTTTTGGTTTGTTCAAAGTTACAACAGAGGTTTCCTAAACAAATTTTGGAGGAGAAAAAGTTTATTTTAATATATATGTAGTATAATAATAATTAATTTCAGTTAATTGTTTTATAACATGGTACCTAGGTACGAGTAGGTACGTTAATTAACGCTATATTTTTCAAAATGTGTTATTTTAATTTTTCGCAGAATTGTATCTTATTTGTTTTTTTTTTAAATATAGGTTGATAGCAACTCATCAACAATTTAGGGTGTAGGGAATTGATTTCAGATATTTTACTATCCTCGAAGTCATTAATTTAAATTATTCGTTAATGTTGTAGAGGCAAAAACTGCATTTTATTACTATTTTTGTAAACCCCGTTTCTTATGTACTTTAATGAAGCGGGAGAAACGGGGTGCAAGTGTCTTTCCATATTATTATGTAAAAGATAAAAAATGTTTCTTCATATTATGTCCCCAAAAGACTTTGATCCATCCAACTGATGTGCCCCAAACAGTTTTTATTAGAAAGGTAACAATCACTTGAAGGTTTTAGCTAACTTATGTAAAAAAAAATGTAAGGAAGTATTTTGTAGCTCACAAGTAGGTTCATTATCTCATCAAACGGCCCTATTGGTTGAAGTTTGGGCATATCTATTACCAACCACTGAGTACATAATATATTATAAGAGAACTATTTTGGATGCGCAAAACCGAAAATTGGTTCCTTTATTCAACAGTCACTGAAGATAAATTTTCAATAATAATTCATTTTACTTTCATCTACAAGCACAAGATAACGCAACAAAACCCATAAGCACTTCCTTTAACTAATTACCTATATGATTTAAACATAAAATTCCTCTGTTCTATGTACCTTACACTAAAATATTAAAAATAAAATATCGAATGTCAAACACCGCTACCGACAAACGTCACAGTTTGTATGAATTTAACAGCAGTCACGTGGTCCATGTTGGGACCATGCGCAGTAGCACATTATTTCTCTAGTATTATTTTCTTCTAAAAGTTACCAACACAAAAATACTTATCTGTCATTCACGTTTAGAAAAACAACAAAATACAACTTACTTTTTAATAGAAAAATGTATTATTTAACTTACTTTTATTCCTAAGTACATTTTTATAAAAAAAAAACAGTTAATTTCAATTTAGGTACCTATGTACCTACACTTTGGAGATAGCTATATTGTTTAATTTTTATTTGAATTTGGAAGTGTTTCTTTTTTTAAAGGGAACGTCATTTTCAAAATCACCACTCCTTGGTTCAATAATAATTATCCATACTTTTTGTATGAAGCAACCAACTTATGCATAGGAAAATACCTAAATAAACAATTTCATATGTATGGTATCTTATAATATGTGAGTAGGTAGGTACCTATATTATACAAGGGTTGGTGAAATTCCTGTGATTACAAATCATATTTCGTTTTCAGATCAAAACTTTTACATGCATGATATTATTTCAAAACAGATTGTAATAAATAAAGTTTCGCCGAATAACGTTTTCAAAGCTCTCTCTCTCTCGGGCTCGTGTTTGTTATTCTTACACACCTACCAATATATTATAAGGTATACCTATAGTTATTTTATATCTATCTAGACTCAGTACCTATACCGTCGGTACACCTGAACAATTTCTTCTTGTATAATTATGATATATTGTATCAAAGTATTAATATTCATAAAATACTGTATGCTAATGTGTTGTTTTCTCACACAATGTTTTATAATTAGGGAAGTTCGAATAGGAAACATTTTGAACAAAAAAACTCTCTGTAAACTTAAACAAAATTTTATAATTAAAAAGTGTTCTTCTATAATATACAAAATGACACAAATCTTTGTAACGCGATGACAATATCAATATTGATTTCATATGTTGTGCGGGGGTGTAGCAGTTTATTTATGTCGCTCGAATTTCCCAGTTTTCCAAATACTAAAACAAGCAATAATTATCAGTTTTATTGAATTTAGAACTTTATAATTCATCCTTATCTATTGGTGTGGATGTGAGGCACTAACTAGATGTTTCGTAGTCGGAAATATAGGAGTGTGTAATGGAGGTGTAGCGATATTCATCAGAACCACAGGCATACAAGGCGAAGCAGTGCAGTCACTGTGTGGAGGGTACGTTTGATTAAATCTACTCTGGGACAATACAATTCTATGACAGCCATGTGAGGTAGGAGTACCTTCTGGCGTCGCGCCCTTGTAAAAAAACAGGGTGCCAAAGTTAAGCATTTTTGTTTATAACTTTTTTTGTAACAAAAACTTATAATTTTATGTATTAACTAGCTTATTCCCGTCTTGCTTTACGTTTTTGATTCCGATTGTCAGGCTTGATCGGTAGGTAATTAAACTGACATAAGCACAGAAAAAGAAGAATGAAACTTTCACAATTCATAAAAAGAGAGAAGAATGACACTTTTAATGTTTATTAAAATTTTGTATGAAGATCCTAAAAAATAGAGTTTTTTAAATAACTCTAAATATATTAAAGTTAATGCAGCAAATTGTATTAAAGAACCCGTCTTGCTTTACGTTTTTGATTCCGATTGTCAGGCTTGATCAGTAATATTATAACAAATCAATCTCCAATTATTTAATTACATTTTCATATCGTAATACCAAGATTCCATTGAATGTTTATTTTTATTTTTTTTTTATTTTAACTTATTCCAATTTTATTTATGTAACACATGAATAGTATATTATTATAAAAATTTTTTTTTTTTTTTTTTTTTATTTATTTATTTATTTATTTATTTATTCACATTTACATACTTATACAAAATGTACAACATTACATGATGATACAATATATACATATTTGATAGCCTCACTAGGCGTATGCCTGTGTTGAGGCGATTTGAGCACAATACATAATTAATCAATATAATTTATTTATAATACATTCATCTTTCACTCTATACTAATGTGTGAAATAGTTCAGTCTGTGATTTTTCTCTTCCAATCATCATCAACCACTCAGTCAGAGACACCCTGAATACTCTCACACTCTCACAATCTCTCAGCTCACGGGGTAATTTATTAAACATTCTAGGACCCAGATATTCAGAGGATCTCCGTCCCAACGCCGTCTCCCTGTTTGGGACCTGTCGCTTGTTTACATATGATGATCTTAGTATACGTGTATGTGGAACCTCTTTATTATTTTCAAACGCCTTTAACAGAACTGACCTGATAAACAACTGCCTGACGTCCAACACCCCAAAGCGTCTGAACAACGGATCCGACGGACTCATATATCCAGAGCCACTCATAACTCGGAGAACTGCCTTCTGCATGACGTTGACAGAGTTGAGGTGCACGGTAGCAGCACCTCCCCAACACTCCAAGCCATACAGGAGTATGGAATTGCAAAGTGCAAAGTACACAGATCTGACACGATTCTCGTCCATTACATGCCGTAGCACCCCGAATACATATAGCAGCTTCCTCAAACGCGTCGTGAGAACCTCCAAATACTTATCCCACCTAAGGTGTTTATCAATAATAAGCCCCAGGTATTTAATATTGTCACAACTATTGATTGACGGACACGCGCACCGAACACCGTCATCGGGACAGGAATGCATTCTTATGCGGTCAAAATCCGGCATTGCACCTCCCATGGTTAGAGAAAAGGGAACAAATTTGGTCTTTTCCACATTGAGGGTGAGCAAATGACTAGAAAGCCATCTGCCAACTATCCTCAAACCTCCCTCAGCCCGCCGACATGCATCAGCCCACGTGTGGCCATCAAAAATCAGTGCAGTGTCATCAGCAAACGATACAATCCGACCCCCAATATCCAAATTGCAAAGGTCGTTTACATATATTAAAAATAACAAGGGACCAAGAGTACTCCCTTGTGGAACGCCAAACAAGAGCGAGTCTGGGTTGCTCACTATATTCCCTATCCTAATATACTGTCTGCGATTCTGAAGATAGCTATGAAAGAATTTCTGAGCTAATCCCCTAACTCCCACCGCCTCCAGCTTCCGGAGTAAGATCTTGTGCGACACCGTATCAAACGCCTTCGCTAAGTCTAAAAAAATTGCAATGCATTTCTCCCTTCTTTCCAAATGGGTCGTTATGCAGCTTGTTAATTCCAGAACGGCATCTTGTGTACACAACCCTGGACGAAATCCGAACTGCCCCGGCGAAAAGAATTTTTTTTCTTCCAGATATTGACGCAGGCGCTGTCCAATCGTCCTCTCGAACACCTTTGACAGGGTACTCAACAGCGAGATCGGACGATAATTTGAAATAAGTTTACTGTCACCACTTTTGTAGATAGGAACCACAATCGCCTGCTTAAGGCATTCCGGGTAAACACCCCCCGTCATACACAGATTATACAAGTGTGCAAGTGGTACGGCAACATTCTCTTTGCACAATTTTAACATGACGGATGTGATCATATCAGTTCCGGAAGACTGAGTATTTTTTAGAGAGCTTATTTGTTTAGTGATCTCAACCTCTGTAACAGGGTAAAGAAAGAAAGAACCAGTGGGACCATTCAATATATCAATGTTATCTGCCAATTCTTCCTCGCTCCTGGAATTATTCGACATTATTTTTACAGCTAATTCTTTTCCCACGTTACAAAAATAATTATTGAATTTATTAACCACAATGTCAGATTGCTCCGCAAATCTAAATTCTTTGTCATGTTCTTTAATAGCTTCGATTTTAATATCCCTTTCTTTACGTGTATCGGTACACTCTCGAACAGTTTCCCATATTTTTTTTAAGTTACTACCTGCATTAGCAATTTTACTACCATAGTAATCATATTTTGCTTCACTGATAGCCAATTTGCAAATACCTCTTACTTTAGTATATTGAGTCATGAGAGACGTATCATTTCTATTGTTTCTCACCAGAAGATGCAATTTGTTTCTTCTTCTAATCAGATCTATCAATGATGATGTTATCCAAGGCTTTAATTTTTTATATTTACTATTTTTACATGGTTTCTTTTTGTTTACACCCTCATTTATGCAGCTTGTCACAATAGTTACAAATTTATTTATCCCAACGTCCACATTGCTACAATTTAATACTTCTCCCCAGTCTGCCTGTCTAATTTTGTCCTTAATTCTAATATAATCATATATGATTTTGTCTCGACCCTCGCAATCTGCAGTGCCACACGTATTACCCAGCACGTCTGCTAATTGACACATAATTACATTATGATCAGTAATATCACAAACATAAACCAGTGCCCTAACCCTCGAATTGCACTTAACCATTATGTGATCCAAGCAAGAGCCCGATGCAGGCCTCCTTTACATGATTAATTTTGTTTCCAAAAGATGGCTTACTGTCTCTTTTGAAAAATTTGTATGAATGAGATCCTAAAAAATAGAGTTTTTTAAATAGCTCTGAATATATTAAAGTTAATGCAGCAAATTGTATTAAAGAACCTTTTCCGGCATTTTCCACGGCTCTGTGCAGATTCATATCTGACGTAGCATTTGTATTTTGAGCGTGATGCTATAACATACGGTAAAAAGCAAATAAAAAACATTTCTGAATTATTATGTAGATATGGTCGTTCAGATTGGTTGGATCTGATCCATAAGATGAGATGAGATTGAGATGAGGAAGGAGTACTGATTTCTTTTCTCAAGGTCAAATGATATTGGGAAAGATGGTCTTTATCAGAAGATGAGAAACTCTCTTATGAGTTTTGGCAAGATTAAGAATATCTGGAGTACTCACCAACTTTCACTATTTCTTTATGAACTAGATTAAACAGTTAAGGAGGAATTCGACTAACTACCGAAATGAAACTCGATTTTATATTATAAAAAACACAAGCACTATATTAGTGAATTCAAATAAAGTATCACAGAAAAATATATTTTAACTTAAAACTAATTACAATGTTATGCACTGGTAGGTTCTGAAGGAAAGAGTAATAAAATTGTATATTGAAAAAGCTTTTATAGTTGGGTTATTCGCGCAAGATAATTTTTCCAAATAGGTGATGTGTTCTCCCTCTGGTGTGAAATATTCTAAGTTAGTTAACTTGGTACAGATGGTGATGAATCTACGTGGTTGATAAAATACGAGATGTATTCGGCGTATTCCGTTAGATGGCTCTTTATCCTGGATGGTTCTATACACTCGTTGTCATCAGATAGAAAATTAGTTTGTGTGATATAAATTCGATATTACATAACCGCCATATAGATATAAAATTTGTACTTACGATTGAGGTTGATTGATGTAAAAAAAAAACACAAGTTTTCAATTTGTCATCTTTTAATACCTACATACTAACATATAAAAATGGAGCCCTTTTTATGCTATCTATTTAAATTATTCTAGTTTTCTTAAATATATTGTAAAATAAAATAAGATATAATCAAGATATGGACGAAATCTTTCTTCTCAATTGGCTTTTATAGATAGTTGTGAAAATTCTAGTGAAAAAGGAGTGTTTAATTTTTAAATTCGTATAAATACCGCGTAAAGTTGTTTATTGGACTGTTCAATTAATTTTCAATTTTTTCTCAAAATTTTAGCACCCCTGTGCAGTAGCAGCTGGTGTTACATGTATGGAAGGCGCCACTGTCTATCTCATCACATAATGTATATCGCCGAACAATACGTCACCTCGATACTTACCCATACACACTTACTAGCCGTACGTACATACTAGCTCCCTTTTATATAGCATTTTATATAGTTACATACTGTTATCTATTATCGTTATTATGTACCTAGGTGTGTAGTTGCCATTAATAGATACGACTGTTGCATAGATTCACACTTTGGCGTACGAGGGAAATTCCAACCCAACGTTGTGAGGGTAGCTGCTATTTATTGTTCTGGCAACACCACCAGCCTTCCTTTGTGTCATAGATAACGTTTTAATTTTATTAGTTTACCTGTGAGAAAAGGTATAGAACGCTATTTTCTTGTGTAATTATTTAAAATAAATTAACGTTTCAATGCAAGTACCTATCAAACCATTATTTATTATTTCTAAGGAATTCACATACAGTAAAAAAGGTTCATTATAAAAAAAAAATCTTTTATTTTATACAATATCTTTCTCTCATCTGTTACTAGTCTTCTCCATCTATTTTTGTGCATAGCTTTTTCATTCAAGAAAGCAATCGCCGCAATTTCATACTTTTTTCGTGTCTCATTGTCTCCTATAAGGCCTACCTTTTGGGGATCTTATTGAAATAACTATCTTCTCTTTCACTACTGAGCTCTGCAACTTTCTGTAATTTGGTCTGCATTTTTCTATTTTGCGCCTTTCTTCCTTCCTCTGAACGAGACAAAAATAAAAGGACTACAATACATGAATTCATTAATAGAATTTTAGAACATATTTTTTTGTGCATAATTTAAAATTTTTAGAGTAAAAAAGTTCTGAAAAGTGATACATGTACCTATCTATTTCAGAATAAATAATCAATTTTGAAGTGGTTGGTAGCATAGCGCGGCTACGGCGCCAGCTTTCGTACTGCCGTAGTACACGTTGTGGGTTCGATCCCAGGTCAGGTGCCGACCATCTTCACACACAAGATTTAAGTAGCTAACTGTGATAGAGTCAAACAGTGTTATACTTTCCTATTCACTTTGAGTGAGCATGGATGGATCCATTAAAAAAATATTACGGACAAAGCTTCACAAAGTCAAGGTTCTGTTTTAGACTATAAATTTCTTCAATAAAGACGACAACGTGTATCTCGATATTTCTTTAAAAAAAAAACTGTCTAGATTTTTATAACTCCTTTCACTTATAAATCAGCTGGCACGCTCCATAGAGAATTCTCTTTTATTTAATAGGCTATACGGCATCCGTTCACGAAAATTTCGATCTCACAAACAATTTTAAATCGCGAATATCTCGTTACCCCCTTGACTAAATACGTCGTAAAAGCTGAAAGCCTTTTATCAGTAGTTGTCCCTTCTCAATGGCAGCCTCCACTCTGGTCTCCGACCTTCTCCCTACGCTACGTTCTTCTCGCTATAACCAGCATCTCGTCTATATTCTCTTGGTTTTTCTCACTGCCCACCTGTAATTTTTCTCTCTCACAGATAAGATCAAATGACTCGATTCTATTTTCGCTCTTTTTCCATTTTCTTGACGCCTTCATAACGAGTAAATGACTTTCCAGAGACTCTCAAGTAGTGCTCTATATAGGTATACACAGCAAAGTGAAAATGTGTTTGAAATGTTTAATGTTATTAATATATTTCTTGTGTGAAGATTCTTTATCTTCGTACTCCTGCTTGAAAACTGGACGGATCTTAAAGACACTTTTTTGGTGTTTTAATGGTTATCTGAGGATGGGTTTGAGTCAAACTATGATTTCTATAGACAGCCTATTTCTATTTTAATTCGTGATTGGCGATTGATTGAGAAGAAGTAGCGAATGCTAAATATTTTTTTTTATTATGTATAAAAATAGCTGAAATCAATAAAAAATAACACTACGCAAACTACTGTAATGTTATATATTTCATACTCACACACACTTCAAACTTTTGCTAACCTGTGGTCAAAAAATTTAGAATAGATTAATATTTTTGTATTAAATACCTAACCATAGAAAAAACTTTAAACTTATGTATCAACATTTCAAATTTGACGTCAGTACCTATCCATGTCATTATTTTTGATAGAAATTTGTGAAGTAGCGCTCCCTCAGTCTTTGACAAGGGAATCGTAAAAATGTTCAAACTTATAATCTAAATTAGTTATGGTCGAATTTCGAGCACTGACCGACCACTAGTTGAAATAAAAAAAATATTTGAACACTTCCACAAATTTATTTTCCCTAACATGTATTGTTTTGAAGGGAATGGATGTTCAACACCTTTTAATTTTTATAATAATATATCAAATAGGTAATAATGGCCGAATACATTTCCCTACGTGATCCTCGGCATCGAGGGGGCTAACTGAAGAAAAAGAAGCAAAACGTAGATGCTAAAATATGTATGCCTTTACGAGAGAACGTCTGTCGGGACAACTAGTATGTTTAAGTATATTAAATTAAGTAACCTTTACCGTAAGAAATATGTAGGTAGGTTTTAAAAAATCTCAAGAGATTGAAAATGACAGAAATCAATATTCATTTATTTTCTTAGTTTGTCACAGAGGACTCGTTCAAAGATTCATACGTAAAGCTGGACTATGATTGAAGAAGTTAGTAGACAAAAGAACTCCTCGGATGGCAATGTACAAGCATTATCTTCTTCTTTTGGTTGAAGGTTTTCAAAACATGGGATCTGAAAATCTTAAAAAAACCCTGACACCTCATAAAAAATATAGAGTTCATCAAAAGGTAAATTCGATGATGAACTTTTGAAAATATTTCTAAATAAAGTAGGTACACCAAAGTCTCAAATATTAGACTACTTTAGTAAAACAATGTTTGAACTACCTGCTGACAATTTGTTATTTCTTCCGGTGGAAACAGTTGTACCTACGTGTAGTAATAATAATTTCCGCGAATGTATGTTTATTGATAGTCATAAAAACCATAGACTACCGATGGAATTGTAAGTATGAAAAATATTTCATGTACCTAATCAGATTGATTTTGTATTCGTAATAAAATATATTTCGCGTGGGGTTAAAGTGTTTGAATGAAAATGCCGAGCTATGGACGAAATTCACCTAGGTATTATTATGATTGATTTCGTTAAAGAAAGGATTAATATTTATTGATTCGGTAGGAAAGTGCCGGATATTCGTTTAATAACATATTTATAATATGTAGGAGCCTGGATGGATTGCGCGTTATAAAATATTTTAAGACATGCACCATATCACAAAGTGTTATCAAGTATTTTATGATCCGAAATGAAATAACCCAACAGTTAAATCAACAAGTAGTACAAAAGGGGAGTCAGAATTTTATCTCTCAGTAAAAATGTAACAATTTTGTATGATATCTTGAAAATAAAACCGATCATCTAGAATTATTGGCAACCGTTCCTATTGGTGGCAACAGCATTTCTAGTTATTCTAAGGCACGGTACTACTTGCGCCGCGAACCTATAATGTTGCATAAATTTTATCAAAAAGAAGCACTTAACCTTTTAATTAAATTATTTATACAACGTTACAAGTTGGCGGCGCATGTGAGTACCGGGCCAAATTAGAAGAAACTTTCAACATCGTCTGTTTTTATAAAGGCATCTATCCACTGTAGTGTCTAGAAATGTAAACCGTAGTTCGAACGCTCTTTCAAAACCCTTTTAGTTGTATGTAGAGGAATAATGCTCCTACAGTGTACACGGTAATTCTTTCGCTCTCCCTAGAGCATCATGCTTTTGCACGTCTGTTGTGTTCAATTGCTCAGTTTATTCAAAATACTCATGGTAGACCTCTAGATGCTCTAGCTAGTCTAGATAGGTAACGCTTACTCTAACTATGTAGATAAACTATTTACACATTGTATCGGCACCTTGAGTGCACGTGAGTCAAAAATTGTCTAAAAAAATTAAATTCATGGCGAAATTTCACGCAAGATACTTTCTCTGCATGCATGGGGTTGTGAATTTTGCAGCTGTTGCAGATAAATAAGAATTAGTTAGTGGGTGTGCATATTAGGAAGAGAAAATTATGAAACAATATCAATAAAGTCAATAATAATATTTACAATTACTATTATTGATGGCCCAATTCTAATCAAAACTGATGATCAAAGTTGATGAGAGTAATATTGACGATGTTTTCTGATCATGTGGTCTTGACTTGATCGTTTCTTGTAATGTCCTACCTAGATCGCTTTATGTATTACCTACGTAATACATAAAGCGATTCATTTATGTAGTGTGTCAACCAGAAAATCTTTTGAAATACACCCAGTTTTTATATGAGGAGTAAAATACCTCCTCAATTTCGTTTAACGGCTGAATCCCGTAGCTATAAAAGGTCCTTGCTAAGTGAGCCGATGCTCCGCGCTACAAACAAATTACATCTACTCTCCCGGCCGGGCCTACTTTCTTTTGAATATTTTATGACAGGTGCCCGCATCGGTCGTTCTGCTGTCGGCGAACGTTTCATCTGATAAATTAGAGTAATGTTATTGCCAATCATAGCCCTCAAACATTTCCTCCTTTTATTTTTGTTCCTGTTATCATTTTTCCCCTTGGTAATTTGAATCCAGCACCGTTTGGTATTTAATTCAGCAGCACATTAAAAAATATGTACAATAGGTACTGTACTGCTGTATTAAGTACCAAGCGGTGCTACCGTGTTCAGTTTATTTCATACCTACAATATGTGTATAATTTTTGCTGCAAAAGATTTGGATCTGACAAGGTGCAGAGCAGGTTTAAAATTTTGTTCGTGGACTTGATGAAATAGTAGGTAGGTATAGGTTATGTTATGTTGTAGACTAGGCAAGTTTTATGGAACTGAAATTCAATGAATGAAATATTTTATATAAAGGAAAGTCGGGTTAGTGCGAACACTTATAACTCAAGATCGGCTGAATAGATTTTTATGATGCTTGGTTTCATGGATTCTTCTCCGTTCCGGATAACAGAATAACTAATAAAATATCGAAAAATGGTTAGCAAATAATACAAAATATAATATTAAAGGTATTATGGAATTAATTTACTGACAACAACGCCATCTGTGAAAAAGGAGATTTTTTATAGAATATCTTTCACGATTTCTGAAATATTTTTTTAACATTCAAACATTTTATTTTTGTTTATTATTCTATTACAAATATTCGAAATCAATGGTCATAGTACCTAAGGACTACAGGACAACGTATGTCGGGAAAGCTAGTAAAAAATAAAAACACGTTAAACCAGCGAAAAAATCTGTGTCATATTTTTTTGATACCTTAAATAATAATATACCTATTGTATTTTTTCATAAACAATTGAGGAGCAAACATTCAAACCGTGTTTTGTCACACAAATATGAAAAAAAGATAGAGACAAAAAACGAATTCCGCTTAAACTATAACACATAGAATGTTGTTTACTTCTGTTATATGTAAGTCATTAGTAAAAATAATTTGTAAATAAATGCCATAAATCTATCATTAAGGAATATAGAGTAAATAAGGTTTAAAAATTGGACAAAACTTGTTTTGACTGAAACTTGTGGACATATCACTTTTTGAATGTATGAAAAGCAGCTTTATAATTTAAAACTTATGGACATATCACTTTTTGAATGTATGAATGTATGTATGAAAAACAGCTATATAATTTTAACTAACAGTTAAAACAGTTAAAAAAAAAACAGTTAAGTCACAATACAAAATGGCGCTTTGTGCTCTGTGATTGGTCAATCGAAGACAAAACTCTTTTTGTTTGAAAATTTTCATTTCACAAAACATTGTTTGATTGAAAGAACACTTTTCAAATAAGTTTTTGTGTGTGAGTTATCATTTTTTGTTGATTTCGTTTACACTACTTGATACTATTGTTGATAACGAGTAATTCTGTATTCATAACTAATTTTTTTTGTATTTGTGACAAAACACGGTTTGAATGTTTGCTCCTCAATTATTTTTTCTTGTGAATAAGGCTCAGATTTTAATATTCGAGTAAAAGAAAATAGGTACTTACCTAATAACTAAATTTCATAACAAGTGCTCATAGCTCAAAGGATATAGGTACAGATAGGTTTACCAAAAAAAAAAAACTAATCAATTAGGACCGTCAATATGGAATGTCTAGTTAAAATGAAACAATGGCTATTGCGATAAGGTACCTAGGTACATAGAATGAGGAACGTGTCTATTGCGAATAAGTTCATGTGGATTATGGAGGTTTATCATAAAAGAAACTCGTAAATCCAAGGGTCATTTTTAAGGGGTTAGTGTATGTAATATGGTGCAATATTTTACGACACTACTTTCTTTTCACACATTGAAATTCGAAACGTTATAAGGTTAGCCAAAAACAATATTTCGGCAACGATTGAAAGGAATAAAGAGGGGTTTGGAGGGTGTACATATATTTAAGGGATAAAAGCCTCGTAAAGTTTAATGTTGCCAAATAAAAAAATGATCGGAGTTAAATCTTTTCCTTGCAATAAAAAAAAAATATTATTTTATACCGTCGTTCGGATTGTGATCATCTTTTGTATTCAGTGTAGAAGGAAATAGTAGTCGATGAGGTAAAACGAATATGTGGTTGTTGGGTAGGTTCTGCTCGTAGTACACGCTACCCACGGGACCACTTTACGAAACGGCCCAGGTTAATGCATAAATGATGAACAGATGAAAGTGTACTAAGAAGGTGCCTACAGAACGTACACAGCTCCTAAAGATATAGTATAATACTAAGGTACGGACCGTGTTGGCAACTGTACGTACCAAAAGACAAAATTGCTGAGTAGGAAATACAACGGATTTTTTTTTCAAACATTTCCGAGTGTTTACGTATGAAGAATGTTTTCTCTCTCTCTAGTGAGGTTTAAATTTAATCTCATTATTTTTTCATTGAAATTTTTCATTTTAAGTATAACATGAATGCTACTTTAATATACCTACCGTTATCATTACGTAAATACAAAAGCTTCTTCTTCTTCTTCTTCTTCATATTTCTCTCTTGTAAGTAGGTACAATCTTTATAACGTTTTTTTACAATCAGCACGTCAATTCAATAGCAATAACCTTGTCATCAATAAGCAGAGACACATAACAAGTTTTGCATAGGTAGCTACTTAACAAAGGAAAGATAAAATAACGTTTTAAATTTCAAGAAAAAAAAAACTGATATAATTAGCTGCTCCAAAAACCTACTGAAAAATATTTTTAAAATAATTATGTACCTATCGTAAAAAATTCGTATCAATCAATCAATACTCCATTTTAGACCATACTCAGAGCCTTTGTGAGGTCACGAGAGCTCTAAACTGCGGTCGGTCATGCGCAGTTGCAATGATCTTGAAAACATACAAAATATTCGTACCTATCCCTTTTTTCTAATTTTAATGCTTTTAAAGTCCATAATAATTAACGTTGATACCTCTGCAAACTTGACATCACCTTACTTTTCTTCATTAAGAGGACGATTAAACTAGATATAGGTATGTAGGTTTAATGTTGGAGTTGATCACCATCGGGACGAATAGGTACGTCGATTTACAAAAATCAACAATTTTCCTACCCGGCATGATCGTTGCTGTGTTACGAAATCTTTTTTGTTGTTGATAGGTATATAAAAATGTTACACTCGTTTCAATTTGGGATTTTCATTATGGTACATAATGAAAAAAAATAATTCTCGGGTCAGTTTTATTGTAACGAAATCTCAAAACGTTCAATTACTTAGATAGTATTTGTAGTACATAAAGGCCTAACCTTTCTTTTGAATCTTTTTTAATATCTTCAACTCCCCTCCGAAGAAGATGCGGTATTAGGTATATAGGAGGCAGCCGAGCAATCTTACTAAAGCGTTGTAACGGTTAACTACGAAAAGGATCTAAACCTCATGCTGTAAGCTCAACATTAAATATTACAAGGATATACGCAAGCTTGTACGATGTAACCTTAATGCTTCAGCTAAAGATCCCTCCAATATTAACCACAAAGCCTACATACGTTTCTTTTACTCGCCTATCAAAATTATTTTCTTCGTTTTATTAAATAACCGTGAAATTGTTGAAAGAATCTTTCCAACCCTACTAAAATTAATTTAGTGTCGGAAATAAAATTGGCGCAGCTCAGACACGTTCTGTTAGATTGTTTTCAACAATTAATTGTTATAAATGTTTTTTTTAAATCGATTTTTTTGTTTCTTTCGAACCGGTGTTGCAACCTGGCTCCGAATCTCGCCTTCCGAGAAAATTCACACCAGAAATCAACAATCTGTCTTAGATCGTATAGAAAAAACTGCTTAAGATAGGTAATAAGTTTCACCGGCGGTTAACACATAACTTTGTAGGGTGATGTCATAATAGCAGCAGTACGCGTCGGGCGACAGGTAAATAAAAGGGTCATTTTATTGTTTGATTGTCCTATAAATCGAGAACTGTGGACAATTTCACATTTCTTTCCGAAGCAACAATAATTGTAAGTATCTACAAAGATTTCATCATTTATTTATTATTTATTTATTTATTTTCTGTCAAAAATTAAGCATTGTTCACCATTACAGAGTAATCCTTTGCGGTGAACAATCATGTATCATTTTTTTCAATGGGAGGTTATAAAGAAAAATTATTTCTACTTAGAAATAATTAACAAACTTAAAAGGCATTTCGTGGACTATTAAATGAAAATATTAAGTGCATTTGTAAAAATAGTGTGAACTATTTCATTGATATAATATTTTCCGCGGATACCTGTAATTAGATATTAATTTTAATACCGTCGAAAATCATAGTTCAATATTCGTTTTCTTATTATGAAATAGATTTCGCGGGGTTTCAGTGTTTCAATGAAAATACCGTGTTAAGGACTAAACCAACTATTATATTTGATTATTTATTAATGTTTCCTATAATTATCACCGCTAACTTAATAGTTTATAAACACATTCTAAATATTATATTTCTTTCAAATAATAATTTACCTAATGTAATTAAGCTCAGTTATAATCATTCATATTATTTCAGCTGGACTTTTCACTTAAATTAATTAATTTTATAAGTCGTAGGTAACCGCTGAAAATAATAATAACATAACTTTTCTTTCAGTTACACAGCTGAAGTATTTCATAATTAAGTAGGTATATCTAGTATTATATTGTGAGTGTATAGTACTGTCTTTGTTATCTCTCTGTTTACAGAGTGTCGCGATGTAGCCTCTAATACAGTGTAGACTTATAGGTAATAGGTGGGTGAAACATTCCTCAAGCGACGTTCTCGGGTAAGACTTGAGTAGATAAATCAAAACATTAATTTTCTTAATGGAATAAGGCTTTGCCTTAAACCCCCTATGACACGAATGCTACAACATCTAATAGTCACTAAAGCCAATATCTTCCCGGCAGGTTGATGTAGGTGTGTGTATTTCTTACTTAAAGAAGTTGGTTTCTTGTTTTGTTTAGTTGTTTCCGGATTATTTTTAAACGCCACGAATATGATATCAATCGGCCAAATTTATCTTAGTTTCTTATTATGCATTCAAAATTTTCTTTTATTTTTCTTACTCGATACTTTTTTCATTATCAACTGAAACTTAAAATAATTTATGGTGGTGTTTTTTTTTATCATATCAGTAATAAATTTCTTTACTCGTGAAGGGAATCGCCAAAAAAGTATAAGAGAGCGAATAAAGGTGGTTCTCACCGGCTTATCACACACTCGTCGTTGAATCTGACTGACAAGCATTTTCATTGGATAAAAATGCAAGAACAAGCCATTCATTTCCTAAAAAGTTTCAATTTCGTATATATTTTTTTGTCATTATCTCCAGCAATAGAGAATATACATTTACTTTTAACAGAAAAGAAGATAAGGTATCATTTAAGTTTAAGGAATCTTCGCACTTGGAAATTTTGAAATAATGAATCTTAATTGGATTATAAATGGAGTAAGTAAATGATTGTTAGACCTGCGGCATCATTCAATAGGTTATATTATCAGAAATAAAAGAAATATCGATACACATACCTAGTTGTGAAAACGAAATACTGGTGGCTTTATGTAGGTAATTACAAATCACTTGAAATATGAATGGGTTCTTCAACATTAAGATGTTCCCTTTTTTGCTTCCTTTTTGCTAAGCAAAGCTTTGTTTGCAAGATGAAGACGATTGTTAGTGCGCTGAACGAACACAACCTATACAACATAACAACCTTAAGGATGCAATATATTTTATAAACATAAGCTCACTGTTCGGCTAAAATGTAGAAAACACTTTAGTTATCAGCAACTAAATTTTTTCATCAATAAAATACCAATAGATACGAACCAGTTATTTACTTGGGAAATATTCTTCAATTTCGTTGGAATTATTATTTTCATTTAGAAAGCAGACGCTGCAGCAAACTATACGTGTCTTTATGGAGGTAATATGTAGCGTCAGTACAAGTGGCTAGGCACAAGCCAGCAGTAAGTTGTAAGTTATATTTTTTACGGCGCCGCAATTTCCTTTATGCAACACTGAGGCGGGACCGGATATTTGAAAAGTAAACGTCATATATACGTATCTACTAACATACATACTATCTACTTGCCTTTATTCTCTTATCTGCCTCCAACAAAAATATCTATGGATAAATTTATAGAAGAAGTGCTTTCTAACAATGGAAAACATGTTTTTTTAAGGTTTACACAGATAGGATAAATTTATCTGTTTTTTTACTGTATGCATTATTGTATAATTTCTATGCCTATCTCACATGAAAAAAAAGGTGGGCTTGATAGAATGTTTCAAAATGAATGTGAAGACTTTGTTTTCTACGGAAAAACTCAACCACTTAGAATACCTTTAGTTGATTGGCCCTTCTCAAAGATGTATTAAATTATTTGACCAAAATTTTCGTTGCAGTAACCAGAAGACAGTTATCTGAACACATAAATTTATCTATGCACCCTAGTTCTTTACAATTTACCCAGACAATTAATACAAGTTCATATTTTGACATCTTTCATAGTAAACAAATATAAGTCTGTGTCGTAAAAGAGGAAGACAGTACTTAACTCAGTTTTATATAGGTACCTATACTTACCTAATTTTAATCTTGTGCTAATTTTGAAATAATGTTTGCCATTTTTTTTTCTATTTGATTAAATAAGTAATTAAATAAAGCAGTGCTGGTAATATTGTTTGCGGTGTTCTACCCTCAGGAGGCATTACCCTTCATCTGAAGTCGGTGTAATAATAAGGAGAACGAGTGTTGAACATAATAACCAATGCCGGAGTAGCAGGGTACCATCAAACATCAGACATCCAAATTGCATTGAAAAGGTGACAGGAATATTTAAGTAAATTATTCCATGAAATGAATATAAAAGAGGTCTGGAAAAGGCGCCATCTACGGGGCTTGTCTGTTGCACACTCTTCTTTTTATTTTTCTCTTTTATCTCCCTCTCTCCCTCTCTCTCACTCGGCAGTCAAGGTACCTAATAAATGTAGATTTTATACGGCGTCTCTGTCATTTATCTTCGAATCCTTCTCTTGTTCTCGATAGTATATATCACATCAGAGGGTTTCGTTTTAGTGAAAAAACTTATTGACTCACATACTTTTATAACAATGTTCTAAAAAAGTAATGATTCCCTCTTAATTTTATTGTTATTGAAATTCTTAAATGACATTCAATTTTTCACCTACATTGTCGAAAACAATAACTTATTGTCGTGTGATAACATAGGTGCCTACAGGTAAGGGCAAGGGGGACACTCGCCCCCCCCCCTCCTTCTCCCTTCCCTCATATTGATTGAAAATGTTTATTTTTTATAGTATTTATTAATTAAAGATAATATAAGTAATATACAATTACACTATTGTGTCACGCCAAGTCTCAACAGAAGAATAATTGTCGGCGTGTTTTTATTTTATTGCGTGAATAATTATTGATGTTCTGAAAAATTAAGATATTTGCCAAAAAGACTATGCGACCATCTTCAGCGGAGAGTTTTGTGGAAAAGACAAAAATATAATCTACTATAATAATACTGCAAAGTTTGTTTTATTTATAAATAGGTGTTATGGACTTTATTTGAGTAACTCAACAAGTTGCAGTCTTGAGAAATATTCTCGCCGAGCCCAATTGGGTATCTCTTAATTTGGCAATCTTACGGGCCTGCGCCATCCGGAAACTCCTTTTACCAGTTCATTGCGCAAAATAATAACTGCATTCAGCCTAACCGAAAAAGTTTATTTTTCGTTTTTTTTATCTGATTAAATTAGAAGATTCGTGAATTTTATTTCTTATGCAATCTGGTTACATATGTAAGAACTATTATTATAAGAAATATGAATATTTTGTGGGTTGGTATAATATAGAAGTGGAAACAGTGTCGGTGAAGGGGTAGCAACAGAACAGCGCGATGTGGAATATATGTTCGACGGCCTCCAACAAGTGGTCGGACCGCCCCCATCCGATAAATCATTTGGTAAAAACACATTTACCGTCAGACTGGCTTCCGCTGACTGCCCAAGCCAGTCACTTAGGGAACGTAAATCATAAAACCATCTCTAACATACTACATATTATTTTGTACTTTTTTTTTTGCCCACGGGAACTGGATAATATTTTTAAATATTTTCAATCCATTCCGGTTTATATTTCTAGATTTTTTACACTTTTAAATCATTAAAAATTGTACGCATGTTGATATTTTTCAGATGGTGATTTTGTCAGACAATTTTATATTTTCTTTTCCTTTGGTGCCATGTCATGTATTCCCAACGTCGTTGATCACTGCGGCCAATAATTATTCTTCTCTGACCTGGGCCGCTCAGAACAATTGTTCCACAGTACGGAAACTCGTCCATTATCGTATATTGCGCAGCCAGGACATCTGCCTTCTTCCAGCCGCTCCGCGACCCTCGATCTTTCCCGTTAGTATCAGGTGGATTAGTCCACGCATGATGTGTCCTAGATACCTATGAAATTTTGCGTATTTTATACTTACCTAGTGAAAAAAAAAGTATCTGCTTACTTAACATTTTACGAAATAGCTTAATATAATGCGAGTGTCATGAAAAGGTGATTTTCATGTTGGTGGGATTGAGTTCGGTCAATCGAACATTCTACCGTCGAAATGGTAATCGTAAGTTTGAGCCCAACTTCCGAATATCTTCCTCTTTCGCGAGATTAACTTTTCCGTTCTATGTAGGTTGCGATCATGCTCAGAACAAAATTACCTACCTACTTGTTGATTTAAGAACAAGCCATAAAATAATTTCAGTTACGAAAATAATCACCCAACTAGCAAAATCTGTACTTGTAGCACTCCCAAGAGTAAAATTTTGTAGACTTATAAGATACCTATAGCATACTTTAACCCTGGATTTGGGCGCAGTTATAGGAGCATTTATTTCTATAACGATCCTATAATCTGTTCTTATAAGAGACTTATAGCATTCTTCAATCACAAGATTTGGACGCACTTACAGGAGCATTAATTTCTATATCGATCTTATAACGAGCTTACAGAATGTAAATAATCAAATAATACACTTGACGAAGCGCAATTGGTTCTATAATGATCTTCAGCTATGCATTCACAAGCATAAATACTCCTATAAGTATCTGCCATAAGTATCTTACCAGACCAATCTTGTTTAATGTTTACTGGTAAAGTACTGTATAAAGTAAGTTTTGTTATGCTTTTTGTGCGTCGTGGAAGTTTTTTGTTCTTGTATTAAATACTAAAAATGTAAGTACATTTTCTATTATTAATATAATACATTTATTAATAAACAGCAAAATATAATTGATAAAGGACACTCATCTATCCACTGTTGGGAACGTGGGAAGTCATTTTTACTGTAAATATGTACCGCAATTTTATTATTTTATTCACGCGCTTCGGAAAAAAGCTCAATTTACAGTTGTTGTAGAATTTTTATTTCATCAGTTTTATATGAAAATTCGCCATTTTTAAAAATACCCTGCATTGAGTACTTTACAGAACCATTATAGGTACATTGTTACTTATAACAGTTTCAATCAAGATAACACATTGCCTCCATTTTAACAAATTAGGGTAGATCAATTTGAACCTCATTATTGTTAGAAGTTTTTTTTACTTATTTCTTGATGTCTTCAGTTAAATATTTCGACTTATTTTCGATAAATTTAGATAACTGACAAATTGTACGGAATATGCAAGTCAGTTGATGACAGTGGAGGCTGTTTTTATATTAAAAACAATAAAATCTCTGGAAATACGAACCAGGTTTGAATTTTTTAAAGTAATTTGGGCTTTTTAATATTGCTCGTCTCTAAATACATTAATAATTATTGGGTAGACATAAAGGTGCACATAATAGGCAATGTATGCAAAAAAAAATATAGGTACCTAAAAGTTATATTACTAGGAACAATTATTTTGAATAGAATTTATTAGAATTACAATAAGAAAATGTATATGTACTACATATATAAGTAAATTCAAATTGATATTCTCGAATTCTTGATATTACAGTCTACACAAATGTAGTATTTGCAATCAAAATTTCCTTAAGAAAGTAACGCGGGAGGAATTCACGAATTATTTAATGTGAAAACCACATGAGTGTTATATTTTCTATAAAAACTTTTCTCAATAAAACAAAAAAAAAATAGTTTGCGATGTCATAATCGAGAACAATTTTGATTAGATTGATAAGAATTATAATAGGAAAATGTGTATGATGTAATAATACTATAGGTACTATATTCAAATTGATATTTTCGAATTTTTGGCTTTACAACCTATACAAAATGTAGTATTTGCAATCAAAATCCCCTCTAGGAATAAACGCGGGAGTAATTCGCTAATTATTCAATGTGAAAACAACATGAGCGTTATATTTGCTATGAAAACTTTTCTCCATAAAACAATAAAATAGTGGTCTGCGAATTCATAATCGAGAAAACCCATAGGTATGAATGTAATATTTGTAAATAAAAGTTCACTGTTATCAACCAGTTCAGAAAGGCATTTGGGCTTTTTAATATTGCCTCGTCTCTAAATACATTAATAATTATTGGGTAGACATAAAGGTGCACATAATAGGCAATGTATGCAAAAAAAATATAGGTACCTAAAAGTTATATTACTAGGAACAATTATTTTGAATAGAATTTATTAGAATTACAATAAGAAAATGTAGGTATATGTACTACATATATAAGTAAATTCAAATTGATATTCTCGAATTCTTGATATTACAGTCTACACAAATGTAGTATTTGCAATCAAAATTTCCTTAAGAAAGTAACGCGGGAGGAATTCACGAATTATTTAATGTGAAAACCACATGAGTGTTATATTTTCTATAAAAACTTTTCTCAATAAAACAAAAAAAAATAGTTTGCGATGTCATAATCGAGAACAATTTTGATTAGATTGATAAGAATTATAATAGGAAAATGTGTATGATGTAATAATACTATAGGTACTATATTCAAATTGATATTTTCGAATTTTTGGCTTTACAACCTATACAAAATGTAGTATTTGCAATCAAAATCCCCTCTAGGAATAAACGCGGGAGTAATTCGCTAATTATTCAATGTGAAAACAACATGAGCGTTATATTTGCTATGAAAACTTTTCTCGTTTCCAGTCACTTAATTCCATATTTAACGCGCACTTTTCACGAAGAATAAAAACATTTGAACCACCTCGACAAAATGACTGGCGTTTACCTATAAAGTGACTGAGTTAGTAGTTTTGTGTACATTTGCTCTTATAACGTATTAATTAAGTACTGTTGGTTTTGTAAGAGTCTTACACTAGGCTATAGCAGCGAGAACTTATAATGATCTCAGCCAAGTATGTTAAAGAATCTAGTTTAAAGACTATTTGCACTTATAGTGTTCTTTTGAAGTACTATTTGTTTCATATGAGTCTTGAACAAGACTTTATGACGATTACTTATAATGATCTCGGCGAAGTATTTTATAGGATTCTTTTATCTTACAAAATGCTACTTTAGGATCAGCATTTTTCTCAGGACTATTAAGTCTTAGTGCATGCTCTTATAGGATTAGTACTCCTATAACTTACCTATAAAATAGTCTTGTAGCTATCTATAAGTCTGAAATACAAAATCAAATGCTCTTGAGATTATCAACGCTTGTAGAATGCCATTATAAGTAAGAGTATCCTATAACTGTCCTGTGCGATAGTTTTGTAGCAAACTATAAGACTGAGATATAAAAACGAATGCTCTTGAGAATATTAAGGCTTGTAAAATGCTATTATAAGTAATACAGTCTACAACAATGCCATTATAAGAGGTTTATAAGTATTGATAGACTTATAATCTTTCGTTATAGGATTACTTTGCTAGTTGGGCATATTATCATTGTTTATATTTATTTTATCAACAAAAAATGTTATGTAAATAATAATATTAGGTAGGTATCTCAATTTTGTGTTCTATTTATTTTTGAAACGTGGAAAATATGAATTATTTGTGTTTTGTGCTCAAAATTAATATTTTTCTGTTTTTACAATACCTAGATGGGTAGGTACGGTATGTGTGAACGCTTAAAAATCAAGTAGAATTGTTTTGTTAGAATTTGCTTAGTAATTATTTTCTTTGTATACCTATATTAAATTTCGTCAAATAAAATTATGAAACTAGGTAGGTATCATTCTGGAATTTTCCGAACCCCAAACGCGACAATTTGTAGCCTCGAAGAGAAACTGTCCCTCATCACCGAAAAAGATTTTTCCATGAAAATTCAGATCATATTACTTAATGCATTTCAAGGACCAAAACGATGAAAACTATGCGGTGAATTTAAACAATGTAAATGTATTGTAAATAATAGTGGACTATTCAAAATATAATCTCTTATTGGATAACCCTATAGAACGCTGCATAACACCGAGTTCATTCCTAATTAAATAAGCGTGAGAGTTATTTCCAGTTAGAAAATGTTATAAGTTTGTACCTCATAACATTATTATTATTATAAGTCTAGGATACTTCTACTTGATAATTTATTTTCTCGAGCAGTGTATTGTGTGTGTAGTGTCTTGTTTCCAGTTAATATGGAGAATAAAGCATTTTGCTTGAAACACGAACAACAAAACAAAGATCCCAGAGTGTATTCGGTGCTTACACCCGACGCCCTGCAAGCAAATTTTCATGCCAACATAAATTAGCTAAGAATGTAAAACGAAAATAGGAAGGAAAAAGATTAAGAAGACACACCGGATAAATTCATGTGGTATGCATGAGCTCTTGGGAGAGGAATGAGTAGCGTGTAACGGTCCTTAAGTTATGTACCACAACATCGCGGTATATTGTTATGCAACCAAGTGAGCTTGTACGAATGAGAATTTTTATAGTTTCTATTTAAAGGACTGATATCGTAACACATTTTTATTGTAAAAAAAAAAATAAAATAAATCAACGCACGTTTTATTACATAGTGATAAAATATCTCAATGGGTAAGTAGAATAAAAATATTATTTTGCAATTATTATTATTCATTATGAAACAGATTTCGAGCTTAATATAAAGGCCTTGTAAATAATCTAATAATTGGAATAAATAAATTTGCTCTGCTTAGTTGTCGAATTGGTTTCTGGCAGCCGATCATAAATTTAGTATTAAATGTCGAGTTGATGTTTTAAAAACAAGTTTATCTGAAATAATTTGCGATGTTTTTAAAGTGCACGTGAATTGAGAAAATGCCTGAATTTAATTAATTTTTAAGTAGGCTGAGTAACAAAATTAATTCGTGATTAGGAAATTTTAGTGTTGAGCTTCTAGTAATTTCCTTAAATACCCTCGAATTCGCTTTATAAACGTCGCTGCAAAAATAATATGTAGAATCGTTAGAACTCTCGAAATCCCTTACTTAGCATAGTTGTCAGATAATCCACAGTTCACCCAGGTAACGTCTCTTAACGAATAAGGGTGTATAATAATATGTAGCAGGTAGATGCCTCGCCTAAGCGCACGCAATTAAGCCAAAGTATTTCTAGTATCACAAGGCCGGTACTCCTTTAGGAGATACATTGTTTCCTCTCAGACAATACTACGGGAGCGAGTTGCTTACAATTTATTGTATGTTGGGTAACTCCATTAGTACCGTATAATATTATTATGATAATTTTAGTTTTAATTAGAAGTCTGCGAGATACCTGCGGATACAGCTTAAATTGTCACTTTCCTGAATTACAACGAATGCAACAGATTAAAATTAAACGAAATTCAACTAACTGTTTTTGTAGAGAGCAACGAAACTTTGATTTCTTTCTTTGAACTCTACAACCATTTTAGTTTTAGAATGCACTAATCATGGACGCACAAAGAGGCGCTTTTAACTCGACCGAGAAAACCTCAAACCGAGGGGCAAACAATATTCCATCTGCCAGTCGCCAAGTCGGAGCTCTTCCAAATAGATGGATGTATGTAGAGCTGGAGCCCAGAATCCCAGGAACTTCATTATGAGAAGAGCAGAAACTTAAGAAGAAAGTTTATCCATAACATTCAAAATTATTATAACACTTAGGTATTTAAATTGAATAAAAAATGCTGTTCATTTTTTTACGACTCACGTTTTCTATTTCATAACAGTGTAGTATTTTGAAAATAAAAGTAAAATAATCATTGGTTGATCATATGGAATCGGCTTTGGGAACAAGCCCATCTCGTACTGTCCATGAAGTGGACGATCACCTACCCTAGTAAAAGTTAAGTGATTATCCACCATCGGGAACAGTACCTATCTCTATTCCTATTTCGTTCCGGCTTAACATGTTCAGCAACCATAGCGTTAATTTTCTACCAGCCCTCCAAATTCCATCTCTATTGAATACTCTGTTCAATCATTGCAAGTATGTTTTAGTTCTCGTAACGTTATCCATACATTATATTCAGATCTTACGAAACTTTTAATTCAAATATAGCCTTAGCTTTTAAAAGTCCACCACTAGAATTGCGTCTGTCTGATTTTCCCTTCAAACATTTTATTTATAAATAACTTTAACTTCTATCCAATGATTAAACAAATAATTGAGGTTACGATTAAAGATTCTGTGCACATTATAAGAAATCGGATAAGTAGTATTACATCCACATGCTATCCGGTTTCCCTTGTAGCCCCTTTCCTTCTGGAATAGGCACAGTGCCAGCCAGAAACTAGCCTGTTGCGCCACAACCATACTGTGCACGACTGATCCCTTTCTAAGAAACATATTCTTCAAAGTAACTGTAGATATTATTTATACAAAAAAAATTTCGGAAGAGATATACTAAGGTACTGAAATTATGAAAATAAATCCGCCTATAATCGTAAGAAGTGAGCATAACAACAGGGTTTTTTTTTCTTTACTACAATTGATACATTGGATTTATCCATTCTATTCAAAAATAAATTTAAACGGATACCTACCTTATGGTAATACGACATAAATAAAGCACTTTTTAACTTAAACGAAAGACCCATAATACTGTTTAAATTCAGTTATCAGTTGTTACATTAAATAAATGATTCTATTTTTTTTATAAAAAAGAATCTGTGTTTCTCTCAAATTTAACACAGATACACTCTTTATTTCTTTCACATTAAGTAAATAAAGGTTGTGACGTGAAAGAAAAATACGGTCCGCATCTGGGATCGTACCCACGAACTCCAGTAAGAAACAGCACGAAAGCCGGCGCTGTAAGCGCTAGGCTATCAGCATAAATAAATAAATCAGCACCGTTCTCTATAAGATACACTACTTACAAAATATTTAGCCAGAGATAATATTTTCTAGCCAACCGGTCCCATCCAATCTAAGTCGAACCAATATTATAGAGCAATAAACAATTATAAAAAAAAACTTTTAACCAACCAAATATTTCATACAGTAGAAAATAGGAACAGAAATAATCCATCAGAAAGATTCTGAAGAAGAGTGTGCTTAGAACTATTTACCTATCCTGGAAACAAAGATAATAAAGATTTGTACAATATTGTGACAAGACAGTGCATTATTTAAATTGAGAAATAATGCAACATCCATCATTCCGTAACATTCTCATAATGATGATGCTCTGTTTGTTTTGTGTATGCACACACGACAAAAAAATAATATGCAATAGGTACAACTTGTATGGTCATTAGTGTACGCCGTTCAAGGCACCCCTATGCTATGTCAGAACTGGGAACTCTCAGGGCGCATCCTATCAGGGGTGGAATATCGCAACTTGTTGGGAATGCAAAATAAGGCATTTTCCTGCTGCAATGTGCGGTTACATTTGCATGATTGTAATGAAACCGCTTATTTACGGTGGTCGTAAAGAAAACCGTATTCGTTGTTGAGATTTCACCGCTTTGTTGCAATTAGAATATTTTTTATTCTGAAAGTAACAATCTAATTGTTGGACATTTATGGCGCTCGTTAATTTAAGACTTAACTAATGACGCTTAGTTTATAATATACAGTACTTAAGATTAATCACCTACCTACGATGCATAAATATTAAGTGGTTCTATTAACAGATCTTTAATGGGTCTAATGGTCACATTTTCTGGTAAAAATGATCGTGTTTGGTGGAATAAATAAATAAATAAATAAATACTCTTTTCCTTCACTCTCCCTGTCACTGAACAGCCTCTACAGTTCTTGAAAGCAGATGCTACAGCGCTTGCCCCCGTTCACATGGTCTATAATTATATAGTTTCTCCCTCAGTAATTCCTTTGACGATTCTCTCAACGATGGTCGAAAAGAGTTGGCCAACAATTGCTATCCATGAAGCAATAATGTTGTGCAACTCTTTAACGAAGTTTCTTTGTTTCCCAGACTCTAGTCAGTACAGTTTTTATAGTATGATCCTACCAATTATTGGTCATTTTAAGGATCTTATTTGTGTGAAGGTAGGGTTTGATTTTTGCTTGAGTTTTCTTTTTTTACTCATTATTTTATTAAATAAATAAATAAATCTTTATTGGATATAAAAAAATACAGTTTATAATACAATTTTGAAAAACTTCCAAAAGGATTCTCATTCCTTTCCATATCCCATAAAATTTTTCTTTTTCATGTACTGCATTTATACTTTATTCTTCTTTTTTCTTCCGTCCACGTTTCCAATACATCATGGATGGGCGTGAAACGTGGACTATACGAAAAACAACTTCCTTTCTTTTCTTCTGTCATATCGAAGTACATATTATAATATATTTTTTAATTGATCTTATCCCTTTCATGTCTTGATAATAATTAAAAAAAAAACTATCTTAAGTGTGGATCTAACCCGTCTAGGGGTGACAAAGAGACAGATAAACACTTTCAAAGCGCCGCGCCGCTGCAAACATTCACAACAACAACAAAAATATAGCAAAAAAAAATACGTAGTTATCTTCTATGCAGAAAAAGAGATCCTTTGCTGACTTCAAATAAAATAAATATTTCTGCAACTCTCTCCCCCTTTTTAAGCGTTTCTCTACTTGGTTTTTTTTTTCGAGTCCCTCGAAATGTTATATTATACTAAACGATAATATTTTTCATCAAATTTAAATTGCATTCCTGCTCCGTGCGCATAAGCACGCTGTCCTTTCGGTCCAATTGAAAAGCGCAACACACAGAGAGATAAAGAAATGAAAATAAATCCCATTTTAATTATGTTTTTAATGAGAACATTTTGTTAATAGCGTTTTTCAGAAACAAGTAATAATATGCACCCTCACTCACTTGAGTTCAACTTTAAAACTCACAAAGTGAATGGTTTTTTTTTGTGAAATAATTTCTATTCGCTTTGACGAAACTACGTTTTTTATAATAGTGTTATTAATAGGATATGAATAATATTTTTATATTAGTGTATAATATTGTGGCGTTTTTTTTTCAATTACTTAATCAAATAAAAATTATATAGAAAATCTGAAGTAGGTATTATTGTTATTTTCGTTAAAAAAAACTAAGTAAATTATTTAAAATGATTTTTAAGGTAGATATTCTTCTTTAAAAAAGTATTTCTTTCCTCTTCAATCGGGAATATACATCCTTTTTTGAATAGTAATAGTTATCGATTTTGTTTCAAGTCGCTGTTCCGCGATTTATCCTTACACAAAAGAAGGTCACTTCTTTACAGCGGATTGTGGAAATGTTTCAGAAGTTTGAAGGTTTTCTTCTTTTGACAGCAGTGAGCACTGAGCAGCTCTCCCTCCATACTTATAATTCGTAAGACCTCGTCATTGATAAAAAAATTAGGAACGTTTAAAGGCTCATACTTATTTTAAAGCAAATCGATGGTAAATCATCAATTTCTCTATGCAGTTTGGATTGACAGATTATAACTCGAAATCGGCTGAACAGATTCTTCCGATGTTTGATTTATTTGTTTCTTCTCCGCTCCGGATAACAGAATAACTATTAAAAAGTTGTAAAATGCACAAGACATAATGTAAAATATAATGTTAAAGTAAGTATATAGCGGATTCCATGCGACGCCAACGCCATCTATGAAAAATTCTTTATCAATAAAACTATTGTTTAACTTTACTATTGTTTACCTGTTGAAATCAATATTCATGGACTACAGGACAACATCTGTCGGGAAAGCTAGTAATCATAAGATAATTATTATTGTTATTCTGAAAACAAATACTTGATAGAGGGAGTTTTAGTAGCCTCCTGGGATTAAAACAGTGTAGAACATGCCATTACCATCGTGGCCGTGGCGTGATTGTGTTTATTGGAAACGTTATAAACTCAGTCACTTGCTTCTAATTGAAAAAATGTCAACAGCAGCAATAGAGGTCCCGCTGAGTTGATCGGACAGCTACAGGGGTTCGAGGAGAGGGGGGGGGGGTTGTGTTCCCAACATGTTTTGGTATTTTTACGTCGCCAGGAAGTTGTATCCGTTTAGCTGGCGATTTAAAACAGACTAGAGCTTAGAGAAATAATCATTTGAATATTGCTTAACAACATAGGTTTATTATACTTTATATAATTTGTAGGTCTATTAATTATTGTATTTCATTTGTTCATATTCTTAAAAAAATTCCAAGTTATGTTATAGCTCTTACGAATAAGAAGAAAATATGGAATAATGAGGAAGACCCTCTCACACTGTGTTCCGCTCCTTCGAAGCAGAGCTGAGGGACATGGACATGGTGTGGGAGGAGGTCATAAACATTGCGCAAGATCGAGCGCAATGGAGAGCTCTTGTTGCCTCCCTATGCCCCTGAGTGGGGTGTAAAAGGGAGAATTGATTGATTGATTGATTGATGGAATAATAGTCTTAAAAAAATAAGAAAAGGAGTATTATACCTATATATTCCTCGACAGTTCCAAATCCGGTGGCTAAGATTCAAAATGTATGTAGTGAAGTTATTTATCTCATGTACCTAATGATATTGGACATTTTATGGTGCCGTTTAGTAAAGAATCATAACGTCAAGAGCGACTCACATACAATAATGTTATAACTCTTCAATAATAACCAATTTTTCTCTAAAAATATGTTAAAATAGCAATTAGTTATAATCCCACAAAAGTTTGATTTTTTGCTAAGATATGTACCTACTTAGGTGAATGTTAAAAATAGTGATAGAATTAGAAGGTTAATCACCATTACAATTTTATTGTTGCTAAGCATTATACCATTGATTATGGGCTAAAATACTTAAAAGGTAGGTATATCTTGATAATTTTGACAAACTCACTTCATAATCTTTCGGTAATATTTCCGGGAAAGAAACAAAATAACACTGAAAATTCTAACTGAAATAATGTACTTACTTATTTTATTTGGGATGGTCGAATTCTTGCATGAAGTTTCCAACTTTCTGTCACGATCTTGCGCCTTCGTTTTATGAATAGGTAGGTACATAAAAATAATTTCTTCTAAAATCTTTATTTGTCTACCAATGCCATTTTTTAACATTGTAACAAAGTTTTATCTACAAATGCAAATAATTTCATTTTGTTGTCTGTTTTTTATGACGTTTTGTTTTGTCAAAATGAATTTATTTGTACGTGTAATTATTTCCCGTGTTATTTTATCACATGTAGGTAAGTACCAATGTTATCATATCGTATCACCATTCCCTTCATTCAGCGCCGAGCACTCCCCAGCTCCCACCTGTGTAACAATTTAAGTTGCACGCCGCGTTAATGGAAGGTCCCCGAGTTCCGATTCACAGCCGACATAAAGCTGAATTTTTCAACAAAGTTATTAACGGTGTTTATTCAAAGTAAACACATGCGTTTAGTTGTTGAATAAAACCTCTTTCCACCCTCCAGTGGCTTTGTAACGAATCAAGAGAAACGAATGAAAATGTTTGTGGCTTGAAATACTAACACGTGATTATGAGGGATACATTTTATACAGTCGTCGAACGTATAATTTGGTTTTTAGTTTTTTACTCAAAACAAATTCAATTTCAATTCAATTCGTTCAAGTCATTTTTATCAAGACATTAAAATCAAATACGAAAATAATCTGACTAATCTATAATCACAAAGTATCTTGATCTTAAGATTATGTTAAGTTTTGTCGTATCGTCTTTCCATATCAGTATTATTTTATAAAGTACTGTTAGAATATGGATACTGATCATAATAATTGTATCAAATTGTACTGACCACGGATGATTTTGTTTACAATCGACATTGATACTGATATTTTTATTGTTGAAGGTATTATAGTTTGGTATACATTGTTTTCCCTCCCGAAGCACGAGTATCAATTCATTTTCGGGATATATCTTGTATGTAATAATCATTTGTAACCATTTTTTTTACATAAAATTGTATATTTTTGTCCATAAAAGCTATATAATATTAATATATTACATTTTTGCATGACTGTTTGAGAATCTTTACTAGTATATTTTTACGGAGAACTTGATAAAATATCTTCATTTTTTCAAGTGGATTTTATACATTTTAAATTACAAAGAAAATTTACATTAATGCACTTACCTGTATCAAGAAAACGCAGAAAAACTAAGAGCCAATATATACCTACCTATTTATGTTAGGATTATGTTGATATGCTTTTAATAGTGAACCCACTCGCTTTAAGTTCGTTGTATCAAGAAACTCGAATGATTATTGTGAAAGTACAACTGCGTTAGATTTTTCGCGATCTGTTAAAAAAAGTCGGCGACTGAACCACTAGGTTGTTACCATTCACAGTTAAAAATGTTATATAGGTTTTACTACACAGTTTTAAGGAGTGAGTAATAAGGTTAGTGAAATCTTGATAGACATGGAGGAGAGATTCACACAAAACTGAAATATTGTGTATGTTTTGAATGTAATGTCATGTGTTCTGTGTAGGTAGATAGAGTAGAAGAGAAATAGAGAGAGTAGGAGTAGCAGGGCGCGTTTATTAGCAAAGTTTGACTGGAAATCTTTCAGTAATTAGATCGGATTATTTCCACTTGGAAGCTTCTGCGTTCCATCAACTATATCTGTACAACAGCTCTGTATCTCGAGATGATTACGGTGATGATGATGATAATGAAACAACCTCCAAATGAAACAATCTCCAAGGCTCTATACACAATCTAACTTAACAAACTGTTGGAGGAATAATTATACGCACAACATCTCATAGGAATGTTTCATAAAGAAGTTCACTATTTAGTTTCAAATTCTTACGCTCATTAAGAAAAGCCTTATGAAAGGGTTAAGGACTTTGTACAATAGTACCTACGTTAAGCATTTTATTAAAGATGTTCAACTATATTTTTAGATTATATCTATTTTTTCTTCTTTAATAACCCCCTATTTACGATAAAAATACTATCTCTAACGAAAATCTATAATTTGATCGTAAAATATTTTTGACAATTTTTGTCAGGTGTGAATTGAAAGTTTACTAAAAACGCCATCAAAATATAGGTAATAGAATGTGTAAGCCCGAAAAACCCGTACGAACTACCCTATGGTTGAGGTTATACAACCCGATCACAAGCAGAATAAATAATTTTTCGAACCCAATGGCTTGAGAATGGGGTTTTAAGAACATGTTCTTGGAGCATGGCTTAAATTTGACGAGAGAATAATCAGTGACTTCTTGAAAATGAAAAGAGTTTACCATTACAAGAACCTTCTTCTCATGCCATCAAACGAGTACATGCAGGGCTATAAAGTTTTTTAATTTCATCATTTTCATTATCTTGCATGTTAATATTGTTACGCTTGCATGACTGATATTTCCTCTACAGCAATAAATTAAATAAATACTTTTGTAGATACACCACACTGTACATACATATTTTTACCAATTTAAAAAAAAATCCATAAATATAATTTCACGGGTTAATTTGGGTTAGTTGTTAGAGATCGCAACTTTGTTGTGGTAAGCTCGCCCTCTGTATGTTGATTATGTGATGTCTAGTTGTTATGTGAAATTTTATGTGTTACTCATACTTCCAATGTACAGTAAAGTATTAATAAAAAAATAAATATATTTTTAATTTAATAACAAAAATAATTACTTGTTAAATCAAATGAATTAAGTAATTAGCTATGTACCGACCTGTTTACGCTGAAAATTTCAAAAACATTTTTAAAAGCTTTTTACCTCCCATATACATTATAAGTTTCAAAATGAAAATACATTTTTTTTACATAATAAAATACATTTCCCTATACATAGGAATTAATAATATTGGCTCGGAAGCTCTTGAGTACGTACTAGGTACATAATATTATTGGTAATTATTAATGCTATTTTGCTTTCAGCTTCTAAATCCTATTTTAATTGCCCTCTTCATACAAACATTACGGCTTCTCTATAGGTTCGATGAATAACAATATCCCTCTATATGTACCTACATCTACTACACCTTTACCTGTTTCTTCTACCTGTTTACTATAAAGGTAGGTATGAATGTAATTCATATTATAGTATTCCAGAATAATGCCCAACTAACGCTATGACTTCATATCCGCGAGCCATACGTAAACACATCGATGTAGTGGTTCGTTATGTCTGTTATTTGAAGCGGGCTGATACAAGTGTACCGTTGGTAGAAAATTTGATTAAGAGTTTATTGTTTATAAAAATGAAGCAATATTTCCCTTGCTCATGACATGATTGTCACAATTTTCTTATGAATGAATCACTCGAAAACGAGCGCAGAGCTTAAAAAAAATATTATGAACTTTTTTATACTTGAAATTTAATTGATATTTGTCGAACAGATGACATTTGATTTAAAATTGGCGCGATTGTCAGAATATGTCCTGTAAACATTTTTTTTAAAACAGGTGCATCGATCGCATTATGACACGGTATATGGTGGATAATTATCAGCAGTGCGTGGTATAAGCGATTTATGACGATATAACAGAACTATTCCCGTCATAACGGTGTTTCTATTTAAATACTAAGTAATGATAGTTGATTTACACATTTGAGTTTTATCCTTTACTATTAGTGTGCAACGTATTAAACGGCGACGAAGTCACTTGTTGACGGGATAACCCTAGTAAGTATAATTAGGAATATGCATGTATAAACCGACAAACAATTTATGTTATTTTAATACCTCATTAATTCCTTAAGTGTATACGCCGCAACTTACCAAGAGAAGCCTCTTATTTGTAGGGATAAAGGCCGTTTATATTATCATACTCATAACGGATAAAAGATGATTGGAAGCTAACAGCTTTGTACGCCGAATTTCTAACCATGCCGTGACTATACGATTCGACCGATGGCGACCATTTTTGCCTGTTGTGAAATAATACAAAAAAAATTTTTGCAAATTTTTATTCAATTTTGTTAAAAAGTGTAGAAAATATCGTTTTTAACTGTTTTTTTTTATAAAATAAATCTGGGCTCACCCAAAGTAGTGCATACAAAAAATACACTTTTGACATAATATTGCACATAGCTAGTTTTGTGAACGTGTAATGAGATTCAGGGACCTTTTTGCCTGACTGCAGAAAAATATTGGATTGACTGCGGAATTAAGTATTCTGTTGCCTACTTTTAAAGAAAATGTAGGAGTTTTATTTGACTAACATGAATAAAGCATGACTAAGATCAAAACTCTCATTAAAGCGCTACAATTTGGGGGTTTATGACGTTTTTTTTGTCGTGCATTTTAATTTGAAATATGGCGTCCAACACGAAGTAGATAACTAATGGAAGTAATGGAACTTTTAATACCGTCCGGTAGACTGTTTGCAGAACTCTTACACAAGCGAGTTATTTGTTGACAAGAACCTACTCACACACATACAACCTTCGCATATAAATCCCAATCGAATATATCTAACGACTGATATGTATAGGTATTCAAGATTCACTCCTGCATTCATTATTGCTTGGTTTGGTTCGTTTTATGTCGATAAAACATTCAAAAGCGTAGAGAAATAATGTACCTATTAGTTATTTGAAAATTATAAAGCCTTTTTTATTGTATTCCTGGTTTTCAAAGATATATTATGTATAAGGCACTTTAAAAAAAGTGAATAAATTATACATTTTTCTTTGGTATATAACTTTATAGGAAAAGTTCGAGTTTCTTTGTCAATTTTTTAGGAACCAAATACAATCATACATTTAAGCATGCCGAATACCTTATAGACCGAGAAGAACGTGGATCTTTTACAGCTCCGAAAACAAGGAAGATCCACTCCTTTTACTTTTAAGGAGAAGCAGGGCGATAAGAATTATATTATGTTTTGACTGAAAAAAAAAAACAATTTCACCCCAATCAACAAAATATGAATTCGTCAAAATTAAGTTATTTTAAAATAAGTACCAAAATAAGGATTTAGCGATCATGAAAAGTCATGAAAATATAAGAAAAAGACTGTATATAGTTGTTTTCATGTCATGATTTTCCCCGAGTTTTGTTGTAAGTTAAGGGTTAATGGGGGAAAATAAAATAAAACTGAACTTGGACGGCCTATTTTTAATTTTAACTCGACGTTTGATATTGATAAAAAACTATTCTTGGCAGCATTCCTATATAAGATTCTTCGTAGCTTCAAATTCAAAGATACCATCATTACAAGCAAACATGCAATAATATTATCTTTCTATAGGTAGGTAGGACTATTTCCGCTAGCAAATCCATTGGCTAATGTCCACCGCACGGAGTGCAAGTAAATATCATGGTCTATGCACACAGTCTGTCGGCTAGGTTGTAGGTCTCGGAGCATTATTGAATTTGGTATTAATTTACATGTCAAGGTAGTTGGTGACATGGCCTAATGAAGTAACGCAATACGCTTTAGAATAATTACATCAATCTACTAAATTATATCACGGACTCTTGCTCTTACATCAATACCTATATGCACATGTGTCTGCATAAAATACTATACTTGTCTTGTCTGAGACAAAGAACAAAATAAATATTTTACACGCATCAAGAAATTTCGTCAATCTCGGGTCGAGTACACAGTAAGTATTAATAATCGTAACAAAAGATTGACAGCAGTGTTCGGGTTATGCAGCTAAATATGTTTTTACCTATGTATATCCTTTCTTTTAAACTTTGACCTACTATTTTTCTCCAGTTATTAAACTTACACGTACTTACTATTTTTCTCCAGTTATTAAACTTTGACGTACTATTTATTTGTCCAGTTATTCCATCACTGGTGATATTAATGGTATAGTACCATCAACAAAACACTTCAAATCCTCCATGTCCTACGCTGCCCTTACACTTTAACACCATAATAATAAGCTGATTGGTTCAAAGCTAAATTCCTACATCTTTAACGATTTTCGCAACAATCAAAATTTATTCATAAAACCTAGGATTGGATGAAAAATAATGTTGAAGTAACATGAAGCTATAAAATACTTTCAATGAATACATACCTATAACATTGGTTTATCTACTTGCCTAGGTACTGTAAAATTACACAAAAATACCCCATTTTCATTATAATTATGGAATTTGTCATCTTGGACTCCTCTATGAATCATTTTCTTCCACTTTAAAGATTTGAATGTGGATATTCTTTGATATTAAAACACATTAAAAAAATTTGCGTGTATCTTTTTTATTTTATTTATTTATTGTAGGTACATTGTTTACACATAAAAACTTAACATAAAAAGACATCACAGAATCAACATACAGAGGGCGAGCTTACCACAACGAAGTTGTGGTTTCTAACAACTAACCCCAACTACAATTATTAATGATAATATGTAGGTTATATATTTTTTTATGAACAATGTTATTTCAATCGATATTTTGCACAAAAAATGATTCAAGCTTGATAAAGAAAAGTATGAAAGTGAAAACATTAATCTATTGAAGAAAGCGGAAATAGTTGATATCCTTCTTTTTTATATTTGCTTATCTACGAAAATTGATTAGTTTCTGTGACGGTATTTTATTTGTTTTTAGTAATTTTGTCGAAAGTGTTTATGGCTTTTCACTATTGTACTAAAATTTATTTGGACATTAAAGTTGGTACTGGTAATAATTAATCTAATCTAACTCTTAAATTGTACTAATATTTTAGTCGAAAAGTTGTAAAGGACAAAACGTGTTTTCATTATTGGGAAAGATCACAAAAGAAATAAAACAAATAACCTATCAAGGTATAAGAGATGTATCTCGGAGAATGTCTTTAGTTCATAATATATCACGTGTGCATTTTCCTTCACAGAAAACCTACAGTCAACAACTTAGTCCAAAAACTTTTCCCATATATTTTATTTAGTGAATTCTCTGGTAGTCCTGTATCATGATAGTGCCGAACTAGTACGTATCTCTCTATATTGCAAATATCTGAGGGTGGCTGGGTGACATAGGTCAGACATCAGAGATGCCCCACTTCCTTTTTCAACATTCGATTTTCCCCTTCAAATCTATACAATGAATTTCTGCATAACATTCTAGCTTCAAGGAACTTTTCAATTATTATTTTGTGCTTTACGAAAAATAATATTGACAGAAAATTCCTGATTAAAGGATGTTTTTAATTTTTTGCTTCTTTTTGAACACAGAGGCGATGTATGTTTGTGTAAGAATGAGAACGGATATTAAAATACAAAGCAACGTATTTTAAGTATCTTCACTATGTATTTTTTCTCAATTTATGTTTTTTTTTCTTTTTTCCTCGTATATTATATAATTTATATTACATTTTTTTATACATATTAGTATTTAGGTACCTACTTAAAAATTTATGAAAATATATATATTTTTTAAAAACTATTTTTAATTGTTCGGGCCGAAGGTGCTTGATTGTATTTATTCATTATTTTAGAAAGTCAATTTTTTTTAAAGTGTTACCACAAAATTTTGACGCGTTTTTCATTTAGGTATATATTTTTTTAATAATTCATCTTAATTATACTTTATCAGTATAATGTTGATTTGTCATGAGAAAAAAAATCTCAACAATGCAACATATTATTGTTTATCAAAACATGTTAAAGACGAGAATTTTAAAACGTCCCGTAGGACTAAGGGTGATAAAAAATACCTAGATAAGTACATTATAACTTTAGGTATAGGTAATTACCATACACTTTATTGCAGATTGAATTAGCTAGGTACACCTACTATTCTTACAAAATCAACCTTGTTTTGTGAGTTGCTTTCTACGGTATGATTGATAAGTTCATGATATGATAAATAGTATCATGTGCTTAGCAAATTTCTGTATGAAGAGTTTTGCTTAGGTAGGTACCTACACATTACACAACCACTGAAACTTCAGATGAAAATTCGAGAGGATATTATTAATATTCCTCGGTACATACATTTCATCACTGCAAACATCAAATTTTCAAAGATGTTTCACTTAGACAAACACTTTATTTGTTTATTTTCAATATTATCGGATGCTTACTTACCAGAGAGTTGCAAAGTATAACAAACCGGGCCACCTATCTGATGTTCTTATAGTTAAGTGGATTCGGAGAGTTTATAATGAAGAACTCTGCCCTGAGATATATCATGTATCATATTGAATTTGAATTTTATATATGGAAACAGAAGTCTCCTACTTCACACGATCTGTGGAATACCAATGTACCAAACAATGAAGCGGTTGATAGGCACCTGCTTATCAGCGGTTACGACGCCGACTGCCGTACCATTAAGTACTAAAAATTGTAGGTTCAATCCTAGGTGCCGACAATCGTTTTCTTTCACGACACAAATATATTATTTTAAGTAGCTTACTGTGAAATAGTCAAACGGTGTATTTGTGTTCACTTTGAGTACCTAACACAGATAGGTACACAAAAAAAAACTCTAAGGCTAAGGTCGCAGACGGCTTATCCAAATAAATAATATAAAATTTTCATTCAAGCTCTGAAATCGCCCACTTATCCAATAATCTTATAGTAAAGAAAAATCTAAGCTTATTTTGTTTATTTATTTAGTGTTTAAAGTTACGATAAAAGTACCTACATATTTTACGACTCTAAAATAACAATATTATACTTCTTAGGTATACCATATAGATTAAGACGTCACCTTTTTACAATGGTCACATTATTAATGTATGCCTATCACTTCTTTTTAGATATTCACAATATGGATATAATATATTAAATTCATAGTGAAAACCTAACCAACGACTACATCAACGTAGTTATCCTATTGTTTAAGGTTGTAGAATCTTCATATTTGAATTATAAATACTTACCTTCCTACCTTTTTAACATTATGTCAAATTGTAATTATGAAAATTTTATTGAATAATTAATAATTTGTGTATTTTTGTTTGTTTCAGGTGAGTTTCACTCAGTGATCTTTATAATACAGACTATAAAACACAATATGGAAAACTGGTAACTAAAAAGTTCTCATTGTTCTTAATTTATTTCCTTTCATCTTGTTCGTCACAAACGAAAGAGTATTATGTAGACGTCATTCTGCTGTACAAATGGTTTCATTAAATAGGTATATTATTTTATTATTTATTCCCGTGAGTGCGAATCGTGTAATATATATATATATATATATATATTTTTACCCATCACACCGTTTCCCGAGGTAGGACTCCCACTCTTTCCTATCCAAACAAACCTCTTTCGCTTCCTCCAAACGCATAACATTCCGCATACAAGCTCTTCTATACCTTTTGCACCTGACATGGCTCTCCGGCTCTCCTCTAAGATGGCACCGATATGGTTGGTCCATGTCATTCGAGGTCGCGTTCATCTTTCAGATTTATATATCCTTTGAGTCATTCTCTCTTCGTTCATTATCTCTAAATGCCCAAACCACGTTAATTTATTAACTTTCATTCTAGTCATCACGCTAACATCCACTCCACAATCTTTTCTAACATTACCATTCCTCACCTAATTAATCAGTCTCTTTCCGCATATCTTACGCAAGGATCTCATTTCCACAGCATTTATTCCAACTTCCAGATTTTTCGACCATGTCATTGTCTAAGTTTCACTCCCATACGACATGGATGGTATCAGGATTGCATAGTGCATCAGCTATTTGGATTTGATAGATACGTTATTAGGTATTTCTCATTAGAGGTCTTAGTGCACCTCCAACCCATAGTGCACCACCAACCAAAATTTTATATACAGCAGTTTCAGTTTTATATTATTTTAGATTTCGATACTGCATTGACTCCTCGTTGAATCTATAAAATATACACAATAATAATATAAGGGAGTGAACCCACACTTACAACATCGTACATAATAATCTAACGTTAGTAAATATAAACGTAAATGAAACATTTATTACATTATTCGCATTTCTGATGATATTGAATATTATTAACCCGTTATTGAAGAAATGTCGATATTGAAGATAAACTATACCTAATATAAAATTCTTATAGCAAGTATGTTTCCATATTATTACTATCCAATATAAAACATACCAGTCAACAGTTTCTTTTGACTTTATCTTACATTTGAACGAGATTCCTCTTGCTTTTGAAACTAACACAGTAAAAATTTCGTCAATATGTTTGCTATGTTTTTAAAATATTCTTTCAGTTGGATTTTTTTTTGACAATTGATATTAAATGGGCGATAATAGATAGACGAATTTTTCTCTATGTTTCATCAATTATTAAATTTCTACTTGTTTCATACATGAGATTTTTCGACATGTTGAACATGTTGAGAATTCTCATGATTAAGAGTTTCGGAGACAAACATTACCACCTAATGGCGAACGTTGTTAACGTAAAGTGATCACACTAAGCCAGCCTTCGAAATAACAGTAGAAGACGGTCGTAAGCCCGTAGTGGTTTGTTCCATTTAAAAATCGAACATTAGTCATGAATTATTAGAGTCATTAGTTGTTATTTTTTCTGAATATGTTGTCATTATTATGTAATAATTTTAATAATCCAATCTTTAATTCAATTATATATTATTATTATTGCATTCATTTATTGACGACTTTAATTCGCACTAACTGTTATAGTTTGAGTTATTCGGGCAGACTGTTTAACGCAATATTAAAATTTTACGTCAGGGTTTTTTTGCATGTCTCAATTCTCTTGATATTTCTACTCGGGGTTGAAATTCTGTCTCAGATTGAACGGGACCAGTTGACTGGTAGAAAATGCTTTAAGCATTAAGTTCTCCTGTCAGCGGCTGTCAACCTACATACATGATAGTGTGATTTATTTATTTATTTTAGAATGGATCTCAGTTTTCTAATCTGTGTCTCTCAATCTAGACGGAATAAAAAATATTTCTCTTTACTGCTATGAATTCTCATCATCACCAATCTTCACTCGTGCAGTATTGGAAAATGCACATATTCTTCCCTTCCCGAAATTCCCTTCTCTTATCATTTTGTGCCAAATCGTCAGGCCACCTCAGCTGGGGCCTATCTGGGTTTTCTTGGTCCATCTGTCATCCGTTGTTTTTACTATATGGTCGGCCCAGTTCCACTTTAATGACGTTATTTTATAACTCAAATCGGTAACTTTGAGCCCTTTTCTGATCCATTATTTTCGCTTACTGTCTCTCAGACTAATGTAACATCATTCTTCACATCGCTACTCATGTTAGGTACTTGAAGTTTTTGTATTGACCGTTTTGTAAAGATGGTAATTTTAAAAATTATTTGTCATATAACTAAAACAGTTATAAATATTTGGTCATTAACTTTTTCCGTCTTTGTTGTAAGTTAGTTTATAAGGTTGATAAATTAAAAATGATAATATTTTTATATGTAAGGACATCAGGCAGCTAGTATGTTGAATGCTTCACGTTTCCTCAGTTTATCATCTCAATCAATCAAAACATCCACTCGGATAATGTAATAATATTATTGTGTCGTCATGCTTAGGTACTAGTACATGCCGGGTTGTTATTTGTTAACACATCAGTGCGCGCAATAATCATATTGCAACCCTCCTTCTTCCCTCCTACTTCAATATTCTTGCACAAGTTTCACTCATAGCTCATAGCTTTTATTACACACTTGAAAAATATTACATTCCCATTATAACAGATCTGATATTCGAAAAAAAAGGAAACTCGTTTTAACGTAAAAATGTAGGTATCACTTTCTTCAGTGAAGTGTATGTCTATGAATTCCTTTTTGCGTCATGAGATCAGACTTTACATTATTTTCAAGTTGCTATTTTCGACGTTTATTTTTTTGTTTTGCAAGAAATCGATGAGAGTATTAGGTATGTATATAATATTCTTCATCCTGCTTAACCAAATTGTTTGTAACACTATAATATCGTTCCCCTATTTCGTTATTTTTCCCAATTCTTAATTATTCGTGTCAGAATCCTAAGATTGGTCTGCACCAAGCATGTTGACTCTGTTTCTTCACTCCTCCCTGTCACTGGCCAGCCACTTCATCCTCTGGTAGGGTCTCCCCGATCAACTAGTAGCTGAGCAGCCGTTTTAATTTCTGCCCTCAATCATTCCCTCGACGATGATAAGAGCAGACCCGCGTGCATTATGCTATGGCATATCTAGTTTGTACGTTGTTGGGCAACTCTTTTAAGAACTTCCCATTACTGACGGTTGAACTCATACTTTCGGTATTTTCAACTCTGATCACCAAAATAAATGTCTTGAAACTTCTCTGTCCTGTGCATCCTGCATGGCTAAATCTACATTTATCTTCCTATGCTATTTTTTATTTGACAACACCTGCATATCTTAACTGAAATACCTACATGATGATAATTATTCTTTCCAGCTTAGCTGGTTCGCTTCTTGTAATATGACTGTTACTCGCCCTTACAAAGCTCAGATAGTCTTCTCAGATAGATCAAATAGTATTTTCTCTTGACAAAACATGGCACGCATTTTATGTGATACCAGGCTGTTGTAAAACAATGTACTATGGAGGCAGGAACGCACTCCAAATAGTATGTTCATCATGACAACAAAAATAGCTTTGAATCCAAAATTTAAGCAATAGGTACTGCGCCATACACACAAGGTCCATTAATTTTTTATATGAAGGTATTTTTATTCGGTTAAAATGTAATTTTCCTGGTTAAAAAGTTAATTAAATAAAATAAGATAGGTTCTAGAATACCTACTATTGTATCACAAAAATATTTTTTGTCCGAATTAAGTAAAAAATGAACCATGAAACTTTGCTCAATGTTTTAGCAAAATGATATCATTATGTTATCCTTTTGATTTTAATGACGTGCCTAATAATTATTCTAATATTTTTTTTGACAAATTGTTCAGCAACCAACAAAAAAGTATCGATAGTTTTAAATGAAAAAACACTTGATGGTTTACCCAAGGAAGTCTAATAATTTCTCGTTAGGAGTTTTTATAAAAGAAATATTTTCATTGATAAAAATCTGAAAATAAATTAACTCATGTACTCAAACATACAGGCTGTATACGTTCTCATAATTGGTTCGTGAATGGAAAAAAATAATGAAACAATGTCCGCCCACGATCGAAATAATAAGGAAAATATTGCGTTGGAATATATTGTTAGTGGGTAGTTACACTTAAAAGGTTGACAACTAATTTTGTGATACTTCTTTTGTAAAAACAACGCGCGCTGTAATGTTTCCATATCAGCGCACATCAATCAGAGCCTCGAAAGGTTTTTGAACAACTGGGTCTATTCTTTTAATTAATTCAGCTTATCGTTAAGGGAGATCGCCCCGAAGAATTATGAGGTATGTTCCGTTAGTAATTATTTAAGTTGAAATTTATTAGGTCACCGAAGACGTGCACCCTTGCCTCTTGCTTATGAATATTTTATATCGAAAGAAGACAGTTTTTTTTGGAGGGAAAAAACTTTTTACAAGAGTTTTATTAGCCCATAAAATAAATTATCCTCTCAGCCCTTCACACCTATGCTTCTGAAATTATGAATAAAAAAATAATAATTAAAATTGCCTTCGGGCCATTAAAAAGCTTTATCGCTACTTCCGTTATTATTTACCTTAAAATATTGCTGAAAAGTAGAGTTATTCAAAAGCATTAAGTTAGTTGTAAACAAAGCATTATGCCTTTTCTCAAAAAAAGCAAACCAACAAACGATTCATGGTCAGGTATGTTACATAACTCATATTTTAGAAATCTAGAACCATATGTGATATTTATGAACGTTTATTCTTCTTCCTTTGCCTTGTTAGGTCTCCCGATGTTGGCACCACTGGTTGGGCATGAGTTTTTTGAAAGCATCTCGGTTTTTTGCTGCTCGGAACAGCTCCAAAGAGTACGATCGTCTTGGTATGCTCCAATCTCGTACATTGCGCAAACAAGAAATCTGCCTTTTACCTCGCTCGTTGTCCGTCTCTTTTGCCCATCAAAATAAGCTTGATATTTTGCATCATCTTTATGTTACAATCACCACTATCAATACATCTGACTTTTAATCTGTCTACGGTAATCAAAGCACTCTTCTGTGCCACATCTCGAATGCATCCGATTGGTTCACAGTGTATATTTTCAGGGTCCAGGTTTCCGAACCATACATAACTCAAAAAAGAATATCTACCTACGCCATACTTTTATTCTGACTTAAGGTTTCCTTAATGTATACAATATTATTAATGATTCTTCAAACACATTATTTTATAATTTTGTAATACTTGGTCATTAAACCAATTTAAATAAATAAAATCAAAACATTGCAGTAGGTAGGAATCACGGTAAATTGCAATCCGGAACATACCATTTTCGGCTGACTATGTAACCATATTCAGCGGAGAGTTTTATTAAAAACGCTGAAGATGATCGCCTGGCCAACCCAAAATAATTTCGGATCATGAATTATCGCAAAATACTGCATTGTTTTGTTTTATTTATTTTATTTTATTGGTGTAGGTACTGAATGAGTATTATTGATATCCTAGGTATTATATCAATCTAAAAAATAACGAAGAAATAATTATTATCTACTTAGATATATAAAAACAACAATATTTCTAATCGATTTCTCGAGTTTTGACACCTAACAAAGAAAATAATTTGTATCATCGCAGTTTAAAATAATATGGTTGATAATAATAAGAAATAACAGAAAAACTAACAAGATAATAATCCAATATCTTATTTCTTAATTAAAATTAATGACGCCAAAAAAAAGGTAAAAATTGGTAATGTTTTAAATAAATTATAAGATGGTGTTTGTGTGAAAAAAACCAGGTGCTGTTGATCGCTAATTAGTTAAATCATAATATACCTACCTAACTCATTTCTTTTTCGCCTCTACAAAATAATAATAATTCTACATTTAAAAATGGATCCCTATATTCCGTAGTCTTTTCATCTCGCCTGAACGGCTGGACCAACTTCGCAAATTTTTTATTTGGTTGTGTTTGCTATTGTCAGGAGAGCTAAAGCTTTATGAAAGTGTTGCAAAATAATTGATATGCCTTAATTCATAGATCGCGTGCAAAAAACGGAATCAGATTTTTCATACATGTCAAACCTTTATGTTTCTTACTGCGTTGCCTATTTAGCTATAATAGATATATCTCTGCTTAAATTATTGTCTTTAGCGGAAAAATAATTATTTTCTTTCTTTGTGAACACTCAATTGATGTGGAATGGTACTATATTTTGTAAATTGAATAATATCGTCAAACGTTGTCACATGTATGTTATGAAATAAAAATCAATAGCACCTAATATGCTTATGCTTTCTACGTATATTGGTTTCTCTATTAAAATTAATTATTATTAGGTAGTTATATTGGTAGGTGTAAAAAGTTCGTAGAATATAATATGGAGGTGTTATTAAGAAGGTACCAGTCAACCTATCTTTTAGTAATAATTATACTCTTGCTGGAATTTTAAATTAAACAAACCCATATTAGTGTCCACGTACTTATTAATTTCTAGGTTCTATATTATTATATGGACATACAAATTAGCCCTTCTGGCGTGAATATAATATAAATCACTTTAGGTATCATTGCTATAGGTATTTATTTATTTCAAGTAAAATTAGAGATTTCTCCTTTTCTCTCAAATTGTTAAGTATTGTATAAGGACATTGGAATAAACTTTGATTACACAGTTGTGTAAATATAAAAGAGTTACGAATGGTATAATATGAGCACCACAGTGCACAATGTTACTAGAGCTCAAAAACATCTCGACCTAGAGCTTGAGCGGTTTCTTCCTGTGCCTTTTTTTTACCTGAACCTGTGCTCACTCAAATTGAACACAAATCCCCCCTTTACAGTAAGATACTTACTTAAAGCTTGTGTCGTGAATCGAACCCACGACCTCCGATACGAAACAGTACGAAAGCCGGCGTTGTAAGTGCCAGTCTACCAATCACTTCTAACATTATTCTAGACTCGGGTTTAGCTAAAAAATATACTACTTGGATTGATTTTGCCACTATTTGAAGAATACTTCTCGTGTGGTTGGTGTTTCAACGAAAATTCTGAGTTATTTATATTATTCTTTATGCACATATTACAAATTAGTGTATAAAATAACAGTGTATAAAAATATTTGGCAAACGTGGGGTTTTTGCCGAAGCAATCTCTTAAATCCAACCACAAGGTTAGAACGTGCTCTATCAATTACTATAATTGTTCTACCTATGGGTATTTAAAAAGCGAAACTTTTATTTATAATAATTTTATTGTTTTTCTGGAGAAATAATTCACAGTGTGCTAACGGAAAATATTTTTTTCTTACTGTAAATACTTAGAAAATTGGGGGGTGATTATTTGACGAATACCTACTAAGTACATAAATATTTTTTCATCAGAATTGTAATATATATTTATACTTTTTTAAAGTAAAAACTTTTTTTTAAATCACCGCATCGCCGTGTTTTCAAAATAAATATTTTTACGCTGTTTGAAACATGAAAGTAGGCATTTAGTTAAATAAACGATTTTTAATACCATGAATTTCATTTTAATAATATATAATAAATAATAATTTACAAGAATCGAAAAAAAAAAAAAATTTTAAAAATTCAAAAGCAAATATTATGAGAATTTATTGAAAAAACTACATTTTAAAAATTATAGTAGAAAACATTGAACTTATTTCTACGAATCATCTTAAACTTTAGAAATTTTAAAAGCAAAAATATTATGAGAATTAATTGAAAAAACTACATTTTAAAATTTATAGTAGAAAACATTGAACTTATTTCTACGAATCATCTTTCTAAGCACACATTTATATTTCTTAAAGTAATACAAGCGTTTGTTTCTGTGATTTTCGCCATGATTGAAGCGATGATAGCCAAAGATAATGTTAAATTTTTTTAATGAGAATCCCAAATCAGTGTTTTAGTGTTGACAATCTGTATTATGCATTAACTTGATGCAAAAATTGCATATATTTTTTAATTTTTTTATACCCTTAACCATGCGAGAAACATTTCCCTTTGATATTGTGACCAATATTTATAATGGGTCTTTTTTACTAATTCTCTTAGTTTTTAAAGATTGCCCAAGATAAAGCTCAATGGAAAGCTTTTGATGCCTCCCTGTTCCAGTGTAAAGGGAGTTTGGATTGGATTGGACAGTACAAACTCTCTTTTGACTCCATTTAGGTAGGCATTTTACGAACATTTTTATAATGAAGTACATAATATAATAATTTGTCTCTTCAATATAATATTATGTAGATTGATAACCAAAATTCAATGAGGAATTGAGCATAGGGAGGCATTTTACGAACATTTTTAAAATGAAGTACAAAGTATAATAATTTGTCTCTTCAATATATGTAGATTGATAACCAAAATTCAAATTGAACTAAATTCAAATAAAATGCCACAAAAATAACTTACCTATCGTAAAGATGTTAATAAGATTATTACCTTTTTTTTAATTCAATGAACTTTTGAGTATTTGACCCTTACCTATCCATCGATTTAGAACAATTATCATTAATTTGGTTTCATGAACATTTCGATTTCATGGCAAACTCATTATCAGATAAAACGTCGAATTGATCACCTATTATATGAGAAGTTCACTGATCCATACGAAATTGGATATAATCCAGACTTTGATATTTCAACTAATTATTTTTTTCCTTGAAGCTTATTGAAATGTGTGTTCCCTCTTAACCTTACATCTTTTCTGAAAGATACGTTGCTGCTGAGGATAGCTGATATATCGTGCATACCTACTACTTACGTGTGGGAGCATAGATACGGAATGCCTTGGAAAGTTTACTCTGCTAGGACGTGACCGATCCCGTGTCTCGAGGGATTTCCAAGTCCGAGATTCACTCTGTGTGATAACCTCTCCCATATTATTATGTAGCTGGCTTGATGGGTAAAAACAACGTTTATTACTAACCGACCTCGTGATCAAACCGAACATAGTTCTAGAGATTTAATTTTCCGACCGCTCAATAAAATCCCCTTAATTCGTTGAAATATCTTAAGAATACTAGCGGCACCCGTCTTGATTATTTATCGTCTCTCCGATCATTTTAGTAATTTATAAAATACTAGAGGTCCGCCCCAGCTTCGCACGGGTAGATAGATACTTAAAAATAATTTAGTTTTCATACAGATCCCTAACTTTTACAAAATATTTTATAGCATTTATGTTAATCTGGAATAATTGCATTGCAATGTATCGTGTCACGTCACTTTACCACCGTGACTACAACTTTGCGCGGTATTTCTACTAAACTTGACACGACTCCCCTCAGCCCTCCCCGGCTCCCATACGCACTCTGCATCGGATAAGTTGAGATGATAAGAGACTATGCTTTTTTTTCCAATACTCACATTTTTAAACTCGTGATAACTTTCGAATGGAATGTCCGAATTGAATAATTCAAAAAGTTATACAAACATATTGAAGCAGACTTGAATATGAACTAATTTATTTTAATAAGGAGTAATACCAAGATACCAATAAAGAGCCTTTTCTAGAGGTGACATTTTATTGGGTTTTTTTAAATAAAAAAACACTTATTGTGGCATAACTATAATAGTTAGACATATGCTGTCGCGATACTTTTTGTAAATAATGATGTCTTCTACAAAATTGTAGAACATTGTTTTATTCTATCATCATTAGTTTTCACAGCGTTCGCGATAAAAAGAATATTTTAGGTAAATTTTTTACACCTTGGGTTACATTATTGAAGTTTTCGTAGGTTACCCACTTTTTTTTGGAAATTAAATATAGCCTATGTTCACCGCCGATATTGTAGCTTCCCAAAAGTGAAAGAATTTTTCAAATCGGTTCAGTAGTTTTGGAGCCTATTCGAAGCAAACAAACAAACAAACAAAAAATCAAATCTTTCCTCTTTATATTAGTATAGACTAGCTTTCCCGACAGACGTTGTCCTGTGTTCCTAAATATGAATATTGAATTCGAATTTGTATGGTGATGAATTAATTATCATTTGACCAATCTGTTTTAAACTATGTATATTCCATCCGCATTCTGTCAATCGCACCAATTGACAATTTCTGTCAAATTTTCAAAATTAGAATAAAAATTATAAATTAAAAAGTACTATTAAGGTTGTCTACGTAGAGTTTTCTATAATTTTCTAATTTTCCATGCATTTTTCTTAATTTTTTTCTTCTAAAAGGACATTCTCCCGATAAAAGCCTACACGACAAAAAAAGAATTTGCGAAATCGGTCTAGCCGTTTAGGCGTGATGCGATGACATCGGGAAATAGCTCTCCATTTTTATATAAAAGATTTGCGAGAAAATTTAGTTTTTTTATCTAACAATACGCCACGCCCGATTCTATTTCGATTTTGGTGTGCACTAACTAAAATAAAAACGTTCCAATTTTAGTAAGTAGGTACCTACACGTAGGTATTCTATGTTTTTTTTTTATTTGTTAGCCTTCCACTCATTATTGAGTAATAATTTAGGCTCTACAAAAATTAAGAACGTTCTTAATTAGACTTATATTCAAATAAATTCATTTTAATTCATGTCAACTTAATTCTTAAATTTTGGAACGTTCTTATTTTAGTTGGAACCAAGACCAGAATAGGGGGTATTACATACCTGCTAAAATTATAATTTGGTTTTAATAATCGCTGATCCTTGAAATCAATAATATATTAAAAATAATATATTATTGATTGCAAGGATCAGCGATTATTAAAATCGAACGTCAATCTATAATAATAAAGGAAAGTGCCTGACTGACTGACTGATTGACTGACTGACTGATTGACTGACTGACTCATCAACGCACAGCCCAAACGGCTAATCGTAGAGAAGTGAAATTTGGAAATCAGGTAGGTCTCAATACAAAACCTTCCACTAAGAAAGGATTTTTGGAAATTCCACCCCTAAGGGGGTGAAAAATAGGGTTGAATGTTTTTCAAAGTATGCGAATATCTCGGAAACTAGACATGGTACGAACTTGAGATTTGGCATATGAATTCTTCTATAGAAATGAGTGTTAGCATATTCGGCAATTTTTCCAAAATTTAACTAAAAGGGACGAAAAAGGGCACATATAAAAAGGGATGATTTTTAAGTGCCTCCTAAAAAGTTTAAAACTGGTTTTATCGAAATTTCAAAAAAATGATTTCTTCAGAAAGAGTCAAATTATACTATTTCGTTTTTAAAAGATATCATTAATTAGAGGGGAGGGGGGTGAGGGGCACTTTTCCAACGTGTATGTGTGTGTATCCGTCCCCTCTTTATAACTTTTGATTCGCTTGATGCACAGAACCTAAAATTTCAGAAAATATTGAATACTTTAAGCATACAAAATTTGTATACTCAGAATTTAGATTTTTTTTTTCGGTCAGGGGTTATCAACCTTTGAATTTTTATTTAATTTTTCCATATATCTCGAAAACCATAAAATCTAGAACCCTAAAATTGTGTATGTATATAGAAAAATACAATATCTAAAATATAATTTAATGAAGAAGTTCCAGGATTTCTCAAACTTTTTTTATAAAGAAAAATATTTTTTTTATGACAAATTTACGAGTTTCAGTGCTTATATTTCAGAATTTTATAAAAATATCGAAAAACGCCGAAACGCCACAACTAGATATTTTATTTTTCTATAAAAAATACATACATCATAGCAGTACATCTCAAACTTTTCTTAACAATTTTTGTAAAAATTTAATTTATTGACGACATCGTTTTATACAATAAACATACCGACTCAGGCCATCGACAGTTGGATCTCATTCGGCGAGCCGGGCCGGTGTGGTGCCGCGGTGTATGGCTAAGAACACGTAGAAAGCCGATACCGACCCGCGCCGACTAGCGCAAAGAATGTTACTATGCATTTGAATGGGGATACCCACAGAAAAGCAGGAACCCGCTTTCCGGCATGCTCATTTAAATTCATTGAAACCATAGGCAACAATCTATGAGCCGGTCGGCGCGTATCGGAATCCGCTTTCTACGTGTTCCTACCCAATGAATATATACGTAGGTAGGTACCTACCCAGCCCAACCTACTTTCTCCAATACACGTGTCAAAACTATTGCGTAATCTATAATATTAATATAGTTTTGAACTAGCCGACCCGTCAAACTTCGTCCCGTCTTGGAATATAAATAATATGTTCGAGATTTTATGTATAAATTTAAGTTGATTTCAGTTTAAAGTTATTTAACACAGACGACGACGTGGTCCTTATATTATTGAATATGAATTAGTATAATGATACATTCATTAATACCTTTTTAACTAGGTACTGTAACCGATGCATCTGTTATAAAACATATCATTATATTATTTTCTATCAGCATTCCGTGAATCGTATCATTTGATATAATAATAGCAAGTTGCAGTGGCGTTCCGTGGGTTATTGGCGCCCGGGGCGGGAACCACACCCTTTGGCGCCCCCACATAACTTTTCCTAAAAAAAAAAAGGTCATTTCTAAAATTTGGTATCTGGAGACATGACATTTCTTAAAAAAAAAGGTCATTTCTATAATTTGGTATCTGGAAACATTACATTTTCTAAAAAAAAAAATTTGGTACATGCCTATTTCAAAAACCGGACTTATAGTATAGCGCGAGCATATTTTGCCGCCCTGCTAATAGAGGCGCCCGGGGCGGTCCGCCCCTCCGCCCCCCCCCCCCCTCGGTACGCCGCTGGCAAGTTGATATAATAATATGTTGAAAAAAGGTAAATAGTATTATGAAGTCAATAGGTAAATTATTTTATATCAAATGTAGTCAATGTGCAAAATATTAAATTTTAAAATTATCTACAAAACCTCACATCATTTTAGGACAGATCGTAAATAATTGTTTTGAAAACACTGGCAAGTCAATGACCACATCATTTCGTCACTGTATAGTGCGAAAAAACTAATTGTCCACTGGAACGTATAAAAAATAGAGACGAAAGGGATAGCAGTTAGCCGGATATTATGACCTCCTCACACACCATTTCCAGATCCCTCAGCTCTGCTTCGAAGGAGCAGAACACGAGGAAGACCCTCTCGGTATGAGAAGATCTTCTTTGTCTTCGGAACCCTTGCGGTAGGAAGAAAAGCGCTCCCCTTAAAATATTAGTGTTTTTATTTTCAAAAATTTATAAAATTCGCAGAATGCTAAAGAAGTCCTTACTAGAGCCCGGCCAGTGCGTAAATTACCATGGGTACAACGCATGAATTACGCTTACGTAGGCGGTATATACCAATTGGACTGACTCCGTTGCCGGAACGTTATTGTTCCAAAAATCGCGGAAACTATCTGCATCTTCAGCCAGGATGATATATGACGAAACGTTGTTTTATTAAACTTCCCTTACTTACGAAGACCAGCAAAGCTGCTGTTTTCCTCTATATAGTCTAATAGTCTATATAACGAAATATTATATAGAATTACTCTCCATAATTTACCTTATGCTTGATAATCAATTTTCTAAGTTGTAGAATTTATTTTGTGATTATAAGGTGTATTTCTTAAGTGATACTTTAATAAACAAATCAATGAGTAATCCAAACATGCCTCTTTTTACTATCCGGTATCCGGCAGGATATTATTTACGCCGCCGGATAGACCGGATATCGGATAGTTGCCGATATCCGTTTCATCTAATAAAAAATATAAACAGTGGACAGTTAATTTTCTTCCTACTCTACATTGTCGAAAATTCGTTTATAGTCGAACGCCAATTACTTATACCATTAGAATACTGAGGTTGACCACCTCACTTCCTTAAACCTCAACCGGTTAGAAAAGGCACAATGAGCCTCGGACGACTTCGAGCGCAATGGAGAGTTCTTTATGCCTAACCTATTCTCCTGAGTGGGTCCAAGGCCTCCCGTATTATGGGGTGGTTTGGGGGGAACCGCCACGGGCTTGATCTGTGTACGGCTAGCTTTTTGGCAATCGGGCTAGGGTTTGGCTTTGTGCGGATCGGGTTTGCTGCAGTTTAGTTTCCTCCGGGCTGGTTTGCGGTGAGCGGGGGGGCTTAAAAGGGAGAATATTACGTTATTATAAAAATGGAGACCTACTTTACGTGGTCGTCGCATCACGCCTGGAGGCCAAGTCGAAATATTAACGACAGCTCCAACGTTAACAATTTGTTGTTATTTCCATAGAGATAACGTAAAAACTGTTGTTCAACGTGCGTTAAACAATGTTGTTCCAAATTCCGAGTCAAAAAAATAATTCTGACAGTTATTCAAAATTAACGTTAAACGTTACCTCAAAATATTTGGAAGTATTACGACGCTGCTATTATATTGAAGACGAAACGCATTTTTTTTTTGTTTGGAAACCATTTTCAATTTGGTAAACGTTAACGTTCGGAACGTTAACAGTTTTCACGTTTAACGTTATTTATTTCTACCTGAACGGCTGGACCGATATCGTTTATTCTTTTTATGTCGTGTTTGCTCAGGATAAGATATTTATGAACTAAATTTCGAACCTACGACCAGACAAACAACAACAAATCAACGTGAAAGATATAAATTGAAATGTTAAAAAAACGTCTGTAGCTTGAAAAATGCCCAAAGCAGATAGAAATAAGTGTTTTAAAGATCACTAATTTCATTGCTTTTCGAGACCTGAATATTTTTCTATTCATATCCAGCAATATAAAAATTGATTTCAAATAACGTCATTTGATGGAATAAAAGTTATTCGAGTTATTTTTTGGGATTCTCATAGAACAATGTCAGTCAAGTTAGCGAAATTTTTAAGTTCGCGGGCTGATTCTATTTGTATAAGAAGCACATATTTTTTAAATACAGATTAATAACGATAAATATAAATAAAAATATAGTAATTTAATGGAAATTTTAGAATATATATTTAAAAAAAGAAATGTTGATGATGTTTCTTATTATTATTAACTAGCTTATACCCGTCTTGCTTTACGTTTTTGATTCCGATTGTCAGGCTTGATCGGTAGGTAATTAAACAGGTTGTAGTCTAGCTTCCCATTGCTTTGTAGACCTCTATAACTGACATAAGCACAGAAAAAGAAGAATGACACTTTTAATGTTTATTAAAATTTTGTATGAAGATCCTAAAAAATAGGGTTTTTTAATTAGCTCTAAATATATTAAAGTTAATGCAGCAAATTGTATTAAAGAACCTTCTCCGGCATTTTGCACGGCTCTGTGCAGATTCATATCTGACGTAGCATTTGTATTTTGAGCGTGATGCTATGACATACGGTAAAAAGCAAAATAAAAAAACATTTCTGAATTATTATTTAGATAGAGAAGGAGAGGCTAATGCGAGTTTTATTTAATTTCCCAATTTACCACGCAACTTTCTTAATTTTTTATTTCATAAGAACCTTCTACTGATAAAAGCCAACACGACAAAAAAAGAATTAGTGAAATCGGTTCAGCCGTTTAGGCGTGATGCGATGACATTAAGTAAAAAGCTAATAAAAAAACATTTCTAAATTATTATGTAGATTTACCACGCAACTTTCTTAATTTTTTCTTTCATAAGAACCTTCTACTAATAAAAGCCAACATGACAAAAAAAGAATTAGTGAAATCGGTTCAGCCGTTTAGGCGTGATGTTCACATATACGATAGAAAGCGGACAAACATTTCTGAATTATTACATAGATAGATTTACCACGCAACTTTCTTAATTTTTTCTTTCATAAGAACCTTCTACTAATAAAAGCCAACACGACAAAAAAAGAATGAGTGAAATCGGTTCAGCCGTTTAGGCCTGATGTTCACATATACGATAGAAAGCACACAAACATTTCTTAATTATTATATAGATTTTGATGCGAATATAATTAATTCTGCATTGTTTAGGAAGAGAAAGCAAATACAGTAACACGTGAGCGAAGCCACGGGTAACTAGCTAGTACCGCGATATAAGCAAGTACTTTGTGTGATGCGATGAATACAAAACCGTAGCCAGAAAATGCCACGAAGGGGTGCACCGTATGTAAATGCATTTTAAAGATACTATTTTTTGTGCATAGAGTATTCATTAATACTTTAATTAATAGAAACTAGGATTTTTTTAAACTTTTTACTCATTTGCTTCTATGAATCAAATGTTCAAGGAGGCACTTTGAGCAAACTCAATACTTGTAATAATTATGAAATCACACGTCAAGTTCTATAGAAGCTTTGACAACATTGTAAGAGATACGATGTGTCATTTTTATCCATAGTGTAGAATTAGCTCTATCGGGTTGTCTATTTGGTCTATTTGCACGGCGGCAACACGGGGCGAGAATTCAATAAAACTCCTTGACGATTTATAAAGAGCCTGGCTCTCTTCAGAGTTATTCATTTCCCGGTGAGGGGATTTGAATACATCCAATCGCATTTTCTTGTCTTATGGTAATTTCAATACAAAATTATTCATTCGATCGAGTGCTTCACATTTAAAATGTATAATCATGCGCATCAAATGAAATTCACTTAAGCAAATGGTACCGCAATAATACAGGTCTGAGACAATAACAGAAGGTAAGGTAAACTTCTATTCACTAAAGAAAACCAATCTTAAAACTAAGCTAGCATGCTATAATAATTTCCCATCAATTTTAGGAAAACCCAAAAACTGTCCATATAAATACGTAGTGTATGCGGGTTTAAACTTCTTTAACTGATTTGTACCTTGCCTCGTGAAATTGTTTGATTTTTTAATGAATTCGTCTTCCTTCTCATGCAAAAATTAGGTAGTATTATTAATTTTCCCATCAAAATTTTGAAATCTTTAAGTCAAACGTACGACAAATCAACTTAAAAAATAATCCTACATACCTCCCTGAGTTTCATTGGTTATACCTAATTATTGTTGTAAGATATTTAAATATATTTTTATATAACTTTATAAAATTAATAAAATAAATAAGTAAGTAGGTAGGTACATAATTTGATCATACATCAAGTATAAGTGTTTTTGTAATGAGATTTATTATTTCTAAAGATATCTAAAAGATACACACATTTTTTCCTTTTAAAAGGACTGTGTTCCGCTCATAAAACCGCTAATAAAAAAAATCGTAAAAGTGCAACTGTGTTTTTTTCTAAATTCCAAATAATGAACATTCATCGCGTAAATACACAAACCTGATAAAAAAAAATCTTTTGAAAATTTTAACATTTTTATCAAAGAAACTATCGCCCAACGCTAGCATAACACAATTTGCCTGAAAGTGTGATAATAAAATATGGTATAAAATAACGTCCTTGTCGACTAAAATATATCACAACTGCTGTTTTCTTGCCTACTATATAGAAGCGTACGTCAGTCTCCTTGGAAGACGTAGGGTTGAATAACTGACTTTGTCATTGTGTGTACAGTGGATTTGAGTCTACGGTTAATCTTTTTATCTGAACATTGCACTTCTTACAGGCTCAAAAGAATATCGGAACCTTTCTTATCTCCACCAAACATACCCCCAAGTTTTATAACGGTGAAATTGTGCAACAATTTGTTAGAGTAGGCGCCTCACTTTGTTTCGTAATACTTTGTTTTCTCTTTTTTTTTTCTTGTTCTTTTGTTTTTATTTTTCAAAGGTCAGGCACTTTGTGATATAATAAAAATGTCGGAAAGTTTTCATGGAAATTTATCACAATTATTTCATTATTCGAACTTTACCATTTATTTATTTGATTACTCAATCTACCATCATAGAAATTTTGTATAATTTAGGAAAGTTTGTCCTACAAAATGTATTACTCTTTCAAGATTATACCTACTGAAATTTTTTGAGGTTTCTAAAGAAAGTGTGTATCTTGATCTTTGAATTTTGCTTTTGTTCTTCGATTCAAACATAGCCTCACCTATATCGGCTTCCAGATCTTCTTTTAGCCATGGTAGTTTCAATGTGACCAACTTCTATGAAGTATGGTTGATGTCGTTCTCCTGCCCAAAGCTTTCTTCTTTACAATGCCTTGACCTCGTGTACCCTGATTCTGAGCAGCTTCCTGATTTTGCCAGATTTCTACCAGAGTTCTACCAGACAACTTTTATTTGTCAAATTTCAAATTCTGGAATGATTAATATAAGAAATAAATTAAGTTCGTATGTACGTAAAATATCACGTGCCATACCATCTAATAGGTACCAATATTTTATGATGGTGGCAAAAGTGCATTAGCTATTAACCCTAATACAAGAAAAAGAATATGGTTTAGGAACACGAAAATAAACATTATTGGTTAAAAAAGAATCTTCCGTTAAAAAAGTATTTTCAAAAGCACACCTGAATGTTTTGAAGTTGTATGACATTAATATAATGTTAGGAGGGACACGGAAGTGTGTTTGGGTCTGTCACACCTTCGTAGCAAATCATTTTTCAATCCATTTAACATTAAAGTTTACCCTTTTCTGGCCACCACGTGTACAGACCGTGTAAGCTGTGACGTCACGTCTGATAGTGGTACGGAGCCGAGCCGCTACGTGCACAGGACACCCTTTTAGGGCTTAAATTTAGGGTTGGTTCTGAAGCCAGAGCTGGTCTGTAATGGCACACACTTACTCCACCTGGTGTCTACACTCTTTCCACCTTCCCACGTTAAGTATTTTGAGGAGAAGACACTACTTTTAATACAACAGTAAACAGATTTAATATTTTGAAAGCTGGACTCATCTATGGATGTACGTTTATTATTTAAAAAAAACATTTAATACGGTTAACTAAACATCATTTTCATGTCATACAAATTTCAAATAAGCCCCTGAAATATACAAGACTTTCAAAATTGTGTCTTCGTGCTCCTTGAATTGTTGACATCTAAATTTATATTTTTGTGAATTATCGTTTTACAAAATGAAATGAATGTTTATTAACGAAGTTATATAATCTATTCGTACGTTAGAAAATACAAGACAAGAAAAATAAAACATAAAGTAAAAAAAAAAAAATAATAATATTAAAAATATATCTATCTACCTATAAATGGACTTAATGATTCTCCTCCGATGACGTTTTGGGAGTAGCATGCGACGATTTTTAAAAATTCAATTTGTCATAATATGCTGAAAATTTCAGTCTTTTATTTTTTTTTCAGTTCAATCCAAATTATTCTATTCAGTCATTCAAGGTCTAAATTTACATTAACATTTGAAAAAACTATTGGATGGGAGGGGGAAGAGGGAGCGGATTTATCAGATCTGCGGCCCGCGTAAGTAAAAAAAATATAGGTATGTAGGTATTTGACCTGATGAAAAAATGTAGGTATGATTACCAATGATTGCTCTTGGGGTAGGATTTTACTAACTTAAAACGAACTATCATTTAGGTACCTACTCTTAAAAAAAACTATAAAACTTTTTTGAAATGTAAGCAGTATTTTTATTTTTACAAGACGGAGCAAGGGACTAAAGCGGAGTAAGACATTGATGAGAAAAACGATTATAACAGGTAAGTGGGGGATAGAGGGATCCGCCGTGTACCTACTCACTATGAAACAACACGAGATAACTTGGTAGAGATTGCTAAAATAATATAATGTTTACTCTCTATACTTGTATATAGCGGTGCAGATCCCTTTCTAGACGCTAGCTATGTTTTATATTGTAGTAGTTTCCAACTTCGGGCTTAGCTTGAAAACTCCAAGCCTGGCAGGAACAAATTGAAATAGGTATCAGATTTACTCGAGCTACATTATATCGGTTGGCTTTACAAAAACCAAGCTGATGCATGAGCGTATTTTTTTAAATATTGGTTGAATTTCTTTTCAACGAAAACGTAAACATTGTTTTAGCTTAGTTTCCATTTCGCCGTATAGAAAAGGTTAAATATTACCTATCTTGATGTGTTTTATGACTTAGGTGTAACAAGTCAGCTTGTGTCCTAATAAAAACCTAATTTATTTGGCCAAATATTGTATTCCGTTACAAATTCATGAGATGTAAAAGATAAGAATTATGTGAGTATTTATAAACGTGAATTGTTGATTAATATTTTCCACAAAAAGACAAGCTGCCATGGCAACAATAATTATCTAAAAAAATATGCAATAAATCACTCAAATATGTCTTTATTCCCCATAGGGACGAAGGGAGGAAACAGGAGCTTTCTATTGCGCTTGAGCTTGCGCAATGTTTATGACATCCTCCCATACCATATCCAAAAAACCTCAGCTCTGCTTCAAAAGGGAGGAATACGATGTAAGAGGGTCTTCCTCGTCTTCGGGACTCTGATGTGAGGAAGAACAGCGCTCTCATAGGCCAACTGTCCCACCCAGGTCCATTTCCTTTCTAAAAATGGTAGATTGAGAGGCCTCCACTGGGTGTAATAGCGTCATTCAGAATACAGTGGCGCCATATTATATCCGAAATTCAAATTTCAAAAAGAAAATTACCTTATTGAATGGTTTTTTATTCCAAAAATAAGTTGAAATAATAGCTTTATATAGCTGACTCATAGCTCAATGTTTTTTTTTTTTAATCGTATCAAGATATCTATTGTGTTCCATTCTTGTTAAAATGAATCATTTTCTTCAAGAGCTGTCCAAGTTATTTTGCATTTTGTTTACATTCAAAGCTGGAACATTATAAAATATTGTTCATCCGGCTGACAAGTCAAATATTCAAGTCAGAGTTAAAGACTTGGAGAATTGTACGCAGAGATTCAATTACAATCATACTGTGCTGACAAGTTTGGTCTAGAGTTTTTTATTTTTTCCATTTTAAAGAAAGAAGTCGCCATCGGAAGATTATAGCTTTGTGTATCTCTCTATACTATTTTCTATAGATAGATTATTGATTATTCAATTTACAGAAGTTTTAAAACTTCTCATTTATGGTTTTAGTTCTTAAAAGAGAATAATAATTATTTTTGAAACCGTTGTTTTTGTTTTGGTTTACTAACTTACTTTATCTATATTATTCTGTATCATTTTTCACGAAATGAAACGTAAATATTAGCCACCGTAGTGTACTTACTCTTTGAAATTTTAATATCAGACTGACCTAAATTATTTAATGGGTTAGATCAATAAATTATCTAAATGGCGACGGATCACTTACCGTCAGAAATCTGTCTGAAAATTCGTAATCATTTTTTGTTTTCAAAAAACTTATCAATCAGTCAATTATTATTATTCTTTCGTGTGAGTCCACTCAAAGGCAAATATAAGTATTATGAGATTTCAAACGAGTTCGCAAAAGGTACCCATCTGATCATAAAGCCAGAGAAACTAAGGAGGAACCCATTACTGTACATACATGCATAGCTGTTTTGTTTCCTAGGACTATTCGATTCGATCCATTGACTCTAACCAGACCTCAAAAAGTAATCTTCAACGTTCAATAACGTTCCATTTCTCATTCATAAGATTTAACAAAAACCTTGGCAAGCATCAAAGCCCCATAAAACTGTAAAATCTCCATGACCGTTGCTTAAGAATCCAGATTTAAAGTGTTATGATTAAGCATTTTGTTCAGATTTAACTATACATTTTTTTTAATTTGTGAATATGGTACAAACAAATTAACAATCCTCGCTTTATCTCTGTGGGAATGTTATAGGTGGGTGGATAGCCAACGTATTATGTGGCAATAAAACATAGTGCGGTTAGAACAAGACACATGATTATGTTCGCTCGCAATTTATATTGTCTGTGTTCTGAGAAGATTCACAGCGAGTTTACATGAACTAAGTATTATAAATCAAATTTATGAACAATAAATCTAAATACTAAATATGCCTTACAAAAAATAAATCTTCATCGATTTGAATAGGTAAGGCTTGTTCTTGATATCTAGTTATGCAGGGTTGGAAATAAAACCACAAAAATAACCTGTATTTATTTATTTATTTATTTATTTATTTATTATTTATTTATTTTATCAAAACACATTACAGAGGACAACTATACATTAAAAGTAGAAACAGAATTAATTTATGACCTTAAACTAAGTTGACCTCCATCGAGATGTGTCACATGTTACATTATTTATTGATCAACATTGGTCCTTAACACTTTCGAGCCTTGGCCTTACGTAGCATTCTCCTCCAACAAGTCCTGTCCTCTGCCGCTGCCCTCCAGCTCGCCACCTGGATGATTTGTGCTGCATCCCTTCCCACCTAATCCGATCTCTGCCGACTCGTCTCCTTCGTCCTGGATGTCCACTTAGGATTCTTTTCGGGACGCGTGAATCGGGCATTCGCTGTACGTGTCCAGCCGATCTCAACCTAAGGAGCTTTATGTGCGTCGAGATATTTGGGGCCTGATATATATTGTACAGCTCTGCATTAGTTCTAATGCGCCATTGATCTGGTCCACAGATTCGATACAGAACCTTCCTTTCAAAGATTTCCAGCATACCTGCCATTCTCACTGTCAGTGCTAGTGCCTCGCACCCATAGATCAACACAGTACGTATGACTGTTTTGTAGATGATTATTTTTGTTTTCCTGTGGACGCCACGCTATTAGTCGTAAGAGGCTTCTTTTTACAGGGAGAGGTTATTGACCTCTCGCCTAACCCCCATTCTGGAAGGCCAAGGTTTTCTGTCGGGGTTTTCCATCCCTTATCTGGATGTGTTCTGTTTTATGGTGCTGGGCACTTGCCTTCGCCTTCTCATCTATCTGCTATGACCTGTTATTTTCACATTGCCCAGGGTTTGCGACGAGGACGCTAGAGAGTCGGACTTGTTGGAAGTGTTGCTGTTCTACTGCAACAAGGTGTTTCAGGGTAATAATTGTTGACACCTGTCCCCCAGCAGAATAGGCATCACCCTGACCCTACCAACCATTCGAAACCCCCGAATTAAAAAAAATGCTAGAAATATTTAATAAAAAAGATTATTATTTATAAAAACATACAAAAATTTAAGTCAGTATAAAAACGGTTATGTTTATTAAAACATATTATAAATTATAAATGAAGAGAGTGTATACTCTAGGTTCTCAAGATCCACGCACAAAACTCATAGCTTAACAACAGTGACTTTGTCAAAAAAGCATGGATCAGTGTAGTAATAGTCTTAGCGGGATGACATCTGTGCAGTCGGCAATGAATGTGATAACATCTTCTATGTTTTGAACACAAGGTCCTTGGTGATAGTCCATTTCAAAATTAAAATGAAAGAGGCTTGTCTAGTTCTATCACAAATTTAATATTCAATCATTGAATTTATAACACACAGGTATAAATTTCAATTCTTTTCTCGAACATCTGTTTTCAGACACACATACGAAAGAGTTCCCTACAATGAGATAACTATTGTTTGCTGCACTGACAACAACCTCTTCTTGAGGTATTACTTATACCTATTTTGAGCGTAGATATGTTTTTTACATTTGTGGTAATGTTTGACAATTCTATCACTTTTAGAAACCATGCATCTCAACGTATCAATAAAAAAAATATAAAATATGTTATCTTTGAATTTATATTAAATATTCATGAATTTCTGCTATCATGCTAAAATATAACATTTGAATAACTCTGTTATGTTTCGATTAGTGAAAAAGGGTGTAAATTTTTCAGTATGAATCCCACGTTGTATTATTTGAAAAAAAAATATTTTCACTCATACGTTATGAAATATTTAAATTTAAAACACAATACTCGGAAAAGGAGCTTTAAAATCGAAATATTTAAAGAACTGAATCAAAAAAAAAAAAAAAAAAAAGATTACAAGGTTTAGGGTGAACTACGAACAATTCAGATAACGATAGGCTTTGAACCATACTATCATACGTGAAGTATTGTATTGTTCCAATAAATGCTCTGTAAACCGATTAGCAATAATATTTTTCAATGGAAGGCCGAATTAACTACTAATACCGTATTTCTATAATAATAACTGCTCGTACACAATATTTTAAGCGCTGCCTGGTTCAAAATATGAAAACAACTCTGCAGTAATAATCATTGAAGAATTAAATCCTCTTTCCGATACAAAGTGCACTCTGTTTTATTCAATGATAATTCCAATTTTAAATGTATGTAGGTACGTTGTTACAAAATATACCTATACCTACAGGTAAAACACGTTTGTTGAATTTTTAAAATAATAATATTTTTATACCTACATCTTATCATAATAATTCAGTAAAATTTGGTTCAAATGGGTTCTATTCTTTCCAGAATAATATATACCTACAATAATAAGTCAACAGGTTTAACATGTGATTGATTTTCTACTACACCGCCATCTCTTGGATTTTTTTTAAAAAAGTAAAGCAATTATAGAGGAATTGTATTGATCTATAAACTTATGATCCATCGAACTTCATCCCGCATCCGAATCAACGATAACTATGTATTACATAGTGTAATAAATTATTAGCTAAATTTAATTCAGTTTTAATGTCGTAAATCACATTTTATTCGAGTAAAATATCAAATTATTTTTTTATTCTGGGTTAGGTCGAAGGTCGACGGGCGGGTCAGCTAGTAGAGCAATAATTTATGAAAATTAATTTTTAAGAAGACCGTAGAAAATCGTTTAGGTCCCTTGACCTTCATAAAAAAAAGCTTACGACCGTCATCTACTGCAATTTCGAAAGCTGGCTTGGTGTGATCACTTTCACGTGAACAACATTCACTATTAGGTGGTAATGTTAAAATACCCGAAACTCCTAATGAGGAGAACTTTCAACATGTCAAAAAATCTCATGCTCTGGCAGGATTCAAACCTGTGTTCATTGTCATCCTTTGCAGAGACGCAGCCACTGAGCCAACAGGCCTGACGCTAATTCCTTTGTTTTCAACAGATGGCTCTTTATATTTTCATTTAATTATTAAAAATATAATATTTACATTATTATTACTTGCATTGCAAAGGAATTAGCAACCCCTCCTTCTATTGCTCTTTGTGTTGAGGCTAATACACAAACAGGAAGAAGAGATTCATGAAAAAAAAAACAAATTTATTGATAAATTCAAAATTTCTAATTTTCACCAACTACTTTTGTACTGTGTTGTTTTTGTGTAGATAGGTCCATACGAGTTAGTAGGTAACTTAAAGATTAAAAAATATATTATTGACTTCTTTTTTTATTGTGATATGTAATTTGAAAATTAAATAAGTGATTCATTTGTTTTTCGATGCACAAGTTTTATTGCCTAAATTGTTTAAAAAAACTACCTATAGGGATTATCTATTTATTTTAAAAAAGACACCAAACAGAGCATTGATTACACATACAAGATAACATACATATTAATATAAGCACATAAAATCCTAAATGCTCCAATAACAGGTGTCTGTCACGTGCTATTTTATTATGGCCACATGGGACTGAAATATGTATACTTACCTGTTTGTACGTAAATCAAACCGTAAGTCAATATTTAAAATGGGAAGAACAAACTTTGAGATTTGAAAAAGGTTCTTATTCATTACGAAGGTGATTTTTCAAATAGGTAGGTACCTTGTTATTAAGTAAAGTATATAAACATAATTTACGAAAAAAGCACTTAATCAAACCTGAGTTAGTACGAGTATGAAAGTTGTTGTGTTTGTTTCAATACTAACATCATAGAGAGTCTATATTATGATACGGCACCTAATAAGATTAGTAGTTAACTAAATTTCCATTGAGACGTCAACAAAACATATTATGCGATCTCGCCAGGCTCGATGACTCGTGCGGCGGATGTGCCGAGGGTCCACATGTTCCAAGTTCGTGCGAGACGACAGTTACAATAGCGCTGTAATCCTGTACATCCCAGATGCACTCCATCCCGTATTCATCCCTCCTAAGTGGTTGGAGCGCTATTCACCAGCATAGCTTTGGAGTGCCGGCATTGTGCTCCAACTATCATGATATTCACGTTATTATCCATATTATTATTATCTTGATGTAATAACGGTACACTAACTATTCCACGCCGTGTACAGTGAAAATCTGCAGATTTAACGTAATATTTGGATCGTCGCTGATCCTTGCAATTATAATAATTGTACCAATCTTTGATGTAAATAATTTTTCCATTTTATCGAATGATTTTATTAAATTTCTATTATGTCGTCGTCTTTACCACTAATGATAATTAATAATGTGTATTTCTCTTTGCACAATGTAGGTATATGACCTCCTCCTACACCATGTCTAAATCCCTAAGCTCTGCTTCGAAGGAGCAGAACACGGTACGCGATTCTCGTCTTTGGGACCCTGATGGGAGGAAGAACTAACAGCCCGCATTGTATTGTTGGATTTGTAGAGGTGGTTTGCAGAGATACTTAGAAGGTTTTGTAGTAATAAATCAGTTTTATTGAAGAAGTAAAATATTACAAAGTATGCGCGGGCGCCTTCTGGCACCGCGATGTGCGTCGGAGAGGGATGATGCGTGTTCTCTGTGAAGACTTTATGGTGACTGAGAGTTTATTGTGCTGCATTGTATGGTGTGGCAGGCTGCTACCGGATGACGACATCATGGAGAAATGCTATTGTTGGATGATGTCGTCATGCAAAACATGGCCGCAACAGTATCAATGTTGGTATAGATGTTCTAGCATCTCGCGGAAGCTTCAAAATATAGGCTTTTTGAATAGATATAAGCATAAAAAAACGACAAATAACAAAAACCCTGAGATTCAAAACCTAGGCAGCCTTGTGTAGGCTTTGACTTTAGATCAAGAGGTCTCGGGTTTGAATCCCGGTTGGAATGAATAAAAGGTCAGGCAATTAATTCCGCCGGCTTTACTAACACGTTTGTATAGAGAAGTGTATTTATTTATTGCAGTGCATTTGCAGTCGTGAGTTTTCTGTAAAAAAATATACAACGTTTTAATCACTGTAAATAAGTAAGATTATAGATCATTAAAATCCGTCAACTTTTTCAAGAAGGAACACAGAGACACCTATTTTCGAATCTGACAGACGCCAACAACGAAAAGTTAAGATTTTCGTTAAGAATTTAATCAAAATTCAGCAGTCTATAAAAACTTTTTTGTGAGTGCACATTTTCGTGTTGGCGCTCCTAGTTAAGTCGAACTTTTTGATCTGCGTTGGGAGATTTCGTGTTATTAGAACAAAGTATGTGCCTACGTATTGCTTCAACACTCGGTCACGCGAATCTTTATTTTAGTAAATATTATAATAAATTCTTAATAAATATCTTTCCCTGTGACTATGATATCCTTCACAACATTTGATCGCAAAATATTATTTATATGTCGTATGTGTTCATACGTCCATTCGGTTTTAAGATCCGACAAATACTCGTAACCGATACGGGCAAAACGTGACATCCGATTTCGCGACTGGAATCGGATACGACACACGACAAAAACCGTTACGGTTTCAGTGACAGTAAGTTGTTTTTTAAAACATGCGTGCACAGAGCGCCGATTCGTTTTTTTCCGACAGCATTCGATTATGTCGTGTACGATAAAAATAAGATAATTATTAATTTATAAGTACAAAACATTTTAAATAAATTACATCAATGTTGCTCAAATAGGCCAAGCCTGTGCTAGCCTATATGTATAACATAACATTCTCGCTTTGTGTCCCTATTCAGGGTCACTGGGAGGCAACCAGAGACCTCCACCCCACCCCTCTCGATCTTATGCGGTTTCAATTCCCTCTTTCCTCTGTCCAAATCCCAAATTCGTGTAAAAAAAGTCAGATACTGCGTGAGACCGTGGAATTTCCGAACGCGTGTTATCTAGTGTTGAGTAGCTAGCTAGTACTTTTACCCTCAAATCACGAAGTAACCTAACGTCAGCGTATATATTTTATTCGTTTGCATTGCCCTTAGTGTGTGGAGGGGTGAAAAATCTCATTTTTTTCTCTTTCGTGAAATCCGACAATATAAAGAAGTTTTGACGTTGTGCGTTAATAAAACTACCGACATTCCAAGTGGCGAGAGAAAATCTCACCCCCGTACCTTCACCAACTAAACATTTATCAGAATAAATATATTATTATAGGTAGGTACGCTGGTGCCCAACTGGGTAGATAGAGTCAAACAAAATCTAATAACTACACAGTAGTTTGTTTGATAAAAAGACCCCTTTCATTCCTATCTTTCTCATTTGTATAACACGAATTTGTACAAAACCCTTTTTACTAAAAACACGTTTCGTTATCAGTTACCGATGTTAAGATATATAATATACTTCGCATGTATATTTCTTAGATTGTTATAATAATAATAATAGGTACCTACGCAATCCTTACGCAATCCTGCTAGAGATTTTTTTTTTGTAATAGTAAATATTTTGCTAAGACGTATGTAAGACGTGACGAACTTTTTAGATGTTAAATCATGGTATTATAATGTACTAGAGGTCCTCCCCAGCTTCGCACGGGTAGATAGATACTTAAAAATAATTTAGTTTTCAGACAGATCCCTAACTTTTTCAAAATATTTTATAGCATAAATATGTTAATCTTACCATAATAATTCGGAAAAATTTGGTTTTGACGAACGTCAATTCCTTCAAGAACATATAGAATATCGTAACGTATAGCACATGTGATTTATAAACTACTTCACCGCCATCTATTGAATATTTTTGAAAGTTTCACGTCTATTGAGGAATTTATTGTTTTTATTACAAACTCATGACCCGTCGAGCTTTATCCCGCGTGCGAATCAACAATAATCATTAAATACATAATGAAATAAATTATTAGATAAGTTTAATTCAGTTTTTATGTCATAAACTGTATTTAATTCATGCAATAAGTTAAAACTATTTTTTTATTCTGGATTATGTCGAAGTTCGACGGGCAGGTCAGCTAGTCTGGAATAATTGCATTGCAATGTATCGTGTCACGTCACTTTACCACCGTGACTACTTTGCGCGGTATTTCTACTAAACTTGACACGACTCCCCTCAGCCCTCCCCGGCTCCCATACGCACTCTGCATCGGATAAGTTGAGATGATAAGAGACTATGCTTTTTTTTCCAATACTCACATTTTTAAACTCGTGATAACTTTCGAATGGAATGTCCGAATTGAATAATTCAAAAAGTTATACAAACATATTGAAGCAGACTTGAATATGAACTAATTTATTTTAATAAGGAGTAATACCAAGATACCAATAAAGAGCTTTTTCTAAAGGTGACATTTTATTGGGTTTTTTTAAATAAAAAAACACTTATTGTGGCATAACTATAATAGTTAGACATATGCTGTCGCGATACTTTTTGTAAATAATGATGTCTTCTACAAAATTGTAGAACATTGTTTTATTCTATCATCATTAGTTTTCACAGCGTTCGCGATAAAAAGAATATTTTAGGTAAATTTTTTACACCTTGGGTTACATTATTGAAGTTTTCGTAGGTTACCCACTTTTTTTTGGAAATTAAATATAGCCTATGTTCACCGCCGATATTGTAGCTTCCCAAAAGTGAAAGAATTTTTCAAATCGGTTCAGTAGTTTTGGAGCCTATTCGAAGCAAACAAACAAACAAACAAACAAACAAACAAACAAACAAACAAACAAACAAACAAACAAACAAAAAATCAAATCTTTCCTCTTTATATATTAGTATAGATAAAAGGTGATACAAACAGTATACGAAGGTTAATCTGGATCACCCGAAGGTTCACGAAGAACCCGAAGGATTGATAATAATAATAATACAGAAAACAAAAATGTCCTTACAAGAACCCTATACTGTGGCAATGAAATGTCTCTTAAACTTTTAGTAAAAAAGAACTCTGTTGAAAAAGTTGATATGTTTATGAAGAACGGCCCTTAGTAAAAGTGTAGGTACACGTTTTTACAGTAACTTAGCCACAAAAATATTGTAGAAAAGAATTTCAACTCAAAATACAGTCAATTTTCGATTCAACAAGTATTCATGTAAAATTTTCGTAATTTTATTTTCTTCTTTGCCTTTAAATAGGTGTGTTAACCTGTTTTTATTGTAAAGGGGTTCCTGGGACGCCGAACTCCAACTGTCTGTTCATCTGTTGGAGGGTCTTTCCGGTTGGCGATTTTCCACCGGAATTTTGTGTCTTAACTATCAGAAAAACCTGTCGGTTGACAGGCATACCCACAATTCTATTCTCTGAAAAAATCTTAGTGTCCCAATTGTATACGTTGGGAAAGCAAGGCTTGGCATCGAATATCCACTAACAAAGGAATAGTATAACAAGTACGATTTTTATTCCCATTGTTTCATCGATTTTGTCATTGTACTGGTTTTCGAACGAAGTTACCAAATATAATATAGGATAACTATGCTCCCTTGTACGCGCCTGAAAAACTCGCATTTCTTTGTTTTCGGAACATAATTTGAGACAATATCATAATATCCAAATTATTCTGATTGCAAGCGGAAATTACAATTAGTTAAAAATGTACAACCGTAGTAAAGGTAACCCTGACTTTAGATTTCACCGCTGAAACGAAATAAATCTAATAATTTTCAACACAAGCAACACTTCCAGTGACGGAACGGAAATCGTTTTTCGCCTGCATCCTTATTAACTCCGAACATCCTCTGCGTATGAAGAGAAAATTTACACGATCCGACGCTGAATCAATACAACTCTTTATCAATACAGGATGTGAACTTCCTGTCTCGTTCCTCTAATGCAATGCACAACAATATATAATTTCAGGTAAAAAATATTTCAAAATTGCCAACCCGAAATAACATATTTCAATATTTCATTCACGAATTTTGGTTAATAATTTACTACCTACTTCTTCCAGCTTTTTGGGCGATGCTTGCTTTGTAGCCTATAACTATGCCTCAAAGTAGAGTCTTAGGGAGTTACAAATATTTTTACGAATGTACGTATACACAATACACATGTAGGTAGGTACCTACACTAATTAAAATAAGTATGATATGGAATTAGAACGCACCAACCCACTATGTTTTACCGTGCTAGTACTTATACAAAAATACTATCGATCTGTATGACCCTTTAAAAAGTCTATAAACAGAATACTTTTCTTGCACATTTCATCACAATTTTCCCGATTTTCAACATGTTACGTGATATGATGTCACTTACTTTTCATAACCTATCATGAATGAAATCAAATCATTGTCTTAAATTATCTAATCATACTGTAAGGGATAATAAAGGGTCAAGTATACAAGACCGCAGTAAGACCCGCAATGACATATGGCTCTGAATGTTGGGCATTAAAACAGAAACACCAACAAAGCATGCACACTGCAGAGATGAAGATGCTCAGATGGGCTGGAGGAGTAACCAGACTCGATAGAGTTAAAAATGTCTATGTCCGAGGAAGTTTCAAGGTCGCACCCATAACCGAAAAGATAACGGAAAACAGGCTTAGATGGTATGGGCATGTTATGAGACGACCACAAGACAACATGATCCAGAGAGCCATGGACATTGAAACTCCAGCCAGGAGACCAGGCAGACCACCCGCCACATGGTTGACGAGCATAAATAGGGACTTAAAAGACTGCGAAGTGGAGCCAGAGATGGCGTTAGACAGGAAATCTTGGCGCAATAGGACAAGGAGAGCCGACCCCAAATAAGAAGAAGAGACTGTAAGGGATAATTAAAAGGGTTAATCTATCTAAAGAATTTTATTCTACATTTGCACTCTAGGAAACATTCGATACTCAAGTGAGATGAGTTGTGTGGTCTCGGGTGCTCTAAACAGGCACTAAATTACAAGGTAGGAAATTTCATGAAAATATCTACGGTCAAGTAGACATGGAGAAGTTCAACAACGCCACTTAAAACTCCTTGAAGCTTATGTTTGAGGGGATCACCCTTGAGGAGTAGATGGATCTTGAGTTATTACCTTCTACCATTATCATTATTCCACTCACAATCGTTCCAAGAACTGTCTGCGTTCGCCAGACTGATAAGTACATACTCCTTCCAATTAATGTATTTGATTAATATTTTGATAAAACAATCTCTTATTAGTAAAGTGGTATTTTTTTTCTTAAAAACATATGAAAAACAGGTACTACCTATCTACTATAAAGAATCAACAAAAATATCTTACATAACTTTTTTATCCACGAATTGATTGAAGTATTTGGGTATTTATTTTACACAGGCTTTGTTGCCTTGTGTGATTTCTCGATTTATTTAATTGTTAAGGTAATGTATATATTGTATATTATTGTCGAAAAATAAACTATTATTATTTACACTATTGAATATGACAGACAAATGTTCCTTTAATCCACTCACAACTTGAACATGAACATGGGGATGACCAAAGACAGGGAAGAATGACATGAACATGAGGTGGCCTATCTCCTGTAGTAATAATAATAAAGTATTTGTTTCGATTTCAAAATAGGTATCAAAACATTATAAAGTAAAAATTATTAACAACTGTGGTTGCTTCGTGACAAAAAATACTCGTGGAAACGTTATTGTCAAAACGACTAAACATTAACAAAGACTTAATGTTGTCATCAGCATTGTCATGCGCCATTTAAGTAAAGATGGTTTTAACAAAAATGTTAAAAGTATGAAAACGATAAAATCCTCAACAGAAATAATAAAAAAACAAAGCCATGTAAATTCTAACCGACTTTAATAATGTATATTTTACTTCACAATATGCATTCACGAGATTTTCATTTTATGAAGTGTGATGTGAAAAATAAAAACCGGTGCTGAACACAAATAATTCGAGTGTTCACGACGTCCACCTTTCTCACTCCAGATATTATTTTTGTGCTCGGTCTTTTTTCCTCTCTCTCTCTCTCCTTCTTTCAGGTTTGTTTTTAAAATCTCTATTCAACTTTTTTTTATATTTTCATTAAAGAAAATGTTACTGTTTTATCTTTTAAAGAAACACCGACTTAGAATCGAATAAAAACACTCTCATATTTTAAAATAGTTTATAATTCAAATTTAATAATTTTCTCGCAACAAACCTTCTATTTTTTTAAATTTTGTATGGTTTTATATGGTATCTTCATAATTATTGAAATAATGACTGGTATTCTCAAATTCACGTTCCAACTCAACGCAAGAAGCTCTTGCTTAGAACTTAATCGGTTGCCAGTAGTTACGTAATTAATGTATTGGATAAAATATTTTCAGAATACAGAAATGTCAAAAGTCTCAAAAAAATTGGATACGACGCAACACAATCGTCTGTTTTTCATTTCAGAATAATAGTCATTATCATAATTGCTATTTCAAAATGTTTTACTTTTATCGAACTTTCTCAGAAAAGCTTCCATGACTATCTATTTTTGCTGTTATGCGACAGTTTTAAGACTCCCAAAAATTAGTCGTTAAACGTTTTACGACTAATTATAATATGATGTTTTTGTTGACTTTCGTATTATTATAATGAAATAGTTGAAAAAAAACGTTATAACGCCTAGATATATAGGACTTGTCTTATACAGTAGTCGTAAACGTGTTTATATTATGATCGACCCTACCGATATATTGATCGAAAGAGCAAAAAGGTCATGGTTGCACACTTATTCGACTGTTAATCAATTCGCATCCTTTTATAAGACCTGTATACGATAAATAAATTTTATAATTTTAACCAATAGGACTTTTGTGCTTATTGGTTTACTTAGGTTTTACAGTCGACATCACGTTTTTACACGCTAAAATAAGATTTTGAAACACTAGAGGACTTTAAAATATCCCTATTGCCGACTTTTTTCTCATAGACAAAATAGGTTTGCCAACGTGCCGAAAATAGAAAATTTTCTATGGTAAAGCTTTGGTGAAAAAAGTTAATCAAACCATCAAGTAAAAACACTAAAAACGCATATTTAATAAAAACATAACATTTTTTTTATTATGTGGTGCTATGAAGAATTCGCTTGTATGGACGCTATAACGAAATAATAAAAAAAACAAAGCCATGTAAATTCTAACCGACTTTAATAAGGATTCAATTTTTTTACTATTTTCGAAAATCCGATGAGAGTCAGGATTGATTTTTTTTTAAACGAATCTATGCTCATTCAAAGTGAACACAAATACACTCCTAGACTCTTTCACAGTAAGCTACTTAAAGCTTGTGTCGTGAAAGAGGAAGATGATCGGCAGCTGGGATCGAACCACGACGTCCGCACCATACAGTACGAAAGCCGGCGCTGTAACCGCCAGTCTACCAACCACCTCAATTCTTCGGCTTATTACCAATACTTTTAAGATTGCGAAAATACTATAGTTTCAATACAATTATTATAGTAATGCAATCTAATAACTATATATAAACTCTAAAATTGTATGGGAATGCCTAACAAAACTGAATGAATTAGGCAAGAATAATAATGTCACTTTCTTCTGGGTCCCGGGACATGTCGGGGTGAAGGGTAACGAACAAGCAGATAGGCTAGCGAAAAGAGATGCAGCAACAAACCTAGTTCTTGGTGGGTTTAACTCCAGAAGAACCAAAATATGTTTGAGCCTAAGTAAAATAGGTCTTAAAACCCTAACAGGCTTCTTAACGGGCCACTGCAGACTTAGGGAACACCTGAGGATGCTGGGACTCGAAGATGATGGAACCTGTAGATTCTGCGAAGAAGGTGTAGAAACGCCTCACCATCTACTTACAGACTGCGATGCAGTAGTTTATGCGAGAGCAAGAAGTTTTGGTAAACACAGGATAGAGGTGGAGGACTTCTCCGCCTTGGATCCCCTACTAATGCTGGACTTCCTGAAGCTTCTGGGATTAGTGGAGAAGCTCTAATTAGGAAACACCATGAGCAAGTAGGGGAAGCACAATAGACCTCTACAGGTCGGAGCGCAAAACATCCCCTTAGAAAAAAAATAAACTATATATAAAACAACTAATTCAAACACTTAGTCTAACCGCAATATTACCTGTATAAAGCAAGGAAATGCAAATAAAAACTTTGCTAACCCACCAATTTATTGAAATGTATGTATGTAGGTAAGCTTATAATAATATGAGGCAGGCACTCTGCTAAGACTATGCGGAAAGAATATTCGCAATCTAGTGATATCGTTGATATTTCCACAAGCTATTATCGCTGAAATTATCGTAGATTTAGCCTTTATCGTGCATTGAATGTAGGCTGTACAGCTACCCTTATACAATTTAAATTGTCCCTCCCTCCCCTTATAAACTTATTTATTATCTAATAAAAGACTGGTACGATGTCTGTAAATACGCCTCCTTTATTTTTATCTCTGAGGATTTGTTATATTCCGATCCTTCGGATTCCTCTACGGGTATTATTTAAATTTGAAAATAAAATTAAATGAACCTACCTACCCCGTGCATATCTGGTTTGAATCAATTTAAAGATAAAGGTGAATGATACGCGTTTTAACGACTCCAGTTAGAATTCTGTATCATTTTCCAAGGTGCGTAAAATTATTTCCGGAACAATTTTCGAGATTAAGTTCATGTTCCTATTTTCATTATTTTAACAATCATTAAATAAATTAGACTAGATTAATAAGAATTATCCTATTCACACGCTTCAACCTTGTGAAAGCAATGAAGAGTTGGGATTTGTTTATTAATCAAACCTACATATTTTTATCAGAATAGCCTCATCATTGTGGTATGTATTTCTCAAACTTGTGGTTTCTAAATGTAGGTTTGCGGGACCGAGACACGAAACCAAGACCCACGGAAAAGACAGTCAAAAGGGTTTGTTTGAGCGGCAGTTCGCGAGCTAGACCAACAAACGAGACACAAAGTAAACGTGGATCTTGGCCTCGTATCTCGGTCGCCGCCAAAACTTCCACTTTAACTTTTTTAACCATCGCAAATGTCTCCTTCGTTGATGTGTAATGAAAAATTATCTGTTAACAACAACTCTTTTCTTCCAAATACAGACTAATTATGTGTCAGAGATGAATAAAGCCCTGTATCATGGTAGAATCCCACGCTGTGGCAATATCGCCATATATTTGTCAATTTTCCATGATCATAGCATGCGACTAGGCTATGTTGCGCTGGCAGTCATAGATGACACCATATAAAATGTACTCTTGTCATATTACAATATCTATGTAGCATAGAAATATGGCGTTATCGCCATAGCGTGGGAGTCTACCCTCAGAATATATTTTAGGTACTATCTTATACATTATGAAATGATTTTGAAAAAACGACTAACGATTTCCATGAAAAACACCTATTAAGACCTCCTGGAATAGAATCTAGGTTCAAAGGGATAAAATAAAACCTCAAGAAATTTGAGGTCTCTGTATAGGAATTCATTTTCCTAACACAGACCTGCAAGTTTATTTGTAATTGTTCAGTCGTAAATACAGTACGTTCTAGTTTGATACAAACCTAGGTAGAAAGGTAGTTATATAATCTAGGATTCATAATTCCATGTTCCTACGAATCCTTTTTTGATATCATTTTATAACACTCCTCAACGAGTAGTTTGTGTAAAACCCCATTTTGTCTCGTTTTCCCTAACAATGGTAATAACAACCAACACATTCCATAGATAATAGTGGTGTACATACACAGATGCGTATTTCTCTACCAAAATTATAAATTTGTACATGGTTTTGGCCATCCCTAGAGAGAACTCCGACGATATTTTGTGATATAATTCCTTACCCTTTGAAAGTACGTTAAGGACGTAGGTAAGTGCGGACTGATAAATAATACTGTAGAAAGTGTGAGTGCTTAGTTAATAGTTGGTTTGATATTGTTATATTTAACAGAAACATGGTTTAAGGTCATATATTCTAACGAACTATTGAACGAAATATTTTGTAGACATTTCTGTCTTCGTTCGTTTTCGAATAAGATTTTTCAACTACTACATAACGCTTATAAATAAAAGAATACTTTTCGTACAGTCTATGAATTATCCCACCCATATATTTTTAAGAATACCTACATATCTATTGAAATTTTGATAAAACAATGTTCCTCGTATGACAAAAAAAACTGTCAAGCAAATAATTTATTTAAAAAAACTGTTTCAATAGATCAAACTTGGAATGCAAACCAAAATCGGAATCAACTTAATCATGACATAAAATTTTATAAAAAAAAATATCATGAAAAATTTATAATTAAAATAAGTTCATATTATTAAACAATTTGATAACAGTTGTTTTGTTAGATAAAAATTAAGATAGGTAGGTAGGTACCTATGTCATAATTTTTTTTGCTTTAATGCATATAAAATTTGATTTAAGAAGGTAGGAAACGAACCAATATGTTAAAATTTCAAAATTGAAATGAATCTGAAAGAATTATGACGGAGGGAAAATTACATAATCATTTGACATATTTGAATTCCAAGGTATGATAAAAAATAATTCTTCCTACTACAAAATGTTAAACCAAAAAATATTCTTCTATCTATATGGACGATTATTATATTTGAATGCCTTCATAATATGGAGGTGTATTATAAGAAGAGTGACTATAGTATTTCTGGATGTCCTTCCACACAGAATCGTTACTAATTACCACTCGAGGGACCTAATTTCTGAAGATTAATTACTGGAAATTCAGACACAATACCTAATATTATGACATACGTGTCCCGCGCTGTACGCTCCTCTTAAAATTACTGCCCCAATTAATTTAAGTTACGAATGTCATTATATTAAGTTGGTTCTACGTAAACAAATATTTTTGGAAAGTTAATTATTTGAAGTTGTTTGGTGATGCAAACACCTCGTTTCATTGCTCTTAATTACGTAAAAATTCCCTAGAGATTTGACACGTGATAAAAGTCCGTGAGGTCTTTTAACGATTCAACTTTTTTTATGATGAAGACTTCAAGAATAGTTAATTGTGCCTTGTTATTTTTAAGGATAAATTATATAAAGAAACTCATTCAAGCTGGAAGGCTCAATCGCACTAAAGATCTTTCAACCTGCATTTTTTTTCTTTCTCTTTGATAAAGCCTGATGGCCTATTATTCCTGTTTCTTGTCCTCTTGGGAAGCTGATTGCTCCAGCGTGGGCATTCTGAAGGTCTGCTTCCTTCTGACGTATTACTTCTGCAGTTCTTGTGTCTTCCATTCTTGAAAAAAATTCGTTCCAAAACCGTCTCCTCTGTCTTCCCCACCTAACAACATCCACGACTTCGCGAATTTTTTGGGACTACGTGTTTTTTACTCTGTCATGAAGCCTTCATTATATGGTTAATATAAAAAAACACAGACCGCCCGACAGGAGTAACTAAGGCAGCTTAAAATGGGTGTCCGGTGAAACACGTCTTGCAGATAACGGTTCGCAAAGTTTAACACAAGAATTTATATAACTTATTTCAAGATATATTTAAAAAAAAATGATAAAAAACGATGATGGAAGTCTTTTAGCATAAACCATTGTATTTGATGATTAGTTCAACCAGTCTACAAAAGAAAATATTAGAAATTGTATTAGAAAATTATCAAAGATTTTGTTGCAAAGAGCAATATTATTTAGTAAATATTTTGTACTTAAGTACCTTAGAAAGCATTTTTGTAAATTCAACGTGAAACTTTTTAATACAAGGTTTAATAACACCCTCATCTGCTTCGTTACCTGCTTTTAAACAACGCTTGTATAATATAAATGTTTTTGTTTATAATAATATTGGCGAAAATCGCCAGGTAAATGGGGACGGAATTTGTACGAGGACGATAATGTCTAAAATTAGTGCGCGTTTAAAAATAAAACGAAAAGTTTATCGTTTTTAAGCCGAGGTGTGTCTTCTTGTACACACAAACACGTAGCAATGGTCATAAAAATATCAAAGTAATAGGGGCTGTGCATTTCACGGCACCAATCTCTGTACCTATCTACGCAGACAGGAAACTTTTATTTTCTAGGGATCTCGGGAAAAACTACAATAATGTGTCTTGAGATTTTTGCGTGGACAAAGAATTAACTCATGAATTTTATAAATGTTCAAATTAACTTAATACTATTATCGTAATGTTACGGCAAATTTTCAAATTTAAAAATAGAATAGAATCCAAGTTTCAGTTAGGTAGGTCAGGACAGAGAAGTCTACAGCAGCTTGAAATACGATTTCGATGGGACTTGGGGGCTACTCTTGAAATTAATTCAATCCCGATTTCAATCACTACCGATCGTGTTTGATATTGTCGAGCTGTTAGGGTGCATCAAACGAACGTAGAGCTAGAGCTGGAAGTAGAATATATTTTCTTGATCGTTGATATAGTCACCAATCTGTCATCGCCCATTAATAAGTTCTTGCTTGTTATTGTTTCCATGGTGTCCAATTTATTTATTTATTTATTTATTTACAATATCTCCCGTAGGTCCTTTACAGGACTCTTGGGTTCATCATTCTAAATAACAATGTTATAAAATTATAGGAGGGAAGTTATGAACATACAGTTTACTATAATAACAAAACAAAAAAATCCATATCAAAACAATCAAAATTTCTGGATATTATGGTACAGTGGAGAATAAAGTCATATTAATTAATTGCAGTACTAAAAGGATGTAAAGGGTCCCTTTAGTACCATGTCAATATCGACCATAAAAGAAAGAATGCTTTGTTACTAGGTAAGGCTCTAGTTCGTTTAGTGTAAACGCTCACATAGCATACTCAATTGGGAACTAGTTAACTTGTTCGTGTTGTAAATGTTACTTTTTATTGAAAAAAAAAGTTCGTAAATATCTGATATTACAGCGATATACTCAAATATCGCAGTCAGTAACGATATAACACGACAATATTATATCATTTATTAAAAAAAAATAAAGAAGGTAGGTATTTTTTTCCACATTAAATGATTTTTTACAATTTACATTAAATACATATATACGACATACTAATATTTATACGGAATGTACGTTTCCCAAGGTAGTACCGGATTAATATATACCCATGGTGACACTCTTTTCATACTTAGGAACCAAAACCTAAATGTCATAATTACATCGTTATTAAAATTGCAATTGAACCGGAATTGCGTTGTAAAAGCAGAATAATCCCCCTGATCTAGCACAAAAATACCTGCCAGAACATTTAAACTACCTATTTTCACACGGTTAATACTTTTCATTTGTTTATAAACAATATTTTTTGTTCCATTGGTACCTGGCTTATTTGTTTTTGGGACGAGTATAGGGGAAGCTCTGTGAAATATAGAAATAATTCTACATTGTTAAGTATAATGATATTGTTCTGCTAATATCATTTTCCATTTTGGTATCTCAGAACCTTCTACCACCAATTTTAAAGCGTCCTAAGTAAATATCATTATTATTATTACAACTTGTTGTCGACCAATGAACATGCAGGTGCTACCAAGGTACAGTTTATTTCATTTTAGAATGCCGACTCCACGTTGTCTGGGGAACCCTGCGTATAGGGTGTACAGGTAATATTAGATACAATGTAACGTCATTATTTTTCGATTTGAAGACGATGTCATCAAACATCAATAAAATGTATGATTTATGTGCCCACAAGCGTGGCTATAATAATACTTGTGATTGTTATCCTTTATTAATACTACCTAACTGTTTATTTTTTCATTCACATGATTTTATGTAATGAATTTCATTAACTTTAAAATTCGTATGGTTATGAACACTATAAAAAGATGATATAGCCGCCGCGAGTTTTTGTCCTAGGTGATTGTTTTTGTATAGTCAACTGACCCTCTCTAATCTGAGACAGGTAAAAGACAAGTTAGACAAGGTAGAAATTCCCAATGAAAACCATAAAAGCGAACCCGGTTGAGAATCGAACTGGGGATCTGTATGATACGAAACACACAGTACATTCAAAAAAATCATAAATCAAAGATATATATATCTAAATAAAATAATAGGGAGTCCATGTATTTACCTCAGTAGATCTATCGTAGCTCTTTTTAAAATGTTCATAAACATTAATTAAAATTACTTCTTTCGTTTGCCCACAAAGCGCTCTTCCTTTACCCAATTTGTTTGAACACGATGACATGTTTGTAAAACACAAGAAATTTCTTTATCACCCGGTATTTTAAAGGAATAAACAAAAGGCTTTCCACCACAAACGCTAGACAATAACTATGCACCTTTGTTTTTTTCGTAATACGAAAGGATTAACCAATACAGTCAAGATCGCAGCGACAACGTGGCGTCGGCAAGGTTAAATGAAATTACCTGTAGTTACATGAGGGTACTTAGAGGCAGAAAGGTGTCCGTAATGATAATACGCCTGCTACCTCATGGTTTTTGATTTTTAATATCTCTATAGAGACTCTATTCAGAAAACACCTGGCTCAATTTCCCTTTTCTCACCACGGACAACATACCTACCTACTATATAGACTTAACCAGCTTGATATGTTTATTTACATATTTTAATTTGTTAAACCCAAGCTGATTTTTGTTCATCTTTGAATGTCTTTGGTTCTTAACAAAAATAAAACTTGATAATACCTACCCTAAAGCACATATTTTTTTTTTGCATTCACCACGCCGTGTATCTTAAAGAGTAAGCAGAGAGAACGGGCTTTTACTATTTTCTAGCCAATCACTCTTCTTTTGCTTCTTCTACCGATATAACGTTTCTCATACAATCTCCTATTTCTTTTGCTTCCAACTTGGGACCCTATTCTCGAATGTCAATCGATGGGTTTTCTAATAGAATTTTTATGACTTTCGTTTTACAATTTCGTATACAATTTTTGACAGAAAGGGGTGTGGTCGAATCGGAGGAGTTTGTCAGCAGAAGAATTATGTGATGAGCGAGCGAATGATTTCCCTTGCATATCATGTGGATGGCATGCGGAGGAGAGCTAAAATGAGCATTTGGGTGTTGGAGCGACTGTTCGATGGGCATGGCTTTTACTTTGTTTTGATGACTCAAATGGGATGTATAATGAGTTTGTTTTGTTCTGACCTGCTTGCAGCTGTCTTTCTTCTTGTCGTTGTTTTGTGTTCTTTTTTGTTTTTGTTTATTATTTCTGTTGTTTTCAGCCTCGGCACAGGCTTTCCCTAGTGAGGCGTAAAGTTCGGATTTTTTTATATTTATTTATTTATTTATTAACGGCAAATTGCCTTTTAAATGTAATTGATGTTTTCGATCCACGCCACTGCCGGTCAATCACATCTTCGTTCATCCATTCTTTCAATATGCCCAAAAATCTCTACTTACTGCCATTCATCTTTCCTTCATCTCTTCTTTATACCTAATCTTATTCCTTTCATGGTTTTATACAAATTTAAACTACGTAGTTGCACATTCATGATAAATTATATGGTTCCACAGTGAATTTCCAAATGGGTTATCTTCATAGAGTTCCTATTTCTGCACCTGCACCAATCAATCAATCAATTCTACCCATTACACCCCATTTAGGAGCACAGGGAGGCAACAAGAGCTCCAATGCACAATACCTACATTAAAAATACTACATTGTGAAAAAATACCTATGTGCCAATTTTTTTTATAGGAAGTGTAGTAGGAAGACGAAAACAATTATGAGATGGGACTTTATCAACTTTATAAACTCAATAAAATGTTTTGTCACGACAAATCATAAGATGTATAGCAGAATCAAAGTGGGCACATAGGGATTAATGTTTTGAGTGACAAAACAAAACCAGGAGGAACGTTTAAATTCTTACAAACAATGGATCATTTTGGAATAGGTAGCAGTTGATACTTACATTGCAAAAATGTCGAATCTCATCGTAGGTTCGAAGAAAAAAATAATTATCGTTTTAACTTCTAATGACAAGTTGACTAACTTGACAGTTTTATCAGTAATTTTAATTAAAAATAATTTATCAGGATTCATTTTTTTATTAATTGCTAAGGTTTTGACAACTTTGAGCCCTGCTAATATTCTTTTGGTATATGTTTGAGTTTATCGGCTTAGATTTATGACATTGGCATAGTACCTATCAAACGTTTTTTTATCTTAAACGACAAGTTAAATCGAAGAAAATTTTAAAATGTACGAACAGGATTGATTTCCGCCACATTAAGTTAATTTTGATTTTGGAAAACTGAAAAGAACGCCAAAGATATTTCTTGATTAGGTACATCGCAGTATTGAAATAGCATTCAATTAGAAATATAATATATAGGTATCTAGTATCTATATTAAAATATGTTTCAAAGAAAACAGCTGAAATTCAAAAAATGACATTGATAAATTTTTGTACATACCTACTTAATTAAACAGTATTGGAAAGATTAATTGGAGATTTAAAAGCCTTTTAAAATACAGGATGAGATGAAATATGGATTAAGCTGTAATATTCTTTGAAATGCAAAATTTTAAAAATATTCCATTTTCACTTTAGTACATAGGTACCTACTTTTTAGATTTTTAATTTCTGAAAAAAAAAATTGCATCGTGAATAATAATCATAATTAAGTATTATGAAATAATCCCTATTGACTGCACACACATTATTTTTACTTAAACAAGATTAATTTAAGGATATTTTTTGTAACTTTTAGATATCAAGCTAAATTAAAATTGATTATAGTTGGTAAGTACCTACCTGTTTCTATTCATTTTTATTTATTTACCCATAGAAATATCAATATAAAAATATGCCAACAATAATGTCATAATATTATGAGATATTTTCAATATGACTATGAATGAAAGTATAACTATGAATTCGTTATATAAGTACTTATTTTTTACTTACAACAGTTCGACTTCCAAGGAAATTTAATTACAATATACATGGATACTATTGGATACTTCAAGAGGGAATGTAAACGATTTTACTTACATTCATAATATTATTATGTACACACCAATACTGAAAAATACCTTTTCAAAATGATTTCGACTAATTTAATAATGATCATAGTTCTAGGAATTATTAATTCTCCAGTTAGAAGTAGCTAATTTGTTTTTGAAAAGATTTATATAAAGTGAAATGAATTTGTGATATTATTAAATACAAAAATGTATAAAATATATCGCTGAAATAAATTTCAATTTGACGAAAGATTATAGGTATATGGGTATGGGATTAGAAGTGGTTGGTGACCCAGCGGTTACAACGCCGGCTTTCGTACTGCGGACGTCGTGGTTCGATCCCAGGTGCCGACCATCTTCCTCTTTCACGACACAAGCTTTCAGTAGCTTACTGTGAAAGAGTCAAGGAGTGTATTTGTGTTCACTTTGAGTGAGCACAGATTCATTTACTAAAAAAAAAATACTAGGTATACTTAAATGTTTCCATTGAATGTTTTTTTTTAAAACGTATTTATGAAATGCATTTTTAAATGAAAGATTGGTTATTCTTCTATAATAAACTAACTTAATAATTATTTTAAGTTGGCTTGGTTCTTAAGGTGTTTAAGTAAGGGGTTATAAAACAGTGCCAATTCAGATGAATATTATAATTTTATTTAGATAGGATTCATAAGAATACGATGAACTTTTTATTGTTTGTTGAATGAATAATATATAAAATATTTCCCTATAAAGTCGTTTTGTTTTCTCATTTGGTTCTAAAATATTTTGCGACAATCTCAAACAGTTATTTATATTTAACAAGTGGTTGACCAGCGCTCGAAATTTGACCATAACTTATTTAAATAATAAGTTTGAACATTATTAAGATTCCATTGTCAAAGACTGAGCGAGCGCTTTTTCACAATATTCTTTCAGTAACAATCAAATGGATACGTCAAATTTGATATTGTGTACAAAGTTTTTTCTATTATTATTAAAGACAAACAATATTTGTTTATTCTCAATTTGACCACAGATAAACAAGATAATGTATGCGTCTGTCTCAATGTCAAATACATCGAAAGTTTGTGTGAGTCTTCTCTTTTTCTTCTTCTTCCTCAGCTTATCGCCGTCCACTCCTGGACGAAAGCCTCCTCCATGTTCCTCCATGTCGATCTCTTCTGAGCTTGTGTGAGTAACATATACAAAACATTATAGTAGTGTTTGTAAAGTAGTTTTTTTATTGATTTAATATATTTTTATGCATAATTAAAAAAAATAGTATCGCCATTTCTTATATATATTATAAACTATAAATGTGCGAAATTTCATACTCCTCCGTCCGCGCAATTTACGTGAAAATTGTCACAAAGTTTTTCCTTCACGTACCTACATAGATTATTATATACTCGAAAGATGAAAGTGAGTTTGGTATTTAACGAGTGACGATATTAAAATCTTTGTTTATTTCTCACGTGTGCACAAACACTGACATGATAATCAAGTATCCTTTTTACGGGTAGGTCCATTATTTCACACTGATGACAAGGTTAGGTGTAAATATAGCACGTCTCCTGGCCACGACCCTTTTCAAGCTAAGAGCACTCAAAACAACATCAAGACATTTTCATAATACCCCGAAAATATACCTCACCTCTGATGATATAATATTTAAATACTATTAACATTCTCGGAAAATGACGCAGAGGTCTTTGTGTTGGGATCTACTTCTTAGTCTTGAGGTGTTGAGTAGCTGAATACCAACGCAAAGGTATTATCTTCAAAGACCGAGAAGAAAGGATCTTTTAATAATCAAAAATCTTGCATGATTAGTTCTGAAAGTAGAGTAAACGTAAAACGCGTATTATCTACTTGCTTATAGTTTATTTCAAAGAGTTCTTTCAAATACTGGTCACGATCCTAGGATTGATTTCAACCACATGACTCTCACCCTATCTTTTTCCCGATTTGTTTCTTTCAATAGCACACTCCTTTTGAATTTCTTGTAAACATCTCAAACATATAGGTCTCGCAATGAGTCCTTGAGTTAAGCTGAAAATTATCCTTCCAGGTACAGTAACCTATGCTTGTAAAAGATCCTCATGATGTATCGATAATAATAATTGATGAATAAACTACATCGGGCAAAAAGTTATACATCTCCTAAATTAAAACCAAAATTAGTTGAGTTTCTTTGGAAAGAAAGAGACCTATTAATCTTTCACATAAACATGTTTAATTTTTTTTTTTATAAACTTGTAGCAAAACACACACTATTACTATAGAAAGGAATGTTTCGTGTGTATCGAGTTTAGTAAAAGTATCCAAACATAGTGTTTCCCCCCTAAAAGGGTAGCAAACGATGGTAAGTTAACATCACTTGGCTCTGTATCTTGTTACGATAAAGGTGTCATACCTTTAATATGATGATCTAATCCTCTGAATTTTCCCTTAGAGTAATCAAATGCCTGGGAATAAGTTGGGTGGATTTCATATAACGCCCCGAATTTAATTCGGAGAGTAGCAACCTTCAGTACCTTGGTACCTTTATAGGCAGACACTAAACCGGTCTATCCATACGTACAGGTTTCAAATATATTTTTATCGGAGCAATTTTATTTATAGAGACCAATCACATTATGGAATTTTTTTATTTTCTAGGTTGTTTCATGTTTATTTTGATATTTTTTACCTGTATTCTGAATATAAAGATATGAAAATACACGTACCTAATTTTGTTAATAAAATTCAATGTTACAACGTGAAAATACATTTTGTATTGTATCGTGTTTCGCATGTAAGTTTTGACGTAGACGAAAGGTCACTAAAACAACTAAAAAAATGTAAAGTTGCCGGATATGATAATGTTTGTCCTGGAAACAGTTACAAAACAAACTGAGTATGGAAAAGACAAAGGTTTTCCAAAAATGCTGGGTCAACCTGCCCTGAGATAGAAAGTGAGAAACTAAAGAATACGGCAGAAAACCAAAGTCAAAGTTATTGGCCAACGTATCGCATCGCATCTGTCAAATGGCGTTGAGCAGATCGCATAGCAGGAGACTAGGAAAAAAATGGTCAAAAAGGGTCGAAACCTGGAAATTCAGAATGCCTACCTGGAGTGGGAGTCTATACCACTACCGTGGAGGGACAATCCCGTAAAACACGTTGGAGTCACTTGGTCCAAAGAGCCCAAGAAGGATATGAAAGAGTCCTTTGTCAGGAAATCATGGGTCTACTAATGCAATGTTTTCCTAGAAAAGCGAAATCAGTAATTGATTGATGAGGATATGACTTGACCAAGGGATCAGAACATTTCCTTAAAATAATTTGCCTTTTTGGTTGAAAATCAATTGCTGATTCTGTATGAAAACAAAATAGAAGGCAGAATGTACATTTTACATCTCATAATATTAATAATACGGTGTCTTTTGGTTTTCTTTTTCTTATTACCCAAACCACCGTCAAGTTATTCGTATTTTCTCAGAAGAAGGCAGTCCGTTTTTATTAGGCCGGCTCACGAATAACAGAAGGTTTCAGTGCGTAAAAACGCGTACCAACATTTTCTCTCACGGACGAATCCGAAATGATGAAACTCTTCAAAAAAGTTTTATCATTTTGTGTTTATTTGAAGTTAAGTTTGTTCCTGTTATTGCATTACTTGCTGAGAACTTCCGAATAAAGTATTCTGTTTTCGCATTCTATTTATATATATCTACTCCAATAGTCTAACAACCTTCTTACAGAATGTAGTACTTAATTAAAATAACTTTCCGAGTCTCAACGTATATACATATAAAACATGCTTAGTATTCACGCACATTTTTATGATTATGCAATCTTTTTGGCGTTTATTTAGTAAGTAGATTATGCTCAAAACATTTTATTCACATTAAAAGCATGGGCTATTTACACACATTACGACACTAAAACTTATTTCTATTTTTTCACCTCATTTAAGAATGAGAAAGTATATTACAAAATTATCTTATATCATAACATAAAATAAAATATTTCTTAATAACTTATGCTATAATTTATGATAAGAAATAAAATAGTTAATTATCATGAATTTTCACAAGTTAGTCAAATGCACATTCAACAAGTGTATGCAATGTTTCAATCGTTGAACGAAAATATCTAAATTTTGTCTTATGTTCTACCTTTTACTGAAATGAAAAAAAAATACATATTAAAGCGACATTTTTTGCGGAGAAATGTGATTGAAAATAAAATGAAGGAACGAATAGGTACTTGCGAAGAAGAAAATCAATAGAGGGCGAATCCAAGGTAAACAATGAATCAAATATTTGATGTAATATCGTCTAATGTCCGTCTTTAATGAAACCGCATTGAGATATGAAACATTACCCTACAGAATAGCTCCAGGCCATGCCGCTGAACTGGATGGGAAATGGGGTAGTAAGAAAAAGGCTTTGGGGTCCGGTTACTGCAAATACGTGACGCCATAAACCTGGTTTACGCTATATTTGCCTGCGTATTGATCTTATTTGAATCACATACAAATTCCACTTGGGTTATTAAATTTACATTGTTGTTTGATTAGCTTACAGTTTTTGACAATTCTACCTATAAGTAATAATTAATTATTTTCAAGATATTATGTTCTTGACTATGCGTGTATACTTACATAAGCGTACCTTTTGCTTACTTCATGTCAACATTGCTCATTAATTGCTATTGTAATATTAGTTTTATTTTTTAAATAGGAAATGGTTTAAAAAAAAGTTGTTAAAAATACTAGCTATGAATTATAATTGATAGACATATTATTATTATTGACCGCTGTGTGCTTTAAAATGCGGTAAACTGCAATGCCATCTGGAAATAAGGGTCGTTAAATAAAATTTTAATAAATCTCAATAATTCGCTATATCTACGCCTGAAATATCTAGGACATGTGTAAAGGATGCCGAATGACAGCTGGCCGAGGAGAGCGCTGTTCTTCCTCCCAGCAGGGTCCCGAAGAAGAGGTAGACCCTCTCATACCGTGGTCCATCTTTATTCTTTATTATCCTTACTCTCACCCCTAGGTATCATGCGAGACACTTGGGTTCGTCATCTACTTTGGAGTACCTACTTATTTAAGATTATGTTTTATTGCTTAGACTTTATCCAAACTTCACCTACTTGTACCTTGAAAAAAATAAACCTTTATTATTATCGATTTTTGTTGATAAATCAGCAATTTTCAAAACCATTATGGCAAAGATAGTAAGCACAGTGTTTAGAGAACTTTAAACTCTGTTTTTTAACCGAAAATATAGGCTTGATTCCATTTTGTAAATTATGTTCAAGTTTAGGAAAATTTTATTTACCTACTTTTATAACGGTAATGGCATTATGACAGTTTAAAAAGCTTTCAAAATGTTGTGAGTAATAATTTTGCATGTAAAATGTTAATATACTTTGCTGCACTTTCTCATTGGAGGCTATAAAATTTTAACAATATATTATGCATGTTACTAACAGCCTCATTTTTATTACTTAGATACTTTATAACTATGTATGCATGCCTATTCAGCGGATATTAGAGTACCGGTCTTTATCTACATACACGGTAATATTGGAAAATTTTAGTATTGTCGACGTCACATAATATTTCGCCGTAAAACTTCAACTTCAAAATTATTGCATATAAATTTTATAGCGAATAAAGATCACCATAAATTGATTCAAATTATATGGTCATCTCTACTCACATTCATATTATGATTGTCTTTGGTTTCTCTATCATTAAAAACATAAGAGAAAAAAATAGTACCTAGTATTGATTTCCGGTCCCGATTCATCAGTTGTGTTTTAGAGTAAAAGAAAACGCGTGCGTGCTGTAGAACTTCATTTAACTAACTTCAAGAATGTAACATTCGTTCGTCACGAACCACCACGTACTATGGAACATTGATACGTTGCATGCAACGTGACATTGGTTTCGTTACTGCGTGTGTTCAGATATGGACAGACCCATACAATACATCAGAACTTCATATTGTATTGTTCTTTTTCTGTACTTGGTGCTCGTTGTATTAATAATCTCCCGTCATTGGCGATATGTAATAATCAAAATTCCAAATATACATTTTTGTGGTGCATCGTATATACTATTTTCCCCAACCCACCCCTTTTCCCACCTTCTATCCTATCCTGTTTTTAGTTTAGGTACACTGAGTGTTTAATTTTATACAATTCTTTGACATAGTTATATATTATATTTTTTGACTTAGTTATTTTTAAAAAATATATTTATGGTTAATTTGTGTATTTGTACATTTTTTTGCACCCATTTCAAATTCAAAATTCAAATTCAAATATTTTTATTAAGAAATAAAAGAACATTAAAAACACATATACGCAATAATTAATTTATACATATTTTTTTATATATATTTTACCCCCAAAATTGAGCAGAGCTCGTGCTTTGGGGGATGTGTTTGATGATTTGTGTACGGTATATCGGTTATTTTTTATTCTAAACTATTATTTTTATTATTGTCATCTGCAAAATTTATAAGTAAATAAAAAAATATAAATGTCAATGGATCAGTAGGTAGGTACACGTTTTGATCTATTTCAACAAAGTTCACATCAGAATTTTCGATTAATTATGATATAGTCCCTCCCTTTGATTTGTTCTTGGCTGAAGTCCGCATTGTTGAATGATAAGATCCTTTATAGTTTTATGTTCAAAGTTTAGGTTGGTATTTCAGTAACCGGAAGAGCAGTGCCCTTTCCACCCCTTCACCCGCCACCCTTTGATTCACCGCTTCTCCTATCCCACCCTTACCCACTCCAGTTCCGTGCCCTTGGGGCGACCTCTCTCTCTCTCTCGTATCTCAGAGGTTTTTCCCGCATCGATAAAGAAGGTTTTGATGTTCATTATGATGTGATGTTTTGCTTTCAAAATATTTCAGCGATGTGGAAAGCAGAATGCAAATTAATAACAACATCGAGATCTTTTTTGTGTGAAAACAATATCAAATACAAACTATCTCCAAATACTTGACTATCCCCTAGCGTATTTGAATTCAGGTTAATTAAGTGGCGTTCGATTTAATTTACTTGTCTGTTGTGAAGAAATTATTTTTTTTAAAAGAGTTCTAAAAAAATATAAAATTCTATAAATTTAATATCGTAACCGAAGCTCAAAATTAACCACTGACATAATTGATAAATACAAATAAAAAGCTCTTTTGACCACAATGTTATTATTTTGTATTCGATAAAGTAATTTTTTAGGTCTTACACAAACAAAGGGAAGATTGAAAATTGTACCAAAGTCGTGATATTCAAATATTTCTGGCTAATTATTCTTCACCATAACCATTTCACCATAACTTATTATTAATCTATATTTTAATACGTGAAACAAAAACTTTTAACCCATTTTTACGAAAAATCGCGGACGGAGGGGTAACAAACAAAAAACTGTAGGACATTTTTTCTAATTCTTATTAAAAAAAAATTATCCTAAGCATATCTATGATTTAGTCTTTTCATACAAGAAATCTTATAAAGCAATCCTGGAAAAAATCCGAACATCCGGCCTGAGATCAACGTACGCTTTAAAACATTGTATATATTCAGCCGTTTGGTAGTTTGAAGACTAATTGTCTAGTATCAATTATGATAGATTGAAATTGTAGTAATGTATGTATTTTGATGTTCGATTCCTCACACAAAACCCTAATAATAATTGAAGATTCAATTACACGAATGTAACGTCGATAATAACAGCGTTAATACAAAGAAAATCTGACATTACAATAAAAAAAGAGTCGTTAAAGAGACAAAGTAAAAGAGAACAATTGCTACTGAAAGTTAATGGATGTACGGCAGTTGACTTTCATAAATCTCCAATTGTCGGGGGCCGCGCGAAGGGCGCGAGTGGGACCTTCTCGAACAATACACGAATTGGCGAGAGGTGAATGTGAAATTTAGTTTAATATCAACATGAACATTGAATTAGTTTGGTAAAAAATTAATGAGTGTATTAAATAAAATCATATAGGTACTCGACCTTTATAATATTAAAAACTTAGGGTCACCCGTCACCACGGTTCGCGTAAATGATGGCTGTTGGTAGGTACCTACCTTAAATTTTTTTCTACCCATAAAATAGTAGGCTGATATTTTAATGTAAAGAACTCTTCCGGTATAGGTTCTTTTTTTTAATGTTTTAATCATAATTACTATCTGTCCGCTTTTTGTGAATAATTACTTTCTTATAACATTCTCTCGTTGCAAGGGTGGTTGCCAGCCAATAAATTTGACGACTATGAGATGCGGTACCTTTTTGGGGTATGTACCTTTGTGGTTTTTTATACACCATTGTCTAGCCAAATGACATGGCCAGAAATCGAAAACTGTATCCCTAGTATAATTTTTCGATGATCGAATATCGAAACGATCATCGAAGGATATTCGAAAATTTTACAAACAAAAATGATCGAACGATTCGATCGTTTGATTTTAGAACAGTATTTGCACGCTTATAAGCGCTTATTAGCGTGCAATAAGCTTGAGATATAACTAGCCCCACAGGACCACTTGATAACCTATCAAACATCTTTTTTTATGAAACTTGCACCAAAACTCAGGAATATCTTGGTTCCGATAAAATTTTCCATCAGAATATCGTGATTAGTGCTTATTTATACTTCTTTAGAGTTCTATCAGTAGGTACTAAGCAAAATTTAAGTGTGGAAAAATACGTGTGTATTTATGAAACCTAAAATTCCTGATATTAACTAATTTACTTAAAATCAAAAGTCTTCAGTTTTGTTTTTCTTGAGACGGGTCTTGGCTTAACGATATTAAACAGGAAACAGATGTCGAGCGAGTCAACGCGGGTATTGGGTAGGTAGGTACACCTACGGATAAGCAGACGCTGATTATAACAATCATCGATTCCGTTCACAGCGCTCACCTTTCCCTAACGTGATGCTACGACATCTGTCCTTCAAATAAAACTACCCACTCTGTTTTAATGCTATCGTAAATTTTAACTATCAAATTAGATAATATTATTATCGTATCGCAAAATCGCGAATTGATTTTATTACATCCATCTGATTCATTATTAAATCTTTATTATTATCACGTTCTTGAGCCAGAAGTAGATGTTAATAAAACAATTACATCCGATATTCCAAACATTCAAAGGAAGCTCGTGTGAGGAGACGTAAGGTCACATAATTTGTCCACATTGCGACACTACTACAACTACTCATCGTTGAGAGAAAAATAGAGGGAATAATGGGATTGACGAGAGACTCCTGACTCAAGAATCATTATATACCAGCATAATACATACATTTTTTTTGTTGCTAGATATTCTTTGCTCGGACACTTTATATGTTGCTTTATCATCTTTGGTGTTTTATTTTGGGCTTTTAGTCGAAAGACAGCCTTTGTTGGTAATAACGAATTTGATAAAACACGGTCTTCCATAGTCTTAGGTACTACATATTGAAAGTCTTATCATAAACCGTGACAACTGTCTCTGAAACCCGATTCATGGTTGACATGTGATTAAATTAAAGTTGACTGCAATTCATATTCAACATTCAACCTGAAATATCGAAGATCAGTAGGTATGTTGAAAAAATTCAACCGATTTTTAAATGTTTTGTATTGAAAGATTACCGAACTCCCGCAAAACTTTTCATTTTGACTTGTAGAAAATATTTTGGGGAAATGCAAGTGGATAGATGAAAGAATAATTTATCCAATTAAAAGTTTAAAGTAAAATCCACGCCCACCGAAGGCACTCAATAAATTATTAGAAATAACACGGCCACCTTGCCGTTATCATCGCGTGTTTCCTAAATAATTAACGCAATATACCGGCCATCGATTTATCCGAGGAGAGGGTGTGTGGATGCAAGATGCAGGTGGAGTGAAGAAGCGGGCAAAGAGGGATGCATGTACGCTATTGGTCCGCGACTCACGCAGCTGCGTGGGGCACCCGCCCTCTACCGACCCTCCCCGCCTTGCCATGACATCCCTTACTACACCGACAGTTCGCACGGAGCCCGAGTGACGTTCGCCGCGTTTCAGCCACAGCTACGACAGCCACATCGAAGCCTTCCTCATTAACCCGTACGATACAATCACAAACTTTTTTCAGTACGAAGCAAACAAATAACTTTCAGGCGCAAAATCTCGGGACCTGAAGTTTTAATTCAGCGGCGCGTTCAAATCATTTAAATCGCGACTTTGAAATAATTATTTCAGTCGAAATTATCAACATAATATTTGGAGTTTAGATTATTATCTACTATTTTAAAAGATTGAAAATAAATCACTCTAGTGATTTTGAATTTTGGAATTGTTGATCGTCGTTCTGTATCCTAAAAACATCCATATGGTTCATTTAGTGGAAATTTTCCGATCGGCGGCTGTTGACTATTCGCCATCGGTTGTGAATTCAATTGTAAGTATTTACATTAATCACTTTTAATTATTCAATGACTATAATTAATTAGTCATTTTTTTAATATTCAAACTTTTTTTCAATAAATATCTTTTCATGTTCGCGACATGTTTCAAATGTATTTGTTCTGAAAGATATCAATGATAGAGTACACGTGAAATTCAAATTGCGTGTTAATCCACCGTTGTTTCACATAATTTACGTAAAATACACATATTTTATGAACTTTTCTTCGTCAAAAAGATGAAACTATTATTTTTCTATGAAATCCAACTCAAAACATCTACAAAAGCCTTTTTTTAAAACAATATATAGAAGATTTAGAAATTGAAATCGTATTATTCTTATCACTGAAATATTATTTTAGTTCGTTTTACCACCATTTTCTCTGTTTGGCGCTAGTTTACGGTGAAATGTTGTTCCATCCAAGTAAAAGCTTCTCACGTAATTCGTATTTGATGAAAAATATTGAAAAAAAAACATTTTTAGTATTGTATTCTTCTTTTTCATAAACTGTTCTTCTATTTGTAATAAATACAAACATCTAAAATGTGCACGTCAAAAAATTTGCTGATACTTCTTAATGTTTCGAGCTACGATTTTGATCATATTTTAATAATTTATTTATAAAATCACTTGATTAATTTTTCAATAAAATAAAATAAACAAGATAATACATGCATCTTTAAAATGTTTTGATAAACATAGGTATGTAATTCATATTTACTTTATAGTTTTTTTTTTTTATTTATTTTTTTTAAATCTATAAAATCATTTTTATTGTAGAAAAAAATTACGTAACAAAATTGCTTTATGAACAGGTTAAAATAAAATATAAAAAATCTAAAATATTTCATCAATGAATTTAATTCAATTTTTTTTTTCAAAATTCAAATGTTAGTTTTTTTTTAATTTAATCGAAATGATATAAAAAATATTTAAATCAACTGGGAATGTACGATCATTTTTAAAAAAATACAATGTATATTATTTATTTATTTTTCAAGAGCTTCGGTTTAATTTGTAAATATTTAAAATTCACATTAATATTTTTATACAAATTACAGTGTTAAAAGTATCCGTGAAAAAATAATAATATGTTTAAATATTCACAGATTACTGAAGTTAAATTTATTCAGAAGATACATCATGAATAACTAATGAGCGAAGTGTGTAACATCTTTTTTCCCCTACGTACGAAGTGTATCGATCTTACTAGTTCACAGCTGACGTAAATCGATAAATGACCCCCTAAACTTCATTCTTCATCAGGACGTAGGGACAAAGAAAAGGACTCAAAAATGTTATCCATTTCCATAGCCTAGATAAAATATGATCGTTTGTTTGTTCATAATAATATGTACCTATATAAAAAATAATTATAAAAATTTTATGAATTTAATTTATTCTTCTGATATTATTTGTGGTTTTCAGAGTCTTCTTTTTCTTTTAATAGAAAAACTAAAAGTGATTCCAATGACGTAATTAAATATCATGAGTATGTACTAATATTAAAAAAATAATCATGACGAATTAAAAAAAAACGGTGTTAAATATTTGTGATAATACTAGAACTTAATATTGTCGTTGTGGTGCAAGGTGCAAGAGATGATTTTCAGAGTCGTCAGCCAGAGTACAGTTTCCGATTAGGTATCTTTCTCATTTACAAGTTTTGTGAAGTGTGATAAAAATATTGTAAAATTATTACTGTGTAGGATCACTTTAAGTAAACAAAGATTCGTGAAAAATATTTTATGTTTTAATATTTTATCTTTTTTATTATATTTTATAACGGTTTAAATAGTTTGATTTTATTGAATTCTTAAATTAAAATAATGTCATGCATTTTTCTACGCAGCACTTTTAGTTACTATCCATACTGCTATTCAAATTCTTAATTCCTGTTCAAAACTAAGTATCTTTCTAATTTGTGCATTCTGTGCTTTTATTAATTTTATTTACATAATTAAAAAATTATCTTAAAAAAAGACATTTATCAATTTTAATATGAAAGTAATTTTTAATATGAAATCAATTTTTAATATGAAAGTAACTTAAGTGTGAACCATATAAATATTGATAAATTGATGTTTTGTGCTGTGTTGTATTGTATTTTTTAAGTTTTTCTCCTTTGTTTTTAACTTTTTTCTGTAAAGTATGTTAGTATGTTTCACTAATCTTCTTATATATAAAAATGGAGAGCTATTTTCCGTGGTCATAGCATCACGCCTAAACGGCTGCACCGATTTTGCTAATTCTTTTTTTGTCGTATTTGCTTTTATCGGGAAAAGGTTTTAATGAAATACAAAATAATAAAGTTGATAAGAAAACTAAATAAAACTCTTCGTAGGCAACCTTATTAGTACTTTTTACCGTTTAATTTTCATTCCAATTTTGACAGAAACTGTCAATTGTTAAATAGTTGGTGCGATTGACAGAATGCGTAAGGAATATACATGGTTGAAAACAGACACATCGGTCGGAATTACATTGGTCAAATGATAATTATTTCATCACCGTACAAATTCGAAATCAATATTCATAGTTACGAACACAGGACAACGTCTGTCGGGAAATATAGAATTTCACTAAATAATAAAACAATTATGAGTGTATCAACCATAATATTGTCAGACATTTAAACAAATTTAAAAAAAACTTCAACCCTATAGTCTAACGTGAAATCTTGACGTGTTCGTTAGTGTCTACGAGGCGCCACTTTCCTTATCCACTTTTTATTTAACAACCTCAAACATGTCACACAGTGAAACATTAAGATAGGCATTTCGATTGGGTGACTGGAGTATTATAACGAAAGCTCACGCAATTTTATTGGGAAGAAAATAGTCCTTACTGTTTTTTATAGTATTCAGTTGATGTACAAAGTTTTTTCTTATAATTTCTATTTTTATTCTTATTTGCTTTCTAACCCCTAACATAACTCTTCTCATAAAACCAAACATCCATCCCTTTTCCCTACCTGAGGCCTCATAATATGGGTTCACTACGGGTTGAATCCAGTACCTACTTATCGAATTAGAACCAGCCTAAGTGCTCGCTTTCGGCCGTAGCTCAAATGCAATTTACCCGCTGGTATGGGAAAAGCTGTATATATGTATAAACGCTACCACTTATACATACGCAGTGTTTCCTTATATAGAGTATGTATGTATTTACATCTAAAGTTTTATCAATACAAAATGCATGCATAGGTACCTACATATGTATCAATACAAAATGCATGCATAGGTACCTACATATATTTTATTTTATTTGGGTTTAGTTTTATATGAATTTTACCCTTTTTAAATTTCATATCTTTATTTAGTCTCTTAATTGTGTAATCTCTTTTTTCTTTTTCTTTTTTCTTTTCGCGTATCTTGTTCTTGTATTGCTTGTTTGTAATTTGGGTTGGCTGGAAGAGATCCTTCGGGATAAGTCCGCCCTTTGAATCTTTGAATGTTTTGTATGAGTTGATTTTTGATACACAATAAAGCTTTATTTATTTATTTATTATTTATTTATATGTCTTTAAAGTAAACCTAAATTACTGATTTGTAAAGACCTATTGCTTTAGTTTAAAGTTTAAAAAAATTGACAAGTTTTCAGAAACAGGTTTGCTTATCTATGGGTACCTACTATTCTTAATACACAAACCCCTGTTTTTTTTGGTTGTCAAAAATCTAGACCATTTGATCTAAAAAAACTTTTGTGTTTTTAGGGCGTGTTTAGAATTAAAATTTTAATTAGCATTATCTTTATAAAAAATCACCGACTGATTTATCTATTCTTCGAGTCGCTTTTTATAGAAGTTCGCATGCGATCAAAGATTAAGTAATATTCGAAACAGTTAAAAATTAATTGGACTATGGCACGCGTAAGGAAATGAAACAATTTTTGACCAAATTAAATTTAATTCGTAATAATAGAAAAATTTGAGTAAGAATAAAATGAAAAACCTTTCATCTATGTTGTGTTTTCATAGAAATTCTAAGACAAAGAGGATGCATAACCAAAGGAGTAAATACTCACATACAATACCAAAACAGACATTTCAATATCGGTTGAATCCTAAATTATTATCACGTGTAGAGGTTATCAGCAACGTGAAAAAAACCATTTGGATTGATGAAGGCATGAACCTAAGCATAATGTAGCTTCCTAATACTTATTTGAAATTATTTTTTTACGATACTACCTACCTGTAATTATTTAAATTATGTAGGAACATACGTACTACAACAAAGAAAGCATTTTTATTATAGTTATCTCAATGATTTCCTCCTATTTCTTGTATCTCTAATAATTTTAGCAATAATATTTGTGGTACATATGTATGTATATAAAGCCACCTCATATTATAGTTTTATTTACATTATTATTAGGTATTATTTTAACTAATCAATCTAATTATGTATCGATATTTTCACTTTATATACTTTTTGAGTAATATGAAAAGTAATCAGATCAAATTTACATTTGTAATAGTCATGCATGAAAATTTGTCGACCGGCGGGCGTAGCTAAAATTGCACTCAACGACTAGTCTGTCATAGAAAACGACTACAGACAGACGACAGAAAACTCGTAGCTAATTTAGCTTTTTCTGTCACAAAGAATTCTCCGGCATCGGATTTTATAAAGAAAATTTACTTTATCTTTTCACACATTTATCTATGACTAGTGGTCAACCAGTGCTCGAAATTCGTTCATAAGTTTTAGTTAAATTAAGTTAAATTATAAGTTTGAACATTTTTGAGGTTAAATTTTCAAAGACTGAGCGAGCGGTTTTTCAAAATGTTCACTAAAAAACAATGATATGGATACTTTCTTATGTCAAATTTGAAATGTTGATATGTACAAAGTTGTTTCTATTATTATTAAAGTCAAGCGATACTAATCTTTTCTAAATTTATATACTTACCGCCTTCAAAAAACTTTCTGCGCCCATGAAAATGAGTACGAATTTTATGATAAATGTATGGGCCCAGTCGTTTCGCAGAATGACGCCCGAAAATCTACAGACAACTCTCATTTGTGTTAAAATTATTACGAAACCACCATTTTGTTGATAGTGTTGATAGAATAGTCATAGAATGCAAAAAATCGCTAGGCTTGCTGGTATTTTAATTCCAATAAATAACATCAAAGTTTAATGGGTTTGAACGTTGAATTCACTTTCAAAGGGACTCCCTTTCTATTTGGCGCTAACAGCATATAAGGCTCCCATTACTCGGTCCTTGTTCACGAATATTTGCCATCCGTTCCATTTATAGGCGCACACACGCTCGCTCTCTCATACAAACCAGTTTAGTAAAGTTAGTATGGTACCTGCGATAATAATATTAGTATTATTATTAGTTCTAACCTTCCCTTCCATTTGAAGATGCTACCGAATGAATTATTTATATCAGATACCATACATTTAAGCCGAGCGTACCGAAATTTAACATTTCATTTCTGTTAATCTTCCACATGTCGTTCCATATATTAACATTTATAAGGCATGCACGTGTTGAACCTTCTTACATATTACGTTCAAGAAGAAACCTTTCTTAAGAGTTTTAAGGGTGGGTGGGTACATCCCATGAATTTGATGGTTTCAAAATACGTACTGTGGAAATCTAAGAAATAGTTTTAATGAATTTATTCACTATGAGTATTTACATACATAGGTACATATTTGCGTAAAAAGTAGTAGCAACATCGAAAACGATTTACTACTGGGCTGTTTTAAAATATTTCTTCGGCCTACAACAAGGTTATCTTCATCAGAAATGTCTAAATTTAATAATACTTGAGTTTTTAAAAAAAGTTTGGTTTTCGAGAGAGTTGAGATTGTAATGATCAAAACAAGGGTCATTTAACGTCGAAATATTCAACTCCATAACATATTATGTATTTCTACTCAGAATTGGAAACCTGTCTCAGATTGGAAACGGCCGATTGACTGTAATAATGGTTTCCTAGGAAGCGGTCCATCTTTTGACAAGACGGCCGTTTATTAACACCGCTTGCGACAATGTTTTTTGTTGCTACGGTTAAAACATTGTCAACGTTTTACTGACATCATTCGCCGCTGTTTGCTACAATTTTGCATTCCTAGGAAAACACATCGTTTTTTTAATTCTTCAAGCATTGAAATCGCTGCTCATACTGACAAATGAGTTCAAATAGTTATATGCATTATCCATAATAATATATGAAAAATGTTAAATATTATATTGTTTAATGATAGATGTATGATTTTGATATAGAACTTTATTTACTTTCCATTAAATAATTATCGTTAATGACATCATTAGAATACAAAATGGTATATTTCTATCACACCGAAACGTATTTATAAGTCCCATTAAAATATGAGTAATTTACCCCACATAAATTTACGGGTCTAATTTTTCTATTAGGGCATTACCTGTACTCGGGCAGGCAGTCCGTTGTGTTTCCTAAAGGTAAACATTGGCTCAGCAAACACACACCCAACACTCAAACAAATTTCGTAGCTTTCTCGCGGACTTAGTACAAACACTGATGTCGGACATACATAGGCTTTATTGGGAACTGTTTGAGTAGGTGTACACCTCCCAAATATAGCTTGGTCAGAATCAAACCTTATTTTGTATGTAAGTAGGTATATACAAATTTTTGAAAATTCATCAACGTTTGATTTTCATTTATTATTTCATAAAACGGTTTACGACACTTACATTACGGTAGATAAATTTTTGTTTCACAAATATGTTAAACTGAAAAATTGGTGCCTATAAGACTTTAATAATTGATACTGGAAAATGATTTGGTTAACGACAATATCCTACGCAACACTATTGAATTACTTAAAAATTGGTTTAAGGTACTTTTTGATATCTTTTAAGTGTATGAAATTTTAATATACTTAGGTATTGTTTTTTTTCTTCTCTTGTTTATTATGACAATAAATACCTAGTTTGTATTTAAAAGGTAAAAAATGCATGATTTCATATTGATGAATTACAGGTGATTCGGATACTTATGTTCAAAAGTGGACTGGAGAGGGTTGATGATAATGTTGATAAATAATAATATTTTAAAAAATCATGTTAAAATAAATATTGCTAAATTTGTGCCTATAGTTTGATGACAGGAAATGAGAAATGGTATGTTGTCGTAACGAATTATTTCTTGTAAAAAAAACGTGCAAGAAGCTATCTCTGCCTACTCCATTTAGAGACACTACGCTATGGTGAAAAAAAACAGATTTGGCAAAACTAGCACAATACTCAAAATAAAAAAAGCAAGAGTTTTGTAAAGATCTTTCACAAAAATTATAGTTCAAACATGAACCGATAGTCTCCGAAAACCGGTTTATGTTTGAATTATAAAAGTTGTGAACTATACAAAAAAAAATATTTTTATTTTGTAATTGACTATCACCAAGCACCTTCTACCCAAAACATCGAAGATCTAATCACAATATTGTCGAGATGCTAAAATATAATATGAGGTGGTCAGCCACAAATATAAAAAACAAAAAGAATCTCAATCCACATAATATGTATAAGAAATTTATGAAATAAAGTATAGTTCAGACACGTGACATTGCTGGATTCCAAAAATAAACAACATATTTTTTACTTCAACAAGCTTTAACTCTATTAATAACCTTCGTGTACAAATTAATGAACTTCAAAGACCGTACGGTACTAATGATTTAACCTTGCGAGGTACTTACCGTCCCACTTATACAAGATCGAGACAACGACATCCTCTCCCTTTGTTTCGAGGCACAATCGAGCCTCATATAGGTATGTCAATAAACTATTAGTGATGATACTATGTATACCTACTACCTATATTAATTATTATTATTTAGTGGTAGATCTCTACATAAGTAGAATGGATGATATAGTAGGTGGTACTCATGAATAAAAACACGCATCGTTGACTAATGGAAGAAAACATTTTCTATCTAGGTTAAGACTCATTGGTCGTGCCCGGAAAACTAACCACACTAATGAGTGGCGGCTGTACCTTATCTATTACAAAGTTCCTACTTAACTATCTTCACCGTTATACCGTGAGATTCTCATACTGTTGCACGAAAAATAACCTCAGATTATTATTATAACTTTTTAAGTTATTTTTCTTATGTTTTTCTCGCTCTTCTTTTAAGAAGGCCTATTTTTTTATCAAAGGTACGTATTGATTACTTTATAATTATATTATTTTTTATAATTGTGATTGTTTTTATATGGGTTGTTATAACTAGAAATGTCAATGGCTAAACGACAGGTTTTTATTATGATAATATTCACTTTTTTCATAATTGTAAGGTTAGGACTTATATAAGGTTTTTATAATGACATTAACCCATTACAACATGGCGTCCGATATATCGGACGCCATTATTTTCAATTTTTCTCAAATTTTTATGCATTAATTTGTATTTTTTCTGATTGAACGTTATGCATAAATATTTTTAATAACTTAAAAACCTAGTTTTTTTATTGGTTACACAGTGGTTTATTCACATTTGTCGAATTTCCAAAATTTAAGATCGCAAATCTTGTTTGCATGGGACAGGGTAGGCTTCCTGCTTATTTTTCTATTTATCAACAGTAATATTTCAATATTATTTTTTGTCAATGTAAACCATAAAAATCACTCATTCAAATGGTATAATTATATTGAATAAGTTTTTGTAAATAAGTTTAATTTTTCCAAAAATATTTGTGTGTCCGATATATCGGACGCCATGCACAGTGACCACTTCAGTTACCTAAAAGTTGTTCATACATTATCATTTTACGGGTGGATGGTGCATAAGATATCTAACATATTTTTTAAATAATTATGCTGACAATGATCACGAAGGCCCGTTAATGGACTGCCTGATAATTCTTAACACATTTCCTGATGAACATGAAGCATATTTGAATAAATTGAGCTGTTTTTCGCTTCAAACAAGATACGAACTATAAATCGTTGGGGTTGTAGGTCCATAAACTGGGTTAAGCCATCTAACTTTTATGGTGCTAAATCTCCATGATAGTAAATAAATAAATTAAACACTTTTACATAGAAAGTTGACATTTTTTTCTAGTCAACCAGTCCAGTCACAAGCAGTGACTGTCCAACTGCCTCTTATACTGATTATATTAGGTGATAGGCGTATATTCAGGAGTGGATGAAAATTTGTTGGTAAAGAAAAAAAAGGAAATCCATTAAGTCAATTTAAAAACAAGGCACTGATATCCAGCTGGTCATTTAAAAAAACACAGCGAGAAACCGAGAAGAGTGAATTATGGTGTAAGAAGACTTACGTGTAGTACCCAACCTTTCAAAAGCTGGCCCCCCTTATTATCGCACTTCTTGAGGACAAAGTACCTACTCTTGGTTCACTTGATGTCTACATATTTCAAGCTACGGATTTCTAGATTCATAAAATTTGCTTGAAAAGATGATGTTCTTTCAAATGCGAAGAAAAATCAACTTTAGGGTAATAGATAGGGTCTCATCCAAAATATTTTGTTCCATCATAGTCTACAATTTTGACAATATACTCACTAATTATTTTCAAAATCCATAAATAAATATTCATTGGTCAATAATTTGATTACATCAGACTAATAAAAATTAAATTTCTATCCCAAAGTTTGCATTTTCTTCATCAAAATAATGTATGTAATATAGATAGTAAACATAAGTATGGCCCAGTAAAGTGTCTTGTATGCATGGTGTCCGATATATCGGACGATCCAAAAAATATACTGTTGATAGTTTCGGCCGAGGGTGCTTGGTAGTAGTTCATTTTCACTTATGTAAAAATAAATAAGGAGTCTTCAGTTTGTGCTACTACGAATTACTTTATTTCCATAAACATGTTTTCGGGAGCGACTACTCCCTTCCTCAGATGGACAAAGACTAAAGAATATAAATGAATATGAGATATTTTACAAATTAGTTAAGTATATGAAACAAAAAAACAGCATTAAAGAAAGGGTGAACTTATGAGTACTTTAAAAAAATGACAACTATACAATGTAAAAGTGACTTATTATGAGCTAAGGGAAGATAACAATAATAATAATTAATTCTAAAGAACATAGAACTAACTTTGAAAAGAAGGTATGTACAGAGTAAGATATTGGTTTAACATAAAAAGGTACTGTTTGACAATATGTAAGAATAACGGAAGCTATATAATATCAAATGAACTTTTGATACAGTGATGACGTATTGAAAGAGAAAGTATTACAAGAAAAAAAAAATAACAATATTTAAAGACAATGTGTAGATAACGGCAGGTAACTTTATGGGTCTATTGTTTAAAGCTTAACAATAAAAACAACAGGTAGGATTGGCGGTGGTCTCTTTGGCAGACAGGAACAAACTTGAAGATTCGTTCAGATCTGAAACAAAGAGAATTACAGAGGCAGTATCGTTCAAATCAAATGTTTATCTTTTTAATTTCTTTTAGCAATTGTGAGCTTTCATACAAATCTAGTTTTTCATTCAAGACGTTTATGTTTGAATTATTTTTTATGCGGTTGACTTCTAATGCTTCTAATCTGTCTAATTTTTTACCTTTATTGCACGTATGTATTATTTTGACATTGGAGCCGGGATCAAATGCGTGGTCGTGTTCATTGAGATGTTCAGCAAATTTGGACTTATTGTCTTTGTTCCTAAAACTACGAAGATGTTCTTGAATCCTTATTTCTATTGATCTACCGGTCTGGCCAATATACATGCTGGGGGTGTTATTATTTAAACAAGTGTTGCAGTTAAGTGCGTATATACCGTTGGATTTCAATGGGTCTAAACGATCTTTATTATTACAAAGGAAAGATTTTAAGGTTTTATTATTGTAAAAGGCTACGTTATAATTATTTTGTTTGACTAATTTCGAAATATTGTTGGAGAGTCCGTCTATAAAAAGCAATTTTTTCCATTTATTATTATCTTTACGCGTTTTTAATCCTGGTGCTAAACTCTGATTTGCGATTTTTTTGTTTTTGTTCGAAAGTAATCTGTCAACTACTACGGGGTCATAGTTATTCCGGTTAGCAAGTGTTTTAAGGGTATTTAATTCTTTGTTAAAATTGTGCTTCGAGAGAGGGACGTTAACTAACCTATGGACAGCTGAATGGAAAAATGATAACTTATGGGATGGGTGATGTTGTGAAGAAGAATGTATGATATTGTCGCTGAATGTAGGTTTCCGGAATATATCAAAACTGAGTTTGTGGTTCTCAATGGTAATAGTTAAGTCTAGGAAATTGATGGATTTGCCGCCGACTTCCATCGTGAATTGGATCGAACTGTTTATTTTATTTAATTCTAATAGGAAACAATCAAGTTGTCGTAAGGTACCTGACCAAAGGCAAATAATATCATCTACGTACCGATGGTAGAAAATTATTTTGTTGAAGAGGGGGATTTTTGAAATTTTATTTTCTAGGTGAGACATAAAGAAGTCAGCTAAAATGGGACTTAAGGGACTGCCCATGCTCAAACCTTCTAGTTGTGAATATATTTTATCATTGAATTTGAAATAGTTTTGATCTATGCATAAGTTGAATAAATTAGTTATGTCGGATTTTAAAACTGGGTTGATATTTCTCTCGTCTAAATAATCTAATAAGGCTGATTTTAATTCTTGTATGGGTACGCTAGTGAAGAGTGATACAACATCAAAGGAGACTAAGATTTGGTTACTATTAACTTCGGTGGCTTTAATTTTGTCAATAAGTTCCAGGGAGTTTTTTACCGTATGTTCTGGTTTAAAATTAAGAATTGAATAGAAAATATTGTTAGCGACTTTAGCTATGTAAAAACTAGGTGCAGAGAAGAAAGAAACTACTGGTCTAACCGGCATATTAGGTTTGTGGACTTTTGGTAGGCCATATAGACGAGGGCAATGTGGGTTCATTTGTTTTAACCTGAACAAGTCTCTACTATTAAAAAGGGTGGGGCTATTTTTAATTAAATTTACAACGTCATCATTAAATTTTTTAGTGGGATCACGAGAAATTTCAACGAACTTATCCGATGTTAGTACCGCGTTAACTTTATCAAAATAATCCTGTCTATCGAAAATGACTGTGCAACCGCCTTTATCTGCTTTAGAAACTATGAGATTGTTGGATTTAATTTTCTGTTTAATATTGTTTGTTGATAATTGTTGAATTGGTGATAATGATATTATTTGCCTTTGGTCAGGTACCTTACGACAACTTGATTGTTTCCTATTAGAATTAAATAAAATAAACAGTTCGATCCAATTCACGATGGAAGTCGGCGGCAAATCCATCAATTTCCTAGACTTAACTATTACCATTGAGAACCACAAACTCAGTTTTGATATATTCCGGAAACCTACATTCAGCGACAATATCATACATTCTTCTTCACAACATCACCCATCCCATAAGTTATCATTTTTCCATTCAGCTGTCCATAGGTTAGTTAACGTCCCTCTCTCGAAGCACAATTTTAACAAAGAATTAAATACCCTTAAAACACTTGCTAACCGGAATAACTATGACCCCGTAGTAGTTGACAGATTACTTTCGAACAAAAACAAAAAAATCGCAAATCAGAGTTTAGCACCAGGATTAAAAACGCGTAAAGATAATAATAAATGGAAAAAATTGCTTTTTATAGACGGACTCTCCAACAATATTTCGAAATTAGTCAAACAAAATAATTATAACGTAGCCTTTTACAATAATAAAACCTTAAAATCTTTCCTTTGTAATAATAAAGATCGTTTAGACCCATTGAAATCCAACGGTATATACGCACTTAACTGCAACACTTGTTTAAATAATAACACCCCCAGCATGTATATTGGTCAGACCGGTAGATCAATAGAAATAAGGATTCAAGAACATCTTCGTAGTTTTAGGAACAAAGACAATAAGTCCAAATTTGCTGAACATCTCAATGAACACGACCACGCATTTGATCCCGGCTCCAATGTCAAAATAATACATACGTGCAATAAAGGTAAAAAATTAGACAGATTAGAAGCATTAGAAGTCAACCGCATAAAAAATAATTCAAACATAAACGTCTTGAATGAAAAACTAGATTTGTATGAAAGCTCACCATTGCTAAAAGAAATTAAAAAGATAAACATTTGATTTGAACGATACTGCCTCTGTAATTATCTTTGTTTCAGATCTGAACGAATCTTCAAGTTTGTTCCTGTCTGCCAAAGAGACCACCGCCAATCCTACCTGTTGTTTTTATTGTTAAGCTTTAAACAATAGACCCATAAAGTTACCTGCCGTTATCTACACATTGTCTTTAAATATTGTTATTTTTTTTTCTTGTAATACTTTCTCTTTCAATACGTCATCACTGTATCAAAAGTTCATTTGATATTATATAGCTTCCGTTATTCTTACATATTGTCAAACAGTACCTTTTTATGTTAAACCAATATCTTACTCTGTACATACCTTCTTTTCAAAGTTAGTTCTATGTTCTTTAGAATTAATTATTATTATTGTTATCTTCCCTTAGCTCATAATAAGTCACTTTTACATTGTATAGTTGTCATTTTTTTAAAGTACTCATAAGTTCACCCTTTCTTTAATGCTGTTTTTTTGTTTCATATACTTAACTAATTTGTAAAATATCTCATATTCATTTATATTCTTTAGTCTTTGTCCATCTGAGGAAGGGAGTAGTCGCTCCCGAAAACATGTTTATGGAAATAAAGTAATTCGTAGTAGCACAAACTGAAGACTCCTTATTTATTTTTACATAAGCAAAAAATATATAAAAAAAATAATTTTTGATTTTTATTTTAATCCACATTTATAGCAAATTAATGAAAAAAATATTAAAATAAATGGGACACACAACTTTATGCACTAATGGGTTAACATTACAATGAATGGTAAAATTCATGTAACTCATGGCAATAAATACATACATACCTCTGCGGCGCTATAACCCTGAGTGGGTCTCCAAGCCAGTCACCAACCCCCAAAAGCCCCAGATCCCTCTCAGCGCCATCCAGCCATCATAGTTTTGGTCTTCTTATGCTCCCCCTTCCTTCTGGTCTCGTGCAGCAGATCCTGTTAGGCACAGAGTGTTGATCTACTTGAATAATGCGACCACAGATAATTTTGATACTTTACCGCCTTTTATGCACACAGCCTATATTGAGTCTTTACGTTCGCTCCCAGTGTGGAGCATGTGGCGCTACGAAGTTCCTCATAAGCCTGTACTTCATAATAAAAATTCACGTGTTATATTGTTTACTACATAAAAATATTTATATCAAAAAGCTGAAGTAAAGAACACATTAACTTCTAGTTAGGTATGTGAATCTGAAAATGTAGACCTGTCAAACCGTTGAAAGTATCCGATACCTGCTGTAAAATGTGTATATTATGTATGTTTCCTACAGAGGCGATATGTATGTATACGCGCCTCTTGGTTTGTTTATTATTGTTAATTTATTGGCGGATGTAGGTTCTTATTTGTCTGCACTGAAGTACACTACTACCTACTTTATATTTGCACAACTCGTCGTCGGTAGGTCCCGACCTCTAGTGGTAGTATATTCAACCGGGGTATAAACGAGAATTGAGTTGGTTTATACTCGTATGCCTCTCATCCCTCGAGTCTTACGTAAAAAATTAATCCTAAATAGCATAAAAAAACTACCAAGGTATTTATAAACTAAATGCAGAGGGTTGTGTGAGGTTATAAGGCAAACACAGCCAGACAAAATAAATAAAGATTTTAATTTGGAATCGGTTAAAATTCGCTATGCATTTGAACTTTACATCATGTTTGTTAAGTCAGAGGGTAATAATTTTATTATTTTTGTTCTTCTATAATGTCTTTTGGAACTTTCTGAAGTCAATGAAGTAGGTAGTATTGTTTAACAACAATTTTTGTGTTTTTGATTTTATCATTTTTTTAAATGAATATATGCTTGTACATACTCAAATTGAACACAAACTCACTCGCGACGTTTTATGAGAAGGTAGTCACGGAAGTAAAGTGAGTATTACACAATAATTTTTTATGGAAAGCGTGTATAGCGCCGCCGCAAGGATATTTCTAGAAACAAAAGCGATTCTCGCATTCGATACGTATACACGTTTCCCATACAAAATGTATCGTGTTACTCGCTTTACTTCTGTGACTACCTTTTGATACTGTTGTCGTGAAAGAACAAGATAGTCGGCACCTGGTATTGAACTCACGAATTCCAGTACAAAACAATACAAAAACCAGTGCCCTTATTCTCGTAGCGGTCTTAATACGCTCTTATCTTGATTGACAATCATAAAATGTCGGATTGGTATTCACAAAACAAGATATCTAGTAGATATCTTAAAAATTCGTTATGTTTGAAATATCAGTATGAAAATGATTCAGTTCAAGATAGAATTAACATTAGATTCCGATAGTTTTGTGAATACGACTGCTTGCTTTCGTGTCTTATTCTTATCGTTAAGTGATTTTTAAAAGCGATTGATTACGAGAATAGCCCTACAGCTTCGAATGAAAGTACCTATTCGAATTTATATATTATAAATTTTTATTTGTCAACTAGCTTTTCCGACAGACATTGTCCTATGTTCCTAACTATAAATATTGTGAATTAAAACAAACACAGTATGAATATTGAATTCGAATTTGTATCGTGACGAATTAATTATCATTTGACCAATGTTATTCCGTCGATGCGTCTTTTTTAAACCATGTATATTCCATCCGCATTCTTTCAATTGCACCAACTATCTAACAATTGACAGTTTCTGTCAAAATTTCAAAATTGGAATAAAAATTATATGGTAAAAAGTACTAATAAGGTTGCCTACGTAGAGTTTTCTTGAATTTTCTAATTTTCCACGCAACTTTCTTAACTTTTTCTTTCATAATAACCTTCTCCTCATAAAAACCAACACGACAAAAAAAGAATTAGCGAAATAAGTTCAGCCATTTAGGCGTGATGCGATGACCACGGAAAATAGTCCTCCTTTATAATGTATAAGACTAGTACGACCTGCTGGTGTCTCAAAAATAAAACATAAAAAGTAACAGTTTCAAAAAATAACACCATTTATTGATAATATTTTTTTTTTATAAATGTATTGTTAGCACGCGCGTAAATCGTTTTCGAAAAGTTTTTGATTGTGTGTGAGTATATTATATGCACATTTTGGAAATACTTATCTACGCACGTGCCCGTTTTTTTTTTACAACTCTCCTTTAACATACATACACGAAATTCACGAACGAACATGAGGAGACCCATTCCACTTCCCATCCAATAAAAATTTGCTTACACATCCGAAAGGGAATTTGAAAATGTTATTTTCCATATTTTACACACACACATATACATAGGTAGATAGGAACCCATATGAAAAAAAAAAGTTCAAAAGAATAAAAATCAATAGAACGAAATTTTCTTCAATTAAGTAAATATTTCTGAGTTTTTGAAATATGCTGTACGAGTTCAAACCCTGAATACAATAAAAAATCTCATATTAGCTGCGCGATGTTGATTTTTTTTTGTACAGTTTCTCTCTGAGGGTTGTAATTATTACAAGTCACGGTTGAATACACAAAATATTTTGATTAAGTTTTACTTAATTGCTTTTATCACAAACTTGTTTTCACTTTGTTGTTTATGCTACGCACAGATTATCACTGACAAGGCTGAAAATAAAGCTTTTAATTTTTTTCAAAACGTTTTTAACAAAAAAAAAACTTTTTCGAAATGTGTGAAAACGTGTATAACGCCGCCACGAGGATATTTCTAGAAACAAAAGCGATTCTTGCAATCGATACGTATAGACGTTTTTCATACAAAATGTAAGTATAGTGTACACTTTACTTCCGTGACTACCTTCCGATAAAACTTATAATAAATAAAAAATAAATAAATTTTAAAATAAATAGGTAAATAAAACAACGTAGGTGCTTTGTGTTCCATTGACCTGCTAGCGCATCGCATTGAACTAAATAAACAGAATTAAATTTATTTTAACTATAAATACAGCATGCTGCAAATGATTTAGACAATTTTATTTTTGTAGGATTATTGAAACCAGTTTACAGACACCTGTTATTGGAGCATTAAGGATTTTATGTGTTTTTAAAATGTATACTATATTGTATGTGTTATCGGTGTTCTGTTGGTGTATTTTGTAAATAAATAAATAATATGGGTAATGATCAGTATTTATAATCATTAATAATAAGTGTTTGGTAGTCTATAGACGTTACGACGCCGACGCCGGATTTCGAACTGTTTCGTGCAGAGGTCACGGGATCCCATGAACCAAGAGACGAAACATGCATTAAAGTACATAGCTTACTCTGAAAAATTCGAAGAGTGTATTTGTGTTCACTTTGAGTGAGCACAGCTTTATTTTACTATAAAAATATTAAAAAAAAAAATTTAGAGTTCGGAGGTAACTTAAAATCTAAAAATGCTTACATAAATTTAAACACGGAAAACATTTTTTACAAAAATTGTTTTTTCTTCTTTTCATATGGCGAGGAGAAATGAAAAAAAAAATACAACAATAATTAGTCAAAAAAAAATAAACATTCAAAATGATTCTATCACGACTGGGTAAATATTCGAAACATTAAACGTGTCATGACATAACATGTAAGTAGATAAGTATCCATGCGTTGAACCAAGTTATAAAAATCTTTATTTACTCAAACACCTCGTTATATCCCAAACTGAAATATCACCGATGGTACTGACAAGTAGTACATACGTGCTGTCGTATGACATTTACGGGCTGTACGCGGGGGTGCTAGATACTTAGAGAAATCACCAAGTGTTATGATAATAGGCCCATTTTACTTTGACGTAAATAATGTTTAAATATCACACGAGGTAGGTACCTTTTTTGTCTATGGTGATTATAAAAATAAAATACGATCTTTTTAAAAAACAATCTGGGTCAATTTGTTTCATTCATACCGTCTTTGAGATAAAAGTAAACGTGGCGATATTTTGTTATAAATTGTTCAAATCTATAATTTTTTTTCAGTATTGGGTTCGGTTATAACTTTCTTATGGACAAAACATTAAATAAAATGTGTGTATGCACTTATACAAATGATAGCGTAATAAGCGAAGTACCTGTATGGCGTATGTGTGTGTATCCGCCCACTTCAAAGAACAGAACTCACGAACAACTACAAAGATACCTAGCCTCAGATGGGCGGTGTTAGTCGATCGGAGATTGAGTATGATTTCTGAATTATTGACTAATTATCAAGCTGTTTTTTTTTATTTTTTTATTTTATTTAATATACGGCGAAAATGCCTATCACATGTTAAAAAACAAATCAAACACATTACACAAGCTGGAATACAAGCATATATACACAATACAAGCATATTCCTCAAAACTTAAATTAAAGTAGAAATCACAACAAAAACTATAAGTACCTAACACTTTTGACGGTGATCTGAATTTCTCTTCCTCCCATCAGGGTCCCGAAGACGAGGAAGACCTACTCACACTGTGTTCAGCTCCTTCGAATCAGAGATGAGGGATTTGGAAATGGTGTGGGAGGAGGTCATAAACATTGTGCAAGATCGAGCGCAATGGAGAGCTCTTGTTGCCTCCCTATGCCCCGATTGGGGTGTAAAAAGGAGAGTTTTTTAGTTTTTAGATCTGAAGTACGCTTGTCTGAGTTGCAATTACGTGGCTGAATAAGACAGATATGTAACACTTTCTCCAACGGAGAGTGGATGCGGACTTTTTTCATATGTCGTTATCCGTAGAGCTTTTAATCCCTTCGTCATCTAAAGGATCATTCCTCGCTCTATCTCTAGATATGCATTATAGAAGGTCCAGAGGTTTTCTTGTAAAATTTCTGAGCTATCATTTGATTTGCATATCTCCTTTCTCAAAATTTACACCTGACAACCAGACTCAAATATATAAGCGATTGTACACTGCGAGAATACAATATATAACATTTTATGTTATTACAAAGCGTTGAAAAGAGAAGAGGAACAGAATCTTGAGTCCACAAAAAGTAAACGCAACTCAGATAATATCTTCTAACACACAATAAAGATTCGAGCTCGTAATTTTGGAAAAATGTTCAATCTTTAATCGCGTTGGAGGCAATTTTCCGAGGCACGATGCGCCTAATAAAGTTCAAATAAAGCGTGCCTACAGACTATTAGTAGCTACGCTAAGGGACTAACACCACCAACGCACGACTAAGGTTACAAATTAAATGCAAATACGACCACTTTACTTAATGAAACGCCCGGTCCTCCGTCACCTCATGTCCTAGCTGGCACTACAGCTGCTAGTCATGTCGGCGAGCAAATATCCTTATTATTTATAGCAGAAGACACATTGACAGTGATCAATACACAATCATAATAATAATATTGTTCCACTGTCAATAAGACCGGATACAATAATATCATATTATTCTATAAGTTTGGTATTATTTTGACAGATAAGCAAACATGCTGTATCTAATGATCGGAATATTTGTTTTGTTTTTTCTTTCAAACATTATGTGATAAGTCGACTTTAATAATGTTTCAATTAATATTAGTAGGTACCTACATAATAAAAACAATTGATAACGATACTTTCTGACTAAACATTCTAAAAATAAAATATTACATCGCTAGCACAATCAATCAATCAATCAATCGACCACAGGGGCCGAAGACAACTATAATAAAATGGCCTCCATCGGTATCAGTCGGTCGATGTTCCCCTGTGGTTAAAACGTAAAAAGCTTGGATTAGACAGTTACAAAATATATTGGGCACAATTTTCTGAAGTTTATTATGAATATTATTTGTAATTAATTATCTGTTAATTTTTGTGATTCTTGATACTAAATTATTTTACCTTTCATGGTTGCGGGTTCGATTCGTGTAGAGGGCATGGGATTTAACAACATATCGAAGATTACCACGATTTGTAATTTTGGGGATTTCGACTAATTTGACCACCTGAATAGGGAAAGTTGTGGGCGTAAAGTGATCACGCTAAACCAGTCTTCAAAACAACAATATAAGACGGCCGTTAGCCTATTGTGGTTTAAATATTTAGAAAATTACTTTTCAAAAATCATTGATTTAATGATTGCATAGTTTTATGTTTTTACGTAAATACCTAATTTAAAAATCAAACCACTCAACTATATTAATATTATGTAGACATGTATTATATCCTGGATTACTTTTTCGTTATTAGTTCTTTAAAAGTAGGTAATAATAATAATAATATAACACTTTTCTATACAAAGGTGTAAGTATAGCCGGCGGAACTTTATTGCCTGGGGCAATTTTTTCCAGTCAACCGGTCCCGTCCAATCTGAGACAGGCCAACCCCGGGTAGAAATTTCCAGTGAAAAAACACTTGGAAAAACTCTGACCCGACCGGGAATCGAACCCGGGAACCCGAGTCTGAAGTCCTCGCTAGTACAACTAGGCTACCGAGGTCGGTAAGTAAGTACCTAGGTACTAAAAAATATTGATAGTTATTACGCTACTACTAGTGATGTTAAAGGTGTTCTTTATAATTTAAAATTTTGATTGAAAAGGTTAACAGATTCTATAAAAAGAACAGCTAATTATAGAACTTCATAACATTCACGTCACTATTTTTATTCCCGCCGCTGACATAACATGCAACATTGGCATTAAATGTTACCTTCCCGCTCGACATCATACTTCACTGCTGTACAGATCGCTAGATAAACTTTTCAACAGGGATTCATGTAACGTATTGGTAAATACCACAGTAGCAGTGATTGCTACTTATCAAGGCATATCTTATAATTTAAAGTGACGAGTGAGGGGTGAAGTGTGTGCTGATTGAAAGGTTTTATACCCCCAAGCAGTGCCTACAGAAGGTTTTATAAAGGTTGTAGATGTCTACAGAACTTGACAACCTTTTCTATTCTGGTGTGCTTCTTGGACAAGTAAATGTATGTTTACCAATTTATCTCTGTCATATTTTCATTTGTAATGAAAGAATATTAATTGATCAGTTTTTATTTATATGCACGTTCCTGCATAGATACGAGCAAGCATAGCTATCAAAAGACAGAATAAACGTAGGTCCGTTCTCTGTTTTATACCCTGAGCCAAAGCCAGAATCCTGGGTAGCCTAATTGTCTATGGCATCATAATTTTGTATTAATAACGAACGTGATAACCAAGTATTCAGCTGCACGGTGAGAGCGCAGAATGAGATGTGAGTAGAAAAGTAATATTTAAACTAAACGAACAAGTACCTTTATACAAAAGACTTATAAAATATATTATTATATTAGCCCGTTTTTGAACTCGTAGCTTATTTTGACGATAACTACTTGCTTCATCAATCAATCAATCAATTCCCACCTTTACACCGCACTCAGGGGCATAGGGAGGCAACAAGAGCTCTCCATTGCGCTCGATCTTGCGCAATGTTTATGACCTCCTCCCACACCATGTCCATGTCCCTCAGCTCTGCTTCGAAGGAGCGGAACACAGTGTGAGAGGGTCTTCCTCGTCTTGGGGACCCTGATGGGAGGAAGAACAGCGCTCTCCTCGGCCAACTGTCATTCGGCATCCTTAACACATGTCCCAGCCAAGTCCATCTCCTCCCCACAATGGTGGAGGTGATGGGCTCACGCTGGGTGCGGCGGCGTATAGCGTCGTTCGTGATGCGGTGGTACCATCTTACGCCCAGAATTCTCCTTAGGCACTCAAAGGCTGAGACTTTTTGTGCCTGGGCCTTGGTCAGGTGCCAGGACTCACACCCATACAAGAGAATGAGCAACACACACGCATCAAACAGTTTACATTTCGTCTCGACACTAAACGCCGACGCTTTCCAAATCTTGGTCATGTTGTTAAAGGCGCCACTTGCCATACCAATACGTATCGGGAGCTCAGCCCCGAGGTCACCAGAGGTGGTAATGGTTGCTCCCAGGTATTTAAATTTATCCACCCGGGAGACCTGGTGACCGTCGATGGTTATCGGTAGCTGTTTATCGGGGCGGGCATTACTCGCCATGAGCTCCGTCTTACTGGCATTGACTCGAAGGCCAAGGCGTGCTGTTTCGTCGCAGAGTCTTGAAACACTGCGCTGTAATTCCTCCACTGTCGTACCTACTTGCTTCATAGTTAGGTTTATTATATTTTAATGTAAACATATATCTACGTGCATCGATTGTGTTTATGCGTTGAAATGTCAACTTTAAATAAATCTATTACCTATATAAAAGAAAGTCGGGTTAGTCCAAACACTTATAACTCGAGATCGGCTGAACAGGTTTTAATGATGCTTTGTTTATTGGATTCTTCTCCGCTCCGGATAACAGAATAATTATAAAAAATACGCAAAATGGATAGCAAATAATATAAAATATAATATTAAAATTAGTATAGAACGGATTTACTGACAACAATACCATCTGTGAAAAATTACATAACACTACAATTTTTATTTACATTAAATTCCAAAACATTGGTACGCAGATTGATTTGAGAATTTCTTTCAAGTTTCAAACACGTGCAATCGAAAAAATACTCGTATTTTCTCTTTTTATATCGAAGTGCATCGGTGTTATTACCTCCAATATCGGCATTTTAGTCGCCGATGGTCGGATTCAATATCTTACAGTTTTATTTCCCAGCGAAACGATGACCGTCATTCCGTCGTCGCGACGCCTCTGTCTGAAGTTCCATTCCATTACACTCGTGGGCCGAAATGGTTACAGGGAGGTTTGATGTGAGGGTGGGTATTTTGGGATGTTTCTCCCTCGACCAAATGATGACACCGCCATTGTCCAACGTACCCACTGTCCAGCCATAGTGACACGACTTGGACATAAAGGTTTCCAGGGTAACAAAGAAGGACAACAAACTTTACCGTATTCACCGACCACCTACCTGATACCTACCACCCATCGGCCATCCGACCGATACTCATTTTATCTATGGAGAATCCCTCGCAATGCTTAATGTCAAGTAAAGTAATGAAGTTAGCCTGTATTAGGCTTAATGGTTCTTTTGTTTGCATTTTGTAAACCAGAATTTATTTCAACCGAGTGTTCGTAATGATAATGTAACCATTCTATCAGCGGCATACACACAGACACAAAACCTCTCTTAAAAAAAACAACTCATTAAGCCATATAAAAAACAAAGCAGTAACCATATTAGGTTTAAACAAAAAAAAAACACTTTTGATGCGCGCGGTAAATCGATATTTTAATATTCGGTTATTTTTTGTTGTTATTTATATTTTTAATAAACCTCTGCCTTTTAACGTTACGGAAATAGCAAATAATTGCGTTAATTATTTTTACGCTTTTTACTTTGCGCTAATTGACTTTACAACCGTCTCGGTTTACCCAAATGAATAACATAATAATTGGAAGATATAGGTAGATAGATACCTACTACAATGTTTTTTCTGGTTATTAATATTTTTTAACGATGTTTGGAAAACAAATATGAATAAACGAGAGATGCATGTTGTATTAATAATAATTATTTAAGAGATGTCGTTTGTGTAAAAATATTTTAATCAAGTATTGTCTCCTGCACTGTCTTCCCACCGTATACCTACATAGTGAGGTAACTCTAAGAACGGGAGAGTACCTACGTAGGTACTACCTTCTTACGTGACACGACGCAATTCAATTTAAGTTGCCATTCTGAAAACCTTCAATTTAACTCGATTACTTTACAAAGAACATTTTCTCGAAACATTTCTAGAATAGGCAACACGAATAAATTATTATTTTCGAAATAAAACAATCAAAAGATGAGAAAGAACAATGCAAGTGTTAACTAATTAATTTCAAAAACACTTCATTATCACTTTTATAATTTTATTAACTATTTAGTTTACCATTGTGGTTGGTGAATTCTTTATTAATTTTCTAGAGAGAAATTTTATTTTTTTCAATAATTTCCATCAGATATGTCAAATCATTTTTTTTTTCAACAAAATATTGTGAATTGTATACCTACCTACAATATTTTAATATTGTCTATTATGCTACTGCATATAGGTTCAATTAAAAGATTTTTTTGGTTCAACCTACAGCTGCTGCTAAGTAGGTATACATATAGTTACACTCTTTTTCATACGTACTCTTGTTTTTGAAGCTACATATACATTTTTTTACGAATATAACTAACTAGAACATTTCAATTCAGTGACTTATCTACTATCCATTATTTATGTATTGTTTAAACTAGAAACTTCTGATTTAATTAACTTGAATTTGGTTTTCCAATTGAGTTCAGACAAGATAGGTAAAATATAAGTATAGCCCCACATCGAAACACTTAATCCAACAAGATATCAGCTATATGTCAACTTAACATTTCTTGAACTCTAACCGGAATTTTTGGAGTAAATTTATTTACCTACTTTTTAATCAAATAGGCAGCTACGTTATTTCATTCTTTACATCGAGGTTAAATAACGTTCACTTTTTTTACAACTTGTCGGATTGAAGTCATAAAATGATGAAGACTTACATAGGTCTATAACTTGTCAAAAGGTACCTATAAGATGCTAATAATAATAGCTAATGTATACGAAATTAATAAAGATCCGACTGTTTTTTCCCCACACTATTTTTAATTCCCTTATGCATTTGTGGATTTAAACAAAACTAAATTTTTAGAATATTTTCAAAACACAAATCATCCATTAGGTTCAGTACAATGATAACGGTAATAATTTTGTTCCATTATTAAATTACCTACTAATAATTTTGTTACATTGACGTACCTATGCTTTTATACATATAATTACCTACTAATAATTTTGTTACATTGACGTACCTATGCTTTTATACATATAATTACCTACTAATAATTTTGTTACATTGACGTACCTATGCTTTTATACATAATATAATATGTAGAGAGCTTAAAGTATAGCTTATAACCAATATTGAATTATTACAGATAGTTATTATTACCTACTATTATGAATGTAGTATGTTTTTATTGGTCCCGATTATAAATTCTAGTTTCTGCTTGGTTTGACAGTGTAATCATATAGAATGTATATTATAATAACATTGTAGATAGGTACCTACTCTGTTCAGTACAGTACAGCCTGATGCGGTTTAGAGTCCCCTCCACAAATTCACAGGCCGCTCATATGAAAACCGCAAATCTGAAATATTAATTTAAACATTACCACAATATACCATCGTATAAAACTTGAAACTGTAACACCGCATTCATATTTCATATCCATTATTGATTCTTTACATTGTGTGTGTGTGTGTGTGTCTGAAATATTCCAATAATTATTGTAATAGTCATAATTTTCTAATAAATATCCATACTATTGGTAAATGTAAAGTTGTAATATAATACGTAGGTATATTATTTTTGAAAATACGTTAGATATTAAATTTATTATTCAAATTGGTATGTAATTTTGATGAGTCTCAAACGTGTTTTGACATAGACCAACTACGGAATTATTCTATTTACAGTATCTATTATATCCTATAATTTTCAAAATTATCTTTCTTTAACACCCGTATGCAGTATAACTTCTACACTCAAGTATTGAGTGTTTTCATAACAATATGACGTCACAAGAAGTGTTGACGACAATAATTTGAATGGAATGGAATCGAATCAACACTAGAGTAAACGTGACGTCAATTTGACGTAATAACAGGTTATCCCATAGTTACCAAATAGTTAGAAAGTCATCTGCATACGGGTGTTAGACTCTTTGAAACAATATTTTTTCACTTGTTTGTCTTTGAAAACTAGGTAACTATTTTTGTTGTTAAAGGTTTGCCCTAAAAAGCAAGAATTGTTCAAACTTGCTGGTATTCCCCAGCCAATTTATTTACAGATTTGAATGGTTCATATATTTTTCGGTCAGTTTCTGAACAATATGCACAAAATCATAAACGTTTGTGATCAGTTCCTAACGAATATACAATAAACAATTCTGTACCTGAGAGTTGCCAAGTTGGCTAGCTGGTACACAACGATTCTCTCAATTCAATCACTATTGATGTTGCATTTAAAAATCGAACATCATTATTGAATTAATAGAATCATTGGTTATTGTAGATCTGCTAAAATCTAGTCCTGAAAAATGGGATCTAGATATTATACTTTGTGCGTACATATTCAAAAATTATATTTGTATATTCCATTCTAATTTCTAATATTCCATAATATTTATAAAAGATCGTTCTTTATTGCAACTGTTAACTACATAATAATAATAATAATAATACATTGAAATTCACGGAAATAACATAACTACGTATATTAAAATACTCCACAATGGTTTATTGATAAATTAACTTTGTAAGTTTGCAAAGATTTTTATGAACAATACCTTTCATCTCATGGTGGTTTAGTTTCTATTCTCTAAGAAAACACCAAGTTACGGAAGTTTTAGTTTAATATAATATTAAAATATAACAATAATACTCTTTTGTTTAAAGTTTTTTGTTTAAAACAGATGTTCTTGTACTAAGACGGGGTTGCAACACGCTGGTGAACTACCACATCTATGAAATATTTTAATACCGACTGAAACGAATTTTTCTCAACCTTCATCAAAAGTTTATTTGCCATTTTGAAAGTTTCTCCAATCAATCATCTTATTACATGATAATATGTTAACAGGTTTTTCTGACTGAAGCCAAAATTGGTGGCTTCGAAATTCGCATCGGATGATCCATCATTATTCTCTAAAAGGAAATAAAATGATCAAATATTTATTTTGAATCATTGGCATCGTTTTTGTAGACTCTGACAGTATCTATTCTAGTCAATGTTATCTGTATATTCGCTTTACATAGTTTATACTTCATTGTACTTTTATTATTTTCTTAACTTTTGAAGGTTTTTTGTCATTTAAATTATAGTGTCTGTAGATATTTGCGTTTCAATTTTTTACGCAATTATTTATAAAAGAGAATCAATTAAACAATTTCTGCACATTTTTTCATTCAATTTGTGAAACCTATAATGCTCATTTCGCAGCCTGTTCGTTTGAAATTTTTTTTTCAATGAATTTGTGCTCACTAAATGTAAACATAAATACACTCTTTGACTCTTTCACAGTAAGCTACAAGCTTGTGTCGTGAAAGACGAAGATGTTCGGCACCTGGGATCGAACCCGAAAGCCGGCGTCGTAGACGCTAGACTACCAATCACTTCAATTTGTTATAGTTGTCTTTTGTTATCAGTTTTATCACTCATTCTTGCAATAATTGTCAGATAACTGTCTTAAAAACAAAACTTATTAACCAGGAAATATATTTTAAATTTCTTTCCCATACTGAAGCCAAACATTGGTGTCTGATACTCTTACAATCATATTATTTGTGTCTAAGATTTTAACCAATGTACCTATTGATACTTTACTTTTGGTTCAATAACTTTTGTATAAAATTCTTAAAATTCTTATTTGTATTCTTACGTAGAACAAATTATATTATTACTGTCATAACTTACAATCGCTGAATTAACACTTGTGCTTCGATAAAATCGTTACATACTTGATATATCCTTAAAAAATAGCCCTCAAATATTATCTTTTATCAAACTACTAATGGGAACCACTGGATCTCTCAAATTAACTTCATACTGCTAAAGAAAACATTTGTGTAAATTTGCGAGCCTACAAACCATTTTAATAATAAGTACTTATATAAATTTATTCATCAAATCACTTTGATATTGTAATATTATTTTCTACTTAAAACCTTGTTTAGACATTGGGTCATACCCACATCAAGTTCAAATCATAATAATTAGATACATAGTATTATTCAATAGGGCTTTAATTATAATATCCCAAAATTAATTAATGCTTGTACACGCTGATATCAATAATAATTTTTGATAGGTGTGCCGTGTATGTAATTAAAATTTGTAAAAGAAAACTTTTTAAATTGCGAAATTTAATACGTTAGACTGTAAACTGTTTATTTTCGTTATTAATAACTTACTTTGATATCTGAACGGGCCCTGATAACGTCACTAGCATTAGGCAAAAAGTTATTAGAGGACACTTTGAAAATAGACCTATAATATTTTATTTTATTTTTTACAACAAACTTCTCCAAACAGGGGTAGCACGAACGTGACTTTTGAACAATGCTACATCTGTATTCTGTACATACTAATAAAGTTTGTAACCTTTCCGTTCCCGTACTTATTATCAAACTAGCCATATATGTGGGTATCTCACCCAACGTTTGTTCCTGCTTATTATGATATCCTAACAAACAACTTACTTCCCATATTTGTTAAACTTAGTATATCGAAATACCCACTTACTAGAAAAGCAAACGTAAAAACACATCAATATCCATTAATACTGAATATCAATAGAAGTTCGAACGAGGGGGAGAAAATTGTAGGCCCTGTCATTCTTTCTTTTAAATAATAAATAAGATTTATTCAGCTGTTAGAAATATGCGGTAATAAAGCCAAGAATTTTTGTTTTCTTTTTAGAAGTAGTCGTGGTTCAATTCCTTACCACGCTTACTTACTTCGGGACAATGTAAAAATCTGCATTTAAAATAGTTACGATTTTAAAAAACCTAAATAATCAAGCATAAATGAGGCACAAAAAGTCTCTTTCTATGTTGTGTGGATACATAGAGGGATTTTTTAAAAAACTATCAAATTTAAGCGTAAATAATCTACTTTTTCCGCTGGACGACGACTTCTCTGTATTGACTTGCACCAACAATTTTTCTCCACTCTTTTCGATCGGGCGCTAATTATTCCCAGTCCATTTGCCTATTTAACTCTTCGTGTGCAATGATTGTCCTTGTATGTACCTCTTCTAAATAAAAAAGGTTCTTTTTTTATTTTGAAGAAAAAAAATACAATGCAAGTGAAGTCAGCGCTTAAAAGCATCTCAATGGACTAACTAAGGATGATTCCTTGCGTAATTTTGGTTTCGAACCTCATGTATCTATGTATATATTAATAGGTATACGTGAAGGAAAAACTTTGTGACTATTTTTACGAATATTATTTATAAAACGAAATGTATTTTAATATTTCAAACAATATTTAATATTAATATATATATATATTTTATTTGTTTCAGATGAACCGAGCCATACAGGTGAAACCGGCGGACAGTGAAAACCGGGGAGGTAAGATATTCTTCTAGTGCAGAGGTCATATAATCAAATAGTATGAGCTCAATTCAAATACAGTGACCACTGTGTAGTAACTGCATATTGTATGTAGATTTCTATCGAAAAATTGGAAATTCTAATAAAAATCTTTCATGGGGATCAGTAAGTAATATACATTTTATAGTTTTTGGAAGCGCTCTCACAATAATGAAACATTTTCTACCTGTTTAATAATTTTGTTTATCATTGAAGTTAAGTAAGAACCTACCTATAAGCTGTTTAGTTTCTCAGACGCAAGAGTGGTAGAGTTCATCACTTACCAACGTTTCGTGTTAGTTCGTAATAACTGAACCAATGTGACATTCCGCGCTGTTATCGGACCAAAAATAATTGGAACAAGATCTTTATATTTTAATTTAATGAGAATTCATGATTCGAATTTCTAGATTCATTAAAAATTATGGAAATATTTCGTGAGTTTTTGATATCACTCTTTAAAACAATATTTCAACTCCAACTGACAATAATCATATAATTGTCTATTGTTTTAATCACTGATAAAGCACAACGTAAAAAATAAGCAATCTTTGGCTATCACGGATCAATAATGGACGTTCAAAATATGAACTTTCTATCTTTCCTCAAAATGAAAATTCTTATCTCTAACTATTAGACTACCAACCTATTAACCTAATTCAGCAATCAATTATATGTCGTAGAATAACCTATTTCCATTTAAAGTTTTTATACTTTCAATTTCCATCTCAAGGGCGCTCCCTGCTAAATGAGAGATTTACTATTTTTTAGCAGATGCACCATTTAACGAGTATTTCAAAAGAAGATAGATATTGTGAATAATAATAGAACCGTGTGTCATGTACAACAGCACTCGCAATAAAATTAAATCTTCTTCTTATGCAGTCTCAATCCTACGGATTGGTTTGCAATCTAGTCTTCCATGTCGTCCGGTCCTCCGCAGCTCTCTTCAGCTCCATGTAAGATGCGCAGCCCATATCCTCAAATAATTGTTCAAGGTACTCTCGACGCGGACGCCCCCTAGCATTCGTACCCTCAGTCATGCCCTCCATTATGGTGTGCAGGAGATTGTCGTGGCGTAGTATGTGGCCTATCCATCTAGCCCGCCTCTCTGATAATGTTTTAACAAGGTGCCTTCCTTCTTCGATTCTGTCTATTTTCAAATTAAATATGTTTTTAATAATTATTACTGTAAAAGAGTGTATTTTGTGTTCACTTTGAGTGAGCACATATTCATTTATAAAAAGAAAAAATTGATATCGCAACCTTGATTATTCTGAATTTTTATTGCCATGGTTATTAACTACCTGTCCTATAGTTTTAAAAGAACTCATTATTTACATTTATAAATAAAATCTTCATAATTTAACAAAATGTTCTGGTTTATAATAATTATAAACCTATTTCTTTTCATTGAGTAGGTACCTAAGTTAAAAAGAATGTGAAATATGCACATTAATATTTTATCAAAGTAAAGTAAGGGTTTTGTATTTAAAAGCAAATTGTCCCCTCCTGTAGATTTTGTACCCAATACAACAAAAGTTTACTTTGGTGAAACGTGAGAATGTAAATGACTGGTATTAAAATGTTTTTATAGTAAAATTCCTCAGTTTATGTGACACTATTTAACAAGATAAAATCGTTAATACGGTTAATGAAACAACAAGAAATATTTCAAAATTTCCCTTATGTCCAAACTCCACGTAGCATAGAGTTATCAGTGCAGATTCGTATCGTTCAAAACTACCCCTTGGTTATATTATATAATATACACGTACGTTCAAAGGGTCTTGTTATTAATATTATGTAAATATGTATCTTCAACGATCCTAAAGGGCGTCAATAAAATTTCTACATTTAATTTTATCTTGCAATAGTTGGATGTAGAATTGAGTTGTGCCCGAAAAGGCGTCCCTCCGCGTTAAACGTTAATGTCCGCTGATTAAGATCACCAAATCATAAAGTCAGTCTGACCGGCTTTAATCTCTGAAACATAAATTAACATTAACTGGAATGACTCACAAACCTGAGTAATAAGCCAGACTCGTTAAAAATGAAAACGTTACTCAAAATTCAACCATCCGCTTTTGTGTAATGAATGAATTGTTATTTTGTTCTGTAATGAATTCGTTTATTAATTAAAAAGGTTATGTTTTTTTTTATTCACGAACAACAATTGTCACGAAAATGTTTAATTACTTAAAATTGAAACGATTTTATCAGTGCTTGAAGGCTTTTTGATACCCAGAAAGCAATGTTTTTATTTTTTTTTAATATATATTATATCTCTATTTTTCTCGTGTCCCCAACTGTCAATACCACCCTAGATAAAGTTTCCTAATCCTATGCAGCATGAAGCAATTCTTCAACAGTGGTGATCTCTATCGACTTAAGAATATTTTGGGACCTCGACATTACACATCTATCCATATCATGAACATAAATAAGCACATTATCTTTCTGATCACGATGTAATGACTAATATTAACTAAACTAACTCCCTTTACACCCAACTTTGAGGCATAGAGGCAACAAGAGCTCTCCATTGCGCTCGATTTTGCGCAATGTTTATGGCCTCGTCTCACGCCATAACGGCTAATATATTAATCTTTTAATTGAAGAATCTTTGTAAATAAAAACTACAAGGAATCACAGTCGCTCAGTTTTCAGAGTTGGCTTTATCGATACCTAGATATACTAAAATAATGTAAAAGAAAATATTTAAAGACAAAATATAAAATAATGTGCTCTGTCACAATGTAGGTATTATCAACAAATAATAATAAGCCAAATTACACGAATAGAGCTTTGAGCGTTGCAGGACCAAAATCATGGAATTCACTTGAAGCTGCGAGAACTTAGACGAGTTTAAGAAGACATTAAAAACATTCCTGTTCCAAAAGTCATATCCAGGTTATCCTTCATCTTGAATAATAATAATTATTGTATGTCTCATAATATGCACGGTTGTCTATGAAATTAGATAAAATTATTTAATCCATTAATGTTAATGTAAATTTTGTATTTGTATAGTTAGTAAAGCGCCCTTGAGGTGACCTCTAGGCCACATACGGCGCTCTTAATATAAGTTATCTTAGTATTATTATTATCTATCGGCTAATTTGAGATACGAAGGCGTTTAAGCACAGCATCAAACCACGTTATAGAGGGAAATATCTACCTGCATTTACATAAGTAATCGATATAATAATTACAAAAAAAAAATATTCCTGTAATTTAGATAGATGCAAGTGGATAAAACTTTGAACAACTTTGAACGCTTGTAGAAAATATCTATATCCATCGAATAACTAAAAATCACGTATTGCATATAAAGATAAAATTAAACTGTAGGAAACGTTAAGCTTTTACGAGTTGAACACAAAACCACGGAATGTTAGTTGCAGAGAACGTTATTTACATTCTGGATAGAGATGCGGAATCATTTCACTTGAAACTTATACAAAAATTTAGCTTGTATGAATAAGTATAAAAATAAAACTATCGAGTACATTCTTTATTGATAATTGGAGAAAAAAAATACGCGCTTATCATAAAATTTTGAAAAATACCTATCAAGTTTATGTTTTTACATACCTATCAATTAATAAATGGTGTTCGAAAAACAAAAGAACGGTAGATTCTCAATACTTTTCTCGGTTCCTTAATAAGTCTGAAATCTGAAGTGAGTAAGGGAGCGTTCAAGTATTACGTAACGCAATATAGGGGGGAGGGGAGGTTTTCTTGTAAAACGTTACTATTGTATTACCGGCGCCGCAACAAAGGTATTTAGTGAATTTCCAGTAAAAATTGTGATATGAGGCATACATAGTTGTAATATGTGCGTTAGGCAACGTTTAGAGAATGGGAAGAGGGGTAACAAAGAGCGTTACGGTGCATCTCGGGTGGGGGGGGGTCAATAATGTAAAAAAAATGCGTTACGTAATACTTGAATGGTCCCTAAGCCCTAAGTGGGAGGTTTGGTTGGCTTCCTTTGTTCACCACCGGAGTCGAACAAGACTCTTATTTGTATAACAACAAAACCATGCATCTACTCCTATATTTTAAAACTTTTCATAGTAGCTATAAAAATTCTTTTTTTTTATTAAATTGATGCGTGTTAGTTGGCCTGACACAAGAGCCTCGAATGCCTTCGAGCGCAATGGAGAGCTCTTGTTGCCTCCCTATGCTCCTGAGTGGGGCTTAGGCCTCCCGCATTGTGGGTTGGTATGGGGGGGATCCGCGGCGGGCTTGATTTGTGTGGGACTGGCTTTTCGGTTTGGTTGCTTTGATCGAGCTAGGGGGTCGGTTCATGCGGGTCGGGTTTGCTGTGGATCGGTCTCCTCCGGACTAGCTTGCGTAGAGTGGGGGACCTTAACGGGAGTATGTATGTATGTATGTATGTGTTAGTTGGCGCGATTGACAGAATGTGTCCTGTAAAGAGTGTTAAAAAAATATGTGCATCTCTCGGCATTATATTGGTTTAATGTGTAATTAATGTATCACTATACTAACTCTTATTCAATAAAAATAATTAAGTAATACAGAACCCAAACATAATACAGAACCCAAACAAATATTCATTAGTTAGAACAGGAAAGTCTGTCAGGGAAGCTAGTAAAATGTAAAACTGTTTTGACCTTGAATTTAATATTCGTAGTTAGAACAGGAAAGTCTGTCGGGGAAGCTAGTAAAATGTAAAACTGTTTGGACCTTGAATTCAATATTCATAGTTAGAACAGGAAAGTCTGTCGGGGAAGCTAGTAAAATATAAAACTGTTTGGACCTTGAATTCAAGCTTGAAGTATCAAAAGGTTAAGAAATAAAATATGGAATTTTCAATAAAACAAACAGCATGTGGGCAATAAAGAAAGGTCAACATTCTTTGATGTTGTTAAGTCGAATGATCTGACTCGTTATCAGCTAGAACCAATTAGTTAACAAAATATTTTAATCACAGCCATTGTGATAAATAACATGAAAAATGTTTTTTATTCAAGAAACGGCTACAAAGCACAAGTCACACTATGTAAAATAATAATGTGAATGTAATAAATTACAATGCAAAACACGTTGTTATAACTCGCTCAAAATTCAATTTATATAAAAGTTTATTCGAAGGGTTATTTTTTTTTTAAAGTTGAATGTATGCGAGTAAGGCACCTCTATAACAACCCTTATCGTGACACGAAATGGGGCGATGTTAATAAATTCTTTCACTTTTTTTTTTACTTTAAGTTTTTTTTTCTTTAAAAGAAGGGTAGGTATTCCTTTTACGTGAAATTTGTCTTTATGGTCGAACGACGATTACTATCTACAAAAGGTAAAACAGAGAACCCTAATTCATTTACATTCCATCATTGATAAGGCTGTTGTGTTATGAATTTCGGCGCCCTCTCACCCCCTGCCTCTTTGCCCTGTCCGCGACCTTTCTTGAATCAACTCAATTACATTATTGTATAAAATCAAACATCAATCAAAAATATATTTTGATCGAACTGACGATATTCTGACATTGGGATACTTTGCATTCCGTATTACAATACGATAAAATCTAGTCACAAAATGACCCTTCGATTCGTCGAAAGATGTTGAATATTATTCGAATGGATGAATTTATGAAAGCTTTTAGAAATTTTGATCCGAAATACTGATTCACGATAAAAGAAATTATGTATGGATGTAGGTTTGTACCTTAATTGGAGAAAAGTATTATTTTACATTCAAAACAAACATTAGAAGTTATTTGAAGTCATTAGTTTGCTTACTGAGTATTAAAAATACTTAAGGCTCGGTACTCACTTGCGCCGCGAACGTGTATCGTTACATCAATTTTATCAAAAGGATGCATGTGTTCCGCTCCCGTTCGCTTTTCGAATCACTTAAACACTTAACCTTTCGATTAAATTGATGCAATGTCACACGTTCGCGGCGCAAGTGAGTACGTACCTTAATGGTTGTAAATTTCACTGGAATCAGAAAAATTTGTGCCTATGATAATATGATTGTGTTCGTTAGTCAATGATAATAATAAGATATTATGTATTGCACAAAATAATGTGAACATCTTTCAATATCGCCGTCTCCTGAGACTCAAACTTCTTCTTTATTATGAAAATTCACATTTTGAAAGCAATATTGCTTCGTTGGCTGAGTGTTTCGTTGTCAATTATTTGAACGTTATTTTCTACTACTATGGTGATGATAAAACTGACTATTTATGCAATCTATAAATAAGTTAAATGTTTTTTTTTATCATTTTAAAATACCACTTTTTTTTGGTTAAACCAACATTTTTTAGTGCCAAAGGTTTCTAGTAGAAAATTTCGTCTTGTACGAAGAGTCAGCTATTTATAATTTTGATTGCTCTCATTTACATCTTAAATTGCAACCAATTTATCTGCGGATCTTTCAATGTCTTTTTGTTAACCTATTTCTTTAAAACTAATTCCAAAAATTTACCAATAATAGCTGTTACGACAATGGCTTTCGTACTGTTTCGTGTGGAGGTTGTGGGTTCGATCCCAGGAGCCGACCATCTTCAACTTTCATGAGACAAAATTTAAGTAGCTTACTGTGAAAGAGTCAGCACAAATTCATTTTTATAAAAAAAAATGTTACAGTTCTTTATATTTAAAGTATGGAATAAAACACAGCTTCTTAGAACTTACAGCATGTAACAAAAATAATATATTCATACAATAAGAATGCTTGAGTAATTGCGTTATTATTATATGAAAAAATAAATCACTTCGTATAATATGTTGAGACAGCTCATAGTAATCTTCCTTAAACGTCTGCTTAACTTACTGAAAAAAAAAAACCGTACAAAAAAAGCGACTTGGAAAGTATTATTTAATGCGTTGTCTTGTATGGGAGTTACTTACGTAGTTAACTCGAATACAACAAGGATGCATAGTTTAAGCGGAGCAGTAAATAACAGAAACTAATATGAATATTAGACTTACATTCATGATACCACCTACCTACTCTTGCTGGTAGGGAAAAGTTATAAAAGTTGGATCAAATTAAATTCTTGTTAGTTCTTTTTTACACAGGAATATGTTTTCTTGTTTTCCCTGTTGGGAAACTGTTCCTTTATTATGTTCATTATCTATGAGTGACATTCATACATTACACCTTTTTATAAGTAAATTTTAACTAGCAACACTTTGATGGTTGTGCGAACTGTGTATGTACAGAAATTCTTTAGGTATATAAAACTCGTTATTATATATTAATTAGGGATGTTCAACATTGAGAACCAAACATTTTGAGTGCTAGAAAAAATGCTGATAATAGGAGAACATACTTCGTCTATCATATTATGTACCTACAACCTTTAAAGGATCCTAGATTCTCGTTTTTTGAGCTTGATATTGACTGGTATTCTCAAATTCACGTTCCAACTCAACACAAGAAGCTCTTGCTTAGAACTTAATCGGTTGCCAGTAGTTACGTAACTAATGTATTGGATAAAACATTTTCAGAATACAGAAATGTCAAAAACGCAACTCAATCGTCTGTTTTTCATTTCAGAATATCCGTCATTATTTGAATGAAATTGCTAATATTTAGAGATCACATGTAATCACGTTATTCGTCGACACTTTTAGCCGAAATTCGAGATTAATAACAGCTTTTAATATAGCGGTGAGCTCTTGTTTATTTAGTGTATTATTAGTGAAACAGATTTAAACTTTTTCAGTTTCTATCTTTAAATATAATTAAATTTATTCCGACTATTTTGTGCAAACACTTCCTACGTACCGGCTCACACACTTACATTTTTTTTTGTTTTATCTACCCTAGACTTTAAAACACTTAAATTTCTAATAAGGCTTGACAGGTATCCTGAGATACGACTACCTCTACTGAAAAATAATTTTAAACTATAAAATAGTGAATCAGTTATAATAATATGATGCTTCGAATTATTGCAATAAAAGCTTTCAACGAATAATTGTTCAAACCTTTACCTTTTATCAAACTCATTTGAATATTATAATATTGTAGGGTTCCTAACCATAGTACCAATAAGGCATGATTGTAAGGAGTAAATCTAGAAGCGAGTCGAGTATATCTCGAAGTTAACTAGCTAAATATTAATATCCATAATGCGTGTTGTGAAGGGTCCCATCAGTTATATCATTATCTCAGCTCCCCCGGTCGTGTGTCGCTGCTTCGTCACTGTCTTCCGTGACTATTTTGATCAAGAGGCGCTGCTGCCAACAAATAATACTCCACGATATTAATCATAAAGGTGGAAACTGTTGTTTAAAATAATAATACGCAGAATAAACATCACATGTAAATCGTTGAGCAGCAACATGCCTTATCTTTTCTTTACACGTCATACCTGTTACTGTTTGGAATAAATAAAAGTTTGAACCGCCTTTTCCTAATTTCTACAGCTCAGGTGTGCGCCTTTTTATCCCGTCAGAAGACTTACTTTTAGTTCAAGGTCCAATGTTCAAAGTGTAATCAATTTGAAATTTCATGCTCAAATTTAATTACAGGAACTCTCCTTTTATGATTCCAATTCAGGCATTTGGAGGCTAAAAGTCTTAGACTGTAATAGATCTGGAAGATGAGCTCCTCCGTTATGTGGTCGTGTTGAGAGTATTTGTCCTACAAAAAGCGTTCATTTCAGTCAAATCCCCCAAATTACGAAGACAAGAAATGTGTCATTGGCTAACTCGTCATTGCCCATCATTATCAGGTGCAGTAGCTCCACCTTCGGATCTTTGATATCGGTCAGCAACTGTCTGTCCACTTTGACTCTCTAGAAGACTTTTAGACTTTGCACTACTGACCATATCCATTGAATCCGGCGGAGCATTCGTCGAATCATCCACACTTAGAATTCCTCTAAACGGTTCGTAGTTCCCATCTGAGGGTCCATGACTCTTCCCCTTATAGAATCACTGCCAAACATCCATTATTTGCCAGAGTTCAAAATTTAACTGATCTCGTGGAATGCTGCACTCCTTGAAGAAACAAAACGTAGTAAAAAAAGAATCCTTCAGGTAGGCACCAAATCATGTATTAAAAAAATCTGCATGAAAAGAAAAATTATGTATGGTGAGTAATCCAATACATCCCTAAATATAGAAGTCAACCGCTAATATTTTTACCTATAAGAATCTATTTCATCCCATCACTTGAATTAGATTGCTGTTTGCGGATCTTCAATGTTCTGAAGTTTTACAGAATCTCGCTCCCTTGCGGGAGAGATTTACACAACTGATACGTAAGTACATAGGTAAAACATAGTTTCACGCTTTTCTGATGTACCCACATAACGGGCGGTGCTCTAGCTCATGAATAACACAATAGTATATTAATCTAAGTCGCAAACCACTTCGATCCTCTGTAAATTAGGGCAACATTCAACCGGAATTGTGTGCGTTTTTTGTTGCCCTTCATCATTTGTAATCCTTTTGTGGGTAATTTTTCACACATACCCACTTGCATTCTTCACCACGACCCCCGTTTAACCCTAAAGAGCAATCGTTAGTCGAAATTAGTGTTTCTCTCTCAGCCGACATAATTAAACTTTATAATAAGACTTACATTGAGAACATCATACGATTGTGATTTTAATTATTTATGAACTTACAAAATATTACATATCAGCTTTCTTCACCTAAAGATTCCTTTAACTGGATTTGATAAATTAATGTTCCTTTTTCTCTCTTCTTAAAAAAAAACTACCTAGCATGGGCATACTTTGTTCAATCAAAATGATGTCATTCAACGTAAATATCATAAAATACACTTGTGATAACTCTCATAATAGGTTAAGCTTGAGATGTTATTCTCAGTTCCCCACATGAAACAGTCATTACAAGATATTTGTTGAGTTTTAGAGCATGATTAAATCACACTACCGGCCAAGATTTCAGTTTCTCATTTGAATCCATTTCGATTCTCATATCAAAATCTATAGAAATATAATTTCTCTTTTCCGTTTAGCATGTCTCATATCTTTAATTTATTCAAAGATCAATAGCCGAAACATACTGAATAGGTACTAATTAATTTGTTACAAATGTGTTTGAACAGAATAACACACGTACAATTTGCTAGTTTTCTGTCTCTTTTGACAATATAATCATTTTATCGTTTAGGTTACCATTATTATTATAATGCTGTTAAGGTAACAATCAACAAGGTTTGTTTGCCTGAAGTAATAACGTATTATCAAAATGTCATTCTGTTTACTTTCTCAATACAATAACCAAACCACACGTTCTTATGTTTTATTTGGAGGTTATGTTATTTCATGATATTGTACCAAAGATTTGTTTTAATCTGTGTATTTGACCGACCTCGGTAGCCTAGTTGTACTAGCGTGGACTTTAGCGTGGACAGGCAATAAGTTCCGCCGGCTATACTGACACCTTTGTATAGAAAAGTGTTCTATTATTATTATTATTTGTTTAGAAAAACAACACCCAAGCCTTCCCGCGCACTGCAGATTAATTTGCAACAGATCAATCAGCAGGAAACTAATATGTACCCGAAACTTTACACTGCGAATGGTTTCAGTATGAGTACTCGAAAGGACTCGCATACATCTTCGCACTAATGAAGCTTGCTACCGATTAATTTGCTACAAACAAATCTGCGGTGTACTGGGAAGCCTAAATAAATCCGGAGCGTTCTTCAAAAAGATGTTAGATATTTTTTTTATATAAATTTGCTAAAATGATATTATTACTTAAATAATATACTAACACACTATTTCTGTCATTTTCTAACTTTCATTTAATGAACAAAATGTTAAATAATCAATCAAAAAGTCACGCATAGGTATGCTTGAATACCTACTTTCTACAGTCTTCGTACTAAACTATTTTTAAATTTTTAAGTTATCTAGATTAAGCAGCAGGTCAGATGAAGAATTAAAACAGTATTCTTAATAAATAGATTGTCAAAGTTAAACAATTATTAATTCATCAAATAAAAACATTTTACGAATTGTATTTTATTCGGTGTAAAAGACAGATGTTAGTTGAGTCTAAACAAAGAACCGAACCGTTTCATATTTAAAAAAAAAAACAGTGAGTATTTGGTGATTTATACATCCAATAAAAATTTGCATATTTTTTCGATGCGGTCAAACAGATAAAAATGGGGAAGTAAATTAACGTTACAAAATAAATTAGCATTAAGCTCGGACGTGCCACCACTGACGCTAAAAGGGTTAATTTTTGTTAAGGGTCGTGCGTAGGTTCTCAACATGTACACAATAACACGGTTGTTTTAAACTTTGCATATTTTTGTTTTCACTTCAGAGACTGGTTTTACCTAGGATACACTCCATAGAAAAAGTGAACGTTATATCCGGCCGCTCTCCATGCAATTCTTACTAGGTACATAAACTCATTTATCAGTTCGTTGATAGCTTATAATATTATGAAATCCCACAAGCACATTCTGTGGATTATTGATCCGTTTATTTATCTATACCCACGTTCGATGGAGTTTTCATCGCATCATCTTCTTCTTCTTTTGGTGCCATGTCAGGTATGTATTCCCAACGTCGGCGATCACTGCGGGGAATCCTTCTCTGTCCTGGGCTGCTCGGAACAATTATTATTGTTCCACAGTACAGAAACCCGTCCATTCTCGTATATTGCCCTCTTCCAGTCCCTCTGCGACCCTCGATCTTTCCCTTCAGTATCAGGTGGATCAGTCGATACTTCTCCCCACGCATGATGTGTCCCAGATATGAAATTTTACGAACTTTCACATGTGACAGGAGTTCACGCACTTCCCCGGCTCGACTAAGGACGTATGAATTTGTCACCAGGTCGGTCCAAAAATCTTGAGCATTCTGCGATGTATTGCATCATAATAGGTGGTAAGTAAACTTAACATCAACTTTTCTCAGACAGGTATTTTGTCAGAAAAGCTACTAGGTTCAGGTAAGTACTTACGATTATATCTATAGATTCTTCTTTGATCCCTCTGGAATATGGGCTTACTCAAAGTGAACACAAATAAACCTTTGTCATTTTTCGTAGAAATCAATGATTGTGCTGCGAAAATAAAGAAGATGGTCGCACCCGGGATCGATCATAATATGACTGAACTGCAAGACCACAGTCTTATGTGTATTAGGTATTATAAAGTCTTCAAGGAATAGAAGAAGAAAAATATAAAAAAACAACACATGATTACTTTTTTCTTATTTTTTTTTTTTTGACCTTTTGGCAAAATAATAATTATAAAAAGACAAAATTCCACACGACGAACTTCATACTTCCTTGGGCTCAATTATAAAAAGAGTAATAATAGTTGAAAAAGTAGGTAGCTGGAGGAAGCCTTCACAGATAAAATGAAGTAGAGAGAGATGTATGTATGAAGTAGCGGAGAAGAGCAAACACTGAAATTTGTAGGAGTTTTATTCATTGTTTGAGAATAGAGGATCGAAGGACGTGGAAAATTCATTCAATTACTTAGAAACATTTTCAAGTTGTGTGTATACATTGAAAATCCAATAGTCGTACTAGACAGCCAGTGAAGGCTCTTTCCGTACTTACATACTATTATACCTGATCTTCCATTCGTGCTTAGTAGCAGTTTGATGTTTACAAAATAATAGTCATACCTTTTGTTACAATTGTGAGAGAAAATCCAGCCGCATCGTAAAACTTGCCAATGGAAAAACCGAAATAGAATTAAAACTTTCTAGTTCTAACACCACTCCTTGATTAAATTTGATTTCAATGATAAATTTAGGTTAATAATTAACAATATTATTTGTATTAAATAAAATGCGTGATGATCAACAAGATATTAACGCCTAAAATTTTGCTTTATACTTGTTTCTTGTTTTGCAGACAACTTGATTTATTATCGTCAGTTCAATATCTAGTGGAAGTCATTATCTCAATCTAAAACACAATAACTCATTATGTTTTAGAATCATAAAATTCTTTGGTTTCTGTATAAAATCAGGTGTCGATCGCATTAAATACATATTTTTATCAACACATTAATCTTACGAGAATTTTACCTTTAGAAAAAGGTTTAGTTTTACATTTATTGTGGTTAGAAAATATATGAATTCGCCCTAAATTTTTGTTAACTCATTATGAGAGTTAGCATTAAGAATATTTTTATACGCAGCAGAACTTAGACAACCAAAGGTGAAACATGTTACTTGAAAACGCCGCCGCGGTTAATAAAGCATATTTATCTAAGGTATAAACATTGCAGGATATAGAAATGACGGTAAAAAATATTCATCATTTTGTTGATCAAAACGTTAACCATCAATTTTTCTAGATCATTTTCAAAACGATCTCAAAATATTAACACAGTATTATATTGGGTTGGCTGGAAGAGATCCTTCGGGATAAGTCCGCCCTTTGAATCTTTAAATGTTTTTATAAAAATTGTTTTTTATTACACAATAAAGCTTTATTTATTTATTTATTTATTATATAATATTCTAGACTGCCTCTTGTCCACGAGTTTCGAATCCCAATTGTGAGTGAGGTTGGGACAAGGAAACTCCGACCATGTTATCCTGAGTTGTCCAATTACAGACGCAATGGAAAATTTATTTCAAGGTTGATAACTGTGTTGGTCCACTACCTGTATATTGTTAAGAGTTAATATGTTTTGTAAATGACTGTTTGTTTACATTGATAAATAAAAATAAAAAAAAATAAAAAAAAAATAAAAAAAAAATAACATCGAGTACCCGTTTAGTATTGTCTGTCTCCTAGGTACGAACTCTCTTCAGGCCCATGCACTTGTCTTCAAAAATGCATCCAAAAGAATATGATTCATATGAGGTGTTGTCTATTATTGTTTGTTAGCTGAGAAATTAGATTGCAATGATGAAACTACAGCCAAATTGAAATCCAAATTGATGAGCCGCTAAAAAGCCGTCAAATATTAATGTTTGAATAATGTTTAAGAAAAGTTTTGGATTGAATAGTTAAATAATCCTAAGTTAAGGTGGTGAATAAGGGTCGGAGCCCCTCAGTGGATACGAGTAGTAGATTCAGCATTTCACTTCATTTATTACGACTGTATCAAAGTTGTGAATTAGTCTATAAATCGTATTCGTAGTAATTTTCTGTCGGACACGCAGAATAAATTTCCAGTGATTTTTGTCTAAATAAAGGCATTATGGAGCTTTTATAAGTCCTTTTAATGGAGATTATATCACTATCAACCAACATAGTGGTGGATATAAACTGTCAAACAAATTTCACAAAAGCAAACAACAAGGTTAGTTTGTTAATAAACGCGACAAATACAACCTGCCGTATGTATGAAGGTGAAATATTAGCAAGGCAGACAGTGCGTGAGCCTATATTTAGTTGTCATTCAAATACCTTCGGCATGACATTGTGTTTTTTTACCCGGCACGTCGTTTTCCGGAGAGAGAAGACAGAGAGTACGGACTTCCATTCAATCCTATCGAGACAAATATCTTTCGCTTCATTCAACAGCATAACTTTCCGTACCTATATAGGTACATTATCTCCTATTCATTTTACTCCTGACTTTGCCCTCCTTAATGACGGCACTGTAATGATCAGTCCACATCCTTTTTGTCGTTCATTCAACATTAATTCTCTCAACATGCCCAAACCATCTCATTTTATTCACTTTCATTCTAGTCGCTAAGCTAACATTTTTTCCCCACATTCCTTTCTAATAATATTATCATTCCTCACGTTATCAATTAGTTTTTTTCCCGCATATCCTGCGTACGATCTCATTTCTACAGCATTCATACCTTCCAATTTTTCGTAAGTTTGTTTCTATGTAGGTACCTATATAAGATTGACTAGTTTTTTATTTATTTCGAAATAATGAATATGTATACGTTCTCATCTAGGTGAATTTTTATTTAGTTGACCTTATCATCTTGCTGACTTTATTATTAAGGTGACTTTATCATAAAGGCACCGAGTTGGGAAAGAGATTTGTTTAAAAAAATAAACATCTTATCACTCAATGAATAGTCGCAATTTGTATCGAAATAATACAAACACGAGATTTTCAAGTGAAATCAAATCAAATGAAAAACATCCCCTATAATAGTATAGAGAAACAAAGACCCTTCCGTATTAACGAATACACCTTGATAACGGGGGTAGTTATACGTGTGTTTTGTAGACGGAATTAACTAACTCCACATCACACACTTCATTGGAAATAAATCGATTTAATGAACATTTCTAATTAACATGTGCACGCGACTTGTAAAGATATCATCATTAACAAAACATTACTATTACAAGATTCAGAATACAACAATAATATTATAGTAGAGAATGAACAGATTATATAAATTGCTGTAGGTATTATTATTGATGGGTGTATTATTATTGGTTATTTTGCAATAATTACTAAATAAGTCATAAAGTCAGTATTTGACAAGTTAAGTTTTACACCCTAATTTTTTTACATTAACTTACTTAATACCATTATCAGCTGAGGATATTGATAAAACAAATCGAGCATGCATAAAATGCGGATTTTCCGCAGCGCTTTTTCAAACAAAACAACAATTTAAGAGAGCTGAACGCGACTTTGAAACCCTCATGAGCGTCCTCCTTGGCTTTCATCCTTTATATAATATGTCCCGGTTTTTTAATGAAAAAGGTATACATGGCCGAATCAGAGCAGAGCAGAGCTAAAAAAAGGAAAAAAGGTATGAGTCATCAGTCAATGAGTTTTGTAAACCTACGAATAATGACAAATTTATTTAGATTCCTATATTATTAAAGTATGTGATAAAGTAAATATTCGGAGGTATATAGCAAAATGTTGCTTGATGGATAAATTATATACATGGATAAATTACATACATAAATATTTTTTTGATGATTTGAGAGATAATCGAAAAAAAGCATACAAGAATAGGTCAGTAGGAATCGCAGGTGGAACTCATTGCCTGAGGCACTTTTTTGTAGTCAACCGGTCCGTAATATCTGCGACAACTCAATCGGGGTGGAAAAATCAACTGAAAAACACTGAAAAATTCTGTTCCCACCGGGATTCTAACCCCGGAGACATCATGCTTAGAAGTTATACCACCAATACTCCTGTAGGCTACCGGGGTCGGTAATGCGCAACAATATTATGTACATTCAGTTACGATTAATAGGTACGAATACTTTTCAACGTTTATTACAAATTCAAGATACATTTACATAGATGTGATATAATAAATGGATGTGACGTTATTATTATTTAAATGGTTTAATTCTACTTTGCAGCATGAGTAAATATCTTAATTAGAAATAGGCCTCGTGGAAACACTCCCAGAGGATCCGCAGTACGCTACAACTAACATTCGTCTAACATCCCTCCACGTACACAACTACCCTAACCTATCCGTTACTACTTACTTACATCTCGACGTACGTCACTGGTATACGTAATAATAATTATTAGGAGCCTCCACCTACTGTACAACCCTAGAGTACGCGGGTCAATTATGATTCAAAGGATATAAATCACAGCCTTTAATTGTCACTCACATACATACATACTTACCTCAGTACCTTGACATTATTATTATAGATATAGCACGAATGATAATTTGTTTTTGAAAGTTGATTTTATAGATAACATATTTCTCAGAATAAGCGCTTATGAGTAAAACTTATAAGAATTAAAATGACGATATATTTCATCAATCTGTTTAAATATAAAAAGTAGCAATAAAATAAAACCATTTGTACCTATTGACGAAGATACAGAAAGTTCGAACTATGATACATTCTATTTATCCTTCAAGCTTTGTTTATTGCAAGAGATATCAAATGTTAAGTTTAAAAAAGGAGCCCAGAGTCACAACTATCTTTTTATGGTGAACAGAAAGTAAACGTCTGACAGTTATATTTCTTGTCTTTTCATCATACGGATAGCATAAGTGTATCATACGGATTGTTTACGTGCTTCATACGGACTACATACGCACATCATACGCGTTGCATAGTGCTAAAAAACCCCGTCGATCCGTTTTAATGGATGGTTATAGCATAGTGAGCATATTAAAGGTGGCTTTAGTTAGACCAAACGAAATCTCATTCTATCAGATTCGAAGTAGTCTTCTTGTGTAAGAGAGATATCATTCACTAGTTGCTCTATTTTTGTTCGCCTAGATTCTATGTAATGTTCTAAGAATGCTCGCCCATTTGATTTAAACGGCGTAAAACTTGTAATTTCAATAGTTTTTCTCTCATAACTTTATACCTATAGTGTTACCACCAGCAATAGACACTACTTGAAAATGTAAGTATTTTGGTTATTTGGGGCGTTTTCCTCAATCTGGAGTTGACTATCATGAAACTAAGACATAAACTCTGGATTGTGAAAATAGTTATAAAGAATGGCATACATAAACATTCTTATTTTTGACGGCATATTTTTTTGTCATTTAACAAACAAACTAAATTACTTATATTACATTAAATGTGTAACATTAAATGTATGACCTAAGTTTTTATTTCATCTGAATATGAAAGATATGTCGCTACATTTTTGAATAGGTATGATGAAGTCACTTTGACCAATATGACAAATAAAACCCCACAGATACAGCCCTGCTTCATCACACACAGTATGTGGCAATAGACGGTAGTCTGTGTTTGAAATACAACCCCTTTCATCAATCAGAAAGCATAATTAAAGTTTCGACTGACGCATTCCCCATGGAGTGGTGAAGGCGCTATGGTATCGGCCAATGTAACAGCGAACAAGTTACCTACATCCTACAAACAACATATTATCTACTAGCTGACCCTCCCGTCGAACTTCGATCTAACCCATAAAAAATATGCTGTGTTAATTACTAGTACCTAGCCACTTATTAGCAGAATTAATTAACTAATTGTCAGATTTCGAAAAAAAATTGTTTTGTTTGTCTTGGTCATGAAAATTTTCCTCAGGTAATCAAAAAGTAGATTATGAATTTATAAAAATAATAAATCCATAGGATGGGTACCTACAACACTATATCTGATAACATGAACCAACATTTTTTTTTATATGAATACAGTGTCGTATGCTGGTTCCAAAACATGGAATTTAATTCAGCCAAAAACATAAAAAAAAAATATTCCAAGGCAGTAGATAGTTTGACGGGTTAGCTATAATAAATTATATTGAATTTACGATTGTATTATTTTGAAATAAATTCACGAGATGTCGGTGTAGTAGATATTAAGTCACATAATAAGTATGTTAAGCTATTTTGTACATTATTTTATGAATACATTTGATCAGAACCAAATTATTATAGAGATGTTATTACAAGTTGAGAAACAGGAGGCAAAGCCCAGATTCTGGTTTTTATAACTATTCGATAACAGCTTTGATGAGGGGTGCGAATGGTTCCTTAATTGGCACAAAGGATCTTAAGAGGAAATTTAGTTGGGTATTTTTAGTTCATACCCTATAATTATAATCTTAAAGGGTTCTATATTTTTGAATATGTAACCATAGGTGCATGGGTACGACGTAGGCATAGAACTATTTATATCGATCTGTTGGCACCTATTCATATTTTAATAATCTAACCATAGTTTTACAAACCGGATACGACTAACGGCCGGTTTCAAAAATGTGACTGAAGAATTCTTTAGCTAAAGGAACACGGAGAAAAAAACGCTTTGTGAAATTGTTAAGATTCTTAACAACTTGTTAAGAATTCCGCATAAAAGCGTGACTGGCGTCCTACCGACTAATTTGACAGGATTTTCGTCCTGTTAAATTGTCAGGAAGCACTTCCTAATAAAAACACAGGACTTTCTTAATAAAATAACATGACAAGTCAACTAATATATTAACAAGAATTCTTGATAAACACTCAAGAAAATTATTAAGAATTCCCGTTGCTTTATCGTGATATCTGAATAAATCTCCTTCATTTTTCATGTTAAACTTACAGTACACACCTGCTTTACATTCGTTTTTATACGAATATCTTCGCAAGTTTCTGTATATATCCTCAACATTAATACTCACATTTTATCGTTCTAATACGAATATTTTCGCAGGTTTTTGTATATATCCTCAACATTGATACTTATATTTTATCCCTTTTTATACAAGTACTTTTGCAGGTTTCTGTATATATTCACATCATTGACACTGGCATTTTATTCGTTCTTATACGAATATTTTCACAACATTGAACCTGGTATTTTATTCCTTCTTATACGAATATTTTCGCAGGTTTCTGAATATATTCACACCATTGACACTGGCAATTTATTTGTTCTTATACAAATAATATCGCAGGTTTCTGAATATATTCACACTGACATTTTCTTCGTTCTCTACGAATCTTTTTGCAGCTTTCTGAATAAATTTTTATACCTTTCTGAATACCATAGTACATTTTTTTTATTTGTTTTGCCTTCAAATCTAATTATGATTCATTAACAAGTTTTGAACCCTCAAAAAGTCCATCATCAATGGGGTTTACTTAGCACCCCTCTGAGAATGGATGTCCAGCGCACGTTCGAAAGTAGTTTTGTAATTATAATTAGATTTGAAGACTATCCAAACAAAAGAAAATATATAGATACCATGGTATTCAGAAAAGTGTAAAAATATTTATTCAGAAAGCTTTAAAAAATATTCATACAAGAACAAATTCCAGTGTCTTTAGGTACTGTGAATATAGGTATTTAGAATACTGCAAAAATATTTGTACAAGAACAAATACATACCTGTGTCTATACTATGAATATGTTACGAAACCTGAAAAAATATTTGTACATATTAGGTTTATGTAATAAATAGAGATGAGGAGTATATAAATTATCATTTTCTTGAAATGAAAGCTGTAAAATCAGAAAATACAAATATCAATAGTTTCCATTAATAAGTACAATGGGAAAATTCTTTTGAGGAACATATAGGATGCAAGTAAAACATTTAAATTATGTTTAACTTTTAATATGTTAAATAATATAAAGATACAACTATTAAAAAATTTGGGGGTCCACGATAGTGGATCTCGTAGCAGCTCTTCAATATCCTTAATTTCTGATAAACCGGAATCTTTGTTTCTTCCTAATAATAAATAATTTTTTGATGTACATAAGAGTATTATTTTTTATTTCACTTTTAAAGGTGGCTACATACCATGCAAATTTGACAAAAAATTTATTTACAATCTAATAATGAAAATATTGTGAATATTTAAAGATGGTAAATAAAAAATTCAACAACTATACATGATGTTAACATGTAGCCACCTTTAAAAGTGAAATAAAAAATAATATTCTTATGAACATCAATAAATTATTTATTATTACGAAGAAACATAAAATTTTTAATAAAGATATTTTAACATACTAATTGGATTAACGTAATATGTCTATCAAGCCTGTAAGGAGTCTGTTAAAAAAAACATAAAATTTTATTTTATTTATTTATTTTTTCAATTTAAGACGTTAGCCGTGTATGTATTTATACATTTTTTTTATACAATTCGTTATATAACAAAGCTTTGACAGACAGATGGAAGTGTAAAATAGTTATCGGGAATGTAAAATCGCATCGCCAGATGAGTATTCCAGTCGAAAGCGATTCTACTACATCCATCGTCATTTGTACAATTTTTTAAAATAAATAACAATATTAAAGACAATTATACAACAGTAATAAGCCCTCCAATTCTAAACATTCACACAAAAATAAATTATTCAATTCATTATGGATATATTATATGGAAATAGTGAAATAATTTTTGTCAGATCAAGTGAGAAATTCGATTAACATGTAGATAATGATATATAAAAAAATTAAGAATGTCTAAATATAAGCAGGTCAAGTAAACATAAATTATAATGCTGTAATGACAATGATAGCAATAGTGAGTCAGTTAGTAATTAAAGTTAAGTTAAATAATTTACCTTATCAAATTATTTAAATTAATAAAGGTAGAAAGTTAATTATAATTAATTAAAATCAACATTTGCAGTTTCAATAAAATGTAAGTTTTTGTAGATTCTACAGTGTACCTACCATCAGTTCTTAAATGATAATCATGCTAAAAAAATACATCGGAATTACATCTACAAAAATATCCATAATTTTACAGAAATATAGGTGTGCTTCTCTTAGTTAATACAAGAGTATGTAATTATGATATTTATATTTTACACAATTAACTGAATACCATTCAACATAACTTTTTCTTGACAATTAAACTTTTTTTTAAATTATGGAGCTTCCAAAGAAGATATTCCTTCTTCTTCGATGACGCTACAGCTCAAATCGAGTCTGGACCTCCTGACGATAACTTCTCCTGTCCTCTACTGCGGTCCGCCAATCCGTCACCTGCATAAGCTGTGCCGTACCCTTCCTAATATTGTCTTCGCATCTGAGCCTAGTTCTTCCAACTAATCTTACACTTGGATGACACTCGAGGAACCTCCTGGTGATGTCATTCTCTGCAGATGGCCGGCTCACTTATTCTCGTTATCTGAAAAACAATATTCCATTACTATGTGTCTCAATAAGATCACGGCCTGCTCACGAAGATAAATGATGGGAGGTAATATTTTTTACTAGAGTGGCAAGTAGTACAATTGTAATTTTTTATAAATTACAATACCATTTATTGTTATTATATAATATAGGTAATATATTAGCAGTCAGTAACAAAGAAAGAGAAAATTGTGAAGTAGAAAATGTCAAGTGTAATGACTTACCAACACATTACTACTTCTGGAATCCTCCAGAAGGGGCCATTGACTCAACAACGTTGCCTCTGTTCTATCAGTTTATGTTCTTCGAAGTTGAAATGTTGATTTCCACTTTCTAAATACTTCATCCCATGGTCCTCTATTAAATTTAAACCATATTAAATCTTCATCGTGGTGTGAATCTAAAAATAATAAAACATGTACATAATTTGTAGAAAATAGAAGCAACGCCGTTAATTGGCAAATAAATAAATAATAATTACTAACCATTGATTTCTTCGAGAGGTGATAATTATTATTTCTGGATTCGGCAGTCTGATTCAGCGATCTTCACCACACAAGATGTTTCCTACATTGTCTATTAGCTTGCTCTAGACTGCGATGTATTTTCTTCTTATTACCTCTTTAATTGGTCTTGCGAAGTATGACCTCTCTGCTTTTTTTGGAAATTAATGGGTAGTCCTATGATTTTTGTATTCTATTCATCATTTGTTATACGGCTGAAACGACGAAATAATTATTTAACGTAACATGTCTTATGACATAGAAAGCAATATGTCAATGATTGGCTCATACAAATTTTAGGTTAGATTGTCCAAAACCGGTGGTAAACACATACTTGAATGAACTTTTTTGACAGTATAAGACCAGATAATATATAGATATACACTAAAATAAGTCGCAAAAGGTAAAGCTTTAGTTGAGTCACTCCTAACGATTTCGAAGTTATTTTATATACGAAGTATATATGTCGAAGTTATTTTCATTTTATTATTAAATTTCTACTTGTTGCATACATGAGATTTTTCGACATGTTGAACATGTTGAGAATTCTCATGATTAGGAGTTTCGGAGACAAACATTACCACCTAATGGCGAACGTTGTTAACGTAAAGTGATCACACTAAGCCAGCCTTCGAAATAACAGTAGAAGACGGTCGTAAGACCGTAGTGGTTTGTTCCATTTAAAAATCGAACATTAGTAATGAATTATTGTTAGAGTCATTAGTTGTTATTTTTTCTTTATTTTATATACGATATGAATAGATTATGTTATAGGTTGGTACGTAGTTAAAAAGTCGGGTTAGATTAGGTTAGTAAAATAACTAAACAAAGTAATAAATTATACCATAAATATGTTCATATACATTCTATAAATGAAAAAAAATCGATTACTTAACATATTTTTTGTGATTTACCATTGAAAAGTTTTAAACATACTTACATAAACAATGTATTCACAGAACTCTGGTATTCACCGACAAAATGTTAGTTCTTTCTCTTCCGACACTGAAGACTTTCAATTATTTATTATCATAAAACACTTCGTCATTCGGATAAAACAAATTATCACTCTTATTTTGACAAAACTTCACACCGAATCACACAAAAAAAACTAGATTTATAACAAAAAATAATAGTACACCATCATAATACTTTCTTGACAGTTGAGGTTGACAATGCACAATATCACACAATATATCAAACTCGAATAACGACACGAAGATTGCCGAATGGTCGGAGTATGGTCGGAGTGGGTCGGAGTATCGTTAAAAGCCGAACGTCGACGCCGTCGCAAAACATAATGGAAATCCCCGTTTATATGGATATAGAGGACAAAATAAATTTACGCTCGGGGCTCGGCTCTTCAATTGAGACTATAATTTCTTGAACCAACAAAACGTTTTCTTCAATGAAAGTTTTGTGTGTTTACTTAATCCAAGATATTCAAATTACTTAGAATGAGATAAATCTCTTAGAGCAAGAAAACAATGTTTATTAAAATGAGAAAAAAAATTGTTTGATTGGAGATATGTGGTTTACTTAATTCAAGGAAATATTCTTAACTCAAGACAATAAACTCTTGAATTGCCTGAGACAGTTTAAATTCTTGGATTGAGAGAATAAAATCCAGTTGTTTTTTCTGTGTAGCTGGTTTTGCTAGTTTTTTGAAGGATAAAAATTATTATTCTGCCGTCTTGAGAATTTGACATGACCATCTGTCAAATTTGTTGTAGCGTGTGCAAAATGATAATGGATGTAAAGAGCTTCTAATAACGAATTGATATAATATTAGGTACATTTAACATATATGTACCTAAGTACTTATTAAAATTATTGTTACATCAGCGGTTCAGTCGGCGGCATTCAATCCGAAGATAGTGGGTTCGATCCCCTATGCCGACTATTGTCCATTCAACACAAGCTTTTGCTTAGTGTGAAAGATTTCAAGTGTATTTGTCTTCACTTTAGGGCGAGCCATGATTATTTTTTTTATTACAGACATTTGTAACATAAATAGGTATAGGTACCTACCTACATTTTATTAGAAAATATCAGTTTACCTATAAATATTACATAAATAATGACAATTTCACATTCCTGTATATACATTTTATATCCGCGAAATCGTTTTTTTTTAGAATTTCATTATAAAATAACCGTTCTTCTGCTCAAAAAGAAAATTATTGTGACTGTGTACACATATTATAACAAGATAAATATTATAAAGAATTATTAGTACTTATAAAATATCAGTACTCAGGTAAATATATCATGATCACAAGAATTTCACATCACTGTAATGATAGTTTATAAGTCCGTAATGCATTTTTTGAAAGGTGTTATGATAATTTATCATTCCTCCTGCAAAATATAAAATATCGTGACAATATCATGATAGTTTAACAAAAACAATTTGAAATAACTATCATTACACTGATATTAATTTCGTATGGCATGGTATTTTATTGTTTTTCCATGGTGATATCGCACGAACTCTTAACACTTTCGCATTGAATTAATAATATATAGAGACGTCTTGTCAATTTATTAAGAGCACAAAAATCGATTTCTCTCCGTGAACATTTAAAACTTAAAGTCTCCTTTAAGCTGACGCGTTTCATTAAAAATATTCCCGCTTACTTTAGCTAAAGTTTGAAATGTCAAAAAAATATTTTGAAAGTTGTCAGCAGTTGGTAAAGTAGCCATGTTACCATGGAAACTCATAGAAAACATAGGTTGTTTACTAATATATTCGCGAAATTTCTGTTAATCTGTCAAGTATAAGCAGAACTATTTTATTGTAATGTTTCGACTCATTATCCTGTATAATTGTGATTTTTTTTTGTAAGTGACTAGAATAATTGTATTGTGCTTGAAGCTGAATTCTGATTCTCGTTCATTTTATTGTGTGTTAATTGCTATAATTTTAATGATTATTTTATTTTTATAATAATTGTTTCTTGTCATGATTTTTTTTCAATGTCTATTGAATTCTATTTAATTTTGTATATATATTTTGTATATATAAAAAATTAGATATATATTTGTACTATATATCTAATTTTTTTAACATGTAAATGGCCTTGCCGTACATGTAGTAAATAAATAAATTTCATTTCTCAATGGGCATCAATGTGCCGTTATTGTTCTTAATTTATTATTATGGTTTATGAATTAGTAAACGAAATCTTTAAACAATAATAATATTTTAGTCATTTTTGTCCACAGTGTCACCGTATACAATATTCATTATTATGTATGTGACAGAGAGAGCGCCAAAAATTTTCTAAGAACTCAGGTGATAAAAGATTCAACTACACTGTCGACTTTGCCTTTAACATAAGGGACTTTAACATACATAAAGTGTCATTTTGTTGTAATGAAACGCGGTATTTTTTAAAGGAAACATAAAGTCTCCTTTAGTTTTCATGAAACCGGCTGTAAGTCGAAAATATGAAAAAAAAAATATACTTTCTTATGTCACTTATACCCTTCTTTTATCTGTTCTGTATAGGTGATAATTTTCATTTTCCTCCCGCTAAATTTAATGTAAATTCTTTTTGTTCGTTATTTGAAATTGTCCTTAGAACACGCGTATACTTATAGCTTTTGTTTTAAGCAATGCATTCATTGTAATTATTGCTTTTCTAAATTTGAATTTGTAGTCATCTATTGGATACAGATTAACAAAAAAAAATATATGAAGTTGTTACATTATCTGTATAATGTATTTTTTATTAATATTTTTTAATGAAATGCGGCTTAAATAAATCAGCTTATGAACATAATAATATGTTAATAATTATTATAATAGGTATGTTATGCTTTCACAAATTAATCAGAGATTAAACTCGTATGAACGTAAAGCGAATAAGCGTTAATGGTTTGTATTGTACCTTACCTATTGAATAGTAGAAACACGTTTATTGTTAAATGCTAGTTAAATTCTATATGATGTACGTACATACAACAGCATTATAATAAATTACAAATGTTACACTCAGGGCTGATGAATAAAGGTACGTAGCTACCTATAAGTAGCGAAGACTAACAATTTTCGATGGTATTTAGTAATTAATTCTATGAAATTTTTTTTACAATTCCATTTCTAAAATAATAATACGTGTTTGAGTTGACTCAGATTGAAAAAACGAGAGAGTTTTACTACTTCTACATATTTTGGGTGTTTGACTTGAGTCTGTGAGCTTTGAACATTCAATTCAATTCTCCCTTTTACACCCCACTCAGGGGCATAGGGAGGCAACAAGAGCTCTCCATTTATTTATTTATTTATTTATTTATTCCATTTTCCACCATAGACCCATTCCAGGCACTTGGGGACGTCAAAATTTTCACAATTTTAGATGTATAAATTAAGAATACATTATAGAGATGGAGACAAATCAGATCAATTCAAGGTCAAGATATCGTAATACAATAATTAATTATTCACAAAAATAACATAAGGGGGAAAAAGTATGACTGTAAGCGAGCAAGTAGGACTTTGTAATGAAAATCTATCTATTTGAGTCATGCCTGGGTGTAAAGGTCCCATTCACGCTCACGTCAAAATACATAAAATAAAACAAAATAGACAAGAAAAACATGGATTTGCGCAACATTGCGCTCGATCTTGCGCAATGTTTATGACCCGCTCCCACACCATGTCCCTCAGCTCTGCTTCGAAGGAGCGGAACACAGTGTGAGGAGCTTTGAACATTGCAAACGAAAAATTATAGAAATTATATAATATTTTCTTTTTCTTCTTTATATCTCTCTGTTGATAACCATCACTCCGAACCACACAATTTTGTGCAATCTTTTTAAAGATGCCGCTTCCGATATTCCAAACCATTCATAAGATCGACTAAAATTTCTTGAAATTCTCAATGGAGGACGTTCAAGATAAACTCAGTTCCAAATTTGTTGCGCTATGAAAATAATCTCCTTTATTGAACATCCCTATTGGTTACATACAGGAGTTGTTCCTCATACAAAGGACTACCTAATTATTTCAATCTGATCAATATTGTCAATCAAACACACTAGACTGCTACCCCCTGCTAATCCAGTAATAATTATATCCTGATATTGGAGTTGCGCTGTTATTATTACAGTCATATTCACAGACTCTGAGTAGATGGATTTTCTCTACCATAGTGAAAAACTGATAAAAATATAGGTTCCCATTATAAAAATCCTTTACCTACCCAATATCAAAACCAAGTCTATTCTTCGTCAAACCGAAATGATTCGCTTCATCCCGAATTAAACCCTTAAGAAACAATCAGAAACATAACCATGGGAAATGTGCATTGTGCAATGTAGATCACTTCGTGAGCTGTCGTTGTAACAGATAAAGACATTTTTTTGTTAGTAGAATGGAAGATGACCGTATAACCAAAGTGGTAGCTGATGGTTTTCCACAAAGCTGATAGGCAGACCGCCCAAGTGGTGGAAGGACAGCTGAAGGTCTATGAACGCCTACCGTAAATCAACAGAAGGTATTGGGTCCAAATTTAATCCTAGTGGATTGGACATAGTAAGCTGACTGATAGAATCTGCTTAGGGAAAATCAATAAAATTCAAGATAAAGTTTACCATTTTCCTAATGCAAAATCTGTCAGCAATAGTCTTGTTATATTGATAATCCTTCCATGAATTCCTCAATGCCCTTTCACAATTTAGAAATTTCAACATCATTATAAAGTCCTTACTGATGTCGCAAATTTAAATCCATTAGCAGAGAGAGAGCCAGTCAATATCATTATCTTTTTGTTCAATTATTAAAGCTGGCTATTTACGGGCACTTTTCAGAAACATCAACTTTTATCAGTAATTTTAAGAAAGTGATTTATTTTTAATGGGAATGTACCTATAAAGAATTATTTTATTTGCTCTCCAAAAAAATCGCTTTTCTACATTGAATAATGTTGGTAGAATTGGGCTCATACCGATCTCAAACGTCTATGTACATAATTTTCTAAACGTCAAAATATTTATTCACATAAAGTTTCTACCCTGTGTTAGCTATTTTTATTTAATAATTTTACTATTGAAATAGATCCGCTTGCAATCCATCTTCGTATTTATTAGACAATTTTGTTAGAAATATTTTTTCATAAAAAATCTCTACACGTCACCATTTTGAATTTCACGTAGGTATGATACAATCATAATATTTCAGTTCAGCGTACAAGGCATGTATGCGTGCAGACTATTAGGGCCTACAGCTCTACAATGCGATACACATAATTAGGTTACAGAGAGCTCGAGAAATTCTTCTCCGCTCCCTCAGAAAGGTTTTTTGACTTTCGGTAATTTAATTGCGCTTTGTCCCTGAACCTTTTTCTAAATTATGAAAAATGACGTATATTTTTATCATTTTTCTCTTTCATATCATAATTTCTCTTGTGATTTTTATTTTTTTAAGCTTCTTAATAAGAAATGTCTACAAACATACACGACTGTCAATATGATTCTAAAAATAAAGCGGGTTAGTACCCCGAAAATTCATTCATTGCTCGTTATATTATTATTTCCTTTAAAAAGCATAATAATACTTCATCAGTAAATGACACAAAAATTGATCCCATAGAATAAAAATAAGTTTGACTTGAAAAAAAAATACCGTCATTTTTCAGATATTTTGAAGTCTGGTAACACTTTTATGCGCGCCCTTTCGTCTTTATGGCTTATACTTACGACTCTAATAAAAGTATAATACAGAATTGATAGTAAAAAACAATATGTCCGACCATCGAATGAAGACCAAATGGATATTATCTACAAAGCAACTCATTATTTTTTATGGCAATTTTCTTTTTCATCACCTTTCGTGAAAAATATATTTATTATTTTTCTAAAAAAAAAATATTATGTCTGTGGCCAATGTCTTTCATTTTATTCGTAGCCAACGGGATATTTTGAAAGTGAAAAAGGGCCCATTATTATGAACGATTTAGCCATTCATCAGATGATGTATGTCGGGCGATAATATTATATCTGGAGTATTGGCCCCTAAAAGAAAGTGTTTTCCTTGCCGTCACATAACTTTTCACGCTAGAATCTATTGGCACATTTTTTATATTACACTTAACCAAATTATATCACTTTTATATATTGCGGTTCCGTAACATTGAATAATAACAAGCTTGGGAACTACCTAAAGGAAAAAAGTTTAGTAAGAAAAACTAGTTTTTAATGAATTATTTAACAACTAATGAGTCTAAAAATTCATTACTGATGTTCGATTTTTGAATGGAACAAACCACCACGGGCTTACGACCGTCTTCTACTGTTGTTTCAAAGGCTGGTTAAGTGTGATCACTTTACGTTAACAACGTTCGCCATTAGGTGGTAATGTTTGAGTCTCCGAAACTCCTAATCATGAGAATTCTCGACATGCAGTGTTTTTATGACATGACATAGTTTTTAATGTTGAAACTATGAGATATTTCATTTAAACAAATTCTGGTGTATTATGTATTTTAATTATAATAATTATTATTAATTAACTTGGAGTCACGTGTCACCATATGCCGTTATTATTTTTTCGATTTGACGCGTGCATGATGACTGTAGTAGGTGCCTTAATACTGTATCCCTAGTATAAGTTTTCGATAATCGAATATCGAAACGATCATCGAAAGAGTTTCGAAAAATTTTCATACTAAAATGACCGAATGATTCGATCGTTTGATTTTATTACAGTAATTGCATGCTAATAAGCGCTTATAATCGTGCAATTAGCTTTCGATAAAACTCGTACTAGCCCTACTGGTGTACGGAAAATGGACAACACAACTAACGCGTTATCTGCGTGGAGTATGTACCTATATCCACCCGTTTCAAACAACAGAAAGTATGCATCACCACAAACATAGATTTGTATAATTGTGGCTTCAGTCAGTGTCCTGGACTATTCTTATACATTAAGTAAGTAAATGATTTTTCACATGCTGATGGTAAACTTGAAACTACGTAACCAATGAGTGATTTTATACAAGTGTTCGGATTCTTCTATAGTGATTCTTTGATATGACTTTATGATTCTATAGAAAAATAAGACATTCTAAAAACTCGCATAATGTAGTTTAACAAACATTCACACCTTCTGTGAAATCATAAATAATACTGCTAGCGGAACATAATAAAAAAATTCTGTAATTAAAATCGATTTTACATTCTATACTTTTATCTCACGCATCAATGGGTTGATATTTTAGGCTCCTCGCGTACTGCAGATTAATCGGCAAAAACTTTATCAGGGAATATTATATTATGTACGACATTTCATTAAAAAATCAGAGGTGATTATGATAACAAACTATGTAAATATTTATCATAACATAAAATATTTTCTTTTTCTTAAATAAATGCCAGTGAAGTGTTGTGAAGTTCGATCCAGTGCATTATCAGTTAGCTGTTTCAACCCCAATTCAACAAAGTGTCCAATAAATAAAGATATTCAATAGCTTTGCAGAGCTAAGGTCGTCTCGTGTTCAGTTGACCCGAATATCACAAAATGAACGACGTATAACCGTTCTATATCACACAACTTACGGAGGCTTTCGTATCGTTATCAGCTATCCAAATTGTGTATTGTATCGCATTATACAGTCGCTTGTGTATCCGTAATAATGTATTTGACATAGAGCGTTATCCCATGCCAGTCAAACTTTTCCCATCTTACATCCTTATCATCGATCTCCATTGTTCTGGTGTTAAGTTGTTTTGTTTCCCTTATGCGAGGGTTCTTCCAAAGCGGACGGGAAGAAAAGTTGTCCAAGTTTTCTCAACAAGTTAGTTCATCTGCCATATACACATATCTCCTGGAAGGCTCCGAGACTTACAAAAATGTCTCGCACATTTTCCCTTTTCCTACGAATCAAACACGAGTTATTGGAAAATCTCACAATAATAATAATTTGATACTAAACTATTGTATCTCTATATGCCTTATCAAAATATTTTCTTTTCGACAAAAATATTTAACAATTCTTAAAAAAAAAAAAAACTGAAAATGAAACATAATCAGACAAGTGAATTATTGATTTATTAAATGAAAAAAGCAATGTTTACTCTAAGAGCCAATATAAATGAAGCAAAAACTTATTGCTTTTGTATTTAATTTGTTATCCTTAACTTTTTTTATTATCTTTATACCTACTAACTTTTATATTTTTTCTGTTTTGTATAAGGCACTACTTGTGCCGTATGTTTATGAAAAAAAAAAGTATTAAAAATAAATAAAAAACTAAAGTACCTAAGCAAACCATCTATTCCGAAAATCGAAAAAAATCATTCGTATGTAGGTACCTATTGTTCTCGAAATTACTTATGTTCTTTGATTCCAAATCGCATACCTACTGAATGTATTATCATTTTCTCGAAAAGAAAATCAATTATTCCTTACGGGACAATTTGACTACAGGTCATCTTACCCTATTTGGAGCTGTTCAGATAATCCGGTAGAGATCCGGAGAGTGTAACTCAAAGCGACCCTTCATCTTATCCCCCGTACATCATCTCGGACGGGACTATTTTTTTTCTAAGCTCTTCCTAATTCAATTCCAAACTTAACTTATTTTCATGATAAGGCCACTAAATATTCACACCGTCTCAATCCTTCTCTAGAGTGAGTAGGTACCTACTCCAATATCCAATGACACATTTTGACATTGTCTATTCTCCAAATGAAATTTACAAGCTTCTGAAAGGCCACGGCCCCAACATTATTTATGTAGAGCTGTAAACCTTGCTGGACACAAACAAGATTTCGCACTTAGAGCTCTGTAGGTATCAATAAATTATAACCCTCAACTTTATTTGAGAACATCGCCTTAAAAGAGGTTCTCATCTTCAAACTACCTCATAAAATAATTTTTAATATTAAATCTTTTTAAACTGTGAAGATCCCTTCTTTTAGCCGTACATAATTTTACTTTTAATCCCGTGGTTGGTTTCCCGAGCAAACACTTAGGTCACACTGAGTGGGGGGAATCGACTACGCAGGGACTAATTAATTCGTGTAAATTTTAAAATTCATCCTAACTAGTCCTGTCCAAAACCACTCAATTTAACTACTCTTTTTTTTCAAGTTTCTCTCTCAATCTCTAAGCACAATTTATTTAGTTATAAGAAAGCTAAAAAGTACATACTGCTTATTGTTATTATTTTACTTAGACACTTTCTTCCACACTAAAAAAAATGTAAGTATTCATTTAAGCAACTTATTTAAAAATTAAAATGTGAAGTTTAATGAATATAATTGCCTGATACATTTTTATAACCAGTCCCGTCAAATTTGACAAAAACTGAATAACACTATTTAATAAAGGATTTTGATTTCTGTCCTTCTAAAACCACCGAATGTCAAAGAAAAATTTGAACTGGTACCTATGTACTTACTGATAATCTGATTTTTTTTTAATTATTGCCAGACGTTCAAAATAACCATAGTTGCTTTTTAACAAAATTTACCATAAACTCGATTTTGTATGAAAAAAAGTTAAAAATACCTACTTAATAAAATAAAAATTAACCGATGTTGGGTATGGGGTTTTTATGATTTTAAAAAGTAAAATCAAGTAATTACCTACCTACTTATGTAAAACTTTCGTTCTAAGTTTACTGAGGTAAAATAATTTCATTTCGTGATTAATTACCTGTCAATTCAATATTTTTAAATTGACGACAGGTCAACAAAACAACTTTCTAATGAAGTTGAACGAGTTGTTGATTATATTTTAGCTTTCAGGAACCACATTGAATACAACTTTCAATACTATTACGCTCTCACTGAGAGCGTTTATGAAAATAAAAACACTTGTATCAGAGGTGTATCGAGTCAGAAAGCCGGTCAATCTATCGACACAATTGACTCATATCTGATGATTCGTATTTTTTGAAGTGAATTGATTAACAACACAAAACAATGAAGATATGAGAGTTGAAAAAAAAAACTGTCTTAAATCCTACCTTACCTTTCAATACTTTATACCCTTAAAACTTTTTATAAACAAAGTTTTGTTCTTTATTTTCCCCGACCTATAAAAGCAACAAAAATTTCGTATGTATATGACCATGAATTTTTGACAATATTTCTCAAATGTTATGTTGCCCAAGCCTGAAACTGATTTCTTTCAACAATCCCTCATTTTTTACTGGGACAACTCAGCACAATGTGTCTCATAGTCTCAATCCACCCACAATCTCAGTTTGTATTTTATGTTCATCTACATGAGAGTTGTATCCTATAATAATTCGTCCGATGCAATTTTAATTTTTCTACTTTATCATATTATCTGCGGTGAAAAGATGGTATTTTTAACATTTTTAGCTTATTAATAATTGCACGTAAATAGTCTTAGAAATAATCTAATTTACTACGGGTATGCCGTTGTTGGTTCTAAGAAATTTGCATATTGATCTATAGCGAATTGATCTCTAAAAAAATTCATCCATTGAAATCACACTTATTGTGTTATTATCAGAGACTTTTCCATGTCTCTGATTGCTCAGTGTCGCCTCTGGTCCGTACCTACATAGAATTTAATATAAGAATATTTTGTTCGTTCGTTTGTTCCCCTCCCTGTGAGAATATTCCTGGTATGACGTTGCCTGGGTATTAAGCAGAATACCGTAAACAAAGATGAAATTAATGGGGCGCACAATGAAAATCTGTACAAACTGGGAGTTTGTTATTTGGTAGGAAACAATAGAAGCTTTTGCACCGCTATTAAGATGAATAGCTAATCCAAACACACGCTTCCAAGACGTGACAACGGTAGTAATATCTGCGGAGTCTACGTTGATTCAACTCTGTCTTGATTAAAAGACTTTCCACCTCTGTATCTACGTTAAGAAAATTTATAATTCGATGATTGTTTCTGGGGTTAACTTTAAACATTAAAACTTCACGTTTTATTTGCAAAATTATCTAGAAATTCTTTTATTGCTTATACCTACTAATCAACTGCTTTTTACTCTTCCTCTTGAATTACCCAGTCAGGGTCTCCCGATATTGACTATCACTTAGGCTAAGACCTCCTTGTCTCTAGTTGCATGCATCAGTCCCTCGACGATTTGGATTCCAGTCCATGCCTTTATATTACGGTTCGGAGCCATGACACTAGTTCCCTTCTATCTACACCATATCTTCCCTCGATCTTGTTCTCGATGAATCGTTGCAGCGAAGCGGATGCATATCGCTTCTGAGAACGTGGCCAAGATATGAGATTGTCTATATTCATTTATACGTTTAATACTATGTTCCTAGGTTCAAAGTTTCAAGATCAGTCAAATATTTTACGGACAAAAATATAGAAACCGATATAGATAATGAAAAAAGATTCATTCTTTGCACAGACACTGCATTTTTATGATGAATACTACTAAGCTTTTCAAAACTGATTTATGGACATAATTATAATATGACTAGTCATTAACCAATATATTTTGCTGCCACATACAATAGGATGAAGGATTATCTAACTTTGAGGTAGTTTCCTCGAAGCGACAGGACAACGGTGCATCATTTATCATACTGAATGCTTAAAACTCTATTATACATGCATGTAATATTTGCAGAATAGTTACGATAAACCTACTTATTACTGTGCAGTTCTTGGTCAAAAATAACTTCTAGCAATAAATAATATTTTTTAATGCACGGTAATAAAATACACGCGTGGTTCTATCATTGATTTTGAAGAAATCCTGCAGGTCGAACTGATATAAGAAAACCTAATATAAAAAAAATAGACCAAATAAGACAAATTGCTTCGTATATTGCGAATTAAAATGGATTTATTGAGACATTAGGAGTGTAATTCTGTAGGTGCGAATTGAATTTAGTGCTCTTATAGACAAGGTAAGGCCAAATTTTGAGTGATATATTGTATTGCTGGTCCTATATTATTTACATGAGTTGACTATCTAATACTTGCCTTAGTCTGATTAATGCTTAATTATCTACGTAAAAAAGTTTGCCATCAGTTATTTATCTAGCTTTCTGGGACTCATTTGGTTTTCAGTGAATAATTTTTGCTCATCTTTCAACCATTCTGGATTTTACGCTAGTTTTTATTTCTTTTTCAATTTTAATGGCCTGTACACATCTGAACCATGGCATTTTGTTTGTAAACTCTAAAAGTGTATCACAAGGGTACGCAAATCTAAATGGTGGACGACAGAGAAGAATACTCTGTAAAAAATCGTGCATCCAGAAATGGTATCTACAGTTCGACCACTTTAAAAATGAAAGGAAGAGAATAATAAGTTCATTCAGTATTCTAAGATAAGACAGTCTTCCAATTCTTGAACCTCATGTCATCAATGAAGTAGGTTACATACAAAAACGCGTCATTGAGTGTTTCAAATCTATTACTCAGTATTAAGAATTTCAACTATTGAAAAGGAATACACAAATAACCCTCCGGACTAGTAACTGACGATCAGAAAAAAAAAGAAATTTTAGAATACCTACCTATTTGAAAAACAGTCAATTCAAACGCTTTTCGTTTACAGCCCTTCTTTAATATCTAGACACCATTTTAATCGTTGCTACGAAGCAATGTTATTCTAGGGGGTAGAAAGAGAGTGGCTAATTCTTAATAGATTAAGAGTTTTGGTTTTGCGTGGATAATGTGCATTGTGAATGAATATTATCTACTTTCGAACTAGGACGATTGAAACTTTGGTAATGTTATTTCGTTGTATGACATTGAGAATTAAGAGAAGGGTCGTTATTTACTTTCAACTACCCCCCAAACTAATTCAATTTTCAACCCTGTTTTTAGTTACGTTCAACCCCATAAAATAATATTTTTAGTTGAAACCAAAGTCCGAAATCGTTTATTTATTTTGGTCCTTCTTGATGAAGGTAAAAGTTGAAACGTTATGTTGTAAATTTGGCTAAATCTATGTTTTAGTGTTTTTAATGTACGTTTCACAAATTGAAACAATTTTTTCTTAGCCATTATGTGTCAATTGATTAATTAATAATACATATAGGTACCTACGTAAAACAAAAAAATATTCAATCATAAGTCATATTATATTGGCCTCGATATCTGTTTCACTTTAAGTATCTTCTTTTTCTACTTTAGTAATGACTACATCTTCTCTTCTTCTTTATTTTCCTGGAAAGCGATGTCCAGGTATCCTCCACCTCACGAGTGATCTACCTACTTGATTCCTATCATCTTTATCATATTATCTCAAATGGATTTCTTTTATTGAAATTTAGCTATGAAGATCCTATCATGTTAAAAAAATAATAATATCATCGAGAGAATGAAACAATTTGTATCTAACATTACTACAATTAAAATCGAAATCAAAGACTGCGATTTATTCGTGATGCGTTGACATACGAAAAAAAATCATAGGTATTTGAATCATGTACAAAAACAGAAGAATTTGTTCTGTTGGAAGTAGGTATTATTAACCATCGTCTCGATGCGATCCAATATGTTGTATGGTGTGAATTACCAAGAAATATTATTAATTCGAATGAAAAGGTTTAATAAATCAGACTGTGAGATATTATTAAACAACTATTGAAATGTAGTCATTAATTCAATTCAAATTTCTGGGACGGCAGTTGGTGTCGTGCGGAGCAGTGAAACAGTTTAATACAATTAAGAGTTCAAAATGTTAACGCTATGTTCGACGTCATTTCCATTTAAATGAATCCTAATTTCAAATGACACACAGCGACCGGCTTTAATCCGGCTTTACTGGTTTTAAATAATAATAATTACTTTTTTTTTTTTTGAAAAAAAAAAAAGTTCTACTTTAAAAACACAAATCACTGAAACAACAATATACGTAACCCCATTAAAACTCTGCAAATGCATTACGTTTTATATATATACACGCCGGCCCCTTTAATCCTCAGTGGCTTCGTGCTGCTGAAAAAATAATAATGCGTTTGGATAGTGCCTTTTTTGCTTAAAAAACAAATACGAAAAAATCTCTCAGCGCTTTTACTTCCACTAAACCAATTTTTCAAACACAACTTGAGGTAATATTAAAATCATCAGAATCTTTAACATTGGTTATTTTCTCTAAGTACCTAGTTTGTTTGAACATGTCTTCTGCCCTTTTAAGATAATTTATTCATTCTTCCAACATATTGTGAACGAAGTGGTTGGTGACCCAGCGGTTACAACGCCGGTTTTCGTACTGCGGACGTCGTGGTTCGATCCCAGGTGCCGACCATCTTCCTCTTTCACGACATAAGCTTTCAGTAGCTTACTGTGAAAGAGTCAAGGAGTGTATTTGTGTTCACTTTGAGTGAGCACAGATTCATTTAAAAAAAAATGTTTTGTATACATTTTAGCTCGTGTTGCCTCCCTAAGCCCCTGAGTGGGGCCTTAAGGGAGTTTGGTTTGGATACATTTTAAGAATTGTTCATTCTTAAAACAAAAATACATTAGTGCATACAAACTGCAACAAGTTTGATAAAAGTCTCTAGGTTGATCACATTTCAATGTCACTTGCTTTGTTAAAACTAAACAGCAATATTTCAAACATTAAAATTTACTAAAAATATGAACATTTTAGAAATAGCGGCGCCCATACTGAAAATGAATTATAAAAAAATCGCTTTGTTTCTATGTTATATTTTCGTATTTTGGCAACTTTTTCCTCAAACTAAAAACGTACCCTCTACTGCATTAATTGTTATTTGGTCAATGTTTTGCCTATAATATAGCAAGTGTTATACCTTTTTTAAATAGCTAAAAAGACAAAGAAGTATTTGAAATTATCTGCAGATTATTATTTTTCACACTTCTAATTTTCTAAAAAGCGCATCAAAGTTGAAAACAATTGATGAAATTTTTTTAATTCTAACTTTATCGAGCAATATTTTTAAGCTGTTCGTAGATGTTACAGCTTTTGTCAATCACTTTTGTTGATTGGCATGTAACTCTAACTAGATACATCTATAAAAGGACCCTAAGAGCTCTAATACGAAAGAAAATCGATAAAAAGCAAAAAAATAAAGGATTTTTCAAAAAATATTTAAAAGTCAATATCTCCCTAACGGTCAAGTTTCGGACAACATATTATTATTATCAGGGTCAAATCCATCAGAAATGACCTGAATAATAACGTCCTTTAATATTCCGCTCGACTTTCTCTGTAACCCTATATAATAATTTTGGATTCCTTCAACAATAGATTGGATGTTAAAAATACACGTTTTTTTTCACAAAACATCTTTATTTTTAATGTAGATGAGTTTTTTTTTTATTTATTATAAATGACACCAACAGAACATTGAAAACACATACAAAATAAACATATTAGGAAACACATACACCTCCCAATGCTCCAATAACAGGCGTCTGTAACATAATTAATATAATCCTATGAATATATCTATCAAGTCATTTGTACATATTATTTAAGTATGCTTATATACTATATAAGGACTATATGAGTTACCTAATTTGCGATCAATTACGTATTTTCTCATTTACAATATCATGTTACGAATGGGTGATTGCTTACGTAAGTTGAGTTTTTACTTACGAATATTGTACATTTTTTTCCCACGAAAACTCAATCATTACAGTTCAGTTTGTTTGTATGTTTATTTTCAAAGAATTGTCTGAAACAATCTTCCCACCGAGTTCAGGGTATATAACTGATTAAGAGAAATGTCGCACTATTTATATGAACGAATCAACCGCTCGCAAACAGTGAAATATTTAATTGAAACAAAATGCAGTGATATTAATACAATATCTATTATACCCAGGAATGCGGGTTGAAACCACAGCTTTCTCGAGTAAATTATTATTAATTTCATGAGCAAAATATGAAAAAGCTTTCTTCTCATTTAAATTGTAAGAACATTTTAAATAGAAGCGACATTGGAAAATGCACACAATTCGCTTAAACATCTATATAATCTTACAGCAATGCATTATACACTATGTATTGTTGAAATGCTGGGACAAATAATTTGTTTTTCATATTGTAATCATGTTTTCTCTCACCGTTTCTTCTTGCCTTTAATTTAAAATGAATGCAGTAAGGGAAGGCAGTGGTTTTAACCTGATGTCTTCGCAAAACAATAAAACACACAAAGATACTGCTGCCTCCACGTTGCAGGTAGGTACCTACTACTCATCTAACAAAGTAAACGTGTCTCTACGTATGTGCATCTTCGTCTCTGTGGATAAATTCAAACTTAAGTTTCGAGAAAATGAATTTCATCGGGATGAATCGTACGCTGTATGCTCGCTAGATAATTGTCTTTGTCTTGAAACGTTCTAAATATTGTACCTAGGTATTTTCATCAGAAACTTCCTCTAAAACCCTAGTTGTCGAAAAATAATTATAAACTGAAGCTTTCTAATGGCACACAACTGCTACAGCTATCCTAGTTCACAAGATATACTTTCATTTTATTCAAAAGTTTAAGCTGTTCCAAAGCATGCCTAAAGATTCCACAGTGAGAGGATATCAATATACGATATTGATTGCACCAAAGAAAAGGAAAGTTACTATTATCAATAAAAAACCGTAGCTGATGAACATAAAAATCGATCAATTATTATACCTTGCTGTGTCTTTTTCTGAACATAGACTGTCTCTCTGGTTTGTGCCTTTCTCATCCAGTCATAACACTAATGAATGGCATGACCATCGACCATAATCTTGCACCTTTGAAAAAGCTTTAACTTTATTATTGGAATAATCTCTGACCAAACACAACATTAATGGATCGTTGTGATAATCCTATAAATATTTGCTTGCAATTTTAATTGTGCTTGCAAAAGATTCCCATTGCTTCTCAGAGTGGGGGAATCGTTCTTGTTATATTTTAAAACACTTCTTCTTCTTCTTCTTCTTTGGAATGTGGCAATCCATTCTCGAGAGAGTGATCCATGTTTACAACACTTAAAGTATGAGAGATATTAGTAACTTCACATTTACGTGTATCAATGAATTTAATAGATGTAATCAAATACAGAAGACAACACGCGCCTAAATCTCGACTCGGAACTCAATAGAAGGCGCTATAGCCCCTTCAAACAATCAGAAGATAGTACAAGGCTGATCTCTAGGGTGGGGAACAGGGTGGAATGGCGAGGGCTTGAAGAAAAAGAATTTTAAAAAATGTGTGGTTTATGATTCGTCTCTCGAAAATGCACCAAATAAATGTAACCTGTTCGTCGAAACCCATCAGCGCGATTTACTGTTGTAACAAAATACACTAGCGAAAACCATCTTAGCTATATACCTACTAAGTTCGTCACATTTGAATTCAATTCGTCTCTAGTATCCTCGTACGTAGGAACGTGATGCATTCAAAGTAACTTATTTTATTGTGTGCAAAGGAGAATTGTGAAAATGTTACCGACTCCGAGTAATCTTTGAAAATAACTCTCTATACCTAGATACTTCACAATTGTTGGAAATTCTCTACAACACAATTTTCAGTAATAATATTTCTGTATCGTTGTTGGTTATAATAATATTTCACATTCTCATACATACATACAATACTCACTTTATAAATGACAATAATACTTTATGAACTAGCACAGCGCCATACTAGTAGGTATTATTATTAACAAAGCAATTTCATGAAACTTTCAACATTTGATCCTCTGGACTTTGACAGAATGTCTCCATTCACTTTATAAGTACCATACACAAGTAGGTACATGTCTGTCAAACGCACTACCTATTGAACACGATGTTTTCATATAGGTATAAATAATTGTTTTAATATATCCACGTACGTGCTTTTATTGAAAGAGACATCCATTGAATTTTTTTGAATACATTTTGATTTGAAGGACCGCGGATGGCATTTGGAAGAAGATCTGTGAAATATAACATGAACGAATGGTATCCATCAGTATCCACTTTGGTTGGATACATATTCAGCATGATTTTCTAGGAAACCCTACGTTAATACTATTTTTTATTCCACTATTTTACTCTTTAACTTTATTTTACCGACCTCAATAGTCTCTAGTGGTATAGGCGCCAACTTCAGATAGGGTTCCCGGGTTTAATTCCCCGTATAATTAGAGATTAGAGATTTTCTATGTAATTTTTCACTTGAAATTTTTACTCGTGTTTTTGCTGGTTTTTCGAATATCCTGTAAGAGGCAGGAAATCGAAAATCATTGACCACCTCACTTCCTTAAACCTCCAAAGGTCAAAAAAGGCACAAGGAATAAGCCCCGGGGAAGAATGGATCCCATCAGGGAGAAGGAGGTTCAGGCAACTAGTATCCCTCCTGTTATGGCGCAAGAATGAGCGCAATGGAGAGCTCTTGTAACCTCCCTATGCCCCTAAATGGGGTTTGAAGGGAGAATGTAATATAATATAATGTAATTAAAATATTGTCTCTGATTGGACTGGACCGGTTGACAGGTAGACAATGCTTCAAGCATTCCGCTAGTTATAAATAAATAAGAATGACCCACTATAGGGAAATGGGGAGGCAACAAGATTCATCGACTCCCATACTATTGCATAAAGTAAAGAAAGACATCAATGGGGTTTCAAAGTAAAAAAATAATTTATTAGATAAAATATGCGTATGTATATTCGTCACATTCTTACGAGATTTGTAATGTCTAATGCCAATCGTAATTATTAATTAAAAACCAAAAATGGAGAATAATCTCAATCTTTTTGTAAAAAATAAGGTATTCTTGTAACTCAGGGACAGGACGGATTTCTCTTCAACGTATTTTTATGCGCTAAAAATTTCTTCAAATTTCAGATCCACCTATCTTTTAAAATATAGATTTTACCTGATTTTTTATTTATTCAAAATTAAGCCTATACAATTGCCATGTAAAGTATATATTTAATTTATTCATACACGTTTATTCTGTCAATAAAATGAACAGACTGCAACCGTTTTTAAACACAATAAAATAATATGACAACGGATAGAAGGGGAAATTTTGTTATGTTTGCAAATGTTTTGTTTTTATTGCAGAATAAAACAGAATTGAATTAGCAGCGGCCTAGTGTGACTAAATAACAATAAACACGGGTCGTAACGCGACGCCTCGGACAAACGGATGAGTCGATAAAACACCAAATATTACATCAAATCAACGGAACATTCATGTTCCAAATTACTTCAACCATCGGTTTTTAATTAATTCCAAAATACTGGAAGGTATTAATAGTTTTAATGAAAGCATAACCTGTGTTTCATTGGTTACAAATATAACCATACCCATGAATTTTAAACTCCAAATACCTACAATTGTAAATAATATTATGCAGTAGAATTTATGAAAAAATAAATAAATATGGTTGACAGATTGACGAAGGACCCTGAAGAGTATAATAATATGGTTGACCGATTGACGAATGACCCTGAAGAGTATAATAATATGGTTGACCGATTGACGAAGGACCCTGAAGAGTATAATAATATGGTTGACCGATTGACGAAGGACCCTGAAGAGTATAATAATATGGTTGACCGATTGACGAAGGACCCTCGATTCTGAAAATATAGTTACCGCCATGCACTCCATCCCTCCCGGTCTTCAGCCATTATTATATTATGTAGATCCACGGAGTATGGTCCTCGTTGCCTGCTCGATAAGGTCAGGTCAGATTCATGGGCATCCCTTTCCTCTCTTACTCCCGACCATTCCCACAATAATCATCCAGCCTAACGGTTACGACGCCGATTTTCGTATTGTTTCCTACTGGAGGTCTAGGATTCGATCTCAGATGCCGACCATCTCCTTTTTCCACGACACAAGCTTTAAGTAGCTTACTGTAGACTCTACATACATGCTTGTTTTTTTTTGTACATTGCATTATTATTATAATTGTTTACATTTTTCTATGTTTATGAACTATTGCGAGTGCCCGTAAGGGCCTACGGAAATATTTTAAGAATAAAGAATGTAAATGATTCAGAGAATTGAATTTTGTAATCACTTTGAGTGAGCGCAGATTCATTTTCCATAAAGAAAAACACATTTTATTTAAATAGGATAGGATCTACAAAATGTTCACTATAAATTATTACATATTATGATATGACGTATACGTTAATTGAAAAGTATTCATACTTGCATCTTTTTGGTAGCTTGTGAGGCATTCAAAACAAACGGTCAGTCAGTCGTACAATCGGTTCTTTAAAACAATAATGTCGTTTGTGTGTTTGTTTTGAGATTATTCGGACCGAGAGTATAGTTCTATAAAAATCTCTGGTGTGGAGGCGTTATAATAATTTCCATCATAGTTTTTTTCAGATTTCTACAAAATCGTCGGAGAAAAATCTTTTAGATGATTTCTCTTTTTTTTAATTTCTTCGTTTGCTGACATCTGGTGCTGGCAGATTGCGACGAAAGGTTGACGTTTTTTAAAACATAAATATTACGAAGAATATGTTCTTCGGAGAAATCGAGTCAAACAACAGAAGATCAAAAACTTAACATAATTTTTAACTGTCAAACAAAGGCTTTTATTCGCTTTGAAAATTGTGAAATGAGTGTTCATTACACGTTATTGTTCCACGACGCTTTTTGTCCGACAATTTAATTAATTTGTTTTCCTGTTTTTCAAATATTTCGTCGCTCTGCGCTATGTACATATTTAGGCACAAAAACACGACCGTGCCACACCATCCACCCTATAATACAGAATACGAACGAAACGTATTTGCGTAAGCGATTATCACACCTTTATTTCAAATGTTTTTCTTAATAGCTCAATGCACAGAGGTTGCAGATTTGTGTATTTTTTTTAATGAATCTGTGTACACTCAAAGTGAACACAAATATACTCTTTGACTCTTTCACAGTAAGCTACTTAAAGATTGTGTCGTGAAAGAGGAAGATGGTCGAAACCTGGGATTGAACCCACGACCTGCGCACGAAACAGTGCGAAAGCCGGCGTCGTAACCACTCAACTACCAACCACTTCATTGCAGATCAATAATTGCGAAATTATGTAAGTAAAATTCCCGGTAAAAAAAATTGTTTTCTTACCGAAATACATACCTAACTGATCATTTTTTATAAATGGCTTTCATCGACTTGAGCCGACGAAAATTGACATTCGATCAACTATTGAGATGATATTGTCGACTATCTCTTAGCTTAGGGCACTGTTGATTTTTTTTACACAGTGGATATCAGAAAAATTCAATCAAACATTTTGTTAAATGACTTTTGGTTCAATTATGTCATGATATTTTGTTACTGGACTTTACGAATTACAGACCACGGGGCCTTAATAATTAAGTAGGTACTTCTACGAATATATTATTAAGGAGACATTTTAATTAACTTTGATTTCAATGCTTTTTACGAGTTGAATGTTAATAAAAAAAAACAAATCATGCGGGTGAAAACTAGTGAGTTCATGATAATACAATACATAACCGAAACGGGTTTATCTTCGTTTCATAATATTTTATAGAAGTGTTAGGCATAGAATGTGCGCGCGTTCCACGAAACAAACGAAAATTGTTTTAAAGTAAATTATTCGGCTAAAGTTGGGGGTAGGCAGTAAAAATCGCTGAGACCATAACTCTTTTTGGACAACAATAGAACCGAGGGGGAAATGTATACGACTTCTTAATTTCTCTCACTTCCTAGCACCGGCTGAATTATGTACCGACCTACTCGAGCCGCTTTGTGTTTGTGAAATTAGGAGAAGTTCTCTTCAAACTGCATTCACCTGCTTATCTTTAAGTGTATCAACTGATAATTAATTGTAAAAATATGCAAAAAATTATTCTTATTTATATTTTTATATCTTCTAATATAGAAAAATATCGTGTCACGGTGTTTTTTACCGTCCCGTACTCTTCCAAAACCGCTCGACCGATTCTTATGCTTAATTTTATGTAGCTTGGCAGGATTTGGGAGGTGTGAGAATAGATCTTAAAGTATAATAATATATTATTTCATATTGATATGTAAGTGATAAAAGCGTCTCCCGATACAGATTTATAACTTTATTTTTTGGCATCAAAATTATCTATTACCTCAAACTTTATTTTCATCTCCACCGTATCATTTTCTAATAGAAATACAAAGGTGTGTGGTGTTTCATTTAATCTCAGTAGATGGCCATATAGTATTTTAACCTTAATTAAAAATGGATAATTGGTTCAAAGTAAAGCGAGAGATATTAGACGGTTCAGCTAGTATTTTATAGGAAGAAAGAACTGTATACTTCAGTAGGTATACCTAATAATAATTCCATAATATGCTGAAGTGGTACGCTAGCAAATAGCTTACCACCTTACCACCTTAGGCACTTTTTTGTACCTGGGCTTGGTCGATAATAGGATTCATGGTCATAGCTTAAAGAAGCCACTTGCCATACCAATAAGTATCGAAAACTCAATACGTTAACAAATAGTTAAAGATAACCAAGAGTTGATATTCATTCTAATTGAACACCTACGATAATAAAATATCAAAGTTCATACGAAATGGATGTCTTGCTTCTAAAAGTTCTTTTATATTTTTACCAGCAACGTTTGCCCAGTTCTAGAACTAGTTAAAAATGTAAGCCTTTTGAAAAACTGTGTTGAAAAAAAAACAAAGAAGAAGTTATAAGTATACTTAAAGGTTAAAAATGTATTTAACGTTAATGTAATGTTTATAATTTGAACAGGCAAGTATGTAAATGTATTCAGGAAGAACTATTAAGAAAATGTTTCATGTTGTGAGAGCCCTCTGGGACAGGTAGCAGGCAGGCTTACTTTATGCTTTACGAGGGTTCCTTGTCATTAAAAAGCATTTCAAGTGGAATACTGTGAGGGGGACTTAGCAATAATTGTTATTAATTCAAAGTACAGATTTGGGTTTTTCTTGTTCAATCATCATAAAGTTTAATGTACTGGTTTAAACAAAACTTTTCAAAATGATTACTCAATTGGAATTTTATTTACATACTTAACTACTTTTATCATAATTGATACTGTTAAATTATTTTTAGTGTAGTTTTAAATATAAAATTTAGTAATAAAAAAACAAATCAGTTGTATTTCAACTTTCATGAGATAGTATTGAAAATTCAAAATTGTTTACAAAGTTTCGATTGGAATGGTTTTGTATGTTGAAATTTGACTGATTTGGATATGAGTTAAATTGTCGAAAAGAAAAAAAAAAGAAAGGAGACGCTGTGACAGTCCTGTCAAAGTCAGAAGACAGGGACGTCTCAAGTGATCGGGACCGGCTGCAGCTGTGCTTGTTATATTTCAGGGAGCAACGTGGGAGAAAGAGGAGCGGCGAGCGAAGGGCGGCGAGGCTAGGTCTTGCTGCTTCACCTGGTCCAAGGACAAGATCCTGGTCAAAGTAAGACCAACGAGAAGCGTCGGCCTCAAACAATCACCTGTCACAGTTTTAACTCGCAAACAAATCAAATCAAGTTTCAATGCATCGGGCTAAATACTGTTAAAGTTACCCTTACATAATATCTCTCCCATAGCATTTTATTAAGTCTTCCCATTTGTCGACTAACTCGCACGCTCCGATTCTGTGGTTGGATAAATCAATGTCGCTCTAATCCCACTCATTAACGACACCTCTCTGTGACCTCTCGTAAAATTTCACCTAGGTATATATTTTTTCTATCTCGCCATCCAACCACCTATTATGGAACAAACTGGACGTTACGTTACGTTAGGTACGAGTATACTGCAAAAAAAAACGAGAAATAAAAAGATTACGGAATGTTCGTGTGGATAAATGAGTGTGCTCCGATGGCCGGCTATAAATCTGTTGATCCCGTTAGCCCGATGTTGGACCGGACAGTAATTTCAGTTTACTTTAATCTCCTCCACAGCGTATGTACGTAGGTCCACCTTATTCGCGATACTAAAAAGAGTTAAAACTGTGACGGCATGTCTGTGGCGTCATATGTTCTGCGTGTCGTTCGTGCTATAGGTTGTTGTTCGTGGATGTAGTGATAGGATATTATTTGTTTTTATTTGTTTATTTTTTTTATTTTTTTGTTTAATGTTTTTAATCAATTGAGTAAAAATATCAAAACATCAATATATTATTATGATTAATTTTATATGTTGTCTCACAGGCTAAGCTCAATTTTTCTATTATTTTCATTGTTAAATTTTTATTATATTGTACCTATTTTTTTGTTAATTTTCTGATTATTGTATTTTGTTTCCTATTGTTTTGAGTTTACACTAGATTAATATGTGGCTTCATCCTTACAAATTTCACAACATCATTTCTGTCAATGGGTGTAATGGTCGTGTTTTCACAATGTGATTATTTTGGTATCGGCATACTGTTGCGTTGTTAGTTGAACGTTTTCTGTTAGTTTTATATTGTGACTATTTTTTTCAATTTTTTCATTATAACCATCATAGCAACTACAACTAATTATTATTTCTAAGCTTTAAAAAAAATATTTAAAAATTAAAAAACATTTTTTCCATTATTGGGTGTAATACTTTTTGTTCTTATTAACAATTTTTTATTGCCTTTGACATCTTCTAAAGAAAATATTCCAAGAATTTTAAAATACGATGAGTTTGTGTTAGACGTGTTTTACATTTCTTATTAGAGAGAAAAGGAGTTTGAAGGGTGTTTAGAGCAAAGAGAGTGTGCAGACGATAATAGATAATAATTTATTAAGATTGATAAAAGAGTCTGTCAAAACAGTTGGAATAAAATACATCAACACCATCTGTGCCTCGCAGTAATGACATCTCTTTGTGAAATCATTGAGGATTATTAAAGGACACCAAAATAAACTTTTTTAACGACGAAAAGCGAGCTTAAAAACAAAATCGCTCTGGGCGATGCTTCATTCCGTTGTTCTTTACTTCAAAGCACACAACAAACAACTTACACTCTATGATTGGATTGAGAAGTTTTTGGTAAACATTTTACCAAATTACTTGAGACTATTTTACTTTACAACAGTTTAGTTTCTCATTTTCACAATCATCTTGATGGACAGCGAGAGAAAGAGATATACAGACATAAAGAGAGAGAGAGAGATGTTAAGAGCACTCTATCTTTTCAACATTCCGAGTGTATTGAATTAAACAATGAAGTCCGGATATCCTATCCTATTCCTTTCTTTTAAAAGACGAACAAAACTAAATTAATTGTTTCTGTAAAGTCACACTATTTTTGTAATATTCAATCAAACATTTTTTAATCAATTAATTTTGAAATTTATAAAAAAATGGATAAATAACAGTTTTCGGTTTGTATTAAACAAAGGGATCATTTGGGTATCAAAGTCTCGCCTAGCGTCGTGGAGCGCCGTTATAGATGACTTCATATTATTTAAATGCTATTCGAATTTAGTCGTGTTTCCCTGCGAGTCGCTATGAGAATCCATTATTCATAGTTATCTCGTGAAAGTTTCTCTTCCAAAGTTATGAATTTATAATTGCTCAACTCTGTACGTTCATCCATCTCTCGTTTGTCTCTCAGGAGGAGACGCGAGCAGGAACAATCTCCACGATCGAATTATTATATTGCGGATTCGTTGGGAACAGGTCGTCGATGTGAACATTCCTGCACGAACTCACTCACACATCCTGCAATACATGTTCCCGTATCTCAATGTTAAATCATATTTCTGCAAATGCTATTCAAACTATTTCCTAGAAACTACTTAGAATGGATACAGTTTTGAATTAATCAATGGTTCTCAAAACAGAGATCATCTCTGAGGGTGTCCATAATAACTAACTTAATCAAAGCTTAGAAAAATCCTTCAAGCATTAAAGTATCTAGTTTAGAAATATATATTTTCTTAGTTTACGAAGTATCTATCTTAAATGGGATGTTAGATATTTAGCGAGAATATTAAAAATATTCTGAATGCCAAAGTGTTAAGTAAGAATTATATTTTTATGAATTTAACAACAATCAATTAATTCAAAACTCATTTTCTACCCCACATCTCTATGTATAGGGAGGCAATAAAAAGCCCTCCACTATTCAGCATCCTCAAACATGTCCCAGAAAAAATTAATTTAAAAAATTTCATAGACATTTCATAAATAACCATCAATTTGATGTTAACAAAACACTTCTTCACATCACAATCTACAAATTCTAGTTGTCGAGATCCTGTATCTGATAGAAACGAGTATGTTAGGTAAAAATTTAAGAGAATTTTCGCCTTAGTTTTAAGATAAAAACCTACGTAGATAGAACTTCAAACATACGTTAGAGGTGTGAGCAAACAATTTTTGAAAGATTAAAATTTACCGAAAAACATAAAATATTCATATATTAGCGTTTATTACACCATTAGATATAGCTAGGTTATAATTATATCAAAGTCGACTGATGAAAGTAGTGGAAAATAAAATATAAACCAGTCATATTCCATTCCAAGGACTGATAATGTTAATAATGTTGTAAGCGATTATTTAAAAAGGACCCGGTGTTGATCGTAATAGCATCATAATCATCAGATTACGTAATATAGGTTTATTGGAAGATGTGGGCCGTAATGACTCAATATTTGTTCCATCTTCCTTACTCGGACATGGTGCTGTTTGCTCTACGATAATATTTATGTATTGTCAATATTGCCATAACGATTGTCAGCGCCCTTTTTCATATAGGTACTTAACTAATAATAATTAAGCGATCTATGTACTTAAGTTACACACCCAGCGCTATCATATCATTTAGGCAGTGTATTTGGGATATCCCTTTTTACCCTATGGACAAATAATTACATATAATCATTTTCAATAGGTACCTACTCAACTTCACATTAATTTATCGGTATTTTATAAAATTTCTTTCTTTTCCCTTTAACAAAGATTAATATGACTGCATTTGTCTTTTTTTTGTTTTCTTCTGCACATCAATCAGTTTTTTTTTTCTTATTTTGGGGAGATAAAAATAACATTTTTTATCCATTTAATATCGAACATAATGAATAATGTTTGCATATTATAATTGGTTGTAGAGTATTTTTAGATAATCCCATCTAAAACTTAAGTGCGTTTTTGCCAATCAAAGTACAACACTCTTAAAACCTCATTCCTCGCCTTTGGCCTCCATCATTCACTTTAATGGTCACATTTCTTTCATATACTTTCAATGGCGTCAATCTCAACTCTCCCGCAACTTGTTATTTTAAACGGTCTTCCATTCCTTTCTCTTTCCTTCCACGATCTTAGCTGTGTTTTACAAAAGTTAATGTAAATCTGGGAACTTATACTTTGTCAACTTTTTAAACTACAATTTTCAAAGTTGGAAATTATTGAGAACAAGAAAGCAACCAAATTTAAAGACTGTCATGTATTTGGCGCCAGGATTTGACTTTATCCATTTTTATTTATGTATCATCTTTATTGTTATTTATGTCTCATCATCATCATCAATAATTTCCAACTTTTATCTCTATATTTGATTTATTATTAAATCTCTACTTGTTGCATACATGAGATTTTTCGACCTGTTGAACATGTTGAGAATTCTCATGATTAGGATTTTCGGAGACAAACATTACCGCCTAATGGCGAACGTTGTTAACGTAAAGTGATGACACTAACCAGCCTTTGAAATAACAGTAGAAGATCTTTAAGATCTAGTCCTTAAAAACAGTCACAAGAATCTTTGCAATTTTCAAATTAAATCACAATCCATTTAGAAACTGAATTTAATTCATCCGTAACAAGTACCTACTAAAAATTGTGTACAACAATATAATAAATACTACACACAAGTTTGCCTGAGAGAAGAACACTTTCGTACTAAAATGTGTGCTAAAACCAGAACACCAGAATGAAGACATCCTAAAAGACGATTAATTGTATTATCTTGTCATTGACTTTCTTTTACTTACTATAATTTTAACCACACTTGTTTAAAAAACCAGTGTAAAACTTCGGTAATGTATATTATTTTTTGATAATAATTATTGTACTTTAAATGTCTATATTGTTTAATTATTTGTATAGAAGTTTTGTTTAGGAATGCTCTTTGTCTATAATTTGCGCTTATAATTTTTCTTATTTAATATTGAATAAATGTAATTTTCATAATATTTATTGACAAGAATATGAAACGCCTTTTGTAGTTCAATAATTACACCCAATCGGCTACCAATAATAATTATTATATGTTAGATGGGGTTAAGATGATTTATTTATCAACACACCCGCAAAATTACTTTGATATTCTGATGTGACCATCTTCAAGTGTTTCATGTTCTGGGTTTTTTTTTATTATTCATTGTCTCACAGTTATGCAAGCAAAATAGTTTGATAAAAATTACAACCGAATAAATTTAATAATCACGTTTGTTAGGGAATAAAATTATTTTTACGTAAATCAAATACAAAAAAAAAACAGTATGCCATATTAAGAATAATAATGACTACATTAAACAGTTTTTGTTATTTCTATAATGGATAACAATGGTTGTTTTCTTACAATAATCGTTGTGTCAGCTTAAAAAAAAAGTGTATTAATTTTTTTTATTATTTTTGTTTATTTTTAATGACTTGTGAATGTCTATATTTTTTTTTAGTTTTAAATAATCCACAGTTGTACACACTAAATTAACACTAAAAAATCTAAATTAATAATTAATTATAATTATTTATTTATTGTATTCACATAAAGGTTCCACTCTCATCATCTCACAGAAAGACCCGATCAAGTGTCAGATATCATCGAGCTTGAATGGTTATTGTGTGTAATGTTGTTTCATTAAAAAAAAAACGATGATTCAAATGATAAGTAATTATCACTATAATATGACACATTTCACATACTAAAACATGCTTTAGGGAGTTCAATGCCACAAATGAGTCCTTTCGATGTGAAAAGTAGTCGATGCGAATAATTGTTGTAGAGTTTATTCTGTTTAGTTATCATTTGAATCGTTGTCGTGTAGTTGGAACTGTGTGGCTGTGACGAAATCACCCAAAAATACTAATCATATTCTGATTTCTCTCTCCGCATGTGCTGTTGTTGGCGTACCTATGATATGTCCGTGGTTGACCACTCTCGATGCTCGATGACCACAGACCGAAAGCTGTTCGTTGGCATGCTGAGCAAGCAACAGACTGAAGAAGATGTACGCCAACTCTTTGCACCTTTCGGTACAATAGAAGAGTGCACGATATTAAGAGGTCCTGACGGAGCTAGCAAAGGTTTGTGATCCTTTTATTTTGTAATTTGTTTATTATTTTTGCTGCCTTTTGTAAAACATTTTTTGTCACATACTTTTGGCAGATAATTTTTTTCAGCCTCAACTTTTATCCGTATACTTTAAGATTCCAGCAAGATTTTGATTGACACCTTGTTTCGTTGACCACAATAATTTCTCGATTAGGTACCTTATTTTCCCGCCAAATCTAAATATAAAAAAATTCATTCAAAAAGGATTTCATGATTGCATCTCAACCGCAATTTAAAAAAAGTAAAAAAAATATTTTCATCGCTCTCGTGCAAAATTAAGTGTTCTTAAGTGCCAACTAGATATTATTTATTATTCAGAGTAAAAGTACCCTCATACAGTTAGCAGGTTGAACGCTCAATTGGGACCGACAAGAGGGTAGGAACCCTCCCCCGGCGTATTAACCTGAGTCACAGTATCCACACACGTGAGGGATGATTCTTTCTAAAGGTTTTTTCGGTTCTAATTCGGCCGCTGCCAACACTTGCGAAATATTTTTAATTCGTCTGAAACAGAAGAACGTTCTGTCATTTTTTCGGCGGCGACCGAAAAATAACCGAACCGCATGTAACCGAATTTGTGTGAAACCTAACGTGTCTTCATTCTAACACACAGATATGGAATGCCACTTTTTTCGATATAACTCAGATTCAATTATTGTTTTTGAATTGTTTAATATTTAATTGACTTGTTACAAATCTATGCAAATTGAACGATTTTCACTCAATTATATGTTTGACATGTGTATGTGTGTAATGTATATGTTTGATGCTTTCACTTTTTAACTAGTGACAACGTATTTTCTCTTTTAACAACTTTCACGATAAGTCAAGTTTATGACAAAGATTAAGATATGGTATACATACATGGTAACTTTAAATCAATATTTGAAATATTTGTTAGCCTACCGGTTCAATCACCGATCTCTTTTACACTAAGCAAAAGTGTATAGTGGAAATAAAATACGCACTAAATGCCAAAATATTCATTTTGAGATAATCTAATAAAACTGATTTTTCCCCCATATAGACATAGTACTACGATGATTTTTGGATCTGTTTTTTTTTTACATCTTTAGATCATCGATATGGACTTAGTGCAATATTTAAGCTATTGGCAATGGTTTATTGAACATTTCCTCATACTCAACTCATTTTTTTTTATTTTTTGGCGCTTAGTGCGTATTTTATTTCCACTATACAAGTGTTCATATTACAGCTTTATTGTCTCCTTAACTTATTCCATACTGACAAAAAAATGTGTTCATATTAGCTTTGTGTCATATTTTATTGAAAACCACAAATTTTCATGCCACAGAGTAGCCATCGGGAGATTGAACACGATTTTAACGATCGTCATTTTTTTTTATCGCAACCCTATCGGTTATAAATTCACTTTTTGACATGCGCGCGTATATTTATAGTTTTCCTCGTTATTAATAATTGATTCGAATAAAAAAAAAATAAGCCAAGTGTCAGTAGAACCTGCCTGCCGCCGTAGACAATCACTTTGGTCGTTATTTTCAAAGTGTATACTGGCCATAAATTTTAAGGATGTATCATAAAAGTAGGAAAAAAACTATAGGGAGGATAATAAAAAGACAAGCGATAAAATCTGATATCACATGTGGTTTTAGTGTTCACCAAAAAGGTAATATTCTGCGGGACAGGGCGCATTTACTGTCATTTTATCGTCGCTTTAATAAGGGCGGTAAGACACAGGTGTGTTGATGAGTGCACTCGACGCCAGGCGGACGGGATTGCCGATATATTTTATGCGTGTATTTTTAATTCACTAACCACTATTCTATTATTTACTTTTTTGTATAGAATTCGTATTATTATCATCTCTAATTTCTTCATCTGCTTCGACTTTCTATTGTCCAATTCCAAGCCTAGGCCTTCCTCACGGGCAGTGATATTTACCAGAATGTGAACCAGTAAGACCTCCCTTTCTCCTCCGTCCCTGTAAATATATACTTTTTATACAAATGTGTCAATTGGTCAGCTGCCGTAACATATTGCCTGAAGCATTTTTATCTATGCAATCGATCTCGTCCAATCGGAGACAGACCAACCCTGGTAGAAATTTCAGGTGAAAAGTTTGTTTAATCAAAACAGACTTTCCATGTGCGAACCTGATTCTGTATGAGATTGTTTTCAATGCAATTTTCATTCATTATCCACTCCCTCTTTCAAATCATATCTCTCTTAGTTATAAATTTTTTTACCAGATCGGAAATCGAACGTGGGACATGTTAATCAAATAATAGCGCATATATCTCTATAACCTTTTGAGATTCGTATTATTATTGTTTTTTTATTTTTTGCAGAAGTGGGTAAAGGCTGTTTTCGCTTGTTCTCTTCCTTAGAGGGTTAAAGTAAAACCATCGAAAGCCTATCTGTCTATTCCGTCTATCAATAATAGGTAGTTTACCCAAAATCAAACGTATTGAAGAGTTTTTAGTTGTTTCTATAACAGGGGCACCATACCTAGTAGATAAATTCAATATTATGTTAACGAACACATAGTATTCGAATGTCCAAAATTACTCAAACACTTGACGTAATTCACAGTGCATTCTGGAGCTTTGAATATCTATAGTCGTTCGACTAAGGCATATTTTTGGCATGTTAAATAATTTCAATCGTGAAAAAAAATATTCGTAACTAGGGCTCAACTCTAAAAAAATATTTTTAATATACCCGGAGTTCTTTTATTTTAACTCTAAAGTTCAACCTTCCATGAAATCTGAAAGAGGCCGTAAGTGAGATTTATCAAGAACCGTTATATTTCGCGCAACGATCTCTTAAAGCGTTTATTGAAATATCATAATCGTTACTGTAATACCCACTCGAGTTATAAGCAAGTGCCTACTTTATGGTGTGGAAAAGCAGGTGACTTTAACGAAATTATTTACAGAGCTGTAGAAAGTGGCGAAAAGAAAATACGTATGTGAGTAGTTAACGGTAATTGTCTATAACGCTTTTATCGGAAACTTCATTAAATTTAACAACGTTAAAATACGATTTTTTTATAAACTCTCAATATTATATTGCCCATACAGGTGCTAGTTGTTAAAGTTGGTACAATTTAGCCACCTTCATTGTCCTTATCATTTTTTTTCGATTGATGTTTCATAAAATGAATAGAATCGCACGGGGAAATATGTAATTTGGTGAAGTGATCGCTCGCCAAAAAAAAAATCAGCTCCGTCTATAAACGAAGTAAGAGAGCTCCATAAAAATAAAGAATAGTAATATTTCACGGAAACACTTCACCTCGTCCAATACCCGCGAGACTCGCCGTATTGGGTACACAGTATTGAATTCTCTATTCACAGTCGATTACAAAAGATTCACTTTGTATGAACATTCACCTTTACATCAGTGCAAAATTTTCTTACGGATTTTATTATTTCGTTCGCCCTCTGCTTCTGAAATACTGTTGAACGTGAAGTTGGAAACTAAATTTAAAACGCTGGAGCTTATGAAAAACAACGGAAAATAAAGTCGCAATGGTCTCGAATAATACTGCAATAAAGGTTCACTTTATGCTTGTTTCATTGAATTTATCATAAAAATTCATCATTTTATACGGCAATACATATACACATTTATTGTGGTAACATTTAAGATAAACAAAAGCAGACGAGACGCTCCAAGATAATTTTAACGGTCGTTTATTATAACGACGTCATATAACTCCCTGAATGAGATTAGATTTTCATGTCATATTAACAATTACTGAGATGTATTGTTTTATATAATATCTTTCTACTTTATTTTATCTGTTCTTACAATGCTGGATTTGGGCAATTCCAAACTTTTCCGCTTTTTTATATCTTGTGCCGCTGGCATCCACTTGCACACCACTTGTTCACTTTTTGGGTCTAACGACGCTTCTCCCGCAATCCCTCGGTCGCCCGTTGGAGGGCTTTCGACTTCCGCCTTCTACCATTGCATCTCAAGACAATATGTTCTACTGTTTGCCGATTATATTTTACAATGCAGTCTATACTTTAGTTAGATGTCTGACATGGCTGTACCCAGGGCTCCCAGAAATAAAGATACATCTTAATAAGAACCAATGCGACTGATTATGTTTTCTACTGTCCTACTCGAGACTTGACTAAGGCCTTTCCGAAATTTTTCGTGACTTTTTCAAAGATTTATTCTTAGCATCCGTCTTTTAATAGATCTTGCTATTGCTGACGACTGTTGTATACCTACTTCTGTTTAACTACAAACTCATTGATCCAGTTTTTGAGATTTAAATTCAGTCTTATTCCTCTTTACAAATACCTACTTTAAAATGGCGATTTTAAAACTTGAAAAAGTTGTCTCACTCTTTGGTTCTTAAATGAATCTTGTTTGAGAAGCATCCCATAGAGCCAGTATTAAGTAGTTTTGTTTTTGCTCTACTGTAAATAATCAATTTATCCATGAGATTTTTTCTACCATTTTACCTCCATATATACCTACTATAAAAATAGTTTTCTCATTATTCCATACATGTTTTAACGTTAAAAAAAAAATTAATTTCGGTGTAGGAACTAGTAACATTATTATGGAAATTCACTGAAAAATAAGGAATAGGTACCTTATAAAAATATTACGAAGATAAAATCAGATCATTGTGTTTAACGATGCCGTAATATATAAAATAGGTAATGCACTTTGACAGTCTGAAATATAAAGCGAGCACTCGTATGTGAATAATATTATAATATTATTATTATTGACTATTTCAGAGCAACCAACATGAAACATTACGTCCGTTGTTGCACATAAAATTGGACACATGTGCAAATTTTATGGAAGTGTGTTTTATATTTTTTACCTAATCTGACTAAAAATACATTTATACATGTTTTTTACTTACGTTCCTTCAACTACTGACGTCGCGATACTGAAAATGAAATAAGAAATTCTTGTCATTTTAGTTCAAAACATATTATTTCTACTTCCTTTTTTTGTGTTTTTTACATCTCGACTTTTTATCATTCATTGCACGCTTAATTTTTTAGCAGTTAAAACCTCATTCTTGACCATGTCTCGTGCATTACATGAAACAATCACCCCTTACACATAATCATTGGTTAATTCGTCCGTAACCCGCTATATTCGTTGCAGCACTCTAACCCCACACGCTTATTTTTCATACTTATATCTTTTGCCTTTTCAGACGTATTGGGTTTGACTATTCAGCGTTTTACAGAATACTCAAAAAATCATCAGATAGGGTAGATGTGCTATTTTAGCTGGCAACCCAGGAGGTGTATATCCTCCAGGAGATCGTATAAGCATTGCGCAACATTTAGCGCAATGGAGAGCTCTTGTTGCCTCCTTATGCGCTTAATTGGTGTTCAGAGATTGATTAATATAGACCGTCTGTTGTTCTGTAGATATCAACTAAATACGTGATACTTGGTCACAGGTTCCTACTCATACATCAGAAATCAGTTGCTAGAGGAACATTTGAAATTGTCCGTAGTCCCCAACCCCCAAGCGGTAAAATACAATAATTGTAAACCCTTGAAAGGACGATATACCTAACTGATTTTGACAATCAAACAATTTATTACCCTTTTGTATGCTTGTCTTCCGACAAGTATTACTACAAGTCATATTATTTAGTTTTTTACCAATTTTAACACAACAACAACTGGATGCACTAATATTTTAGCATGTTTCCATAAAATTTGACTTCTGATTGCAAATGTTATTATATGCCACGACGATGTGATATGATTGTATCATGCACTAGAGAGGTGTACGAATAATTATGATTTTGTTAGACTGTATATAAACAAGTACACAGCCTTCCTCCCTCGGTGTAATATCGATGTCATTACTTAGTTATTGCTTTAGTAATGACCTCCATAAATCCACCATAGCCTCTGCAATATTATTCGTGTATTAACTTCTGTACTCACACGTATTATACTCACACCTAGGGTTAGATCTACCCAACAACAGGTCTGTTCCAAAAATAGTTTATAAAATGTATTAAATAAAAAAAAACAATTCAAAGGTACTTAAATAGCTTTAAAAAGTTATGTTATGTTTTTTCAATCAAATCTGATAGCTGTATATTTCATTGGATATACATTGTTTTGTTAATAATCACTGGTTTATGATAGTTTCAGCGTCTGAAAAAAAAAAAACAATAAAAGTCACCTATTTTCTTTAAAAAATTTTGCCAATAAAAATTATTGAAACACCTGTTAGCTCTAATAACACATTCAATCGGGTGGATTTTTTTTTAATGTCTGTCTCTCTATCAATACTCCCTTTGTGACATCGTCAGGGGCATAAGGTGCCGATACGAGACCTACACCGCGCTCGATCCTGCTTGCCTTCAAAGACCTCCTTCCATACCATGACCAAATCTCTCAGCTCTACTTCAAAGGAACGAAACACGGTGTGAGAGGGTCTTTCTCGTCTCCATGTTCATAATGGGAGTAAATACAGCGCTCTCCTCGGCCAACTGTCATTCGGTATCCTGAACACAAGTCCATCTCAATGAAAATGGCGTCGTTTCCCCCACCTTACGTTACTAATCCCACTCCGCTAACCCACTTGCGCGCTCTACAGTGAGTGTTTGAAACTAGGGAGTCCATTCTGCCCTACTCTGTAAAATACAGCAACCCAAAACAGGGACCATTTTATTCACATAACTATTATTGTCTAGACAAGAGAATTAGACCACTCGAATAATATAGGTACCCAAATTAGCAGAATCATAAATTAACCATTTATCGAAAACAAATAAATATAAAGTAGGCAATTGACGGATAAAAAGAAAAAAAAACAAATGAACTTCCACTCTGAATAATATATTAAACAGCCCTCATACAAATTGTTTTACACATTAATTTGTTAATATATTACACATTAAATAAAATAATGATGTATGTAATGTTATATTTTATTTATTTCAGCGAGTGTAGGTATCTGTCCCATGGGTGTTGTTAGGGGCTGCTATACTCATCTACCTTGATAGGGAGGCTATCTTGGAAATTGTATCAAGCCAATATAGCGGCACGAAAAAACACGAGAAAAATAAATAAAACTTTGCCAATTAATCTTTCCACCGGACTAGCGTGTGTATACATCTTTATTATTGTTGCGTTTAATACAGAACCTTTACAACTACCACTGATAAAGTTACCTGTCTATCGAATACATAAAACAAACAATCGCATCGATAGAATTGTTTGTTTTGTCTAAGTCCACCTGCCATACTTGCTAATATATCATTATCAACTTTTCGACCCACGACAGAATTGCTTTTTATTGGAGTACATTAGATTAGAAGAAGACAGAAAACTCTGAACAATTTATTTAGGGAAAAATCTTGTTATACGTTTGATCTCAAAATTAAAAACACAACCGAAAACATTATTAGTTACAGGAGGAAATGTGAAATACGATATAGAATTTTTAAGAATTTTGATCTCTGTACAATTCTTTAGACGCATAGCATCCTTCCCTACATTCTTTTTTTTTTTCTTTCTTTTCTTCACCACCTCACAGATCTATTTCATTTCATAAATCCGTCGAATTTCCTGCAGTTTATTTTTTACTAGCTACATAATGTCATAGTTGTGATAGTTTTGAGATCTTTACTCTTGACAGTGCCTGCTATAGCTTTTACAGAATGGGTCACAAAATGTTATAATCTATATAATTAATACATGTGCAAAAATACACCTTTTTACAAAAATTGCTCAGACGGAGGAGTATGAAATTTCGTACACTTATAGTTTATATAGAGAAGGATTGACTAATGCTAATATATTATATTTTTAATTATGAATAAAAAAATACGTTACTTCAGTAAAAAAACATTACAAACACTACACTGTAGTAATGTTATGTATTTGATAAACATACTTCGATGTAGGTATTTGACATTGACACAGACGCATAGGTACATTCTTTTGTTTATCTGTGGTCAAATTGAGTATAGATTACTTAATATTGTTTGTTTGGACGCGAAATATAATAAAATATTGATAAATTAGTTATGTTATTAATCTAGAAGTAATATCATTTCATATTGTGTACATTGATTTGATATATTAGTACATATTTCTGTAAGGTGAAATTCATACACGAGCGAAGTCACAAAAATAAATTATTATTTAGGCCGGCATACAACAATGCATTGATGGTAGATATTGTGTATGGAGGGAGAAAAAGACGAATTTCTTCTTCTTTTGTTATATGTCCACCCGTTTCCCTCACTTCTACCCAAAAATATTGGAGAAGGGCCTCAGTCAATACTCATCTTGCGAAACTAGTATGTACCTATATTGTACGGCGTACATTTTCAATAAGGAATTTCGTAAGCACTTCTTTCAAGGGACCTAAGGGCTTTAACGAGCTGGTATTCAATGAAAACTCTCTTGAATTGTGAAAAAAAAATATCCGACCAAGTTTATTCAATACAAAGATGCGCTTTGCAATGTCGGGTTTATTATGGGGAACTCTTTGACTTGAGAAAGGTTTGTTTTGTATTATTATTACTTACTAGCTTTCCCGACAGACGTTGTCCTGTGTTCCTATATATTATGAATATTGAATTCGAATTTGTATGGTGATGAATTCATTATCATTTGACCAATGTGATTCCGAATGATGCGTCTGTTTTAAACCATGTATATTCCATCCGCATTCTTTCAATAGCACCAATTGACAATTTCTGTAAAAACTTCAAAATTAGAATAAAAATTATAAGGTAAAAAGTACTAATAAGCTTGTCTACGTAGAGTTTTCTTTAATTTTCCGTGCATTTTTCTTATTTTTTCTCTTCTAAAAGGACATTCTCCTGATAAAAGCCTATACGACAAAAAAAGAATAGCGAAATCGGTCCAGCCGTTTAGGCGTGATGCGATGACATCGGGAAATAGCTCTCCATTTTTATATATAAGATTTATGTATATTATCCAAATATTCCTATTGCTGTGTGTTGCGGTTTTGTAACGCACAGCAATAGGAATCTTTGAATATAAAAAAATTTGTAATAATAGGTTTTGTTATCAGATATTTTCGAAAATAAAGGATATTATACTTAGGTATATCAGGCATTAAAAATCCTATAAAGATAAAATTATCCATTCGAATAAAATGACTCATATTATCTTTTGATTATTTATTTATTCACCAAACATGAAAAATTCAATATGTAGTCATTCGGAGATTATTCTAGATGTAGGTAGATTCAATATAAAAAAATTACCTGGACTGTTTTTTTTTTAATTCTACATTTTGTTGGGAAATGGTTTCTGATACCTAACATCTTCAAACCAAAATAAAAACATAAAAAGAAATTATCTTTCATCATAGAATTAATGGAATATATATATGTAGAAAAATTTTAACAGACTTAGATACTCTTTAATGTTCTAATTGAAGTGTATTTAGGTACCTACATCTAAAACCAAACTCCTATTTATTTATTATCTAACCATTTTATCTATAGGTATCCCGTGTAATTATGCAATTGTTGAAAACAACAGTTAAATAAGTACACATAAAGTTACTAACCGCATAGTGTTTATTTATTAATAAGAGTATAACTAACAAAACACTGAACAACAAAAACAAAAAAAATCATGGAAAAAAGCATAGAATCTCCAGTGCCCCAACACCAGTTATCTTCCGCATAACTTGTGCAATGTCTATAATATTGATACAAACAAATTACTGTAGGTAGTACGAACTAGTTGTTTGAATCTTCTTCGAAGAGAAAATAAGCAGAAATGCCTAGTGTTTTATCATTGAAATATCCAATTACTACGCTGCGAGCGTAACAGAAAGTCTTCAGGCCGAACCATTCGATACTGACTAACGAATCCCTAACAATGCTCCTCTTTGCTCTCAAATGAAATACCTAGTTAGTATGGCTTCTTTCCCCTTTTGCATCTCTAAATATTCATATTTTTTTATTATCTACTAATAATGTATTTCATTCATTCAAACAGTAGATATTTATTTTCATTAAAAAATATTAAATAACTATGTAGGCAATAAAACGTTATCTACAAAATCAGCTTATGACCTCTTTGATTGACATAATGGTAGAGAAACAAAAACCAATGCAATGTAGCGGCCATGTTTCGCATGACGACATCTTCCACCAACAGCGTCTCTCCATGATGTCGTCATCCGGTAGCAGCCTGCCACACCGTAGAAGGCAGCACAACGAACCAACAGCAACAAGAACAAAGCACAAGAACTACAATCAAATACTTTGACTGATGAAAATAAATGAAAGAATGTTAAAAATATCGTGCGATAGTATAGAGAAAAAGTTCCTGAAGAGACTTTGTGTGGTGAAACACTCGGCAACATTTATATAGGTACCATTTATTTAAAGAATCCATAAGGATTAAAATTATATTGTACACCAGTTCTGTCACCAACTTGCGAATGTTCGAATCCCGAAGTCGGTCTGTTTTTTGCTGTCACAACACAAACTTAGTTTATCAAAAGTTTATTTGCGTTAATTTTAAGTGAAAGTAGATTTGTTTTAAAAGTAGGTAGGTATACCTAAATTCGTTTAATCGCCTACGTTATTATTGGATAAACTTTTATTTATTTATTTATTTTATTAAGTCGTAAAAATACAATAAATTTTAAACTTATAATAACCTTACAATTATATACAAACTCTTATATTCTATTAAATAATATACTTTAATAATAATGCGAAGACAATAATTGATATCAAAAGACCAATAGAAAAGGTTCGGTTCTGCTTAGGTAGGTAGTATATCTAACAGAAAATTTATTTATTTAAACTGATGGTGAATCGACTCCCAACTATGGTAAAAAAATGCATTGTCCTCTTGTGATGGTTTCGTCAAACACGCTTTTGAGCACTTCAAATAGTTCACTTATCTTAAACATATTGTCCCAAATAATACGACTTTTGGTTTCTTCATATCAAGTTAAGTGTTTTGTAGCACAGTTCAGCTACGATGTAGGTACTTAAAATCTTAGTGTTGGTTTATGACTAAAAAAAGTTGTTTTAGATGCAATTGGAAATTGCGTTCTTATTCCCTAAAATCATATAGGAATGACACGATTTATATGTCAACATTCCAGTAAAATTCTTATGAGATTCGGAAAGATCCCTTTAAAAATATCGATACAACTTATTTATGACATTTAATTCAATGGTTAAGGTGGTTTTTTGAGAGGTATCCAGATCATAAGTTTGAAAATAATCATAATCGAGTAATAATAAAAAGCATTTTATAAAAATAAATATAAATTTCCATATTATAGGAAACGTCGTACACCATAATGTGGAATAAAATAATACATGGAAGCAATAAGAGTAGGAGTATGTGTGAAAATGAGTGCCGCCATAAATAGCCCAATAATCTTAACATAAAAATATCATATAAGAATAATATACAAAAGGAATGCCCCACCAGTATAAATAATAATAATAAGCCAACGTCACCATGTGGGGGCTTATGCGCGAGAGGAAGAAGAACGCACAAGAAGAATCGCGATCGTCACCCACCTACAAAATAATATACAATAATAAAAGCATCACTAACAAGGGAACTGTGTGAAAATGCAGCGACTTCATAAAAAGTGGCGAAAGAAAATAATCAAAACCTCGTATTTTCTCATATTATGAAAAAAGTCATTTTTACAACTTTGTTGTGTTGTTGGATTCGTTTCTTCTCTTCGTTTTTTTTTTTCATCTTCTCCCGTAATATAATTTCCATCGTTTGTAAGGAGTTGTGTATTATTATATTATATTTGTATGGAAGAGATTGTAGTCCGTACACACTATAGCCGAATTAATATACCTACAATCAATGGAAATTAACTATTGCTAAAACAAGATTGGATGGAAAAAGTATAAGATAAGTAAGCAAGCTCCTGGTCAAAAATTACCTATGGAATTTCTTAATTGTTTGACTGCTAGACGTGGTGAAATACCATACTGAGATTGGGTGAAAACACATAGAACGGCGCCGATCGGCGCAAATAATGTTTCTATGCATTTAAATAGTCATACGCAGACTGACGCACAGCAAAACAAGAACCCGCTTTCCATGTCCATTAAAATGCATTGAACCCATAGACATTTTCTTTGCGGCGATCGGCACCGGTCGGAATCGGCGTTCTATGTGTTTTCACATATTCTCAACTGAATCGAATGTTTCTTTCCTCAGCCCCTTCTTGTCCATTGTAGGCCTCCCCCTGTGACTTCCATCACTCTCTGTCCAGCACCAGCTGCAACCACCCACTCCCGACAATCCTTCTAAGACCACCGTCAGACCATCTCGCGTAAGGCCTGTCCACAATAATTCTCTGAGCAGTTCTCGAACGCCACTCAAAAACTTTCTTGGTCCATTTGGTGTCGATTACTCTGGCCACATGACCAGTCCAACTCCACTTTTGTTTGGCGGCCATTATTTTGAACCACATCGGTGACTCCTGTTATCTGTCTTATCCATTATGGCTTTATGAAATACTTGGCATCCTCCTTTCCATGGCTCGTTCTGTCACAACTAATTATTTATTCAATATTATTTTAGTGGACACAACAGTTTCAGAGCCATAAGTGAACACAGGAAGAATACGCGCACAAAAGAGTTTTCTCTTTAAGCAGTTGGAATAATTTCTAGACTTCATTCAAAGTTTATATATGGCAAGAATAGGCTCATTGATAAATTGTCATTTAACAGGAGGGCAACTGCAAAACTAAACAGTTAATATTAGATTTAAAAATGGAGAGCTTTTTTCCGATGTCATCGCATCACGCCTAAACGGCTGGACCGATTTCGCTAATCTTTTTTTTGTCGTGTTGGCTTTTATCAGGAGAAGGTTCTTATGAAAGAAAAAATTAAGAAAGTTTCGTGGATAATTATAAAATTAAAGAAAACTCTAAGTAGGTAACCTTATTAGTACTTTTTTACCATATTATTATTCCAATTTCGAAATTTTGACAGGAACTGTCAGTTCGGTGCGATTGACAGAATGTCAATGGAAAATAATATACTGTTTGAAACAGATGCATCGATCTTAATTACATTGGTTAAAAGGTAGTAAGCTTATCATTATACAAATTCGAATTCAATATTCATAGTTTGTTAGGAACACAGGACAACGTCTGTCGGGAAAGCTAGTATTAGATAGTTTTGTGAATACCTTCGTGTTAATTTTTTTTAATATATTCCAAATCGGTTGATTGTATTAATTTGGTCACCGTCTGTATGTTGGTTGGTTCCTTTTCCCAACATCCATCCACTATTTCCTCTGTCTTGTGTTGTTAGTAGTTCTTTGGGTTAAAGGAACATAAAAAAGAAAAAAGTGCCAGCTACCCCTGTTCCTTTTACTCTCGCCGTGTGCGTTTTATTGCACGCCTACAAAATGTCTATAAAGAAAGGGAAAAAATGATAAAAGCAGTCGTTGGCAAATTCAAACAGGTCTAATTCACCCCTTTATAGGAAACACGAAGAGGACGGATTTTGCCATTGCAATAACGGAGAGGGTAAATCTCGCACTTAACGGACTCTCTAGTTTTCAATGTCGCATTTGAATCAAATATTTGTAGAGCTTTCCAAAATCGATTACTGAATATTCAACCGTATTTTATTCAACATGTTGAATAAAATAAATAATTTTAATATTCTAAGAATATTCTTTAGGAACCATTTAATGCTAATTTAAAGCTCAATTTTACCGTAATTGTTCGTTCTAGAAATTCAATGTTCCGTTATAAAAACAACACTGATCGATTTTTTGATGAACAAGAAATTTTTGATTGAATTTATTTCAAAGTTGTCATAAGCAGTTACTTAGTACCGAGTAAATGATAATATATCATACCTACATATTTATGGATCACGTCAGCATCAAAAAGTGCAAATTAATCAATCTCACAGAAAATTGTATTATGTTATACTAAATACCTTTATGTTTTTTGTTGTATGTCACAATTTAATTATTGCACTAGGTACCTCTTTTATCAAAACATCATACTTTTAAAAACATTCATATACTTATTATATAAATAAATAAAAATGTGACGAAGTCAACAATTGCATGAATTACCCTTTTTGTAAAGGTACATTTACATAAAAAAATAAGTGTGGAATTATGCGTCCGTACCTATTATTCTCCCTCTCGCTCGTATTGTTTTTATTATATTATGTTTGTCTCTTTATCAGATTTACAGGTCTTTTGTTTTGTCAACGAACTCCATTTTCGAAATCGCTAAAAGTTGTCAATTACTTTCTATTGTTGGACCCGCGAATCTGAATAGCCCGCTTTTCGAATGTACGCTTGCCTTATTTAGACAAAACAATACTATTTATATTGAATGAGTAATCAATTATTTTTTAGCTTTCAACAAAACCGTTCTAAAACGAATTTTCAAAAGACTTAATTGCAATGCTCCAATCAATATAATATCCTATTGACATACGGAGATATAAATGTTTTAAGATTAATAAAAATATTTATATTATCAAATCGTTATTTTTATTTTTGTTGTTACAACATACTCAGCATACTGCAAGCATGTTATGTTTACATGCATTTCGATTATTTCTTTTGTGTTGAATTGCCCGACTATTATAACGCGCTTCTTGAAAACACGTTTACTATTAAAACAATATCTTTGAAGTTTTTGAAAGAAGTTGGACCTACCTAAAGTAAATTCCCTTTTGACATTTTTTTTTCAAAGAAAGCAAAGCTTAGGTATGTTATTAAAGAGAAAGATTGCTGACTCTCTTACGCACCCACGGCCTCTAGAACAAAAGTATAGGTGACCAAACTACCAGGCTAGCAACCACTTCAATGTCCTGTACCGTAAGAAATGAGATAATGTTTCCTTATAAATCGGTTGTTTCATGTTTTATGGAAATACAATTTGGCCTAGCGCAGTTTGCATTTCCTATTTCACGACGCAAGTATTTGCTTGGTGTGGAATATGTCAAAAATGTATTTGTGTTCACTTTGAGTGAATACAGTAATTGATTATAAAATAAAATGTTTTGCTTTTATCCGATTTCCATTGAGTATTTAACGTATTTGATTCAGTAACACACCTGCTATCAAAATGAAACCCAGCAAGCCTTAAATCAACCGTGTTTACGTGTTTTTTTTTCAGTACATCGTATTCGCAAATAAAACAATTTGCAAAATGAGCAAATAGCTTCCTCCATTGTATCTCGATGATTTATATCTATGTTTATGTTATTTTACTGACTAAAATGAGTAACAGCTATTGACGTTTGCATTTTTGAAATGAATTGGATGAAAAACAATACTAAAAACAACTTGAAAAAGAGTTGTTGATATACCAATTTATAAAGAAAATAATATTTGCAGTAAGTATTACTATTATGGATTATATTATTGTTTCCGAAATATATTTTCGGCCGACTATGCGACCATCTTCAGCGGAGAGTTTTTTGGACTGTCCAAAATAATGTGTTTGAAGAATTGTTGATATAGTAAAGTTATGTACATGATATTATAAATCAACATAAACTTTTATAGTGTAGCTCAAAGTAATAAATTCTATTGTAAACTATGAAAAATTAGCCAAAATCCGTTCTTATCGTTATTTATTTATTCGAAATCACATTATAATCATCTGCTTACATAAGTTATACTAATCAACATAACAAAAAATAAATAACAAGAAAAATGCTACCTCACTAGGTGTATCTAGGATAGAAAAAATAAAACTATAAAACTAATGTTAATTTAGAATGTCCAGGGGGGGGGGGGATCGATGGAGTAAATCTCCTCCCCCATCCCCCGAAATGAATATTAGGAGATTAGGTATCCCATAGTTCACACTTTGTTAAAAGACATGGGAACTAAAAAAATGCCTACTAAAATACTTAAATAGTTACTAGGATCTGTCTTTAAGTTCTTGACCAATCTCTTAGTAATACATTTTTGAACAAACAAAACAGTCGTAATGTAGTTACATCAAGTGCTTTTTGATGATTGCTTGTACTAAATATATATATTTTACACAAATATGTACTCTTATAACATAAAGTAATAAAGATAATCGAAAGATACCTGTTATTGAAGCACTGAAGGTACTATGTTACGTGTCATGATTAATTTGAAAGTAAGTATTCTGTTAGTGCATCTGGTTAAAAAAATAAACATGCCAGCTTATCAATAACTTGATTAAAAGAGTCTATTAGTTCAAAACCAGCCCTATGGCCTTAAATCGCGAAAAATAGTAAAAGTAGGTACCTACCCAGTAACGTTCACCAGTGACAGAATATATAATTTTACCACAAACCAATCAATATTAGCAAATTACCAACTTAATATTTTCTAAATATGATTTCTCGAAAAAAGTTTCTCCTTCGTTCGTTACCGGAACACTCGTGGGTACTTACCCAAAGCTGGGGATTATATTTTGAAGATTCATTATTATTTTTGGTTGTACTTTTATACCTTGCAGTCAAAAGAATCCCCTGACCCGGTTAGGGTACCAGGAGCTACCTTATTCTCTCCCCCTTTCAACAAGTACCTATTGATAAGGGCGAATCGTTCCCTGTTGTGTCATCATAATTGGACGAGGATCGATTTTCGAGAGAGATTGTCCTATTCCCATCACACACACAATCACACATGTACGTACACACATTCAACTTAAAACGCTCATCATTTAATTATTTATTAGTACGATGATTATGATATTTGAAACGTCTTCACCCTCTCTTTTAGGGCTCTTCCTAAAAAAGCTAAAAAACACAAATTCAAAATGTTCAATTTTTATTAATTATCTATATTGAATACAAAATAATATTTGTGTTTTCAAAATGAAAGATGGTTGGCAGCGGATTTCGACGCCGTCATTTGCAGTATTCTATTTGAAACCCAACAAGAAAGCCAGTAATAAATAACAAAGAAATCATCAAAAAGATTTTTTAGCGACATCTTCATGTTAAAAAAGTTATTTATTCATGTATTTTCAGTCTGGTATCCTAAATCATCAAAAACCATAGATTTTTTCTATATTCTTTCCCTGTTCAAAAACCATTTTCGAGACACACTCCATTTCTCTCAAATGACAAAGATGAATACTAACCCCGGAAACTAAGTTAGCAAGAGTGTAGAGTAAGTTATATATTGGATGTCAGTTTAATTCACTTCCCGAAATTTTGAATCTCGAATAGTTACAAAAAGACCATAAAATCATAAAAATTTCAGAAGGTGAATAATAAAAAAAAATACAGAATAGAATAAATAAATATGTACCTCTCTAATAATTTTAAAATGTTAGAGAGGATTCGTAATATCCCCTTTCAGGACAACATATACCTAATAATTGTTCTCTTTTTCAGGATATTTTGAGGTAGAAAATTTGGTTAACCCCTCCGTAATTAAATATTTTCAACGAAAGCCTTAAAAGTTAACAGTTAAGAAAACCAATATTTTATTTACACCTGAGAGTATCGAGTTATATTCATTGTTATTGTATTGTTAGTTTAAACCTCATTTCATGGCGGAAAACATGTAGGTACCTCTTACAAAAAGCAAATATTTTTGAGATTTGCGATATTTTTGTTATTGTGAACATGAGTATTTTAATTCACTGACGTTTTTTCAAAGATCTTCGTCGTTGTGTTTGGAACCCACAATCTTTCAGACAGACTTAGACTGAATCCAAAAACTATTTACTTTTTTTATCACAAAACACTGCTATCAAAAAGGCTATGAAGGTAAGACCTTTGTTTTAGAGTACCTAACTTTTAAGACCACTGATTTGTGAAAGCATGTATAGGTGACGTGAATTATTTACGCAATAGTATTCCCAACATCAAAAGTGTAATCATTCAATTTCAACTTTCTGAGAAAACGTAATAGGTACCTATAATTTAATAAGGGTAAAAATCGAGGCATGCCTGAAGCCACGGCATCAACAACTACAGACCGTGGAAATACGTAAGTAGGGCCAAAACTCCATCTAATCTCGGTCCGATGAGATTTCCAATTAGAAAATTAAACAACCCTTTTAGAGAGAAAATTATTATTAACGAGGTCCTCTCCAAGTATTTATTCTGCAATCTGACATCGGGTTAAGGTTATAATAGTCTATCTGTATTTTCACCCCTTATTGTTAAGTGTTGAATCTATACTTTTATTATAATAATATTTTTAGAGAAACTTGGATAACGCTGAAACCATTTTAATCCGCTTGTTTTTTTTTTTTAACTTGGTGATGAGCTAGATTATCAGTTTCTTGATTCGAGGGTTTGAATTATCATAATAAAGTTAAGAATAGTAAGGAGAGCAAATATTTAACAGCTAAGTCTTCTTCTGCTTGTGCCGTGTCAGCTCTCTCCGACGTTGGCAACCAATTCTGCGAAGGCTTCTCGGTCACGAGCCACCCGGATCAATTCTTCCACGGTTCCTATAACCGGTCCATTCTCTCACGCTGCGCATCAAAGATATTTGTCTTCCAACAGGACTCAAGATATCAAAGGTTCTACGCTGACAAGCTAATTATTTTATTTTTCAATCTTTGCCTAAAAAATCTGTAAGGTGTTGATCCTAGAAACACCCGACGTACATTTCTACCGTTGTTGTAAGATTTGAAAATGATTAAATAAACATGTAAACAGAATGATCGATTTCAGGGGCTAAGTCTAGTGTAATAAAATGGTCATCAATGTTAGTTGGTGTTTCCATGGTAATAACGTGCAAACAACACTTTATCACGTTGTTACCACGGGAACACCGAGTGTACTACACTGTAGGCGGCGATCCTAATGTATGTACATAGGTATATACACGATCATAGAAGCTCTTAGTTGTATATAACAAACAGTGAAAAAGTTAACATTAATGTAAATAGACATAGGATAAAATTAACCATCTATTATAAAACATTGTGTTGAAATAAACCTTAAATATTAAAATCTGTTAATTTTGCATAAAAGATAAATTCATTGCTGTTTAACAACTATTTCTACTAGTATTAATAAATCTGTTAATTTGGCAAAAATATATTTTACTTATCTGAAACGATATGCCTACCTACCTACATATTTTAAGTTGAAAATCAGTACTTAATGAGGATGAAAAATTTAATAATGTTCATACAAAAGAGAACTTTAAATCAAATAAAAAATACCTACTTTCTAAAAAGGTTATTAATTACGTATAAACTACATAATATATAATAAACTTATCCAATTTAGGCATATTTCACAAAAATATTGTGATCGCTTTCGTTTACGGTTATTTTTCGGTCGCTACCGACAAATATAAAACGATTCTTTTGTTTCTTTTTGAACCGAATTTCACCTGTGTTGTATGATTCAAACGCCGACGACCGAAAATCAATGCGAACCGAAACGAACCACATATAGTGTGTGATAGGCCTTATTTCTGGGATAAACGTTTCCTAATTAGCAATTAGACAAACTTCATTGACCCTTCAAGCAGAACGTTGTATGTATTATACACCAACAATAATTCTACATACACAATACACATATAAATGATGGGGGCTTATTTTATAATATATAAACTCTATAGAAATCTGTAACCATAATAATTTCTAAGCCCTTTGTTCTTTTTTACGGTAGGTAAGCCATAATATGAAATTTCGAATTCTAAGTAAATGAATGAACATTTTAACATTTAATATTGAAACTTTTAATGAGTGAGTTCTTACTATTTCAACCTACCTCTAGATATTTGTGTGATACTTAATTTGGAAGAGGGTTGGAATATAAGGGATAATCTAGAAATTATTGCAAACACTCACCCCATTTTAGCTCAGGTAAAAAAGGGTAGACTATATGGTGCTTCCCTGCACTATCTACTTATATAATAGGTATACCTATAAGTATAATATTTTTATTGAACACAAAAATATGAATACAATATTTTCCCTTTGGTATTGAAATATCATATTATTATACTGTTTTGTTGTTATTATTACTTTTGTATTTTATCACTTTTCCTTGCCACAAAAAAATAATATACTATATCAATTTCTTCATTATTTTATTATATTTTAGTATTTTATAGATTTTCCCTAGACGCAATATAAAAAAAAAAATAAAAAATGTATAGTGTTACACTTAGGTACCTACCTATAAAAATATCGGCGCTTTTGAAGACGTTTTCTTGTCTATTAAAACGGTACGCATTGTGCCATCCTGGTCCAGCCACAGGAATGCAGACAGCTGTGTCACTCGATCTCTTGAAGGTAATGTAGCATAACAGTAGCACCCCTGTTTTCGTAACATTGGAACCGTGTGCTACCAACAAGCTCCCGAGATTCCAACGGGAGCAATCAATGAAAAACCTGTCAACAAGCCACTCGCGGTCAATCGTTAATACTTGTCGATTTCACATACATTAGCTATTGTGTGAACCTTTTAAATTCACTATTAGGATCTACCTATAATTTATAATTTAGCACTTTTAAACCTATTCATCTGCGGCGAATCCTTAACTATAATCAACATGCAGCCGTTTTCACCGCAAACTAACGTCTATAGTCCCTTATGTCCCCAAATATTTCGATACAAAAAAGTATTTCTTCACAAAATAAAACAGCGTAATGTTATAAAAAAAATGACAATTGTATGGAGTTGGTATACAAGATGCACCTGTCAAAGAGGCAGTGCCAAGTGTCGGACTGTGTGAGAGCTAAGAGAGTTCTTCGGTTCCTCCCTCAACTTTGAAGTTTGTTTTATGGGAAATCCGTCCGGAAATGAGCGAAATGACATTGTAAATTAGTTTTTGTTTGTAGCGGCATCCAATTAACCTTCCGACTTTCTCAGTCGTCTCTCAAATAATAATACTACTAGCCGTATATAATATTAAGAGAAACTTATGTAAGAAAAATATACATTTCCCTTCTCCTCCCTTCTAATATCGTCTCCGACTGGAGGTGATGAGGGGGTAGCTTTTACATGAACGGGATTAAAGAAACCGTACAAACCTACTACCCTTCATATAGCACGCCATGCATCATTCATGTCATTAGCTCGCCTTCTCATTTTTTCCCTACTTTATTATTGTATCTCATCAATTCATCGCTACCCTTGTATTCTTTCTGTATATTCCAATAATAATCTTGGATGTTTAACTCCAACGAGCCAGCTTATATTTCTTTACGTATATTACCTACAACAAGTTAAATACGCAATGCCAAATTCCAAATGAGATTTTATTGTCTTTTGTTTTATTGAGGTAGGCGGAAATTAACCTGATTTTAAGAAGAAGTAGATCCATTAATTTTTCAGCGTTTGTTTGGGTGAAAATTATTTGTTAAATGTGATTTCTTAGAAAATAAATGCCGTCATATAGGTATAGTAATATTGCTTGGCACATTATCACTCCAAAAGTTGTCTATATGTAAACCAATTGGCGTGATTTCCAAGAGAGCTGCAATCGACACTGTAATTGTTTACTTTCCGTTCGGAATATTACTTTTCTAGGAAATCATAGTTTAAGCGTCGAGTTAATGTGCCTAATTTTGTATTTACTTTATAAACGATTGTAGTTATTATTAAAATCGTATAATAATAAAATAAAGTCGGGTTAACTCGAGATCGGCTGCACAGATCTTTATCATTTTTGGTTTATTGGATTCTTCTGCAAAATGGATAGCAAATAATATAAAATATAATGTTAAAGTATCTATGGAATGATTTACGATACAACAACGCCATCTTTAAAAAAAATCTATAGAAACATATTTTTTATTTAATTGAGAACCATTGAGTTTCAAAACATTGGTACCCAGATTTTTGATAGAATTTCCTTTCATTCAAACCTTTTTTTACGTATTTTGTACAAATTACAAATTCTAAATCAATAGTCATTGTATGTTGTTCTAGAATACCGGTAATAAAATGAAATTGGTGAAAAAAGAAAATGTTAATCGAAGTTCTTGGTAGCCTGTTGATTACGACGCCGGCTTTCGTACTGTTTCGTACGACGGTCGTGGGTTCGATCCCGGGTGCCGACCATCTTCCTCTTCTACGCACAAACTTTAAGTATGTGACTGTGAAATAATCATAAGGGTGTATTTTTGTTCACTTTAAAAGAACACAGATTCATTTTTAAAAATAGGTATATCAATCATACCTTGAGTTTCGGTCCTCTATCTGCTTACTGCTTCCAAAAGTCGAATTTTCGAGCGGATTTAAGCCGTGGACATCTTCATTCTAATCAAAAAATCTCTCTGATTGTGAGAGGAATCGAAATTTTTTTTGGGCTTACTTTGACTTAGCATAGGCTGATGTACCGATGTAATAAACAAACACAAAAATGCCAAATACTTAACTTATATTACTTTCTATTACTTACTCTTAGAAAAAGTGATTCAAAAACGGCAATGTACATATTTTGTACCTATACTACACCTATTATTTTTACTTTTAAAACATACCAATATTTCACGAAGTTGAATAGCAGAACTTTTCTATAGACGTGTCAATTATTTTCCCTCATTCCATCCTTAAATTGATTGAAAATTTAGCAATTAGGCATTACAAAAGTTATTATAATTATTCGCATTAAACCTCACAAATAACAGTCAATTTTAAGACCAATAAAACAATTTGTACAAACAACTTTTATGCTTTAATGAAAACATTTATTAATATTCTAACAAAAAGTCCTTTATTTTTCAAATCGGGTCTAAATTATTATGTTTTCATATACCTACCTACTTTTTTTTCAATAAACACTTCCCATTAATATTTTGAAATTGATGGATACTAAGAGTAAAATATAAATATTCATTAAGTGATCTGGTTTTCGATAAAATATATTAATTGAAAAAGTTTGGCTGTTTATTGATCTTCAATATTAATTCAATGTTTTCTCAGCATTTGGCTGGGATTAATCATTATTATTATCGAAATAATAATAATGTATTCCCGATAATAATAATTTGTTCAAATTAAAAAGCTGTTTACAAAACGTCAATACATTTTAATAAATTGGTGTTAGTAATTAAGTAACTAGGTAACTTTATACAATAATAATTTATTATGCCTAGGTATACTAACAATATGAAATCAAATGTTTGAGAAAGATCATTTAAACTTTATTGAAAGTTAAAGAAATTAATTAGGTAGGTAGCTGAATTGAAAACTAAATAATTGTTTAAATGATTTGTTTACCAAATAATTAAAAGGGGTCCCTACTTTTTTAATATTAAATCTTGTCAAAAATTGTGCATCTGATGGTCAATAATTACTATTAGGTACTATAAAATGCCGCCTTCGTCATAATAATATATTGCGATCACTCTACAAAACCTGTGGTCAGCTATCGTCTTCGACTATTCAAAGCTATTTTGATTGCAAACTTAAAGTGTACTATTTAATATTAGTTCATAGTTCGGAGGATAGGATGTCACTTGTGCCGACGCGTGTTGAAGTTAATGAGGGAGGAAGAACAGCGCTCTCCCAGCCGACCGTGTACAGCGCTCTCCCAGCCGACCGTGATCCAGTCAAGTGATGGCCCAGTGTCGTTCGTGGTAGCATACCAGCTTTTCCGAGACCGTGGCTCTGAATTGGACAAAGGTTGATAGAAAAATTACTTTATTTATGTAATACTATAGCTTTCCCGACAGACTTTGTCCTGTGGTTCTAGCCCAAAGTGGCCCGTTAATATGTAAATGATGTGCACTGCGACCCCGTTAAACTATACAAAATTAATTCGATTGAGATAAGCTAATAAAATAATAATACTGAAATCTGAAACATCCCTATTTCATTCGTATTCAAAGCTCTGGCGGGAACAACTTGAGAAAAATGCGCTCGCGCACACACCCTACCTCGCCTATTACCAACACGAATGTGCTCGATAATATTGTTGACTATGTATGAAAATTTTCTAAAACTATCGAAACGGTGCGGTGGAGTAAGTGGGAAGGGCTACTTACTGTAAGAGCGTATGCGAGAATGAGAGGGAACTACCCGCGATGTCGTGGGCGCGTCCCAGTAACATTTCCATACAAACTTAAATATTGTATTTTAGGTACATCATTTGTTATCCATTTTTTTAACTTTTTATTAGTTATTCTGTTATCTGGAGCGGAGAAGAATCCAATAAATCAAACATCAGAAGAATCTGTTGAGCCAATCTCGAGTTATAAGTGTTCGCACTAACCCGACTTTAATTTATATAGTAGAGAAGATAGTACAATCAAAGTAGGAAGGGAACCAAAAAAATATCGTTAGTTTTAATGTATGCAATAATAATATTGATAATTACCGTTATATCGTAAATACTAGGCTGAAGTGATACTTAATATAAAATGTCAAAAAAAATTAAATGAAAAAAGAAGGAAGATATTTTTGAACTCATAATATTAAGTCGTTAATGGAACGGACTAGGAAAACGAATTATAAAACCTCCTCAAAGATTTTTGTAAAAAAAAAGCGCAAGTTTTATAATCATCGTCCCCCTTTTCTCCCCCCCCCCCCTCACCAAGATGTGCCCCTGTTCCTCGTGTACCCACATCAGCGAGATGAGCACATTTATGTCAAACAAATACGATGGTGTTGGCGAAGGGAGGATCTGCGAAAATAAAGTTTTGATGTAAAAAGTTTTTTTTTATAACTCACTTTGAAGTTGGTAGTATTGACACTGATACAAACGACTCCAACATACCGTATCAACTCCTTTGGAAATGGTGCAATTTATAAACTCTAGTGCATAAAGACACAGATAATTTGTTTATTTAGTTTGCAACTCGATATTCGTTGCGAAAATACCACTGTCGCAATATCAATATCACTGTAATAAAATCCTCCTAAAGCTCTGTTTTTATAAAATTATCAAAATTTAAAGTTCTTAAATTTTTCGTAAAAAAAGGCTAATTCGTAATTTTTTGATAGTCTTGCACAGGTTTTCTTTTTTTTGTAATTAACATCAATGCCCAATTGTAATCGATCACACTTTATACATAACACTTCCTTTTCTCTTCTGTTTTGAATGAGTGTAACTAATATATCTATGGATTGATGGCATAATGCATATAGCGTTACCTACTAGGTAACCCAATCTTTTTTTCTGATTGTATGAAATAAGTGTATGTTTCTTTTGACTATTTATTTGTGTTTATCACTTTTCTTTTGTACATGTTTTATTTTGTTAATTGCACATAGCAGTGAATAAATAAGCTAAATAATTAGGTAAATTAATAATTAAACACCGGTGTAGTGAGGATAGAAACATTTTTTTTAAATTAAAGTTGTGGTAATACACTGTTTTGTGGCGCGTCAGAAGCATATTCTTAGAGCTACAACACACCACAACATATCTACCGTACTAAGTATGAAACCGATTATGTTTCTGGCGTGCCACAGCATATAAGAGAAAAGTATGCTATATTAAGAGACATCTTATATTACAGCGTTGTGTTTTGGTTGTAGGTATAAGAAAATATATCCTTCTGACACGCCACGAAACAAATAGCTTTTTTGACGAATATAGACTGATATTGATTTTATTAAACATACTTTCATCAGAACAATGAACTGAATTCGCAATCAAATAAGAAGGAGGCACTTAATTTATTATAAAAACTTATTGTATTTCTTTTATTATTCATTAAAAAAAAATATTGAACAAACTCAAAATATCAATGAGATAGATACGTAGGTACTTATAGATTTTTCGAAACGAAAATTTATTCACTCATGAAAAGTTATACAATGAATAGAATAATAATATCATGCAAATTGATCAAAAATGTAAATGTCGATAAAAAAAAAAACAGTCGATTCTGTAAAGAATACATTTTTTGTTTTCTTTTTGGTAAATTTCAGTAGGTACTTGTTTTTTTTTTCAGTTATTAAGACAATTTAGAAAATTCGTAACAGACCAAACTTCGTGTGACACATTATCCAAAAATGTTTTTATATACAACATAGTGTGTACCTACCCATGTTTTTTTTTTCAAAACATAGATGTCGCAATACACGCTAGACTTTTTTTCCTCCGAAAATATATTGTTACAGGTAATCCGATGCATCGGCTTAGATGTTATGTAATAATATAGGTGAATTTTCTTTTCTTTCTCTCTGGGGCATTTTTTTAAATGTGCCTACGTTTTTATATTCTCATGTTAGAGAAATATATGTTTTCATGGTATCCCGCATATCGGGTAAAACATAATTTACATAAATATTCTTCAAAGTTTTTTACCACTTACTTTCCATTTTTATCCACCCTTCCACAAAAATACATACCCCCATACACACTCCATTCCCTACACTTACTTTATTCTTCTCGTAGATATTTTATTATTACCTATGGATTCGTGCGAAATCGTTGAACCCGTCAAGTAAAATCAAACATTCACACAAAAAATCTCGTTTAGTATTGACTTAAAAAAGCACGACCTTAAAACTACACCCCTATCTCCTCTTTGCAGATATCATAATAAATAAATAATTAACTCAAAAGTTAAAGTTATAAATAAAACAATTAATTTGTTATTCTACAAATTATTTATTACCCTGACTAGTTCCGCAGGCACAGGTCCTGCATTGTCACTGGTGACTTAAGAAACTGCGAAACTATTGTTTACAAAAATAATATCACCAATTACAAATAGTATTAACAAATAATTCCACCAAGAATTCACGTTCAATTCGTTAATTTTAACTTATATGTTATTGCTTAACATTGATTTATTACAAAAATGATCAAAGGGTGACTTATCCCGAAGGCTCAATTTTAACATATCAATTCTTAATAACATAGATTTTTATTATTACTCGTAAGGTTGGAGCGATGAATGGATCGTGTATGAATTATTCCAAATTTTGTAAGCAGTTGTGTGTTAAACCGAATACAATTAATAGTGCTAATAATTATTAATTTAATTAACACCCACAAAAGAGCGACATGAACCTAACAATCATAGATGATCACGACATCGTTTAGATCTCAGGACTTAAACTATCGAACATAGATATCGATTACTACATACACCACATAAAGCTTAATGGACTTGGATTTGCCCAATGTGTTTAAAAACACAGCTTCACATAAAAATCAACATAATAAGGCTGTAATAATATCGGTGGAGGCAGCTTAGTATTAATTTTTCGTATTATATCTCTATATTTTTATCCACAGTCTATATAGTATGACTTTCCTTAGATGGACCACGACCTTGTTCAGATTAGGAAGAGAACGGATGCTCCTAAAAACTTATAAAAGGCTTCAAATCAATATGGAATACTTATTTATCTATTTAGTTATCTACGCAACAAAAGTTGCATTTAAATTTCAAAATATAATGAACATTTCATAAAACAGCGCTTTGGTAAGCAAGCAAAAGAGCAATCAAACAAAAGAAAAACGGATTAACTAAATCTCACCATGTCAGTCTAGACCGCAAATTGAATAAAAAAAATAATGACATCGACATACCTATGACAAATCATAAATAAATATGTAAAATCGAAGAGCCAACTTGTTAATTCTGTGTTTTAAAATACGGGAAAAAGATTTAAACCTACGATCTCTGAGATAAGCTTTGAAAGACGGCTATGCAACCATTTAAGAATTTGACATGCTTATTAGGAAATCGCTTTAAGAATTTACTTAACCATAATTTTGTTATATTTTAGAATATGTCCGTTGATTAATTGTCTGTCTTTATTATTTAAAATATGATGGGCCATAATCTATGTTTTATCGACTCCATTTTTCGTTCTTTTTTAGTATTTTTAAATCATCGTTTTAATTATCTTTAATTCTCTTTTTTTCTTTTGAGAATAATATACATGTTTAGGTATGCACATATATTTCCTTTCTTTAATTTTTTTAACTTAATATGCCTACGCAGTGAAAAGTTTTTTTTTAAATGTTCAGACGTTGATTGTAACCCCCCTAACTATGTACAATAGCTATGCGGGAGATGCCTGTTATTGGAGCGCTGGATATTCTATGTTTTTATTTTGTTTGTGTTGTTCAGTGTTCTTTTGGTGTCTCTATGAAATAAATAAATAAATAATAAATTGTGACGTTACACAGGGTCAAACCGTGTTATTTTTTTCCGAACTAAATCAAGAATGGGTCCGCTTAGTTTTATTCTTCATACGAAAATCTTTACGAAGTGTTTGTTTCCTTCACATCAAAATATAGATAACTAGCTAGTTACCCGTGGCTTCGCTCACGTGTTACTGTATTTGCTTTCTCTTCCTAAACAATGCAGAATTAATTATATTCGCATCAAAATTAATAATAATAAGAAACATCATCAACATTTCTTTTTTTAAATATATATTCTAAAATTTCCATTAAATAACTATATTTTTATTTATATTTGTCGTTATTAATCTGTATTTAAAAAATATGTGCTTCTTATACAAATAGAATCAGCCCGCGAACTTAAAAATTTCGCTAACTTGACTGACATTGTTCTATGAGAATCCCAAAAAATAACTCGAATAACTTTTATTCCATCAAATGACGTTATTTGAAAATCAATTTTTATATTGCTGGATATGAATAAAAAATATTCAGGTCTCGAAAAGCAATGAAATTAGTGATCTTTAAAACACTTATTTCTATCTGCTATGGGCATTTTTCAAGCTACAGACGTTTTTTTAACATTTCAATTTATATCTTTCACGTTGATTTGTTGTTGTTTGTCTGGTCGTGGGTTCGAAATTTAGTTCATAAATATCTTATCCTGAGCAAACACGACATAAAAAGAATAAACGATATCGGTCCAGCCGTTCAGGTCGAAATAAATAACGTTAAACGTGAAAACTGTTAACGTTCCGAACGTTAACGTTTACCAAATTGAAAATGGTTTCCAAACAAAAAAAAATGCGTTTCGTCTTCAATATAATAGCAGCGTCGTAATACTTCCAAAGATTTTGAGGTAACGTTTAAAGTTAATTTTGAATAACTGACAGAATTATTTTTTTGACTCGGAATTTGGAACAGCATTGTTTAACGCACGTTGAACAACAGTTTTTACGTTATCTCTATGGAAATAACAACAAATTGTTAACGTTGGAGCTGTCGTTAATATTTCGACTTGGCCTCCAGGCGTGATGCGATGACCACGTAAAGTAGGTCTCCATTTTTATAATAACGTAATATTCTCCCTTTTAAGCCCCCCCGCTCACCGCAAGCCAGCCCGGAGGAAACTAAACCGCAGCAAACCCGATCCGCACAAAGCCAAACCCTAGCCCGATTGCCAAAAAGCCAGCCGCACACAAATCTAGCCCGTGGCGGTTCCCCCCAAACCACCCCATAATACGGGAGGCCTTGGACCCACTCAGGAGAATAGGTTAGGCATAAAGAACTCTCCATTGCGCTCGAAGTCGTCCGAGGCTCATTGTGCCTTTTCTAACCGGTTGAGGTTTAAGGAAGTGAGGTGGTCAACCTCAGATTCTAATGGTATAAGTAATTGGCGTTCGACTATAAACGAATTTTCGACAATGTAGAGTAGGAAGAAAATTAACTGTCCACTGTTTATATTTTTTATTAGATGAAACGGATATCGGCAACTATCCGATATCCGGTCTATCCGGCGGCGTAAATAATATCCTGCCGGATACCGGATAGTAAAAAGAGACATGTTTGGATAACTCATTGATTTGTTTATTAAAGTATCACTTAAGAAATACACCTTATAATCACAAAATAAATTCTACAACTTATTAGAAAATTGATTATCAAGCATAAGGTAAATTATGGAGAGTAATTCTATATAATATTCGTGTTTGTGTTATTATAATTTGATGACAAACATTCAACATTGATTTTCTCAAAACTCTCAAAATTACATATTATACAAACTCAGTGCCACTTTAAGCTATCGATATGGACTGTTATACAACTAAACTATGAATATAAATATAATTCTGCGCGGTAAAAGCGTTTAAAAAAGAGTTTTTAAAGCGCTGACTTGAGAACATAAACTTGTGAATGTATTTTTTTTATGTAATTTTGCGTCGTTCAAGCAATTGCATGTAGGTAGGCCCTGTGTTCCAAAATTATTATTTACGATCTATCCTAAATTTATGATTATTTTGTAGATACTTTTAAAATGTAATATTTTCAAATTAGCTACATTTTTTCATATTAAATAATCTATTGACTTAATACATTTACATTTTTTCAATATTACCTATACTCATGGATTACGCAAAAAATTCAAAGCAAGGATTTTAATAGTTTTTTTATAACCATTTAGTTAGTTTTTTCCATTAAATGCGTATATTTTTTTTACTAAAATGACTTCAAATAATTTGACAGATCAAGACGTAACGAATTATTATATAACCCAGGTTCTTCCCATGTACTTGCCGTAAAAAAAAAAATTGAAAAAAAATATTTTGACCTAAAAACCGCAAAATAAAAAAAAATATTTGCGTTGTTTTTAGACCTTTCACGTTCCTGTATTATTTAAGTTTTTTGAAATTTATTTATTTTACTTTGTGGTGAAAATGGAAACTTATAAATATCTCATACCTACTAAAAATACCTATCTCTTTTTATTTATTTTTTTTGACAAAGGATATTTTCAACTTATTTTAAATTTCACAAAAAAAACTCTTTAATTTTGAAAGCCACTGGCGGTGGGACTGAACAAATATTAGCTGGCAGCACGTGTACCGTTAGGTAGGTCTCAAGGTCAAAGTTACGACACTCAAACTCTGATGGTATTCAGGTGCATGTAAAAGTATAATATGTGTGTGTGTGTATGTGTTGCGACTTGCAAACAGTAGCAGGATTCCCCCCTATTCGAGTAAAAACCTACGCGAATATACCAAAATAGTATTTTACGAGCGGCAACAAAGTGCATACCTACTTACCTTCCCGGCTACTTATAGATATGTTTAAATATATTGTAAGCGCTACGGTAGCGAAGTTAGTACGTAGAATTCCCCAATCAATAGGGCCGTAAAACTAAAGATTGGACATTTTCAACATATCATATAGGTAACCAATTTACTAATGAAATTTATTTGCTGCTTTAGTGAAAGATAATTTTTTAATGTTTTATGTATTTATTTATTTTTTCTTAATTTTTAGATATCTTAAATTTTTATACATCACTAGTTACATGTAAAAATGAGATCCAACTGTCGATGGCCTGAGTCGGTATGTTTATTGTAAGAAACGATGTCGTCAATAAATTAAATTTTCACAAAAATTGTTAAGAAAAGTTTGAGATGTACTGCTATGATGTATGTATTTTTTATAGAAAAATAAATTATCTAGTTGTAGCGTTTCAGCGTTTTTCGATATTTTTATTAAATTCTGAAATATAGGCACTGAAACTCGTAAATTTGTCATAAAAAAAATATTCTTTATAAAAAAAGTTTGAGAAATCCTGGAACTTCTTCATTAAATTATATTTTAGATATTGTATTTTTCTATATACATACACAATTTTAGGGTTCTAGATTTTATGGTTTTCGAGATATATGGAAAAATTAAATAAAAATTCAAAGGTTGGTAACCCCTGACTGAAAAAAAAATTCAAAATTCTGAGTATACAAATTTTGTATGCTTAAAGTATTCAATATTTTCTGAAATTTTAGGATCTGTGCATCAAGCGAATCAAAAGTTATAAAGAGGGGACGGATACACACACATACACGTTGTAAAAGTGCCCCTCACCCCCTCCCCTCTAATTAATGATATCTTTTGAAAACGAAATAGTATAATTTGACTCTTTCTGAAGAAATCATTTTTTTGAAATTTCGATAAAACCAGTTTTAAACTTTTTAGGAGGCACTTAAAAATCATCCCTTTTTATATGTGCCCTTTTTCGTCCCTTTTAGTTAAATTTTGGAAAAATTGCCGAATACGCTAACACTCATTTCTATAGAAGAATTCATATCCCAAATCTCAAGTTCGTACCATGTCTAGTTTCCGAGATATTCGCATACTTTGAAAAACATTCAACCCTATTTTTCACCCCCTTAGGGGTGGAATTTCCAAAAATCCTTTCTTAGTGGAAGGTTTTGTATTGAGACCTACCTGATTTCCAAATTTCACTTCTCTACGATTAGCCGTTTGGGCTGTGCGTTGATGAGTCAGTCAGTCAATCAGTCAGTCAGTCAGTCAGTCAGGCACTTTCCTTTATTATTATAGATTTACTTGATATCGTCTCTTGTAAGCGCACGCATGAATAATTTTTACCTGCTCAAGTTTCCTATCGTTGCTTCTGATATCAGCAATTTTGCGAATATCGAGAGGTTTACTTTGGAAAGATTTTTTTTTCTTATTTGTTTAAGCATACTTAGGGGGGGGGGGATTTATTTGGACGAGCGGCAAACTTCTCGGTAATATTATAAATTATTACTTCAAATATCAGAAAATTATTTCCCGAATTCTACACTCAATTTTGTTTTAGGAAGTTTTGATTCCTTTAAATAATATTATTATTTATTTCTTGTTTACGCAACTCTCGAAAGTTCAACCCCGCCTTGATAGATGGGCGTAAAAATTATGCAGGAGACGTCCTTATTGTAAGACTGAAAAATAAATTCTTGACATTCTTGAGAACATACCTGAAAGATGTTGGCATACTTTGGAAGAATTTATGGACGGCTACGTCGGCTTAAATCTAGAAACTTTTCGTATTTCTAGAAAGACTTATAATCAATAATTTACCTGGAGAATTAAAAAGCGCTATTATTATGCAAAACGACACACGATTGTGGGTATATTCTATCGCCGTTGCATATGTAAGTAAAACATAATATTACAAATATGTAAACTTTAGATGCATGAAAAGCTAGACTTAAGCGCAATTTTACCAAAATTAGCAAATTGTTCAAAGCCCATTGTAAACAATATGAAAAATGAGACCTTATAAATGATTTTAATCTTTCTGATGTCTTCTTCTTCTCTGGTTTCAATCCTCAGATTGGTTTGCAGCAATTCCCTCAATTCTTCTCCTCCATTCTTCCCTGTCTTGTGCGGTTTTTTTTAAGTTCCACATATTACTGGCATCGCACGTCCATTTAAGTAAATATAAAAAAAAGAAATAGATAGTATTACGAATGCATAAAAAAGGCTTACGATCTTTTTATAATAGCTGTTTTTTGCATCAATTTAGAAAGTATGCAGACTAATTTCCTGCTGTGTATGCAAGTTTTAATACCTGCAAACTCACTTTCCCGGTTTTTTTACATACAATCGGCGGAAAAAATACGAAATAATAAAATGAAATATGAAAGTAAACCTAACATGTTGTAAAAATGCCCTAGTTTTATAGAAAAAAGGGGAGGATAAACCAAAGTAGTAGAAGTTAGACAGTTACAAAAGTTAGAGTTAATAAGTGCTTTAATACGAAAGATGAACCATGAACCAATGATGCATAATACCTACACTAGTGGCCAAAGGAATGGACACTCTTTAAAAATATATGAAATTTTCCATTTGGTGTAGTATTAAAATAAAAATTACTATATTTATGGGGTTTCTTATATTGATTATTGTTTTCTGATGTGTTTGGATAAAATAAAACAAAAATTTTTGAATAGTTTATAATTTAAATTAATAATAATAATAAAATAACAAAAACTGACAAAATTTTGACGACAAAACGACGAAAAAGAGTTGACAAAAAATTGGCAATAATTAAAAAAAAACTTAATATTTTGTTGGATATCCACGATTTTCTATTACAGCATTGATTCTGCGAGGCATTGAGTCCACTAAATTAGCCAAATCTTCTGGATTAATCACACGAAACCAAGATTTGATTATGGCCTCGATTAATTCTATCTTGTTTCCAGGTTTCTCTTTCCTCACAAGTTTTTTCAGCCGAGACCACAGGTTTTCGATCGGATTAAGATCTGGACTGTTTCCAGGCCACTTCAAGAGATTGATATTTTTTTTTTCAAACCAATTTTTCACACTTTTTGCTGTGTGGCATGGAGCACTGTCTTGCTGGAACACACACTTTTCTTGTTTCCCCTCAAACAGATCGTCAATTGATGGAAGCAGTTTAGGCTCCAATATATTTTCTTGGTATTTTTTGGCATTCAATATGCCATCCACAATATGGAGACGTCCCACAGCATTCCTGGTCATGCACCCCCACACCATAACACTTATGGGATGCTTCATAGTCACCAATGTGCATTCAGGCAGGAGATCTTCACCGGGCCTTCTTCTCACATAACTGATTCCATCACTCCCAAAAATGGATATCTTGGATTCGTCGCTCCAAATAACATTTGCCCAATCTTCCTTAGTCCATTCCTTGTGCTCTTTTGCCCATATCAAACGATTTTTTCGTTGCTTTTCGTTTAAATATGGTTTTTTTCTGGGTCTTCTCGCTTTTAAGCCATTTTCAACTAGTCTTCTGCGAATCGTCCTTGCACTAACTGAAACTCCAGCTGCGTCCAATTCATTTTTAATTGTACAAGATGTTGTTCTTCGGTCCTTGAGTGCAAGTCTCACTATCATCCTGTCATCGTTGGCAGTTGTTTTCCTAACTTTTCCCTTTTTTGGCAGATTTTGAAAGGTATTAGTTGCCTTGAACCTTTCACACACCTTCCTTACTCCAGACTTGGTTGCCCCATCTCCCAACTTTTTGGCGATGTCCATGTAGGAATAACCTTCTTCTCGTAAAGTTACTGCTTTACAGCGTTTTGTAGGTGACCAATATCCTTTTGCCATTATAAATAAAAATATTTTATTAAAAAACACACACCGAATCTTCAACAGGACTTTCGACTTTACACCACAATTCTCAAAAATCAACTAAATGACTACAAAATAGAGTCCTGCATTTATATTTCAAAAAATTTATGGGAAAAATATTAAACAATAGTAGAATAAACTATTAGTCATCCAAATAAACAGAAAAATATACAATAAATACTTAAACAATTATTCATGATTCACCCTTTACTAGAGAAAGTCATTAGCAGAGCCGATGACTCATTTTAACACCTATTGACAAATCCTGTGTTATAAAAAAAAACAATGATATTATTTTCAAAAAAATGCAAATTTCTATAGAAGAAACAATTGGTGACGTATTTTAAACATAAAAATCACTAATTGAAATTACCACATGCATTATATATTCACTTATCTAAGAAAAAAGGCAAAATTTTGAAGGGTGTCCATTCCTTTGGCCACTAGTGTATATAACACGAGGACATTGTAAAAGAGAGAACACTTATAATAATATTCTTCTCCTGCGCCATGTTTCCATAGTTTTCGATTTAGATAAAACAATCGTCTGTTTGATTCTGACAGTATATCAACAAGAAGAATATAATATATTTTCTTTGTAAAAAATATATTATTTATTTGCTTTAATAAACAAATAAAATCAATCGAACATCGATACTCTATATTAAAAATATGAAATAAAAAGCACTTTTTGTGTTTAATAACATTGTACTTCTGCTGGAGACAGAGCGTTTCCTCTCAGCAAATAATGTAGGTATAACACAATGCGGGAATATTTTTACACAGCTCTAGGGTGAAAAGAATTTCGAATAATATATATTTTTTATATCGTAATTTCGAAGTATAAAAAAAATGTAAAGAAAAAAAATATTACACAAAGTAAGTAAGAAGATATACTGGGGAATTATTTCTAATGTTTGTTCAGCATTAAGCTCTTTCCTCTTGGGTATGACATTATGAAAGACGCCCCAAACCAGCTGCTCTCTGGTGATTGTATACAAGAACATATCCCAAATTTTAATTTCCGTTTTTCTCAAAGCATCGGTGTTTTTTCGAGTCTTTCAGTCATGAACAGTTTTTTTTCTAACGTGACTCCACCCTCTTTGATACTTTTATTTTTTTTTTCTTGATTTGATGTTGTGATTTTTACATTTCTTCATTTATACATATAAGTTCCAAAATGGCATTTTCAATCAATACTCCCGATTCTATTTCAATTTTAGTGTGTAGGTACTAACTAAAATAAGAACGTTCCAATTTTAGTAAGTAGGTACACATTGGTATTCTGTAAAAATTAAGAACGTTCCTAATTTAGACTAATATTGAAGTTAATTCATGTGAACTTAATTCTTAAATTTTGGAACGTTCTTATTTTAGTTCGAACTAAAACCGGGGGGTATTAGGGTATTAGGTATATTATTTTTTTTGTAGATAATTATTATTCCCAATTGTTCAATTTTAGACTACCAACTCCTTCTTGATTGATCTCGTATCTTCAAAAGTAAAACTATTTTTTGTACCTGTTATGCAACACTACAATTTTGCACCCATCCATTTTTTGTTAAATTACATACCTATGCCTTCCGAAAATGGAATATCTTAAACAACAATCAATATAAACATTGCGTTACTAATTCAGAATACATAGCTATTTATAGTCAGTTGCATAAAAAATGGCTTGAAAACAGAACATATGGCAGAGCTTGCACTCACAACTGCCGTAGTTCTTTTAGACTTTAGAGGTAGCAGGGTTTCGTATCAACACTTGCGGCCCACTCTCACTTTTATGCCTGGTACACCCTACTACTTAAACAAAAATAACAATCTATTTCGATTAATTATTTGATTAATCTTATAATTTAAAAGAAAATCGGGTTAGTGCGAACACTTATAACTCGAGATCGGCTGAACAGATTCTTCCGATGTTAGTTTTATTGGATTCTTCTCCGCTCCGGATAACTATTGAAAAATGGATAAGAAACAATATAAAATATAATATTGAAGTTAGTATGGAACGAATTTCCTGCGACACCAACGCCATCTACGAAAATTTCTATAACAACAAAATTATTGTTCACCTGACAACCGATTTTTTATAGAATTTCTTTCGAGATTTTGGAAATAATTTTTTAACATTCAAACATATCTTAAACGTGTTTTTGTATATATTACAAATAATACAAAATCAATATTCATAGTACCTAAGAACTACAGGACAACGTCTGTGTGGAAAACTAGTATTATATCTGGCAACTTACAATACCTATTCATGAAGTCTTTAAAACAAAATAGGTTAAGTTACGTACCATCGGTTTCTATGTTTCTTTGTCATGACTTGTGTGGCACATTGTCACAGAAATCGGGAGTTTAACCTATTTCCGCTGCTCAGAACATGGTGCCGGACATTCTGGACAATTAAAAAATTACTTCGGAGTATTACAACCTAGTATTAGACGAGTAGATTGTGTTAAATACTTGGTATATATGGGGCTATGATTGATAACTGTAATTATTGACAGTTGTTGTATTATTGTGGGGTGAATGCTTTTGTGATAATGATATCTTGTTCAAGTTTTCCAACTTTGAAGAATACCTCTAGCCGCATGACATTAATTTATTATAACCATAATGTTCTAGACCCATCATTAACTATTTTTGGATTTATTGGACGAAATGTATGATAATCATAAGTTGAAAACCTGTTATACCTACTATTATAATTTGATACTGTACCTATACCATTTAAGTATCCTATACTTTTTTTTAAATTAGGTAACTTAAATTTTTGTCAACTTGATGAAAATATGCAATAATGAAAATATGCACGCCTACACACCTAATTATGAAAACAAAATATGCGACAAAACAAACACCTATGTAAGTTCCTATTAGTTATAAAATAACGCACTTTTTATTTATTAGGTACCTACTTTTATCAAAACGAATATTGGAAAAAGGCTCTAAACGGTGTGTTACAATTTTACGCATTCGAAGAACAAGAAACGGTAAGTTATGTAGATAATATAACAAAAGATAGGAAATTGTTATATTTACTAAAAATTTGATAGATTTTCTCCTTTATTTAATTTAAAATTGGTAGAAAATCAACTATCAAAAGCAAACTGATACAATATTGTGAAACATAAAGTAAACAATCGATATCTTTGACTAATAAATCTATACACAATCCAAAATTTCATTCTTGAAAATTGAGTTGTAAGCGTCTTTTTTAAAACGCAGCCGAAAATATTTTATTCATTGCCACATATTGTAAACGTTTTACACGATAATTTCAACAGTCAATAGAATTCCCCTTTTTCTATATTTGATATTTTTTATTCAGAAACATTCGTATACACGGTCTGTTCGAATTCCCCCTCTGGGTTGTCGATGTTAATACTAACTTATCAATGCAGCTACACAATATAATAATAATCCAGTGGTTGAACACGCAAGGATATTGTAAAATGAAGTGTTCTTTTAACTCGCATAAGTACTGTAATTTTCAAACCCAACTTTAGCGGCGTGTCATTTCGATGTTTTCACGCTTTGTTTAATAAAATGGTTTAAGTACTCATTTTATATGTTGTCTTTTTTATTTCATTTAATTGAAACAATTTTAGAAATACTTTTTTTACTCATCACGCCGTTTCCCGAAGGGGTTAAGCAGAGAGTATGGACTTCCATTCTTTCCTATCCAAACAAACCTCTGCTTCTTTCAAACGCCTAACATTCTGCATACATGCTCTTCTATTCCTTTTGCTCCTGACTTGGCCCTCCTGTAAGACGGCACCGATATGGTCGGACCATGTCATTCGAGGTCGGCCTCGTCATTATCATTCCTCGCCTTATCAATAATTATAGGTCCTTTAAATAAATATTTTAAACAAACTCAGAGTATTCTGTCTATCCGGCTATCTTATAATGCCAACCTCAGAAGCTTAGTGATATAGATAGATGCAAGAGGTCTCGGGCTCGATTCCTGATCGGGTGAGTGTGTCATCACTTGTCTCATATTGGATGGGATCGGTAGTCACTTTTGTAGACAAAAATGTTAATTTATTATCAAGTAGCGAAAAGCTCTAAGCAGTAGATCATTTCATAGGTATCATCTCGGCAAATTAATGCAAATCTCAATGCAGTATTTCTTTTATAAAATATAAACGTATTTACATCAATAATATGTTCTTTGAATTATTAAACTCGACAGAAACTAATTGGTTTTTATTTTTTATTAGTTTCTTAATATACTAGATACAACCACCGCTTACTGTTATTTGGTACAATTTAAGTTTTTTTAAGTAAGATGGTCTCAATTTTTTTACCATAAAATTGTTATAACATTATTAATTTTTAATATCCCCAATAAATTCAACACATTATTGCAATACCTGCCTATATACTTATTTTGAAACGTAATTTTTAGACCTGGCATTCTTTCATATCTTTTTATAAGCTGGTATTAAAACTTTTCGGATTTCGGGATAATATTCGAGATTAATTAAGAAAGAAACTTGCGCAATTTTATTTTGGAAACTTCAATGTATTTGGAGCAGGTAAATGGAACTGGGACGACGAAAATTCTTCCCTGGTTTCAAACACAAACATCGTATGTTAGTTTAAAAAATATAGAAATATTCATTTTAATTAAAAATCAAATAATGATTTTTTTAATCATAATATTTGGCTTATAAAGATAAGTAGCATCATTTGATATTTTTGTGTTTCTATAGTATCATCCACCTGGAAGAAATTTAATTCAACTTACATCTTTGGTGTATCTGTTCCGCGCTAAACTTATCTCTAATATAAATGAAAGTCGGGTTAGTGTGAACACTTATAACTCGAGATCGGCTTAAAAGATTTGATTTATTGGATTCTTCTCCGCTCCGGATAACAGAATAACTAATAAAAAGTTGAAAAAAAATGGCTAAGAAACGATATAAAATACAACATTTAAGTTAGTATGGAAGGATCAGCTGCGACGCGCCAATGTCATCGCGGGTAGTTCCCTCTCATTCTCGCATACGTGATTGCCGCTTTTACAGTAACCCATCCCATGCACTTACTCCACCGCAAAGTCAACAAAATCAGTCGGTCGGGCACATTCGTTTCGGTACCTACTTCATAAGTGAGGTAGAATGTGTGCTCTCGCCTATTATATTCTCACGTTGTTCCCGCCTGAGCTTTGAATACGAATGAAATATGGATGTTTTAGAAATATTTTAACATTATTATTTTATTAGTAACTTAATCGGATTAATTATGTATTTTTGTTTCTGGGGGCGCAGTGCATATACGGGCCGCCTCTGGTTAGGACTACAGGACAACGTCTGTCGGGAAAGCTAGTTTTTAATAAAGTGACAACGTTTGGGACCGACATGATTTTTAGCACAATAATTAAAGACAAAACTTAATTATTATCAAAAAAAAAAAATTAATTTCATCACTACTTTGCGTTCAACAATATCTAAATATCTACGCCTTTACAAAAAAATAGTAGGTATGAGTTACACCAAGGTAAAAATACAAGGTAGATATTAATATATTAATACGAAATTATGACTTTTTTCTAACAAGATTTTAGCCGTTCGATTTAAATTGAGAACTGAAAATTACAAAGGTGCAAAGCAACATTATTATAAAACATCATTTTATGATTGCAAAGGAAGTTAAAAAATATATAACCATACAAAAATTGGAAGTGAATGAATTACTTTAAGTACGCAAATCAAAATTAATATTGAACATTATTTCACCCTTACTACGGCGCGCTCAGTTTTTTTTTTCTTTTTTGCTCTGTTTTGTGTTTCACCCACTTAGCACCTTTGTTACCTATGTCCAGTCCTCCATTGTTGTACTAACCTAGGGCCGAAGTCAAGCGTAATAAAAATAAATGTCCGCCAACGTTATCGGTCGGTAAGTGTTCCTATGGTAATAACGTAAAAAGTTGTCGTTCGAACGTTGTTAGTATGGGAACACCGACCGACCGATACCGTTGGCGGCCATTTTATTACACTTGACTTAGGCCCTTGGTTCCTTCACACTGAGACAATTAATGAAATTATAAAAATGTAATACAATTTCGGAGTGCCGTTAAAAGAACGCAGCGGAACCTAAAAAAAACGGTACACCACAGAGATCTTTAGACTTAAAAGACTAAATCAATTGATTTTATTTACAAAAATATTGACATTTGTCTTTTAGAAATATGAAAAGTTTGTATTAATATTATCAAGATGTTTTCAGTTTTAAATTCTTAAATTTAAAAAAAAAGTAGGTGAACAAAATTATTTGTTTGAGTTTTTGTTTGTAATAATTTCCGTATCCGTATTCAAAACACACAAAACGGATTTGATAACAAAAAAAAAAGTTTTTCATTCCGACAAAAAAAAAGAAGCATAATAACATTGTCCGAAATTGCTTTTTTTATAAGCTGTAAGTGTTGTTTAAAAAACTGCTAACCGCAGACAATGTCTCCAGGGATTATGAAACATGGGAAACGTACCTTATGTGTAGGTTTAAGGTATATGTATTGGTGTTTCGGGTGTATCCACATAGACAGGGGAGTGTGTTTTATGTTCCTTTAAATCTTTGATAACCTTTTTATCACCGGTCATGATTTGTATCATTTTTTTTCAACAAATCTTTTACCGAACAAGATATCATTCTAGAGTGTTTATCGTTACTTACATGTTTTTCCTTCTGACTTATAGCTATGTTCTTCTTTTCCATCATTTCCAATCAATCAGAAATTCTGTCAAATTTTTTGGTCAACGTTCTTCTGTTTGGTTATATCTCAAATGTCTTCTATTCCATGAAGGTCTGGTTGAATATTCTAACACGGAAGCCAACATTTTTAAGAAGAATATTCATAGTGGGATGAGAGCGATTGATTGAAATGAAAAACAAATCCATTCCTTTACCGCATTTTTGATATTCATTTACATGAAAATAATATTCAAGAGTCGAGTATCTTAGACGGACAAAACTCTGTTTAGACTATATCTGATTCTGTTACAATAAAATACATTCTCTTTTTATCTCTAAGTTAAAAGAATATGAAACAACATGAGAACATTTTAACCTGTTTGGCTAATATAATAGGGCAATCATGCTTTGTAAAAATTATATATATTATTATATTAATGAAAGATTTTATTTAATGATAAAATATGTAAATATTTCTTTATAAAGCTAGGGAGGAAATTTGAAAAATTAACCCCCAGAAAAATCGTAATGAAAATAACAAAAAAAAACTCAAATGAAAAGTCAAAATCTTTTCAGTGTACGGTTTATGAAAAAAAAACGAAATTTCATATCCTACCTGTAGAAAAATTCAATAGGTTTTATTCTAATTAATATTCCAAAATATTTTTCCACGACCAGTATTGTTATATAACACGCGGTATGACCAGTTACATTCTGAGCGTTAAAATACTTAAAAAAAGGGGAACAAATAATGCGGATAAGCTTTCTTTCTTTTTTTTGCGGAAAAGAGCGAACGAACATTTCACTTGTAGCGGAAATCTTATTAAATTTAAGGAATAAAGTTGGTGTGCTTCCGCACACAGCGTATAGGATGCTTCAAGCTATTTTCGTCTCTATCCAGGGTGTTTGAAAAACAAAGAAGGTGGATTAGGTATGTCCTTTTTAGTTCTTATTGTTTCTGTCTCCCCATTGGTTCCATCCAACTATCTACTTTTGAGTCTAGCATCGAACCTGCATTCTAGAATATATACCCACAACCTTTTAACTTTGAATAGTGTTGAAATTTATAAGTTCGTTAAGATGAACACATGGTTAACTTTACTTTTTCAGATCTCATCTAGATTCATTTATGTAGATGCATTTAGTTAGGTCAGAATCCAAAGATTGTAAGTAGATTACTGCAATGCAATACTTGTGAATCTACCGCAATACCAACTCAATAAGTTACAACTTATCCTGAACTCTGCTGCTCGCTTCACTGGTTAAAAGGTCCAGAGCGCATTGAATTCAAAATATGTCTCCTAGTTTTTAAAGCACTCCATAATATGGCCCCAGTATACATATCAGAACTTCTCACCTTGTTTTCACCCAATGACAGATATATTTCGCTTAGGTCTCAATCACAAGCAACTAATAAACTCCATGAACTCAACGTAACAAACAAGCCAAATTACACGAATAGAGCTTTGAGCGTTGCTGGACCAAAATCATGGAATTCACTTCCCGTAAATATTAGAAGCTGCGAGAACTTAGACGAGTTTAAGAAGGCACTAAAAACATTCTTATTCCAAAAATCATATCCAGGTCATCTTGAATAATAATAATTATTGTATGTCTCATAATATGCACGGTTGTCTATGAAATTAGATAATATTATTTAATGTTAATGTAAATTTTGTCTTTGTATAGTTAGTACAGCGCCCTTGAGGTGACCTCTAGGCCACACAACGGCGCTCTTAATATAAGTTATCTTAGTATTATTATTATTATTTTTGGTTGGCAGCTATGCGGCATTCTCTCTTCGGCAGTCCTTTAACAACGTATTACCAAATGCAGGTCTTGGATGTATTCTTGATGTGGTTGTTCCTGGTAGTTTATCCCTTCGGTCATCCCCTTCATGATGGTATGTAGGAGACATCAGGTTGCCTATCTATCTTCCATATCTTTCATACTGGATTTTGACCAGGTGCCTTCCTCTATCGATTCTTTGCGAGAAAGAGGTTCTCTCTTAATTTGAAAAATTAAATCAATAAAGTATCGAGAAAATTTGGAGAGTTTGGTCCGTATTTAAAAAAAACCTGCATCAGACCTAAGATGACCTACGGAGTAGAGGCGAGGGCGGGCACGGTTAGGATAAAGCAGTTTCTTCCAACAGCAAAAATGAAGATTTTTGAACTATCCTAGGCAAAACACTCAGAAATAAAATCTTAAATTAGGAAATACGTTATACTTGCAACATTTAAGATGTTGAGTCCAGAGAGACTCCTGAAAATATTAACGGAAGGACTTCCAGAGTGACGCAGAGCACAGGGGAGATCACCAAAGAGATGAAACGAAATCAAGTCATCAGCATCTCAAGAACCAGGCTAACTTCAGAAAAGAACAGATTTTATATCTAGATAAAGAGAAAGTATTTTTTTAAATAAAATATTTGGGCATGACATTCTAATTTAATATGGCAACCATGCATTCTTATTATCTTGGGAGTGTTGCAAGAACTAAAAAAGGACAATCAAAATGGGTGTAGATTTTCTTTTGCAAGACATTAATTGGGTACACGCTTTTCTTTTACCGTGGTATTAACCAAGTTCCGTGGGGTTGCCGGCTATAAATAGCACCTCTGCTCTTTTTGCTGGTTTTTAGAGCATCCTGTAAGAGACAGGAAATCAAAAAATCAGATCGGGACCGTGAGGTTGACCACCTCACGTCCTTAAACCTCAACCGGTCAGAAAAGGCAGAATAAGCCTCGGACGCCTTCGAGCGCAATGGAGAGCTCTTGATGCCTCCCTATTCTCCCGAGTGGGGCCTAGGCCTCTCGCATTGTGGGTTGGTTTGAGGGGGATCCGCGGCCGGCTTGATTTGTGTGGCTGGCTTTTTGGCAATCGATCTAGGGGTCGGCTTTGTGCGGATCGGGTTTGCTGCGGATTGGTTTCCTCCGGGCTGGCTTGCGGTGTGCGGGGGGCCTTAAAAGGGAGAATATGTATGTGTATTAACCAAGTAGGTACTTATGTCAACTGCAAAAACGTTGGTATGGGGTACTTTTTCATATAAAGCCCTGTCTTAAAGTAAGTACCTACCTATAGACTAATAAATACAGATAAATGTAAAGCGTAGCGCTCATCAAAATGAAACCTTTTTTATGATAAAAATTAAAAAGGATTTTCATGAAAAATTGCCAAGATTGATATAAATCGTCGGGCGATCAATTATCCTTCAAATCCCAATAAATATAATAACTGGCTGAAAAATCGCTTTTCACTTTATTGATAGCCCTCGCTTTGAAACAGATCTTCTGACAAATTATATTATTTCGGAAGAAAATTATTTAAAATTTGTAGGTATGTAAAATAATAGAATATTATTCGAGTGTATAATAATTTGTATCGTCTGGTGAACCTTGGCTTGTTAAATAAGAGATTTGTGTCTCATTAAAGAGAGTCTCTACTCACCCCAGCCCCTTCGCAGATAAAACCACATCGTGTAAATAAAAGCCGTGGAATTTTGACAAATTTCACGCCATCACTCACTTTATTCCTGTTTATAAATCAAGGCACATTTGTATGTATTTATGTAAGCGTTTACCACGCGGAGATTTCCACCTCTCTAATGATATATTATTCTTGAGAGTTATACCTTAGTACGGACATATTACTACAGTATATTTAAATTGACTCTTTTCCACACACAGAATCTTCTACAGAAACACCCAAGGGATGTATTTTATATGAATTTTTTATAACTTAACAGTTGTTTTTGCCTCAGATAAACACAATCTTTATCAATCTAAAGCGCTGTTTTATTCTTGTTGCGCAAGTTGATTTTATACGTTTTTTTTTTATTTGCTTTTATTATTTAACCGAGATAATCTCCTCTCAAAATCTTCACAACAAGGAGGTCACCCGTCAACACGTGACGCACTACGTCACCCGTTTTTACATTGACTTTCGATGCGACGCGTAAGTTTTTACCTAAAGTTCTTGTCTACACCAAATTAACATCTACATACAAAACTAACGCGGGATCTGTATGAGGTATTTTTGTATGTACATATTTTCAAACAACAGAACTCACTAACCACTACATACGTAGATATGGCATATGCGTATGTGTGCCCGGTATATTGCTGGGTAGACAGCGTTAGTCGATCACTCATCCAGGCAGTCATTTTATAAAAATCTATATAAAAAAGCACGATGAATTACGTTCTTTGTAATTATTTCAGATGAACTGATGTTGCACTTTTGAACAAATTATCGGGGTTCGTAAACTTTCAGTGAACAACGCAGGGCCGCTGTCAGGCCTTTTAATAATAATTCAATAAACTTTACTAAGCGGAAAATCTTTTGATTGCGTGCGTGTATCCTTCTGTAATTATTGCGGTGAGGTAATGCATTGAAAATCATAACGAAGGTAGAACCAAATCACGTCCCAGTAAACAATCTCTTTGCTCTGCCGTACGCATGAGCGGCTATGCCCGTCCTACGGACACACATCTGAAATATCTTTATCGGATTACTCGTGTGGCATTTCACCTCATATTTTTTTTACACGAACTTTCTCTTCCAAACGAAGGAGATTTTTTAGTACCTAATTATCAAACTGAAAAGCAAATCGGCAAGTAGGTATATCTATATCTCTTACACGTGAATGCATATGATCAAGATTTTTTTTCATTAGTATTTTTATCCTTGTTACTATTAAACACTGTGGAAGTTACCGTTAGTGTCATGATGAAAGTTCATGAGTTACCGTTAGTGTAATGATGAAAGTTCACGAGTTACCGTTAGTGTAATGATGAAAGTTCATAAGTTGAGATGATGTTGAAAGAATAAGCATTACAAAAAGAATTTATAATATGACGGAAGGACGACATTATGTACAAAGAATGCGGACTGATGAGGGATGCTTATGCTCAATGGAGATTTTTGGCCAACCATCATTGGCCCCAGATACCCAGCTTAGCTCAGTTTGGGGTGGGTTACCTAGAGCCGTCTTTTTGGTTTCTTTGTATTTTAATAAAATAACAAATGTATTACAACAAAAATTCTTTAATAAATAAAAAACAAGAACAAAAATTATACTATACTTTACTTTGTGATCCTATTATTACTATTTTATGTGTGTATTTTATTCAAAGAAATGTTCGAAATTGAAATACTTTTCTAATTATTGAATCTCTTTTGTATAACCTGTTGCATATTAACAATTGTGCAAAGCATAACTGTATTATGGAACACTTTACATGTAAAAGGCCTAGGCCGTAGATTTCATAAATAAAAATAATAAAATAAAATATTTTATTTGATCATAACACTTCATACAGAATTTTAATGCTTTTATCTTTATGTCTGTTTATTCTTGTATTTTTATATGTTAATTTGTAAATGGCTAATAAAGCCGTAGAAAGAGGAGAAATAAAAAAAATAAAAATCAATTCAATTCTTTGCGTCGTGTTACCCAATTCTTCTTTAAAAAAAATTTTATCTTGCCCACAATTTCTATTCGATGTGACCAATTTTCATTTAAAACAAATCTCCACCGAAAAAATAGAAAACTCTCCTAATCAATGTTAAGTCTAACAAAAAAATATCCATGCAGAGCATAATATGCCCTGAACCACCTTTTCCTGGTATAGGTATATTCACTTTGTTTTTTTTTTCTAAAAAAAAACATATTTAATAATCAATCTCAAACACCAACCGTGTGCACCTCTCTTTATTTTTTTCTGCCTGATGAAAATAAAATTAAAAAAACAAAAACCTGTTCCAAACATAATTCAAATTCGATTTTTTTTAGTGTCCCACTATATTGTTAATCAACTAACCGAAAAAAAGAAACGCGTGGATACCTACTTCAACGTATTTATTTTTAAATTTAGATAAAATTCTATTTGTTTATTGTACCGCTCCATAAAGAAAAAATTGTGAAGATCTATGTTAATCAATGGTCGGAAACAATCTGATGAACTAGAAGAAGAAGCCCCTGAGGTGCAAAGCATTTGTGCTGGTTCAAGTGCAGTACCTACTCTCACCTCGCGGTATCCTTTAGTTATTGATTGATTGACTTACTTCTCAACAAATGACATCAATAACTGATCATGTAGGTATTATCATAAAAGTACACTGAGAGAAATTTTGTCATGATGAAGGCACGTACAGTAAATGGTTTAATAAAAACCGCAGAATACAAGAAAAAATCATAAACTTTTATGAAAAAAACCATTATCATTGAAATAATCAATTCACCTTATCTGCTTATTTCCATTCTCAAGAATGGAATTTCCGAAATTCTCGGATCAGGGAATTATTCAAGTAATTCATAGAAAGAAACAAGTTTACTTGTTTTACGTTTTTTCCAGTAAGAATAGAAATAATGTAAATGCTGTATGTCATTGATTAAACTAATGCAACTGGAATAAAACAATGATTCAATTTATAATAATTTAAAATATCCCGTACGAGAATTGTTTTTTTCTATTACGGAGATGGTTTATATGAAAACGCAACATCATTGGTATTTTCAATGATGGAGCATGGAGTTTTTTCCTGGACATCCGTACAATTTCAAAAACCTATGCAAGTCAAATATATTTCTGTTGTAAATTCCATTATTTCTTTGGTTTTGAGTAAAGCCAGTACAAATAATAGGATACTAGGTAAGAGCTGGTAGGTAATGGAAAATAGCTAGTAAACTTGAAAAATCCAATGACAATAATTAATTTCAACAGAAACAAGTAAATACGAGAATTTCGGAAGGACAACGTGAAAAAATCCAGGCCCTTGACTTTCTCCCGTGCGGCACCTGTTAAAACCGAGTTCGTACGGGGTTTTCACAAGTAGGTCCGTGATTTCCAGACGGAGTAGGGATATTTTTTTACCAGACGCAATCGACCTACCTCTTAGATCTACCATTAGTTTGCTTGAGCTCGTCGATGCAAGACTTGTTTACTCATTACTTAAAAGTTTATACTAAAATCATTTTACAAATTATATACCTAGCTATATTTCTCTATACAATGTGTTATCTGGATAATTATTGATCAAACGAATTGTACGAACAAAAGACAAACATTTTACGTTGAAATTTCAATTGGCACTTTAAATTGAAATAGATACCTACCTTAATTCAAACTTCGTGTTCATATTTATTTTCTCTTCAGGTTAACAACCTATTTTCTTATAAATAGTAGGTATACTTAACAGATTTTTTTTTTCAATGAATTTGGAAATTATTTTTTGGGAAATATTTTTTTTTTCTATTTTATTTTAAAGACCTTCAAATGAGATCAAGTGATTTGACTTAAAAAAAAATTTAATATAATCAATTTATTGCTATATTTTTTTTTGTTCATAAAACTCGTTTGTTCAAGTGTGGACATAAAAAAATTAAGTGCCGTATAAGGATAATAAATAAATATAAAAGACAAAATAAAATATCTATGAAATTGCGATTTTTTTGGGAAATTCTTCTTCTTTTTCTTTTATAAGTGAAGAATATTCCAAAAAAACTTCCGCAAATTCATCGTTAATTTTTTATTCGTACAATTCATTTGATCAAGTTTCGTAATTAACACATTGTAGATGTTAGGTAAACATCTATGATCCATACCTACGGAAGACAACTGAGGGATAGCCTGAGAAGACGGTGTATTCTCCCAGCTGTTTGGCGAGTTTCCTCAAAGAGACTATGCGTCACTAACTCATCAGTTTATAATTTAGATGAAACTTCACAAAACGAGCTGAATGTAATCTAGGGAGACGCAAAAATTTCATCAAGTCATTAATACCTCCATAGTGTCTTGTTTTGATCAACTGGGAGAAAACGTATCAAGTACGAAGAAGACAAACTCAATCACCTGGATGTGTGGAATTTTTAGATCTAGGTAGGTATTGAGAGCTTAGATAGCAATGATGTAATAGGTAAGAAAGGGGTTGCTACCTGGTTGAATCAATTACAGCATTGGTTTTTCCTCGTAATGTACTAGAAAATAAAAAGTCTCTTCCTTAGGTATATCAATGAAGTAATGGGTTGTACCAAGCACGGCCTTGGTATTAAATACCAATACCAAAGGAAATTTTCCTCGTACTATACTAGAAAATATAAAGGACTTTACTTAGATATATCAATGAAGTAACGGGTCGTACCAAGTACGTCATTGGTTTTTTCTCGTACGCTACTAGAAAATATACAGGCCCTTACTTAGATTTTTCAATGATGTAACGGTTTATACCACGTACGGCATTGATTTTTTCCCGTACGTTAATAGAAAATATGAAGTCTCTTACTTAGATATATCAATGACGGCATTGCTTTTTCCAATGAACTATCATTTAAAAATTCAATGACATTGCATAGATCAATTCCTCTCCAATACCTGCTAATTTCCAGTAAACCGTACGGGAAAATACCTCGTATGAAAATTCAATGACGGAGCATTGAAAAAACCAATGCTTCACTCTGAGTCAAAAAAAACAGTTCTTACGAGAAAAAACTCAAGAAATACGAGCTTTTCCCCCTTACTTTTCTCTCAGTGTAATTTATACCAAAAACTATCAAAAATTCAATTGGGGTTAAGATAATGTCCATCCTTGCACAAAATTTTTAAAAATATGCAATCAATATGCAAATATGCAAAAAAGGTCGTCGGTAGATGTTTTCATAAAAATATCACTTCAAAACACTCAGAACATTAACAAAGCATGACTTATGAAATTCCATCACACCAATTTGTAGTATTGTTGTATGTAAATTGTTCCTTTGTGCCTGGCGACACACATTTTGTTCTTAAGTAAACAGCTCACAAGGATGAGCCCTCCTAGGGAGATGCGTGTCTCTGCTCTTTTCATGCAAAGCGCGTGGTGGATTTAGACTGTCTCACTTGATTCTTTGTTTTATGTTCTGTGTGTATATTGTTTTCAATTGAGTGTGTCGAACTCCCTCTCACTTCCTCCGAGCATTCTCCTTTCTTTCTTTCTTTCACACACTTTTATTTTTCATTTGAAATTGGAATAAGAACAAACGACTCGGGGTTCCTAAATACATTTATTCCTTTTTTTTCATCTTTTCTCTTACATCAAGGTCTATGTATTTATTGTTCTTCATTTTGAATACAATTGCCACATTGAAAAGAGGAATATTTTCCTATATGAATATTTAACGTTTCCCCGTACTACCTACGTAATTGAGTGGAACTTGATTTTCATAAATTTCCATTATATTTTTTTAAGAAGGTACAATCATCCGCTATGAATTAAAATAACATAATATTAAGTAATTCGTGTTATTGTTCATTAAACAATCTTAAAAACCGTTCCTCAATTTAATTAATGTCAAACTAAAAAGAAGTGAAGTGGTTGGTAGACTAGTTACGAGGTGGTTACAAGGCCGGCTTTTGTACTCTTTCGTGCGGAGGTAGTGGGTTCGACCACAGGTGCTGACCATCTCCATCTTCCTCTACACGACACAAGCTTTTTATAGCTTACTGTGAAAGACGCAAAGTGTGTATTTGTGATCACTTTGAGTGAGTACAGATTCATTTTCATAAAAAAAAACTTTTTAAGCATGCTTGTAAAAGACAATTTATAGCCGATTTATGCATAAGCCTGCGCGCATTCAAGATCCTAAATATTAGAAATGCTTCCATAATTCTAATTTTTTCTATGATTCTGGGCTCACTCAAAGTGAACACAAACTTCACAGAAAGAAAATGTGTGAAAGAGGAAGGTGTTTGGCATTCCGTATTGAAACATACATGACAACTTTGTATTTTTTCATTATATTGTAGGTAGGTAATTTTAAAAGTGATTAATGTATTTATTACGCGTAATTCCGTTTATAATTAGACAAATATTTTTAATTATTTTCGGCATTTTTATTTCCTCTGTTCTTAAAAAAAAAAAATCTCCATCAGTTTGAACCCGAGAAAGGCCGACGCGCCATCAGAGAGTGATATGTTGTAGTTTTACGTGTTCGCCGAGAGAAGTAGAAGTAAGAAGGGAGGGTAGTAAATAGATGTCGGGGTAGGAAGTAAGGGAACTGGTGCTTAAATAAAAAGACAGGCTATTAACTCGGAAATAAGAATTTCACCAACTCTGTGATAATGTTCTCTCTTTTATTACATTTATTCCTGAAATGCGACCATTTAGCACCGATACTAAGAAAATTTGTTTTCTTTTTCCCTTTCACGTATTATTTCTCCTCTTCACAGCCACTCGACGCAACTTAAATTGGGCACTTTCTTCTTTTTTGATTTTCGCCTGGCGTCCGATGATGTCTTTCGTTCCAAAAAGATTCAAATTAACCCGCGTTATATTGTGTATTCATTTTAATCCCCATCGAGTCAATCGTTTCTTAGTGCAGTAGACTGCGCTTATCATAGGTATCTGAGTTTTTTTACTAGCTTATTCAAATTCAAAGTCAATCAATAGTTAAAACATATTTCATTCTTGTATACGCATCGTTTATCTTTTTTAAAAAGAATAATTATTATTTATGATGATTGCATAACTGTTTTTACCATATAGCCTGACCTGAGTAATGATTTGATTAACTTCATCAATAAAAGAAGATTATCTTTCATCCTACATATTGTAGTGAACTTAAAGCAAAGGTGATTTTTCGCTAGTCTTTTACTAGGATATCGATCCAAAAACATTCGAACAAACATTTTTAAATTGCTCTCGCTCTTGATTCTGTAGTTCATATTAATCCACTGCTTCACTGCAAAAGTGTAGTAGTCTAGCAGCATAGGAGGTTCTAGATAGGTCATGAAACGCAACAGAATCTTTTGACAACCTTTTCTGATATTGTATGCTTGGGTAGTCAGCATAAGAACTGTACCTAACTTAAAAACGAAAATATCTCGTGTAATAATAGAAGTTAGGTCCAAGAAAAAAATCGCAAGATGCATGGAGATGATACCTTAAAATTCTGTAAAATGTGCTAAAAAAGACTTGGTGCTAAAAAATATGGTACCTACTCTTTAGGTGCCTACTCAATTCTAGTTCGCGGAATGAAGGGCTCGCGGAATCATTAATGATTTATTTATTTATTCATTAATTCAATAATACACACCAGATACAAATAAAAAAGAAACATTTGCCGCCTCACTAGGTGTGAACCTGTGTTGAGGCTAGCATGCATATACGAATAGGCACATTAAAACACACTAAATCTTTGGAAAATAAAATTAAGAACAAGATGATATTAATTATGATAACAAATTACAATAATAGTTGTTAATTGCAATAACAGTTATTTTTACAATAACAATAATAAGATTCAATAATATAAATAAATTACAATAACAATAACAAATTACAACAATATAAATAAATTACAATAACCTTAATAAATTACAATAACCTTAAAGTTGAAGGTACATTCTTTTTTTTCTAAAGGGTAGATCTATTCAAGTATAGTACCTACCTAGCTGTTTCGTATTTTTACTAATATCATAATATTATTTTGATGATAAAATTCATAATATTTAATAATATTTTATGTTCATGCAGATTTGCAAAAAAGGCAAAAAATATTGTGTCAAATATTGCCCTTTTGTTTTTAAAGTTGATATAAAACGCTTTACTATGAAGGTTCTAAAGTAAAGTATTCCCCTTCATAATTATGTAATTATTGTTAGTTTATTTGTTTTTGAATGCTAGTCTACATATTGTAACATACATAAAGTCAACTGTCGAATATTATTAAGTAATGTCATATCACACAGTTTAAGAACCTCTCATTGTCGTGAAACCACTGAAAACAAAATTAAGTGCCAAATAAAATTGAATGCGGTATAGTAAATGGCGTTAGATTATTGCTTTGAATTTTAAACAGCATTCATCTTTGGAGCTTATATATTATTTTTTCTTCGTATTTTTTTTTGTGCTCTTTCTCCATCCATCTCGCTCTCTCCTATTATTATTAATATTGTTATCCCCATACTCCTGTCTCTCTCTCGCGCTAGCTTTCTCTTCTACTTTTTTTTTCACTCATTTCTAATTGAAAATTTTCCTGGAGCGCTTTATAAAGCCGCTTACAAACGGAAATAATCACTAGGGCGGATTTGAAAGGGAAGAAAAAGTGTGAAATGATACAAAATTGGTATTAACAATTCTCTAGTTAATAAACGATAATACACTACAAAGGTGTGTTCGAAAAGAAGATCATAATGTCTATCTATCTCGTTCGTTTTCTTTATGAAAGCATATTGCTGTCTTGTTCTCCCGATGTTGTATAATAATTATTATTTATCATTTCCCTAATAACGTATGAAAGAATTTTTAATAAAATGTAATTGTACACTGCAGAGCTAAGGCTCGTTTGAAATATCCATTATATCGCGCTATGTATAAATCCACTTAGGTATTTATTATATTATATTTTTTTTTCATTCCCTTAGGAAAATTTTAATTAACATTTTTTGTTCGTCTTTCGAATAATATTTAATGCTTGGAAGGTATCTCAGCTCGTGTTCAAATAAAAACATTTTTTTCTTCCAACTCGAGTTTATATTTTTAATAGATTTACAATAACTCTGGATATCTTCATCATTGTCAGTTTCAAAGAAACAAAGAAATAATATTTATATAGGTAATAAAATGTAATTTATTTTATTATTTTCGGCTCCTTGTGAAACCAATTAAGCTACCTATTTCTCTTTTAAGGAACTTATACTAAGCATCCAAATTAGTTGACATTCTTACCCATTTCCAAAACTATAGGTATAATTCTGATTTGCACTACTTGGGGTGCGGTATTATGCATGTTGTGCCAATTCTCAATCGCCACCCTTTACCGTTATAAAAGATCTTTATTGTTCCAATTTGTTCTTGAAAAGATGGAGATATAAGTAAGAAATAAGTTAAAAGATGGTTTGTTGATGATTCTTTTCACTCTTAATTATAACCTTTCTTGTTTATGTAAATACACTAGAACTTGATTTTTAATTAATTTGATACCGAACGTTACTCTTCTTTTTTTTAAACACTCTTCTATACAAAGTTGTCAGTATAGCCGGAACATAATGCTTGGAGCATTCTGTACAGTCAACCGGTCCCGTCCAATCTGAGACAGGATTCCAACCCCGAGTAGAAATTTCAAGTGAAAAAACACATTGAAAATTTCTGACCCGACCGGGAACTCTTGATCTGAATTCGGAGCCTTTGCCACTAGACTACCGAGGTCGGTAAATGGTATTTCAAATGGCAATATTTTTTTAAATTTGAACCAATACAAGCTTAAAACTGTCTTCTGGTGTGAACACTTCTAGGTAACGTTAAAAACCTTCGTCATTTAAGTAATCAAATTCATCAAACCAACCACGGGAAACTTCAAAATGTTCAACATCTCTAAAATGTTATGCCTGAAATATTTTTGGAGATTCTACTTAGCATTTTAATCCATCAAGTTGTCATGAATTTTCATGATTTCTTATGATGTGAGTCCTATGAAGTAGGTAAGTCCATGTTGCGATAACTATTAAAATACGATATTGCTAGAAATATATGTAACTTAGTTCGCTGAAAACTGAAACAATAATTGGGATCTAAGTATGTAAAGATTCAGTTGTAAGTTGACAAAGATGTCATAAAAGCTCAGTACGTCTCTTCATAAGTTTTCTTGAGATGTCACTTCCCCATTCTTCGGTTTTTATTTTCGAAAGAAAAAAAAAACGGCGCCTATAAAACCCTTATCTTTTCGTCTCGTTGCCTTTTATAATAATCGCGAAATGTGTAGCGTCCCTGCAAAAATATATATTATTCTTATTTTCATCGCTATATTATGAGGTTCCTGCCTGTTCAGGTACACCTGTTATTTTATTATGAACTCACTACCGAAATATATATTGGGCGAACGAAAAAGGAAATGGGAATTACCTTGGAATAAACTGTTTGAAGAAAAATACAGACACTATTACGTTTTGTAGGCAATTAATAAAGTAATTGAAAGACTTAAATGACATTAAAATTATGACACTATCTGTTCTATTATCAGTAACTAGCAAAGTTGAGAAGTAGTTAATATTTAAATTAAAATGTCGGTGGGCTTTTATCTCCTTCATTCATTTTCTTTATAATACTCTTAGTATTAAATGTATTTTGAGTAATTCTGTAAGTCATCGTAGAATTATAAGTTAAACACTAAGTATTTTTAACTTATTATTATGTATAAATATCTAAAAATCCATTTTTTTTCTAGTAGTTATTTGTAACCATTTACACGTTTTCAGGAGCGACTGCTTCCTTCCTCAAACCGCCTACACTGAGTTTTTCATGTAGGTAGATAAATTATGTTTTAAACGAACTGCCCCCGTAGACAAATTCAAATTGGCGTTCGACTACGAACGAAGTTCCGCCAATGTATAGTGTGAACAAAAATTAACTGTCCACTGGAACATATAAACAATTATTTAAGCCAAACAAAGACACATGTATAAAAATATAAAAAGTGGACAGTTAATTTTCTTCCTACTCTAGATTGTCGAAGAATTCGTTTGTAGTCGATCGCCAAATGCATTTTGTCTAGGCCTACTGAAGACTTGTGCCTTTTCGAGATTTTTACATTTATCACGAGTATTATAGAAATCTGAACCGTCGCGTCGGCCGGAACTTAAGTGTCAATATTTTTTTAGGTACAACAGTTATGACATAAACATAACATTCTCTATTTAACCCTTACATGAATTCTTATTTTAGGGAGGCAACAAGAGCTCTCCATTGCGCTCATATTATTATTCCTAGGTCTATGGTTATAACTCGTTAAAATTAAGTATGAAAAAGTCGTATGATAAAGCTAGTTTAGATTTTTCAGAAAATTGATAATTCTGTTGTGTTCCTATTTTACTTGGTGTTTTATTGAAGTTGAACATTGCTAGAAAATGTTTCCATCAGTTTTGTTCAGTGTCTGATGTTTATCGAAGCCTCTGTGGAGTTCATATTGTTTAAGGATTAAAAAATTCTGTCCAGAATTTCAAAGCAACTACAAGTATAAAGTTATATTGTTTTCAGTGTGACCTGCGTCCATGCACACTCAACAGAACGTATGTACCATCAGAGTTTCAATATCGTAGTTCGGCCGAGTGGTTTTCTGTTTATTTTCCAATGTTCTCCGCTCGGATGGGCACAAAAGTGCATTGTTTCGGTATTATTGAATCAGGATGTCTAATGGTGCAGGTGGGCTTACGTATTACTAACTCCATACTAGAGACAAGAGGTAATATCAATATACTTACACGCTTCCGTTATTGTAACGACGAGAAATCGTCTAATGATGTGGAAAGAGCCAATAATAATAATAAATACTAAACTCTCGCAGGAAATTTGTAAACTTTTGATTAGATGTGTGTTTTGTTCCAACAATAACTACGGAAATGTATCTAAGGATATTATCAATGAACTTCCTCTGGACTTTATTTCATACGTTATGTTTTCCTGATATTTTTTATTACGAAGGGCTGTTCTAACCAACGCAAACGCGAAAATTTTCAGCGCATATCAACCGTTATATTACGCTCAACCAATCCAGCTATCTACCTACCAAATTTTATTTTCCAATAACTAAAACTCTTCCAACAAAAACGAATTTTATTCTGTGAGTACTTCAGTTATCTCCCATTGTCGCAAAATATAAAAAGGAAAAATACCTACCTGAAATTTTTACGACCGAACAAAAATTCATTCCCAAAAAATATTATTTTATATTGAACACACAGCGAAATGGTAAAATTCATTTTTATTTTGAATATCATCTAACGTTGTTTGTTTGTAGCTGTTGTGTATTCACGTACAACTATCAGAGTGTAAGATCTACACTTTGTTAGTACGAATGTATCAGGAAAGCAGCTACACTCTTGGTTAAACATTGTAATGCAATGCATTAGAAACAAACCGAATAACAACAATCTACGAACAGCCGCCGTACGTACGGGAAGTGTGTTTAATATTACGAATGTTTACCGCCTTTCTTACATCCTGCACATTTTGCATGTTCTCCTAATACTCTGCACAATGCACATGTCGATATCGTATTTTATTGGACTGGAATGTGGTTTTGTGTACGGGAGACACATCCAAGTACCTTTTTGCTAAAGAATAATATTCCCATTGTCTGCTGCACTAAATAATTTCACTCGATTAAGTCTTGTGTATATTTCCCATTCCTAATACGGTAAGCGCCAGCTTTATTCATTCAGAAATAATAATATTTGTATTCCAAATTTCACACTATTTCTAAACGAATAGATTCTCGTATATTTGTAGGCCCAGATCTAGCGAAATGTCTGATACTTTTTTTAAGTCTTCACTTATTTGCGAGTGATATGGTAAATTATGCCTGATGCTTGTTCATGCTCTTCCTTGGTCTTGAGGCTCATCAATCCTAATAGTCAGAATAAATTAAACCACGACCTTCTTTTTTAACCTGTAACTCAATTATTCCGCTTTCACATCCTCAAAACCCTAATATTTTTAGCTTGCTCTATCTCTAGTCTAGTTTCTAACTTGCTCTATCTCTAGTCTAGTTTCTAACTTGCTCTATCTCTAGTCTAGTTTCTAACTTGCTCTATCTCTAGTCTAGTTTCTAACTTGCTCTATCTCTAGTCTAGTTTCTAACTTGCTCTACCTCTAGTCTAGTTTCTAACTTGCTCTATCTCTAGTCTAGTTTCTAACTTGCTCTATCTCTAGTCTAGTTTCTAACTTCCTCTATCTCTAGTCTAGTTTCTAACTTGCTCTATCTCTAGTCTAGTTTCTAACTTGCTCTATCTCTAGTCTAGTTTCTAACTTGCTCTATCTCTAGTCTAGTTTCTAACTTGCTCTATCTCTAGTCTAGTTTCTAACTTGAATTTTCAACATTGGTTCGATATTCTCGCATATTTTTAAATAAACCTGCTTTTGAACCCTGAACCCCTCATCGAATAATGAAAACATTAACGAGCTTATGACTATATATTCTTATGCAAACAAAATATGTATATCAACCAAGTGTTTTGTTAAGGAGTTTTCAAATTCACAATGTACAGAAATATTCGATTTAGGCTGTAAATTGATTTTAAATAATCGAAATATTTTCGATCGTCCTTACTTGAGGTACTTGCGTTGTTAATGAACTTTTTTTAGAGATACAAAAGGTTCGAAGATGTCGCCTACCTTTTTAATGACGAAATTTATATCAAACCTGCCGATATGATTTTTTTTTGCCTAAGGAAAAAATGTAATGAATTGGATTTATATATTTTTTTTTTCACTAATTTGATCAATTTAGGAATGTCGTTGTTAATAATAATTATTATTATTTTCGCTTGTAGAAGGAAGAAAATTTTTAAAATATAAATGGCAATAGCAAAAAGGTATTCCTACCTTTTGTACCTACTTGCAATAGTACCTAGTACCTACCCTATCTGTACGCACTATAACTATATTTGTATATTTGAAGATTTTATTCGCAGGATGGCGCGTTAGATAAAGAAACAACACTTTAAACCACCAACACGAAAGTAAGATCATAAACTAAATAATTTCTTACATAAGTATATTTTTACAAATTAGATCATTGGCACACAATATCCTATATGGTCACAGGAAACACATTATCGGCTTTAGCACTAAAAATGCAAGTTGATTTCTCATAATTAACCACTCGCTATACTTGGTGGATTGCATTTAGTTTAAAATCACAAGCCGTTAAATTTTTTAATGCAAAATTTTATTGTTAATTTGGAACAATATCAATTTGTTAATGCTCGAGATGAAATTTTAAATTTTAATTTAAAAAAGGAATTCGTTCCTTGTTTTTTTTTTTTTTGTTAACTGGTAGACAATATGGTTCCGTGGTCGGTTTTATACAGGTAGGTACTTACATAATACTACACACCTAAAAAAGTCAGATTCTGTTTCTTTCTAAGTTTTTTTATTCATGCAAATGATCTGTTTTTTTTTTTGGTTTTTGTAAAATGTAAGAAGCGGGGAGTAAACAAACTGGAGCTAATAATAATCTGCTGACTCTACATATTCTGATGGAGACATTCTCATGTCGGTTTATGGCCAATTCTTATCTTCCATCTCTAGCACTCGCCACTCAAGGGGGTTCCTCTGGTTATTTCACAATCATAACATAAAGACACTTACCTACAACCCACTTTTAGTGCCAAACTCATTTCGTATAACATGCACAATACCGCACAGAGGAAAACCTACGCACACTTTGGGAAAAAATCCTTAGTGTGAACCTACATTTGAATTTATGTTAAGAAAAATTACTTCTAAAATAATAATTTAAATTCTTATGGAATTGTAATCCCCCTATCCTGGAAAATTTCCAGTTGCATTTAATGCAACCACGTCGTTTTAATCTGTATTTTATTTTTTACTAGCTTATACTCGTCATGCTTTACGGTTTTGATTCCGATTGACAGGCTTGATCGGTAGGTAATTTGAACAGGTTCTAGTCTAGCTTCCCATTGCTTAACAGACCTCTATAGCTGACATAAGCACAAAAAAGAAGAATGACGCTTTTACAATTTTTGTTTTACCGACCTCATAATATTATACGAACCTACCGACATAATTTGCAAGTTTTCATACAGAGCTCTCTGGTTTGAATCTTAGCTACATTCCCTACACCCTCTAATGTGTGATAATTAATTAGGCATTCCACCCATAGAGGGTGATTTGTGCCTGTCAAACTTCAAAATGGAGGAATCATTTTGCAATTTTTTTCATTAAATCTTTATTTATTGAGTATAATAAGATTTGATTAACATTTATATGTATAAAAAATCAATCTACAATTATTTTAATACATTTTCATACCGTAATACCAAGATTCCATTCAACGTTTACATGAGTATTTTGTTTCCAAAAGATGGCTTACTGTCTTTTTGAGAAATTTGTATAAAGATCCTAAAAAATAGAGTTTTTTAAATAGCTCTAAATATATTAAAGTTAATGCAGCAAATTGTATTTAAGAACCTTCTCCAGCATTTTGTACGGCTCTGGGCATATTAATATCTGACGTAGCATTTGTATTTTGAGCGTGATGCTCCCATATACGATAGAAAGCAGACAAACATTTCTGAATTATTATGTAGATTTTCTAGCAAGAGGTATTCTAATGAACTTAAAGGAATAAATTTGTTTTTTATTCGAATATTTTGCGGAGAATCATGTGTTCGATCCTTGGCATCGACCTTTATGTAATTGCTTTTCATACTTTTTAAAATAAGTAATGCAAAATATTCAGTATTTTCCACAATTTTATATCCAAGCTTACCGGTTTTCGATGCCGAAAGTCTTCTACTTCAGGCTATAATTTTAATATTAACAAATATTAATGTATTAATTGCCACAATATTTGTTAACGTGACGGTTTTTGAACGATTAGTTTGGTTAACTGATGTGAAAATGATACCCTTTATTTAAAAAAAATTTCATATATTCACAAAATATAAAATTAAAGTTGAATATTAGTAAATTTTTAAAATTCAGACGCTCTAACCAGGCATCGTTGATATTTTAACATAAGGCATTCATCTAAATCTGTAACATTTTTATATATTTTCACGATATTCATTCACAAAAATATAAACGTAAAAATACAAAATGTAGGTATATTGCATACGAAACAGAAAGAATCCCCGAATATGTTCTATCTTTACACAAAATAATAATACGCGAAATTCCGCTTCTGACTTTCGATATTTCAAGACGCTAAATTATTCTCGATTTAAATAATTAGATTCAATCGGATACGGAAGTTACGAAAACGGTAAAAGTTTTCCCCTTCGATTCGCAAAGTCAGAATTTATATCGTTGATTTTCAAATCCGCCATTAGCTCCAAATTATAATAATGTGGAATATTATCAGTCATATTGTAGCGACCGGCCCCAAATGCCACGCTCCGCTGCCATCATTCATTACGACCCATTGTTATTCGCGATCCATCCGAAGTCCGAATAAAATTATTAGAATTACCTACTGCTTATTTCTTAATTATATGAAGTACTCTTATGGTGTTGATACTTATAAACCTTTTCTTATATGTACATAATATACCGACTATTCTTTTTCAAATGCCACTCTAATTTGAGGTTAGCGACCATCTGTGAATAAGTCTCACGGTCTTTGGCATTTGGCAAGGCTCACCAACTCTGAAGCATCTGTCACACCAAATTACTTACTCTCTCAGATTCTTTAGCCACGAGGCTCTTTTACGCTCCATACCTCGCCTACCCTCTATGTTTCCTTCCACGATCAATTATTATAGAAGAACATATTTATCACTGCGGAAGATATGGCCAAAGTACTATTAGAAGATAAAAATGTACATAATTTTATCACCGGGAAGAATACCAAAGGGATGGGAGAAAAAACACATAGCCGACTCAAGTTTCAACCATTTTACCACCCTGAATTACCTATACAATCTAATTGAATTGAAAGTTTTTTTTTATTGTACTGTGATTGATTTTTTTGAAGTGCATTTTTTGGTTTACACTAAGGAGAACCAAAATATTACGGTGAAAATGTTGAGATTTTTTTAAAAAAGAAGTTACATGTATAACCTACCCTATTCTGTAATTTGTTTTTGTTAGATTTTGGAAATGAAAAATTGAAAATAACAACACATTACTGTTGCGGGATATAATAAGTAGTGATGATTGTGTTTATTTTCGCAAATCGACGCAGAGTCCAGACTGGGTATGGAATTATACGTAAATGCAAACAGTGGCGTCACCACATTTTATTACGCTCACGTCCCACTTATCCGTAAGCCGTTGTGTAAGGATATTATTGGTTCGCATTATTTACTCTGCCAACCCCAACAAATATTTATGCTTTCGCGTCAGTTTCGATGATATCTGAAAGTCGATGTATCCATATTATGATTTTCATCGATATTTTGCGTCGATTCAAACATTAATAAATTTTGCTTCATTTTTTATCCATCATTTGCAATTTATTTTTGTTTACCGTTTTCGATGAGATTTGCTTATATTTTTTTCATTTTACACATTTAAATCATCGCCATCATCTGTCTTCTCCAGACCAGAATTGTGCTTCTCTACCAGACTTCCGTAGTTAATCAGCAGCCACCTTGTGCAGTGGGTTCGGCTACTTTCTTTATAATATCGGACCATCTTGCTTGTGGTTTTGCTCGGTTTCTACCTCTGGTTCTTGGTTGCCACTCTATGATTTTATTGGTCGACCGGTCGTACGCTGTTTTGATTATCTATCCAGCAGAGCTCTATTTTAGTGATAAGCAAAACAGCATTAACATTAAAATATTAAAGAAAATGTTCATAGTCGATGTTTTATTGGTCGATGCTTAACATCCCTTTTTATCAGACCAAAGACTTTATAACTATAATAGTGATGTTGCTGTTCTGTGTAGATATTAATGGTAATGAAGACCACAACATGCATACAAAAATTATCATCAGGCGTTGACTAAGCAACAACTTTTCAACCCTCAAAAGATGCACATCTACAAACATAGATAATATTATGCGTATTCCATTAAAGATCCACTTAGACAATTATATAGGAATGCAATATGAGTCATCCACTATGTAAAAAATTTGATCTCTTGTAATGCATCTTCCTAGTAACAAGTATGATTCTCAAACTTTTTCATGAAGAACAAAGAATACTGGTGATTCTCAAAGTTCGTATATTATTGAGAGTGAAGATTGACTCATTTACCATTCTCTCTGCCTTTCCCTTGAATGGATGATAGTGTTATATTATTTTGTGTGTAATAATTTAGAAATATTGCTCCATTCCTTTCTATATTCTTTGCTCGCCAATTCATACGCAACACGATGTGCAACGAGGATAAAAGATAATAAAGACAGATGAAACCCTTTCATCGAAAGCATTTATTTTTATTATTACCGAAGCATAGGGCTATGGATTATCAATGTACGTGTTTAGCAACCATAACTCGGGGATTCCCCACCACGATATCCCAGATATCCTAATAACTGCGCCTTCCCACGATTTAGCGATACTTTAAAAGAATGTTCATCTATTTTTTTTCCTTTCTTTCTATCCCCTTCTATCCTTTACTTTTCTTCTTTCTCCGCCAACATTTGCCGTTATGTAAAAGTTTTTTTTCCTTTTTTTCACACCCTTTGTTTCAATTTTTTTAACGTTAATGGACTTTTGGGCCCCAAATTTTTTTAGCTCGTGACATTTTTGTTGCGATATTAAGCAAATAAATAGGAATCAACGGTCGGGACAAAATATTAAGGCCCTTTGCACACGGCGTAGAAACGTAAGCGTATCTTAATTCGACTCGTAGAACGAGAGCAATATTCATGTCTAAAGTCAGCGTGTTGTAAACCGCGGGTTAAACGAGAACAACACTGCTATCGTTCTACGCGTTTATTTCATTACGCTAACGTTACTCCGCTGTGTGCGAAGAGCCTTAATCTTTTCAGCGGCGAAAAAAAAACAAAACCTCCCAAAGCTTAATGGACAGATTTTTTTTATTAAAATAAAGAAAACGCAATATAAAACGTTTTTTTTTTTTGTTTCTCGAGGAAATCAATGAAAAGAATCGGGTGTTTATATTAAGATTCCGAAAAGCAATCCCGGTCAAATGTCATGCCTTTACAATAATGTGTTTAACATAGGTACATACAACAGTAACGATTTTATTTTATAAAACAATCTAACAGCATCCCTTAAATATACGTAATCCTTTATTTTACTACAATAATATTATCTAAGACTACTTGTACCTATAATCATAGTAAGATTGGAAAGAACATATTAATTATTTTTGTTGAAAAGGGTAAATTTCGAAATATTCAAAGTTTGGATGACTAAGTCTTTTCGAGTTTCCAATACCTCACAAAAGACACTATTTTTCTTTCTTCTTCTAAAGCAGTCCATAACCATGATAACCTCTTCCTCAACATTCCACATATCTAATGCCCTCGTCATCCATCATCCATCAAGAATATTGTTCCGGCTGTACAACTGACCTGTTGGGGTCGTCATCTCTTTTAATACTATACATGAATACTTGTAAAAATCCTTATTTATACCATTTTTTCGCAAAGCAATGCCGAATATAAAATTGACCTACGTGGAACTATTTTCATGCATAGATGACATCGTTATTAATATTGAAATTGGATCGGTATTGCGATCGCCCTATTTCCTGCATTAAATACCTCTCTTGCATCGTCGGACCATATCCACTTAGAGAAATAACCATTTTTAGTACGTTTACATATTTAACATCAAGTTATATAAAAAGTTTGAAGATATACTTTTACGTCTTCTTGGGGTTGCTAGTCCCAACGTTGGTGATCACTGAGTCAAATCTGGGCCGCTCGAATAAATTATGGTTCCAAAGTTCGAAAACCCACCCGTTCTCTTATATTCAACAACCAGGACGTTTGCCTTCTTCTAGCCCCTCTGCTATCCTTGGTCTTTCCATTCAGTGACAAGCGAATTAGCCAACACTTCTTCCCTCTTACATTTTTCACAAAAGATAATGTGTTAATTTTGAAATATTCGACTGATACACAATAGTAATTTACGTAAACACACCTCTTGATAATGTCTACTTGAGTAAGACGAAAGCGCTCGAGATTCAATGACAAAAAAACGAGAATGTTTAACTGTGTTTGTCTAAATTCATAACAAAATTTGGTATGGAAACATGTATAGCGCCTCTACAGAATACTTCTGAAAGCTCCGCAGCCTATAGAAAATTTCGGTCAGTTTCCCACTTACGTTAGTCAGTAGTAATCGGAATAGGTGTACAGTTGCTAAATTACAAAAAAATATCAAAGTATATACTAGGTACTAACTAAGCAAAAATAACACCTCCTTTATCGAACTACCAATAATATTAGGTATATCATTAGCTATTGGTATTATTAGTTTGTCTTTTCGGGAACACTTTGTTATGAGATGTGGGATATATTTGTACTACGAACGTCGATATAACAATAATACAAAAATAATATGTATGTAGGTTGTTAGTGGTTCATGATACGAACCTCATTGACAGTGTATGAAGCATTCGCTAGGGTATTTCTAGTTCATTGAATTTCATATAATTCCTTGTGAAAACGATACCCCACAATATCGAAATAGGTGCACTTTCAATGATTTATTCCAACCTTTATGGCCTCCCTGTTATATTTTAACTGTTCCTACTTCTGCCCTCCTTTTCGTCTCATTTCTCCAGAAGTAGGCTGTTTCGTTGTTGGCTTTTTTTGCTACTTTTTCAAATTATTTATTGTTCTTCGGTAAGGTTTTTTTTAAGGTATCAACAACAAAATATAAATTACGTTTTATTTTTTGTAATATTTATACGATACCTTTTTTCTCATTCTTACATAAAAAAAAAACTATGTCAGTAAAGCAATAAAAATAACGGAAAAAACTTCAGATACGAAGAATTAAAAATAAATAAAAAAGTATACCATATATATTATATTATTTAAAAGATATTTTTTTTTATATTTTTAATTCTGTAGAAGGTCTTTAATCCAGTAATTAATTACTCTTTTAATTTTTTTTAATTAAAAAAAAGGCGTGAAAAGTGCTCGCGTTTTCGGATTATTTTTTTTGTGTCTACTCAGCATCGAAGCGTAAACACTTTAAGAAGTCGCTCATTTCCTGAAAGATTAACATTTTGCTGTTGGAAGTATTTCGGATATTGAGGGAATCCTCGCCAGATGTTGCCATCAGCTGTGGGTTTGGTATTACAGTTAAGCCAAATCCGTTAGAAAAATGTGGACATTGTCGTCTTAAGAACAATAATTTACATAAAATAAATATTTCTACCAACGCCGACGCCTGTGATAGTACGAACATAATAATGTTACACAATCAACTGCATCGTCAAATCAACAACCAGGGTTTAACTTTTTTGAAACATCATTTATTTAAAAAATATACGTTAAATTTTACTAATTACTACCTACGAGTAAAATTAATGTACCTATTTTAAGTATTCAAAAATAATAAAAAATATTTGAATAGATATCTATGTAGGTATATGATAGGTTGCCTAGTGGCTTATACGCTTACTTCTAATTAAGAAGTCTCTGGTTTAATTCACGATCGGGTCAGAATTTTTCAATGATTTTTCACTTTAATTTTCTTCTCTGATTTGGAACCCTGTTTCAGATTGTACGTGAGCTTTTAAATGGTAGAGAATAGTGCAACTGTTCCTGCGTGATGCGATGATCATGGGTATATCAGGCTCCGTTTTAAAACATAATATTATATTATAGAGATTTAGAAACTTCGTTTAAAATCTGGTTTGAAAATTTTCAAGTTACTTTTGTGGCTTAATCATGGTATTTATGTCTGACTGCACGATACCATAATAATAATAATATTTAAGAGAGTCGCAAGCACGCCTGTGTGTACCTGGTGGGAGAGCGGTATAAACTAAACATCACCATTGGGAGACAATAAGAAAGAGATACTGAGATTTCTATTGCTAAAGAAACGATTGCACAGGTGACAATAAATGCCAACCTCCTCTCCTTTGTGATATTAAGAAAGAACACTTTATTATTTCTCTGAACCAGTTTTATTACACCCAGTTTATAAACAAACAATACTCATGCACATCGCTTTAGTCTTTAAAAAGGAACATTACTATTTTAATACTGCATTCTCATTTTCTTAATTCTTCTTTGTTTAAGTTTAAGCCTTTCTAATGAAAATGCAAATTTATCTTTATCCTTCCATCATTTAATTGTCCTTTATATTTTAACACCGGTCATTATGAAGACGACTGTATTTCTTAAATCTTTCAATGTGAATTACAAAAATATTTTCCCGAGCCATTTAATTGCCTTGACTGATATGGCAGAAGCTGCAGTGTCGAAGTTTGGAAATTTTTTTGTGTATTTATTCAAGGGATGGTGAGAAATAAGTGACATCGTAACCGTATCTTGGAAACAAGACCAAGATATCTCATGATAAAAAACACTGTATCTTCAAGCTCTGAAAAAATAAAACTACTCCAACTTCCTAGTTTTTTTTTCAATATGAATTTCATAGGTGTGTCTTTTTCATGTGCCCAGTTTTTTTTTCCAAAACTCTTCATAGTGATTGACTATTCGTAAATCATAGTAGGCATTATGACTATTCTTTGTATGACCAATATTATTGATTTTCTTGTCTTGTTCAACATTTTCAAAATCTAATATAGCGAGTACAATAATATCCACTATGTATGGATTTTTCCAAAGATAATTATGGAGCGTATCCTCGTATTCGATTCGGCACTTAATTTTAGTATGGCTTTAATGTTTTATTTCTGCCAGTTGCTGATGCGATATTTTGGTTATATAGAATTTAAATATTACCATCCACAAAAAAAAAACGTTTTCTAAACCTCCCTACCGACAAGAAGAACATTTTAAGCGTAGGATATCGTGAAATTCAAAATCACACGCCCTTGTTAAGTTATCATGCTGTAACATTTTGGTCTGACAGCCTGTAGCAGGATCGAGCTTGGAGGAATGCATAAATTATTATATAGGAATCATTCTGCTAACATAACAATAACGTTAGATATTATTACAGGATTTAAGGGTGTAAATGTATGAGAGCCTACTCAGCTAACCCTTCGAACACACCCCTTAGCGAAATAGTAATAATAATATCTCCTACGTGTAAATACGTATTTTTCGTACATCTGATATTGAATTTTACAAGCAGTTACTTGTGTGTGTACATCTCGGGCTTAGATTTGAAGTGTTAGAGATTTGCTTTATCTGGTTAGCTAATATTTGGCCGCACATTTGAGGTGGATTTTCCACAACCATATTGCAAAGCAAACAGAATGTCTAGAGAGAGAAGGCCTAGGAGTGTAAATAACATTATTGTTACATCGAGAAAGTTTAAACTTTGTTTCGGTGGATACTAAACTTTCTTGTTCGTAATCATAATGATTTTAAATACGAAATGAATATTGGAGAAATTATTTGAATTTCAATGCGGTATTTCGGAGCCAGGATAGTTATTGTCAGCCCACCCCTCGTAGATCCTTTTTCAATTACTTATCAAATGCAGGAAACAGTATATTTCTTTCTAAGTACTTACACCTTTGGAACCTTGATGTTTGACATTACAAATATACACCCATTTTTTTCTATTGACTTCTTCAGTCATTATATTGTTTATGATTACTATTGTAAGTCGGACTTAGTAATTACTATCTTTCTTTACTCGATATATTATTATTATTACTATCGAAAATCAGCTACCAGTCAGCAGCGTCATCAAAGTATAAAAAGGTTAAAAACAATAAATTAAAGTCAAGATATAAAAAGGATAAAAAAATTAGAAAAGGTTCACATTACTCGATATATAGCAGCACACACTTTAATTCGAGATATTAATAATAATTTTAAAACCGTTTGACCAAAATACTTTGAAATGTCTTTCAGAATCACCGATAATGAAACTCTATCTTAGATTGTAAAAACAATAATATGTATACTTATAAAAAAGTTTACCTTGTTTTTAGTCATAAATTATTGATTTATGTTCCAAGTATTATAGGAATGAAAGCAATTAGATAATATGTGGACAGTAATTCATAACACACATACAGCCTCAACGACCGAATCCTGTAATCTGAAACATGGGACCAATCTAGCGCATGATTCCCTGTTCAATTTATTTTCTTTACAAGATTCTCTTCCCTACTACTCACCTACTGTATTTTTTCCGCTTTCACCCTTTTTTCAGTAGGGTACCTCGTGAGTACTCGTCTCCTACCCTAAAAGCGATTAACGCAGCCCGCCGTAGGAACGCTAAAAGTTGTGTCACGTAAGATTCCTACGACTGCTCCTAAAGTGTTCACCGTATTCTCTCCTGTTATTATTGTCCCAATAGGTATACATACAGATGAGTAGGAACGTTTTCCTCTCTCTCTCTCTCCTGATTCATATTTCCAACTTGATAAATCAAATGTGAATTTTCGCTTCATTTCCTATAAAGGAAGTTATCAATATAAAAACTTCAGAGCGACTTTAGAAAGAGTAAGTTGTTATTTTATTTATTTATGTACCTATTTACAAATAATAATATCCTTGTTTATGTTGTATTATTATTATTATTTTTTTGAATTTCTATTGAGTTGGAACGAATTATTAAGAAGAAAGGTAAGTATAACTTTGTATTTTATTTTTATTAAACTTTTTTCAGCATTCATTAATGTCGGATGAATTGCTTCGATAGAGGAAATATGAAGTAGTTAGGAATATAGGAAGGTACTTAGATAAAAATTATTAATTTATGTCGGGAAGTAAAATGTGTCTATATAAATAAAATTAATTTCTTATCGACATTCTAGTAATTTTTTTGTTTCATACATAAATTGATATTTTTTTAATAAATTAGAAAGTATAATGAAAATCCCTTGAAATCCACTCAATGGTTGTTTTTTTACAAGATGTTTTTTTACTCAATACTTTTAAAGAAGAGTCTCTTCTGGTTGTCCCATCCTAGTATGGATGAATTTTATACTGCAATTCATTCTTTTGTCACATTTATATCACAGTTTATGTAAATTTAACGTAATATTTTCTTTTATTTATCGGAGATCAAGCAAAGATTTGTTTAGCATAGTAGGTACATTACACATGAAAAACTACACACAACTTTAAGTACCCTTAGCCATACCAAAAATGTATGAATCCTTGTTCCCCTTTTCCAAGGCTAAGGCCAGCCTTCGAAACAGCAGGCAGCCCGTAGTGGTTCTAATTTGAAAAAAAAATATCATTCTAAAATTGATCATACATTGATTTTATTGAAGCATCAAACAATTCGTTTTAAAATATTAAAGAAGGTAGAATAATTTAGAAAACTTCGCACGTTCTAAAAATGTTATAATTAAATTGAAGTTGTTGATAGACCAGCGGTTACGACGCCGGCTCTCGCACTGTTTCGTGCGAAGGTCGAGGGTTCGAATCCTGGCCGTGTCGACCATTTCCGCTTTCACGACACAAGCATTTGCTTACCTACTGTGAAAGATGTCAAAAGTGTATTTGTGTTCACTTCGAGTGAGCACAGATTCATTAAAAAAAATAGGAACAATGGTCAAAACGATGTGACAGCTTTAAAATGAGTTTCTCTGTCTTCATTATGTTAAAGAGCTTCCTTAAAAAGATAAAATCAGCAAGGTTTGTACCATACAAAATCTTGTAAAGAGGAGTTAAAAAGGAAGTGCACTTGTAATGACCACGTTGACAGAATGAGTTCAGAACAATGCTTAAAATGGTAACGACAGTATTATATTATAACAGGGTACTTTGACTCATCAACTCATAGATTAATTCCTGATACCTACAACTGATTAAAATGGAGATAAACGAATCCATAATATTAAAATAACCAATTACCTACCAGCCATTGATATTGAAAAACTTCCCATTTGTATAATTATATCGTTTTGATTGAAATAAAATTAAGACAAGTGCAAAAATAGTTTCGCGATAAAACAAAAGGACCCTTCACGGCAGTGCAAAGTAATAATGACCCAATTTCTTTCAAAACAATTAAGTTAGACACAAGTTAATGGTTGGTGTGTGTTTGTATGTGTGTGGCCGATGCTCGGAGGGGATGGGATGGGTATGTGATGGCAGTCATTATTTTCACGGTCGATACCCTTCCGATGTTGTTTTGCTCGTCTCATGTTGTTGGTTCATCCCCGCGATCACCACCCTCTTAAAACAAACCCCCCTTAACTCCCAACAGCCCCCCTCCCTCCACCACTACAACGGTCTTTTCTCATGTCACGCTTCAAAAGGGTAAACATCTTGGATACAGGTGTGCTAGGCGATAAAGGTGGCCCGCAAATAATAAATTCCATCGCGAATATTCCAAATATTGATATGAGCCCCTCCCCATCCCCCCTCTTTCTATACATATGCAGCCTCCGGAGATAAACTACTCTATATTATGGTTTCCTTTTTTAAGGTTTTCAATTTTTATTGTTCCTTCTTTATTTATATTATTTCTTCACCCCTTAAGGTGTAAAATTTTCCACAGAAATCATCAGTTGTTGTTATTATTATTATACTGCACACTCTCATACGCACCCTCAAAAACCCCCCAGTGTGGGACAATATTCTTTTTTTACAGCCCTCTTGTCGTCTTTTACAACGCAATATAATATTATTTGTGTTTCTGTATTCATGACAAATTATTATATAGACACTGTCATAAACAATGCCAACAAAAATACCTATACTCTCAGAAAATTTTCAATGATATTGTATATCTAACTCATCCTGTAGCAGGTATGTATGAAAATGCATTTTGTGAAAAAAAAATACTTACCTTGTCATAAGGGATGAATTGTTTTTGATTGATAAATAATATAATGAGAAAGGGTTGAAAACATAAAACGTATTTTTCCACTAGGGGGTGACACCATATCAAATAAAATTAATACACAAGAGTTTTTAAATTAAATTTATTATATACGTCCTGAATCTTAGAAAGCTTAGACTTATTTATGATAAAAAAAAGTTCTCAATCAGTCAGAATTTAAATGTCTTGGATTCGTACAAACGGGTTGAAAACAATAATTAATTTAACCACAAAAAACTTAAAAAAATTGAGTCACGCAACAATCCATGGTAAAGACATAATTATAGGCATCAGTTTTCGAGTTAAATAAGGTTTTAGACGCCGAACAAAATTAACTGACGTCGTGTAGGTTGCTAGTTTCAAGTGGCAGTGGGCAGGTCATGTGGCGCAGATTCATGGAAGACGAACGGCGACAGATGGACGATTAAGCGGGGACCGTGGTTAAACCAGAGATTCGTCGTCAAAAGAGATGGGCTGATTGCTGCTGTGGATGGAAAGACGTGGCTGCAGTTTCCGGCATATAGATAAGAATGGAAGATATTCGAAGATATGTTTGACAAGGGCGGTCTGTTGAAGAAAAGGATGAAGATGTCCTGAATGATAAATGATCAAGAAAATATCAACCAATAGTCTATTCTAGGGTTTGCGAGCTTTTGTGGATATATTTCACGTAACTCAAAGCTAAAAAAATTACGCAAAATTACTCTTCCACACAGCTGTTAGGAGAAAACTTTCACCTTAAAAAGGGGACATTCGTGTGTCCTAACCTCAAAACTTTTTTTTTTATGAAAAATGTTTCAGTATTCTTTTTAGTGGATAATCTTACAAAGTTTTTCGTATCTTAGAACTACTAACTCCGCTATACTAAGTGTTTGCACTTCCAAAAAAAAAGTAATTCGCCCGTCAGCATGCAAGAAATATCTGTAGGAAGGGATATTTTACATTACGCGATGATACTTCTTCATAATACGTCATCCAACTAAGAAAGGCTCTACTGTGCTCACAGATGGGATGACATTTTTATATTCACGACTTAAGTATATCTAATAGCGGCCCAGAAAGTTCCCTCTAAATGCTTTTGCATGTACAGCGAATACTCTCGTGGCCACTACGAGTAAAAAGGAAAAAGGTTTCTTGGTAAAAATGGCGCAAAATATATTAGCCACAGTCTTTTAACTTTTTACAATCCCTGTGAAATGTTTCTTCGCGCGCTTTCATTATACGCAATGATTTAAAAAAAAAACCATTGCATAATTTTTAATGGCCAGGGGTAAATCTTAATTTTATCATTTCAAGTCCTAGGGGGTCTTTAGCCTAAAAAAAGAAAAACTCGGTTTAATTTTTCGTTGATAAAAAAATATTATTTAACTTAAACGTTTCGAAATGTTGCATCATCCTTTTTTTGAGAAAATAATATTCAGAAGAGAAAAAGACATCAAGAAAGAAATATTATCGATTTCATATTCTGATAACAGTAGGTATAAGGTAAGCGAGTAGCAGGAAACTTTGTGAATATATGACTATTTTATTGACGTGTTTTTGTCAGAGATATCATCATTTTTATGATTATTGTTTCTACCTATGTTACTATTGTTAAGGTATTTTTTATTAACTTATTTACAATAATTAGATATTATTTTAATTTTTTATTTGTTCACACTTGTACCAAAAACTGCTGAAAAAAAAACAAGTTTGGACTATAGTACCTATAAAATACCTGTAGGAATTCAGGAAAATAGGAATTAGGAAAACCAAACGCCGAAGATGAATATCTTTCTCCCATCGATCAGATCAACAAAGTGACTTTTTGAGCAGTCAAACCGTGCCCCAATCGACATGAGAAAAAGGCTTCGAATGTTGGATAAATAGAATGAAAAAATGCATCGATGATCACGAAAATCATTTTGATACATGACATAACTTGTTGGACTTTGACATAGGTATATAAGGACAACACTCGTAATATAAATGTTTTCATTTTTTATTGTTAATTCCTATTTTTAATTATGATTTGAGTGTTCGTTTCGTATTCATTAATTTCACAGTTCGGCGATTTGTGACCACAAACTAGCTGAAATTGTGGCTTGACTGTGTTAACCACAAAAGCCACGATAATAATAAGTTGATGTATTTTGAGAATGTGGTGGAAAGACTCGTGTAGGTAGGTACATCTTGTTGGGTTTCTATGCATAATATGATTTTGTGTCCAAATGTGGCTCTACCTATAGGTACATGATATTGTATAGTGCTATACTTTGATGTAGGTATATAAAATATCACCGAGTCCCGATATGAATAGAATAAGCGACAGCAGTCCTGATATAATATAGAGGGAGGAACATACTTGTATTATTGTGATGAATTCACATATCCTGATCTCTCTCTTGGAAAATCCGGTCTCCGAAGAATTGAAGTCCAATGTTGTACACTCGAATGATTAAATTTACTCAACCGCACTCCTGCCTCACCATCCGGAACGCTAGCCGTGTTTGAAGAACACCACTGTACTTATCAAACTCTTTCTCTTTACTGCCTTCATTACTTTTTTTTATTATTTTGGAAATTCATTTTTCGTTGAACAAAACAACGGGAATATTTTTGAAATGTAATTCTGATCGAGAAGTTCAGCATTTGATTTGATCTTTAAAAAGCTCAGACATCATCTCCCAAAATGTATATCAACCACACCTTTAGGTTGATCAGAATCAAAAAATACAAAACACTTAAGGAATGTGATATTTAAAGTACGTAGTAGGACATGAAGTGAGGTGGTTGATGTTCTAACGGTTCAGTCGCCCACTTTATTTTGCTTAACTTTGCTTTCTGTGATAGATATCAAAAAGATATTGGTATCAACTTTGGATGGGCCCAGTTTCATAGGTAAATTAAATTATTGATAGCTTTTTCGAATTATTTGTCACGTAAAACGCTAAAAATAATAACCTTAACCTTAATAAATATCAATCTTAATCTTATGATAGATTTAAAATACTATATCCAACTTAAATAATTATCATTCTTCTACATTACAATGATAGAATAGAGTTTTATTTTACGTAGGCAGGTATTTTACAAAAGTAGGTACAAATTATTATAATATTTAGATAAGCCTACAATGATGAATGATCACTCAACTGTTACTATTTACGTAAACAAACTTTTTCGGCAAATGTTCATTCTCACATAAAAGTTAGCTTTCTGATATGTAGAAGCAATATACTCTTGGGCCTATTTCAGAATGTGTCGTTCATCAGTTATTCAAAACACAGCATGCTATAAAAATACCATTATGAATTTGAAGACTTTAATTATGATGAATGAATCGGTTTATTACCAAAATTCTAGCATAACAATAAAAATAGCAACTGTTTGCTGCCAGCAACACTGTAGTTTAATTAACAAAATCCAATAAAAAAAAGTCATAACTTTTATAATAATTTACGATGACGCTGCAGCAAGGGTAATTTTATTGCTGAGATTAAGGTAAATTTTCATTAGATCAAAAAAGCAATCAATGCATTGAATACGAGTGTCTATTCTATGTAAAAGTATGAACGTACCTATCTACTGCGAACTACTCTGAAACAATAATGGCCGAATGAAAAACCAATATAAACTTTACTGGAACAATGAAGCTATTAAGTTCGAAGAAGCGATTTACAAAATAATTGCATTTTCAGTGATTTAGAGGTCAGCTATATTGCTCCACCTACTAGATAGATTGGCATAGAGATTAAAGTAAGTACCTTTCTTCTCGTACTACATCCCTTATCTAGCCTAGACACAAACCACCAGATTGCCAATAGATTGACTATATTATTATTATTGTTGTGTTGTACTGAACTAGTGATACTACTGCCATCTATCTCCCGACATCTTTAACCATTAAACCCGCCTTGTCGGTTTCTACAGATTTTATTTACATACAACAGTATACACATCTTGGATCTTGGCACGGTTGATTTTACTCTTATAAAGCGCATCGAGAAAATACTTCACCCTTATTTTTCTTAGTTCAAAAGATTTTTGAGTGATTTCATTAAAAATGAACCAATGAAGGTTGCTTTAAAGATATTTCAATACATGCAAAATTTTATTCATACGAATATAACAAGAGTTTTTTTTTTTAAATAAGAAGTCTGTTTGCTAGACAAAGGCCAATTTTCATACTGTGGCAAAACGATATTTCGATGTAACTTCATTAAATGTGGACTATTATATTATCAGAACCTAAATAGTACACTAGACTTTAAAAAACAGCTTTAACCTTCTGCAACATTATGATGCCCCATTCAATGTGCAAGCTGGAAGTCCATGCAATGTTCAGGATAGTGGCTATTCGAAGATATCGTTAGTAAAGTTACAATATGGTACTATATGGTATCGTAAGGGGTCTATGGGGGATAAATAAAGATAAGATAAGATATAAAAAAAGTTGACGATGTTTTGAAATCTTTACACTGCGAACAGTTGCGTGGGTAATAAATTGTCGTGTCGATAACTTATTTAAAAACATTTAAAAAGTTTGGGTTGTAAAATTTCTAATGAAAATACCGTCACTTTATCTTTTCTTGAGGTCATGTAGACACAACACGGGGGTCGGCTATAGCGGGCAGGGTAGGTATCAGCGGAGGAAGGGATGAGTCTTAACTTATGACCCAAGTGGGGAGTAGTGAAGTGAGTTCGTCTCCGCTATAAATTTTCTTTGACCTTTATTAAGTTTACACGTGATGAGCTGAGTACTTGCACAATTGCTTGTAGATTTCTGCTGAATAAACATACCTACAAAGTATATTATAAATTATAATACCTACGTCAATTTCAAAATATACAACCACTCGCATTGCATATTGCTCAAAGTTGCATACCTTCTTACGCAATAATTTTTGCACATTTGTGAGGTAAAAAGTAACAGCACAAACCAGTAGAAAATAACGCATTCGACCTCCAAACCTTCCCAAGTTTACTGAATGCCGCTCCAGCCAATGCCAAGCGGATGGAGAGCTCCCTATTCATGGTACCATCTTTTTCAATGTGGACACCGAGATATTTGAAATACTGCACGTCCCCAACGGGCTGGCCATTAAAGTGTTAGCTGTGTGTCCTCTTTTGTTACGCTATTGTTTTTCATGCACAAATTTTTGAGATGTTAATGTTCAGACCCACAGCAGCCGATTGCTCCGGAAGACATTCTGAAGAATGTGAGCCAACACCTTCCCAGGAACGCTAAGTAGAGTTATGCCTCTGTAGTTATTGCAGTTTGTCTTGTCTCCCTTTTTGTGCAGTGTTACTATTTCTCCGTCGACCCAATCCTGAGGACAAACGTCCTCATCCTATACCTGTGCGATCAGAGTATGAAGCATTGGCCGTGTTGTTTCATCACAACACTTGAGAAATTCGGGATGTATCTGATCCTCTCCTGGGGATTTTCGATTTTTAAGTTTCTTAATGGAAACAGATATTTCGTTCAGACTAGGTGGGTCTATGTTGACTGGATCTAGCTGTGGGAGATTGAGATTGAGGTTATAATCTATGATATAGAAAATATTTCATTATTAAAAATAAAAATAATACAGAAAGTTTAACATGAAATATATTATAGTTTTTATTAGCATAATACAAACAAAATATTATATTATAACGATAGATATTTTTACGATATTTCAATATTCTCTGATGTAATTTTGTTTTTATTATATTACAACTTAACAATAATGTTCGCAGAATTTTGTATGTAAAATCCAATATCGAGACACGTTTGTACATAAGAAAAGGCTCTGTGATGGATGGTTGTAGGTGTACACCTGACGTATGAAAAGGGTTTTCGTTTCTTGAAGCATCTTGCTGCGATAAGCGATCTTGATTTTACAACATGACTTGTTCTTACAGACAAGATCAGACTTTGTAGCGAAATCTGACGATTGTTTAACTTTTCGTTTGAGGAAATGGGTAAGCGTGTTGACAGTTTGAAAACTTATCATAAAATAATAACGCGTAACTTTGTATAACACCAGGAATTTAATAATACATATGTTACCTTCAGCTAGGATATAACTTGAGTTAACGCGAACAGTTTGTTCTTTAATTCTACAAAATCCTGCTTTAATCAACACGTATTTGTTAAATTTTAATATGACGCAATTTACCCCAAACTCACTTTGAAGCAGTAAAACCACATGAAAAAACTCAAGGTCAATCAAATAAGATACCTAATAGCAGTTTTATAATTCAGCAAAATTGATTTTTAGCATTAATGTTGATATTAAATTATTTTCTTTAAGAATCTTTCTTGGACTTTTGCATCAAGAAATTACAACAGAACTATTTTTGTTACAAAATATCAACAACTGATCACTCACTATTACTGTTAGATTTTTAATGGTTTGAATAAGCCACTACGGGCTTACGACCGTCTTCTACTGTTATTTCGAAGACTGGCTTGGTGTGATCATTTTACGTTAACAACGTTCGCCATTGGTGGTAATTTTGAAAACGCCCGAATATGAGAAATTTCAACATGTTCAAATGTGGAAAAATCTCATGCCCCGGGCAGGGTTCGAACCGGCGTCCTCCATCGTACCGTGCCGAGACGGTAACCACTGGGCCAACTGCCTTTCAACGCTGGTAACCTCTTAAACACTCAGATTAAATATTTGAAATTTTATAAAATCAATCAAAGCTCCGTTTAAACTCCACTCAAGATCATAGGGAGGCAACAAGAGCTTCCCATTGCGCACGATCTTGCGCTCCTTGAACTTCCTCAGCTCCCCCTTAAAGAAACGGAACACGGTATGATCTCTCATACCTCTCGTCTTCCACGTCTTCGAGACACCGATGGGAGGAAAAACAGCGCTCTCCAAAACCATCCAATCTTTAGAAATAATAAAAAAGGGAATTCATTTGAATTCTTTTCTTAGATTGTACTTATTTAGTGTTAAAATATTGAAAGGTTTTCAATCCAAGCAATAGATTGCAATATACAAATGAAAATAAGTATGCAGACATCAATTGATACTTTTTTATAGTGAATTCCCTCGATACGTAACTAGTACGGCTCCTGGACTTGTTATCTTTGGATAATGATCAGCTTGGATAGTAATAATATCGTAATATTCCACACAGATGTATTAATAAATCTTTTTAATGTTCTTTCATGAATAAAATAAAAGCTACCTTGGCACAATAAAGGGACCCGTTGCGCCTACCAATGCGGCCTCCTAGATATAGGGCGTCTTTTAATAGCCTTGTTCACCTCAACCGTTGAAATATGTACATAGTTTGTTTTTCAACTAACATCAGTACGTAACGAGGTAGAAACAAAACGTGATTCAATTCAATTTTAGTGCAATTATTTATATAACGGTAATATGTTTAAAACGAATGGTTTTTAACTTTTGAAATATAACATATTATTTTTAATAAGAATACGGTTGTAGATCACCAACTATGTTCACCAATCCAAGCAATTTCCCAAAGACACGGTAAAAGTTTATCTTCCCCCCATCTGATATCACTTCTTGAAAAGTCAGTAAAAACTTGAAACTTCAATGAACAAACAAACAACGTAGTATAATGTATAAATCAGCCAAGAATAACCCTTGTCTTCCTTTCTGCCGTGTGATTCACATCCCAATCTCTCGTTTCTTATTTCAATAGGAAATCGATTTTTATTTTTCTCGTGTGTCACATATTTTTCACCTTTACACGAGTTATTTTTATGAAGGTAGCCTACAATATTTTGTGTGTAGAGTCGCAACACCGCTGTACATAATGGATGAAGTATAAACCCAGTTCATTTTTTTTTCTATAAAAATTTTACCCATTTTAATAATGAAAATCAACCCAACAAAAGCATTCTATTATCAGCGTGGTGTCACATTATAGCTGATCTTTGCTCTTTTTTCTCTACGCTACGAGGCGCCATGGTCGAAGACGATGAAAACAGAAATTTGGACAAGCGCCAGTGTTCACCTGCAGTGACTCTAGATGGAAAACAAGAAAAAAACTTGGTTAAACTATTTTGAAGTACCTGCAGTGTCTCCTGAACTCCCTGTAAAGAACACTTATCACATTGTTGACAATGCTTTTTGTAGGCACTTGCGTCTAGTGAAAAATGTTCATAATGTTTCCAGCACCAACCGTTCCGTTTTCTTTTAAAAAAAGTTAAATAAGAACTTGCTTTCAAACAAATGACTCCAAATAATTTTTCGCATAATACAGATGTTTTTTCTAATGAAAATATAACGCTAGTATTGTTTTTTTTACAAGTTTTTTCCCATTTATTGAAGCTTGAAAGGTGTGTCCTGTATACATATTGGATATAACTACTCTTTATGAATACCTACTTTTATGTTTATTTGTTTATCTTTAAGGGAAGTCATTTGTCATTGTGCCGTCCTGTAGTGCGACCATTTCGCCCACTGCTTTTTGTAAAATCAATAGATAATTTTATGAGCACGATCCATCATTCTGAAATACGTATTGAGTCATATTCAATTTCGCTCGGTGCAATCCTTTAATTTATTGCCAGCTACGTTTATTGAAATTTTATTACGGAATTGTACACTCATCAAATTTTAACAGCTATGTCGCTTCCTTTCTAACGTCAATCTTCGTATTCTGAGAATTATTTCCGGAGCGAATTAATTCAGAACTATAAATTGAGAAAAATAACTAATAAATTAGTCATTAAAAAAACATCCACATATTCTCATAATCATAAAGAATATAGGTAGGTACCTAATTACAATAATATGTAAGTAACTTGCACGTTTAAAAATATTTCCAATCTCGAAGATGAAGATTGAAGTATTTAAGTATTTACCCATTCCCTTTCATCTCTTCGATGGGAGCAAATTTTCATTTTCCTTTCAAAAGTGCTTTTTCATACACACAATAATGCAGGAATCCGTCGAAAATTTGTGCGTAGCCGAGAATATTTCTGCTCTTTATAAGAGAAATTTGAAGACCTACTAAGACATTTTGATTTTCCTTCCCTTTTCATTCATTACAATTGGCAACCTGGCTGGCTTCCTTCATTCGCTGAATCGCTCCCTTTGAGCAATCTCCGAAATTATTCTTTCTATTTCCTCCTTCACCGTGCCTGCTATGGAATATCGATTTTACAACTTCCACCATCTCCCGTGGTTTTTACTGTTTCCACATTTTATTAATAAGACCATCATTGGCGTACGGTTAAACTTAAAAAAAAATAGGAAATTATTAATAATTATCATAGCAAAACCGAATCAGTCGAAAATGAGTGCAGTGCTGAAAAATTCAGGCTCAAAAGTTCCACAGTTGAAACACATCTGCTCAAAGAAAAACTGGACACAAAAAAATCTGCTTTAAGAGTTGCTCAAGAGCATGTCTCTAACATATCTTCTATTTAAAACCAAATGCAAGAATTAGAGCACGTGCTTCTAATGCATAAGGCATTATAAAATAACCAGTTGGATAACTTTGCTATGGTTGATAATGTCATTGTATTGAAGAAAATTGGAACAATCAAACAAGAAAATCAATCAGGAATATGTCAAAATCAAAATACTATAATAAAATTAACCAACTCGTGAACATGCATTTCTTGATGGATATATTTGAAAATAATGTTCAAATAAAACAATGTTTAACTTATCCACAAATTTTTATTTTCCCGACTATAGAAAAATAACAATGAGTTGATTATAGAAAAATATTTTAATATGATATATAATAATGATACTATAGAAAAATATTTTAATAATAACAATGAGTTGATTTTTCGAAAAAATTTTACAACTTTAAGATTCTAACAATGTAATAATTCCACATTGTGCGTTGGTTAGAGAGCGAAAGCGTTTTGGGGGGATCATGGGAGACGAGAGATTCCTAGGGGTCAAAGAACCAGAGATTGACGGCTGGTCTTCAAGGTCCCAAGAGGCAGAAACCATTTAGAATAAACAGGTTATGGCCTATATAGAGGAAGAAAAAGAACATGAAAAATCACACAAGGCAAAGCTTGTGTGTGCGTGTAACAGTAAAAACAAAAAAAAATGCAAAATAAATACCTACAACCTGGAAATAGTAAAGTAATATTAGAATATTAATTACGACAACCTTGTGTAAGAAAAAAACACTTCCCCTACCTATATAAAAAGGCTTGAGTTGAGTAATTAAAAAATGATGGGATACTTTGAATGTTAAAAATAATAATACAAAGAATGTCACTTTTAACACACCTAATACCTTTTCATCCCTTACGTGTTTGGTTACATCACTAAACGTCAAGCATGACATTTTCAACTTGAAACAATCTACTCGAGGACCATTCTTGTGTGAGGTGAAAAAAGGGGGAATCCCTTTGTCAAGAAAATGAAGTACAAAGATAAACAATATTATTTTTCACGAGACGCGAAACAGGAAATTCTTTACAAAAGGGCGAAAACGGGGTTAAATGATTTTGATAAGACTTTTTTTTTAAATCATCCCTTTGTTGTTGTAAAAGTTTATAACAACTAAATGAAATAAGTATTTTGTAAAATACGACCCGCGATAAAAGAGAGTGCGAAGTGAAAATTACATTTTCATTTGGAAATTGTTCAAGCGATATCTGATTTTCTGTTTCGTGTTTTATTCGGCGAATGACGGGGGAGGGGGTGGTAATTTTTACGTATTTAATTCGATGCGTTTTAAAGTCTCTATTTGATTGCGAAGGGTTCATAGATATTACTCACGCCCTATTTATTTTCTTGTATAACTCCAATCAAACAACATTTTGTCCATCACAAAATATCCAATAAATAGATTTTAAATCAAGCGTATTTATTTAAATATTTTACCTTCGAGAATTTTGAGTTTTCGCTACGGTATTATTTGTTGATAGTGAATCGGAATAAAATATGATAAAATCGAATTTGTAACTGAATATAACCATCACTTTCAAAAGAGTAGTAAGGTAAATGTCACAAAAGTTTACCTTCAATCTATATTATAATAGTTTCGAACACTGATCGGCTAACGGCGCATCCCCGATACGAGCGATTCCGGCGGGTCTACTCATATACACATCTAATTTAGTGATGCGTGAGTTCTACTTTTTGAAAATAATACAGTTTGCTGTGGTCAAGCAGTGGTACTAATAGAAACTGCCTTATAACACCGTTATGACGGGAATAGTTATAACGGCATAAAACGCCACTAATAATCAACGCTATACCGTGTCATAGGTATAACGCAAAATACTTTGGCAACCTCGAATTTATCAATGAAGCTTGCGGTTCTTCCATACTAAGGGGTCGGTTTCTAAACATTCCTGACGAATCCGATTGGACCCTTGTGTGCGGAATATCGCGAGTATGTACAAAATATGAGAAGATAATGCAGTGGTGTACCTGGGGGTAGCCATCAGGAATAAAATTGGGATGGAAATTATTCTTGTTATAACTTGTTTTCTTAGTAGCATTTTTGCTAATTCTGCGTGCATTCCAAGAATAACATTATATTAGTACGGCTGAAGAATTTTAGGTTCAGGTGGCTGGCAACCACCCTGACATCGAGAGGATGTTATAACCAAACACGCTACTTAAGTTCCGGCAGTAGAAAAGTGAACTTATAGAGAAAATTAGAATTAAGAATTCATTACAACGAATTCTTAATTCAAATTTGTGTAGAGATTAAACCTTAGGAACGTACGTAAGACATAATCAATGCGTGAAATAGAAATTATAATAATTATTTAAAGAACCAACTATTTGAAACAATCACGAAATCAATCAGAAGCTTTTCAATTCAAGGGGCAAATTAATACAAATTCAAACCTCTAAAGTTTACGACCGCCTTCTACTAGTGTTTCGAAGAGTGACTTTGTGCGATCACTTTACGTAAATAACGATTAGGTATATAAATAACAAATACGTCGAAATCCCGGAAATTTTAAACCATGAAAATCTTCGATGTGTTCAACATGTTTGAAATTATGATTGCATCACATGATGACGGGTAAAATGTTTAATATTATATTTACATTCGTAGCAACAATAATATGACATTGCTTCTTTTCGATATAACGAACAATGTTTCCACTGTTATTATTTTTATTTGAGCTTCAGTAGCGGTCATCACTAGAAAATGTAATCGCAAATAACACGTCAAGCGCAGGAGCCCTCGCTGTGTTTTGTTTGTGGAACTCAATGACCACTTGAAGAGACAAACAATAGCCTTTATACAAATATAATACCGCAACATTCAGCGAGAAAAAGCGGTTTACGGGGGAAGGGGGAGTCGCTGTTTAAACGGTCCAGGTCAAACTTGTGAAGATTTCTGTCCTTTATCTTCTACGAGCTTTCCCGACAGACGTTGTCCTGTAGTCCTAACCAGAGGCGGCTCGTTCATAATATTTACACTGCGCCCCCAGAAACAAAAAAACATAATTAATCCGATTAAGTTACTAATAAAATAATAATGTTGAAATATTTCTGAAACATCCATACATATTTCATTCGTATTCAAAGCACAGGCGGGAACAACGTGAGGATATATGCGCGCGCACACATTCTACCTCACCTATGAAGTACCGATACGAATGTGCCCGATAATTTTGTTGACTTTGTTTGATAATTTTCTAAAACGCTCGAAACGAAGGAGTGAGTGGGATGGGCTACTGTAAGAGCGGCAATCACGTATGCGAGAATGAGAGGGAACTACCCGCGATAGCGTTGGCGTGTCGCAGGTGATCCGTTCCATACTTACTTAAATATTATATTTTATATAATTTCTTAGCCATTTTTTTTTCAACTTTTTATTAGTTATTCTGTTATCCAGAGCGGAGAAGAATCCAATAAATCAAACATTGAAATAATCTGTTCTGCCGATCTCGAGTTATAAGTGTTCGCACTAACCCGACTTTCATTTATATTAGAGATATTATAAAAATGGAGAGCTATTTTGGGTGGTTATCGCATCTTGCCTAAACTGCTGGACCGATTTCGTTAATTCTTTTTTTGTCATGTTTGCTTTTCTCAGGGGAAGGTTCTAATGAAAGAAAAAATAAGAAAGTTGCTTGAAAAATTAGAAAATCAAAGAAAACTCTAAGTAGGTAACCTTCTTAGTAGTTTTTTAACAATATAATTTTTATTCCAAATTTGAACAATTGAAATGAAATTAAAGTTTGACAGGAACTTTCTGTTGTTTGATAGTTGGTGCTTTTGACAGAATTTCGAAGGAAATATATGGTTTGAAACAAATGCATCGATCTGAATTACATTGGTTAAAAGGTAATACGCTTATCATTAGGACCTATACAATTTCAATATTCATAGCTAGGAACACAGGACAATGTCTGTCATGAAAGTTAGTTACAGATAAATATGGTTTTCTTTATTCTCTTTATTTATTTTACAATTTATTTTACATTCACCAATTAACCGAGCGATGCTCTTGATGAATCAGCTGTCTGATGATGTTGATATTTTCAATATTACATATGAACTTTTCTGCAGGCGAATCGAGTATTGGTGTAGAAATATTGATGATCTGCTTTAATATGAAAATGACTTGTATTTTTGGTTTGTTTTTACTTTGTTTTTTGTTTTTTTTATTTTTTGTATTATACATACAATGACATACCTCCTTTATGGCCCCCCGCACAACCCAAGCCAGCCCGGAGGAGACCAATACGCAACAAACCTGACCCGCACGAAACCGACCCCCTAGCTCGATCGAAGAAATCAAACCGAAAAGCCGGCCCCACACAAATCAAGCCCAACGCGGGTCCCCTCCAAACCAACAATGCGGGAGGCCTTAGCCCCACTCAGGAGCACAGGGAGGCATCAAGAGCTCTCCATTGCGCTCAAAGGCGTTCGAGGCTCATTGTGCCTTTTCTGACCGGTTGAAGTTTAAGAACGTGAGGTGGTCAACCTCACGGTCCCTATCTGATTTTTCGATTTCCTGCCTCCTACAAAATGTTCGAAAAACTAGCAAAAAGAGCAGAGGTGCTATTCTTAGCCGGCAACCCCACGGCTTACTTACAAAAAAAAATATTTAGACATAAGAATTGCATAAGATGACAATAATTAGAACAACATAATTAATAACAAGCAGTCGGAATACAAAAATAAATGTCAACACGACAATAAAATAATAATATGTCAAAAATAACTACAAAATTCTACTCGCTTTAAATAAGGGAAAAGATAGTATAATAGTAAAATATTAAACCAATTGCAGCAAGACAACAATTTAATAAGGATATCGTTCAAAATGCAAGAAAGAAAAAGAAAAAAAACGATAATTTAGTCTTAGTTATTTGCAGCTTTATTGACTCGGTGTTAAAGTGATAACACCCCTAAAACGATAGGAAAATTTGCTGGAATTCTGTGTAACTACCCTAATAGACCCTTAAGTACCTATTCAAAAAGAGAAGAAAAATTTTACTAACTAGAAACCGACCATACCACAAACGCTTTGAAAATAGGTATAATACTTAAATTAAACAAAACTTAACAAATTCAAACAAAATACTAGTACGAAAGTAGCTTAATTTCATCTTCAAAAAAAAAAAACCTGAAGGGATTCTCATAATATAATGAACTTTTCAAAGGCGTAGGTATCAAATCGGTACATGTAGCAAAATTACTTGTACCTACGCTGAATATTCAAAAACCATCTTCACATTGATTTTTGGTAATAATTTCGAGATTCACGACACCAAATTAAAAGCGCTACCTTATAATGCCCGAGGATTTTTTTTTATTATTTAGAAATAAAAAAATAAATATAATTTGATGAAATAGAATATTTTGGGTTGCCCCGGGTCATTCTTTCTCTTTTACAACGTGCTTAAGTATACAAAACTCACGTTATAATATTTTCCCTGGGGTTGATTTTTTTTCCTCATCTTATCCATTTGGTCCTTTTTCCTTAGATCAGTCATTGTCAATAAGTCTCTCACATGAAAAAATCTACATCTCTAGGTTCCTACATCTCTTCTCCACTCCATTCAACATACCAATTCTCCTAAGGGGTTTGCTTCCATATTACGTTTTTTTTTTCTCACAAAAAAAACGTCATATCCGATATCATGACGTTTACAAATTGAACTTCTGAGAGCATCTGCACAGAAACAAGAATAATATGCTATTTTTAAACCACTGAAATTCAGTGTTTTGAAAATTTTTGATGAGTTAAGATGTTAAAGGAAATCAAGATGTCTTTAATATTTCTCTTTTAAGTCAACTACGATATATATTATTATTTTCATTTGATATTTTTTTTTTTTGGTAACAAGCATCAAAACCTGCCGAATGACAATCATAGAAAAGTATCATGAATTGATGTATTGTTCTAAAAATCAGTATTAAATCATCCCTGATATGGTCTTTTTTACTTTACCATGTTCATCGCTGTGGTGATTTGATATTTCTTCAATATTGTATGTACTACTTACTTACTTTTCGTTTCCGGTTACACTTTGCCACACCAGTAAGCTGCGACAGTCATCGCCTTGTCGTTCGCAAGGATAAGGTCTTGCATGTTACATGTTTCGCCAATATTGTATGTAGGAACTTTTGATGAAGTAGGCATCACATGGCTTGGAGAAATCTTCTGAAGGAGGCCAAGACTCACACAAGGTTGTAGTACCACGGATGAATATACGATATTTCAAGAGGAGACCTGTTTTTATTTATAATTGTCATTGAAACCATCGACCTACCGACGAAACTAACAAGTATGGTAAATAATCCCGTATTAGAATTGTTTTTTGTAATTTGCATGAAAAATATGTACCTACCTATTGTATGAGAAATGATGTATGGTGATAAAATTTGAGATTTTAACAACACCTGTTTAGTTTGCTTGAAATAATTTCACTAAATTCACACGTGGCGCTTAAATTATGTATAATATCACAATTTTCTCTTTTACAAAACTGTTAGTCTAGAGCTGGTGTCTTTTGAAACGGTACAAAGAACAAGCGGATGTATGAATAGAGTCATTTTCTTACCATCTCGTACCGTATGCGGTACCGTCTAATGAAATAATAAAGTACGTAGACTTATATATAAAAACCTTCCACTTATTTTCCCATTGAAATAACACACACCTGTTCGGAGCACTTAAAATATTTCACATGCGCTTTTGATGTCTGCAGTAAGGGAACTACATACTATTCAGACACACGGCACTTTTCTGCAAAGCTTCAAACTTATATGAAGTATACGATTACGTTCATATGATAACCGGAGTAAGCGGCAGTTTTACTTTTGGTTAAAACAAGTTGGTTAGTACGTTGGTACTTACTGTGTTATTTCACCAGCTTGTTCAATGCTTATACTATAATCCACTCATTTCATCTTAGGATAGAAAATTGAATAGTATTTCGTATTTTGATATAACTTATTTAATTTGTACTACATGTGATTGATACTTTCTTTCGATTTTTTTACTTAAATACCCATAATTTTTATTTATTTATTTATTGTTTAGTACGACGTGAAATTTTTGTCACGGCGTTAAAGTCTGACATCCAGCGCCGTCATCCATTCAACAGATTCTGGGTACAGACTGGAACCTGGCTGTGTCCGGTTAACACCAAAGTCTATCCGTTTAGTGGACGGACAGTCTATGACCTCCCGTCCACGTCGATATTCACTTGCGAAACAAGCGAAATATGAAAGTCAAAGCGAAAATTATTTTTATTTTTTTCTTAATAATTTAAAAGTTTCTTTCTTGAAATAAACTGTGTGATAATACAAACAAGTAAATTCCTTATGTCATTTCTCATGCAGTTAGTTCTTCTTTTTAAACAGTCGTATTTATAAAGAACATCAATTTTATAAAACTTTGACAATAATAATTTTGTAGTTAATTTAAGGAAACAATGTTGCACTTTCATACATATCATTGAATCTTGAGCGCTTCCGACCAACGTACGTCAACGAGATTCCATGAAATTTAGTATAAATATGCACCGACATTCCACTCTCGTCGATCTCATCATTGCCAGTTGATTTGTGGGCAGATCTGTGATAAATCTCTTTTAACTATAAATAAAAAATAACAACTAATGACTCTCAATTCATTACTGATGTTCGAATTTTAAATGGAACAAACCACTACGGGCTTACGACCGTCTTCTACTGTTATTTCGAAGGCTGGCTTAGTGTGATCACTTTACGTTAACAACGTTCGCCATTAGGTGGTAATGACTATATTATTAATGTTACCATGTCCAAAAACACATAAGTATTAGGCGCTAGCTTCTTATCTTCTTTCTTGGGTTCGATTTCCGGTCGGGTCAGTGTTTCCCTTGAATTCTACCCGGGGTTGGCCTCTCTCAGATTGGACGGATATTTTTGTATGAAAGAGGATTGTTATTAATAAAAAACTATATCATCAATTCCAATAAGCTTATAGACAAAAGATCAATAATTCAATGAATACATTTTTCAAAACACGCTGAATATGTCAAAATGTAGAAAAACTTATGCTGTTAAAAGTCTAAATATAAAAGTAAGCTCGAATACAACATGTATGCGGGAAGATGAATGGAAGCGAGCATGATTTCGCAAATCTTGATTTCGGTAATGTTATTCCCTACCTCCTGGTATCGCTCTCTCGGGACTCTGCGTCCCGCGTGAGACGTCTGTTTTCATTTCGGCTACGAATATGCAAATAACACATACATTTATTATTATTATTATTATTTCTAGGTAGGTAGTACAAATTCTACGTACACAGATTTCCCACCAAGATTCTAAGGAATTACAAACTGGGTAACATATTAATATATTATTTTAATTTGTCTATACACACTGTTGGAACCTACCCTTCCATAATATTCCAATGTGAATGGGTACTACTTTATAATGTAGAGGGTTCCACGTAGATAAACAACGACGCCTCTCTAAAGAGAGAAATATATCGAGAACTACCCACAATAATAATAATTTAAATATAAGGGTTCATGATGTGGGATTTTTTTATAAATTGATAATTTCTTATGTAAACTACCAAAAAAATATGTTGTAATGATACATATCGTGACGCCTATATATGTAGAAGGAGGGCCGAGCCTGGTTCAGCCGGGAAGTAGAATAATAATAGGTATAAATAACCATTACGAGTGGCATTGAACTATGTGTTAGGTTGCTATAGCAGGTGACGACATCGTGGAAAAATGCTATTGGCGGATGATGTCGTCATATGAAACTACGCCGTCAAAGTTTTGTCAAAGAAGAAAATGTCGCAAAAACACGACTTTGATGTACCTTTTGAATAAAGATAAATAAAAGCTTAAGGATATAAACTATGCATATACCCGCAAACTGAAATGGTCTATTATTCGTATTCAATGAAATTTGTAATATTTTATTTAATTATTGTAAGTTTGTTTGAATAAAAATAAAAAAAAATAAAAAAATATACGTTTATATGTGTATCTACTGTATTTCCGAGATACGGTATCATTATTGATAGACAAGCCGATAACTGGATATGAAGATTCTCTTATTGACATACATTGTATATTGTAATATCTTAATAATAATAAAATCACGGTAATAAATTTATATAGTTAGATAAACATGTTCCTTGTTGACTCAAATATAATACTTACACTCATAGCTACAAATCAAACGAAACCATACACTATTGTTATCATTTACACGACTTAAAACACAGCTGGATGTTTTATTTTGAACATTACCTACATTTTTTACTAGACAGCAGCTTGCAATGAAACAATTTAAAATATATGCTTACTTTTACGACTTTACATTCTTCAAATCAAATCTGCTATAACATGTCTTATCATAAAAAAAATGATGATCTATGAACCGATCAAATGTCTTGATTTTTGAAGAAAATTTTCATTAAAAAAAATGACATGGCAATGTGGTTTAGAAAGCGCACATTTCAGATTCTGTTTGCCAAGATTATGTTTCTCAATACCCTGTTTTGTTACATTTCTACCACATAATAATATAAACTGTGATGTAATAACATTTTTTTTCTGTTCTTTTCAGGCTGTGCGTTTGTAAAATTCAGTTCACACCAGGAAGCGCAGGCGGCAATCAACACACTGCACGGTAGTCAAACTATGCCGGTGAGTTTTTCTCTCTTTTATACGTAGTTTTATACGGTCGACACCTTAGGAAGGATAGAGAGTTTTGACAAAGTCATGAATGTTAACATTGTGCTATGAAACGTTATAATATGAGAATAACAGTTTTCTAATACCATTTTCATCATCACCAAAACATAAAACCCTAGGATGCAACTTATCGGAATTCAAAGGTCTCTTCAACCTGTATATGCTTGATCTTTGGCTGATACATGCGCTGGAAATCTTCAGCACTGCGTCCCATTATATGGAACTTTTCGATGGTTAAACTATATAAAGTGAATTGATTGCAAGTATATTAAAAGTAAAAACCATTTAAAATAATTATTTATGACATAAAAATGATAAAGTATCGTTTGAACCCATTATCAAACATAAATCAATTACGTTTCCTACTAGTTATTTTAACGTTGGGCCCCACGATAGCAAGGAACGAAACGAATACACTACGTTATACCGAGGTACTATTCAGTTATTTATGCCTTCTGCAATGGAGATAAATGTAACGATAATTACTCTAAGAGCCTACAACAAAAAAAGCATAATTTTGTTGATAATCAGAATTGGACTGAAGCCAAAAGTGTTCATATCTTCATCTGTATTCCAGCAGCTAGCGCGGATAACACAATTTCTTCACTAATATCCCTCATTTATGTTAATAATATTTTTTTGTACGAAGTTTTATTAAGAAATATGAAAATCAGATTTTCCCATAGCATCTAATAATAACAACAATCTTCTCCTTCGGATTTTCTCGAAGGCGCTCCAAGAATATTCACTTTATATTATTTTTTATCTTCGACGTCCAAATAAAAATATTTTAAATAAAAAAAAAATCCTTGAAAATATTGAATTAATAATCCATAACTTTACTCCTGGAGACCAGGTTCAGGGCTGTTATCTTGTGTAATGTAGTTATCTCAAAGGTTGTATTCTTACTTATATAAATAGGCGGTTCACCGTGACGTCCTTATAATATTATTATTTATAGAACACTTACATATTATTCTTTGCTCTATAGTTGCTCTTTTATTCAGCCAATAATTACTTTCATAATTTCTCAAATTGGAAAGTCGCAGAGCACTTTATTTATAGGTTTGATGCACTCAAATCTTCCCATCCTGGGGCCTTACTCTGCATTTACGTCCCATCAATTTCAATCTAAACAGACCTTACTTATTTATTTAAAATTTGGCTTCTTCTTCTGCGGTCTCAATCCTACGGATAGGTTTGCAGCAAAAATCTTCATCTAATTATCCATCTTGTCCGGTCCTCCGCAGCCCTCTTAAGCAGCACCATGTAAGATGCGCAATAATTAATTGTTCGATGTACTCTCGACGCGGACGCCCCCTAGCATTCGTTCCCTCAGTCATGCCCTCTATTATTGTGTGCAGGAGATCGTGGCGTAATATGTGGCCTATCCATCTGGCCCGCCTCTCTGATAAGGTTTTAACAAGGTGCCTCCCTTCTTCGATTCTGTCTAGAACTTACTCATTCGTGATGTGGTCCGTCCAGGAAATTCTTATAATTCTTCTATACGTCCACAACTCGAAGGCCTCTAGTCTCTTTCGGTTAGGCACCATGTCCCACACCCATACAGCAAGATGCTCCACACATAGGTCTTCACTAGTTGTTTGCGGAGGTTTATATCTATATTGGATGACTCGAAGATTTTTGATTTTATATTGAAAGCGAGAATTTGGATACAAAACTTAAAAATATTTTCACGTAGTACTATTTCGAATTCGGGTTTTTTGCTGTACGAAAAAAACGATAAACAGGGATTTACAAAGTATTTTTAGTATTAAAAGTATAAAAGGTCGGCATTGGAATCGGGACTGAATTCGAGAGTAGACCTAATATATGTACCTGGGTACTTAAAAAATCAGATTTTCGGAGAAATTTCGTTTGCATATAAACAAGAAACCAGTTAGAGATATTTATAACTAGTAATAAAGATTTGCCTATAAAAATATTGTTTAGTGAACTGAAGATATTATAAAAATGTATAGAGTACGTATAGGTACATAAGTTGGAGAGGTAGGTTGTGGGTTTGTCACATTGTATTGTCAGTGTCCCCACAGACCATGAATGTATTTCAAGGAGCACCTACCGTCTTTTATTCCACTTAGAGTCGCAGCCTCCACCTCACTAGGATCTTATAGTTATGCTATAGTGTCAAGCTTTTGTAATGGAAATCTGCGACTACACCGACACAGAGTCTCTGCCCGTTTCTTCTTGTGTGGACTTCTTCCACAATATTCTGTATTTTTCTTTCTTTAATCCTTTTTATGTCAGCATACGTCTGTGTTCTCTCTACACAAACTCTCTTGCTCGCTGCCTCTGACAAATGTGACTTTTAATGAGGATGCCGAATATACTATATTTGCTTCTGATATTACTTTTTTATCTTTGAATAAAAAACGTTTATTGTTATAAAAATACATAAAGAAACACTCAGTATCTCTTTTGAATAAAGTTTAAAGCTACGATTTATTAGCTTGCGTTATTACCTATTCAAGTAGGTATGAATTGTAATATTTTTCGTATCACATTTAGAACATAGATCAACTGTTACACTTTTCTTTCTGATTTCTATAGACAAATGTTTTTATTAGCTATCTATTTAACATTGATATTATTTATGAAGATATCTTGAAGTATCAGTAGGTACTTATTCAAATCATTTCAGTAAAATGGCTTACTTTTTGTTGGAGTTAGCTTTGATCGGGCTCAATGACACCTATGGGCCCCAAGACACATTAAACCAACCACATCTACAGTAGGCTAGTGTGTGTTTTTTTAACATAAATCCAAATCTTGAAACAAAGCATACTTTTTTATGGTAGATATTGGACACCATGGAAACAATAACAAGCAAGAACTAATGAATGGGATATATGTTACACATTAGTGTCCATATCAACGATCAAAAAAATATGCCCTACTTCCAGTCCTGGGGTTATGTTCATTTGGTTTTAATACACTCGTATGGTTACTTCTAGTCTTATGATCTTCAGAACATCCCTCATTTAGAAATTCATGAGCAACTGCTAGCTTTGAACTTCAAAAACTATATTTTTCCATGAAACTTACTTTCAATACAGTTTCACGCATTTGAACGGTTGCTCAAATTCAATTTAATCAAAAACAAAACAGCAAAAAAACGTAATAATATTATTTCCAAATTATTTCTTACTCAGATGTGTCTCGATGGCACTGAGCCGAATAGAATAATTTGAATCAATCGATACCTATATAATATTATACTTCCGTCGTTCCGTCGTGAAAGGAAATAACATAAAAAATAAACGTACCAAAAAGAAACAGGGGCCTAGTAACATTACATGTAATCGCATTGTTTGACGAAATAAACTTCCGCATGGTTAATCATACAGGCCCTTTAGTACGTACACATCCATTTCCTTCTCTCCTGCTTCCTTTTTCTCCCGAATTTCTTCCATCATCCCTCCCTTCTAATGTTCTGTCACTAATATAAACGCGTCAGGTTTGCTCAGATGACAGCAAAGCATTCGGTAATGAAAATCGGAAATGGGTCACAGAATATTTCGTATTGTTGCGTCTACCCAACTCGTATCATAATTCGCTTTTGTAGTTTTGACGGATCTTATTATTTCGGATAAAAAAGCCTTTACAATAATTATTTATATTAGTAAATACGTATATATGTACAACTCTACTTTTTGATAAAAACCCAACATCTTATTTAATGTTGATTTTAGTGGTTAGCATTTTTTTATATTTATTAAATCATAAGCTGACTAAAAAATAATTTTTACTAATTACATGAATTAAATACAGTTTACGACATAAACACTGAATTATTGAAGCTAATATTTTTTTTGCATTAAGTATGTTATAATAAGGTATTGTTGACTCGGATGCGGGATGAAATTCGACGCGTTATAAGTTTGTAATAAAAACAATTTCTTTGCGTAACTTTTTGAAAAATCCAAGAGATGGCGGTGTTGTAGGAAATAAGTCACATGTGATACATGGTACGTTATTGTACATATTGTTGAAAGAATAGGTTTCATTCAGACCAAATTTTACCAAATTATTATGGTAATATTAAAATAAGAAAAAATACAATGATCCTTGTGGCTAAATTACAGATACGATCTTTACAGTAACAATATAATTAGATACAAACACGATCTGTATAATCTGTCAAAAATATATTGACGCAAAAATAATAGTATTTGCCATTTTTCTACCTACATAGCTTCGCTTAGAAAAAGAACATTTAAGATACCCGACCAGTGAAAACAAAAAAGTCTTGAGTCTGGTCGGGCATATTCCCGTTTTAAATGAATCTGTGCTGTGAAAACAAATCCTACACTCTTTTGACATGTCACGAAAGAAGTCGTGCCGTATAAAGTGTCGTGAAAAAGGAGGGCATTGGCATCTGGGATCGGATCCACGACTTCCAATACGATGCAGTACGAAATTCGGCGTCGGAACCGCAAGGTTACCTTGGGGTGAAAACACGTAGAAAGCCGATTCCGACCCGCACCGTCCAGCGCAAAGAATGTTTCTATGCATTTAATGGGGATGTACGCACAGCAAAAGCAGGAACCCGCTTTCCGGTATGCCTATTTAAATGCATCGATACCATAGATATCACTCAGAATGGTCAGAATCGGCTTTCTACGTGTTTCCACCCTTAGGCTTAATGTGAATTGCTGAGTTATAACATTTATTTTGGCAAAATTTGGCGTTACATAATTTATTCTGAAACCCCGATCCTTGAGAATCTTTTGACATGTTTAAAACTTATTTCATGTTACTATTTGATGAAAGTTCACAGATATCTTAAAATTTCATACTTTTGTAGGTGTCTTGGAATTATCTGTAAAACTGGTTCATAAACTTCTCTGTCCAAAACTATATGTGGATCAAAAACTATCACAATCAATACTTACATAGTATCTTCTACTTTTATAGAAAAGAATTAACGGACTATAGGAGAACAACAGTTGCCAAAGTTGTTCCGAGCAAATTGCTTCTCTTTGTTCGTTTTAGCATTAAGGGGAGGGTGGCTGCTAAATGAATGAATGAACCAAAATATTATGATTGGAATTGATGTAAGTAAAAGGTTTTTTTTATTTATTTATTATTGAACTGTTCTTTCAGAGAAATATTAAATGTTTTTTTAACATACTTAATCCATGTTACTTACTTACACAACGAATCCGATCACCCATCCACTAGACTACTCCACTCCAATACTCGGCAGCTGCAACAGCATTGTCGTTACTAACGATACGGTATCACACCTCATATATCCACGTTGGCTCATACATTTCCTTGCGCCTTATAGGTCAATGGAAAATGTAGCACCTATATTATTGTAAAACCTTCTTTTAAATTTAAGGTGAGCTTTTTGAGATGGTGATTTTGGTAGGAACATTATATTTCGTGATATGGAATTTTTAATTTTTTTTTTTTGAGCCTATTAATTTCCACATTAAAAATCACAGAATGATTTCTACTTACCAAATCAATAATTAAGTATGGACATGAGAAAATGTCAAAATAAGTGAGTTTTATCAAAAAAAAAAACACTTTACTGATGGATAAAAAAAAACAATTCTAATGCACAATTAACCAATTTATTGGCGGGATATTCTTCTAAACAACCAAAAAAATATTAAACGCATATTTTATTATTGCTTATAAATACCAATATTACACGGTTTTAATACCGAATTACCTACATAAAATTGCACGTGACTCAAATTTCCCTCCTAAAACGGCGATATTTTTAAATCACAAGTTGCAATTAAAGGCTTTTACGTATATTTAATTAGAATTCTCATATTTAGCTGATCAATGTTATCAGATATCTGTGTTTTTTTAATACTTAATTATTGTGAAATATAATATTTATGTACATATGTAATTTAATATTCTGTTGCAAAAAGTGAACATTTATGTGAAAATTATGAACCTTTAATGTTCGTTAATGATTGCTTTTAACCTCATAAGATAATTAATTTTCGTTAAGAGCTCGCTTTTCCAAGAATCTTAACTCGAAATAACGGTCCCCCGGTGCATGCATACGCAGGAAACCTCCCTTCCGGCCGAAAAGAAAGTTTTCGTTACAAATAGGGTTGAAAAAAAAAACAAATATATAAAGATTCGCCAATAAAAACATCAATTAAAAAACTTAATAATACAGCGTCCTCTTTTTAAACTTGATTTTCGGGGAAAGGTAAAAAACAGTTTATTGCTATCGCCATAAGCAAAACCTCAGATATCCTCATCCATCGTGACAATATTGTTGTTGATGAAATCCCTTGATTGCAGTGAATTGGACATTTTTATCTATCGTAATTATGTAATTTGGACTCATCGCGCAAGCAAATAAGTAGGTACTAAAGTGAATGACAGCGTTGCCTATCTATATACTTTGTTATGGCCTAGGTATCAGTGTAGCCGGTGGAACTTAAAACATTCTCTACCACTCAGCCTATCGACAGGATTCCAACCCCGAGTAATAAAATTCATGTTAAAAATCGCACAAAATCTGACCTACGGGAATCAACCCCTTAACTTCTTTATCAGACGTGTTTGAATCAATGCCGCTAGGTAACCGAGGTCTGCAAAATGAGTGATTAAACTGGCATTGATATCTCGATTTTGACGCTCTTATTTTTCATATGACTCCTTAAAATACTAAGTATTTCAGGAAACTTTTAATTCATTAGATTTTTGTTTTAATTGGCCAATGAAGATGCTCTCAGCTCTTTTCTCTCAATTCGACAAAGAATAAAAAGTATAGTTTATTCAGGTCGTGTTTGAGTTGAAACGAAAAGTCCTGCACGTGCAAGAAAGGCGAATTAACAAAAGTCAAATATCATTTGAACAAATTAAACATTTGATTTATTACAGAGTGTATATCTGCGTGTCTTAAAATGATAATTTTCAAAAGTAAAGTTTTGAAACAATTTAATTATCGCAATCATCCCCTATTTAGCAACCCTAACCACACCGCAAGGCTGTATTGAGCGGGATATATTTTACGAAACAAATATCTTAAAATAATTTTGGTTGAAAAGCGCTTTAGGGAAACATTCGCCGTGTAATTAAATAGTAGACGAGGTATTTTCAAATTATTCTTCCATTTTCTTTGTGGCGCAAAGCCATCCGAGTAAATATTTCAGAAATAAACATCCTTAAAATCTTATTATGGAGGAAATTTGTTTAGCTCTTTACACACACACACACACACACACATATACGTACCAACATACCTACTAGTGCACGATGACAAATATTTATTATGTTTCGGTCTTAGAACTTCGCACAGTAATAATTGGAACTGTAAACCGGCGCTCTTTGACGTGCACACCGTTCACAGAATCCACAAATAAATGAGCTCGGAGTAAGTATTAACATAATATTATATTCAACGATATCATCTCTAAAGTAAGTATGATTTATTTCACACAATACACGGTGCAAGAGGTACATCGTTTAAAGCTGGGTTATTTTAACTACCTAATTCTTAGAATTTGTCCAAAACAACGTAAGAAATTCGATTCGAAATTCAAGTTAAAGAAATTCGATGAGACGTCCACTAGAGTTTTTAACGAATCTCGACAAAAGGTTACGACAGATTTGATGAGATTTTTGGTGAATGCCAATAATAAAAGATACGCAATAATCCGTTCGTTGACATCGGTGTCACGAGGGAACAATCCGATAGTGGAACTCTCGACTTTATAAAAAGCAGTTATTTGGGGTAGGTACCATAAACGTTTACGTGCGATGAACTTTATTATTTTTGTTGGAGACATTTAAGAACATTTTAAAGTCAGGAAGGTGCCGTGATCTCCAGCGCACTTCAGCAATAATAACTATCTTTGTAATAGTTCTGCATATAATGTCTCTGTTAGCTGCTTGGGGGTGGGATAAACTTAAATGGAATGGCATCATTGATAGCATCGTGAGATGCACCTGTGATGGGACAGACAAAGAACTTCATTTAATAACACATTCCTTAATAATATTATGGAAATATGCTTAGGATGTCAACGATCCAAGTATGAAATCACCCTTCATTTTTATAGAGTCGTTGTCGGAAACTGGATGTACTTGTTTGTCATAGCAATCAAAATATGACTCGAGTCAAAATTACTTTGTTTGTTTTTTCAGTCCCAAATTCTCTCTAAAAGTCGTGCCCTTTAAACTGGCTGAAGAAACTCAATACTCACCGATTAAATATCCAGTGCATGGAAAATTTTATTCACTATTTTTTTTATTTATTTTTTATTTTGACAAAACACATTACAGAGGACAACTGCGTATACATTAAAAGTAGAAACAATAGAAATGTATGGCCTTAAATAAACTAAGTTGACCTCCATCGAGATGTGTCACAATGCCTAATTTTGTAAAAAGTACGTTTCTACTCCTATAAAAATTCTTCCTTTAATTCAATTCAAATGTTTGCCTTCTATTAAAATATTTTCTTAAGGAACATTATGATTCATTCGTTTTCAGGGATGAATTGCTAATCATCACACATTAATATTCATAATGATTTTAGCATAAAACTATATTTATTTTATCCCAGATGTATAATTTTTAACGAATTATTGGTAAATTTTAATATTATAATCGATGTTCCGTTAATATATTAATTTTAGATTCATTGCCAGTTACTAAAGAAAAAATGATAATAATATTGAAACAAAATGAACTTTAAGATTAGATAGGATTTGTCAATTCTTCTCTTTGAAAAAAATCAATTTTATTTTTTTATTAAAAAATAATGTACCTACTGTAAGATGTTCATCAGATATTTTTACTGTTATTATTACAATTCTTTCAAAGGGTGTCATATTAGGTTTGATTACTGATCCGCCTGTATAGAACATACCAAGTTTTACGTGACATTAAGTTGCTAAATAGTTTTAAATGGTCTCTCCCTTAAAGCGTCTACGTTTGAGCACTTAAGCGTCGCTATGATGCCTACCTACGATTCCCAAACTTAAACACGACCAACCCACCTACGAGTTTTATTAATAGATAAGAACCTGCGAAATTTCAAAAGTATTTCAACTAAGATGTGTCTGGGCACTTAAGCTAGAATATGACTTTGTTTGCATGTTATTTATGAGGAACAAAACTATTTAATTTACCACCTTATGAGATGTTTGTATAAAGTGGGAATAAATGTAACGTTTAAACCATCTTATACTTAAAGGCTATCACCTGTCACCGTGTGACGAATTTATAATTTCGATGAGACGCGTAAATTATGTATGTAGATACATCAATTTCCTGTAGATATTGTTTCAATTTTTTACAACCACGGCATTAGTGATTTGTTAATGATATTTGTTATAACATTCTCTCGTTGTCCAGGTGACTTCCAACCATTAATAGCTGTAAGTAGGTTTCTCAAACTTTTATATCTACAAAATTGACGACTAACTGACACGGTACCTGTAAAGGGTATGTGTGTGATTGTATATGTATTTTCAGAACTCACGCACCTCTACATGGATATGTGGTACAGGGGAATCGCTGCGTAGGCGGCGTTAGTCGTCCATTCAATCAGTCAGGGTGCTGAGCTATTATTATATACGAATTTAAATTCTAAAACTCCCTTTCTAAACTATCTACGAATGGAACAAAAACATATTGTATTATAAAAGTATTGGTCCGTTCCTCCAAGGTGTCAAAATTCTGAATCTTCTCAAGTTGTAATATTAGGTACTTATAATTTTAAATTTTGCTCACGCTCTGTCTTGAGCGAAATTTTTAACCCTTTTAAAATATAAACTCGAGCAGTTATCGAAATTTCTCGCGATATAATAATAATAATATAAAACTAATGTTATTTCTTCCTAAGTTATGTTAATTTTATACGAAAAGTTCGCCGTGTATGGTTGGCGAGTTGTTCAGGTGCGCTCTTGAAAATTTTCCAGAGAACAACATTTTATATACCTACACACAGGTAGCTAGACATTATTTTCTTCAGTCACTTCATTTTCATAAAATAACAAAAGCTAATTAGCTTACAAGTTGAATTTTAAATCTTCACCCAGCACTCTGCCATAGTAGCTACTCTCCAAACAATGGCGAAACTTTTGTTTATAAAATCTACACTCAAACAAATTGGTATGATATTCGCTAAATTGTTATTTTAATACCTTGTAATCATTGAACATGGGCTTAATTTTTATTCCTTATATTGATTGGTATATTCTTAATGCCTTACAACTTATTTAAAAACAAAATGAATTCTTGAGAGATACTTAGTAGTTTTGCAGGTACCTACGAATCATTAAAAGGTAATTAAATCACTGTATGAAGTTTTTTTTATTGAGACAGGTTCTTCAAATTAATAATACCTAATTCATTTTTGATAATACAAAAAATGAAAATATAATAATTGAGGCAAATATTTATGTTAATCGGTTCAATTATTCATGTATTTTGGTGGAAACCATTAGGCCTGTCGGTGGCGACTTTACCTACATTCAATAGCTGGCTTCAAAAATCACTCTTTGAGAGTGGAATGCCGAATAAAAAAAAAAAAATATTGCTTGGTGTCTAAAATTCACCATCAGATTCTTTGATCCATATTTTTGCCTGTCCCGGAAAGGGTATTCAGGTGTAAAGATGGTATTCCACAAGGAAGAAAACTGCCAGGTTGATCACCAAGAGGTGAAAGGACAGCTGACAGTCGGTTCCCGCGGGGGATATTTACCTAAAAACAACAGAACAGAAGGTCTAAAAGAAGAATGAGACCAATAATTCGTTTTTCTTCTTAAAAATGCCCCTTCTCACGTCAAATATTTTTTTCATCAACCTTAATACGTATGCTAATTTGAAACAGCGGGAGACCTCCTCGTGTTGACTGCCAGTTAAAAACACATTCCATCACCCAAACTGCTTTGCTTCACTCCAAAAATCAATTCAGTCTAAACTGTTCCGCTCTTGATGGTTAAAATGGAGGCAATTTTCGGGGATCCCCAATCGTAGTATCTCTGGAGCTGATTTGCATAAAATAACATTCGTGGATTGCTTTTCACTCGACTAAAAACCACCCTCTCTCTCTCTGGGCGCTAAATATTTTCCGCTGAATCTACAACGCAGCAATGTATTTCGAAAACTTTTCAAAACACTCTTCTTTTTCTTTTTTTTTTGAGTATAACAATAACAAGGTGCTTCAGGAAAAGTTGCACAGCGCCTGAGCTACCGTGATTTTATTCAATATACGGAACGCCTTATGTAAGTTATTTTTATTATAGGTATTCTTTAGCCGGATCTCGACTTTACGGCAAATTTTTATTTCGAACATTCCCTCTAGAGGGATTTAACCTACTACCAACTTAATCGTACGACGTGATTTTATATCAAGGATGTAAAATAGGAATGATTTGAATGAAGATCTTATTCTTTAAGGTCTTAATAAGACACGTGAATGTGCATCGAGCATAGTAAAAGGGGGTGTAAAATAATAATGGTAAAATATATCGTGTAATAGATATCTTTATGGGCGGAGAAAATAATAAAACTTTTATATGAGTTTGTGTGTATATTGTGGAGCAACTACATACACTAAATCAAAATTCATCACTTGAATAAACCAAATGAGAATTCTTGTAATAAAGTTTGACGATAAAAGTCTATAGATTCTTAACGATTATCATTTATTCATGAATCGGGTATTGGCAATGCTGCGTACAGAAGTGGACAAAAAAAACATCTCTTTTATTTTTTGTATCATAAAAATCGTATTATAAAAACTTCCCAATGTTGGGTGGGTTTATTTTGTGCTGCGATTCTCGAAAGATTTTATATTACATTATTTCTTCCTCCGATATACTCAAATATTATTTCTCAATATTCGACGTCGCATGTAATATTTATGGGCAGAAAGGAGATGAAAAATAATAAGTTGTGCTGCCTCGGTTGTTGCGGGTGAATATTGTACCTTTGAATTTACATGATTTTTACCTCCTAATATTTGATTTATTTAAGGTAAGTAAACAGAGCTTAAGTTCAAGTAGGAGAATCCCGACGGGAATAAGTTTGACCGGAGAACAGAGAGAAAGAACGATAACAAATTTAATATGAAACATAAGAGTTGTTGAATTATACAATAATATCTGAAGGGGAATTCATAACAACATCAGGCATTGCCTTTCAAACAAAAATATCGAGAATAATCAAAACAAACAACCATTTTAAAATATCTCTCAAATATTTTTCCCTTTTTGTACCAAACCTACCCGCCTACGTATACTTACAGCTGTGTAGTACACGCAGCTGATGAAATCTTAATTTTGAACCCCGGCTTTTAATTTCACTTAAAGACTTTGATGAAATACGAAAGATAAAACATAATATTTCGTTTATCGTTAACATTTCTTCGGATTCGGACCGAAATTTAGAGTTAATATTTTTTCCGTCTTCGACAAAATGGCATCCTATTGAAAACATATAGGTAATATTCTGATTGAATTTCTTTTACAAAGTCTTCATGATGGATTCAAGAGTTTTGTGTGCTTTTAATAATGGGTAACCACTCCAAATCCCTTACGGAGTATAAAGAGACAAAAAGTTACTGTAGTTTAGATTCATAGTGATGGCTTTGACATTGAAAACTCATTGACACATGAACTCTTGCAACACTTTCTACGCATTTCGTTTCGTGAAAAAGGATCATGGATGACCTTAGATACGAATCTACGTCTTTAAGTACGCCGTTCAGAAATAAGGCTCAATCCATACCTAATAATTAACAAGAATACCGATGTTACGAAATTTACAGTAAACAGCTTAAATTATTTTGTCCCTGAAAATGTTGACACCATATTTATTTCATTGTATAGAAGTTTTTTCTTAGTATAACATAAGAATTCGACACTAGATTGGATCGAATTCAGCTGCTTTCTCCAGATATTACGTCGAAAAGGGAAAAATATCGAGTAAATTTTTTTTCTAATGTAGGTAGATTGTTTTTTTATGGTCCTTTTAGATGACACTTATAAAGAAACTCAAAAGCTCTAGTGTGCTTGAGACATTATAAAATAATAAGAAAATCTGTTGCCTTCCAGGGTTTCAAAAGGTTTTCAGTAGGTTTAATATAACAGGCTATGAACACTGTATTACATTAAACAAACAATAATTATTTATAATAGTTTTACATTTCAGTCTCTCTTATAAGATCTCGTAAAAAGAGTTACTTACAAAAATTCCAGGGTTAACTTCGTTCTTGGTGATGAAAGCTTTGAACCAAATATACCTACAATATTATGGTTTCATAAGAAGATTACAAAAAATAGCAAGTAATTAATAAAAATATTTTTACCTAACGTTAGGTAAAATGAAAATGATCAAGGCAACATTCCGTTCGGGGCATGTGATAAAGACGCCATCTTCGTTTGATGTACGTAAGTAGCCTCCTTAATTCTCTATGGACTAATTAAATGTGAACAAAGAAGAAAAGACTAAAACATAATCCTTCTATAAATATGGAACCCGGTACCCGGTACCTACCCACTAATGACTACCCGGGAAAAAGTTACAGCATTCTATGTACGAATAAGTATTATTATTAATATAAAAAGGCTATTTTCTATTAAGCTTTACATATTTTTATAACCATTTTTAAGATACGTTAATAAACATGATTAAAAACTGAGGCTTTGAAAACTATAATTAGAAAATCAAGATATATTTTTTATTGAACGGTAATAAATTGGAACAAAGAGCCATGGAAATGAGGATGCTAAGAATCTCATAAAATTATAGCAAGACAAACGAGTGGATGCGAAAGAAAAATGGAATCACCGATTTGGCTCAAATGTCGTCAAAAAATCGTGGATTTTAGTCTTATCATGCAGCCAGAGTAATCGAAACCAATAAAAAGTTCTCGGAGACCGTCCAATTATTTGGTGATGTTGGCAGGCCTCAGGCAAGGTGGTCTGACAACATGAGAAGAGTTGCTAGGGGTGGATAGATGCGATTTGCGCAGGATATGGAGCTGTAAAGTTTCAAAAGGAGGGAGATGTCCAACAATGAAGGTTGATGAAAAAAAAGGAATAAAGAATACACAGGTTCTTGTTATTCGCTTTCTTCATCAAATCTCATCGATGTTGTCAAACATATGTCTTAGACGTATCTGATCTTCTTCTTTCACTGCTTCAAAATGTTCATTATCAGCCTTTTATAGTTTACTGCTGAATCAGGTCCTTTTTATCCAGTCTTCCAACCATCTCTGTAACGCGGTTCCATCACCCAACTTCATCGAACCGCTTTCAATTTGTCATCCATCTTTCGGCTGGTAGTCTAACAAATTATCTTTTAACTGTTCTGGGCTGCCGGTCTAACTTTACCCTCAGGACATCGATAATTTTCATCAACCCTTAGGAATAAATAGTTCCCCTAGGTAACACTGTAATAATTATCACTTACTGAATTTGTTCGCAAACTATCAAGCACTCCTAAGTGTTGCAACATTTCGATCATACTGATCTATAAAACAGTTACAAAATTTACTTTTATCATCAAACACTTTTCCACGTAAGATTTTCATCGTCCGAAAGAATTTCTTTAATCATCAGTTGCGCATAATTTTCAACAATAAACCTGAATCATTCGTACTGTATGTGTGAATATATACATTAGGTACGTATAAATATGTAGCTTTATTGAATTTTTCAAATGTTATCTGTTTCGTAGTAAATAGTCATATTTTAAAACATAAAAATGTGAAATCAGCACTTTTATGTGCAAATTTTTACGCTCTGATTTTCTGCACATTTACATAAAAGTTATAAAATGTTAACCGGTACACGCTGGTGCACACCTACTACTGTGTGCTATCCTTTTATTCACAATGGAATGCAACATCGAGAACACTTGTGTGGTATAAAATCTTTCATAATAAATTATATTTGTTTGTTAAAATATTTGTTGAGATGTCGATATATTGTTGAGAAGTTGCCTTGTCAAACTAGATACTATTTACCTAGACCACTCAAGAACGATTTTTGAAATACCGTAGAGCGGTTTTTCTATAACTAGAGCACCTAGAGATTTACCTAAATAGTTTTAAATAAACTGACACACCTGGGCCACACTCGGAAAGTCCAATAGAGCACTCTAGCAAGTGTGAATGAAAAATCGTGTACCTACACTCAAATTTTTAGAGCTAGACCTCTCCACCAAGGGCTTCAGCGTTTTCTTCTATTTTGCTTGTAGAACTGTTTTCAGTTTTATATTCAAAACAAATCATGCAAGTTAAACCAGTGCTTTAGAAAAATTCATAGCTATGCAACGATCTTAATAACTTACAATTTTCGTTTTTTTTTTCTTACAAAAGAGGAGTATTTTCATCACACTGACACACTCGAATAGAGTTGCAGTTAGTTCTTCTACCCAAAAGCTCAATAAATATCGTCTTCTTTGTAGAAATCAGATCCTTTTTATACCTTTAAATTTTAAATTAACGGGAGGAAGTTATATCAGCTTATTGACAAAATAAATTTTTAGAAAAAGTAGACAAACTGATGCTTAAATCCCACTTTTTCACTAAGCGGATATATAAAGAAAAAACAGACTTTACCACTTACGGCTCTCACCCAATGTATTATGAGGCATGACCCTCAGCACTGAGTATACGAAAAAATCAAAAGGGAGAAGCACCTATCTAAAAATATCAGAATATCCTTTTGAACAATCGAATCAAGCTAGTTGCTTAGTGATTGTTAATAGAATATTTAAAGAAAAAGCGCTCTACGTCGTGTTGTGCTAGTATGCAGGGTAATAAAACCATACAGGGATGCAAAATAAAATTTGAAGCGTGTATAGGAGAGTGTATGAAGCTCAGCTCACATTTCAACCAACATCGCTAGACTATGAGGTTTTGAATAAAACAATTAGAATTCTCCCTACAAAAGTAATTAGGGATATTATGAATAGCCTCGTACTGGCTATTATAGTGCGATGTCCAGTGAAGCAGAAATGCAATTCAACTTAGCAGTAGCGTCCAGAGCACGTCTGCACGTTGAAAGATAATAATTAAATCTAGGTTAAAAGGCGGAAGATTCCTAGATAACTTCAACCTTCCATCTCAGTCTGCTCTTCATTATATCAATTTGTGTACATTTATCATTCGTACAACACAATATTGCTCTGGACATGTTTTGTACTTTTCTCAAATTTCAAATTAAAAGTATTCAGAAAGATGTATCTTTATTGATTACTAGCTTTCCCGTCAGAGGTTGTGTTGTGTTTCTAACTAGGTATGAATATTTCATTCAAATTTGAAAGGATAAGCTTTTTACCTTTTAACCAATTGCGATGACCACGGAAAATAACTCTCCATTTTTATAATATACATGTTTAGTTTTCCACATTTACAATATTGTTATCCAAACTAATATCTTTAATTACAATATTGTTATCATTTGACCAAAATGTTCATGGGCTTAGAAACTGTTTTCTTCTATAGATCATAGACCTGTTTATTATTTTTAGATCTTAGATCTATTAATTTAGAAATATAATTTATGTTGTTTTCGGAAAGGGTGTCCAGCTATCTGCTATACCTGCTGTAGCGGTGCCTCGAATCACAACATAATCTCACCAGAATCGCCATCAATTTCAGATATAAAAAGTTTTATTCATTACAAATGCTTTATTCCCAAATCACTCGACAACGAGTGCAAAGGGTTTAAAAAAAAATGCTTTATTATAATTTACGTCGGTTATAAATATATCGATTATATTTACTCGCTCTTCGACCAAAAAGAGAGGCAAAAAGAACTCTTCACTGCGTTCAATCTTTTACAGAGTCGATAAAATATTACCTTTATTAAATGTTCCAAGAATGGTAGAAGACATGGCCGTAGCAACAGAAAAATTTTATAGCAGTTGACATCATCGATTTATCAATAGTAGTTATAAAAAAAACTATGTAACTCAATAATGAACTTTTCACAGACTAAAGTATCTACGGGTTAAAGTCAAAGCTGGCGTATAATTAAAACATGTAACGTAGCTATTAACTTTGTCGTTTTACCTCGCAAACAAAACATGGGGATTAGATATAAAACCATCCTAATCAAGACGACATGATATTATTATTCTATAAATACTTAACTGGTTTTCCGCCTCAGTTCATCTAAAGCGGAAAATTATATAGCTACGAGCATATAATTAGTTGGTGGATATTTCAAAATGACATTTAACATTTGAAGTTCTTTAGAAAGAGCAAAAACGGGATGAACTTGTTAATGATATTTTGAAAGACCGATCTTTGTGTTTTAAAATAAACGTAGGAATTTCAATCTGAATAATTTTATGGTTGAATTTAAAATCATCTAGAATATTACCTAAATAAACTAAAAATAAATTTACCTACACTTTCCCATACAAAGGTATCATCAGCCGAGATCTAGAAATTTCAGGTGAAATAAACTTCTTAAATTTCTGATCCGACCTCTTGATCGAAAGCCGGTAGCTATGGCAATGAGCTACGGAGAAACCATAGTCTATCCCTTTGCAAATCGTTGAATATTAAAATATAACGACTTATTCATTAAACACAAAACGTAAAAAGACATATCAACGCATCATTTATTTAAATGGTAATCGTTTATTTTTCTCTAGATTACCGGCGACTCATTCTATTGGGAACGTATTGCGCCGTGGTTTCAAATACCTATACCTATAGATATTAGCAAAAGAATAGACAATATTCATCTCCAAGGAAAGACAAAACCAAAAGTTAAAAAAAAGAATCGGATTAAAATCATATTTTGTTCTACGAAATTTAAAAGGATTTTATATATTATATTTCGACGATTAATGTAATCGTTTATTAGTAGCTGTCAAAAATCAAATATAGAACAATGAATAGTGAGGTTTTATTTTCTATCAGGTAAAACTTTCTGCAATTTTTTTATTGAATAAAAATACTAGTTAAAAAAAATGAATAACTCAGGTAAAAAAGAAGGTGCAAAAAACTGCCTTTGTTGGGAATTTACCCGTTGATCTTGTTTTAAATAAGACGAATCTGCCCCCGTAGATAATTTGAATTTTGGGAACGAAATTTTCCTCAATGTAGAGAACGAAATAATTGAACTGTCCACTGGAACATATATAAACAATTATTTAAACCAAACAATCTCACTTAAATAACAATATAAAAAGTGGACAGTTAATTTTCTTCCTACTCTACATTGACGAAAATTTCGTTCGCAAAATTCAATTTTCTAGGGCCTCCGATTGACTGAATTAGTTTTACTTAACCGTGAAATTTTTGTCGGCTATTTTTACACTTCAAAATACATAAAAAAGAAAAGTTAAAAAATAAATAAATATAAAGAAATATTCATACTGACTTTCAAAAAGAGTCCCGTAAGCTGAAAAGAAGTGGCCAAGATGTACGCTGTGGAAAGATAATAATATCATTATTATTGCGACAGTGTTATTGCAACAGTTTTTGGCGAAAGACATGGCGGCGTTGGTGTCATTTTGAATTATAGACCACAGCGTATAAATTATCATTGTCTCCGAACAGCGAACTTAACTATGGTCTCGGGCATAGAAACAGCGCACCTCCCCAAAGTTCCCCGAACACGTAACTTCTACAATACGCACATAATAATACATAACAGCTCTTTCTTATTTCCTTCTCTTGTTGATAATCCAGTTTTCTTATTCTCTTTCTTCACTACGTGTCCATATCAATTTTCTCACAAGGTTTGCAGAAAAGTTTCCCTTTCAAAACGATTTCTCCATAGAAATGTTACAAAATATCTGTGCAACTTACTTACTTCTTTTTTTATTCACTTCTTCGATTTTACTTTTTCCCCTTTTATCAAAGGAATCATTTTTATTTTCTGTCTTTCTTCTATTCTATTAGTAATTGACATTTTGTCATATTTCTTCAAACTTTGTTTCATCAAATCTTATAAATTTTAAATAGGAAAATATTTTGATTATATTAGGTACCTTACTAGTATTGAGGTTACAAAAAATGATGGCGGCTTCAGATTTAATATTTTTGGATATTGTACATCACTTTCGTCACAACCTTTTTTAGTGAAATCTTTGTTCTAATATCTTTATTTGAATAACAGAGAAAGAAGATCAACTGGCATAAATTGGTTAGTTTCACATAAGCGACTTAGCGCTTAAGCAATGGGTCTTTATTATTCTAAAAAAATATAAGTTTATCTTTCGCTTAAACTTTTTGGAGTATTTTAATTGTGAAGACTTCCTTTGAGTTATTTTCCACATTGGCGTACTTACGAACGAGTCTCAACTCATTTATTCACTCAATTATGTTCACACCCAATGTATAACATAATATTACGGTCGACACAAAATCTCGGAAGAATTCCTATCCTAAACTTAATCCAGGGCGTCAATACAATTAATGCCGGCATCCCGAAGGTATGTTGGATTTTATTTCATTCGGCATTCTTAACACATGTCCCTGCCAAGTCCATCTACTCCCCATAATGGTAGAGGTGATGGGCTCACGCTGAGTGCGCCGGCGTATAGCGTCGTTCGTGATGCAGTGGTACCATCTTACGCCCAGAATTCTCCTGAGGCACTTCATTTCGAAAGCTGAGACTTATTGTGCCTGGGCTTTGGTCAGGTGCCTGGACTACACCCATACAGGAGAATGGGCAACACACACGCATCGAACAGTTTACATTTCGTCTCGACACTAAACGCCAAACCTTGGTCATGTTGTTAAACGAATATTATGTAACAACTAGAAACCCCAAGAATTCATAACTGATGTTCGATTTTTAAATGGAACAAACCAAGAATTAATAACAATTTATTCAGAATCAAAAGTGACCCTATAAAATAACATTTCAATTACTGACATCTCACGTATACTTTTTTATTAACGAATATGTAACGGGTGGGACACTATGGGAGGCCCTACAAATGGCGTTGGACCGGGGGCTTTGGGGACGGCTGGTTGGGATGGTGGGGAGTGGTGATGGTCACGATCCTCAGCAGTGAGGGAACGACGAGATGATGATGATGATGATGTAACAGCTAATGACTCTATCAATTCATTACTGACCTTCGATTTTTAAAAGGAACAAACCACTGCGGGCTTACGACCGTCTTCTACTGTTATTTCGAAGGCTGATGGCTTAGTGTGGTCACTTTACGTTAACAACGTTCGCCATTAGGTGGTAATGTTTAAGTCCCCGAAACTCCTAAAGGCGCCCTTGTTAAAGGCGCCACTTGCCATACCGATATGTATAGTGAGTTATAAATAAATACAAGAAGTAGCTACTTACATTACCTACTTGTTAGGAAGTTTTCACCAAATAGACAATCTCACACTTTATTCAATATTCAACCCATTAATTAAGTAGCATATTTTTAAACGAAAAACTTGTACAAAGAATCCTAGCTTTTAAATATTTACTCCAACAAAATTCTCTTAATAGTAATGATAATTGTCACGCTGTGTTTATGGCGATAAACGACCTTCAATTTACGAAACATGTTGACAAGAGTACGGACATAATGTGATTTTTATTATTCAATTACATACCTGGATAAAAAAACACAATTTAGCGTGGAAAATACAAAAATGGGTGTTGACACAAAATAATAAATATCTCTCTTGATGATTTTCATACTAATTCCCCCACGTCATAAACAGCTGTGGATTGCCGTTATTTGTTAAAAATACAACCGAGGCAAAGTAGGCACCTCTATACTGCTACTCCGATGTATTCATAGGCTATCGGCATGTATGGACTAGCCAATATTTTGGTTGCATTACTTTTCTTAAATGATTTGAATGTTTCTGAATTAAAAATTTACTGAATTTTTCTTTAATTCCTGTACTGTTTTGTAATTTCGTTTTTACACTGAACTAACTAAAAACCACTGTTCAGTATTTAGCAAAAAGACTTTCATTCGCCCAAAACACCCTTTTTCATCGATTTATGTATAGTGAAAATGATAAGTAATAGGAAGTAACATTTTTCGCTAAGAAAATATGGCTTAAATGCACATAATGCTCTTTCCATTTGCATCATGCCCAGAACTCTCATTAGACTGCACATCGACCCGCAAGATGCACAACATTATTCTTTATAACCACCACCTTTTTTAATATTTTTCTTCTTTTCGGATACAAAATTTTTGAAATGTCCTCTTTTTAAGTTTGTGTCCGGTCAAAAAATTTACAAAAGTGGCAACACTGATAACCACTTCTCTAATGCTTCCATCTTATTCTCCACACCATTCAACGTAATTCCATATTTACTTACTAGTATTTTTAAAACCAAAATAATTCGTTTGAAATTCTTCCACCTGATATTTATTATCTTAGTCAAATCTAGCTCACTGCTTGCAGCTGGATATATTTCAGGTCGACGTAAAAAACTGATAAAAAAAACCTACAATGGTAGGTTTCGTGTACCCAGTTAATATTGCAGTCCTCCTAAAAAACAGCGTATTCGCTAAATGCATAAATGTAATGGAGTTCCCTCCGCTTCATTTGGACTTGTTTTGTTTTACATTTTACTACTTCGAATGTTTTCATGTTTTTGTTTTAACTGTGACGCCACAAAGGTTTGTTATTTTTGGCCTGAGTAAGCACCAACACACACACACACACACAGGGACATATCTATACATAGGTACACGCCTATTTGAATACGGAATTGATCGACGCGTAATTTCGCGTATCTCCGTTACAAACGGGACAGGGTAATATGTTTTTCCCGTTTAAACGAACAAATATTTATTTTGTACAGCTGACTGTAAAATTGACAAAAAAATCTACTTGTAATTATTTATTTTTTAAGTCCACATCAATACGAATCAGAATATTTACAAGGTATTTATGTAATGAACCACAATAATGTTTGGATCAGAAACGAGTTCTTTGCATTATTTGAGAAAATGTGTCTGGTGGTAGTTCATTTCATCCACATTCGAGTAGGAACTCAAAAATATATCTGCTATACTGGTCATATTTATTTTTAATTTAAATGAGGTGCCAAGGCCAAGGATATTGGTAAACATATTTTACAAATATCCACCGTAGATAGATACAAAACTTCTAGATTCGTGAGTGATTTTTTCAAATGAACCATTTGAAAATTTATTTCCATCAAAAGATCCTAAAATAATCGTGATGAATTGATTCTTACTCAACAGAAATGCTGTTCAATGCTACAAAATTCAAGATGATCTCAAATTTTCCTTCCTCAATTTCGAAAATCATTTAAATTTACTTTTTCTAGTCAATTTTTTCCGTTTTTCGTTCAACTCCATAATTTCACAAAAAAAAGTTATAATTTGAACATCAAATTTGTCATAAATAACGAAAACATCCAATTTATTACACAAGGATATAAACTACATCTCAAAGCTAAATAAAAGTGAATATTTTTTTATCGCTTAACTCCACAGAATTTAGGAGGGGATTTAAAAATGATAGTTGGAAAGTTATCTAGGTATCATCGCCTTTGCGTTGGGGACGACAGAGGAAACTTCGTCCAGTAATGCAGTAAAGCTTTCTCTTTATCCACGATAAAGCTTCCGTAAAAAGACTTTTTATATATGTCACTAATTGACAACCCTTGGCAATTTTACCTTGCTACGTTGTAAGGTCGATGTTTTAGATGGCGCTTACTAAAGGTTCTCAATCAATGTTTCGCGTCGACAATTAAATTTGGATAAAAAATCTCTACGAATTATTTATAGCTACCGTATTTCTTTATATTTAACATATCAAACTTTAGTTGAAATCTCTACAGGCATGAAAGTGAGCTTTAAAAGAACATTTCGAAATCAGCTTTCTCTAAACTTTCTAATGTCATCGGGATCTTCCGAAGCTAATATCGATGCCGACCAACGTCTTCTTTACGATATTAGCATTATTTACCATGAAACTACCCAACTACTCAAAAGTACAGGGTAGTGAGTACGTAACTTTTGCTATAACACGACTAACCACACATCAATCTAACTACTCATAACCACGGCTTAACTACATAATAACCACGCTGAAACGCACAACTAACTACATTTGTGACGTTACGTACTCGCGCTAATACACTAGGAAGTAGTTAGTCGTGCTATAGCCCTTACGTACTCACCCCCCAGGCATCTAAAACTATGACAGGCTATGAAACATGGCTAAATTACTCTTAATTGTCTTTGCCTTCGTCTGCTGTCCAATATCAAGAAATTTTTCTCTCTCGGACTTCCACAATTATTCTTTGTCGGATGCGATTCTCTTTCAATTGCAGAACCATCTTATTTGGGGCTACGTTGGATGCAACGTTGCATTTGTTACGTTACCGCTTGTGTTCAGTTGTTTAAAGGCACTTACATACGCACCACATGACCTACACAGTACCCACCCAGTTCCATTTTGGTTTTACCTTATTGTTTAGTTAATAATACAAACCTACAAAATCCTGTTCTTCTATAAATGGATGAAACTTTATATATTTCATATTTTATTTATTTATTTTAAATTTATATAAACTCCACTCACCATAACAGCTTTCGCCTTTGCGATGAGTGATTGTCAAAACAACAGTTGATTTTATCAAGTAAATGCCCTTTCTTTTTATTCAATATCTTAGTTTGACCAGAATCACGGTAGAATCATGTTGATCTGTCTCGTGAATTCAGTGTACGGGACACAAAAGGTATATCGATGCGATCCATTGTTTGAATGTCATAACAAGAAACTAATTAATTGAAATATACAAACCAATGTTAATTTATTTATTTTCAAAATATGTATAAGCTCTTAGAGTGAGACCTGCATTTTGAAAGTTTGAGAATGGCTGTGAGCTACCTATCGGGTGGATGTTTTGGAATCAAGATATATACGCAGGAACACAAACACACATAGATAATATTATAAACATGTATACGTTTCAGTCCAATTTCACTGTCATTTGGGTTGTTGCCAATCGAAATGGGCTTCCCCCCTCAATGTTTATACAGTATTGACTTTCTTACGTGGTTTTATCTCAGGAATTCACGTATTTTTTTTCTCTTCAGCTCGTTAATTTACGTTGACAATTTGTCGTTGTACAAAGCGATTTAATTGATTACATCTATTGATTCTTTTCTTTCTTTTCATAATACTGTCGGTACTAAACCTACATCCAGACTATTCATAAAACTCTTTACCTACCCCTCCCTATCTACGAGCCATAAAAAATACAGTTGGTCTTTTATTTTAAATTTGGGTCGCAAAAACAAATCTAAGAAATTTATGGTCAATAGATAACGTAGTTTCGAAGATTTTAGCTAATCTCGAAAGAACTTAAAATGCAAAGATACGATGAAAAAAATATGTATATTTTTCATCGGTTTTTTTTTTCATAGTGTAACTGGTTTTATTTATAGAGTTGATAGATATTAGGTTAGTTGTTTTTCATTGAAATAATTGAACATCGACACGAATTGTGAATTTTCTTGAATACATTGATAATTATAATAATTATTAGTTCGATTTCATGGGTCCAAAAGCGCAAAGCTGTAAGTTTACATTCGGTAGATATTTTATATCAAAAAAGAAAACTATATTTGGATATCCATAAGTCAAGTTTTGTTTATCGTATAATATAGGGTCACTTTTCATTTTTAATATGGGGCTTTTGGTTCGAACTCCCATAGTTATAAGTACTAGCCAACTTTCTACTCTGAAGTTGTTGTATTCAATCCAAGATTTGATGGCTATTTTTGTTTTAACAATTCCTTATCATTATTTACATGTGAAACAAATAATATGTAAACATTTCGTAATACTTAAAAAAAAACATCACTAAAATATTATAAAACGATAAATATATTTTTATCTTTTTTCCCAAAATGATACATACACATTATTATTAAGTTCACAAAAATCTTACTACAACGATTCCTTTTATTTTATCTTGAACACATCAACGTAACAGAATAATTTGCCCGGTACACAAAAGGTATTTCCGACTTATAAATAAAATGTTTACAAAATGAGGAATGTTTTATAGTCTGGGAGATAAAACAACCTAATAATAACGAACTACCTACAGACGGTGGCCAAATTAATAGAATCAATCGATTATGTTGAATATTTTATTTACCCATCATCACCCCGTATCCGTTTTAAAGGATAGGGAGAAAACGTCCATTCTTTTCAATTCATACACATCTCTTCTGATTCTTCTACTGATTCAACATATTTTTTTCTAACTTGGCTTTTTTCGAAGACGGATTAGATCCACGTCACTCATCGGTAGATCTTTCCTTCCAACCTTATATTATTTTTTTATATCCTTTAAGCATAAATTCTTTCAACGTCCTCAAACCAACAAAACTCGTTAAAATTAATATTTTGTTACAACCCTAACATTCATAAGAAATTCCTCACTTATAAGTATTTAATTCTTACTTTATTGCCCCACAAAGTCTTTTCACATGGGCCCCTTTATCATAGGCATGATGCAAAAGGTGAGAGACCTCCTGACCACTGTCAAGAGATGTAAGACCGCATACTTTGGCCACGTATTCCATGGTGAAAAATAAACCTTCCTTCAACTTAAAATTCAAGGAAAAATAGAGGGAAGAAGGGGTATGGAGCGGAAAAGAGTTAAATGTTACGGATGCGGCATCATTGTCGCCAACCTCCGTTAAAAGAGGCACGCGAAGAAAAAGAAGTACTGCACTTACTTCGTAAAGCTCTCATATTTACTACATTTATGCCATTTGGTGATGCTAGATGCCAAAGGTGATTTCAAATCATGTACTTAAAGCCCACCTTCACCATATTATCTCCTCTGAAAAACGTATGCAAGATCAGACATGAGGAGACCAACCTCAATAGATAATACTGACCTATGCGTCAAAATATTAAACAAATAAATCCGCTTGGCAAACTGCTACTATACATTAAGGTAATCCCAAGAATTAACGAAGAATTACAGTCCTTTTCGTTCAATTATTTTGTTCATCGATTGTTTTAATTTGGCCACCGTCTGTTCTTTGAATATAAACGGGAAAGAGACACGTTCATTACGTTACAAAATACTTAGAAATAAGAATAATGTATGATACACAGTTGAACAAATAAGAAAAAAATGCTCATTACTGCGAATATTTTCTTTGATATTATTTTTTTATAAAGACAACACTACATGCACAGTCACATTTTTTTCGTTAACTATCTCCTCTAGTTTTGCGTTCATCTTAAAAATATACAAAATAATATCTTTTTTTTTGTATTCAGAGCGCACCTCTTTATTATGTAATTTAAACAAAAAACTTTCTCTCTTTCTCAAAGGCAACTGAATATAATTGGCAATTTATTTTCTTTCGTATCTACTTTGGCCTTTGTCAGCAGTTTTGAAGTCGTTTGAGAAAAGAATAGACAGGGTTGAAGGGTGAAATTCTTCGGCGATCGGCTAAGTATTGAGAAGATCAAATATGAAATTAAGTATCCGCTAAGTTTACGCTACGAAATAGTTGGTAAGCATATTATTCAATTGTTGAACTGTGAGATGAATATTTTTAATGTCTTGAATCAAACTTTGTAATCGGCCATTTTACAAAGTAGATAATTTATCTTGCTTTTAACCTTTAAATACCGACTTCTGTAATTGGGTGTTTAACATATCTAATTGAAGTATATGTTCAGTTTCTGTTTGGGTGTTTTTGTAAGTGGTTCTGAGAACATTATTTAGAGATATTCACATAAACCTATTTTATTTTATTTTATATTTCTATATACCTACAAAGGTGTCAGTATAGCTGGCGAAACTTATTGCCCAAGGAAATTTCTTCCAGGCAACCGGTCCCGTCCAATCTGAGACAGGCCAACCCCGGATATAAATTCCAAGTGAAAAAACACCTTGAAATATTTGATCCGACCTGGAATCGAACCCGGGACCTCTTGATCCAAAGTCCAAAACTTTACTCCTAGGCTACCAATGTCGGGTTTATTTCTTGTTACGGAAGTGATCAAAATATCTCTGTTCTCATTCATTAATAGAGTGCGTAGAATCATGCGCAATGATGGATTTTTTAGTGAACACTTACCAGTTACCGTGTGTCCAAACTGGAAAGCGTTCGCGCGTCCGTGCGACGAGTTTCATTTACTCAAACGCGAACGGATCGTTCAAATTGAAAACATTGCACTCAACGCATGGTCGCGCGATCATTATTCAGTTAGGATTATTTACATTACACCCTTTCGACATCTGTCACATAAAGGAAAGCTTGTGTTGTGAATGTGAAAATGGTTGGTACCGGGATTCGAGCCCTTCAATATGTTGTACATAAGAAAGACGTCGACCGATACCACTGGTCTATCAACCACTTTTTCTTAGTTCTTCTTCTACTTATACCCAGTCAGGTCCCCCAACGCACCTTTCACGATAACGTTGGTTTTTCAAAACCTTGCAGTTAGGTTATATATATTTTGTTTTTGTTTCAATCCCATTTGTTTTGTTGCGCAGAGATCTCATCAGACTGATCTTCAGTTTAGTCCAAATTAGATTCCGTTATTTACATAATATAATATAGTTTCGATGTAATTAGTAGGTACAAAAGAACTTAGAAAAATAGAAGAAATCCTCACGTATTTTTCCTCAACCTATCACAACTCTCTCACATCGGTGATATCCTTCAGATTTATACAGAAAGTTTTTAATCGGACGAAACTAACAAAAAATATTTTTTTGTTATTTCTTCGTACATGATTCACCATCGTTTTATTTGTTGTTTTCTCTTTTTGTTTTTCTTTTATTAAACTTTATTATTTATTGTTTTATATTATTAACTCACTTTCTGCCGGAGAAATACTGTACTGTATCGTCACGTCGATAAACACCTACCTACTCCCCCCACTCGTATTAATGTCTGTCTTCCACGTTGTATTGTTATGTTTAGTGTTAGTTTCTCTTTGTTTATGTACTACATTTTATTTATTTATTTTCGATTTTTCTTTCATCAGCCGGCAATACAGTTGTCGTCTATGCGCCGGTCGATATCAACAAAATATAATATATGTACGGTGTGAATATGAAAACTAACGTTATTGTCAAATAATAAAAACTAGTGGTCGACCAATGCGTGTAATGTAATTCGACCATAACTTATTTAAATAATAAAAGTTCTATCGTCAAAGACTGATCATGACTGACAGTCATGGATATGTCAAATATTTCAAATTTTGTTGTTGATAAGTACAAAGTTTTTTCTATTATTTCTAAAGACAAACAATTTTAATCTATTCTCAATTTGACCACAGCAAAACAAAAGAATACCTATATGCGTCTGTGTCAATATCGAATACATTGCAGCGTGTGTGAGTATCAAACAATAACATTGAAGTAGTGTTTGTTATGTTTTTTTATTGATTTAATCTATTTTTATGCATAGTTAAAAAAATAATATTAGCATTCGCCACTCCTTCTCTATATAAACTAAGGGTGCGAAATTTCATACTCCTCCGTCCGCGCAATTTTCGTAAAAATAATGATCACAAAGTTTATCCTTCAAGTATTAAAATAAGCTGATATCTAACTCAATTATGCAATTTTTTGAAATTAAACTTTTATTAAATAAATAAATATACACATGCAAACAGAAAGATACAATAAGAAACTTATTTACACAATATTTTACACAGAAACAGTGCAACAAATGAGCGGAACCCGTTAAGTCATTTAAATGACTTGTCAACAGGTAGTCATTATTAAAGTAAGATAGAATTACAGTATATATACTGCTCAGAGGAGCTGTGAGCCGTATATATAAGTTAGTATAATACATAGAATAGTTTTGACATGTTGAAAAAATTTATACTAATCAAATAACGAAAATAATAGAAGTCAATGGCTAAAAAGAAAGGTGTGAAAAGGCGTCGTTAACCAAGAATGAATGGGATCAAAAGATCTAACCAAGAATGAATGGGATCAAAAGATCTAACCAAGAATGAATGGGATCAAAAGATCTAACCAAGAATGAATGTTATCCGGCATCCGTAACGCATGTCCCAACCATGTCCACCTCCTCCCCACAATGGCTGATGGGCCTGCGCTGGGTGCGCCGGCATAGTGTCGATCGTGATGCTGCAGTATCATATTATACCCAAGATTTTCATGAGGCACTTCGTTTCAAATGCGGATACTTTTTGTACCTGTACCCCTAGTATAAGTTTTCGATGATCGAATATCGAAACGATCATCGAGAGAGTTTCGAAAATTTTCATATAAAAATGATCGAACGATTCGATCGTTTGATTTTATAACACCATTTGCACGCTTATAAGCGCTTATTAGCGTGCAACAAGCTTTCGATTAAACTCGTACTAGCCCCACTGGGCCTTGGTCCGATAAGAATCGAAAGCTCAGCCCGGAGGTGAGTTTGTACATTGAAGGTAAAGTTTGCACATTATTTTTTTTCAGAATTTCCAAGAATTAAGAATTTTCAACGATTTTTTCTCTTTCTTTGCAGCTGCTCCAAGTATTATTAAAATGATAAAATATTACGGCATCTACCTAGGCTCCAAGTACGAGTTCGAAATAATATTCTCATAATTTTGTTCGAGTACCTACGTACGTAGGTACGCTTGTTGACAAAATCGTAAACACATCATCCTTTGATCAGGCGAAGATCAAACATTTTTTTTTTTGTTAAATCTTTGTATGTTAAAAAATATTTGAAAATATTCGTTCGCAATATTTCAGCTCAACAATAATTTGTTTAGGGTGACTATTAATTATCACAATATTTTTTTTATGTGTATTTTCATGATATCTAGGTAGGTATATTAAAATGGAAGTTTTTTTTTATGGTTCAATGAATAATCTTCGGTTTCGGTACAATAATTTTCTCTATAATAACTCTCAATTTAAAATGGAACAGTCATATTTCTTTATCTCCTCAACACTCATAATCATCAAAACTTAATTTCATCCCTTAAACGTCGAGTCTTCAACAACTCCCGGTTTTTTCGTAAGCTGATACATAAATAATAGCAAAGATTACCTAATACTTATGTATTTTTCAAATAATTATAAAACTCTGTCAAAATATATTTTTATTTTTATGAATTCTGTTGCATATTATCCTTCATATTATAACCGAAGAGAAACTCAGATTTAGAGTAAGAAACACGGGGGAAAATGAATAGGTATGCGAAATTGACGATTTAGAGATGGCAAAAAAGAAGGTTCTGATGTGCACATGCGAGGACAATAGAATCATCCACGCTTCCACATAGCCAACCCCATATTCGATGGCTCCCAAGCAGAGCACCAAAGAAGTGGAGAGACAGCTAGGAATCGAACTCGAAGGAAGCGAACTCTAGAGGTGGAGCATAAACCAAAAAGGCAAATAAATGGAAAGAGGAGTTACACAAAGTTTCACGCGAAGATTTTATAATTCCGATCATTTCATAAAAAAAAAACTGTTGCTGAAACGTTTGCTCACCCTACTATTTTGCTACGTATATGTGTGTAGGTATATAAAGTATCGGTACAATATATTATTGAATGTCTACCTGAATAAAAATATGATATTTTTACGCTAACGTCAGTTATTTTGGCATTTTTGATATACGCAGGTACCTGAATACTTTGTGAAATATAAAATCAGATACGCACCCCAGTACAGATTTTATAGAAGTTGCATGGTTTTTTGTTTTACAAAAGCTTTATATATTTTTTTACTTTTCACATTTTTCTATGACAAAATGACAGGCTATTACATACAAAAAAACGCGCGTACATTCATTTTGTTTCTATAATAACATGATACAACCTACTTAATATTTTTACGCCAATTTATTTTTCATATTTAAAAATCAATTTTACGATATTGATGTTTTGTTTTGCGTTTTAATCAATTTTACGTCAATCAATCTTTCATTAGGTAGATGATTTTTTTTAACAAAAAATCGTGTTATACAAATATTTCGATATCGAAACAATGATGATGAAATATTTCAGATGTCACATTATTAAGAGAAGCTCTCCACAGAATATTTTTAACAAGAATTAAATGATCTTGCTCACTTCACTTATGAAACAACGTTGGTTGAAAAAAAAATAAAAAAAATCGAATATTAAGTTTTTCACTATTTGAAAAATCGCCTCGTCTAAAGCTGCTCTCGACATGACACACGCGACGCTTTTCTCTTCACGACACGGCACGGTTTTAAGCCCTCCGCACACGATGCGTCGCGTTATTAGAGTAAGCGTAGGACGAGGGAACGATGCAAGGCTTCGTGTGCGGACTTGTAGGAAAAGGCACGTACTGTTTGCGTTCTTTGCGCGTCTTCCCCGGGAAGATTCATCGTAATGTTATTTTAAAAATTATGCAAAATCTTCTAAAGAGAAATTTCAAGTTGAAATAAGTAGAAGAGTTCTCATTTTCTGTAGAAGAGACAAAATCCTAAACGAGTGCGTTTACATAAATAAAAAACTTTGAAACCCGAAGCAGAAATAATGTAAACTTTCTCGTCCACAAAAAAGAGAATTCCTTATAAATAATACAAACTATATTCCGAGCCTCGAGACCTATGAGTGAACGGCTCCCCATTCATCTTAATATCGCCAATAATGTCCTTAACGACCGATATTTTCCAATATTCGGTTCCATTCAAGAAACAGGACGTATAAATTTCAAAACTGGAAACTACTACGTATAGATATTTCGTGGAAATGAAGCAATTTATTACGTTTTGATCAATACTTCTGGCTCTATTTTGGTCCAACTCTCTCCACTAAACACGGCGTCAAAATAACATAAAAGGTAGTTTGATTTGTTTTTATCTAGCGAGAGGGGGGCGATACTGCATTGGGAAGAATTTTTATTTATGGACTTCGAACTAAAAAATTATATTATGCGGTTGCATGTAAAATTTGATTCGTCAGCGAATTTTATTAAATGTCAATCGTGTTTTTTATATTGTTTATGTTTTTCGAGAATACCACACTTCAACATTTTAACTTTTGCAACTTGCTTTAATGGTGGTTCAACATTTAATTTTTATAGTGAACTTTAATCTATAATAGTCACTATTAACACAAATTCTCCTCCATGTTTTAAATGAATAAAAGCGGATGGGGAATGAAAAAGGTAGACGTGCGCATGTGGGATGACAAAAAAAATCGATCATCTGATAAACGAGTGCCCCATGTACGCATTTAAAGAAGGTCTACAGTAGTACTTGCACGCACTAACGGATGACGCGATCCAATGGCTTCGGTCTCTGGAGGTCAGATTGTGAGCGACCATAAGAAGAAGAAGAAGAAGACCGGGATTTGAGTCCTAGACCATTATTCGGAACGAATTTTAGCAATCTAGACTTTTCAGGGCTGCTTTAATATAATTCGGTGGAGTATTGAATAAAACAGATACCTTGATCAATATGAGATTTTTTTATTCAGAAAAAAGAGTCGTTAAAATCTGTCATATTATTTCTGATTTATAAATAGCTTTGTCTTCAAGAAAAACGTGAGAGAAATGAAGTTTACACTCACAAGTACGGCGGCGCTGCAACAGTTTGCTGAAATGTTCAACTTATCGAGGATATAATATATTGAACAAACCCGTTCTTATATTATTAAGTGTTCTCCATACTATAGATAGAAGACCAACAACTTGATTCCATGTAGGTAAGAGGCGCTCACTCTGGCAAACCAAACACACATAATATTACACCGCCACTTGACTATTTCTACTTGGAGATATCAGCCGAGTACACGATAAGGGATTCCCTTGTTATTTTAACTTGGGATAGTTGTTTCTACCGGAATAAAGTTTCGCTTTGTATTCGGCAAAGGCTCGGATGGTGGATAAACATGTTTGTATTTGGTACAATCGTATAATAATAATATGAGGGTAGTTCCGAAAGCGTAATGTCCTGATATTATGATGCAAGACTCAACTTCACCCTCTATACCCTTTTTTTCTTCTAACATATCCATTTGGATACGTTATCAAAAGAATAACAACACGACCCAATGGGTAGTTTTTGCCAAAACTTTTGAAGTAAGATAAACAAAACAATAATTTAGTAAAAAGAATCCCATTGAAAGAAAAAAAACATTAAGCCGAATAGTACGTAGATAAACTTTTATGTGGTTTAAGATGTTGAATGATAGGCTGTTTTTATACTTACTATAATACTGCACAAACAGTAACTCAAATACTTAACCTGCAACAAAAATGTTTGATGTATTTCAAAACCTTTGATATATTTATTTATTAAAATTACACTTTACTAATCGAAGAAATTTGGATTTTTCTATTTTATGACTCTAAATAATCTAAGAAGTTTGTTGTTATCTTCCATTTTTATTAATCAGAGACACCAACAGAGCCAAACGAATCATGACTCATAAAACATAGAATTTTCAGTGCTCCAATAACAGCTGGTGTCTTTCCCACAGCTATTGTACAAAATATCAAGCAATCAAGGCAAAAGAGCTCTCCATTGCGCTCGATCTTGAGCAATGTTTATGACCTCCTCCCACACCATGTCAAAATCTCTCAGCTCTGCTTCGAAGGAGCGGAATACAGTGTGTGGAATGGAGAATTTTGGGTATAATATGGTACCACCGCATATACGCCGGCGCACCCAGCGTGAGCCCGCCATCTACCATTGTGGGGAGGAGATGGACTTGGCTGGGACATGTGTTAAGGATGCCGAATGACAGTTGGCCGAGGAGAGCGCTGTTCTTCCTACTGTACAAAATATAAAAATATTAACAATTTTCATCGTTTTTTAACGCAATTTTTCCTTAAATAGACTTTTTTTTAGACATTCAACCTTTTACTGAAGCATTCTTTAAAATAAAGAAATAACACTTAACCAACTCGTAAAATTCTTATTGAAAAATGTAACTTACCTATGACTTTAATATTTTTTTAGAACAACGGCATAATAGAAATATTATGTAGGCGCCGTAAAGAAAGGACCTGTAGAAAATAACAATTGGGTTTGAAATAAAAATGAAACAACGAAAATTGATGGCAATTTTCTAAACGTATGCGTCCTGAATTCGAAATTTAAAACGCATAAAATTACCAAACAGGACACGACCCCTATTATGGGGTCAAAATGACAAACCGGGTAGATGAAAATGAAACGACAATCATAATATTGCTGGTCATAATAATAATATCGGTGAGTGTATGTGATCTGGAGACTTGATCACCCCCGGCCCGAGTTGGCAGGCACCCCGCCTATTATTACTTATCTACGTGGACCTTTACCGACAATACAAAATATGTATCATATAGGAACATGTGAGTACACCTAACCCATATAAAACAACATTTAAAAAAAGTAAGGGATTAGGGTAAATACTAAGCAATTATCCCTTATTTCATCTACAAAAACAAAAATATTTAATTATTGAATTATTTCAATAGCATTTTTTACTACAATATTTTCATTAGAAATAAAGTTGTCTACACCCCAATATTAACTTAAAAAAAACCTCTATGATGAAAGTGTAAGTAGTGATATTGATACGGCACTCTATGAATATGCTACAACCTTCTGAACTGCAGGGTTATTTACGAAAAAGTTTTTATTTTAGAAGTAGTCAAATATTTGTCTCATTTACCAAGACATGATTTCTTTTTAGCGTTATAGCGACCTTTTAACAAAATAATTAAGCTAAGAAAATAGCTAAGAAAATAGTTGTTGACCAAAAGAAAAAGCTTCGTAATTAGGTATGTACAATTCTAGACAACTTAAATCGTTGAAACATTCAAACCCCACGCGATAATCTTTTGAAACATAGTATACTATTAGGACATAACCAATCCATCTATGGGTAATATTTTTCATACTTATATTATTATTCGTATGTTAGTCGATATTTGTTGCTATGACAATAAAAGTGTCCACAGATTGATGAAAATGTGAATAAAAATGACAAAAAAGTCCACAGTCCCCCAACGTGATGAAGTAAAATTTGAACCCTTTAAGGGACGATAAAACCAAGTTAAAGAACAATCCAATTAGATGACCCTTTTCTAAGCCGGTTGTCAAACAGGTTTAGCTGCTAAAAAAACAGTAATTGATAAAAAATTTAATAAAAATAAAACAAAAAAGTGTGAATAATGTAATTCCCTTAACTAAAATATCAAAATAGTGTAATAATATATCACAGAATCCAAAAAATGTTTTTGGTATGCAATAAAAATCAAACAATTTCATTCTTCGAGAATCTGAAAAATACGTTGTTTTATCTTGAATGACGTTTTTTATCCCATAAAGATTTTTTTCATGTAGGTATCTGCCCTGACACCTTTATATGCGGCACCAGAATGACACGTGCTAAAGGATCCAAAGGGAAATATGAAAGTAGGTAAATAATATGGAATATTCAAAAAGTATCGTATAAAGCATGTCTAGATTGAATTTATATATACACGTAATATCCTGTTGGAGTTTCCTTAAAACCTCTTGAAAAAAAAAAAGGAAATGGAATGTCTTCTCGCTACAATTTTCCAAAGAATTCCACACACCGCCCGCTTACCTGGAAAATGTGTTTTTATTATATTGAAAGGAGTTATTGTTGTAAAATGTCAATCAGAGTTTTGATATGAAAACAGATTAAAATAGAACGTCGCATATTATATTATATAGAGGGATGAAGAAAGATCTGTCAAAAATTCAACCGGAAGTCGACGTTGTGTGTGAAGTACAAGACTGACATAGCAATGTCTATGATGTGTACGTTTTTTCAGAGGTTATTCTAACCCTAATCATACCTCAGGCAAACAGAATTGACAGGAGATATTGGTTTTTTTTTCTGAAAAAAAAAAAAGAAGCAATACTCGTGGGTTTCCAAGTATGTATAGTATTCAACCAACGGTATGTTAAGGCATCTACCACAACCTTTTTTTTTTCTTTTAAATATTTTTTTTTATTTTCAATCGACATCACCCTTATGATTATTTCTTTTCAAAAGGGGCTAGTTTTATTTTAGGTATTTTTACCCTTTACAGCGAGAGAGTATTTAAATCCAACATTGATGAATATTTTTTGAGACATGAAATTTCACACGCGTTGAGGTGAAATAGAACATAATTCCAATGGTTCAAATCATATTGAAATTTAAAACTTCTGCTTATCTTTCTGTACTATCCATATAATCGTCCACTTATCTTAAAAGAAATCCTGCACATTCGTGGTCAAGAGTTGTGACTAGCTTGCGTTTTATTTTGATATTCAAAGCTGTTGAAAACGATGTAACATTTATAACGATTATTTTTATACGTTTATAAAATATGTCTAAAGAATAATGATTTTGTAGTAGGTAATCCTAAAGTCCTGTTGATAGTATTTATGTATGTATGTAATTCAAGTGAACTTATACCTGCGTGCAAGTTATGCAAAAAGGTACTTATCTAAATTGACTTAACTTGACTATATCTTTTTTGCCTTTTTAAATAAAAATTGTATATTATGACCATTGATTTATAATTTATTTTGTTCGTTTGCAGAATAAAAATAATGTACCTACCTTTAATCACATAGTATATGTATATACTGCAAAAAATGGGTAACTTTTATGTTGATTTAAGAAGTAGTTTGATTCAAAATATATTTTTCAAATGATTTTCAAAATACCTACATAGATATTTTGTCTTTATTAACTAAACAAACGCCTTTATTATGTATGTATAGGTATTATTTATTTATTTAGATTATGAAGTTACAAAAATTACTTACATATTATAACTTAAAAATAACAATATTATTCCACTTATATTATACAGATTTAGACGTCACATTTCTACAACATTCACATTACTAATCTATGCTTATCACTACTCTTTAGATATTCACGACATTTCACACGAAAGATCGCAAGCGTAGCCGCGCTCTTGAGTTCCGCCGGCAGGTCGTTGAACAGCCTAAACCCCTTGTAGAAGAGACTGTTCTCAGTACCTGCGAGGAATAAAAAAATAAATAGGGGAATAAAAGCTTATAAATAGGCCTACTATACATTAGGAGAAAAAAAAAAAAATTTTTAAATAGTATTCTCAATGATTTTCAACTAATGGACATCATATTTTTTTTACCTGGAAAAAGGTTCTATGAAAAAAGATTATAAATACTACGTAGCCAGGATAATATATATTTTTTCCAATACGTACCTACTTGATTCAATAGGAAGAATACCTCCTTATATGTATTGAAAGTCCTGGCGTAATTGGGTGATGAATAAAAGAAAAGGCCCATTATAGAAAAGGGATGGGAAGTTAACCCCCCACGGACAGGCAAAGACCATTAAGATTTCGCCCTTTCTCCACAACGCCCTTCGTCATAATGCAAAACTCAGTTTAAAGGATGTTATAATAATAATAATAATAATATCACCGCCCGCCAAACGAATAAACCCAAATTTTCATTAAAAGTGAACTGCAATATGCCGGCACAGTTTTACGGGAAATGTTGGCATTTAAATCCCAGTCTCGTTTGGGCCGAAATTAAAAAAAAAGGTAGTTTATCGGATCTGAATAATACAAAATTCTTTTTTTTTTTGTCATTTTTAAACGCGTAGATTTTTTTAATACACAGCGAATAAAAAGAATATCTAGGTATTTTCTAAGTATTCCGAATAATGTAAAGTTTGTTCTAGACAAAACATTTCAACGTGTTCGGTGAAGTCATAAACATCTTGTATAAAAACACTCTTTAACAGCCGATTTCCTTGAAATGAATCCATAGTTATCTGTTGAATGCGATTCGATTAACAAAGATAGCCACTCTAAAGATAGATAGGATTTATATCTTCTAGCCCTCCGAGTTGTCATAGAAGCTGTGCATTTCGTACGAATATAATTGTAGATTCGTCAGAGCACGACCGTAGCAAGAAATTTATTTCTGAGGGGGTTTAGCTTAGTCGCGTAATGTAACAGTTAAAAAACATAAATGATTCGCTTTAGTTCTTTTTAAAAAAACATTGTAATTTCATACTTAATTATCACTATAAAAACACAACAGTGACAAAAAAACGTCAAAATCGGGGGGTAACAAAATCACAGAAAAAATAATAATAAAAAATGTCACAAGCTTTTAGAGACATGTCATTGAAACGGTTTATGCCTGATTTCTGTAGATTCTCGAAGTCATCAGAAAAATATACAAATTTTGGATAGAAATCCTATCCTACATTTGAAATACCTTATTGGGAAGATAGAAAGAGATGTAACAAAAGATAGTTGATAGATCGGTTATTGAAACCTGCCGTGAGACATCCGAAATATCGTAAAATATGTTTCTCAATAAGAGCACATATCCACGGATATAGATAAGAATAATAAAAACTTACATAACATCCAAACTCAGATAATTCATAATTAGTCATTAATGAAAATGTATTTTATTATCACGCACTTTGTATTCATACCAGAGCAAATCTTTTACCTTATTCTACTACGGTCTACGTGTGTTGAATCCCAAAGTAGCCTTTTTATTTTTTTACCTTCGGGATTATAAATAAATAAATAATAATAATAAGTAATGAGAAATCTCCTTCAGTATTCGAAACGGTATTAAATCAATTTTTTCCGTTTCTTTCTTATAAAAATTCGTACCTACTAAGAACAAAGAGCAAAAACGTGTTAAAAATGGGTAGGTACAGAATCCTTAAGAACCAAACCGTAGCAATATATCTCCTACATTCCACTAATGTTTAATGTGTCATATCCGCTGTACGAAGCGTCATATAAGGGGGGACTCAAATCTATAACACAATGGTTCATTTCCTTTCAGGTGTTCGTAAATCTTTCTTCTTTACTTATACGATAATAATATCTTTACCAACAAACCGGGTCAAAATACTTGCAGCAAACGGATCATTTGTTTCCGGACTTTTTAACAAAGTTACTACCTCGTTTTTTTGTCATAAAATACTTTAGGTTAAGTGCATCTGAAACTTTCAGGTAAAGTTTTTCAAGATGCTTACCATACAAGAACAACAACAAAAGATTGAGAGAGAGAAATAAGAAAAAAAAGAGTCCCTAGCATCACCTAGTCTTCCATAATTGCATGTTCTGAGAATGAAACGAATCCATAGTATAAGCCCTCTACTCGTTTCCTTCTTTTTTTTTCTATCCAACTTTGTTTAATTTTTCTATTTCTATTCATAAATTTCTACACAGTTATCATAAAGCGGTTTTGTTGGGATTTTTTTGCACGTTCAAAAGAAAAATATATTGTTTTTTCATGTTCGTTAAACGGAATATCTCCGAAGTGAAATAACGAATCGTTATAAAACTTTGTAACCGTTCGTTTCTCGTTCATCGAACTATTAATTGGATATGTTCCGTATTATTTTTCAGTTCTACTTAAACTACGGTGATTCAATCAGTAAATTTTTAAAGATTCCGCTGAGTTTCCCGGAAATCGTCAAATGTTCAGTGAAACGTTATAACAATATTCCATTTGAATTTACGGAATTTAAAGCTAGGATAACTTTTGTACTATGTAAGAATTTCAATACCTAAATTAAACAAGTTGATATTGTCATCGTCAAAAACAGAATTGTTTTGATGAGTTGAAATACCAAAGACTAATCACGGACGTTTTATAATGATTAAAGTAAGTCCGCTGAAAAATGTTCTTCAGGTAGGGAAACCTCAACAAAAATATTTCGCTTCCTCTGATTTAACTACCGTCCTAGCCAGGAATATAACCTAAAACTACCTACGTTCCAAATATTTAAGAATAATTCTTAAAAATTCAATTTTGTAAAAAATTACGTCTTAAAATCTTTTGGTTTAGGTAATGATTGTACCAAAACCTCTAGTTCTATAGTCCTGGACTTTTCTTATACAACCAATTTTTTTTTTAATGATTGAAATTCAAAATTGCAATGTAAGATATCTTAATCATTTTTAACGTGACTTTTTCATTATTTTGTTTCGTTGCAGTTCATAAAACAGATTTTTAATTAACGAAAACATACTAACTTTTAGGGGACTGACTCTAATTGTGTTTATGCGTTACAAAACACAAAAGTAGACGATGTTTTCTAAGTCACTCTTAAAATTTTGTACAGAAAGTTTGCTCATTTCATTATAAAAGAGACGAGAACCATATTGTTCCAGACTTACGTACTTAGTGCAAGGACAATGCAACTCCACGAACAATCACAATTAGGTGATACGTCTACATACATTTAATTATAAAACATAATATGTTCTAAGATGCTGTGGACCGACAAATAACTTCTCTCTCCCTACTACCCATGTTCACTTTCTACCACGTTACTATGCCTTACTGCAAATAAGAATACATTTGAGACACTGTTGTTTGTTAATACGTTATATTGTATTGAAAGTTTAGCACTTAAGAGCGAATTATAAAGGACTAGCTTTCCCGACAGACGTTGTCCTGTGAATATTGAATTCGAATTTGTATAGTGATGAATTAATTATCATTTGACCAATGTGATTTCGAACGATGCGTCTGTTTTAAACCAAGTATATTCCACCCGCATTCTGTCAATCGCACCAATTGACAATTTCTGTCAAAATTTCAAAATTAGAATATAAATTATAAGGTAAAAAGTACTTATAAGGTTCTACGTAGAGTTTTCTTTAATTTTCTAATTCTCCATGCATTTTTCTTATTTTTTTCTTCTAAAAGGACATTCTCCTGATAAAAGCCTACACGATAAAAAAAGGATTAGCGAAATCGGTCCAGCCGTTTAGGCGTGATGCGATGACATCGGGAAATAGCTCTCCATTTTTAAATATAAGATGAAACATTAACGTACCTTCTCAGTCGTCATCCTTAATCTTGATGGCCGTGGTCATTATCCTTGGTGGCCTCTATCGTAGACCATTGTTCTCCATGCTTGTCGAGCTATATGAATTCATCAACGATTTTAAGATCCAAAAGTTCCCCCGTCGTTTGTAGTTTTTTGATCGGTCTACAATAATGAGTTTGGTCTTAGCTTTGTTAATTTTGAAAAACCTAGCTGTTTTACCATTTCTGCATCATTTGATGAAAGCAAGTCGGTGTCAACCGCATATCTCAGATTTAATATTTTTTTCTGCCTCTGCGACACTGAAACGGCGACTGATGAGACATATTTAAGCATTTTTGTCAATATATCAAACTAAAAATTGATATTTTTTATTCATAGCATCAATATATATAAAATAAAAATTAAAAATCCAATGAGTAAAAAAACAAGTTCATATACAAAAATTTTGGTCTCAAAAAAAAAAGAAATATGTAGATATTTGTCCCGCGGACTCCTATGATTGTTCGTATTTTGCATTTACCTATATGGCACTGAATAAAATGATGTACTCTGACCATCAAAGTACATTAAACATTGAACACAATAATATAATAATGAAGTAAATTATATGAAAATAAAGATGATTCTTTATTATTTACATACTTTTTATTCTTATGATCTTTTTAAACCTTCTTAATTAACCATAAACAATGCACCTATTCATAATATACATATGTACAATGTACATCCCTACTTACAAATGTATGTCGTACTTACAACATTTTACATATAGGTGCGGTCTGATTACAACGCGGGTTTTATTTCAGTTTTAATATGTAGATTAAAAAACAATTACATTAATGGTATGTATGATACTTCCGAGACCCCTGGCGTATTATTTCATTTGACATTAAACTATTGTTAGTAATTTAACGATCAAATTAAACTAATTGCAATATCAGGTTCAACAATGGGGAATCTAAATTTCCTTGTTTATTTTATGTCATTCGGAATATAGCAACGAATGTCTTTTATATTATATATATAAAATGCACAACAACAACAACAATAATCCCTTTCTGAGCCCAATAATGATATAGGGAGGCGACAAGAGCGCCACTGCGTTCGATCTTGTGCACAATAAGTAGTAATAGTTTAATCTTACCTTTTTGAAATGTTTCTTAATGTTTGATTAGAAATTAATGAATCAACAGCAGCATATCGGTTGACAAGCATATGAAAGGGTCATTAATTATTTGATTGTCCTTTAAATCAGTTAGATATATCGTACTTTAAAGGTCCTAATTTTTATTTAGCACTTTGAGTTTTGCGGAAAAATTTATATTTCTTGCAGTAGCAACAGTTTTATATAGGAAAATCTGATCAAGAATCACATATTTCTTCTAAATGATAGTAAGTACCTTGGAAAGCTATTTATGATTAATTTTCTTACAATCCATAGAATCTCCAGTGCCCCAATAACGGGTATCTCCCGCGTGGATATCGTGCAGAGTTAGGTAGATACAATTGACGTATCCGTCTCCTTCGACGTTAATAGAACAGTAAGCCTTTACTTACTTACATACTCTCCTTTTTACACCCCACTCGGGAAGCATAGGGAGGCAACAAGAGCTCTCAACAGTTGCCCTAGAGTCTAGACCGAGATTATTTATTTTTATATTCTCGCATAGCACGAAAATCGTCAATTTCGAATTGATCAAGTAAGGACAATATTTTTTCATGTTTTATTTCATGAGTGTCGAAATGTTATTCACTAAGGTAGGTAAATTAATATAGAATGTTGATGAGCATATTATAACCGTCATACCATAATTTACATGTGAATACGTACATCTCTGCGAACACAATGACATACGTAATTTCAGACAACAAACGACACCGTACTACCTCTAGGAACATACCTACATATTATTATATTTGACACGACTTCATTAATAATACGAATTATATAGCATTGTATAGAGATAAGCTCCTCTCTACCTAACCCGCATTTCCTCCCCCTCCCTAACTGACACGTTCGCCCATTCCTATCTTACCCCTTCATCCGGAGATCCAACTTCCGGTTGGTGAAGGACAAAATACGGCTCTTGCAACAGGCCGGAATTTGAATTTGGTGGTGCTTCACAATAAGGTTGTTTGATTTCAAATGAAACAAAGAAAATATTAATAATAATTTGTTTTAAAAATTCCTTTCTCATCTCCAATTACATGTGTACCATTAATCTGCATATTTTATCATCTCAGACCAATTTATTTCTGATGAAGACCTTTTCTGTCTGTCAAAATTTATTCCTTACTAATTTTTACTTAACACTGACATGGTTGGCCAACCAACCTTTTTAATGTAAAGCAACCACCTTAAAGAAAAGATATTTCCCTTCAAATGATACACTGTTAGTTGAAAATAAATTTATTTCTAAAATTTACTAGATGTCATTTTTTATCTATATTATATAAAGGGTCACTTTAAGTTCTCCCTGTACTATAAAATACCCCCTAAATTAAACAGGAATTTTCAGCATATTGAAGAAAACAAAAAAATCCAGCGGATAAAAAGAATGGCATCAAATGGACTGAAAATGGATACGCTTATTTTCGAAAGAAGCAAGTACCTATATAACGTAAACATAAAATTTTCCTTCACACAATATTCAAAATATACTTAAATTCTAAATAGTTCAAACCTTTTAACATATATTTCACAAAATTACCTTACCAAGCAACACACATAGGTTTCTAGAAAGGTTTTTTATACTTTGTAGAAAGCTATAGAACTCCTTGACAACTTTTCCCAGCCTACTACTTGGGTTTATAAAATGGGTTTTAATAAAATGTATTGGAAATTTTATACAAGAGATTCAATTTACGGAGATGCTCTTAATGGTAGGTGGTCATGTAAAATTTATTATGATTAAAGTGTGGAAAATCCTCCAAATCCCCTTATAAACGTCCCTGGCTACATATGTACGTGCAGCCAAGGGAGCTTCCAATCGTATATTATATTCTATGCGCGGATTACGGTCCCGGTGTTGAAACGGTCTGATGTGACCGCGTGTGTGGCTGCGATTATGCAAGCGGTAGCTTTTAAGGGTACCCCCTGCTCGCTATAGTGGACGGTTAAAATAAGTCTATGAATCTATGGAAAATTTAGTGCACACAAAATAAGTTATGTGCAAATTTTAATAAAATTGACTATGAATTATTCCAAATTTCGGTGTGAACCATATTTTGTTAGGACTTCAAAAGTACAATTTGCGTGCACCGCCACTTACACCTGACTTATATTTTCTCTTCATAGACGTAGTACCTACTACGTAATATGTGAACTTGTCGTTTTCTTACCTTTTTATTTTGATGGTAATATTTTGAAGTTCCTTTTTTGCTAAAGCCATCAAAGTTATTTAAAAACGATGACACCGCTAGATATAAAACATAAGTTGTTGGTAACCCAGTTGTATCAATCGAAGGCTTTCGTGCGTACAGCGTATTGACGGTCGTGGGCACGAAGACCGGTGCTGACCATTTCCACTTTTACAACACAAGTTATGAAAAATGTAAAAACACAAGCTTACTTTGGGTGAGCCCAAATACATTAAAAAAAATTAAAAGTCGTGATACTACGAAATATCTTGTTTATTGCATTTTATTCGCTTTCATTCCGACTTACGTTATTTTATGTATTTTTTTATTGAACAATCAAAGCTGAATATAACCGACGAGTACCTATTGTATTCTTAAAGGTAGTTGACACTATACAAGTAACCTTTTTTATGGAATTATTATCGAAAAATGTGAAAGATCCTATGTGCACAAACTGAAAATTGAGAAATTGAGAAATCACTCACAAAAATAATATGCATGAAGAAAAATCCAGGTTTATGAATTTCAATTCTCACTTTGGTAAGGAAAAATTTGTGCTTTTCTTACCAGACACGCGTCATCTACAAATGTACGTTAAAATATGCGCGTGAATAAGTAGGTGCCTACTTTGACATGAAATAAAATTTGGAAAAGATAATCTTCCGCTTCAAAAGAAACTGGGATTATTTTGGAACTGGGTCATATTTTTTTCAGATCACATTGCTTATATTTTATACGAGATTGAGAAAATATATCTACCTATGTACAAAGGTGTGTAAAAGAATATCAATAATACATTTACTTATGCACAAACTAAAATAAGTATGTATGTATAATTATATGTTTTGTTCAACAAAGACCATACATTTAAGCCGATACATTTAGGCAGATTGCCGAACTCAATTCCGGATCGGGCTGGAGGCGTACCTGAAATTTTCTTAAGCTTTGTCCCAATAACTTAATTTCAAAAAAAAGTATGGAGAAAATATATCATAATGTAAAATTTCTTGCGTGTCGGCATAGCTCACTTCAATATCACTTTGATTTGAAATAACGGCATTAAAGCTGATCTTATGTAAATGGGTTTTCAATTCTGCTAAAAACTTCAACTTTCCTATTAGACCCACCTCTAATGTATTTTTGAAATAAGTCTGAAGTTACCTATGGCAACTGATGGTCCAAATTTGTTGCTAGTCTTCATTATTTTGTATGAAATTCATGTAATTCCAAGTCTAAAGTCAGCTCTTGAAATAAATTTGTTTTCTCATAATATTCCAGCACAACATTTTCGGCCATGAATTAAAAATTCATTAGAACGGTTGACACCGCGAAAGTTGTTCGTGATATTTAGTTTATCTCCGAAATGCTAAATAAGGAGTTTCCGTCCACGGATTATTTCTAGAAATTCCTCTAATTCCCAACAATATAATTAACACCTGAGTGTTTTGGACTGAACACGAAATTCTGGAGACAAACTGTTTGTTTATTTAGATTGTACAGACGGTCGGCGAAATAGCTGCTCACTGCTCAGTATAAAAGCTATATCTATTAACTAGATACAAGCCTTTTCCCATCCACCATTGTTATATATGAGAATAGTAACATAGCCTTGTCATTCGCCTCAAACAGATTTTTCATGTGTGACCTCCTAAGCTTCGACGTACGAGTTAGTAGGTGTTATCTTAGAGATCTGAACAAGCACATATTATTATGTTACATCCTGTATGTTTGAATAAAAATAAATAGAAAATCATTGGCGTCTAGCATCTGAATCATAATTAAATATCTTGTTCCATAGTGTACAGGTTATCCACATCTTTTCCGTTTCGTTTTTAAGACAGCTTTTTAAATCAAATCGTGAACACAGAGTAGGCACCTACCCAAAAGATCAGCATTGGTGTTCAATAATTATTCTTATTACCTCTTACTGCGGAAGATACCATCCAAAGGTTTTCAATTACTTTAGGGTGAGTTACGAATATTGGTGCGCTTAGCGATGAAAACTTTTTGATGTTCCGGAATGGGCAAAAAGTTAATTCAAGTCCTGTAGCTGAGAAGGTGGCGTCTATTTACAAATTACCACTGAGACAAACAGGCGGTGTATTTAGAAATATGCGCTTTAAGCATTTTATTGAGGCAAATGACAGTTGTTGTGAAATATTATGTATTATTGTAATGAACGTACCTACACACAGCCAGAAGCAGCACTTATCTAAATTTGCTGCTGGAATATTTAAAGCAGGAGAGTGAGAGAGGGCTATAAACTACCAGCCGTCGCATTCTGAACCACCCTTCTACACTTACAGCCTTTAGAATTATCTTAGGTACAGGCGCGACAAACTATTATATCACCTACCTACCAAAAATATTTATATATACTTGTATTATTATCACGACACATAGAAAACTAAACGTTTCTCAAGAAATTCAACAGATGACTAAAATCCGTTTAGCTTGCATTTTTTCAGAAAAGATGTTCATGAATTAAATTCAATGAATCAAAGGTAACAGATATTGGCCAAAGTATGGATGGGCTGGTCATTTGGCTAGATTTCTCTAGAAGAGAAGTGGTTGATAGCCATATTGTTTCGTACTGGAGGTCGTAGGTTCGATCCCATGCATATGCTCACAATATTCCTCTTTCACAACACAAGCTTTAGTAGCTTACTGTGAAAAAATCTAAGGAGTATATTTATGTTCACATTGAGTAGGCACAGATTCATTTTAAAAAAAGATATTAAGTTAGGAAAATCGAAACCTGGAAACCTCTAACTATACAGTGACGACCTTGTAAAGAACTCCAGGTGCAGAGAGCCTTAAGAAAGAACGGCGTGGAAGGAGATGGTATTTACGTATTTTGACGAGAAGTAAACCGGAATAGGTTTGAAAAATGAGTAGGTTTCAAGTCAAAAACCGAGAGGGTTGAAGAAATTCAATTATTCTCAACATGTTTTATACGCCATTATAACCTACTTGCAATAATTTTATGGACATTTCTATGGGAGTGTTTGTTATAGAACCCTTACCTCACACAAAATAAGCATCATAATCTTCAACGTGACAACCCGTGGTGGGTCATGGCGTCTCCAAAAAGCCTCTTCATCCTGATTGTCACTGGGTGACACCTTCCAAATGTGCTGCCCTAGAGCCCGACAGTCACTACACTGACAACGCCATCTAGCCATCTTAGCTTTGGTCTTCCGACGCTTCTTTTACGGATTAGGTTATTAAACAACACCCTTTTTGGTTATTTTTTCACACAATATAAGCTTAAAGATAATCATCAATTAATATTCATTAGGTATAACAATTATCCCAAAAATATGACCAACGAATCAAAATAATTTATAACTTTACAAAATGTACACTTTCATAACAAAAGTAACTTATTTTGCGAAGAACAAATTTATAATATCATGACTTAAAAAAATAAGGGAGAAAAAAATTGGAGGTTGAAAGGGAAAGTTGGGTTATAATAAGTTGTTCTCATAAATAACATTTAACGCCATTGTTTCTCTTGCAAGTGTTGTGAGATGAACACGGCTCCGAACATCTCCACAAATCTTCTATCTCCCACAGCATCCAGAGGTACCTAGAGGAGTTAAAATTACAATTTTCTATCTCACCTCTGGGTTCACTTATTATTTATTCTGCAGACTGTAAATAGTTGCCGTAAATCATTTCACATTAATATAACGGCCGTAAATCAAAAAATTTAAAAAAAACTGCGCAAAGCGTTTGGATTTTTTCTCATTTGAGAAACTCTCGAAAAATAATAATTTCGTCTCGAAAACTTCTTATACAAAAATAAATGATTTCACTCCCGTGAACCTTTGGTCAAAATTCTAATCAGCAAAACAAAAAAAAGAATCATGTCTACTAATAAAAAATTTGCATGGCTGATCTTCTATTATTCTCACGCATTCGCGGTCATCGGCTAATTCTCTGTCGGTACATATGGCATCTCTTAAATGTATAAAACATTGTAAAACTATTCGACAGCGATCGTTTTTTAGTCTTAAAGTGCGAATAGCAATGCGATCGCTCTATCAGAAACCGCTCGAGCTCAATGAGAAGAGAAATCTAGTCGTAGCAATACTGTGTACCTATATTATGTATATAGTATGGCATGGCTGGAATAAATCCTTCGCGATTAATTAATCCGGCCTTTGACTCTTTTTAATGTATTTAATTACTTTATTTTAATTTTCCTTTGGCAATAAAGATTTATTTAAGTATGTATAGTTTATACGGTCTTTTTCACTCTCACAAGATCGCTCTATTGGACATCACTGTACGTGGATACATTATATACCTATATTTAGACACTTTATTAAAATCTCTAAATAGATCGAGCAAGAGTAAGTCAGCTCTGCAATGTAATCAAAGTTCTGTAGACTAATTGTTACATTTTCAAGTTCATATTACAGTGCAGTGCAGGTAGTAATTTCCACAATGACATATCAATTCACAATTTTTTTTACAAAAATCTCCCGATCCTTGGGAAATATAGGTAGGTATAGCAATGTTGCCAAGATGTGTATGGGTGTTTGATATCATAATGTTGATGTTGGATGAGAACCACCAAAAAACATTGCCTTACGCCAAAGAAAATATTTCAGTAATCTCTAAGTTGTTCAATATTGTGAAGCATACCTATGCACTAAAACAGAATTATAATATATCTACCTACATTAAATTCCGCCAACCAAGACCCTGGGCCGCCATACCCGACAACTTTTAGCGGCACTGAGCCATTATCACCTGTCCCTCGCACATGCTCTCAGCATCTCCCCTTGTTCTAGTTCAAGATATTCTCCAAAAACGGATCTACCTGTTATATTATTATGTATGTATCTATTACTTATTACTTTTGCTTCTACATCCAGTTACTACATCCTTCTACCTCTCTCGCTCTCTTTCCCTCTTTGTCTCTATCTCGTATCACGGGCCTCTGTGTTATTTATCACACCTCGCACCACTTACAGCGAACCTTTCCGCCTTCCACATAATTTCGCAAAAAAGCGGCACGTCAAACAACGGAACGCGTAGATTCCAAACGGCACTTCATTTTTTTTCACAATTTTTAACAAAATTAATTATAGCATGGACCATTTTCAATTATTGTAAGGTGCAAAACATACATTATCAATATTTTTTTCAATCATTGATTCTTCGTGCCGTTTTGAAATTTAATAAACAACACATACATTCTCAGCGTCACAATATCTAAGCTGTCTTCAAAAAATACCTTCAAATCTCCCTGTTGCCAGATGCAATCATCCAGATCCTTTAATCCAGAGCCCTACAGTCTGCACAGACTTCATCCAGTTTTGACCTTCTAACGCTTTTCAACAAACTGAAAGCTCCAGGTCATCCATAGGTACTAAATAGACGCGCTGGCCATCGCAGTCTAACGTCTTGATTAACTGGACCATGTTGATGTTTTTTCATGAGAACGTTTTATTCTTCATACAGAAACTTTCAGACTTGAAGATATCTGATTATTTTTTCCTTTTGATTTTGATTACACTGATGTTGGTGCGATTTCAGAGTGCCGCTGATTTGAGTTCGAGAGTATCAAACCCGTGCCACTAATTCAGCTGCACGCCCATAGAGCATTACAATTATTTAGGGGTTAAATTAAGGTCGGGTATTCATTTTAAAGCGATTCGCTCATTGTCACACGTGCGATATTATACGAGGACAATAATACCGCTTGATAACGATATTATGTACGTGTGCGCTTTAAGAGTGCCGCTCCCACATACCTACTATAATATTATGAGCTGATCCTATGCATATGTATCATGTTTTTTATACAAAACTAGCTTTCCCGACAGACTTTGTCCTGTGATCTGACTAAGAATATTGAATAAAGAATGATAAAAATTACTTAACCGATGTCATTCCGACGGATACATCTATTTAAAACCAAAAATATTTTCCATCCGAATTCTGTCAATCGCACCAACTATCAAACAACTGACTTTGATTTCAAAAGTAGATTTATTCACGTCGCGCGTTTTAATTTGTAAAAAATGAGCTTCAACGTTAACAAATTAGAGAAAAGCTTGAAAAAAATCCATCAAAAAACTGCGTTCCAATATTTTTAATGTCAATTATGGTTTTCAGGTAAATAAAAATTGTGTTTCTGTAGAATTTTTCACAGATGGCGTTGTTATATCGAAATTCGTTCCATACTAACTTTAATATTACATTTTATATTATTTGCTACACTTTTTCGATGTTTTATTAGTTATTCTGTTAACTGGGGGAGCTGAGAAATATCCAATAAACCAAAAATGATAAAAATCTGTTCAGGCGATCTCGAATTATAAGTTTTCGAACTATCTCGACTTTCTTTTATATCCTTAGATAACTTTGCACATCATCCCTTGTGTGTGTTTAATTCACATTCTTCTTTAAATGTCACTCCTGGTTTGTTACGATTTGTGAATAAGCTTCGCGAACTTGGCAAGTCTTGCCAACCCTGCTACCTCCGACACACCAAACCACGGTCTCAGATTCCAGGCCAGGAGGCTTTTTTTCACCCCATATCTCACCTGCCCTCTATCTTTTCTTCCACAACTAACACTGTAGAAGAGCATATTTTTTATCGCAGAATATATGGTCAAAGATGCCATTTTTCGTCTTTTGACATTGGTCAGCAGAACTCTCTCCTTACTAATTACTCATATAGGACCTCCTCAAGGATCACAGGATTTCTAAACGAGATAAGGAGCATTATTTACTAAAATCAGAGCGTTCAATCCTGTTTATAAACGTTGAGAGCCCAAACGTTTACTTAATACATAGTGTTTGAAATATCTGGGCATTGAAACATTTTTCACAAAAATGTAGGAAGAAAAGGTCTCGATATTAACATTGGAATTCGGAACGAATATTCAACGCCAAAAAAATCCAATCAGTTGTCAGATGGTGCGAGTTCACACATTCCTTTCATTTCGCTACAAACGGTAGCTCACACACAACACAATGTCTACCAATCAACCACGTATGTATCCCATACACGAGTCAGATATTTGCTATGGTTCACGGTAAATAAATAAAGGAACGGATAAATAGTAATAATGAACAGTTTTTCCGATCCATCGAACTAAATTCCTACACTGTATTACAATATACACCCCACATGTTACAGCGGGAAACGTTAGGTTGACATTTTACCTTTATTGAAAAGTTCTACCCGCAAATTGACACAGCATTATCCGCCAATATAAAGAAACTTGCAAGTAATAGTATAAATGTATAAACTTAATTTTAAAAATAATATATCTTTAGTAGATACGGTCAATAAATTTGCTAAGTCAATCAATATTTTTGTAAGAATCTTGCCTTCAATCTATGATAATGTATCAATTGTAGAAATTTATGGGTCATGGCAATGTATCGTATGTAGAAATTTATGGGTGATGGCAACGCAGTATTGAAACAACAATTTATTTCTTATAATCTTTTAATTTTGTGTCAATCATGCAGATACCCTCTCTTTGCATAAGCCTATACAAGCTTTATCGGAGACATTGTATATTTATTGTTGAATTTTATTGCAACGATTTTTAACTCTGTAAATGATCTCAAAGAAATAAAATAAAAAAATTATGTAAGAACCCTAAATAACACATATCAAAAAAGGCGAAATTTTTCATATTCAAAAACAATAGTCAATACGACTTCAATGTGCTCGATAAGAGACATAATATGAAAAAATAATTTTAAGAACTTACTTCTAAACGATTCAATGCCGTTACTGTCTTCCACCGTTTTACGCCAATTTACTTTTTTTCAAAGACACACTGAAGCATAATTATTGTAGCGAAGAAAATAATTACAAAAATAAGGTTTCAAACAACGTATTTCTAACTATTTGAGTTGGTCGTAGAAGAGATTCCAAATGGAAAATACTGTACAACACATTCACCATACCTTCCATTCAGCTTGAATTTGAACCTTGAACTCCTAGCTAAGAATGCTGGCTTGCTGAACTCTAGACTAAAAACGAGCATCACATTTGGTTCCTGATTTTGCGATTACCCTAATGGTTTTTCGGAAGTATTTGAAAATAACCAATCACAAAATCTATCGCTAACATTTTTTAAGCTGGTTGTAGGTAGGTGTGGGTACACAATAGGTATAGAGAGAATCGACAGAATTATTTTCTCTATACAAGCCATACGTTCATTCCACTGTGGACGACTTTTGTAATTAAAGGAATTCATGGGATAAAACTGAACCTTTATTATTCTAGTGGAAACATTCGTAATATCCCAGAACAAATCAAGACACAATATAGTGTAAAGAAAAATCTTTACGATTTTTTTATTGCGCGCAGAAATTAGATATTTTAACATCCCAGCTGTTGCATTCGTCGTAACTTTTAATTTTTACAGATTAATATACAAAGCTCCCGTTTTTTTTTAATTCTTTTTTTCTGTTCTCTTCACGACCCTTGCAACTATCCCCCCACCTTTGACACACTCGATTTTTCTTTAAATAAAATACCACTGCAAATTTTTAACAGCAATTTAAAATTTCGCAGGCTGTTCATTTTGTACCTAACCTTTGCGTAGTTAGGATCTTTTATTTTTATGAAATATGAATCTTTGAGTTACCAGTTAGATTTTTACACCAAGAGTAATTTCAGGAAATTAACACAACATACTAATGCGATACCTCCAGTTTCCAATAAATGAAAAAATAGAGGTGGTCATTGCTGCCAACCAAATATAGGATTGATACAAAAAAGCAGAAGATAGTGTTACTCGCATAAGAAAGATATTCCAAAACTTAACAGCGATTATTGATTAATTTGTTATAATTTTTCCGAAATTATCTTAAAAAAATGTAAGCAAAAAGAATATTTAGGGGACTCATAGTATCATCGTACGAAAATCAGCTTCTGAACTGATTTTTTGGAAGGTATTTCGCTCCCTGGATAGTTACTTATCAGAGAAGGCAACGGGAAACTAATCTGAATTAACTCATTCCCAGGACATTAACACGGCGAGGATTCAGTATTTTGCTATGGAGAAGTCGGGGTGAACTGATTTGTCAATTTTAACAGAAGAATCTTATGAAATCCATTTCCCATAACTTCGAAATACTCTAAAACACATGCGATAACTTACTTTAAAGACAATTTGTCGAAAAGATTACTACAGTCGTATTTGTATCAATTTTATTAGTATAACATCATAATGTAATTTACGAATCTCAATATGTAACGTCAATCGTCTTTTATGACCCATACCTACACTAAGTAATATTTCCGAAACCCTATTAATTATTCCCTATAATAAAATATTTCATCAAACTATTAAAAGTCATAAAATACGACATCAAAATATCGTAATAATAATAGGTACCTACTTTTGATGTTGCCCACGGTTGAACTACACATTCCTACAAGATTTGTCGATTTGAAGATAATTTCAAAAACTAAAAGCGATATCGGTTATTACCCATTAAAGAAAGAAACTCTCGAGTGAGTGTGTTTTGGTTCAGCGTATCCCTAGTTTAAGCAAGCTTTTCCCCAAATAGAAGTTTATATCAAACACTAGGTACCTACACATAAAGGGTTGGTGAATGAAAAACTTTTTGATATCGATATTACCTACCATCATCAAAAGTTTTACAATATTTTCGGATTTGCTTCTTTTTATTACGGACTTTATTAAATCGCACATGCATATATTGATTTTGCTTAAATTTTGATGCATAATCGACTATTTTTATCATTTTATATAACAATCTTTAATATAAAGTCTTAATTAAAAAGATGTATCTTGTATAAAATCTCAAAGAGTTGTAATGAATAGTATATTTAAGAAAATAAGTTTATTATATCATATAGGTACTGTATTTATTTTGATATAATATAACACAAATATATTCCTGAAATACACAAATTTTGAGTTATGGGTTTGTACCGGACGGCGTCATTAAATCGGATCAGCGAAGTAAAAACCAAATAATATTGAAATAAGATTGATTTGTATAAATTCGATTGTAAAGGACATTGATTGAATTGTATAGATAATATTGCATAAAATGATTGATTTATTGATAATATGGATATGATTATGACTCGATCATGTAAGCTAAGCGCCTCGGCCACAGAAATAAAGGGTTCTTAGTTCCCACCGAACGGACCGAGGCGCGAGGCCCGCGAAATAATTATGTAATAGATAATAAAAATGCATTGGCATATTGAGGCAGCCCTGGCTGCGGGAGCTCCTGACAACCCTATCTCCCCGTGTCCAACAATAGAATGACGGCGGCTGCGCGCGACGCGCGCTTAAAAACCCCTTAAACGTGGTATCCCCTCCCCTACTGTTTGAGGGAGGGCCAAGAGGCCTGCGAGCCAGGACACGCGGAGGTAGGGTGCAGCCTCCCAATAATGGTCTACTCCGATGTAAAATCATGTGGCGATCACAATGATACCAAATACATCGGGGTAGGCCAATTAATTAAGATTTTAATCGACCTTTCGCGGATTGATCGGAAAATACCGAAAACCGATATATCAAGGTTAGCGCGATCTGGTGAGCATGTCCCGATTGGAAATCGCGCGGCGATTCCAACGAGACCAAACACATCGGGATATGCCCCAGATCCGCGGAGATAATCCGCGAAAGGTCGATAATTAGAATAATTGAATTTCGGCCGCGACGGCCGCTGGTCCGTCGCACGTCCAGGCCGATTCGGGGCGAGGCTCTGAGCCCGTTCCCGGCGTCCGCTCCGTTCGCCACGGACGGGGGACACTGGGTTTTCCCCAGATACCGTTATGTCGTGAATATAAGCAGACATTTTTGTATGAAATATATCATTCTTCGTTTACTCTTGGCTTTGACTACACCTACCTACCTGCTCTCTCTCTGGACTACTCAACTGGCTGACTTCTACCTTGGACTTCTCTCTGGACTGTTTGGACCCTTCTCTGGCTGGCACATTGGACCGTGGACTCGACCCTTGCAATAGGACCTGGACTCTGGCTGATACCACTGGACCGAGACTTCTCTCGAACGCGCGCTAAGACCCGAATTGAGTACGGTCTTACGTGTCTATTAGGAGATTTCTCGTCGAGGGCGCAGAAGAAGACGTCGGATCTCACGAACGCATCGCAGGCCCGAACTAAGTACGGCTTGCGTTGTTACTAGGAGTTCCTCCATCCAAGGACGCGGCCGGGCGAACAGAGAGAGCTCTCGAACGCATTGCGGACCCGAAGCTAGTAGGGTCTTGCGTGTTATTAGGAGACCGATCTGAGGCGGGAAGCATTTCTCGAACATACGGGGCCTGAACTGAGTAGGGCCCGCAGTATTATTAGAGAGTTCCCGTCTTCTGCGCAAGCGACGAGCGACATAGTGCATTCCCCTGGTAGCTGGCTAATTCTTTAGAGCCTGCACCTGCAGTCCCTTGTACCGCGCGCGAGTCGTGTGGTACAAATTGGTCCTTCAGAGCCGGGATCAGCTGCTACCAGGATGCCTATGTCGTTGCGTTCCGATGCCGGCGCCGGGAGAAGTGCGGAGCAGGACGCCGAGAGCCACCACGACTCTGACGCTTCTTCGACGGCATCAACCACGAGAACGAGAACGGATGACACTGTCCAGCAGATGCTGCGGCAGATGAACGAGCTGCGGAAGGCGCTGGCTGCCAGTCAAGCCGAGCTAGCAGCCTTCCGCTCCACCGATCGCGGCCAGGCACCGGCGAGTGCCCCCGCAAGCACCGAACCAGCGCCCGCGAGCGCTGCAGAAGTGAATCGCGTAACAGCACCCGCGAGTGCTGCCGTGAACAGTGATGGCGTAAGGGTGCCCGCGAGCGCCCCCGCCAATAGTGCAGTGCATCATGAACTTGGTCGGGCCCCCCTGCCGGGGAGCTCGGCTGTACTGAACAATGACGCGTACCGCGTCACGGCGCCCGCGAGTGATCCATCGTGGCCGTCTGACCACCGAACCGCGCACCCCGCGAGGGTGAGTGCCATCCAAGATTGGATGGAGGCTGGGGGACGTCGCCCCCAGTACGAGGATGTCCCGCGCCTCACATACGGCGACAGGGACCGCGAGTGGCGAGATAACGTCCTGGCCCGCCAGACGGGAGTCAAGGACTTGCCTCCCTTTGACGGGAATGCCGCTGACTGGCAAGGCTTCAAATTAATATTTGAAGAAACGACGAAAACGTTCGGGTGGACGGACGCGGAGAACCGCGCCCGTCTCAACCACGCGCTGCGTGGAGAAGCCCGACGCGTCGTGGGCCCGACCTTGTACTGGTCGGGCTCTGGGGCCGCCGCCCGTGTAATGGCGGCCCTTGACGAGCACTACGGCGGTACGAACAACGCCGAGGCCGTCGTGAAGGACTTGTTGTCCAAATTCAAGCCGCGGTCCACGGACACAGTGTGTCTGGACGAGGTCCACGAGTTTTGTTTGCTCGTGGACAACGCAGTGTCTACATTAGCGCCAGTAAAGAACGGTGCCTTGCTGACGGACCAGAGGCTGCTGGGGCAGTTCCTCGCCAAGATGCCGTCGTGGGAATGTGTGGACTGGGCGAAGACCCATCGAAACAGCCGCGGTGATCGCTCCTTGTTGGAGCTTAGTGAATTTTACCACGGCTGGAGAGAGATGTTGAAAAACGCGGGCTTTGTGCGGGAGCTGAAGCTCCCGAAAACACGAGCCCGCCCAGTGCTGGCCGCCTATGCCGAGTCCGGTGAGGGCGTCGATGAGGGGGGGCAACAGCCTCTCCGCCCTGCAATACCGACGACCCGCGCCGAGACTAAGCGACCAGTGACAGTGAAGTGTAATTTGTGCGGGTTACCGAATCACAGAACCCCGAAGTGCCGCGAGTACTTAGCTAAGAACACAAGTGATCGGTGGAACATGGTGAGACTGAAGAAATTGTGCTTCGCCTGTTTAGGCACAGATCATAACAGTACAAAGTGTAAATCGAAGTGCGCAGTGGAAGGGTGCATTAAGTCACACCACCCGACCCTGCACGTGAGTGCCGAAGCGGTTGTTACAAATACCTGGAGGGCCGAACTACCGGTCCTCCTGAAAGTGCTGCCTGTAAAGGTGATGGGGCCCCGCGGGGAGCGCGATATCTACGCGCTCCTGGACGAGGGGTCCACAGTGACGCTGCTGGAAGAAGCTGTGGCCCGAGAAATCGGAGCCAAGGGCCGCAGCTCCCCGCTCAGACTCAGCGGGGTGCAGTCGATGACAACACCAGAGGCGGGCTCCATGCGCATCAAGGCAAGGGTGCGCGGCGACGGCGCTACATACACCGTGCACGCTAACACAGTGCACGGGCTGGGCCTCCCAGCACAGATCGTCGCCGCGACCCGAGAAGAATTGAGGAGCCCGGGGAACCCGGTGGTTCCCCTGATGCTGATAGGGCAGGACAATGCCCACCTGATCGTCTCCCGCGAGCTACGGGAGACCGCTGGCGACCCCACCATCCTGTCCAGGACGGCGCTGGGATGGACAGCACACGGCGGGGCCTGTGAAGCGCCCGGCCTAGCCGTGGCCTTGTGTGTGCGTCGGGACGCCGATCTCGACGCACTAGTGAGGGGCCACTTCGCGGTGGACTCGCTGGGGGTAACAGCGGCCCACCGCACCACGGCCGCCGAAGAGCGGGCCGTCAGATTGATGAGGACGACGTCCCGGCGCACCGAAGATGGGCGCTGGGAGACAGGACTCCTCTGGGAGAGGGACGACAGCTGGCTTCCCGAGAACCGGGAGGCCGCCATGAAGAGGCTGACGTCCCTCGAAAAGAAGTTGAGGGGCGACCCGCAGCTGGCCGCCGCCTACAAGGCGAAGATGCAAGACTACTTCGCCAAGGGCTACGCTAGGCCCATCAGAGAAGGCGAGTACGAGAGGGCGGCGGGACGCAGATGGTTCCTGCCACACTTCGCCGTGACCAGCAAGCCCGGCAAGATCCGAGTCGTATTCGACGCCGCAGCAGAGTGCCGAGGAGCCTCGCTGAACAAGAGGCTCCTGACAGGTCCCGATCTACTCTCCTCCCTGGTCGGCAATATTCTGAGATTCAGGGAGGGGAAAATCGGGATCGCAGCAGACATCGAGGAGATGTTCCTGCGCATCAGAATGAAAGAAGAGGACCAGATGGCGCAGCTATTCCTGTGGAGGGACAATCCAGAAGAGCCTCCACGGACGTGTGTGTTCACAAGTGTCTTGTTTGGAGCGAGGTGCTCCCCTGCCAGCGCGCAGTACATTCGGAACGAGGTGGCGGAGAGTCAACGGGGGGAGCACCCCGCAGCAGCCGACGTCATCCAAAGCCGCTTCTACATGGACGACTACTTAGACGCGGCGCACTCGAGTCAAGAGGCGTCGCGTCGGGTAATAGAGGTACGGCAAGCATTAGCCGCCGGGGGGTTCCGCCTTGTAAATTGGGCCTCGAACCACCCGGCCGTGCTTCAGGCCGTACCTAGAGAGGAGAGGGCGAAGTCCCTCATAGATATAGGCGGTCCCGACCAAGCCCAGGAACGGATCCTGGGCGTGAAATGGGACCCCACCGACGATATGCTAGTATGTGAGTGGAGCCAGCCAAGAAACACGGCCTGGCCCACCAAGAGAAGCCTGCTGGCGTCAGTAATGCGGGTCTTCGACCCGCTGGGCTTCATAGCCTGTCTAACAATCAGAGCAAAGATCCTCCTCCAGGATGTATGGAGGAGCAAGGTGGACTGGGACGAGCAGGTCACCGAAGAACACGCGGCGCGTTGGCAAGACTGGCTGACCGCCGTAGAGGCAGCCCGGACCAGAATTCCCCGGTGCTGCCGACTCCACCCAAAAGCCGAGGTCACCCTCCACCTGTTTGCCGACGCGTCAGAAAAGGCGTGTTGCACGGTGGCCTACCTCGCCGAGAAGCCCACAGAAGGTGGGCCGGTGCGGGTCTCCTTCTTGGGAGCGAAGACAAAAGTCGCTCCCTTGAGGCCCGTGTCGGTACCGAGGATGGAGCTGCAAGCCGCCTTGATGGCGGCTAGGTTCGCGGTGTCCATCCGCCAAGAGCTGAGTCTGGCCGTGCAGAAGACATGGTACTGGTCAGACTCCACAACCGTCCTGCAGTGGATCAGGACGGACCCCCGGACCCACACGGCCTTTGTGGCCAACCGTCTGGGGGAGATTGACGAGCTGACCTGCCTCCGGGACTGGAGGTGGGTGCCCACAAAGGAGAATCCTGCAGACGTGGGCACCCGAGATGGAGAGCTGCCGGACACCAGCCAAGAGAGCCTGTGGTTCCGGGGGCCAGAGTTCATCAGAGGGGAGCAGAGTTCCTGGCCGGCAGACAAGGCGGCGGCACCTGAAGAGGATGCGGCCAAGCAGTTCGTCGGGAGGACCCGGAGATCCCCCCCAGCCATCCTGGACGCGGCCAAGTTCTCCAGCTGGACGCGACTCATCCGAACTACTGCGTGGGTGCTGAGGTTCTGCAGCAGGTGCCGCGGCCAAGCCGGCCAGGGGCCATTGACGACCCAGGAGCTCAGGGAGGCGGAGTTCCGGTGGATGCGGGGCGAGCAAGGGCGAGCGTTCGCCCAAGAAATTGCGGCGCTTGCCCGTTCGAAGGAGATAGACCCGGCCAGCAGACTAGCCGGGTTGACTCCCTTCCTCGACGAGAACGGCCTCCTCAGAATGGGGAGCCGCGTGCAGGCCCTCGATCTAGATGAGGGCCTGAAGACGCCCGTCATCCTGGATGGTGACGGGCCCTTCACCAGACTGCTGATCCGCCACCGTCACGAGAGCGCCGGACATGTGAGCAGCGAGAAGACGGTGGCGGAAGTGAGGAGAGACCTGGCCGTCCTCAGACTACGAACGGCGGCCAGGAAGATAGTGGCAGAATGCCTACAGTGCCGCCAGAAAAAGGCGGCACCCAACCAACCACTAATGGGGCCACTGCCAGAAGGGCGGCTGGCCTACCGTCAGCGGCCGTTCACCCACTGTGGGGTGGACTTCTTCGGGCCGATGACGGTAGTGATAGGGCGTCGACATGAAAAAAGATACGGCGCCCTATTCACATGCATGACAACGAGGGCTGTGCACCTAGAACTGGTGCACAGCCTAGAGGCGGACGCCATGATCATGGCGCTCCGCCGGATGTCGGCCAGGCGAGGGAGTCCAAGCATAATGTACTCCGACAACGGTACCAATTTCCACGGTGCCTACAAAGAAATAAAGGGCGCCGTGGAAGAAGTCCTGGCCGACGAAAGATGGAAGAACAAACTGGCGGGGGATCGCATTGAATGGCGATTCATTCCCCCGTCATCCCCCCACATGGGGGGAGCATGGGAGCGCCTTGTGCGCTCCGTGAAAGAGGCTCTCCGGCTGACATTGGGGAGCCAAGCACTGAAGCAAGAAACCTTGCTGACTGCCCTAGCTGAGGCAGAACACACCCTGAACAGCCGACCGCTCACTCACGTGTCGGCTGACCCAGAAGAAGAAGAGCCGCTGACGCCGAACCACTTCCTCATCGGTTCGCCCAGCGGCAGGCCATGCTTGGCCTTCTACGGTCCCGAAGAGGACGAGGTCTGTCTCCGCAAACAATGGAGACTGGCCCAACAGCTAGCGGACAAATTCTGGCGCCGCTGGCTGAGGGAGTACGTGCCGACGATGCAGGAGCGCAGCCGCTGGCGTACCACAGCCACCCCCCTCCAGACCGGTGACATGGTTTGGATTATGGACCCCACGCAACCCAGAAACGTGTGGCCAAAGGGGGTGATCACAAAAGTCAACACCGCTGCTGATGGACAGGTGCGGTCGGCCGAGATCCGGACCACCACAGGGACCTACACCAGACCGGCCTGCAAGCTGATCAGCATCCCCCTGGGAGATACGCCGCCGGAAGCTGAAGGTGGTGAAGCGAAGCTCTCACGGGGGGAGTGTACCGGACGGCGTCATTAAATCGGATCAGCGAAGTAAAAACCAAATAATATTGAAATAAGATTGATTTGTATAAATTCGATTGTAAAGGACATTGATTGAATTGTATAGATAATATTGCATAAAATGATTGATTTATTGATAATATGGATATGATTATGACTCGATCATGTAAGCTAAGCGCCTCGGCCACAGAAATAAAGGGTTCTTAGTTCCCACCGAACGGACCGAGGCGCGAGGCCCGCGAAATAATTATGTAATAGATAATAAAAATGCATTGGCATATTGAGGCAGCCCTGGCTGCGGGAGCTCCTGACAACCCTATCTCCCCGTGTCCAACAATAGAATGACGGCGGCTGCGCGCGACGCGCGCTTAAAAACCCCTTAAACGTGGTATCCCCTCCCCTACTGTTTGAGGGAGGGCCAAGAGGCCTGCGAGCCAGGACACGCGGAGGTAGGGTGCAGCCTCCCAATAATGGTCTACTCCGATGTAAAATCATGTGGCGATCACAATGATACCAAATACATCGGGGTAGGCCAATTAATTAAGATTTTAATCGACCTTTCGCGGATTGATCGGAAAATACCGAAAACCGATATATCAAGGTTAGCGCGATCTGGTGAGCATGTCCCGATTGGAAATCGCGCGGCGATTCCAACGAGACCAAACACATCGGGATATGCCCCAGATCCGCGGAGATAATCCGCGAAAGGTCGATAATTAGAATAATTGAATTTCGGCCGCGACGGCCGCTGGTCCGTCGCACGTCCAGGCCGATTCGGGGCGAGGCTCTGAGCCCGTTCCCGGCGTCCGCTCCGTTCGCCACGGACGGGGGACACTGGGTTTTCCCCAGATACCGTTATGTCGTGAATATAAGCAGACATTTTTGTATGAAATATATCATTCTTCGTTTACTCTTGGCTTTGACTACACCTACCTACCTGCTCTCTCTCTGGACTACTCAACTGGCTGACTTCTACCTTGGACTTCTCTCTGGACTGTTTGGACCCTTCTCTGGCTGGCACATTGGACCGTGGACTCGACCCTTGCAATAGGACCTGGACTCTGGCTGATACCACTGGACCGAGACTTCTCTCGAACGCGCGCTAAGACCCGAATTGAGTACGGTCTTACGTGTCTATTAGGAGATTTCTCGTCGAGGGCGCAGAAGAAGACGTCGGATCTCACGAACGCATCGCAGGCCCGAACTAAGTACGGCTTGCGTTGTTACTAGGAGTTCCTCCATCCAAGGACGCGGCCGGGCGAACAGAGAGAGCTCTCGAACGCATTGCGGACCCGAAGCTAGTAGGGTCTTGCGTGTTATTAGGAGACCGATCTGAGGCGGGAAGCATTTCTCGAACATACGGGGCCTGAACTGAGTAGGGCCCGCAGTATTATTAGAGAGTTCCCGTCTTCTGCGCAAGCGACGAGCGACATAGTGCATTCCCCTGGTAGCTGGCTAATTCTTTAGAGCCTGCACCTGCAGTCCCTTGTACCGCGCGCGAGTCGTGTGGTACAGGGTTCATGATAAAAATATCTACCTATACAAAAATATAACTAAATAGAAATATATAATTGATTTTATCACTGTGTTTATTAAACAACTGTCTCAAAAAGACTTAAATTTTAACGATCTAAATTAAAATGTTTACAGGAATTTTCTGAACGTTTTAGCGTTGATTTATAAAAAAACTTGTTTTTAAAATACAAAATTTAAAAAAATGTTCAACGTGATCGAAAAATACTCTTTTTGGAACAAAGAAACGATGCCATAGGGCGGAATTTGATTTGTAAACAGACACTCTTGTTTGTATCAGAAAAACAACGTTATTATAAAAAAAATCCACTCAATACCCCACAGCGTCTTTATAATATCTACATAGAAAAAATAATCTACCCTAATAAAAGTGATTTCATACTCAAAATTATGAATTTTTAAACACTTTAGTGAGTCTATCTGATAGTTAAAGACAACGGTATTGTGGGTAGTGGACAAGATTACCACTTTTTTACTAACTTTACATAATATTTTTCTTTCGACCATTGAGCCCCCGTTATAGAAAAAACTCTCGCTTTTTTCCCGCTACCTACCCCCCCCCCCCCCCCTTTGCAGTGTATAAAACTCTAATAATACGTTTGAGATAAAATCTCAGGACTTTTTCATGGAAATCACACCTTTTCTCCGGACTTTTGATTTTTTCATCCGGTAACCCTACATGCAATGGAAGTTATAAACCACATAGATTTTAGGTTAAGTTTTTGTAATTCATAACAAACTGTCAAGTGTTGCTATTGTTGTTTTTTATTTTGTTATTTTTTTTTTGTTGTAGTTTTTTGCATGTTTAAAAATTATCCAATGTAAAAGGCTCTAAAGCCGTAAATCTTTGAATAAATAAATATCCTTAGTAACGCGTTAAATAATGATGAAATAGGATTTTAAATCGATACAGTCCACAAAGAAAGCCAGTGGTTTACGCTGCATTTTCATCGCAATACCGATTAAATTTAACAACGATTTCTATACATGAAATAGTTCCACGTAGGTCTGTTTTGCCTGACATTGAAATCGGAGTTGAAATTCAAGGCTAAGAAATAGGAGAGGTGTATGCGAAACGTAGCATCAACATGTTCAAGAACGTCTTGAAAAGGTTTACGCTGAACGCGAACAAGGCCTTATACTGTACCAGTCTATAGCCATATGCAGTCAAGACCAAACATTTTATTGCGTTTTTTCGGTCACACATGTAGGTATAGTATTTTTATAAATAGTCGAAACCTCCAAATCTATTATCCAATCCAATCCAAACTCCCTTTAGACCCCACTTAGGGGCATAGGGAGGCAACAAGAGCTCTCCATTGCGCTTGATCCTGCGCAACGTTAATGACCTCCTCCCACACCATGTCCAGATTCCTCAGCTCTGCCTCGAAGGAGCGGAACACAGTATGAGAGGGTCTTCCTCGTCTCCGGGACCCTGATGGGAGGAAAAACAGCGCTCTCCTCGGCCAACTGTCATTCGGCATCCTTAACACATGTCCCAGCCAAGTCCATCTCCTCCACATAATAGTAGAGGTGATGGGCTCACGCTGGGTGCGCCGGCGTATAGCGTCGTTCGTGATGCGGTGGTACCATCTTATACCCAAAATTCTCCTGAGGCACTTCGTTTCGAATGCAGATACTTTTTGTGCCTGGGCCAGAGTCAGGTGCCAGGACTCACACCCATACAGGAGAATGGGCAACACACACGCATCAAACAGTTTACATTTCGTCTCGACACTAAACGCCGACGCCTTCCATATCTTGGTCATGTTGTTGAAGGCGCCACTTGCCATACCGATACGTATCGGGAGCTCAGCCCCGAGGTCACCAGCGGTGGTAATGGTTGCTCCCAGGTACTTAAATTTAATTATAACATATCTATAAATGAAAATAATTATCACATATATTTTCTCATCTAAAGATTTTTCGAAAGCTCGACGATGGCCAATGCACCATTATATATCATCAATTTAGTGTAAATTGGAAGCATGGATTCATAAAATTAGGCAGTACGAAAATAGGAAAACTTTGGTTGAAGTTGCATTATAAAGATGTGTGCTCAAGCTAAATGAATTCAGTAATCTTATATAGGTGCAGCACAGTGAATAATATACCACTTAAATTACCTATTCATAATCATGAAACTGTGGACGTAATAATTTTGCGACTATACTGAAATGAATTTTTAAAATGAAACGGGATCTTACCACGAGTGAGAATCTAGTTATATTATTATCCGCCATTTCTGGAATTGAAAATAGAATGAGCTTAGTAGATACCTAATTGGGTTTGGGATAAAATTATTTTTCATTTTCAATCTTGCCCCGGCAGAAGCTTTCTCCCACTAGAGTCTAGAGTGAAATTCCGAATGTACGATAAAACCCATTAATGTAGTCGACTTAATTCACGATTACAAATATCAGGCATTTATTAAGTGTCTCTACATTAACGCATGTAGCCTGAATAAATAATTAATATCGTGCTACAATAAAGTAACATTAATGAGAAAGTATCAATTAAAGTGTATACACGAAGTAATATTTTCAAAATGTTTGGAATTCCAGTAATTACTTTCCACGGCTTCTTGCCTCTTCCAAATTCCTGAAAAGTGCGTCGAGAGATGGGAGCGTCGTATATAAATGGCTGCAGGACGCCGGCGCCGGGTGCTGCCTCAAATGGAATGTCATCTATCAATATTTTGTTAGAAAATTCTTAAAATTTCTCATTAATATCCTTGTATATTTTTTTCATCAAGATGAATTCTTTAACGTAGGCACCTAATATACTTTACCTCCTTAATAAAAATATAATGTCACATTAAATTATCCTCTTTTTCAAATACAGCCTAACAATATCATATTTTATAAAGGTTTTATTTAGGATAAATTTCTTTTTTTTTTTTAAGATTTCTGAAAGAAGCTTTACACTCAATCATAGTGAAAAGAACTACACGTCTAGGAATTATCTGATAAGAAAATTGAACAAAGTTATCCACTGTCAACATTCATAAAAGAATGATAATATTCAATATTATATATATAGCCCGCCAATTTTGGTTGATTATTCTGTATATTTTTGCCAATAAAGTGTTTTATTTTTATTATTAATATTAAATATTATGGTTTTTAATTGTCTTCCTAATTTTCTGACGTAATTACCTTTAAAAGTTTATGTAACCTGCAAAAGTGTATACTGTCAAAAAGTTGTTGACAGTAATTGAATCTATCGAATCTGTCAAAAAGGGATATTGTCAACAGTGCCCTTATTCTCGTAGCGGTCTTAATACGCTCTTTTCTTGATTGACAATCATAAATGGCGGATTGGTATTCACAAAACAAGTTATCTAGCAGATATCTTGAAAATTCGTTATGTTTGAAATATCAGTATGAAAATGATCCAGTTCAAGATAGGATTAACATCAGGTTCCGATAGTTTTGTGAATACGACTCCTTGCGATCGTGTCTTAATCTTATCGTTAAGTGATTTTTAAATGCGATTGATTACGAGAATAGCTCTACTGATTTGATCATCAAAAATCAGTCCGTTTTTATCATTTTAGCAGATAAAAATGTTAAAAAAACGTATGTTCAATTGTTAAGTGCATTTTTTAATATGATTTTTCAGTAAATTTCGTTAAAAATGTAAATGATTAAGCCAACAAAAAAAAACAACACGATTAATTACTTCCCCATCTCTGTTGATTCCGAAGAAAAAAAACAAGGCTTATTTTCTCAAGACGCGTTGAATATTATAATATTTTGTTAATACAAAAAGGAACTTCTTCAAAAAATAATAATAATATTATTATCAATAATAATAATCATAACAAAACTTTGAAATCCCTCATGGCGGAAAAACCCACAGGGATGGACCGTCAATAATAATTAACGGCAAATTGAAGCAACTTTCTTCCATAAATTAAAGCTTATTAATAAATTAAAATTCCCGCGTTCTTCCAGCCCCTCGCAAGATAAGCTCGCCGGCGCCGGCCCGCTTTGCCCACCACCCATCAGCGACATGCCCGAGGGGAATTTCCCAGCTCTCCTCTGCTTACCTAAGGCAGGGACCGGATTTTGGATTTTAATGAGGATACAATCGTGCTTTCTACAATAACAAGATATTCGATTTATTTTTATTTTTTGCCGCTACAAATGACAAATAATAATGAATTTAATTAAAATTACGATGTAACGTAATAGACTGATCTATAAATACGATCCCATTGAATAATACTTATTATGCTACTTGAAAATGTTTGTATCCTCTTACAATATTTTATGCAACTAACTAAGCTTTGTATTTTTCCTTCCATCAGAGTTATGTCACAGCTGCCCTTGCATACCATAATAATTTTATTCTGATTCTTTTTGTCAGCGCTTAATAAGACAGAATGGTACATTCCCATAGCCGCCTAAGAACTCTTTATGGTGTAAATTGTATAATAGGAATTCCTACATATTGTGTTCTTGTTTAAACAAAACAGCAATTTAAACACTCAAAATGTAGTGTACCTAATAACAGATTGCTTTGTTTTTTGGGTTTAATTAGAATGCTCAGGAGACGTTGATTTCACCTGCATAAATATGCACAATAGCTGTGAGGGCCCTGTTATTGGAGTACTTGAGACTTCTTCTTCTTCTTCTTCGACCATGTCCGCTCCCTAGTTGGAGCATATGGACTCCACAAGTCCTCGCCACGCCACCCTGTCCCCTGCGGTCCTCACCGTCTCGTCCCAGCCGATTCCAACACCCCGGAGATCAGCCTCGTACAGTCTCCTGATTGTTTGGAGGGGCCTACCGCGTCTTCTGTTACCTTCAGGATGGTAGTCGAGGCTCAGGCGCGTGATGAGACTATATGTTTTTATTTCATGATTTTTTGTTTGTTTTGTTCAGTATTGGTGTATCGTATGAATAAATAAAGCGTATTAAACGTTATGCTACAAAAATTTATTTGAAAATCGTTTTGAAACAACGTCAAAACTTAATACCTGCAAATGACAGTGCGCTAACGTGGCGCAAGCTGTTCTACTTCAAACACATCGCATCAAATCCGAAAGCGTTATTTCATGAAAAAATATCGCTCCAACAAATTTTTCAAAATATTTCAACAAAGATTGTCATAAAAAAGTGCATAATTGCTAGAGATTCTACAGTGACTTGGTCCGAAAAAGATGTTAAGAAAGAACTGAATCTCTTCGCTTCAGAATTGATAAACAATTCTATAAATCACAGATGAAAAGATGTTAAAAAATGTGTGAAGGTTTCTTTGTAAGCGACTGAAACGTAGAAAGAACGATTCATTTTTGCACATGATACGGCTCCAAACGATCTTGTTATATTCAATTTACACGATTAATTCTCACCCCTGCACCGACAATTTGTCATTCCACGTGTCACTTAGATATTGTATCCATAACGAAAGGTTATTGTATTTCTTGTAGGAGACTTCTCAATTCATATCTGTGTTATTATGACGAAATTCGAGCGAGCCGTGGAGTGGGAAGGTTAGGCAATGATGAGAAGGGCCGGTTGTTTCCTTTTAATATTATCATATTAAGGGCAGCCTTCACTGTGTGACGCGATTATAATGTCGATTCGTCGCATAAATTATGGCTGTACGAGAAGGTTAATTATCAATGTCTTGTCTTCACAAATATTTATTTATTTATTAGAAAAGACACCAACAAGCATTGAAAATACATACAAAGATAAACATAATATTAGAAAACACATGCATGCACCCTCCAATGCTCCAATAACAGGCGTCTGTAACATAATTAATGTAATTCTGCGAATATATCTATCAAATATAGTGAGAATTCATTGTAAAGAATTTTTAATTCAAATTTCAACTGGGGCGTCAGTTTTATTATAACGTTATTTCGTTTCCAGGGTGGGTGCTAGCCACTTAACTGAAAACTTTCTGAAACGGTGCCTGTATATGGGGCACCTAATGTGTGTGTATTTTCAAACATCAGAACTCATGCACCACTAAATAGATGCATAGTATCGCTTGCTTTGAGTAGACGGTGTTAGTCAACCATTTAGTCAGTCAGTGTTGTGAGCTATTTTGAGCAAATATGATTATCGTAAAGTTCGGCAGATCGTATAGAGTGTTAAACAATTCAGAGACGACAAAAATGCATAAAAAAATACGTCGTAGCTTAATTTTACAGTGCCAAAGCTTAATTTTCAGCTAAATCTGTTTGTTGGAAAATCTTCCCAAAATATAATCACTTGTACCTACCTGTAATCACACATAATTAAACTGATATAGGTACTTTTAAACTTATTTTTAATTAGTTATGTTTGTTTCTGACCAATAACACTTAATAGTAGGGTCATAAAAAAATAAAAAAATAGTTATGTTGTTTTAAAGACAGTTATTTATAGGAAATAAAATATAGAACATTAAATTTAGGAACAGTACACTTAACCCATTTCTGTACTTACAGGTGCTTGATGAAGGTAGGTACTGAAAGGTGAACTGCCTGCCTACGTATAATTCGCCTAGGTGTGTATTCCTTACGGGCGATGAAAAGAATGTTGTATTAGGTGTTATTGGATCCTTTCTAATTACAATTATTCTCTCGTAAGAAACCTGATGATAGAAAGGGATGGAATGAGGATCCCATTAGGGTTTTATTGCTAACATTAATGGGCGTTTCGAATAAGATATTCGATCGAATAATTTCAGCTTACTAACCTGTGTGTAACAATTAAAATGAACTAATTTCGATGCTTGAAATATTGCAACAAATTTTTCTCCCTATCTTTTTTGCACCCATTGAACAGTTTATTGAACACTTCCGCCACGCTTCGCCAACCGTCCACCTACAGCAGTACGAAGTCTGTCTCCGTTCCGTCCAGCTATCTCAGCCTGGGTCTTCGAATGCTCCATCTTCCAGCGGGTCTCCCGCAGATAATTTCTTTGAGAACAGACGATTTGCTCGATCTTTGAACATGGCCCAACCAACGGAGTTGACGAAGCTTTATAAATTTCGCGGCGTTGATATCATTGTTCTCTATTATTTTATTACTCAATTATTATTATCTGTTTTGAATGCTCGTGAAACATGTTCTTGAAAATATAGCCTTTCTACGCATCAAAAATGAGTCATCAATATCTTAAGAAAATACCATAGAAATTACGATTAAGTTTCATGAAAAACATAACACCTCCTTTCCTTTTTTGGCCCTAATTTTGCCGCTCTAGAAGGCTACACCCTTCAGAACATTGTCTTTATTTATCAATGTTAGGTCTTCAAACATAAAGCCTTCTCCCGGGCAATCAAACATGTGGCGGAATCCTGACATTTGTTTCGTAAGGTTTGTCTAAATCTTGAAATCTGAGAAGAATTTCACAAAACATCATAAGTAATAAAAACTGACATATTTTTATGGTAATTACCTCTTCTTCATTTTCGAACTTAATTACAAAGAAAAAAAAACGGAAATAAAAACACAGTAGAAGACTCAGTGGCAAATCCATTGCTAGCGAACATAGTGAACAAATTTAAGAACATGAACGACATATAAAAATACGAAAATCCGCCAAAAAATAGTGAAGTATTCCAATTTCTTACAGCTGGACTGTGTGAACAACCTCTTCAAGAAAATACCTACATTTATAATAGAACTATATTATTTTAATATTGATATAAATCATGCGTAGGCTAGTTAGCCTGCTCACGTTGGCCCGCCTAATAACACAACACGTGAGAGATCTCATTACGTAAAAGGCAAGCAATAATTCTTTCCATCCCTCCAGCTACATTCCCTTATCGTGTATTGACTCCACAGCTGTGCGTGTTATAAACAAGACTTATTACCGGCGCATTCTCAATTACTGTTGTTCTCAGACGAACACTTCTCTCCCAAAACCAGCTATGAACTTAGCTTCTGTTTTTAATCCGACAAATCCACTCAATAAACATCTAGTTCCAAGTGTCAGATACGAACATTTTGGGTCGAAACGAGTATGATTTTTCCACATATTTCTTAAATTTTGACCCGGAACTTCTTTTATTTTTTCATGGATATTATATTTTATGTCCGATTCCTCTATCATAAAGTAACAAGTTAATATGAAGATATCCAGTACCTAGTCACCAACTCTATTGTAGGTTGACAGTCTTATTATGTTTTTTTTTAATCACTCAAAGATGAGAATAGTAAAGAGCTATCAAACAAAAAACTGTATAGGTGCAATGATGGAATTCAAAAAGCGACTTTGTGCTCAAGACACAGGATAAAAGAACACGGCATTCGGATTTTAAAATTTAAAAAAATAATCAGCCCTTAGTCATGTAGGTTACACGTCCGATATCTAACATCGTACACGTACAATTCTATCTGCGCATTTCTTAAACCGCCAAGTATTTTGAATAGAATAGAATAATTTAAATATAGAAAAGTTTTCCAGAGACACTGTTGTAAGTCGAGTATTGCGCCATCTATCGACAAGTGCGCGACACAAAAAATAAGTTTGAAGTGTGTATTGTATTAAGTAGTGGGGAACGAGGAGAGACGTGCGTGCCAAGTTCAGTGTTAAGAGTTATTATGTTATTTCCCAATAGCATCGTGTAAGTCACCGGCTAAAACAAAAAACACGCACTTAATTTCCATGGGAGTACCTACCTACCTACCTACCTACACCCACTCGTCACTCGGTAAACACGCAAATAATATATTTTTATTAGGACGGAGCACCATTCCCATAAACAACACTCTTATATTGCTCTACCCTTCTAATCATAATGATGAATGCATTCAAAAAAGCTTATCAAATGTTCCTTTAAAGCCCCACTCCAAATACATGTCGTCCAATGGATGTCATCCAAATAAATTTTTCTACTAATTCCAACCAAAGCTTTTTAGACAGACCAAAAAATAAATTTGAGGCTTCTTACCTGTAGGCGTCTGCATGGACAATACGCTATGGGAAAGAAAACCAAACCGCAGGGATCACCCACAGAATTAATTTGGAAGGGACACTGGGCAGCCTTTGATGGAAAACTAGGGCGCATGCTTGACTCTGTGAACGATAGAACACTTTATCTGAGTCGGAGACTTAAATAACTTTGCACATGTTTTTTCCATTTGTGAATCTAAGCGAACAATACAGAAGATCAACGTAAAATGATACCACAATTTTTACACAGGAGGAATTTGGTAGAATCGTATAAAACAACATTTTGCTCGTTTGGTCTAACCCCTCCTTAAATTGGCATTTTACAGAACAACATCATTCAGTAAAACTTCGCTTGTCCTACTGAAGCCTATCTTTGGCTGTTTGTTTTACAATAAATAAAAAATCTGTGTAAATTTTATCATGAAATTAAACTTTATAATACCCTGATGAAAATTATTTTTCTTAACTAATATTCCAAATTTTCTTTTTGTTTCAGGTAAGAACCATTTGAAATTATTGAAGAACTTCTTTTGAAAGCATTCTGCTCGCATAACTTAGCAAAGCTGTCTACAAATAACAAGGAAAGATACTTTTTTGTTACTTAAAATACAATTCATAATATTGCTAAATCTTTAAATCAAATTTTACTTAGAAAGACATAATTAGGAAATGTGTGTACGAGACCGACAAATTTCTCTTCGATGAATGACGAAAGAAATGTTTGAAGTGGAAAAAACTACTTGCGTTCATTTAGGATTTTTTTCACAGGCGTTAAATTTCAAAAAGTATATTATGTAGATGAGACACTATTTTTTACCTTCTTGGTGTGTAATATGTAAAATAACGCAGTGAAAAAGCTAGAAACAAACCTTTTTATTAAATTAGAACATAATTCTCTTATAAAGTTTGAGCAAACATCTGCGTAAAGTTATTTAGTAGACACTATATGAAATATATTAGCATGGCACCTTGTGAACAAGGCTGAACATTTATTAAAGCCTGGAATAGTGGAGAGAAACCGTACCTACATATTATAGCCTCCAAAGCTTCTTCACACGAAAGTAATTTCACTCGGTTCTTTACGGTAGCAACCGGAAAATTTGAAACAGTTCGTTTCTATGCAGACATAGTAGAATATACATAGTAGGATCGTTTCACATTTGCCGGCAGTGACCGAAAAAGAACAGAACCGAATAAAACTGAACTTGTATATGCCTTAGGCTGCACGAGGAAATCTCTTTAGTTTCTCCCTAAGTATCTAAAGTTATATGTACGTCTATCGCCCCTTGCCTTGGTGTGTCATATGATCCGTGTGAGTACCGTAGGTGTTAGTAGTGTAGAGATGTGTTTCATGAAACACCTTGTTGTGGTGGATATTTTGAATCGATGGCTTATTGAAAAGTCTTTATCTATCTACAGCAATAGTAACAAGTTATATAATATCTACCCATACCTTTCAATATGAAATACTGTGAAAGATTATGCTATTGTATAGAAAAGAAGTAGGTAGTTAAACATTTGTTCTTAGCATTTTTTAATGGAATTTGGACTTCTAACCGTAGACAGTTGAAAACGAACATATTTTTGAACCGATATCTTTCAAATGGCTGTCAATTTTTCGACGATCGACTCTAATACAGGCCAGGTTCAGTGACTAATAAATCATAAACCAAAAAACCCTTATCCATATTATCTTGATAAAAAAATTTAAAAAAAATCGTAGTTTTAAAATTTTGGATAAATTTCCGTTTAACAAGACGATACAGGGGGTAAGGGCACACCCACTGGTAATACAGCCATCCCATCACTCGTGTGACGATTCTATTGATTGCCTGCCGATCATACTCACATCCTACTATACACTCACACTTCTCGCTAAATACTACACGCACTCATTCGCTTCCTCTCCCATCAGGTATCCATGACGATATAATAATGAGATTCCTGATTTATTCGAGCATAGAAACTCTAACTTCCGTCTCTCTCCCACTTATGTGCTCTGTCCCGCTCGCAACCCTCCCCACCCCGACGCTTCAACATATACAACATCCCTCTACTATTTTCTCTCTCTATATTGTAGTACCTGAGAAGGTGCCTAACTTCGCAGGTTTAACGTTATCCACATTACAATATTTTTAAAACGTATGTGAGTATGTATTTCTTTTAGCCAAACACTTTGCCTCAAACTTCAAATTTAGTTGCCAAATTCCCAAAATGAAACGAAATATTTTACCTAGTTTGTTTAGGCTTTGATAATAAGACCTTCTTTTCTAGCCCACTTTGTTCATTACTGAAAAGGTTCGGTTTTAGGGGAGGTATACCCATTACTTCCCGATCCCCAATAAGAAACTGATCTAATCTTGGCCTCTTCTTATTATTTACCTCTAAGACCAATATTCGGGCTCTTCTGCGATATCATGCATCGAAACGTTTTACATTCTTTCGATATAGTTTCTTCAAAACCTTCGGCAGCTTGTTTCTTGAAGCTGTCGACTTTCCCAATCCTTTAGGTATATAAAAGGAGATTCTGAATTTTCGGGATCTTCGTTTTGACGCTCAGTCCTTCATCTCTCGATGTTGCTATCTCTTTCCCCAGGATTCCCCATCTCTAACGAATGCTAAGTCAGCTAGTTGATAATAATAATAATAATAATAATAAGGGCAATTTTCTTATGACGCTGTCGTCTGTTTGTCAGGAATTTCCCTTTTAAGTAAGTGTCCTAATTCCTTTTTGAACCAGATTATCTGAATTCCCTAAGCTGTAATAATGTGCCCCCGCCCTCCGCCCCCTTTCACCTTTCTTCATATTTTTGTTTCTATTAAGTAAATACTTAGAGCAATCCTCCTAATGAGCATTCCACGTTCAGCTCAACTGAGAAAATCCGTGTCATTTCCGATATTAAACCTTTAATAACATTCAAATTCTTAACTGAAATCCCTAATATCGGCTAATAAATGTAAAATCCGTGTCATTTCCGATATTAAACCTTTAATAACATTCAAATTCTTAACTGAAATCCCTAATATCGGCTAATAAATGTAAAATCCGTGTCATTTCCGATATTAAACCTTTAATAACATTCAAATTCTTAACTGAAATCCCTAATATCGGCTAATAAATGTAAAAACAATTTTATTTCGAAGTATCTTTGATAATATCAATCGCAAATAATATTTTCGAGTCGCACGATATTATTATTTCCACCTGATATAACTTCTTTTTTTATAAGTAGGTACCTATTTATTATTGTTTTGATGTTATGTTTTTCTATTTTTTTTAACATACCTAACGAAATATATTAAGGATTCTAACGAGATTTTTCGTTTTAAAGGACGACTATTATTCAATAATGGATGAAATAAAATCAAAGATTTTTTTATTCAAACTATTTCACGAGAATTTGGATGTGACGTTCCCAGAGATTCAAAATCATTCGAGCCCGGGTGGAGGTCTTTAAAATAAAGCAAAAAAAAATAACGTTTCCAGGATATTTTTAAAAAGCCGTTACATTTTCGAAGTAATATTGTTGCAATACTAAAGCGCTTTTTTTTTGTTTAAATTTGGTAGATATTTATAATTCAAGAAAATATAATATAGGTTCATTTACACTATTGTGTCACGCCAAGTCTCAACAGAAGACTTTTCGGCGAGTTCACCTTTATATATACCCACATAGATATTCGAAATAATAATAACAAATCACTTGTAATTACCTGGATACAAAATATACAAACACTTCACATATGACCATTTACACATTATATACAGGCTAAAGCAAAATCAGTTATAAAAAATCCACACTTCTACAACCTGCAACCATTCCCTGATAAGTTTCTTTAGTCCATCTTTGCTCGAGCACCTCTTAATTGGCGCGGGAATCACATTAAACCTCCTCGGCACACTATACTTTAACCTTCTATTAAAGTGCAACTCTTCAATTCTTGTTTTTTTTTAAGCTATTTACCCAATATCGAGTGATTAATGCCCTGCCGTACACAACATTGAACATTTAAAATTAAACAAAATAAAGTCATAAAATGAATAAGATAAAACAGAAGATAGAACCCAAATGCTGCATGAATAAACGAGTTAACAAAATGTAGACGACATTGTCATTTAACAATACTCAGTGCTCACTCATACGTGTAAAAAGTTCAATACTTGTAATGTTGACGGTTCTCGATCAACCATCGGAGCATTCATAGTTAGTTCTTGGACCTTATGGCATTTTATTGCTATCATAATTACACAATATTTTCGTAAAATGATGACGCAAGGTGATACCATGCACTATGTAGGTGATATTGTAATAGTTGCAATAATGTATGGAATCTGACTACAAAAATGTTGTTCTTTTTAAGTATCAACATTCCTAATCCATATATTATTACTCTCTTATATTATTGTGTTATCCACGCAAATACGTACGAGCTGTCAACAATTTCAAGCGAACGTGATGGGTCTCTATATTGAGACGCGATATATCTGACACAATAATATGAACATCAAACAATAGTGTCTCGAACATACAAGACTCACTCCACTTGCTACTGAGACATTTCATTTAAACCATCGATTTGAAATAATGATATTGTAATGTACCTATGATGAAATATATTAACATAATTCTTCAAACGCATTATTTATAACTTTGTAATACTTGGTCATTCTAACAATTTAAAAATAAAACAAAGTTTTCAGTATTAAGTACTATAATAGATTATAATATTATTTCAGAAATATATTTTCGGCCGACTATGCGAACATCTTTTTATATATCTTTTTATAAAAAAAATCTTACAAATGAATAAAATAAAGAAAATTTAAACAAAGGGTCAAGAGTTACCCTACTCTACTAGTAGACTGCAGAGCTATTTTTCTCTAGCTAGAGGTCTACAAAGAATAGGTACAAAACAAGCGATTATAGATCACCAAACTCATCAGTCCAGTAAAGTTATCTAGAGATCGACCTAGAGTAGTTTACACACAAGCGTATAGATTACTGTACTCATTACCCCAGTAAAGTGATCTAGAGATCGACCTAGAGTAGTTTACACACAAGCGTATAGATTACTGAGAGAGTGAAAGATACATCATGTACATGAAAAAAGATTCTAGAGCTAGACCTTTCTATCTGGAGTTAGAATACAGTCCGTCTTGTTATTGGATCTGTCATCAATGCAGTTTATGAGGAACAAATGTAATCACAACGTTCTAATAATTATGTCGAGATTCTTGTGATGACAGCAGTCGCAGTCTTTAAATTTGGTTGCTCTCTTGTTCTCAATAATTTCCAACCTTTTCCCAATTTCATTAATTATTATTTAATATCTACTGGTTATATACATGGGATTTTTCGAAATGTTGAACATGTCGAGAATCCTTATGATTAGGAGTTTCGGAGACTTAAACATTACCACCTAATGGCGAACGTTGTCAACGTAAAGTGATCACACTAAGCCAGCCTTCGAAATAACAGTAGACGACGGTCGTAAGCCCGTGGTGATTTGTTCCGTTTAAAAATCGAACATCAGTATTGAATTGTTAAGAGTCATTAGTTGTTACATATTCGTTACAAATGTAATCGTTTCTTTATCTTTTCTTATTTTATTATGAACCCGTAATATTGTAATGTTTTCGAGCGGCTATGCGCTGTTTCTTAGCAGGGAGTATTTCACAACTTTAAGGAAGAATAGTTTATAGTTTTTTTTTGTGACACACATATAAGGGACCAAAGTCGCTCGAAAATATTCCGGGTTCACATTTAAGGAAAAAATAGTTGTACATACTGCAAAGGTTTTTTATTTACACAAAAAAAATAAAGTCTAACTTTTTTTAGGCTTACACAATTTTTTTTATTTCATTGGCTTTTAACACGAAATAAAAATATTCCAAATAATTAAACCAACCCATGCCTTCCTACACGTTTCAAAATCAACTCGCTTGTTCAGCCATCTTTTAATCACGTTTAGTTGATTTTTCAAATTTTTACTTCAAAAACATTTTACTTCTGCCTAAGCTCACTTTCAATATATGGTTACAGTTTTTTTTTTAACATAGTTTCAGAATGTCTCGTATACGGCCATCGCGTGCTACGAAATTGCTTAGATTTAAATAAAAAGGGCCACCTAGTACCTGTCTCACTGTGGTAATACTTTAACGGTCCTCTAGCAATAAATAAATCACAATAAATCATTTCTAACATTCGAGGGAAAAAACAGTGTTATTTAATGACTATATTACGAAGGGTGATGTTTTACACATTTCAAATTGCACAAAGTTACCACTTAATAACCATGTAAAAGTTGTTATATTAAAAAATATATTTTATTAATCGTGTAATAATTTATTCCTATTTACATAAATTAAACTCTTACTAACACTGAAGTTTAAATTATAAACCATTGTAATTTGTTTTAAATAAAAAAAAACAATTGAATAGTGTTCCATATTGTTTTAAATTTATTAATTGAACCATTTGAATTAAGAATATGGAAGGTTTTTAAAATGTTTCATTCAGAATAAAAGAAGTGCCAATTTTTCAGAATCATTATATACTTGGAAAACTGCGGAGGTTCCTAAATTCAACCAGATCGAAACTGCCGAAAGGCACCAATACGACATTGTAGATTTTTTTTAAGTTAGAGTTGATTTGTTGATATTTTCGGCCGAGGTTTCGTGGTAGTAGTCGATTTCCACTGATGTAAAAATAAAACCGAGTCTTCAATTTGCGCTGTTGTTACATATTGTTTATCTTATAACCATAAACTAGTTTTCGGGAGAAACTACTCCCTTCCTCAGATGGACAAAGAGTTTTTGTTTATATACATTAGGCTGGGCCGTTCTAGTATGGAAGTTTAAAAAGTGCTTCTGATTTTAATGTAATAGTGATAATTTGTTGCCTTATGATGTATTATAACTATCTACAAAATTTCATGACAAAAAAATAAGATCTTCTGTCTCCGAATCGACCTTGAAGTTTTGTATGGGACGAAAATATCCCATACTAACTGATATTTTTATAATAATCATGTAAAATGATTCCGGTCTTGTTTTTTTATTCATTTTTTTTATTATACCACAGATAATTCAAGTACATACTTCTATTTATTTAATTACACAAAAATAAGAAATAAAACTTTTAAATTTTTTATGTAAAGCAAGTATATGAAATGATGTTATTTTGCAGTGATTGTTTTTGATAAATTGGGTTTGATATCTTTTTTACTCGTTGCTTTCTAAGCTTTTGCATAATCTTTTCTTGATAAATTTCGCCGTAAAGTTGGTGAGGCTTCTTTGACAATTTCACAGATCGTCAAACTCCTTGGATATGACAAGGAAAATTCAGGAAACTGTATTTATTCATCTTCGCCATTGTATGTAATGAATGCCGTAAGATCTTCGTCGAATACTTGTCGATTGGTGTTTCTGTTACATTTTGCTGTCTGTCTATAACGTAGTTCTTGTAAAAGGATGCTTCAAAATTTACTTTCGGTACTTCAAGGATCAAAAATGCGTGTTTTCGGGTGATTCGAGCTTTCACTATCCGGCGAGCGGTTCATTCTCTTACTACATAGTGTATTTTGAGCGAGATAGCTTTTTCTTTTAGTAATTACAGTGTATATAACAGGTTTGATAATCTGATAAATATATGGATAAGAAATTAAACTTGCCTAGGTAACTGGATCAGTTGCGAGGTAAGTTGGTGCCCAAACATTAACAATAAAGATAAGTGAAATTCATCAAACTTTTTGAAATAAACGCAGTCGCAGAATCCTATAAGCTTATAGTTTAGCGATTATTACATGGATTATTTTTCCTTGAGCTCAGTTACCTAAATCATTAGAAAATGTTCCTGTTGGCATGACTGTGCCAATTTGGAATAAATATAAGAGTGATCTTTTCGTAGATCTTGAAATGATAAAATAGTAGTTTCTCTTGTAATCACCTGGAACATATCAATTGTTTTTTACTTTTCCAGTTGTTTTCCAATTTGGTCAGAATGCGTATGATGACTTGAGAAAGCACTATCACCATATTATACAAAAACCTAAATAATTGTTACTTGTCGTTTTTTTCTAGATCACCGGCGACTCATTCAATTGGGATTAGGTACTTATGGTTTGCAATAAGCAAAAAAATCATTCTAATGGTTTTATTAGTCTTTTCTCCTGCAAAATAATTATTCAATCATGTTTTCCGGTATTAACCTACACTTTTTTTCATCACATCAGACGACAAGTAAAAGATCAAATGAAATATTGCTTTTTGAAAAGAAATCTGTAATCGATATCTCTATCGGTTCCGGTTTTCCAAATTTTCCATCAATTTAGAATCAGTTTCCTTTAACACTCTCTTAATTATTGTTCATCTGTATTTTTGACCACTTTTTCTAATCACTAGCCTAAAACTTTGGCTTTACGGCCATCAAAATACTATACTGGTATTTTAACCCTTTTCTCATTTCATGAGATTTTCTCTGGTTTTCCGCGGCACATTATATACTTTGTTGCTATCTCAAATTGTATTTTTATGCTTTATATCATACAGAACTGATTATTCCATCATTTTTATGGCATACAATCTTAAAAAAATATTAAGTTAAAGACATTTTTTATTTATTTATATCTGCTTCAAAATACGATAAATTTAACAATTTTTAGAAACTTTGAGCTCAATTCGGAGACAGAAGATATCTTTTAAATTGAAAAATATTTAGCATACCTATTTTAAACAGCATTTAGCACTAAAATATAACTATTACGTTAGCAATATTAGAAGAAATGCATTTCGACCCGCCCTAATATACATGCCTAAAAACAAAGTTTTGATAATAAACTAGGTTCAAAATATCTAATCCGTCGCGGTTTTATTATAGTCGATTAATTAGAATGTCGGCTAGGCTCTGTTAACAAATTGTAAGTAAGTGGGTAGGTTCCTAGTGACATCGATTAAAGTTTCGTCGTCTAGTAAACGTTCCCTTTGTCACTCCAAGGAATTGTACCACCTAAATAATAATTACAGGACCTCCCGACATGACCTATATATTTAGATGACTATTAACCATCTACCTATATCGCTTGTCTCGCATGGTTGCCACTTCGATATTTTAATATTATGATAGATTCGGAATTTGTAGCAGATATTCCGAGCCGTGGCCTATTCTTCTTTTACAAACTTTGATTTTTGTAAAACAACTTTAAAAAGTTAATTTTGGTCACCCATATTTTCAGTAGGTACATACTTAGGTAATATCGGTTACATGAACATTATTTGAAAAATAATGGTTCTAAAATCAATTTTTCCAAAAACTACTGTTCGAAAAACAGTTGTACAAAGAAATTGTGAACCGCATAAATGCCATTCGAGAACAACTATTGTTCGAAACAATTTGCCTGCACCCTTAATATCGTGCATTCAGAAAATAACTCTGAAAACTCAGATAAGCCAACTGTTTCTTTTTGTATATATATTTAATTACTTGTCTAGAACATATACGGAAAACTCAGAGAATAGTCTAGTGAGGTAATAAACCCTTTATACAAATTATATATATGTACACACATTGTAAAATGCTTATTATGTTTTTTTTTATTTTTTGGGAATAAAATAAATAAAAAATATGAGTAAGAGACGCGATGGGTGATCAAATGATAATGTTTAGGAAATGATTTTGGCAACAACACATGGAAAGAATGAGCATTTAATATTCGAAAAACAACAATATTCAAAATGATTCAAATAGAAAAAAAACATTGTTTAGACTCTAGTAAGACAACTTTGAGTCTATAGACGTAGGTGTGTAGTATATATATATATATATATATATATATATATATATATATATATATATATTAGGGGAATATTTAAAAAAAAGGTTCTACTCGAAGAGGTTCCTTTCGAAATTCGAAATTTTGAATTCAGTTGATACGAACGTTATTGTAAATTGATTTTTATCATAGACTTCTTCATAAACAAAAAACATAGCTATGCAGTTTCACTTTTAAATTTTAGATTGTAATAAAGGAAATAATATGTAGACTTTCAGTCCAGAAATTTATAATCTGAGAATTAATCATCCTTGGTGACACGTAACCTTCGTAAACTGTATATAAGTTAAAACTAAACTAGAATTGTTTGTGGGGCCAACCCTGAAGTAGAAAGTTTGCAATTGTTGAGGAATATTATAAATTTTCTACCTTCGTTATTATAGGTCGGTAGACCTCTGCAAAGCGTTCTGAAAACTGCGTTATAAGCCTGTCAAGGGGGGCACCTAACAATGTCAAACCGAGGCCAGAATCGGACTGCTTAGCTTAATCTTTTAAGATATATTTTCTTTATATTGTCGAATATTTATTTGAACAACATGCCTAAGAATAATATTAGGCATAAGGTGATACCACCTCGTCACTTCCACCATGGCTGGGTCATGTGATAAGGTTGCCGAATGAAAGTTGGCCGAGGAATGCTCCGTTCTTCCTCCCATCAGAGTTTCGTATACATTCTTTTATCAAATTTTTTTTTCATACTTATAATAAGTTAGATTTAGGTCCCGGCTTAGGTCGTATGAAAAAATAAATTCAATTTAAAGGACCTATTTTTTGCGTAAAAAGAAAAAAATCTACAACATACAAAAAAAATACAATAAAAATTCGTAATTAGAACGTCGGAAAGGCAGAATCAAAAAAAGGGTTAAAAATGTTTTTGTACCGATGTAATTTCGGGTAAATTAAGATGTCAATCCGTTCATATCCTGTTCCAAATTCAAATTACGTTCCTCTCCCTTTGACGCGTCTTAATAGGTTTCCTCCCCCTCCCCGCCCCTCTCACCTCCCCCCCTGGTCCACACCGCCCTGCACCTCTGGGCTTGCGGTGAGATTCACAGAAATTAAATCATTCCCTTCGCACGCCCTGACATTTCTCAAGTAGAATCAAAAGTGAAATAATGTGTTCGTTTCTTATTAAACGTGTATATAATGTATAATGGAATGGCGCGTGTCACCGGCGAACAGACAGACTTTTGGATTTAATGCGAAATTGTTCACTTTATTATCCGTACCGCAATTATTGTATAAAAAGAAAAAAGGTTCAGGTTAAAATATACAAAAAAAATCAGACGAATCGATTAGTGAAAAAAGGTCTGTGTAATAAAATTGGTGGAATTCTTAGATAGAATCTTTTTCTATTCCACTTATTTTTTCTGAAATTATTCTAAGACACTTTACCTAATGGTCGTAGACGACTTTAAAAAATATAGTAATAATAGGATATGTGGCATACACCAACCACCCACATAATACCTATAGTGATATCGACGAATGGAGTTATCCCTAAGTCTCTTAAAGAGAATCTAGGGAAACTGAGCATATGTAGTGGTCTCAGATATGCCATTCAAAAAGCAGTTCTATTGTCCTCATGTGGGATGTTAAGAAAGTTCCTCTCTCTGTAGTTCGAAAGTCTCTCATGATGACATTAAATCGTGATGTATCATGAGAGACAACACCGATATTTTTATATTTAGTGTATAGCATTCCACTTAATTTCATTTTTATTTATTTTTATACAATTATGTATATTTTATATGATATATTGTGATTTAATAAATAAAATGTTTTAAAATAATAATGATAGTAGTTTATTCATCAAAGCAAGACAACACAAGTTCGGTCATTGGGTATACAACTATGGAAAAATTCAAGTAAACATCCCACTCGGCAATATATAAAAAAAAATCAAATTTATCAGTTATACATGTACAATTATCTTATCAAACAAGTTATTTTATTTTATTTCCCGGGGCGTCTAACTTACTGCGGTATTCAAGCGACGCTTAATGATACTGCACACACCTTACTCTGATTGATTCTCCTTCGTTATTTTACTTCGAACAATGAAAGAGATAAACATAGAATACGTTGTACTTTAACTACAAAATATGTCAAAGAATATTGCGTACGTTTAGTTACTGCGCGCCGCTTTTATAGGAAACCAGAGCTTTACATGGTTTGGCATATCAACAGCTAGTATCTATAAAATATATATATATATTATGAAGACAATTACTATTTACTACTAGAAGTATGCAGATTAGCTAGCGATCTAATCATCACCATTGATGATTCAAGCTAATCCACCCATAAATAGGGGTTCAAATTTAGCTACCATTAAAAAATAAATTAAAGAAAAACAGTTTGATCATTCACGTAAACAAATAAATCTTTGCATTTCACAGATTCCATTGTTTACCACAGTGCGTACAAGAAAAATTCTCCCAAGGAATAAATACTAGATAATTGACATAGATGCGTTAGAAAAAAAATTACTCATAACTTATATAAAAAAAAAATCGTTTATTTCTATTTTTGTAAACATTTCCGAAAACTAAATTTTTTTCACCCGTGCACTAAAAATTTTCTCCAAAGGTTAAAGCAATAAAACTCGAAAACGAAATAAGTTTTAAACGAATGTATAAAAAAAAATCGCTCTTTTTATTATCATGAACACATCATTTTAATAGTCGAGGGAAAGAGAAGTTATAACGATTTTCCAAAGAGTTGCCACCGAATCCTAATTTGGCATTAAGTTTTTTTTTCTCAAGAAGTTCAAGTCGCGAGTTAAAATGGCTATAAAAATTCGCGTCATAAATTGAAACTGGGTTAAAGATTTAAAATCTTTCGCCTTCTGTCGTTACATTAGCACGTCATCACCTAGTCTTGTGGTGAATGCATAATAATCTTTAAAGGATAATATGGCGCACTGCCCTATTCTCTATCACTTGGTATATAAAATTAACGGCCATTTTACATTGATTTGATTTTAAAAGCAATTTTACAACATAAAATAGTTAAATTAAAAGATTACGACTAAAACTTCTTGATATTAGTTACAAACTAGATCAATAATAGATTTTTGATGTAGCTAGGTGATATAAGTTTTTGAATTTTTACATAAATAACTATTTATAACGTTATTTTTTTGCAAGAATAGAAAATCAAATAATATATGTTTCTGTGTAACATATAAAAATATGTTACACAGAAACAGTGCAACAAATGAGCGGAACCCGTTAAGTCATTTATTTATTTATTTTAACACAGCCAATCCTTTAGATAATTTAAATTTTCCAATTTTGTTACATTTTTTTATTTTCATTGGCAGTGAGTTAAACATTTTCGGAACAAAGCACTCTAGAGTGCGATAACCATACTTGTTGTTAGTTTTTGGTACTTTTAAGCCTTCATTTTTAGTAAACCATGTGTTATGTGCATGTATTAATCTTTTTTTTTAATTTATTGTCTGAAAAATTCTCCATACCCAATTTGTAATTCAAAGTATATTGAAATTAAGAGGGAACCTCTTTCGTAATACATATTCATTTCCTTTTTTGCTGGTTGCCCTACATCGTAGAAACTTATTTAAAGTCAAAATATAAAATGCACTATCTATTTTTATCCTTATTCAACGATTAAAAGTTACTAGATTTGATTGCTAGAATAAAAACATCATAAGGATACTTATGTAAAAATAAATAAGGAGTCTTCAGTTTGTGCTACTACGAATTACTTTATTTCCATAAACATGTTTTCGGGAGCGACTACTCCCTTCCTCAGATGGACAAAGACTAAAGAATATAAATGAATATGAGATATTTTACAAATTAGTTAAGTATATGAAACAAAAAAACAGCATTAAAGAAAGGGTGAACTTATGAGTACTTTAAAAAAATGACAACTATACAATGTAAAAGTGACTTATTATGAGCTAAGGGAAGATAACAATAATAATAATTAATTCTAAAGAACATAGACCTAACTTTGAAAAGAAGGTATGTACAGAGTAAGATATTGGTTTAACATAAAAAGGTACTGTTTGACAATATGTAAGAATAACGGAAGCTATATAATATCAAATGAACTTTTGATACAGTGATGACGTATTGAAAGAGAAAGTATTACAAGAAAAAAAAATAACAATATTTAAGACAATGTGTAGATAACGGCAGGTAACTTTATGGGTCTATTGTTTAAAGCTTAACAATAAAAACAACAGGTAGGATTGGCGGTGGTCTCTTTGGCAGACAGGAACAAACTTGAAGATTCGTTCAGATCTGAAACAAGAGAATTACAGAGGCAGTATCGTTCAAATCAAATGTTTATCTTTTTAATTTCTTTTAGCAATGAAAATTTAGAATCTTCAAGTTTGTTCCTGTCTGCCAAAGAGACCACCGCCAATCCTTCCTGTTGTTTTTATTGTTAAGCTTTAAACAATAGACCCATAAAGTTACCTGCCGTTATCTACACATTGTCTTTAAATATTGTTATTTTTTTTTCTTGTAATACTTTCTCTTTCAATACGTCATCACTGTATCAAAAGTTCATTTGATATTATATAGCTTCCGTTATTCTTACATATTGTCAAACAGTACCTTTTTATGTTAAACCAATATCTTACTCTGTACATACCTTCTTTTCAAAGTTAGGTCTATGTTCTTTAGAATTAATTATTATTATTGTTATCTTCCCTTAGCTCATAATAAGTCACTTTTACATTGTATAGTTGTCATTTTTTTAAAGTACTCATAAGTTCACCCTTTCTTTAATGCTGTTTTTTTGTTTCATATACCTACTTAACTAATTTGTAAAATATCTCATATTCATTTATATTCTTTAGTCTTTGTCCATCTGAGGAAGGGAGTAGTCGCTCCCGAAAACATGTTTATGGAAATAAAGTAATAGTACAAACGTAGTAGCACAAACTGAAGACTCCTTATTTATTTTTACATAAGTGAAAATGAACTACTACCAAGCACCCTCGGCCGAAACTATCAACATCATAAGGATAATTTATTACAAATCTTAGCCCCTGTCCTAGCTGATCGCATGGACGCGGACGCCCTGTTCAAATATAACATTGTATGAACGTGTCCTAACTGGGCAGACGGACAGACGTAAATTCGATCGTCCGATCGGTGCCTTGTTTGAATTGATCGCGCGTCGCTTGTATTGCTCGGTTGTATCGATAATTAATACGACACCTACTTGCCAAAAGTTCTTACTTACTAACATTCGTATTTATTTGTTAGCGTTGTCAAGGAAAGTGAACACGCGATTATGTGATGGCAGTTAGGACACACAATTTTTCATCGTGCGATCAAAAATTTGTTCATGCGATCATCGCAATCGCACTACCGTACGATCATGCGACCAGCTAGGACAGGGCCATTAAGATAAAAAAGATGCGCCTGTTGTTTAAATTATTTTGTTTGAAATAAAGAACATACTTATAACTTAATTTCCTCCCCGCTGTAGAGATGTAAAAAAGTATGAGAAATTCGGAACGTAATTCAATTCGGGTTCGTGAAAAAAAGGATTTCTTTAATTTCATTTCCAGCCGAATCCAATATCGTAATTTATATTTAATTCTCATTATTCTCACGGAGCAACTTAAAGAGATATAATTTTGTGAATTGTTTAACATGTTGTAATATTCTCGAGCTAACACTTAGAGAGATCATCCAAAACAATTGTTGTTCGAGTCAATCTCAGCTGTGTTGGAGATTATTAAAGAAGGGGTTGGAATTGGAACTGAGAGAGAGAATTCGCAGGAATGGGGAAGAGAAAGAGAATACAATTTAATCGGATAAGAAAATACGAGGCGTCAGATTAGTGTTAGGTGAGGCCTTTCCTTGTTCCCTGACACAATACTCCCGACTTCCTTATGCCTGAATAAACAAACACCCTTCAAATGGAATCCAATTTTCAATTACCACCGTTTTGTATAAAGTTTGAAACGAATGGTCCTTCAACGGCACATAATTCTTCGCCAAATGATTGTTAATACCGCGCTGCGCTGTGTCCCTACCATCTACCCTCTTCAACCCTCCAACTGTTAAATGCGATACCTTCTAACTTTATCGGGATGAATTTTAATTATTATTATTTTAATTCGTAGATCGCCTTTGTTCAATTAATGAGTTCAACAAACACAGCTAAATGCATTTTTAAAGAGGTCAGGGGTCTGTAACTGGGCCTCTTGTGTCACTCAAATATGTAAGACTATTGTAACATCCCTCATGTTGCTACTCGTTTTCGAGGTCCTATGTCCTCGTTATAAAGCTCAAAATCTCTATTGCTGCAAATAGTCTTGTTTTTTCAGTATTTATCATTAGCCGAGTGCACGACTTCTAAGCAAATGCTTCACTTACAGAGAACATGAATAAGTGTTTCGTTGTCCTTTTTGCACAAGTAAATGCATTACTTCCGTTAAAATTAATATTTCCAGTAAATGCCCAGTGGCATGCCCAGTAGAGTCAACTCGATGTTGAGTCACATATATTTTATAGAAAATAGTGAACTATCCGTAATGGTTCTTATATCGTTTCAACTCTTTGAGAAGAAAATAATACTAGAGAAATATGTAATGTGCTACTGCGCATTGTTCCAACAAGTACCACGTGACTGCTTTTAAACTAATACAAACTATGACGTTTGTCGGGAGCGGTGTGTGACATTCGATTTTTTGTTTTCAATATTTTAGCGTTATCACAGAGGATTTTTATGTTTTTATCATATAATTAGTTAAAGGAAGTACCTATGGGTTTTGTTGTGTTGTCTTATGCTTGTGCATGAAATCAAAATGGATTTTATTATTTATAGTTTATCTTCAATCACGTGACTATTGAATAAAGGAACCAATTTTCGGTTCTGCGCATCCAATAAAATTCTCTAACAATATTTTTGTACTCAGTATTTCAACTCCGATATTCTTTCTAAAATTTCTCAGGCAAGATGACGGCAAGAAATCCTGCCCATGAAGTAAACAATGATTGCAATGGTGTATGTGAATAATAATTATGCCTCTTTGACAATCTAAGCAAGGTTAATGAAAAAATATTCACGACGGAGAATTTCATGGAAAGGCAATGAGAAAAACTACTACTATTAAGCCACAGTTTTCCAGAATGCAATCCTATTATTAGATAGCTCATATAGTCAATTACTAAGTTGGTCATTAATTTATTGTTTTAATGAACTACTAACTGATGAAGGCTTTAATGGAGTAGAATATTAACAGTTGTGATAGAAAAATCATTAGAATTATAACTCAGACCAAGAATCAATAAAAAATAATAGATAGCGTTGTTTGGAAAGAAACACACGAATGAAAACACGATAAAGGTAAGAAAAATAACAACCACTTGCAGAATATAACGCTAACAATTGTTAAGTACGGGAGATAAAATTTTACAAGCTCTGAATACACTCCGATACAAGTGTTGCCATTTGGCACATGCTATAGGATTTATCTGGCATTAACCGATGTTATTATTTTCTAATGTAGCTCCCAATAGGAACATACATCGATACGTGACCTTCATGCTACCTAATAGCATTGTAGATAATACAGGGTGCTTAGATAAAAGATAGGAACATCGGTATTATGTTTTGTTTAACTTGGTGCCTTACAATACAGCATGACGCTTAAACCAAAATTTTATTGGAACATTGCAATTCATTTTATTTTTGATGTCTTGATCATCTTGAATAGTTTTTTTGAAGACTTACTTCGTTACAATGCTCAATTTCGATATCTACATCGTCAAATCGTCCACATTATATTAAAATGATTGTATCTACTAGTTTTTTTTTGGAAAATTTCATATCTAAGCTTATCAAAGCCGTATTGGGGAGAGGCCTTCGCCAAATCCTATTATTATGTAGTAGATACAAATTTAGATAGGTACCTATTTTCTAAACATCTAATATAGTTTGTTAAAAGTAAAAATTGGTTTTTAATTTGTAAAAAACGCAGCATCTGCCTCCTGTCCCTGCCTTTGCGACACTCGATCTTTCGTTTCAATAACATTCTTTAAATGCGTAAGATAGATATTAATACCCAAAATCAGCTTTACAAAATTTAAATTATATTTTTAAATATAGTTTTTTAAGCAATATGTAAATTTTTAATCACAAGAAAAACTATCGTTTTATTACTTTTTTCCTGTAGTTAAATACAATAACAATAAAATGAACTCCCTATTTAACGCCAGCTGCGATGTGGGTAGTTTAAAACAACACCAAATCCATTTTACCACACTGCCACGGAACATCATTAATATTTCAAGAGAAGTTTAATCTCTCGCCACTCCATTGGTGTGTATATCAGGGGTGTTCAAAACGTCGACCGCGGTCTGTTGGTCTACCGTCAATTTGTAGCTACTTAAAATAGGTGAACACAAAACGGTCTTTCTTTTTTTTCATAAAAGTGGGTAAATACACTTTTAAAATCTTTCAAACCGAGTAAAGAGAAAGATGATCGGCAGCCGGGATAGAAAACTTGACCATCTGAACGAAAATCGGCGACTAAACTGTTTGTATAGCTGGGAATACACATGCCTGTAGCAGGCACACTTGCATGCCAGCTCCTTGCACATGCCACCTACAATCATGTGTGTACTCTAACTGGCATGTCTGTACCTAACATGCCAGTAGATCGCACATTTGATTTACTGGCATGCCACATGAGGAAGTGGACGCGGCGGGTATTCGGGAGGCAACGAAACCTGCCCGTGTGAACTTTACGACGGGTACGTGCATGCCAGTAGCTGACCTGTTAAATAGCATTTCGCATATGAGTATCTTTCTTTTTTATTTTAACCGCAATTATTTTTCCTAATAATTCATAAAAAATTTCTGGCAATATGCTTAAATGGTTTCTCTAACCATCTATATCTTTTCTTGTCGCATTTCTGTAAGCAGACAACTACTTGCTCCAAAATCTTCCCTTCTGCTTATCCAATCTTTCATCCAAATCCGTCTTCTTTGACTTTTCTTTTTTTTCTTTCATTAAATTAACCACACATTGTACTGCTAATTGCAATACGATGAAATTTAATTCACTTCGAATGTTTTCCATTGCAAAAATCTCGAGTGATTTACATGTGATTTGGGACATGTACTGTCTCGTGGCTAGCTTGTGTATACAGGCATGTTTAACTTGCAAATGTATCCACATCTACAATTCTACATGCCATTAACAGGCATGCAAGCTACTGTCCCATTTATAGGCATGTGTATCGCCGCCTTTAGTCTACTGCTTCAATTTAAAGTGCTATTTTTTAATTGATTCCATCCATAATAGCTATTCAAGCATACTCTGTGTTAATATTGTATGAAATATAAAAAAAAAACATAAGTAAACAAAACCATTTTATGTAGATGATTTTTTTTGGGGTTTTCATTCTCTCGTTAAATTAAGAAAATCAAAACAATAGATCCCTCCCGCAAGAAGGATTTGGTATTCTACTTTTAAAAAGCTCTTTATACGTTTGGGCTTAAAAAAATAATAGATATATTAACCAAAAATAGTCAAATTTGGGCTTTAAAAGAGTAAAAAAAAACTTTGAAGCCTTTTTTGAATTTTGGTTGTTGGTGATTAAATGGCGAAATTTATATTTTTCCCCTACTTAACCTGAAAAACGTTAACACCCGTATGCAGTACAATTTCTACACTCAAGTGGTGAGTGTTGTCATGGCAATATGACGTCACACCAAGTGTTTACTACAATAATTTGTATGGATTGGATCAACATTTTTTAATAAACGTGACGTCATAGCACGATGTCCCATAGTTACCAAAGTTGTAGAAAGTATTCTACATACGGGTGTTAGAGACAAACACATAAAAAGTCAATCGAATAGAAAACTGATTAAAAAAATAGATGGTCTGTAGTGGTTAAAGCTTGACTACCCCTGGTGTATAGAGAACTTATTCTATACGAGAGAGCCGACACATAGAGTACCTGTATTCATATTATTCAAACAGTTGAAGGACTTATTTTGTATGTTGCGAGTAAACGGTATCTTTTTAAATATGAAACGCATGTTTGCACAGCTCTTAACACGTCCGCGGCGCCGGTACAGCGTTATGGGGTGTTTTGGGTTTATTATTATTATTATTTTAATATAATGCGAAACATACATTATTGTTATTATTATGATTGTATGTAATCACCACCCACTTTGTAAAATCGTTTCGCTTATACTTTAAAGTAACGCAAATGTTTTTGAATGGTTCCTGCCGAAAACACAATGCCCTTTTTTTGGTTTCAAAAACTATTTAAATATTCAACATCGCGTCTTTATCGGGATAAAATTGGCTGTAAGTAATTCCATGAACTTCTTTTTTTTACATCCATTTGAACGTTTTTTTATAGCCCTTATCTATAACCTAAAATGAATGTCGGGTTAGTGCAAACACTTACTTATAACTCGAGATCAGCTGAACAGATTTTTCTGATATTTGATTCTCTTCCGCCCCGGAAAACGGAATAACTATTAAAAAGTTTTAAAATGCATAAGAAATATTATAAAATACAATATAAAAGTTAGTATGGAACGGATATCCTGAGACTCCAACGCAACGCATCTATGAATAAATCTATGACAAGAAAATTATTGTTTACCTGACAACCATTGACATTGGTACGCAGATTTTTATGGATTTTTTTCGAGTTGGGAAATAATTTTTTAACATTTAAACGTATAAATTACAAATTTGAAATCAATATTCATAGTAAGGACTACAGGACAACATCTAGAAAGCTAGTTATCTTTAAAAAAAATACTTTATTATCTTCTGCGTTCTAATAATAATGAATATAGCTTTTTTTATAGGAATAGATTGCAGCGGCTTAATTGTTGTCAGTTTACTGTAATGTTTTAGTTCGTATTCGAGTCCACGAAAGGTACAATATAAATAAAAAACCATACAAAAACGATTATAAAAAATCTCGGTAAATCAGTTTTTCCTAAGAAATACGTGCAAAACAAAGAGGACTTGCTCTTTTTGTCCCTTATTAAAAGTTGATTGATAGTTTTATGAATCTTAAAATAAATTCCTAATTCCCTTAGCTACGACATCATGCTTAAACGGCTGAAAAACGAAAAAAAAATTGGAATAGGTATATAATTTGTTTGTAGTTATGGTCAAAAAATTTGCAAAATCAAAACGTTTTTAAAAAGACTAGGTAGGTACATAAGTTTTTTTAGGTTTACTTTACAATATCACCAATGCATTTCCTATTTCAAATAAATTACAAAGATGTAGAAATATTGTTCTGCAGACAGACAAACAAATGGCACATGTAACTATTTCACTGGTTTTTTTTCCGATTCAAAAAGCATGATTTTTCATGACGTTTCAAATATCAAAGTATGAAGGTTTTCAATTTGAATTGATATCCTTTAGCGATTTCGTTTTCATATTGGGGAAAAACTAAAAATAAAACATTACGTATCAAACCAATTAATTACTTTTTATTCAATGGAGAAATCCATCCATTTTATCCGTTGAAATGTAAACCAATACCTAGTTTTGTATTTCATATTTTGTTTTTTTTTTGTTTAATATGCGGAGCAACCAATATTATTTTTTATGCAACTACTTGTTAATTGGAGACATTCATATTCATTTAAATTCACATTATGCAGCTGAAGGCCCTACTTAGTTTTTTTTTTTTTTTTTGTCCTGTTCCATTAAAGTTTAACACATTGTATTGGCTAGATTTATATGCTTGTTTTATAAAGTTAAAAAAGAAAACTACGTGTAAGGGCACATAGTACCTATAACACGAAAAGAAGAAAAAAAAATTATCAATTGAAAACTGCAACATTTTGGGTTGAAATAATATTATGTCAGATTATCTAGTTAAATATGTTCGACCGCGAATGACAATAACCGATCATATCGATTTCATCTTCAAATTTTTATTGTAAATAAAATAAACATATTCAAAACCCATAACGAATAAAAATTTAGATTGCCATTTATCTATATATTTAATACGTGAAGTAAAAATTTTGTGAACATTTTTACGAAAAGTGCGCGGACGAAGAAGTAATAGTATGAAATTTCTCACACTTATAGTTTATATTGAGAAAGAATGGTGAATGCTATTTTTTTTAATTATACATATGAAAAATACATTTTATATATCGGTAAAAAAAAACATTACAAACACTATTTTAATGTTATGTATTTGATACTCACACACGCTTCGATATATTTGACACTGACGCATATATTCTATTGTTTATCTATGGTCAAATTGAGAATAGATTAATATTGTTTGTCTTTAATAATAATAGAAAAAAACTTTGTACATACCTATTGTATTGTAACTATTGGTTACCCTAAATTTTCGCCTTGCAAATTTTCAAGTTTGAGAATCAAAAACTTAATCTGTCTGTCATTGCGTCCATAGGGACAGAATGACAAAAGGGGAGGGAAAGAGAATTATTTTTAGGCGTACAAATTAACAGATGCGGCTTTTAAATTCCTTTCACTTGGTTGAATAGACATTCGTCATCTGTCTCACCATCCCTTCACCCCCACTCCTATCTCCGGGGTCCCTCCACCCACAAAGGTTTGGACGCGTCATCAATCTGACCGAGACCCGCAGCCGGACTATTAAGTCATCCATCGGAAAAGCCAGCCACTCGGCCATTTCCACTTGTAGCCTTTCTCCTACGATAATAAATTGTAACGCCACATTCAAACAAGAAATACGCGAAAGGTTACTACCGGAATGAGTTTAAATTCATATCACTGAGTTTTTGGTCGACTTCCGTTGAATCTCCCGAGAGCGTTAAGTATTATAATAATAATATTCATTCGTATAAAAATTATTATCGAATCACTTCGTATTGAATTTTATTATCTTTTCGCGGCGAAATGTTTTATTGAGAATTCGTTTTTTTTTTTCATCTTGTTCATACATTTTATTGAAGATAATATTCACAATGTTTTATTGTTCTAAATGATTTCTTATGAAATAATATATTTACGTTTATGATTGTTCTAACCAAAGAACACTCATATAGGTATAGGTGGTTAAATATACGATTTGTTCCTTTCTTAAGTAGGAACATTCGGAATGAGTTGAATTAGTATATTATTCCCCTTTTTTCACCAAAGCTTACTAATGCGTTTTTAAATAAAGATATTTACTACTTTTTGGCTTCTAAGTACATTTGAGAAAAACAATTGCTTATATTGATGACATCTAAGGTGGATGTTCTCAAAATAGCTAGACTCTTCGGGTACTAAATGTGTCCTAACTTGAAAGAGAATGCGGGTATCGAGTGACAGCTAGACACTGGTTCTATTTCCTAGCGACAAATTATTGACCGATTAGAAATAAATAATACAGAGAATCATATCATATAGCTATACCCCTAATTCTAACTGTGGTAGAATGATATTAAAAATATATCTCTACGACCCATAATAATTATCATCTTTTTTTTCAAGAGATTTCTAGCCTAGTGATTGGGTGCCCCATTTCGTATCACGAACTTTTAAGAACCATAGTTCATTGGCCATCGTCCTCTTTTACGAAGGAATACGCAATAAGCAAGCTTTTTACCAATTTTGCAAAAGTTTTATCTTACGGCCATCAGTAGTTCCAACTGATAACAACAACAAAAATGATCATGCTTACTTGACCCTACCCTAAAACTTGACTAAAAAAATCCTGCGTTTTTTCAAAGACACTAAAAATTTGTCCTTTACTTAAGTTTGCAGTCCTACAAAGAGAATACTCGTATCCATATTATATTGCGACGCCGCCGTGTTGAAGGTTTAACTTCATAGCGTCTGTTAAAGAAGATAAAATAATATAAAATAAATAAAGGCTCGATCATACGAGTGTACGGTGTGATTGTGTTCCCACAAATTTGACAATAAGGCTGACAACCCTCTCCTATTAAATTATTATCCCTCTTATTATAATACACCCGTCTCGTGTTCTGCTCTAAGCGTGATGTGCTGATATATTATTATATTCAGTGGTGTAGTAGAATACGGTTCTTTTACAGGAATCCATAATTGATTATCCTTTTTCAAAACTACATTTTAAAATCTTGCGTGTAAACACTGCAACATCCGTCTTAGATTTGTCAATCAAGAAACTCCTTTTGCACGTTCTTTCTGTTCATAAATCATTGCACTTCGAGAGAAACAGGATAAAAAAAAGTCAATCATTGATTTATACGTGTGTCAAGAACGTAGGCCAAAATTTGATGTTACATTTTGGTTGAAGAAAAGAAAAGTAGTGACCACATAACAGTCTTAATAATCTCTAATATTAATGAAAATCGGGTCAGTGCAAACACTTATAACTCGAGATCGGCTCGACAGATTCTTACGATGTGTGATTTATTGGATTCTTCTCCGCTCCGGATAACAGAATAACTAAAGTTGAAAAACTGATAAGAAATAATATAAAATATAATATCAAAGTTAGTATGGAACGAATTACATGCGACGCCATCTTTGAAAAAATCTAACAACAAAATAATTGTCTTCTGCACCTGCACCCTCTCATTCTCGCATATTAATTGCCACTCTTACAGTAGCCCATTTCACTTACTCCACCGTTTCGGGCGTTTTAGACAATTTTCATACAAAGTCAACCAAACTGCGCGCATATTATTATATTCTCGCGTTGATCCCGTATGAGCTTTGAATACGAATGAAATATGGACGTTTTAGAATTAATATTTTAATGTTATTATTTTATGAGTTTATTTTTCTTTCTGGAGGCGCAGTGCACAATGAACGGGCTGCCTCTGGTTAGGACCACAGTGTCCACTGGACAACGTCTGTCGGGAAAGCTAGTTAGTAATAATTACCAGAAGAAAATCTTAAATGTTGATTATAAATTTGGAAGATTAAGCTTATCGGGTCAGGCATTACTTGCCATAAGCTCCGTCTTACTGGCAGTGACCCGGAGGCCGTGCGTGACGTTCCATCGCAGTCTTGAAGCACCGCGCTGTAATTTTCTCCACTGTCTTACTGAAAAACGCTAGGTCATCCGCGTACTATAGATCGCAATATCGCCCATCGTACCATCTATCTGTGGTATAATACCTCTTGCTTCTTGCATGGACTTTCTAGAGAGAAACAATTGTAATGGTGATTAGTATATATTTATGCCTTATTTATCACCAAATGAATCCACCACTGCTAATATTACAATGTAATATAAAATATATAATATTGTAATATTGTAATATTGTTAAGATTACACAGAGGGCCATTATATTATTACATACGAGTATAATACTAGAATGTATAAAGTTCGACTAATTCTCTTATCCAGTAACAAACTTCTAATGTATTTTATGAATATTGTTATTATTATAATGCCCGTATTAATGTTATGTATGTATAACTTATAAAATCTATTCGCAGCGAACTCAAATTATTATTTGCTTTGAAATATCATTATTATGTGTTCCTTTTCCTTATAAATCCGAGAGTGATTCTTTTATACTCTTTTTTTTTAATATGATATTGCAAACAGTACTTTATCAAAAGCCTTAAAATCCACATTTTGTTGAATTCAAATGTAAAAATAACAAGCGTTCTTTTGTGATTCAGTCATTTTCTCCCATGAGAAATTATTATAAACACCGCAAAAAGCAATCGTCTGCAGCAAATATGGAGTTTTTTTTTTCAAGAACACCGGTGCTTTGAAAATAAGTCTACAAATTAAAAGCGTCACACTGCATCAAACAGACCGTGCATGGGTCCGCAAAGGAAAAAAAGCACCACCAAAAATGGGTTCATTGTTCATATCTGAAGACCCTTAGAGTTAGGATAAGAAATATTATGAGGTTCAAGCAAATATGCGAGGGGGATGTATAGTAAGATGGGTTAAGCAAGTATTCAAGAATGTACATATTTTAGAATGAATGTAATCATTAGGAGCTAGGACCCTGCGATGCCTATAAAATGAACAATAAAAATAAAGCGTTTAATTCGTAAGTAGTGTTTGTACCGTAAGCAAGCTCAAAAACATTTATAATAATTTAAAATACAACTGAGTGGGTATATATTTGTTAAGATACTTTATAATAATTTGATAATTAAATCATTCCCTTCATTGCTTTATCAAACGTTAATAATATATAATTTTACTTTTCTATTATGGCATCACCATCATATAGATAATATGTCCAAACAAGTCGTCATAAAAGACAGCATTCTCCATAAATAAGTACAATTTGAACGGAACCTCATTAAGAAACACATTAAAAATCATTGTTTTTTTATCTGGTTCTTACGGGACCCTTGAAAATATTAGAGACATGTTTGTTGGCCGGTATCTCAGCGCGCATTTTCCTTTTTAAGTGTAGGTAAATAATATTATATTTCACGTCAGAACGGCTCAAATCAGACATATCGTTCTTCAAGGGGTATAAATGGAAATCATTGATTAAAATCCGTATAAACTAAATTATGTGTGCTCTACTTACCATGCGTTCACTCTTAAGTATAAAAGGGGTGCGTTGATGAAATATTATACCTTCGGAGGGTAGGCATTACGCCAGTGGATGAACAGAACTGCCTTCCTCGATATTTCCCGTCACATCATTTTATTTTCAATATTTTTTTATACATTTTACGAATTTTGCTTTTTGCAAATTATATATTAGATGGCTTTGGACTTGAAAATTTTATAAAATATTCTATTGCTTGTATTTTTTAAGAAACATTTTAACATTTCTGAGGAAATGTTGTACCTACTACTTTGCAAGAAAACCTTCGCATATATTTTTACTATAAACTTCTAATTTTTATCAATCTGAGAAAGGGACAACTCGCATCCGTAAACCAACAAATGGTGATATTAGGATTAGTAGAACAAATTAAGAAAAAAAAAACAAAGTTGTTGATAGCCAGGCGGTTCTGTTGCAATTTTCACACAGTTTCACACTGGAGGTCGTAGGTTCGATCCCAGGTGTAGACCATCTTCCTCATTCACGACACAAGCTTTAAGTTTATGTAGTGAAAGAGGCAAAATAGTGTGCAAATTAGTTTATAAAAATAAAACATTACCTGAGAGCAATTTTCGTTCATTTTTCAACCAACCAAAATGAACCATGCACCTTTTGATAGTGTAGATCTTGTAGTACCTACCTATAAATTTGGAAATATTGTATTTTTATCAAATTTTTTTTTCAAAATTTAATTATTGAAAAAATACTTGTATTTATATCTTCATATTTATTTAAAATGTACTGAATGGGGGACGTCCCATTTCTTAGGTTAACATTAACTTTACCGTTGTGAAAAGAACATAAATAGTAACTAATATTATAAAATTTCAGGCTAAAATCTCAAACTTGGGCTAAATTAAAAATTAATGTATGTTGATGAGAGTATTAATATTACCTACTTAAGACTCTCACAGAGCAGCGTTATCGTGTATAGAGAAAACACTCAGGTTAACTTCTAGTTGATTAACTTTCACGAGAGTTTGTTCATTAAGAACTCTCCTGAAGAGAATCGACAAACAAACTCTGAGGAGTAAAATGAATTAGTTTCGTCTATTTGACCAACGGATTATCCTGCCATCACAACAGACTAATCGCATATAAATGTGGGAACAGTTTATCGAGCGATTCATTTTATACAATCTGTGACAATCAAACAAATTAAATAAAAAAAGTGTACGTACACATACAAAATATTATTTACAAGTTGAACTTCGACCTGACCCAGAATAAAAAATACTTATTTCATGAATTAAATACAGTTTATGAAAAAAAAAAACTGAATTAAAATAAGCTAATAATTTAGTGCATTATGTAATAATTATTGTTGATTCGGATGCGGGATGAAGTTCGACGGGTCATAAGTTTGTAATTAAAACAATTTCTCTATAGTAACTTTAAAAAAAAATCAAAGAGATGGCGGGTTAGTAGGAAATAAGTGACATATGAAACACGTTATTGTATATGTTGTTGAATGAATAGACTCCATCCAGCATCCAGTAGGTACATACAGACCAAATTTTACCGAATTTTTGTGGTAGATTACACCTGTGATGGTTTGAACTGTAATTTCGATTGTCGGAATGTCAGAAAACACATTCAAAGAAATTTAGAAAAGATATAATTAACTATTTGACTTAAGATCAGATCAAGGTTCGAGACGAAAAACCAAGGATCAACCATTGAGAATCTAGCAATATTATACATACAGTGTATACGATGATTCAGTAATTCAAATTCATTCTAAACACTCTTTAGGAACTCTATCCAGGGAAATACACCTCATTCTGAGTATACAAAGCTCAAGAGTAGTCTAACTAGACAGTTCCTTCTCCAGCTAGATAACTCTCTACGGTGTATATAAGAAGCGATAAGTACCTAACTCTACTAAGCTGCTCTAGTTAGAGAAACTTTCTTATGTGATCGGCAACGTTGGGAAAGCCTAATACGACAAAAAAGCAGGAAATAATAGCATTGAACGACGTATAAAAACGCTATGATATGATTATTTTCCTATATTTGAAAGTAATTGTTAGGTTTATACAAACAAAAACATAACAAAGGATCGATTAAAAAAAAAGTAAAAGCTTTGACGAATTTTTGTTCAAAACTCTACAGACTCGAATACCTCATGGGTAATTGCTTTACTGTACCTTTAAAGTTTCACTAATAGAGGGAATATGTATCAGATACATAGTAATACGAATGTATTATGTGTAGGAGTACTGAGCACAATACCTCTATGGCACACCAGAACCAATAACTATGTAAGTTTGATGTAGTGACTTAGTTCAGCATGATTCAATAAGAGACGGTCTTGTACTGCACGAAGTCAGTTCAAAGCTATGTACGAGTAAAATACTATATCTATGCAGCGCATAAAACAGTCACTTCCCAATATTTCTGCTCACACAAGATAAACATTAATTGAGTTTTAAGCCTAGTCTAAGTATAGGTAAAAATGGAGCTTTATTTATCTTGGTCATCAATCTCGCGTGAACGACTGGAAGGATTTTGCTAATTATTCTTTTTTGTTGTGTTCGCTATTGTCTGAATAAAAAAAAATGAAAATAATGCGCGAAACATTACATGAAAACTCAAGCGTTTGACATAATATTCTGTCAACTGTTGATTTTTGGTGCAATTGTTAGAATGTGCCCTGAAAACATAGTTTAAAACAGATGCATAGGTCGAAATCATATTGGTTAAATAGGAAATTTGATCATTATAGAAATTCAAACTTCATACATTCAAATGCGTCACAATATTTAGTCATTATTGAGGATGATTTAATATGAGTGACCGGAAATGTAGCAGATAGGCTCAGTATGTAGATCACACAACGTTTACAGGGTCATCTATCTTCTTATGGATATAAAAGAAAGTCGGGTAAGTGCGAACACTTCCAACTCGAGATCGGCTTAATAGATTTTTCCGATTTTTAATTTATTGGATTCTTCTCTGCTCCGGATAACAGAATAATTTTGAAAAAAAGTTAAAAATGCAAAAAAAATAATATAAAATATTATATTAAAGTTAGTATGGAATGGATTTCCTGCGAGGCCAACGCCATCTATAAAAAGTTCTGTAACAACAAAATTTCTATTTACCTGACAACCATTGACATTAAAAATATTGGTACGCAGATTTTTTATGGAATTTTTTTTCGAGCGTTCAAAAATATTTTTTTAACATTCAAACAATTAAACGTATTTTGTATAGATTACAAGCTAAAAATCAATATTCATAGTAGGGACTACAGGACAACATCTGTCGGGAAAGCTAGTTAAAAAATAAAAAAATAAATTTTTCTTTGTAAGGCATCAGTAGTACCTATAGCAGTTGTAATACTTAACGACAGCTTTCACCAGCCAAGATTGGGAAATTTGAAAAATTTATTCTCGTCGCACAGACAAGATGCCAACAAAGATTCCCTTTGTCATATTCCCGAGCGCACCAATTTTCCAACTCTTGCTGTTTCAATGGTTGTAAAAATACGTTCATACACTGTAGATACAATATGCTATACGAACAATCCTACAAATCTGCTATGGATAGGCATTTGCTTATTTGTTCCCTCTTGTAAAGGATATAATGTGTCCATCCTGCTCACTCCTGTACGAATACCAATACCGTGCTTTGAACTTTTCGTTCGACGGAAATCGGATTGTCATTTGAAAGCTTTTCATCGAAATGAAGTCACCCCTAGATGTAATTACAATCGTATTTCCCCTGCAAGCCTCTTTCAAAGGATACCTGCACTTGATGGAATTTTATATTTTATTTCACAGCCAATCCTGCAAGATTGTAATTACCAATTTTTTAGTTATAATAATGGAGTCTTCTTAATATCTTTGATGATTGCTTTTTTTTTTAATTTTATGGGATATTTCATTTCATGATGCAGTTTGTGGTTTATGTTACAAAGTATCTTTAGAATATCAAAGATATTGTTAATATTCTTTGCAGAGCAAATAGAGAGAAAGAGAATGTTACTCGTGATCCATTTTTTTTTTCTAGATTACCGGCGACTCATTCATAGGTGACCCATTTAATAAGCCGTAAACGGCAATAATGATTGCTGGAAATGGATTTTCTAAATACACCATGCGACTTTGATAATTATGGTTCAATTTTAAAGACATTGAACTTGAAATTCTAAGAGATATACCTAGCTTGATTTAAGTTAAAATAATCTTCGATAGCCCCAGTATGGCTAGAGTTACTTGATCATTTTAGGGTGCCCTGTCAGGTACCCTCGAAGTTAGCGATCACCTCTGCAAAAGCCACTCGATTCTGCGCTGCTTTAAAGAATTCATCGACCCTTGATATTCCGGTCTATTCCGGATATTGTGCAACCAGGACATCTGTTTCCTGCCAATTCCTCGTCTTCCTTGTCTTTGTTAAGTAATAATAATAATAATAATAATTTATTTGTATTAAAAGTATAAAAAACAATACAATAATAATAAATCAATAAAAATAAACTAATTAAGTAACTACTATTTACCTCATAAATTGTCTTAATTTAAAAAGGTAGCTAATCAATGGTGTTCGATATAGTAAAGTCACAATAAGCTACCTCAACTGGAAGATTTGGGTCTATAAAATGCAGTAAATCGCCATTTTGCATACACCAGCATCACTACTGGTTAGCGTCTGTTGCGTATCTCAAGTATGTAATGTTGTTTACTTTCAATATTTCAAATAAATTACTACATATCGTTTACTAATCGATTGCAGAAGTTACGGTTACGTTTGTTCAAAATAGTATATATCCTCTTATCAACTAAATCAACTCCAATTAATGAACGTATGGATAGGAATGATGTAAGTACTGTACGATTGTCGTTTTAATGGTATGTAAATGTTGGACAATATTCTGATGAAATCTAAACACCGCGTGTAAAACGTAAAGGGGTGATGTGTCACCAACAAAAATTAATGTACTTACATCCCCAATAACGGCCGGTGGGACGCATTACGGGGTCTGTAATGGGGATGAGGGTCGTAAAAAAGAATTATTATCAATTAAATGTCGAATAAAATGATGTGTGAGAGGCCTTCAACACTGTACTCGCTTTATTAAACACTCGGCGATTCAACGCATTGGGATTTGGACCGTGGATAGAATCAGTATACTAGATGAATCATGTATTTTCTGTTTAATGAGTTCTTGTTAAATGTCTAAATCGTTATTTCCTAATATTTGATTGTTTGGGACGAAGGCGCTTGGTGGATATATTAAAAATGAAAAAAAAAACACTTTTATTTTAATTACCACTAACCTGTTTTTACTTACTATTTACCAATTTATAATGAGTTTTCATTTGGCTTATCCGAATATGTTCATCTTATCAATGTTCTTTTTTCATTACCTTTTTATTAATAAGTCAGAAAGTGATTTTTCAACAAAAAAATTTCAAAGCAGAGTTTGTGAAATTTTTATTTTGTTTTTAACATAATCCTTTTTCAAACTTTTTACCTTATAATATTTATCCATCTCTTTCTTTATTTATTCATCGTAGAATAAACATCAAATAATTTCAATTTTAATCTTTTTTGAACTATGAATTACCCATGAATTTTATATGAGAACTCTACTGCCAAGAAAGATAGGCCACATTTTTTTAAATTCTGACTAGACCAGTTTTAAACTAATCGCCAGAGAGCTAAAAAGTAAAAGTAACTGGGGCGAAATCTTTGCTGAGTTTAAAAGGCAGGTTCACCATGCTTAAAAAACTGCACTGGCTAGTACCTATGTCTAAAGAGTATAGATACCCCATAAGGAACATCCCAAAAATATATTGTGGGAAAAAACATCGTAATACCGAAGTTGTGTATGTACATTGATTGGATGGTGCTGAACTGCTGATGGGAGCTGCTGAGCTTTGGGGCGGAAACTGGTATCAAGACTCGCCAAGGGTCGTCATACTACCTACATTTAATACGAAAATCAAAACTAATGTAGGTATATTCTAGAACATAAATACTTACATACACCACATACGCACTGACGGGTGAATTGCTTAGCGCCTAAAGTCTAGCTAGCTACCTGTAGTGGTACTAATAGAAACTGCGTTATAACACCGTTATGACGGGAATAGTTCTGTTTACCACGCTACTAATAATCATCCCTATTCCGTGTTATAACTGTACTGCAAAATGGTTTGGCAACCTCGCATTTATCAATGAAGCTTGTGGTTATTCCATACTACGGGGTTGATTTCTAAGATTTCCGTACGAACCCGAGAAAGTTCCTGTGCGTAATATCGCGAGTATGTACGAATATTTCCGAAAATCGATTCGATTCATTGACCGCTCGGATTGGTTGCAAGTTTTCGTATGTTAAGTGTCAAAATGTGAAGAGTGCAGTTGTAGTATGTCTCACTAAACGTTGCTATTACTTCTTTTTACCTGTGGGTAGCCAGGAATCAAGTTGGGATGGAAATAATTCTTGTTATATCTTATTCCTTGTGTTATTAGTAGAACTTTTGTGTATTCTGCGTGTATTCGAAGAATAAATTTCTATTGGTAGGTACGGCTGTTAGTAATTAGTTTACTAAAACGTTCGCAACCGGCCGCATAAGTAAATTGGTGTCTTCCCTAGTGTATCCAAGTAAACAATAATTAAAACATTATCTAGAAATGAAGAGAGAATTTTCTTGCTTAAAATTACGTAAATATATTTTTTAAGCGATAGCTTGAATTTTATAACAATAATTGTAATAAAACGAACTTGGTTCTGTACTCGTAGCAAACGTTTCGTATTAAAATCCAAAGAAAAATGCTACATATACAACACAAAAATTGATGAATGTTCCTCTACACCAGAATTCAATTTTAATGAGAATGTCAACAAACAGTACCGCTAAAATAATAATCCCCTTCTAGGAAAAAAAATAAGATAAAGTATATTTATTTTTAAAATAAATATATGTATAGGTACTTACTTATATTTTTGTTATTATTTTCAAAGAAATCTCATAATAATGTCCGTGATGATGAAAAACATTTTTTTTTCATTCATCAACCGAGAGACGTTTTCTTCCTTTTCTTTTCGTCTCATAACATTTAAGTATGATGCAATCTGACGTTTAAAAAAAATCTCATTATATGAAGCTCACTTCGATACTCCCCCACAAAGCTGCCGCATGAGGGGAGGTGCAAATAATAATTTAAGGGAAAACGGCACACCGTGAGTTTAGACGAGTAAAAACAACCTTCTCCCTGTGAGTGTCTCTTTTTATAAACAGCCTTCTGGAGCACGGTTCGCTTTATAAGTTCCGCCACGCGACTTTAATTGCTTTGATAATATGAACTTTTCAGCTTCGTTGCTCACATTTTTTTTAAGATGAAAAATACCAACAAGCAGATAAAAAACAGTATTTGTTTAGAAAATAATAATTACTAAAACAATTAAATACCTTTGTTGCTTGAAAATAAAAAAAATAAAGAAATAGAGACACATCTTTAAATTGACATTTTGGGAGTGTTGGGACATAGTTATCGCTCTCAGCACACGAATGCATAGCTTTCTTCCTGATACCAGGCAAACTCAGAGTAACTTTATGGCTATGTCCTAACTGAAAAGTGATCGCGCTAATAAGCGATGAGCGATCATACAATGTTGTCAATTCGAACGATCCGTCTGCGTTTGATTAGGTATAATATTAAACTCGTCGCGAACGCTTTCCAGTTAGGGAACATGGTAAGCCTTGCACCAACAAGCAAGGCTTTAAAGAGGGGGGGTCGTATTTCTGTAACTCATCGTGAAAACAAAATGGAAATTATATAATTAAACAATTATTATTGTTGAAAAAACAAATAAGTTGAGGATACGCCTACATACCTCCATAAATATGACCAGATGTGGGGGATTTACTTCCACATCAGTCACATGACCCAATATCCCGGGAGTAGGGAATCCTGCTTGGACGCAAGGGAAGCAAAATGATGATTAAGGAGACATCTTGCTGAGGACAGAGCAGACAGAGGAAGAGGCACTGTCATAAGAAGAGGCAGCGCTTCATTAACGAATTGAAGGATGTCACAATTATCGTAAAGGCATATGATCTCGACTTTCTATGGAAAAAAATGGCATAGATGGACGTCGATTCTATAGTAAAAGATTTTCCACCCTATAGTGTTTGTAGATTGGTAGTACAAAAAGTCTTTGATCTTGGGACGATGAATCCATAGGAAATCTGGGTTAAACGTAATAAAAATGTAGGTTGTATTGTAGTAGAAGTATGCTTTGTTTCATATTTTCCACTTTCTCTGCTCGCCCTATTACACTGTTGTACAGCGCGTCAGATCACATTCCATTTGGGTAAAATATCCAAAGTGTAGCGGCGAATAAATTGAATTCGCCTGCCATGTTGCATTCCCCAGGCGGTTGGGAATGAAGAAGGTTCTGTGACGTGGCGGAAACTGTCTAACTTACCCTCTTTATAAGTAAGAAAGAGAAAATAAGACTAATATAATATTGTTCTCCTCTCTATTCCTATACACCATCTCCGACATAGATTCTCATTAAATATTTAATCTTCAAATTTAACAGTCTTCCCTCTATAGAAGATGATACTGTGTCTTTCCTTACATAAATCCGCATTCCTCTTTTTATCTAACGCTTAACGAAAGCTCCGTGGGTATTGATAATTGTGAATAATGACGTACAACTTTGTTTCGTAAACTTAGAGGATGATCTCTCAGTGCATGCTTAATCAAAATTATTTTTTAATATTTCTTGTTTAAAAAATAGCACCTTGAATTTATATTTTTAAAAAATGCAACAATCTATAAGGAAATGTAGTGCAAAACTTTATTTAACACCTCTATAACAAATGTTTTTTTTTTTTAAGAAAACAATGTAAGGGTATTATTGAGATTCAACAAATATTTTCCTTTTTTTTTTTTAAAAAAAAACTTTGTTAAGGCTTTTAAAACGCCAGATAATATCTTAAAAACAATATTTAAGAATATCTTTACAATACACATAAAAATTGAAGTTGAAAAAATTTGTCTTTTCTTTTTGAAGAAGTTCTATTAGGTTCTTGAATGAGGACACATCAAAGCACGTAAAAAACGTTTCGAGGCTAGCAATTTATCATTCGCTTTACATTTGGAGAACCAACCATACTTATTGTCGAAAGCCAATTTTGTTCCGATTATGATCAGATTTAGAATGGTACAATTCAAAATCTGGCATCTAACGAGATCTTATCTCAGTCGTAACAATGGGCATATGAGGAAACTAGATATATAATAATAATTAGTTGCTATTAGTCGATAGTATCAGAGCAACACGTGAATAAGAAATTATCCCAATAATATAATAATATGGGTTTAGAATAATATTACTTACGTGGGAGGGTTGTGTTGGTATTATCTGATAACAAGAGGATTATTTGGATGGAGTCAGCGGTAAAGCGTAGTTCACACTGCTCGAGTATTATAGTCGAGTAATTTAGTAACAAAACGTGTGAACTCCTAAAATTTAGTCTAGTATACTAGTCGGTAGTTATTGATCCTTTTTGGTTTTATTTTTTCGATGAGTACCGCCCTTCACTAGCCGCTAGACGTGTGTGAACCTACATATTAGTTAAGTTCATTAGTTGCAATTTACGTTTCACTAGAGTTAAACAACTCGTTTAATTTATTATTTTAAACTTTACTTTTAATTAAATCAACAAAAACCAATGATCTTCATTATAATCATGGATGTGTGAAAAAAAGGATGGAAAGTTTATACTACTTGATATGAATGACCGTGAAGCCAAAAAGTGGGTAAGGAAAATCAACCGGCAGTCATCTTACTTGAACCACATGTTTATACATTTTTGTGTGTTCTATATTGTCGAAGACTATTCACAATATTTACTTCTTAAAAACTTTATAATGCCACAAAACATAATTATTTTTATATATTTGATGAAAAATGATCACAAAGATGGCCGCAAAGGGTGCGTCCACTACTCTCTATAGGCCCATGATTTTTTTTGCACTTAGCCCTACATCATGTTGAGGACTGTTCGTTTTACAAACCTACTTTACTTATTAACTGTACTCGAATAGTGTGAACCATTTTTGGTTACTCGACCTAGTGTGAACTAGGCTTAACACGCGTTACATGCTATTCCACGATACAAGCTCAGACTTCCATTATGTTTACAATAACAATTTGCTTTGATGTTTCGGGTGTTTGGATCTCGGTGTAAACCTTATGCTGTTCCTCGCTCTTAATTAGTCCACGCTAATGATCCAGCTTCCACTCTAAAGATATCGACTCGTGTACATATCTATATAACTATTTATTTTTATGTAAGGATTAAGTATTTATGAACCGAAAGTTGATAATGACGAGTTGAAAATAAAACACAGACATTCGCAAACTACCTATTCAAATATCTAGCGTAATTTTTCTGACAATGTATATAAATTTAATGTTAGGTTGAAACTATCGTGTGGCCTTAGCTATTCTTTAAAAGAACGGAAAATACTATGATTACCTACATAGTACTAGATATACAAAACTTGTGGGGTCAACGATAGCCGAGACAATACAATTGGCGTACTGCTGGGAGGATTGGAGAGATATTGTGGTCAAGAACGCGGAGACCAGATCGGAATTAGATCACGATGTTTGGAAATGAAGAAATCTACCAGGTAGAATCTGCAACTTGAAAAGGTAGAATTGTGAATACATATTTGGAGGGTCAGCTAGAAAAACACTCCAAGATGAAGTATGAGTAAAGGGGCCTTACAAAAAAAAAATTTTAAGATGGATAATGTTACCCAGAATCATAGAAAACGAAACAACCTCAGAACGACAAGAACGGACAACAGATGCAATTAGTTAGGAGGGCAGAAATAAAATATTTTTATTCTTTAAGCCCTAGTATCATCTTTTAACTACTGAAATAATTCAAGTGGATCTCTAAATTATACAGTTAGTTCAGTGCATATTAAAACAATAATGGCAAAGTTTTAATAATGTAAAGTGCTTATAGAAGTTATATAAAATAATGTATTAAGTACACTAAGTAGCATTGTGTTTGAGTTAACTGTAAAATAAATAAAATTTCATATATTTAACTCGGTATATAATCATAACAGTATAATATAATATAAAAGGTGTGTAGCTCTGCACAAACATACATGACTACCGTGTGTACATAGTAAGTGCAGTATATAACTGACCACCTGTGGAATACCATCCACAAATGGGTAAAACTGAACGCTGTAGGGTTGGCTGTGTCGACAACACAAAAATGGACAATTGCCAAAAATATAAAAGCCAAGAAACCAACGAGATACCCACTTGACATTAATACGATATAAATTTGAGAGATGTCTTCCTTCAACAGATGGTTATGGCTTGCAATAGTATGGAATTAAAATAATTTAGATACCGAATAAAATGTAGTAGAATTTCAATATAATAAGATGAAAACTGTTCTATTCTACATTCTTTTTTTTTTGCTGATACAGTTAATTAAATTTTATTATTCTTAAAAGCTTCATCTATAAATTTTTGCAGTGTTTTTTTTTTACATCAATCTTTTCCAAGACTAGCTAGACTACTTTTTGAGACTAGCAAATGACAGGGAAAATTGGAAGAAAATCGAAGAGGCCTATGTCCAGCAGTGGACCAGAGAGGGCTGAAGAAGAAGAAGAGAATCTTTTCCGATGGAGGAGTTGGTTCATTTCTGAATAAAAACCATTTAATTCACCTTTTTTATTTATTTAAAACAATAATAGAGACCCCGCTTCTAAAGCGCTTTCCGCTTGTGTAAAACGTACCAATTCTCATTAATAATTTCGTTCGTTTATCAAAGATATTTCAAGAACGAAAGCTAAAGAAACATCATAGCAATTGTAAGATCAGTTGTAAGAATGTTTGATACAACATATCGACCAGTTGTTAAGCCAAGCCAAAGTTATCAAGAGAACTTGCTTTATAAATGGCAGGTACATACATATATCGCTGCCAGAAGTCGAAAATGAATAACTGGCTAGAAAATTTTCCATTAGTAATTACACCAATTTCGTTTAAAAAAAAATAATCTAGGAAAAGATTAGTGTTTTGCTAGCTTGATTCAGATCTAGTCCTGAAAAGAAGACAAGAAACTAATGAAATTGAATAAATCATTGAGGTGGTTCGGGCATGTTGAGGCAATGAATGAAGAAAGAATGACAAAAAAATATATTAATCTGAAAGAATGGGTGCACGGAGACGTGGATCGATTTTATCGGTGCCATCTTAAAGTAGGCCCAAGTCAGAAGCAAAAAGAATAGGAGAAAATGTATACGGAACGTTATACTGTTGAATTAAGGAAAAGAGATTTGTCCGGATAGAAATGAATTAATCCCCCTACTATCTGCCTAACCTCCGGGAAACGACGTGATTGGTAAAAAAAAAAAATTGGAAATGAGTATCACTGATTCAATTGACGACTTTCAATTGTTTAGTTTCAAAAACAAGAGAACATTGCTGGGAATCGAGAAGTAGCCCTGAACAACACGAACCTCCCTCCCCACATTGATATGTTAACACCGCGCAGTCACCTGCTACAAAGGAGCCTTCACGCTATGTCTGATATTTACCACACACGCTGAAGTATCACCTACAACCCCGCACCCCGGCCCGGCATGCTTGGCTTGGGAACTATATTACGCTCCACACAATATATTATTAACTCAGCACAACATATACTTCGTACCTACCCACATAATATATTATTATTATGTATTTACTTTGGCGTGTACAAATTTACGTGATACGTAAAATTTGTACAAATTTTTAAACTGTGTTGAACATATTGTTTATAAACTCTGGATCATATTCATTTTTATCATTTATTTTGATGCTGCGTCTTTCTGCTGTGATATATTGGTTTGGTGGCTGATTGGTTTTTTTATATTCAATAATGCCTTCCACCCGAAATTATTGGTTATTTACAAACTTGCATAAAATTCACTCGCTGTCAACGCGATAATTATAATAAAAAATGTACCAATACAGTTTTTTTCCACGTTTTTGTAAGCGTTTAAGAATATTTAAGAATAGTATTATTTCGACTGACACTGAACGGAAACATTTAATAATAGTTTTAGGAAGGGGGGGGGGTTACATCAATACTTTTAATACTATAAATCCTTATTTATCCTACCAGGTTTTTCGTATAATGACATCGTTATTAAGATGAAAATTGGATCGGTATTGTGATTTAAATGCAGAGGAACCCCTTAATTCAGAAAAGGCGCAAGAAATATCGGATGCCTGGATCCCATCAGGGGCTGTTCAGGCAGATGATGTCCCCCTATGATGGCGCAAGATCGAGCGCAATGGAGGGCTCTGTACTTTAAAATCAACTTCTTTTAAGTTTCGCAATCCCCATCCAGCAACTGGCACATAAATACGTCACCTTCTTCATATATTAAACCATCGACCAATACACTTTTCAAAAACGCTAGATCTCCATACAATATAATAAATGTGTGGTAATAATAACAGAAATAGGTACAACCACGAAAGTTTACCAAAGTACCTGCGTATCTGACAACCCAAGGAATAGTGGTATAGTAAGGGATGTTATTTTAGTAACGCACAGCTGGTAAATAGAGAGGAATGGTTCGCGCGAATAAACACAAAGAAAACAACAATATGAAATGCAAGTAAACTGGAGGTGAACACGCCCGCTACCGGTTTTATTTCAGTGAAGATTTCCGACCATATTGTGCTCCATGTCCATACGAATTAGTTCCGCTTCATGAAACAGAAGACGACAATAGAGGATGTCTAGTAGGTATCTCCCCATTTGTCCGAAAAATGTTAACGTGAAATTTCTATCAACATAAAAGTCTTTTAAACTGATGTTGAAAGATTCTGGGAGATAGATTTTCAAAAAGCTTTTAGAAAATTCGAAAATGCAAGTTGTTTTATTGAGTTACGCTACTAGTTTCGTGTTTTCAAACTCCATAAACTCTCGCAGAGCTGCACCGGAGCAGATCTCTTACTCGATATTATATACACAACAATTTGGTTCTTCTCTGAAACAAGCCGAGATATTTTTCTCCAAAGAAAATTGAAGCGAATAAAAATGTTTATTTTATCAAGTCAAATCAATATACCTAATATAATCGTATTGTTTTCTTGTTCAATATCGAACGAACTCCAATAACTTGGAACGTTTAGCTTTCGAATCTATTTACTTTTTTTTTGTATAGTATAGATGCGTCTCTATCAATCAATTTGATTCTGTTTGTTATATCTATCAGAAAATACCATCCTATTTTTTTTGTACCATAAGCTATCACAATCGTGTACTAATCAACATGTTGTTATTATAATTACTCTAGTGTCTAGTTGAAAAATACTGATTTAGACCATTACTATGTTTTTGCTATTATTATGATTGAACAGTTGAAAAAAAATCAATTCGAAAGGAATAAACCCTTAGAATAATGAACGATCATCAAGCCTTACCTTATTCCACGCTCATTACTTGTTCACAGTGTGTATATATTCACTAAAATAAATATTCAGTTTCTAAAAAAAAAATATTTTGCCCATGATTCAAAGTTTAGTCAATCTATCAATCAATTTGCTTACAAATTTCCTTTCCATCGCTTGTTGCTTCCGAAATTATTCATTATGGAGACATTTTTCATTATTACGATGAATCTTATAATTATTTTACAACAATATTAAAGCAAATATAAAATGCACAAACAAATTATTATTAATGTAATAAATATTATTATTTTATCATCATTAAGTATAACAAATTTTCACTGACTTACTTCTCGCCCGAAACAGACAATAATAAATCTACCTACCTTTATTTTATTTTTAATTCGCTTTATAAATAAGCAAAATTAATTAAGATTTTCTCAATATCATTGTGTTATTTTCATTTAAATTATTCCTGTTGATTAAATTTTATAGATCTTTAATACATTATTATATTATATTTTGTCATTGAAACGAAAAAAGCCGACGTTGTCCTAAAGAACAAGAGTTAGTACCTACGTTTTATTATTTTCTTTAAAGGACCCAACTTCGATAGTATAATGAGTAAGTATATTATAATTTTACACTTCGTTAAGAAATTTTAATTAATGATTACCTTTCGCTATGGACGATTCCGGCGCTATTGACGGCAAATGGCAGTCCTGATTTAAATAAATCCTACCTAAGGGTCTTTTGAAATTTTATCAAAATATTATTATTATTATTACTAATGTTTAGAAAACAAATTATAGCAGAGTATCCGAGCTAACAAAAATATTCCTTTGATGGGTTTGTGTTTCAATCGGTAACTTTTGATTCATCAAAACGAGACTTGCTCATAAAACGTCTGTATTATTATTATTATTTTTTATTTTTTATTTTTTACTTTTTTATGTTTTAATAAAATTTGAAGAGGCCTCCTGAACGTCGAGGATTTCATTTCGGAATAAAACGCAAATCTTTCGTTTAATATTTCATTCCATTTGAAATAATATTTTTACTTAATTTATTGCCATCTCGACTGCCGACTTATCTGCGACATTTTCTTCTTCTTTTCCCCCATTTTAATACATAATACGTAGGTAGGTAAGTACCCGACGCACCAAGAGGCATACCTCGGAAGAAGGCTATAACGTTCGCCCTGCGCTTCCTCCCAAATCAAAAGTCTTTATCTCACATTCCATTAGGTTCCTTCGTGCTCTCGCAATCTCCTTCTCTGCTTCCACCTCTAAACTTGTGATTCTAAAGTCAATGTACAATAAAATTTCCATTGAAGAACTTTTTTTTAGAATTCATAATACGCTTAAATTTTGTTATAACTACTTGACAACCTTCCTTCCTACACAAATATATATAAATATATAAATTTAAGTTAGAGGTGCTGTGTAGGTCGAAGCAACCGTTAACGTTAATTTTTTTTACATAAGTTGTTTGGAAAGATGGCTTAGACTTTACCATTTTTTTACCAACTTTACAACTGTAAAGATAAATCGGTTGAACTATTTCAACTTAAAAAACAAATTTTCATAGCTTTCGTCAAATATAATAGAAAAATAATACCAAAGTTACTGCAATGTTTTCAACTTTGACCACTACGGACTCAATTCATAATACAATTAATTGTTTAACCTAACTCAAAACTAACCATAGACTTCTTACACAATATTTTAATAATGTGCATTGTTCTCAAAAATGAGTAGGTACTATTTAAATGTTTGTATTCTTGCACCAATGGGGAATCTTCATCAATCAATCAAAGTACCTAATGGTGAATGTTCTATGTTAAAAGTAATCACAACTAAAACCAGGAAGGGCGTAAGCCCTAATCGTTCAATTAACATTAAAATAATCATATTATGTTTATTTCAAATATAAATTAAAGTCGATTAATGCGAACACTTATAGCTCGAGATCGGCTTAACAGATTCTTCTGATGTGTGATTTATTGGATTTATCTCCACTCCGGATAACATAATAACTAATAAAAAGTTGAAAAAATGGATAAGAAATCATATAAATATAGAATTAAAGTTTGTATGGATCCATCTGTTGGGGAAATAGGGAGATGTCTGGAAGATTGATATTTTGGTAGAAAGATTCTATAGATCAATGTTTTCCCTATGTTTCCACAGACGGCGGTAATGATTTATAAATATTGATATGGACGAAAAAAAAATATGGTACTTTTTATCTATAATATAAAAGAAAGTCTGGTTAGTGCGAACACTTATAACTCGAGATCGGCTGAACAGATTTTTATCGCGTTTAGTTTATTAGATTCTTCTCCGCTCCGGATAACAGAATAACATGGAAAATAGTATGAAATAATATAATATTAAAGTTATTATGGAACGAGCTTCCTAACAACAATAACGCCATCTTTTTTATAAGTCAGATTATAAAAATTCAATATAGATATCTAATATAGAAATGGATGAGTTTTGGTGCTTTTGAAATAACTGATTCATAATATTATAACCACATAACTTTTGATTTTTTCACAATGAGTAGTCATGTATATCTGTTACCAAGCAATATTTTATTGACATGAAGGTGAGACGAAGTTCGATGGGTCAGCTAATAAGTCGTAAATTTAACACCGTTTTTTTTTTCGTCAGTGTTTTTTTTTTCAGAAGTTTATTTCATACTGTCTCGTAAGTATTTTATGATTTTTTTTTTATTTTAATCAAAATCAGTGATAACAATCATAATCGAAATAAATAATAATATGATTTGCTCGGCTAAGTCGAACTTAAACGAATGTTTTTTTTTTTTGGTAGATATTACTAGCTTATCCGACGGTCTTTAAAACTATGAATAGTGAATTCAAATTTGTATATTATTATAATCATGAACTATTTAAACAATATAATTCCGACCGATGCATCTGTTTTAAACGATGTTTACAGGTCACATTATGACAATCACACCAACTAGGTATCAATATTGTTTATGTATTCTCGTATTAAGCAGGAATAATTCAATCTCATTCCATCTTATTCTCTCTCTGAATCTATACAAATATATAAAACTGAAACCGTTTTATATTTAAAGGTTTTAATGTCAGAAACTATCCATCAAATTCAAAAAAAAATATTATTGCATTTTATATTCTACTAGACATCTCCCTATTTCCCCAATAGATGGCGGTGACAGTAGGTACCGGTGCAATCCGTTCCATACTAACTTTAATATAATATTTTATATCATTTGTTTTCCATTTATTCAACTTTTTATTAGTTCTCTGTTATCCGGAGTGGAGGAGAATCCAATAAATCAAACATCGGAAGAATCTGTTCAGCCGATCTCGAGTTATAAGTGTTTGCACTAACCCGACTTTCATTTATATTAGAGATGTTCTATTTTATGTAGAAGAGTCGCTTTAGGCTATTTAAAAAGCGTTAATAATCATATAATCACTTTCACCAACGGTTCCTAACTTTTAGTTCTTAGCGTAGCATTTAATATGGCGTGGAGAACGATAAGAGTTAGGAACCGTTGATGAAAGTCACCATTAGAGACATTTTTCAATGTTGTAATTTCATTACGAAGAAAATCCACACGAAGCACATCGACATTATTTGTTGTCACTCACGTTTATGCCCATAGAGTGTCGAGATATGCGCGTCTAAAATGTTTCCATGCGTTGCTAAGTATATCAGTAACGATCGTGGGAATAAATTAAAAGAAATTAAATAATTTAAATGGTAACGACGCGTCGACGTTTGCAGGATCAGCTAGTTTACAATATACCTACATACTGTCCACTTGAAATTATTACAAGACATTCGTCGACTGCTAACTGCAATAAAATTCCAGAGACACGCCATTTAGCAGCTTCACTCTAGTGTCATTAAACCCCTTAGCAGTGTAGCTATCTACACCATTCCGTGCCATGGAACTCCTTCCTTTATTTCACAATTTACACATTTCCAAATTTCAATATGGCTACTATGTATTTTTAAATTTAAAATACAAGATCGATTCCTTATCCAAGTCAGCCCAAAAAATTCGTCATAATCAGAAGAAATCGTTCGCTTCTTATCCATACTTCCATTATCAAGAGGTGTTGGGATCGATTCCCGGTCGAGTCAGTGTTTTCCCACGTGTATTCATATTAAATTTTACTCGGGGTTGGCCTTTCTAGTTTATATGATAGAACTTGTTGACATTGACAGATGATGATGATGGTTGTCTTACACGAGTAAAAGATATAAAGACTGATGGTTTTTTCCAAAACAAATTTATTTAGTGGGGCTGTAGATTCCATCAAACTCAACATACTTATGTTGAGGTTTTACTCGTATATTTCTATAATTTTTATGATTGTTCTTTGTAACAAACTGTAAATTCATATTAGTTATTTCGAATGAACGCATTTCTTCTTCTTTTTCGCCCTTGCCCTTGTCCCATTATTTCGAGTAGGCTCGCCTTGTGCTTCTTTGCCAAGACTCTCTTTTTTATCCACTCTGGTTTTATCTCGACATGTTCGCAGGCAAACTTTCTACATGCCCACAGGAAACAAAGAAACTATATCAATTTAAAATTTCACTTTTCGTTAATTCTATTATAAGAACCTTAGATATGTATGAGAATTTTTCAACACTAATTTCGATTCTGGTTTAAAAAAAAAGTTGATTACATAAAATATCTCGTTCTACTTCGCGGCGGAAAAAATATCATTGGTTCAGCCTCTTGCTCAATTGCAACGAAAAAATACGAGTTGGATGGAAGTGAGTAAATGACGTAAGACGGGGAGAGAAAATTGAATTCAGTTGTAAATTATTAGGTGGAGTTTTTACCTTCGGTTCAGAATAAACGAATTTCATATTATTAGTATTATTACTATTTAAATGTTTTTTTTTTATTATACATTAATCAGTCAGGTCCTACTGTATAATATTTTAGCGCACTAAGTATAAAAGTTTGATATAAAATGATAATACAAAAAATACGACATAATTTCACGCATAAACAGCAGACTTATCCTTGCAAATGTATTTGAAGTAATGTTAAATACAAATTTCTCATATTCTAGAATATAATATTTAAAGATATCATAAATTTCTAAAATTGCATGATATTAATGAATTGTAAGAAAATTGAAAAGAAATATTATTATTATTTTTGAAAAGAAATCATCATTTGAAGATGTAAAGAAAATGGTTTAAAGCTAGGTATTATCTAAATACATATGTTTCTAATTCAAAATTTCTAGAATCAGAGTTAATAATAGGTATATTATACCATGGCTCAAATAAAGATAAATTTATCTCTTATAGATAAACAATGTGTGTAACACAACTACATTTTGAATAATACGTAGCTCGTTTCAATGTGTATAACTCTGTTGGATATATTATTATGCAGAAAATCTATTAAATTACTATAATTTTAAATCCAATGAAAAACATCTCCTAAACATGAATAAAAACCTATGTAATTGTACAACGCTTTCTTTAAAATAGGTACCTGCTCACATTGTGATAAATTTCTGGTTTAGTCCAAACAAAATGAAGACAAAATTCTAGAAATAACAATCAATTCAGCAAATTTGAATAATTGAAATAAATGTGTATGTTTAAGTCAAAACATTTAATTTCTAAACGAAATCTCTATCACTGCAGACTGGTTTAATGAATCAATTATTTTTAAATCACACTTCATTGAATTTCATTATCTGTAGACCTTTTATTCGAAATTCGAGTTAAACAAGCCATTTGTAGTCGAGCCAAACCGTACAGATAATATCGTCTCTTTGTTTCACCCGTTCACCTTTTAACATAATCGAAGTCATCCCTCATCCGGAGCACTCATCAATTCACAGAGACACTTCACCTTACAGGTGTTCCATCTAACCGACTTATCTCCCCACCTCGGCTACCCCATCATTTCATTTACCCACATTCCTTCACACCTTTCACATCCAATTCAATTTGCATTCCTCACAAACCTCTCCATCCAAATCCTGATCGCACGGCCGGTGGATCACCCCCAAGTATTTTATCAATCAAGCCAGCCACTGTTAGTTAGACACCTCCTTGTCATCACTCTTTTCACATGCTGATTCTATGGGGCTCTTTCTTTTTGTCCGAGACACTCTCCACTTTAATAATGATCGTGTACTTAGCCTTTTGTTGAGCCAACCACGCCCATTACCCATCAGCAACGTAGATTCTATTCTAAAATACCACCAATCTTTATGTGTTTTATTTTGTAAATTAAATTTACAATTTGCTTTTTGGCTGTTTTTTTTATGTTGGATATGTGAGTGATGAGAAGCATATATTTATTTAATACATATATTCAATAAATAATAAATTCATTTTAAGTAGCTATTTACTAAGAATTTTACTTTGTTTAAGTCAATAACAATCCACACTTAAATTTGATGGTTTCATTTACCTATTTATACGATTTAGTTCCCAACAATTTTTCATCCGAGGAAGTGGATAGTCACTTTAAAAAGCTAGATAATTCTTACAAATACTCTTGTTGTTCTGCATCTCTGCAAAGAGCTATCACATAGCATTCACATAGTTTAAAAAATCTAGAATTCACGTTATGTTTTACAATGACATTCATTATGTCATATTATTTCCTTGTTTTATTACTGTTTCAGATCCCTTTACAGCGATATAACCTACCTGAAACAATAATTGACGGCATTGTGGCCCCATATTTAATAACAACTATTCATATGGGATAGGTATTGTCCAATTATTGTCCATACGTCAATGACAATATCAATGCAACGTTTATACAATTAATTGTACTACGTCCTCCGAAAAATACATTTTGCAGAAGCGGTTTTTTTATATTGTTTTACTCTATCCGCAAGAGTTCTTATAGGTACATAATTAATTTACTTCTTTGCTTCCTTTTTTTGAGATAATACTCGTATATTGAAAGAAACTCTGCAATAAAAAATGTTGAAAATTTACTCCCCGATTCCTGTTTTGATTTTGATGCCAAACTTACGTACAGGAGAAACAGATATAATAATGTTAAGAACAAATCAATATTCCAAGCAATTAATTTAAATACTTCAAACGATGCCTACCTATGGTAACATCACAAGTATATTAATATAATAGAAGCACCCTGAAGGAATTACCCCTTAGTAACAAGATGGAATGGAGAACATATTATTTACCCTCAACTCCAGCATGCCTGATCTCTTCCACTGCCTGGAGGAATGGCTCTGTACTTGCATACCTACTCGTTTCCTTTTTCCCTTTTTACCATCGACGTTCGGCCTCTATTTTCCTTCGGTCGATTCGTATTTTCTTTTTTATTTTCTTTGCTTCATTTCTCCTTGTAACAATAAAAATTTATCCATGGATCGCCACTAGCTATAAGCGCGTAGCTATAACCATACTCACGGACTTTCTCATCCACAAGAATCCTTATATTATTTTCCGTTTTAAATTGCTTTCCTTAGAGCTACCCGAATGTTTATATACTCGATCTCAGAAAAAGGTAATGCATCCAGCTTCTTTAAAAGCCCTCGATAATGAGATCTTAATGAAATTGCTCGTATGCTTGTGATATTTTTATACCCCGTCAAACACACTCAAAGAACCTTTTGAAAAGCCATCACACACAGTATTAATTATTAACGGTCACCCCTCACTATGTGACGTAATTATAATTTCGATTCCAGAGCTTTATGTTTGTATGTATTTACACAAATATGGTGAGAATTCATTACACAGAACTCTTAATTCAAAATTTCCTGTATTGCCTGGATCACTTTTGTTCACCGGGGATTTAGTTTTATGCTTTGCTTTAACATTTCCACATTGCCAGGGTGGTTTCCAGCCACTAACTGAACTCGCGCGACACTAAAGAAGATATTGCAGCGGGGAACGCTTTGAGTAAGCCGACGATCAGTCAATCATAGTGACTTTCACGTTATAAATAATTGGTATTTCACTTTCAGGTAGCTTTTTGCGAAGCGTCTTAAGTGGTGTGGAGAAAGCCAAATATACGTATAAATATTCTAGACTCTGCAAAATAAATAGTAGCCATACTTTAGTAGAATAATTATTGATAAAAAAACGGTGTATACTATGTACTACAAATATATCTAAAAGAATATCTCAATCAAAGATACCTATAAAACCTTTGTAATCTGGGTTATCTTGATTTGAAGAATGTTCACACTTAATTGTATAATGTATATTAATGCCTTTGGCACCAACGAAGACCTATGCTCAACTCAAAATTTCACGTTTGTTATTACACAACAAAAAGTGTACAATAATTCTTATTAGGTTTGTCATTCTTCAGTTGGACAATTGGACATGGTCATAGAAAGAGCCAATGATAAATTTGATACTGCTTATAAAGATCATCAACTTTATAGTAACAAAAATGTAAAATGAAAAGCTCTTCATAATGGGCGCAGAAAGCTTTTTGAAGGCGATATATACCTATATTGAGAATATTATATTAATATTGTTTGACTTTAATAATAATAATAGAAAAACACTTTGTGCATATCGACATTTCAAATTTGACGTATCCATGTCATTGTTTTTGAAAGAAAATTTTGAAATAGCGCTCCCTCAGTCTTTGACAATGGAACCTTAATAATGTTCAAACTTATAATTTAAATGAGTTATGGCCGAATATCGAGCACTGGTCGACCACATGTTTAAATAATTCCGTGTTACTAAGGTTAACTAACTAACTATGTACAACTGGCTTGTTTGTTTCAGGGAGCGTCATCGAGTCTTGTAGTGAAGTTTGCTGATACCGAAAAGGAAAGACAGCTGAGACGGATGCAGCAGATGGCAGGGAACATGAGTCTTCTGAACCCCTTCGTATTCAACCAGTTTGGTGCATACGGTGCTTATGCGCAGGTACAAACATCTCTCAAAACACATTCATCATATTTTTTTTTCTTTTCAAAATTACGCATCTACGTAAAAATAGTAAACATAACTCTTATAAATGAAAACTAATTATTGAGTAAAATTACCCCACTACATGCCTATTTCAAAACAAAATATAATTTAATCATTTTCGAACATTTCTGTATTTAAGGCCACTCTTTAGTGACAATGTTAAAATGTTAAATACAACAAGTATGGTATAGTATCAATCTCAATAATTATTATTCTCTATGATTATTTTGATTTGAAAAAAATATGAAAGCAAACATTCTTTCTCTCGAACCTACATTGATCATTTGAAAAAAAAAACGTTTTATTCACCTAATTGAATTTTATTTGTGTCAAAATATAACAAATAGATACATCTCGTCGGTCGGCATTTCAAAGTCGTGGAGTGATTTGTATTTAGAGACTTTTGGTCGTCTAAAGAGCGCTCTTAAACTAAATTGTAATATTTTCATTTACAACTGTTATTTAAAAATGATTTTCCACAAAATACCTTACGATGAAAATTTTTAATAGTATCTAAAATAATATAAAATCTCGATAGGCTTCGCTAAAATATTATATTTAATAATATTTAAGATATTTGATTGTTGACTGCCTTATAATTCTCGAGTTTTTAGTGGTTATTTTCTGCTATTATTTCGAAAAATAAATAAATAACTTAACACTTTTCTATACAAAGGTATCAGTAAGTATAGCTGGCGGAACTTATTGTCTGAGGCATTTTTTTTCTAGACAACCGGTCCCGTCCAATCTGAAACAGGCCAACCCCGGGTAGAATTTCAAGTGAAAAAACACTTCGAACCCGGGACAATACAAATCAGTATATATAGATTTTCTTGGTGATTCTGGAAAAAATGGGAAATATTGTTGAATCTAATCAATAATAATGTCTAAATTTTATCATTGATTAGCTTAACTATCATTAACTAGCTTTTTAAATTATTATTTGGGCTGTCTTAAAAATACAGCACAAATAATAATAAATAAAAGGTTACACTCGAGCATGATAAGTAAGTTAGCATAACAATATAACAGTTAGGTATACTTACATCGAACCCATAATAAGATATGTACATAATTTGACCCGAAAATTCACAAGATTTTCTTAAAAATCAGGATGTAAGAAACATTCAAAAAGTTTGCTTTCTTAATAAAATATCAGAAATAATTCGATATTCCTCAGGAAGCTTGCATACTCCGCATCTTCTAAGATATCAAAGTAAATTATTTCAGAGAAAATTAAACATTCCGCCAATTTCAATGTAATAATTTAATAGGGAAGTAGTAAGAATTTGGTCGGTCGGTTTTACAAATTAAAAATTTCATCGCAGAATAATATAAGCTCTATAGGTATAAATCATAACTAAATGAATTTACTTTAATTATTTGAAACGGTTAACTCTTTTCAATGTTAATTTTGTATGAGTTTCTTTTGAGAGATAATTACAATCGTCACTGCAAGCAATCACCAAGTATTCAGCCGCCTACAGAGAACATTCATCCACTTTTCATTTTGTAATTACTGAAAATTTAAATTTTCTCTCTGACATTTGTTACTTTTCAAACTTCGCCTAATTTATTCGTCCAAATCAAAATTGTAGCGGGGGTGCCCTTTGTTCTTTACATTTAATTTATTTTCACAATTTCTTAGAATAATTGTAGGTACCTATATTTGTTTTAAATGATGCGATATCATATTATAATAACTCGTTCATAAGCATTTCACATTTGCCTTCAACCAAAACCACGTCATTATCTGTACACCTTTATAACATAAAGATGGTATGAGGACCTTAATTGTCAAATTTTAATAAAACTCAGGGGCCCCAGACAAATTGAAATTGGCTAACAACTACAAACGAATTATTCGACAATTTATATTGTCGAAGAAAATTAACTGTCCACTTTCCATATTTTTAATATAAGTGTCTTTGTTTGGTTTAAATAATTGTTTATATGTTCCGGTGGACAGTTCATTTTTTTCGCACTCTTCATTGACGAAAACTTCGTTTGTAGTCGGACGCCAATTTCAAATTGTCTACGGGGGCTGGTCCCCCAATGTGAGCACATCAGCAAATTTGTGAAAGAGGACAATATAATAGTCGGCACCAATACTGACGACCCTCAGTACGCGGTACAAAAATTGACTGAAAGTACCTACCGCTACGCTACCAATTCCATCTTTGTCTATACACTTGTAAACCGTGGTCAACCCCTAAAAAATTTATAGACGTAAACCATCAAATAATTATTTTATATATTTTTATTTTTCATCAACACATTACAATTTTTATTGGCATCACAAAACAAGTAGTTAGTTTCTTGTGTCGGTATTAGAACCAAAAGGGAATGTTTTCCATGTAACCAAAATAGATGGCGCCTAAGTTTAACGCTGAGATGTGTGATGATGCGTGGTTGCAGCAACAAGCAGCACTGATGGCCGCAGCCACCCAAGGCTCCTACATCAACCCTATGGCTGCCCTAGCTGCCCAACTGCCCCACGCCCTCAACGGGATGCCCAACTCTGTGGTGCCACCTACCTCAGGTTAGTAACACTACTCTACGTACTTCACTAAGGTATACTATACCTCAGGGTCGAAATTATAAAGTCCCTTAGTTAAATTGATCCTCCGTTAGTCTTGGACTTGGACCACCGGTTACGCAGCCGTAACTTTGACGAACAATAATTCCGTCTCTCTTTTTTACCTAAGAGTGAAAGAAACAACAATAGATTAACCTCAACAAGTGTGTAGCGTTACTGTAGTAGCTGTCATTCATTCGTTACTTTTGACGGATTTATTTACACAAAATCACGATACTAATAAATCTAGAAAATAAATAGATTATATCATGACCCATTGGTAGAATTGAATGTTGATTCTAATGTGAACTTATCTGGACCAGTTTCTCCAGTAACGACTTTCCATGCAGGTCTCGCAATAGGCACCGGTGGAGGACAGCCGTTGAACGGAACTCTGCCATCACTCCCATCGCCAACCATGCCCACCTTCAACATGGCAGCGCAAACAACCAACGGACAACCGCCACCACAAGAATCTGTATATACTAATGGAATCCCTCAGCCGTTTACTGGGCGTAAGTAAAAACATTGATATATTATTGTCTCTTGTATATCCCTTGTTGGCGTATATCTACAATTCTACATGTTACAATGTCTATGCTACTCTGCAATATAACTAGATACATTTTTGTCAAATGAACTATCTAGCACCTCTGCGCCTAATCGCACTATCATCCCACCATACTCAGCTTATAACACCTACTGAAGTCAGAATGTAAATAAGGTTAATTTCTTTACATTCGGTCTTCGACCCTCTACTGCTTCTTTCAAATTAGGTACTCTGTTTAGTTATAACTGATGTAGGTATCCATAGTTTGCAAAGGACCTTCGATACTTCTTATATTCTCCATTTGCATTTTGTGGCTCATTTCTTCCATCTTATTATGATCATATTATGTACATACCATCGCATATTTTTTATGATGATTATGCATATTATGACATAATATGTAGTACATTATTTTACCTAAGTGACAGCACCTGTTATTAGAACATTGAACATCAAAAGTGACATATTTTGTTCTGTTGTTCCTGCCTTTAATGAATAAATTCACAAACCCGCTCACAATACGAAGGTGCACAATTTTATCTTTCTCTGCTATCCTCAATGGGTACCTACTCGTACCAAAAATCATTTTTGAGAATTCTTTAATTTCTAATTTAACCTTTCTCCTTTTTAGATCACCCCGAGCTGATATCTGCCGTCCCTGTTACGGCCCAAGGCTTGCCTAATGGCGAAGCTGCTCTACAACACGCTGCGGCGTATCCTGGAATGCAGCCCTTCCCTGGAGTCGGTGAGTGTCCTTTCTTCCTGCTTCTTTAAATCTCTGTGTTGCTTACTTCATGTTGCACATATTTTTGAAGTATGACGTCAATAAAAAAAAAGCTCCCGACATTTTATTTTAGACGCATAAAATAAAATGTGGACGTATTACTTTAAAATCGATCAATCATTCAATCAATGTCTACGAAACCATTAACCAACGTACTAATTAAGTATAGTTATTTGGAGTTTTTCCATTTCCATTGTTACATTTCATTAGATACAAAGCTAGAATAGTGGACTGCCAGTTGGAAATTATATTGATTGTTTGGAACAGACCAATAAAAGTTTTATAGACGGCAATAATACGCGGATCCGACACGGAAGATTCAGTCCAAACGCCATGAAGGCTAATGGTGCATAATAACGGTGATTGGATGATTGACTTCTCGAACAAAAACAAAACGAAAAAACATAATAATAATATATATCCATTATTTTCCTTGTGTCATTAAGGTTTATGATTTTTTTGTGATTTTTTATGATCGTTTTGTGGTTAGTCATAATAAATGTGGAACCGTATACATAAATATCATATAAGTGTTTTGCACTCCCGTTTGCGTTGCCATGTCGTAAATCCGAATTTATATGATTGTTGTAGACTAACATCACATTACGACAAACACAGCCTCAAACCTCGTAAATTCCCTAATATCAGACCAAAACACAGAACTTATTATTTACTTTTTTTATTTCCTTTATATGGTTTATACACGATTAACTGTTTTCTGAGACCTTGTTTTCCTCCCGGCATTTCCCTCGGATTAAATCACTCGTAACAATATGACGGCCATTTTATTTGACATTTTCTTGTCGTGTGTTACTGTAAATCTCTACAAAAAAATACCTAACTAATATTAATTAATTTGTTATACATACACCTAACTCTATTTCTGAACAGAATGACCAAAACAGTATACGTATTTGAAACTTTTTATGCACAATCAAAGGCGGGTCACACCCGGTAATCAAACACTTTCATTGACATCTGACTGACAAGCGTTTTTTTTTATTGAGCGAAAGTGCAACGTCAAGCCTTTTAAGGCAAAAACCTTTCAAATTCCTATATTTTTTTGCTTCTTTCCAGAAATAGAGTTGGTAATAAAAACGTTGTATTTTTAACACCATCTCCTGCGATTTTCACTCATACGTTCCATCTACAATCACTTTCTATTTCTTTCTTTGTAGGTAGGTACTTTATATTATCGATAAAAATATGTGGTTTTATACAACTAAAAATAATAGTAATATTTATTATTTATTTATCGTATGGTCTTATAATGTATGTCACATTTCATGTAGCTTCAATGTGACATACGCCAGGAGATTAGATGTAGGCAATTGTCTGGCGACCTATAATAGTAATAGGCACAATGGCATTATATAGACAGTAGACACATGCAATACAAGGGTACCTACCTAACATAGGCTACCATTTTCTCATAATGACAATTATTAATCATAGATAATTTAAAAGCCAGTGTGTCAAACTCAATACTTATTGCCATTTTTAAAACTTTAAAAATTTGGAAATCCGGTAACGCCAGATTCTTGATTTAGTCGCATATTGAATGACGGATATTCGTGAAATTCGCAGGAAATAGAGCTCAGATAAGAAGGACACTTTGATTTCAAAATTAGTAGACACACAGTACATTAGTGTTTAACAAACGCAATAATTGTTAAGAGTACACCTACACATTCGCCGAATTAATTAAATATTTCATAATATTCTTTTACACTTCATTATGACCTTTTACTTATACTATATCCTGGTTAAATTGTGTAATATTATCTATAATATATTAAAGAATATTGCTCCTTAATAATAATAATATGCAAACTCTATAGTCTATTTCTCCATGGAATGACCATTAATTTACGCACAGGCATTTAAGTATTTTAAATACACCACTTTAGAGTTTTCTATTATAGGTAGGTAAATACACATGCAAAATGAATCTTGGATTACCTTCTCACTTAGTGAACACAAATAATACACTTTGGAAGATTTTTTACCAACTCACTACACGAAATGTCACGTCACAACATGACGTGTTAATATTTTAATTTTAACTGTGCAGTTAAAATTAAAATATTATCATAAACAGTGTTACACTGACACACATCCAATGCTGTCATGCGACTAACAAACTTTTTCATTGGACGAAAGTGCCGAACGACCTGCTTACAATTTGGCGAGAATACGCAGAAACAATTCAAAAAAAAAAAAAAAAAAATACATTATTTTTTGGCCATTCTCTCGGGAAATGCACTACATTGTAATCAAATAAATGTCAAATCTAGTATGCAATGCAATTTTATCCAATTTCAAGAATATTTAATTTTCTTACTACCACATTATTTTGCACTTAATATTTTTTTTTAACAAAGCAATAAAATTATAATGATTCAAGGCAATATTCATTAATAATATTTTAAATATAAGATTTTTTAAAACACAAATTACACCATACATAATTATTTTTATTATGCTGTGTATTTTGGATGTTTTACATTAAGTTTTTACATCATCATAAACGTAGAAAAACTTGTTAAATATTATGATATTCAATGTCTAATTAAAATGAATATGATGTGTGCACGATTATTGTGACATGATTAGTATATAATAATTTGACAGCTTACCCAGCAGTGTATGGCCAGTTTCCTCAGCCGATTCCACCACCACTGTCATCTCTAGCACCTGGACAAAGAGACGGTAAGTTGCATCCTGTGTTAAATTAACGCCAGTAAAGTTTTTTATATGGAATTGCAAGGAAATCACATTGATCAAAATTTAGTTGCACGCACAATGCATTACCACGTTTCAACTTTATCAAACACACCTTACACTTATTGTGTCAAAAATTTATGATCAGATCCAAGTCTGTGGTGTTTTAATCTAAACTGATAAAATTTTAACATTCTAACATTAAAATTCAGAACTTTTTCTTGGTGTGTTTCTTCTTCTGTAAAGCTTGTTTTATGTTATGTTTTTATGTGTGATATGTTCCTACATAAGCTTCAGGATAACATAAATTAAGATCTAATAAGACTATTTTTGATCTATAATCGGACTGTAAAACCCTCGACAACGAGTGTAAAGGGATTTAAAAATATTGTACTCAAAATAGGTATGATCCCAAAATATTCAGGTAAAAAATGTGAATCTTCAATGCCTCTTGAGAACAAAATGCGTTTGAAACTCTTTTCACCATTGCTTTTTACAGATTTTTATACTTATTATTATTTTTCCTTATATATTTCTGTGTGTTTTGTTTTAGATGTTTTATATATTGTGTTAAATGTTGTGTTAATTTTAATATGTGTGTATTGTGTTGGTTGTTTGAATTGATTATCAGAATAAAATATTATAATAGGTATACCTACTTAAAGTAACTATAAAATAGCAATAACGTTAACCCAAAATATTCAAATTATTAAAACTTCAAAAAATGAACACTTATCTTCTATTGGCGCTTTTATTCCAAATTATTTTTAAGAAAACTCTTCACATTTTTACGCCAGACAGATCTTTTGAGTTCTTTAAAGAATTTCTTATGTTCCCAGGGTGCTCAATCTCTGGGCCCGAGGGCTGCAACCTCTTCATCTATCACTTGCCGCAGGAATTTGGTGATGCAGAACTGATGCAAATGTTCTTGCCGTTCGGGAATGTAATAAGCAGCAAAGTGTTCATTGACAGAGCAACAAATCAAAGCAAATGTTTCGGTAAGCAATCTTTTTTTTCTTCAATCTCTTCTTTTGAAGTTCCTGATCTTCCTCGAGGGCAAAAAAATCACTGCAAAATCCACACCAAGATTCTTTAATTTTTTATTTGTACAAAAATATTCATTAACAATGTTATGGTTTCAGGTTTCGTGTCTTTCGACAATCCAGCATCCGCTCAAGCGGCCATTCAGGCCATGAATGGTTTCCAGATTGGGATGAAGAGACTGAAAGTGCAACTGAAGAGGCCCAAGGATGCCAACAGGCCGTACTAACCCTTTCCTTTCTTCGTGCCCTTCTATGGATTGGCTTACAATGCTCGGAACAACAATCTTTACATAGGTAACTCAATCAATCAATACACCCTTTAAAAACCAGATCAGTTGAGTGGAAAAAAAGTACTTAGGTAATAAGTTTTGAAGGCTGTACTGAACATTTATTTTATATCAATTTTGCCATTATGAATCCCTTAGAGCTCTCTACTGCTTTTGTTCTTTTGTCCTGTCAATGTTCACCTTCCATTCCTTGTCCAAGTCCCTCATTCCTGCTTTGAAGGAATAGAACACAGCATCAGAGGTCCTTCCTCAACTTCAAAACCCTGAAAAACATACATTTATATCATAATAGCTGATATCCGCCTTGTTTTAATTCTTCAAAAAATTATATATGCAAAAAGGTGGCTACCAATCTCTTCTACAACAATTTCACTATGATTTTAGCATTACTTCAGATTACCAACATTTTATAAATTCATTAAAAACTTTGAATACATTAAAAAATGGAATAATTTATATCTAACATTACCTACTACAATTGTAATCGCAAAATTCAGTGATGGTTAAATCGAACATTAGCAGTTTACGTTTGAAACTAACAATCCATTCTTAATGTTCGTTTTTTAAATTTGAACCACTATGCATTACTGCAGCCCGATTCACGGAAAAGTTTAGTTCGAAGTTCGAACGAAGTTCGATTCAAATCCTCCGTGAATAGGTACATAGACTGTAGATAGTCGCCGCCTACAATAATTATTATTACCAGCAGCCCTATTCACAAAAGTTTGAATCGAACTTCGTTCGAACTTCGAACTAAACTTAGACTTAAACTTTTACGTGAATCGGGCTGCTGTATTCTACTGAAGTTATATACCACAAAATTATTTTTAAAAAATACATAAGGTATTTATAACATTCTAATAGAATTGTTTTTTTTTTCAGATAATCGTCGACGACCATCCAAAAGTAAATCGAGGTCAATATTTTAAAAACAAAAATTGTAAAAAAGATATAATATATAATTATATAGTCAGACGTACCCTTGTTGGTGGGATACTGTCAGTAACTGATGGCTGCCGAATTAAAAACATTTTTTTAGTAAACTTATCGGCATTCATTTATAATGAAAATATTAATCTTATTAATATACCTACATGAAATATCACTGACTTATAAATTAATACAATATTTAAATAATAATATATTAATAATAATAATACTATTTATTATTCAAAATACATGAATTTTTGAAATTTAATAATATATCAAATATAAATCCCACTTGTTTAAGTATACTACATACCTACATAGATAGTTATAATTGTATTAATATATACATACATACTCAAATAAATAATAATAGTAAACCAGCTTTGTAGGAAAGCTTCATGAGAAACTTTTTATCATTAACTATATTATTATAATTATTTATTTATTTATTATTATTAACTATTTATAATAATTTTATCAATATTATCAAATTCATCTCATATTAACTATATATCACACATATTTATGATTAGTACTTTTTAAATGAAATGATCTTAGACTAATAATTATTCTTCATACTCAATCATTATCATTGCTATATTTCTATGATAATTATTATTACAGTTTATTAGATCTTGAGAATATTCTGCGAAAAGTCTCGTCTTAAACCACCTCCAATCTATACTCGAAACTTTCTATTAAAAGGGTTTTAAATATCCGTTAACAAAAGTACTTTGAGGGTAGAAAGTTTAGCAAATAACCAAACAACAGACTTTTCAAAAGAACCTCTATTTTATTAAAACTTATAACCGTTATCGAATAGAGCGAGACGAAAAATATTTGTATTTACATTAATTATATTTTTAGTACAAATATTTTTAAATGAATAAAAAAATACTTTTCGCTTTAATCAATGTTTCGTCCTCTCATATTATTAAAACAATATTTAAATGTATAAATTTATAAAAAAAAAAAAATATTATAAGTTGCCAACAATAATCACTCAAAATCTTGTACGCGTAATATTTAAAATTGCCAAAATTTTTATACATACAACTTCGCTTTGTCAATTGTTTCTTTTTTTTTATCAATCTATATAATATATCAAACGACAATTCATCTAGTAAAAGAAAAAACAAATTTTTAAACGCTTATAAGTAAATAAAAATATTCATCTAGAATCGTTCTTCATTAGTCAAAAAAAAGCTTTAGATTTTTTGCAACCAATAGAGAATTATTACACCCACCGAAATTGTACAGTTCGCACTTAAAATAAATATCATATTATTCTTTCTAAATTTAAATAAATTTAAAAATAATTACGTCACACGCAAATGTGTGTGATACATTCAGGGTAAACAAAACTAATTTATATATTATGATGTAAAATAATAAAAAAGTACACAATATAATGAATCTATGGTGTACATAATGCTATTCATAGTCTATGGTTTGTACAGGTCCAACTTTTCAAAAATCACAAAATCAATAAAGTAATATTTTATAATATTTGATGTGATGACAAATATTTGTATGTTAAATAAAAAAAACATTTCAATACAGACTTCAATATCTCTGACTTGTATGAACTAATTTACTAATAATAATTATTATTAATTGATTATATACAATATATTATATTTATTAGGCGTGGTATGAGGAGACAATATAATATTAAGTTGTCATTCTGTGCACCGTCGGGCTGTTGGTAGCCCTGTCAAAACTCAACATACTTTCACATTTCAGAATATCATTGATTTCCAGTTTTTCTTACTTTTAAAAATAATACCTATAGATGTGAGATATACCAAAAAATATCAAAATAGTTGCTAAAAACAATGTTTGTGTACCTAGTCTAAAAAAAATAAGGATGGAAAATTAAAACAAAATTCTAAAAAAAAATTTCAGCAACTTAGCATGTGAGATTAAAAATAATAATTATTATTTATACCTTGTAACTTAGTCTGTATTAAAAACATTTCAAGAATCTTATAGTGGGCTATGAGGGTGGAAAAAAAATATAATCCACATAGAATAATGTTTTTATTGAAAAAAAAAAATAGATTTATAATTGACAAAGGTACCAATAAATAAATTTATTAATAAAAAACAAAATTTAGAAACTAGCTGGAATCCCACAAGAAGTAGACCTTCAATTTTTAATGTATTTAACTAAAAAATAAAAATTTGAATTTTCAAAATTTAATTAACACACAATTTGATAATAATAATTATTTATCTTGTGGATTTTAAAATATAAAAAAAAATTTAGATAAATACAATTGGTAAGACAAAGGAAGATCGGGATAATGAGTACCTACATAATAATATAAGGATGTATGACGGAACGAATGATTGGCCTGCTCATTTTTTGTTATTTAATTCATTAAATCTATAAAAAAAAAACTTTCACACTGCTTGAATATTTAATATTGAAAGTTTTCACTTTTTTCTGTTGAATTTTTCTTGAGAAAATGTGAATGGAATTAAGAGAAAATTTAAAAAAAAAAACATTTAATTGATTGACTGAATGAATGACAAATAAAAAATATATAAGTATATAAAAATATAATGAAATAAATAATATATTATACATTAAAAATAGAGACAAAATGAAAAGTCCGCGAGGTCGAGAGTGAAAACGGATACTCTAGTCAGATGTTACGACGACCGGAGAAAAAAAGTTAGATTAATTTTCAAAATTTAAAATGAAAGTATTTTTAGTTTTTATTACTTGTAGCTTTAAGAGACAAAATTATAATATTATATTAAATGAAAATTTGAGATTTTAGAGAAATGTAATTGAAATTTTAATGTAATAAAAAAAATTAATAAGATCTTTCTTTCAAACTGGGAATCGATCGTAGTTTAGTGCAATATTTTTAAACTTTTATTTAAGTACTTAATTTATTCTTATATTTTAGATGATTTTATTTGACTTTCTAAAAAAAAATACTCATTTATTTATTCTTAAGATAAGTCCATACAAATGGAAATTAAATAAATTTATGTAATTTTGCTTAAACAATTTTATTTTATAAATAATAAACCTATTTATTATTCTTGTAACAATCAGTAAAGAATTATTATTTTGTTGACACTGACACAAACAGATTTATTATAATTTTGTTTTACGTATTTTTAAGTACTAATATTTGTTTATTTTAAGTGAATAAATCATATGATTATAAAATAATTAATTATTACATACTATAAATTCTTATAATATCATTCCACGCTAATTTATTAACTAACATTCCTTCTCCTATGAAACATAATCTTTTATTTGGTGTTTTTTATACTGATCATAGCTAATTATTATCATTAAGTACGTACTTAATTAATTTATACTAGTAATTCTTTTTGTAGTTTTTTCTCATAACACTGTACTTACTAGATAACACTAGTCTAAATTTAACATGTACGGAGAATTAATTAATTGTAATTAATTAATTAACAAAACATTGTATATTTGCTAGGCTATTTAGTGTAAACTAACATTTGGATGCCAAAATGAATAATATAATATATTAGTTATCTCTATTATACAAGTTTGATACTCTACGAAGATGAGTATACGGTGCGTGTTTTGCTGAAGTACCTAATACAAATAAAGAGATTCCACGCGCACCGTCGCTTGATAGCTACGGATATTAACAACTATTGATTTTAAATATTATTATAACATTTAATACCCCCATGGAATACATACATTATATTTACAGTGGACGTGATTCTAGGATACAGGGTATGCTTTGCAATTATTTATGTGTAAATGTTTTTTCATTCAGTAAGCAGCGCCTCGAGAGCGCACACTACTTCTACATATATATTCCTACATATACATATTACATTTCAACCCTTAGGTGTAAACTTCTTTAATAATGATACGCATTTAATTTAATACTTTGCGAAATAAGGTGAGAGGTATATAAATCATCTATTCTATCGACGACAGCGTACAACTATTCACAATTAACAGGTTTAATATCAAAGTAGCTTCACTTTCTCGATACATTATATAAGCCTGAGCACTTGAGTTTTTTAACAAGAAAACTTCAGTTTCTTAACAACACAAGATTGACGAAAATGCTCGAGCTAATTCAATTATTATGAAAATTCATTAATGTTGTAAAATTAAAATAAATTGTGCATTCAGACAGCAATTGTTTGACCAATTGAATTTGACCGGTCATTCTGCAGTAGGATTATTATAATATCTCTGTCTTTATAGACTCTTCTCGTCAAGATCCATATTTTGTTTAAAATTCACAGCAGAAAGAAAAGAGTAGAAATTATTGTGTAACTTTATAGGAAAATTGAAGCTTTTTAATCAAATTAAAATTAATGTTAAAGATTTTAATATCAGTAATTTAATTTTTTTATTAAAATTATAAATCTAATTAAATTTACAATATTGTGTAAATATAAAACACGCTTAACATTACAAATTTTCGAATGTGAAACAATAGAAGTGCGAGCGTGACTCAGCATGGATCAGTCAACCTGAAAAGAAACTAAGAAAGCTCTCAGAGAAATATGTAATGTAATAATGATACAATAATAAGATGAATGAAAAAAAATTGTTACGCCATAAATTTGACATCCTGGAACCATAAAATTAGAGCTTTTTATATATCTCTAGACAGAATTAGAACAAGTATTGATAATGTAAGCCAAAATCTAGTCATATTTATTTTCATATTCAAGTAAACTTAACGTAAGAATCAATTCATTTAGCACAGAATGATTTATCAAAGCACGAAAATATTAGAATTAAAAAAAAAATGCGTAAGAATTAATAATTTTCTTTCTTGCTTTTTTTAGATTTCCGTATTATTATTTTGCTTGTATTTCTTTCCAATGATTCCTACTAGTATTAAAAGAAGAATTAGTTAAATAATAAAAAGGGAAATGCAGGTGATTTACTATACAACCTACCTAATGTAATAAATTTATCCTTTTTAAATCAACATCATTATGGCCACGTTTCTACGTCATGTCATTGTTACAATAATTTAATGCCCTAGCTACTAACATCTTGATATCACACATATTAATTATTTTTGTACAAATCTCATACGTCACTTCACAAAAATGTCGCACAGTATCTTACCACTCACAGTTCGAATATGAATCATTATGTTGACTGAATACTGCATATTTATCTAATAAAACATTACATCAGTCATCGTTCTTTAAAGTATTTCTTTCTAGCCAATGAATTTTAAAACATGATTTTAATTCCAATGTGTGTTCTCCAGATGAGAGTTTAATTATTATGTATGGCATAAAATGTTTAGTTGTAAATCAAAATATTATGTTTTTTTATGGCGTTGTGGAAATCAATACCCATACACTCATAAAATATGATCAATATTGTAAGCAATCCAAATTTGTTAAATTTTCAGTTAGTTTGAATTAAACAGTTTCAAACTTGATTTAATCCCAATTTAAATAAAATCAAATTTCTCATTTTAAGATTTTATTTTCAGAATTATGGGTTTTCTACAACGGCCTTGCAAGATTCAAAAAATTTGTTCTTTTTTTATAACACTTGAATGTACAACTTAATCCTTAGGATAAATAATTTCAACTTTTTTTTATGAATAAGCAGATCAAATTGATATTGATTCAAAATAGATAATATATATTATAGTTAAAATAATAAATAATTAGTCACAGCCAGCAAAGGAATTTAAATACACAATGAAATTGATACTACAATATAAATAATCCAATGGATAATTTACAATTGAAAATATAATTAGTTTTGTTATGTACTTACTACAACTAAAGAAATTTTCATTTATTTGGTTTTTCTTGTCTAGTCATTTTAATGTAATGTTTAATTAATAAAATGTTACTTTTAATTATTTAAATTTAAAAAAAAAAGAAGAAAGTAACTTACACTAATGAAAAGTAAAAAAAAATATATAGGTAATAATAATTAATAATATCATTCAAAACAATGTTTCCAAACGTGATATACAAAAGTGTCCATATTATATTATGTAATATTACGATATGTATAATATGAATAACTATATATTATATATATATATTATAAAATATAAAAATATTTCTTGCCAAAGTCAACCACTTGTATAGGGTGACGAGCTTATTTGAACAAAATAAAAGGAAAAGTCGTGAGGATTATGGTACAATTTGTATGCCTTACGCCAATCATATAACAAATAAATGAATAACGCCAATGTCATTCTTTTGTTTTTATTTAAGTCGTGGCACAGCCATGACAATATAATATGGCTTGGTACAAATACATCTCAAGCCAACAATGCCATACTGTTTCAATTTATTTGCTGTTTGACACTACAAGAATGATTCCTTTACAACAAAATTTATTTAAATGACACCATAATTATTATTGTATTTATAATCACTTTCTCCCTTTTGATAAATTAATATTATATGATTATTCTAGACGCTAGTTTTGACTTTCCATATTTTATTAGTTACAAAATATTGTTAAAAAAAATACATATATATATATTCACAAATTAAGATAATACTAATAATTTATTATAATTTATTAACTTACATTTATTATATTATATTATAATGGCCAAAATAAAAATATTATTATTTATATTTTATATACTTAAATTTGACGCCATCATTTGCGTGTTAAAAATTAAATAGGATATTAAGTATTTAACTTATACGTTAACTTTAAAAAAAAAAACAAACAGTTAAAATGATTGTATTTTTTCTTGAGTAAACTGCATTCTGAATAATCAGTTGTTTCAAAACTGGATAAAAATTTGATGATTACAATAATCTATTTGTAACTTTTTAATTTATTGTTCTTGATCAGCATTTTTTGGAGAAATAATGCATAATGTAATCCGTTTAGTAATAGTTATTTCATATCATAGTTAAATCAATATTAAGTGTGGCTCGTTTCAATTTTAAAAGCACAGTATAAAAAATATATAAATGGTTACACTCGATGGATATAAAAATAGCTGTTACTACATAAATCCACATTATATTTTATTCTCATATTACTTAACTGCAAAATGGAGAGAAGAAACTTTGAACATGTAGTAATTTTCGTAGTAAGTTGGTCTATTAGTGAAATTGTTAATAATGTAGAGAATGAAAGAAAGAAAACATAATATTTTACATTGCAGTTGGATAATTACTTGCGTTTGAAGTTTTGCCTCCGTTTTACAATACTGTTAGACATAAAACAATACAATCAAATGATAATAACCCATATTTTACCATTATTATTATTATAACCACATAAATGTTATATGGCCATTTATTTTATTTAATTATTACATTTTATCTTACGTAATATTTACTTAAAAATATATTGATTATTTATATTCTACAAACACTATTTTACTTTTAGCAAGCTAGATTGTAAAGAAACATATTAAAAAATTATATTACAAAATGGTTTTTAAATACTTAAACCCATTCGTCCACATATAAATAAATGCATGTTTTAATGAAAAATTTTCAGTGCTATAAAATGGAGAGAGTTGAATCAAAATAGTACCTACTAAAAACAAAATTGAGTTGAAAATTTTGAAAAAAATATATATATATTCGCAGCTACCCATAATTAGTTACAAGATCTTTGCTGTAGTTTGATTCTTGTCTAAGTGACTTTTGTGTGGCTTGGCTATCTTCAATTCTACACCACAATATGAAAATTATCATCATAAAACATCTTTTATATTCAATGAAGCCTTCCACCCGAGATCGAGTGATTTTGGCCATACATTTCAATATGGACTGAAATTTCTTGGTATCAACCCTCAAAACTGGAGAACGAGTGTGTATGATTTCTTGAAGACAACTGAGATTTCTAGAAGATAATGAAGACAATGATTACATATTAGAGAACTGAAAGAAAAGAGGTGTATTGGCTATTTTTAGTCTTTTAGTAACTTGTTCGATAACAGAGCATAATATTAAGAAAATAAAGTTAAATATTTACGTTCCAAATATTTTACAATGTTACATAAAAAACGTCCCATTTGTCAACTTAAACAATAAAAAAAAATACATTTTTGAGGATTTTTTAAACATTTTCATGGTATAATACAAGAAAAATACAAAATAAATACGCATTACCTACCTATTTACTGAGAATATCTCTGGATCTCATTGATATGAACCTAATGGATTTGTGGACATTGCCTCACTAGACATCAAATTCTTAACATCTTTCTTTTATCTGAAGATACATCTCTTTTTTTGGCTTTTAACACTCTTACGGTATTTCAATTCTTGCTTAGGCTAGCCATTTAGCCAGGACATTGGAGCAGTGAACAAATGTGTGGCAGCTATCTGTTAAAGCTTCACCTATCTAGGAAGAAAATATTAAATATACTTACATTTGAGAGAAGTTTCTTATGGTCCATTTCTATTTAAGTAGCAAGTGTAAATTGCAGTGTAGGTATGTAAATATTGAAAATTAATATCCAATTTTAAAAGTTCATTTTTACCTATAAGATAAGATAGTCATAATCACAGGCTCTCATCATCATTAGACCCAGTTACTAAATAATGCGGATAACTTTCAACAGATGTCATTACACAAATATAAACATCTAAGTATGTAATAAAAACAATGTCTTTACATTTTAATAAGTATAAAAACATGTAAGAAGCAGGTACAAATCCCAGTCAGGGCATGTTTGGCCACGCATGATTTCATAATAGATCAGACAAAGAGAAAATATTAATTTCTTCTATGCTTAACGTTGCGCAAGATCGAGCGCAATGGAGAGCTCTTTTGTCCTCCCTATGCCCCTAAGTGGGGTCCTAAGGGAGTTTGGAGTTTGATTGCCTGCTTAACGGAATCAAAACATTTTCGAATGAAATATCAACATTTATGTCATAAGAACATAATTATTGACAACATTCAATAAAATTTTTGGCCTCTAAATGTCACAAAATAAAACTACAATATATACATAATCAAATTTATTAAAATATTCTAATCTAACAGTTTAAAAAATATAAAGGTACGTTGTAATTACATGGTACGGGAACACTCATATACCAGGTAGACACAAAAGAAACGGGAATGCTCTGCAGTAGGGAGGGAAATTGGGGAACCTATCATTCAACATGGACATGTCTCCTGAGTTGAACAAAATTTTGTTACTGTTAGTGCATCCGTTTACAGAGTACTTTTTTCCATTTCGGCGAAAAAGTGATGGTCGATGGTCGAACACACAACTGTGAAAATTTGTTTCCTGTTAGGGGAAGCGGTTGCGGAAACTCTTGTTTCCAATATCAATCTCCTGGCGTACATCACATCACAGAGAAGGAAATGTGAGCAATGAAAAAAGAAGATATTTCATAATGCTACTAGGAACTCCAAGCGATTACAAGTGACATTTATAATATATTTTTAATATAATATACCAACAGTATAATTATCTGAATTGTTATTATCTATAAATATGTAATATACTTATATGACCATACGCTAAATAAATAAATGCCCCAGAGTCTACAAATGAGTAGAGATGATAATAAATTGTTATTTTTAAAAACAATGTCCCTGTGGCTTGATTCTTAGAAAAAATTAAGCGAAATAAAAGCACAGGAGAAAGCTACCTTAAACATTCCATCAGCAAAGGGTGGGATGCTTTCCAAAGAAACAAACTTTTCCATGCAACACACAAATTGTGCTCTAATAGACATTGCTCACTACATTTTTACTAGATTTAATCCCAAATATATACTCCTAGGCAAGTTTCAAACTGATAGTCTGGAAGTAAGGTTTGGACAATACAGACAAATGTCTGGTGGCATATATAATATTATAATGTTTCCATCCGTCAAATTATGGAAAGCGAGAAGCGGTTAAAAATTTAAAATTTGATAAGCTTGCATTCTGAGCTGCATGGGACATTTGTTGTGAAGTCTTTAAATTTCCCCAACTTTACTGATTTCACAGAAAAAATCATTCCAGATGATTTGGAAAAGGTTTTATATTTGTGTGACATTTATTCCTAATTCAGTTTGATAGGCAGCTTATTGCAACCACAAACCATTATGGGAAGGAAGTTGTCAAGCCGCCTAAAATGGTCATAAAGTATAATAAATTTATAAAAAGGCGTTGATTATTGTTAAGAGTGGCAATGCTGTTAACACTCATTCTTTGGTTGTCTATGACTTGCTTTATGATTGTGGCGTCATTGTAGCTATCTTCTGCTTCTTTGCAGTGCAGCTGTATACAGATAACACGACGCGCTAAATAGAAACAATTATTAAACAACCTGCGATTCAATTAAAACCGCCTTATTCCAACAGGTTATGGATCCAGAAAGTTGATTTGTAGTGAGTTGTGTTCTAAGTTCACCGATATAACCCGTGTTTTTTCGTAAATAATTCGCACGCACATTAAACTCCGACATGAGAATTAACTTCAGTATATTGCCAAAGTTTGCTGGCAGTAATGTAGTTACTGTAGTTAATGTAGTACCTGTAGGCAATGGCGATTCCAGCTCTAATGTAGTGCCTGTAGGCAATGGAGATTCCAGCTCAACTGTGCTTTAAAAGCGAAAGGGTTACCTATTCGATATTGTGTATTATATAACGGAATTGATAGCTGCAAAACTCACAGAGAAGGCATCAGTAAGGATGCCAAGGCTATGTTCTTGATATCATCCGCATTATATTTGGAGACGATTTCGCTTGTTGAAAGCTGCACTCCAGAAAAGGCGATCATCGAAAAGCTGGATACTGTATTTGACAGTTAAATAGAACTAAACAAAATGTTGTTATATGAACAATTTTCAAAATATACCATTACACCCGATGCATCAATGTCCACCCATCTGTCAAAGATAGAGAATATACTGCGGGAAGCAGGTGAGTCAATTAACGATATCCCTATTATCACCAAAATTCTCAACAGCCTGGCAGAAAAATATAAATCTTTGAGACAAGCATGGCTGTCACTGGACGAAAAGAGACAGACCTCGATTCCAACGTTGTAATGAACAGCTGACACCGATATAGGAATATGAACACTATGTTGTGGTACAACATAGTGTTCATATTCCTATATCGGTGAACATCATTCCTGAATTGCAGTTGCCAACTATACCGCCACTCCCGCCGGGCGAGCGGTGTTGCGATGGATTGTCCCTTACATACTGTTGTCTTAAGGATCAATATACCATGACTACTTGCTGTGTGTTTGGTTCACTATTCCGGTACTATAATATCCTGAAGTTGTGTACATTCGATTATTTGACATGTTTCTTTTGTGTACAATGTGACATTGTTGTAAAATTATTTTTCAGGTTATATTGTGCGCCGTGTGTTACAGAATGTCTGCATGGATGTTTTACTGAATCTTACTATGCTAAGATTAATACTGGAATGTTTTCAAGTTCAGATTGCCTGTGTTTTCTTTTTCGTGTTGTTAGTGCGAATATATTGGAATGTTTGCTACCGACTGTGTGTTTTGCGTGTGTGCGGTCGATGTTCAAATATGCAGCAAAATTTATTGTTAGATATAGATAGTAATTATAATAATGCAGAATATATTTGTCGCACGACTGATCAGTGTAACTGTGTACTTGATTCTTCTGGTGATTGCTTGATGGTGATGCACTCAAATATTAGAAGTATGCGGAGAAATTTTGATGAGTTTTTGACACATCTTAGTTGTTTGAACAGGAGACCTGACTGCGTCATTTTGTCCGAGGCTCACTTGAGTCATGACAATCCGGAATACCACATGACGGATTATACATATCATGCAACTTCACAAGTTATAAATAAGAATAGTGGTATAGTGGTATTTACACATAATGTAAATAGTGTCGAATGTAGTGAAGTACAAATGAATAGGGTGAATTGTTTGCATATTCAACTGAAAAAGTCTAACATAGTTTATCATATATTCGCCTTATATAGGACTCATGGTTCGGTGGTCGAGGACTTTTTACGCGATGTTAGGGAATTACTATTGCAATACAGAGGTAGAAATGTCATTGTGACGGGTGATATCAATGTGAATGTGGCTGACGACTGCTTTAGTATAGAAAAAACTCATTACTTAAATACAATGGCGGAACTAAACTATAAATTGTGCACAAAATTATATACTAGAGAAGTTGATGGCCAAAGAGCATCATGCTTGGATCATTTCTGGACAAATGCTTCGCTTGACAGATTGACGGATGTGCGGTGTATTGTATGGGCAAATAATATAACTGATCATCACACTAGTATTTTCTTAAATCAGATTAGGCATGATAGGCTCGAACCTAGATGTGTAAAATCTATATTAACTAAAATAGATATGAAAAAATTGAAAGAAACACTTGAGGCAGAGTCTTGGAACTCAACTTTAGATTCATTAGATGCTAATATTTGTGCTTCGGAGTTTCATAAAACACTGGCATCGCACATAGCTAGAGCTACATACACTTTAAACACAAATCAGAATATAAGGAGTAAACTTCAATGAGATTTATACTGGAGATGCAATTCCATACAATTTTTAGTTTGAAAGTAGCATTACGAGTAAATTTGAAGTTGAACTTAAATAAAAATATGCAATCAAGCATTACTGACGAATATTTTTGTCTTTGTCACACATAATACGCCAAACGGCTAAGTGCTGTCACCTTCTACCGGTACACATTAATAGAAATTTCTTTTTGTGCGTGAGATTTGAATGTATTTGTCAGAATTGTCTAAGAACCTTTTGAAAAAGATCTCTCGTCTTTATTAATGCGAGGCAGACAACGAACAGTTTAAAAGCACATTCATAAAAATATTTTTCGAAAATGGAAAAAATGATTTATTTATTCGAATCAAAAATGACCCTTTTTATAAAAACACTAGTTATAGTGTACTTGCTTCTAAATTTCGTCCGGCTAGGTAAGGGCTCATACACACAGCTTCAACGAGAACCGTCAGAAATACGGCACTGTGGGAAAAACCGCTGGCGATTTCTCAGTTGTATGATGGATTTCGTAAAAAATTTCATTGAAAGTGGAAAACCTCTGTTTGCAGAACATCCTTAAATTCCATATATAATTTTAATTAGGGAACACTCTGTTTAAATATAAGTTGTATTCTTTTTTCTAAATAAATTGATAAAAAAAAACTTAATAGAATAAAAAAAAAATTCTAGAAAAATATACCTATTTGTACATATATACACTGTTGCATACGCCGCGTACGGGTGTATCTTTTTAAATGAATTTAGGCTAATTAAAAGTGAACACAAATACATTTGGAAACTTGCACACACTATGGAAGAGTTGTGTTGCGAAAGTGGAAATAGTCGGTACAGGGATTCGAGCCCATGACGTATGCTGTAGTAAGAAAGCCGTCGACTGAACCGCTGGGTTACAAATTCAAATAAAAATGTATCTACGCGTTTCATACAGACGCGGTTTTTTTTAACCCCCCTCGGTATGCACCCGTAGTGTGATGTGGGCCTTACTAATAAAACAAAAATAGTTGTCAAATATATTTTTATATTTTAAACATTTTATCACAATAATATGCACTTAAAATATATAAAGTACGTCCTTTTTGATAAAAGGATTTTCCTATATTGATTTCTGTTGAGGAACGACTTTTTTTCACCACAAAATCCACCATTTTCAAGAACACCGTATTACCGCGGACACAACTGTCAAGCTCGAGCTGTTGTCAACGACTAAAACACGAGCGTGGCACATTTTCGGTGGTGGCACACTTTTTTACATGCCATTTTTTAGACTCGATTGCATCTCTAGTATAAATCTCATTGGTAAACTTAGGGTTGTTGCACCATGGATGACAGTAGGATTGGTGGCTTCAATTAGACATAGGGAAGGATTATATAGATTAACTAAAAAATTCCCCCATGATCTGAAGGTTAAAGATGATTTAAAAAAATATAGAAATGTACTAACAGCTGTTATTAGAAAGACTAAAAATGAATACTACTCAGACAAGTTGACCAAGGCTGGCTCGAGTAGTCGTAAGGTATGGGGAGTCGTTAATGAAGTTATTAATAAAAGAGTAAAGAGTGTAGACATCAAAGAGATAACGCTTGGTTCCGATGTGTGTAGTATGCGTGAGAGGCCGGATATGGTTGTGAATGCATTCAATTCCTTTTTCACTCAAGTGGGAAAGAATCTTGCTAGTAAAATAAAGCCCAGGACTGAAGATGATACCTACACCCCTAGTATGAATTCTCAATGTTCCCTCAATGGATTTGACCAGATCAACTCTGATGTAGTACTGAAAGAAATAAAAGGCCTGAGTGGTGGGTCCTCTCCGGGATTTGACGGTGTGAATGTTGGTCTACTGAAAGAAAATTCACAATACCTAAGTCACCCCATAGCACATATTATCAATGTTAGTTTAAATAGCGGAACTTTTCCGGATACATATAAGAAGTCCCACGTGACACCTGTATACAAGTCGGGAGATCGCAAAAACGTTAGCAACTATAGGCCTATATCTGTTATCTCTAATATAGCCAAGATCTTTGAGAGAGTTGTGAAACGACAGATGCTCAAGTTTTTAGACTCAAACAAGATCATACATAATAATCAGTTTGGTTTTAGGCAGGGAATGGGAACGGATGACGCTTTGGCCAGACTTACGACAGTGATCAGCCAGTCTCTTGATGCCGGTGAAAAGTGTATGGGATTGTTTGTGGACCTTAGAAAGGCCTTTGATAGCATTAGTCACAGTAGGCTACTTAGTAAATTATATCAAATAGGAATTAAGGGGAAAGCGGCACAATGGCTTCAAAGCTATCTTTTTCAAAGAGAACAGATAGTCAAAATCAAATCCGTTCTTAGTCAGCCACTAACCTCTGAGTTTGGAATCCCGCAGGGTACAGTACTCGGACCAATTATGTTTGTAATATATGTTAACCAAATATTTGAACTTCCACTGAAGTCAGCGGTGCTGTCATTTGCAGATGACACTGCACTGATTGTTCGTGGCAGAACGTGGGATGAGGTCGAAAGTACTGCAAGTAATGAAATGAATATTCTAAAGGTTTGGTTTGATAATAATTTGTTATCCCTTAATACTGAGAAGACAAATTACGTAAATTTTTCGATAAATATGAGAGGTAAGCCTGCAAGAGATCTTGATATTAGAATCCATGATAGCTCCTGTCGGAATGAGTCAGAGCCATGTAGGAATACTGATTGTGCTACACTAAAAAATGTTAACAAGATTAAATATCTCGGGGTATTAATAGACTCTCATCTGAAATGGAAGGATCATATGCAGGCTACTGTAGATAGATTGAGAAAGTTATCTTATGTTTTTTACAGACTTCGGGATATTATGCAGGTGAAGCAATTAAAAGATGTATACTATTCTCTTGTGCAGTCGATCTTACAGTATGGTATCTTGGCATGGGGTGGTGCTTACAAAAATAGCCTCTACTCGCTGGGTGTCAACCAAAGAGCTATTATAAAGATAATACTTAAGAAACCATTTGACTACCCAACCCTGAAACTTTTCGAAGAATTTTCGGTTCCCACTCTGGAAATTATTTATAAGAGGAAAGCAATATGCCAGACGTGTAAAGAATACTTTCTCCAAAAACTACATCCAGTGGGAAGTATCAGTGAATGTCCAAGATTAGGAGGCCGTATTAAAGTGCCTACGAAAAGGACAGCTGCTGGTCAGCACCACTACTCATATCTTGGGGTGAGTTGGTATAATAACTTAAAAAAAGAATATAAATTTAAGCATTCGGACGAATTAGGTAAATTTAAGCTTAATATAAAGAAAGCTATTCGATAGGAGTTGTTCGTTTGATTGTTGGCTCTATTATCTTATATTTTGATCCACTATTCTTGGGTGTGCTGATTTTTTGGGTGTGTGTTGATGAATTCGTTTTTCCTTGTTATTATGGTTTGATTTTGTTGTTTTGTTTTTGTTATTCTGGCTTGAGTGTATGTGTCTTGAATTTGGCTGTTGTTTGCTTTTTACCGTCTTTGATGATTTTGTGATTGCTATTGTTATTGCAATTGTTATTTTTGTTTGCATGTGTCCTTTGTGATGCTTGTTTGTTGTATGTTGGTATGTTTATTTTCTTGAAATTACTTACTCATTGAATAAATAAATATGTACAACCCTATAATCCCCCAAAGCACGAGCTCTGCTCAATTTTGGGGGTAAAAAAAATATATTTAAAAAAATGTATAAATTTGTTATTGTGAATGTATTTTTTTAATGTTTTTTATTTCCTTAATAAAAATATTTGAATTTGAATTTGAGCTGTTGGAGGAGGAGAGAAGGATATTCGCCAGGAGAGACTCCATACATAGATGATATCGCTTATTGAAAGCTGCACTTCGGCAAAGGCGATCATCGAAAAGCTGAATACTGTATTTGACAGTAAAATAGAACTAAACAAAATGTTGTTATATGAACAATTTTCAAAATATACCATTACACCCGATGCATCAATGTCCACCCATCTGTCAAAGATAGAGAATATACTGCGGAAAGCAGGTGAGTCAATTAACGATATACCTATTATCACCAAAATTCTCAACAGCCTGGCAGAAAAATATAAATCTTTGAGACAAGCATGGCTGTCACTGGACGAAAAGAGACAGACCTCGATTCCAACGTTGTAATGAACAGCTGTTGGAGGAGGAGAGAAGGATATTCGCCAGGAGAGACTCCATACATAGATGATATCGCTTATTGAAAGCTGTACTTCGGCAAAGGCGATCATCGAAAAGCTGAATACTGTATTTGACAGTAAAATAGAAGTAAACAAAATATTGTTATATGAACAATTTTCCACATGGCTAGAAACTGTAATGTACAAAAGAAGAAAGACTGTTTTATCAATAATGCATCAGCATTTAATGTTGAAGATATGAAATTGCCAACGAACCCTTCTGATTCATGGATCTTGGATAGCGGAGCTTCGGCTCATATTTTTATTTTTTATTCTTTACTGTGTATGCTCATAAAAACCTCTACAAAAGTGCGACTATTCAACGAGGACTGGAGGACGGAAAAGATACCAGTTAAAAGGAGAATTAGACAAGGAGATACAATATCTCCGACTCTTCACTCTGTCACTAACATATGGACTCAAAAACCTAAACTGCCACGCTGACAATGTTACAATCATAGCTGAAAATGCAATTGAATTATAGAGAATGCTAATCCAGTTCAATGAATCCTGTACAAAATACAATATGATCATATCAGCCAGACAGTGGCGCATGGGACTGCGACGTTTGATAAATGTTTGTTGTTCTGAAGATAATTTCTTTTCTTCTTCTCTTTTATTTCAGTATCATTCACACCGCCTGCGTGTGAACTGTTTTTGTTGTTGTGATATATAAACAAAAATAATAAAAATAATACTAACACTTGAGAAACCGATATATCATTATGATGGAGCGCGACCTGCATTTTTGAGTTGCGGAGGCGCACAAAAGTCTCAAGGTGATAATGTGAACTGTTACGGAGCAGCTCTTAAAAATAAGCAAAGTGAACTAGAACAAATATCTAGGGAAGCCATAGTATTAAGCGAGATGATTGGGCATCTCGCTATCATGGTTATGGTTGAGGGCAGCGAAAATAAACACAAAAAAACGTATGCACCAAATGTGAAACAACCACCGAACAGAGAAACGAGAATGATAGTAAAATTATTGTAACAGCCGATGAAGAAGAGGTTGATCAAGAAAATTTAACAAAAACTTTGAAGAGTAACATTGATGTTGTAAAACTGGGTATTGGCATCACAACTATATCTTTAATTATATCTGCTTCTCACCATTTAACCATCACAAATTATTTTATCAAGATGTAATGAGTTAACAAGCCTCGTTGACTCAGTTACTTGCAAAACTTGTAAAAGTGAATATCACTGTGTATGTGTAAACAATATTTCATTAGTCATTAGATTCATGGTGCGAACACGAAATACCAAAATCATCTAATGAAATTGCATCCACCGTTTACAATGAACTCTATAGCTTAGATTTAACGGGGATCAGAACGGTTCGCCTTGTTGCCTATGGTTGCGCAGGGCAAAACAAAAATTTAACCATCATCACGATGTGTAGTCGTTGGATTCTGGATGCCCCGACACAAATTGATAAAGTGGAAATAATATTTCCCGTTACTGGTCATTCTTTCTCACCATCTGATAGAGTATTCGGTAGAATGGAGAAGAAGCTCCGAAAAATGGATAAAATTATACATTTGAAACAATATCATGAAGTGTTTCAAGAACATGGCACACTTAAATTAATTGACCACGATTGGAAAGTTAGTGATTGGAAAAGAGAATCAAACAGTGTCATGAAATCAACAAGTAGCTTACATTTCGAAATTAAGGAATGTAAAAAAATCATTCTTCATTGTAGTAAAAAAAATGGAGTTGTACTTGTTGCAGAAAAGTTAAATTACAATGTCGACATTGGCGTGGAAAAATCAATTAAAAGTAAATTATTTAACTTATTTTGGGTACTTGAGGAGGACTGAACCAACTTCGATTGGGGAGGATTGAACCCTGGTTCATTCCTACCCCGCAATTACTTTATTCAAAAATATTGATTTTATTTTTTCTTCTTCATTTACAGATAACAAAAATGCCTCGAATTTATAAAAGAAAAACGGAAAATGTAAGAACTACCGAAAGTGAAATGCAAAACGCACTGAATAAAATAAAGGCAGGAAAAAGCATAAGGGAAGCAGCGAAAATATCTCATATTCCGTATCCGACTCTCCGTCATTACTGGAAGAAATTGCAGAACGGTGGTGAGAACATACGCCTGACGCCAAACTACTATGTTAAGAGAATATTCAGAGATGAACAAGAATTCGCACTGAAAGAGTATAATATTATTTCCAGTTCAAGAATGTTTTATGGCTTGCCATTGAATGAGTGTCGTCGTCTTGCTTATGAGATGGCAGTTGTAAATAAAATCGATATTCCACAAAACTGGCATAAAGAGAAAATGGGAGGCCTCGAATGGATGACAAATTTTAGGAGACGTCACCCTGTTTTATCCCTTGGAACACCTGAAGCCTGTTCACTTTCTAGGGCAACTTCATTCAATGCCCACAATGTGAATATATTTTTTAACAAGTTACAGGAGGCTCTTTTAAGATCACCTGCATTTGCAAATGGCACCCGCATTGATGCCGAATCCTGATGAAACCGGAACTCTTACTGTACAGATTCCGCAAAAGGTGAACTTAACAGGATTTTTTTGATATAACAAATAATATTCATCTCTAATATAAATTTTAGGTTATGGCAGAGAAAGGGAGTAAGAGTGTCTGCAAAGTTACAAGTGCAGAGAGAGGAACACTTGTTACAACTTGTGCAATTATCAGCGCTTCAGGACGGTTTCTTGGGCTGGATGAATAGTTAACTTTTTTTTGAAGTGATGAAGCATTTTATAAAATGCACTTCCAGCAGCAAAGAGGACCCATCGTTATTGATATATGATAATTACGAAGCGCACTTGACCATAGCAGTAATTAATGAGGCAAAAGAACATGACATATTGACAGCCCATGTGTCATACTCTAGTACCTACTTATGGCGGCCTAGTACATTGTCACTTTTAGTTTCAAAAACGACCAAATGTATGAAGTTTTGTATCAAACATGGCCAAATGCAGTGATTACTATCAAAAACGACCGTGTGTTATTTTTTAATCGGATTTATAAAAAAAAGTAAAATTTTATTATCCTTAATTATTGGTGTTTAATATCATTAAATAAACAAATAATTATATGATATTTTTTTTATTAATTATTGACGAATAGAATTTTCTCAATTTGCCACAAAAAAACATCTTGTCATTTAGTCGATTTTGATACTAGGCTCCTCAATTGGCAAATAGCAAAAAAGATTTAAAGATGTGAGAAATATTAATTACTGAATGTCGATACATTTAAGTACCTCGGAGTTTATGTAACACCTGATGGCGGAATAGAGAAGGAGTTATCAGTGAGAATCGCTTTGGCGGGATCCACTTTTAACAACATGAGGAATATATGGAGATCAAGCAACTTCTCAGTAAAAACTAAATGTCGTCTTTTCAATGCTTGTGTAATACCAGTGCTGTTATATGGATGTGAGTCGTGGCACTTAACAAAAACACACAAAAACAAACTTCTAAGCATTGAAAATAAATTTCTTAGACGAATCCTGGGGATAAGATGGTTCGACTTTATAACAAACGAAACCGTCCGATCACGAACGACCCAACCTCCAGTGAAAACGGTTATCCTGAATCGTAGACTGAGCTGGCTCGGCCATGTCCTACGTATGTCCCCTGATTCCATAGATTATGGAAGCTTATTCTATACACCTGGTGGTACAAGAAGACGTGGCAGACCAAGACTCACGATCAAGAGAGCTTACGATGAAGACCTTCGTGATACCGGCTTAAGTTGGAATGACGCCCGGGACAGAGATGCTTGGCGTGGCTTTGTGGCGACCACATGCTTTACCTAGGGAGCGAAAGTGGATTAAGTAAGTAATTAAGTTTATTGTTGTAGAAAAGGACGACATGAAATTATTCAGCCAATTTGGATTTCCTATGAGACAGTAATAGAATGAAATCATTGAACTAAAATTCGACATACAACTCAAAAGTCCGTTTCATTCGTTTCAAGGTACATTGAATTTTGGAGAAATCTGACTAAAAATTATGTATGTTTTAACGAGACTGCGCTAAATTTATATTCACAATATTTTCATCGACATATCTCTGTCAAGCTTCATTTTCGAAAATGAGTTTCTTAAAAAATAAATACCGTAACTGCCTTTTTGTTTATTTATTTAAAAAACACAATGAGGATTGCATGTCACTGCCTTAAACGAACAGACTCCTTAGTCTACGAAAAGAAAAGAAGAAGACAAAAGATAAATAACATTATGATTAGGTATTTGTGGTGCAGATTGCACTGTTAACATGAATATTTGGACGATACATTTTTAGTTCGTATGAGTATGGCTTTAGTATTTCGTCCTTAGTAATACCGATCTGTTTTCATTGGGCGATAGGCAGGCGTACGAGTATCACTGTGACTTGTGAATGCTGACGGAAGCTTATAAGGTATAAAATGTAATAGTAACTATAAAAGAAAAATTTTGTTCATATTTATGACATATTTAAATAAGACAGCGTTTCGAAATAGTTCAGGATATTTAAAAAGGCGCACAGTGATCAAGAGAGATTACTTTGAAGACAGTGCAAGTTTGGTGTAAAAATATTATGAAATTATGAGGAAATTCCCGTTTCTTTTGGCTACCCCCTCACATGCATATAAAAAAGGTGTTCTTAGGTATCTTGTAAGAAACAAAGTACATTATTTTATGTGATTTTTTTTTCTAACAAATCAAATTGGGAAATTTTTCAGTTAAGAGTAAATAAAATAACAAATTCATGTTACCAAATAATAGACTTTTGATATAATAATATTACATGTCAGCCATTGATGCTACAACCCTCAATATAAGGTATACTGTGTTAGCAAAATCAGCTTACACATTATTCTCAAGCCTTTTGCAGCAATTCACTAAATACTGTAACAAACCATATACATAATGATACGATGGTCAAGCTACAATAATCGTATCATTGTCTACTAGTGATACCTAATAATGATAAAGGTTTTAAGCTGCCATGAAAAATCCGCAAAGTGGGGACGGTTTATTATATACTGTTTTCAAAGGAAATGTGTGAATAATTTTTTTTTATAAAAATGCGATATTTTTTGTGAAAACTTATGAATCTTCTACTTTAACTGAGATTAAATCAAATAAAATAGGCCACTAACTTGAAGAGAAAACAAGTAAAACATAAAGTTTTGAATTTTTTAAATTTCTTAAACATTAAAATGCCACCCCAAAAAAAGTCATTGGTAGCCGGGCTGTTACCGTTGCTGATTATACTGAACGTCATGCCAGCAATTTTCCCCTTTCACGAAAAAGGTTTCTTTGCAAGCACGCTTACTGCAAAAGATGCCAAGGAGTTATTGGAGTTAGCTAAGTGAGCGCAGATTCATTTTTTATAAAAAAGGGAAGAAGAAATTTCCCAAAATAATCTAGCATTTTTGTCTATTATAAGCATGTTACATTTGGTTTCGAGATAATACATTGTTAACAGTTCAGCACAATTTCTGCTTTATTTAATTACTAAAGTAACATAAATTTCTCTCCTCATCAAACGAGTCACATAATAATAAATAAAAATAATAATAAATAAAAATAGATCTACATTTCATTGTGCAATGTTCATCTTAATGGACCCACAACACTACAAGCCAAATGACATCATGAGTCATTCTTGGGTATTCTCTGAAAATAATCGGATATTTTCGTGGAAGGTTTCTTCTTATCTTTGTCCAACGACTGTAAATTTATTGGTTTACTATCACTAATAACTTCACTCTTAACTGGATTAGAAACTTTGGGTTCAGATATACTGGTATTAGCTGATTTTGATTCAAAAAATGAAAGTGACCCATGTTTTTTACTAGGACAAATTTTGTTTGGTGAAGATTTATCCAAAGATTCATCTAAATGTGATATTTCGTCAAAAAGCCTTGAATTAGAAGCTTTGTCAATAGTTTGATCTGAAATATCTAGTCCTTTTTCAATATCCACCAAGGTCAATGCAGAGGGTTGATTTTTTTTTGGTTGAATATCACTTTCTTGTATTTCTAAACAATCGTCTGATGACTGTGAAGATTCTACAACAACCGTCCCTGATGGCTTTTTTTCAAAAGATTTTTTAAAAAACTTGCTAAGGTCATTAGATTTCTTTGGGATAGGCTGAAAGTAATATAAAAAAGGACTTTTTAGTAGTTTTGCAGCATGATTATTATGTTAAGGCATTGGACAAATATGTAAGATACACATTGAATTATGTAATACTTAATAGAAACGATATCTCCTCTTTAAATGAAAAACAAATGCTATCTCGCTTGTCATAATACACAGACATAAAACAACATGATATAAAGAATGAGACAAATGTAGCAAGTTAATACGCCAATTTTTTGAAATTTCAGTTTCAGATGTCGCTTCTAATAAGTAGTACATAATTACTCAATGAAGATACATAACTAGAAAAAATATTATTAGAAATATAACTAACCTCTTTTGCAAATATTGGTTGAATAGGAGCAAATTTGGTTTTGTCTTTAAATCTTTTATACAAAAACTCATAAAGCTGTGATTGTGTTGCAGACGATTTCTGAAATTCACACAGCCCTTTGTACAATTCACCTGGAAATCAGAATAAAATTATAATTTGAAAGTAAAGGGGTTGGCAGATTTCTTGTGAGTTTTAAGGATATTCAGAAAAAATATTCGTCTCCACAATGTGCCACAAAATTAACCCAAAAACAATTGAAAAAAAAAGAAATATTCATGTAAAACGACAAAAACTAAAAATATATATTTTTCATTGCACTTTATTACTGAAAATATTATGTTTCCTTTATATATGTTATCCAATTTCCATCGATGAGAATATAATTTCCTCATTTCTTTCCCTATGAAGAAAATAATTATTTATTTCATAAAGTAATATATTACAAAAGATTATGAGATATTGCACATAAAATAAGGAAAGAAGTCAAAATTTGAAAAAAGGCATTTTTAAAGTCACAAAAGCCCCATTTAGGCCATTAATTTCTAAATCATAATCTTTTTCCTATTATATTTTTGATTACTTAAATTTTGGATTACTTATATTAAATTTAATACAATGAAATCTGCTCAAAATAAATAATTTTAAATTTTATAAAATGTGTCAGTTTTTCTCAGCGACCATAAGACTTTATAAATAGACCATTATGAAAATACTTACATCTGCAATATTTCTTTTCCAAGACAAAATAATTACGTACTATAAATAAGACAGAAAATTGTACCCATAAAAGGGTTATGTGAAGTACCATCTTTTGAAATATTGTACAAGCTATTATATTATTTGAGGGCTAAAATTTCTAAGCAACTGTTTCTTATCAAATTCAATAGGTGAAACCAGGTAATTTTACAACTACATTCTGTGTTATGGTATGAAACCACATGGACCTACTGAAAGTAATGGACAGACACTTTGTGCAATATTTTGAAGCCGTACGGGGAGGGAAAAAAGCGTGCGGCGGCCATCTTGCAAGACCCACTATTGTGAGCATATTTCAACATATACATTTTTTTTATTAATACTCTATTCATTAACCTGTTAACCGAGGAGTTCCCATTCTAATTACGCAACATGTAACGGGCGCGTATTCTTTCACTAGGACGTGTCAACACGCCACGCTCGGATAACGTCATTTCATAGTACTGTTTTTTTTTTATTTATACTTAAAATAAATAAAAAACTATGAAATATATATTTTATCATAATTGATATGTATAAAATACAATGGAAAAAACAAAATTTGTACGAATACAAAAAGATACCAACTATAATTCATCATCTCTGATATCGCTCTCATTCATTTTGATGGACACTGAAATAAAGATATTTTTTAAATAAAAGGTTGGACATACAAATAATATATAATAGGAAATATTTTTATAGCCATTGAATGTATTTAAATAAACAAATAAAAAAATACGTAAGTAAGTATAAGTACGTACCCGTCACTGGTCACACAACACAACCCACCGCTCGCAACAGCGAAATGAAACTGACTCCATCCACGTATTAAATTCATGTCGAGACCCGTATGAATGACGTATTACTATAGTTGTTAGAAAATATAAGTCCCGCACGTTCCAGGGCGCAACATTATTTTCAAGGACGTATTCATATGGCATACCCGTACCCGATAATTTTTACGTATGACATATTTATACGTTCTGCCCGGTTAACAGGTTAAAATAATAAAAAAAACAACAGAAATCCTGTTAAGGCTTTTACAAGCCTTGTCAACAGGTTCTTTACATAATTATTACAAAATACACAAATAATTCGATTGTTTGATTATCTTATAGATTACACATTATATTGCACGTCAAACACTACGAAATAAGTATAAAGAATCTATATAGGTACTCTTCATGACTATATTTTTTGATTATTTACTTTAAAATATAATCTATCACACATGTTACCCACCAAACCCCACAACTCGCATTTTACTAATTTTAATTAGAAATTGTAATGTTTTCGGATACTTGGAGAATAATCTTCATATATACCGTATATGCATAAAATTATGGGTCTTACAAGATGGCCCCCAGTTGATTTCCCTTCCCCACTTTTTGGCCTCACTCTCATTCATACAAAGTAGTATAGACATTCCATCCTCTTGCTTCTTACATCCATGTGAAACCATAATATAGAATGTAGTTGTATAATTTCCAACAGTATTGTTTGTAAATTAAAAAACCTACCAACAGAAACATTTTCTTTACAAAGAAAGTTATACATTTCTATGACATCGTCTCTCAAATTATTATCTCCAAATGTGTAGTAAACCATAGCCCGCCTTGCCAAGCAACACGCCATCAACTGTAAAAGGGCTTTCAAATGTGGAGAGCCCCTAAATGCTCCGCATCCCCAATTCCCGGTTGCCACCGCTGGAAGACTCAGGTCGGAGTTGGTTGAGAGATCAGAATAATGAGAGTAGCCGACCCATGCCTGTCGATAAATCAAGAACCAACGATTGAGGTGAAACAATATTTTTTGCCAAGAAATACAGGTAAATCTGGTTACAAAGTATACCAAAGCAACAAAATGTCAGTTTAACAATCCTGCAACTTGCTCCCGAAAATGTACTTATTCTTTGGTTATAACAAACTATACCACAGAGTAAAGAAATATTTTGATATAAGTAATATTGAATCGAAGAATGGCCTGTGAGATATGAGTAATATACATATTTTGTTTATGAGGTATGGAGGTAATTTGCGTCGAGTCTAAGCAAGTGCCCTTTCATAGCGAGTACAATATAGTGGGGCTATACTTCCATCTTGTGAGAGCAAACAATGTGTATGTTTCTAGAAACTTTTGAAAAGGTAGAAAAAAGAGTATGTAAATTTGAAAATGCAACGACTTTATATGTGATCACTGCCATATTTAAGAGATGTTGCACCAGTAGGTAGTATATATAATTCAGTGTACGTATATCATATCTATACAATTCTATGGTCAAAAAGTTGGTTCATGAGAAGGTAATTGATGAAACATTCTTCAATAGATGTGTGAAGAGAATAAAATCACGAAGAGATCACCTTGTTTAACTCTCTGGTTATAGCATCTTGACTATACTGATGTGATGAGTTGCTGAAGTACAAAGCATCGATAGCCACCAGGGCACATCTTTTTCTGCCACTCGCATCACGGGGTGTGCTGTCCACATGGTTTCCCGACCACTCAAATGTGTCTGCATAGCCTTTGTAGTCGTTGAATCTCTCACATCCTAAAATATTTTGGAGAATAGTATAGTCTAAATCAGCATTTTATCCTCAGAAACCATATTTAAATGGGTTAGTTGTTAGAGACCGCAGCTTTGTTGTGGTAAGTTAAGTAAGTTGTTAAGAGTTAAGCTCGCCCTCTGTGTATTCATTCTGTGATGTCTTTTTAATCTGTTGTTTATTATACTTTCAATATAGAGTAAAGTGAGACTGACCATAGAACGCTAATACGGCGAAGGTCAAAAAAAATAAATAAATGGATAGTTCTGACGAAACTGGATATACCTATTGGAATTTGTGAATTTTGCTGTCCACCAAGTACCAAAATGTATTGGGAACTGAGCAGTCCACATTGAACTTCAACATGACAATATAATGGCAGGAAAAGGATGGAAGAGGATGGAAGGTGTGACTGTGGAGAGGTCCAGGATGATGAGGATCTGCTGGTGTGCCAAAATTTGGATCGGAGGTGTGACCTGAACGACATATATAAAGCGAATGACAAGGCGATTGCTGCTGCTACATATTGGATGGGAAAGGCTTAGCTTTTACACGGACTCGAAAAGTGAGTATGGTAGGAAAAGGGCTTGCAAAAGTGACATTTTAAGGGACGTCAATAAAGAAAGATTCCCAAAATGTTGGTGACAGAGCTGACAGTTAAGATACCAGGAAGCACAGACATTCTGATGTACATCTACACATTACCCTAATGCAATGGTTTTCTAGAAAAGGAACCCCCAATTTTGCAGCAGTTATACAAAGAAATCTAATTTACTAATATTGCAAAAGTTTTTAAAATTAACCTTATAACTTAGTTCTTGCATTTTATTTCAATGGGCGTCTTGTTTATTATGGTATCCAAGCTACACTTAATGACACTAAACGTCAAGCTTACACCATCTCTTTTGCACTTTCATTATTTTATTGCAGGCAGTGAAAGAGATACATAATGCTTCATACTTGTCTCAAAGAATACTGCATTATCAAAGGAAAAAAAGGTGTTATACCTAACATAAATTATTATGGATTGGCTGGAAGAGAACCTTTGCATCTATCAAATAATAAAGAAAGGTATTTATATCTAATTTACTTACCGACCATTAGGAGGGATTCAGTTGGTTTTAAACATTCTGTGAAGAGCATAGAAACGAGAAGTTCTGGACATATCACAAATCTGATTTCTTCTTGGACACATCCATGATTCAATACTCCACCACCTAAGTATCTAAAATATAAAGAAAAACTTCATTTAAAAAACTATAAGACATACATACCTAGACTAGACTATAGTATCCTCGAAATGATACTATAGTCTATAAAGGCAGTCGGGGTAATATAACCAATACAAAAGGCATTATCGACTGTTATTATTCACATCCATTTAAAAGGGACTAGCTTATACCCGTCTTGCTTTACGTTTTTGATTCCGAATGTCAGGCTTGATCGGTAGGTAACTAAACAGGTTCTAGTCTAGCTTCCCACTGCTTTGCAGACCTCTATAACTGACATAAGCACAGAAAAAGAAGAATTACACTTTCACAATTCATAAAAAGAGAGAAGAATGACACTTTTAATGTTTATTAAAATTTTGTATGAAGATCCTAAAAAAATTTAAAATAGCTCTAAATATAGTAAAGTTAATGCAGCAAATTGTATTAAAGAACCTTCTCCGGCATTTTGCGCGGCTCTGTGCAGATTCATATCTGACGTAGCATTTGTATTTTGAGCGTGATACTATGACATACGGTAAAAAGCAAATAAAAAAACATTTCTGAATTATTATGTAGATTTACCACGCAACTTTCTTAATTTTTTCTTTCATAAGAACCTTCTACTGATAAAAGCCAACACGACAAAAAATAATTAGTGAAATCGGTTCAGCCGTTTAGGCGTGATGCTCCCATATACGGTAAAAGGCAAATAAAAAACATTTCTGAATTATTATGTAGATAAAATGCAATTTACGATGTAAAAACTTAATAAATTTTAGCTAATAAGTTATTGAATTATGTTAAGTTATCGTTGATTCGGGTGAAGGATGACGTTCGATGGGACATAAGCTTGAAATCAAAACATTTCCTCTTTAATTGCTTTACTTTTTAAAAAATCCAATAGATGGCGGTGTAGTAGGAAGTACATAAAATGTGATGTATGTTTGCCTATTGTATAGATACGTCGAAAGAATTGACCCATTTAAACCAATTTTTCCGAATTATTATGTTAAGATAATTTATATTTTTTTAGTAGAATTATTAAAAAAAAAAACAAATTTTACTTTATTTTTAATTACAATATTAAAATGAAGAGGATGATTGTGATTAGAAGGATGATTTCAAAAATTTACGAAAAAAACTAAAATTCCAACTCCTGCTCTAACTAAATTTTACTAAAATGTAACAAGACTTAATAAAATGTACCGTTGTTTAAAAAATAATTAGGTAAGTACTAAAAAAAAACATTTTTTGTTAATACTTTTAAAAATGTTGTTGTATGCATGCATGAAAACATGTCAACTATATCTATTGATTATATGCTGCGAAACACGATTTTTATAAAACAGATGCAATAGCATAGGTGCAAACCACAAAAAACAGTGGCCTGGGTTATTTTATCTAATATAAAGGTCTGATAACCTTACCTTAGCTTCTAAGCTCTCGAATAAAAACATATCAAAAAAAACTCACTTATTGGCAAAATCTACTTGCAACAATCCAATGCCGTCATCTTCAATACTTCCAGTAGAAGCAATACGTATTGGGACAGACCCAATTAGTCTGTTAGATGACTGCCACTCCGGACATGCAGATGGAATGACGGATCTTCTGCTAAAGGTTACCACACCACATGGAACTGAAAACAATTCAACAGAACCGATCATTGTGCATCACCACATCACCTTGATACTTGAATTTTTTTAATACAAAAATAGTCACACTAAGCCATTTTTACATTATTTTAGATAAAATTAAAAGCAAGGAAAGTATACCAAACTATTTACCTTGCTTACAAACTCTTCGAAAATAATTACAAATACATTTCAGCTTCTCCATGACGGGTTTAGATGTGCTCTGAAACAATCTTTAACAAATTTATCATTTAATATCCAAAAAACTAAAGAATTAAATTTTATTATTAGCAGGAACATTGTAGAATTCTGTCAACCCAGAACCAAAAGAATAAATAATCAATAAATGATTTTTGTTCTTACGATAGAACCTCGAAAGGAGAGCTCTATTAGTTCTAGAATCGTTCCCTTTTCCAAATTACCATTGGAGACTGAATGATTTTACGTGTTGGATCAGCTAACATCTTAGTGTGGGTTAAAACTTAACGAACATAAGAGCCGAATCTAGAAACAGCATATTTTCTTTTATGATTGATATTGGCACCATAAAAACACTAACAAGCAAGAACTGATTAATGGGCGATGATAGATAATTGACCATATCAACGATCACCAAAATATACTCTACTCCCAGCTACAGTAATTTGTAGTACGTCATCTTGTGACTTTTTCCTCAGAAACCTGTTTTCAAATGACAAGACGAGATTGAGACTCCAGCAGAGAAATTTTAGAATAGTAATAGAAACAATAGCCAGGTATAGAAACGAGCATTCATTCTTGATCTTCACTGTAAATTTATGCTTGTTTACACCAAGTAAAAGCCAGCGAACTAGAATAAAAAGTATGAACGAGAATTCAGCAGGACATGTTGTAGCGAATCATGAGTGCCAATTATTGATTATTCTTCAAATACCTCTTAAGCTACGGCTACACTATGGCCCATGCTGGTCCAGGATGGCCAAATAGTGGCACTGGCCGCTTGGCCAATGCTTGGCAAGTAGCAACATTTGGCAAATATACTTGTACACCTGGCTAAACTATTGGCCCAACTGTGACAGCTGGCACGAGGCTAGATTGTTACACAATGTTTCTATCACTGATTTATTGATTAATTCTTGCTTTTATTCATCATTTTACATTCTAATCTCAAATTATTTGCTGTATACTCCTATCTGAGTGGGGAATTTCAAGAGAGTTTATCTCCCTGGGCAAAAACGATATTTTAATATAATTTCCAATTCACAAATATACCTACACAATAAAAACATTCATAATTTTATTAAACCTAACCTTCAATTTTTATTGATGTTTATTGTTTTGCAATAGGTATATATTTACCTAGCTCTTACAGGTTGATTTGGACTATAACATAAATGAAAATAAAAGATATTGATAAAAAAAAAACAAGAATCATGGGTACATTACATACATACTCGAGTGGTTTAAAGAAAGCATCAACCACCGTCTTTGCCGTTTGCGTTTTTCATTATTTTTAATAACAGAAAAGCAGATGCCGCATGTATCACTGTATAGGACGCTGCAATTAATGGCATAATATGATATTATCATTGTCAACTTTCATTATTTTATCAGGATTATAAAAAAAATGTACAAAACACTATGAAAATAACAACATGGAAGACATGACAGCTGTCACATTGTTCCAATATTGGTGAATACTTGCGAACTCGATCGACAAGTACCTATACAAGTAAGGGCCAATGTCAAATATTGGGCGATATTGGTCATTGGTGAAGTGGCCACACTACTTGCCCATGATGGGCCAGCGCCTCTAACAAATTTGTGATTTATTTAAAAATTATATGTTATTTTGCTCTTCTGTGACAAATCTTGTTATATTTTGTTATTTTGTCAACATAAACCAATGGACGCACTATTTGGCAACACAATATTAAACCTACTGTCTTTTTACGTATACTGTTTTATTTATATTGTTGTCTTTTGAATTGATATCGATTGTAATTACTAATTGTTTAAAAATAATGAACAAAACTCTGAAAATAACAACATGGAAGACATGACAGCTGTCAACATTGGCCCAATATTGGTGAATACTTGCGGACTCGATCGACAAGTATACAAGTAACAGCCAATGTCAAATATTGGGCGATATTGGTCATTGGTGAAGCGGCCACACTACTTGCCCATGATGGGCCAGCGCCTCTATTTGGCCAGCATGGCCCATAATGTAGCCGTAGTTTTACGGCCAATGTCAAATATTTGGCGATATTGGTCATTGGTGGAGCGGTCACACTACTTGCCCATGATGGGCCAGAGCCTCTATTTGGCCAGCATGGCCCATAGTCTAGCCGTGGCTTTAGCAGTAGAAACCATGTCAAATTATGAAAGTAAATTTATAATTGAAAGTTTTGTAGCATCTATATAAAACAAGGGAACATTCCATAGAATTTAGTGAACAAATGACGAGAAACAAAAGAATGATCTATATCTATTTACACAAGGGTGCATTTAAACCAAACGAACATAGTGCCAGAGTTGGAAAATAGAGTATACTTTCGTGATCGTTGATATCATCAGCAAGAAAATAACAGCGAAAAAGAACTCTCATCGTCCACTAATTTGTTATTGTTGGCATGGTGTTCAATATCAACCATAAAAGAAAGTATGCTCTGTTTCTAGATCCAACTCTATGTTCTTTTAATGTAAATGTACCTCAAGAAGAATCTAATAGAATGAGCATAAGCTCGTTTGGTCAAGGCCACCTTAAGAGGAGCATTTTGTACTTTGTTTTTCTAAAGGTGCTAATTATAACAGGTATTTTATTAAATGGTTAAGAATAATAGATAAATACCTGTAAAAATTGATCTCAGGATAACATCTATATTCTGATTTTCCTTTGATGGCATTTCTTCTTGGAAAGGTACAAAAGAAAGCATTGGCTAATAAACAGGCTATCTGCTGCTGACTCAGTGAAATGGACCTGTTGTGATGGTGCCTGCAAATCAAGACAAAAATTTATTCCACAAAGTCTTATATTATACACCATATAAAATTATATATTTTTAATAACATTCTAAATTTTTGCAGTTCTATTGAAATTCTACAAGATTACATTTTTTAAATATTTATTGTGACCTACCAACTATTCAAAGGAAACATTGCACTAATAATAATATGATATTAAATTATTCAATTATCAATTTTTGAATTTGAACAATCACAGGCTTGCAGACAATCTTTTACTTAGTTTAAAAGTACCTAATCACTTTTACATTCATAAATTTTATGGAATTTTCAAAATGGTGAACACTCACTTTGGGAGCGTTCAAGTATTACGTAACGCAATATGGGGGGGAGGGGGGGTTTTGTTGTAAAACGTTACTATTGTATTACCGGCGCCGTAACAAAGATATTTAGTGAATTTCCAGTAATAATTGTGATTTGAGGCATACATAGTTGTAATATGTGTGTTAGGCAACGTTTAGAGAATGGGAAGAGGGGTAACAAAGACCGTTACGATGCATCTCGGGGGGGAGGGGGGGGGTCAATAATGTTGAAAAAATGCGTTACGTAATACTTGAACGTTCCCTTTGACGGATTAGGGAATGGAAATTCGACCACCTAACATTGTTAAGTGAAAGTAATCACTCTAAACCAGCTGTAGAAGATAGTTTAAAGTCCGTAGTAGCTAAAATACAAGTTGACCATTAAAAATTAAGAATATTATTAATGTATGTACTAGTTTGTAGTTTTTTTTTTTATTTTCTTTAACCATTTGGATATGTTCATGTTAAAATGAAGTTGGTGCAAATTTCATTTGTGCTACAAATTTCCTCTTAGCACATCTAACATTGGGGGTTATTCTGAACATCCGACCCTATCGAGTTGTGTGCGTTCCGATAGTGTCGCGTAGGATCCAACTGTTTGTACAGGCTCTTACTATTTACAAGTCAGATTCGAATGAAACATCGGATAACCGGTTGCATTCGTCGCAACTCTATCGGATGTCTACTCAACGCCCATTTCGCTGTCGCTTGCGATCCAACCAAGTCTTTACTAGTGTTCAATGATCTTTTTTTAATTTAAGTGTAAAAAATGACACAAAAAATAATTATTTGGTAAAAATTTGGAAGAATTTTAATGAAAATTGTTTAGAAAAGTTCTATCTAAGAGTATAGATATCATGTAAAAGATTGCTTACATTTTGCGGTAAAAAAAATAATTACTTAAGTATAAGAAAAAATAATCATTGATAGAAATAACAAATTATTAGTATTGTTAATTAAAATAGGCGCGTTTTTTATGTAAAAAATATAGTGGAATATTTTAAATTAGTATTACAAAATTATTATTTTTGTCCGTCAAGCTATTGTATCGTATCCGATGCAACTCGACCGGGTCGGATGTTCAGAATAACCCCCATTGAATTTTAAATCCACAGCATGTTTCACTGTTATTTATTTTGTATGCAAGCATTGTATGGCAGATCGAGTTATGTAATTTTAAAATAAAGATACCTCAGCAGTGGAATTGGAGATGGAACCAGATCTGGTAGTTGCAAAGCTAGATTCTTCATAGCAGGCAGTATGGAATTGAAAAAATATTCGGATTCTTCTTCGCTTAAGTACTATAATAAATTAAAAAGTATTTGTTAATGCGGAATTATACAAAAAAATAGCATAAATAAAACATTCACATATAAAGCTAATTATCTATATCAATTTATAATTAAACATAACATTATCTTTTGTTACATTGCAGTGTAATTTTGTCATAAAGGAGGTCTTTTATCCAATCCACTACCCCCATTTTGACCCCACATAGGGGCATAGGGAGGCAAGAAGAGCTCTCCACCGCACTCGATCTTTCGCGGCTTGTATGACCTCCTCCCACACCACATTTAAATTTCTCAGCTCTACTTTGAAGGAACGGAACATGATGTGAGTGGGTCTTCCTCGCCTTCAAGTATTTTATACAACAGTTTAAAGAATTAAGCTTCTGCAATTTTTTTTAACAAAATGTAACTGTGCTCACTCAAAGTGAAAACAAATACACTCTTTGACTCTTACACAGTAAGCTACTTAAAACTTGCGTCGTGAAAGAGGAAGATGGTCGGCATATTGGATCGAACGCACAACCTCTGTACGAAAAAGCACAAAAGCCAGTGTCGTAACCACTAGGCTACCAACCATTTCATAAAAGCAGTATTTTCTGATTTTTTTCGTGGTAGGTACCTTATCAGGTGATGCTTAAGTTGATCAAACCGCAGGTCATTCTAGATGAAATATGCTAATATTAGTTACACTGTAATGTGCTAATATTAGTTGAACTATAAGTTAAAACACACTTTTCATACAATTTTTAGGGTGGGTTCTAAGCTTTAGCAGAATTCTTACAGATGTCAAATTCATTCTCCAAAGATTGAGGTAACTTTTACAGAAAAAGTAAATAAAGTCTAATAAGCTACCAATATACTTGAACATAAAATTTAATAGAATAATACAGTATTTACATACCGAATTAAAGAGCTTATGTAGGCCACTGAATTTCCATACACTGGAAAATCTAGTGTTATATTTTAAGATTGCTTCTTGAAGTTCATGTGAATTACTTATATTTTGAGACAAAGCTTCCACAATTATATCCCATCTTTTCCTGATACATGGTTGACCCTATAAGTGTAGATTATTATTATTTGAGGGAACATGAAAGATAGGTGATAAATTCCATGGAAAAGGCTGTAGATATTGAAGACCCAAGGTTTCAAATGGATATAATAAGATCTATAATATGATTACAATAAGCATTAAGTACAGCAATAAATCAGTGTTGCGTTGTCACTAACACGCACATGACATTATCCAAAATATTCACAAATCCACTGTGTAGAACATCATTGCTCTCGGTGTGGACTTAAACTTAATCGAAATGACACACAATAATTCGGAGAAAAGTAAGTTGTGGAAAAAGATCAAAAGAGAATGTTTAATTAGTTTTGGATTGCTTTCTATCATTGTAGTTTATTTTTTCCTTTGAGTGTCTTAATGGTTGCTAGCTTTAATGGTAGAACTTTTAACGCATATACACATTGCCGTCATACCACCTTTTAATTAGTGGGAAATACTTATGTAATGTGTATTCATTGTTATTCATAGGCTGTAGAATTAAACCAAATTTTTAGATTTGAAAACCAAGATAAAAAGCATTTTACCTCTGAATTGAGTGTTTGAGTAGAGTATAAGCTCTCATTAGAACAAGGCATCCTAACATGATCCTTATCCCAGACATCTTTCCCTTTTTGTGGAACTGGAGGAGTTTTACCAAAGGCAGTTCCAGCTGTTTTGGATATGTGATACAGGACTGCATGCACACTACTCGGAGAAATCAAAGGAAACTCTGGCGCAGACCATGGAGATAAACTTTTGTAGATATCATAAATAGACACTCCTCGCCAAGAAACTGAAGAAGGCATGTCTAACTTGAGTTTTTTAGACGAAGATTCTAAAAAAAATATTACATTATGTTTCTCTATATTACTTGCAGAATGTTAACTGACGTTTTTAACTTCAAAAATGTTGCATCAAAATTTTTTCAAACCTAATTCGACATCTGGAATATCCACATCCATATCATCTTCAAACAAGTCAGGAGACAAATTAGCAACTTCTCTTCGCTCATCTTCATCTAAATCTTTTTTAGATGCGTCAAACGAATTCATATTATTTCACTCTATTAAATTTAAAATGTTACCAAAATATTCTAACAATATGCACAATCTGTGAACTATATTCGAAAATAAACACTACTATTTTACTTGTGCTTAAACACGAGACCTTAACCGCAACAAAAATATATTATATTTAACGCACTTATTTATAAAATGTTACGATAAAGATAACAAAACACCAGAAAATAGAGGTTAAAAACAATAACCAAAAGGCGGTCGATGGTTATCGATTTGAAATAAACAACTTATCACCGAAATTATGCCACTAATCATTTATTAGGTGTGTTTAAAGCCATTTTTTTAATAAATAATTATAACAAACTTTGATTAAACTATACTTTTATTACATTTTTTGAGAATCTATTATTTATTCTATGATTTTTTTTCGAATTCAAATTGACATTTCAAAAACAAAATTGACAAACTTTCATAACAAATCTTATTTATCTATGGATGTGTAACTGACAAAAAATATTCAAGTTTTTTTCATAGAATTCTATAGGTTATCAAATTATTGATGTTTTCGGCGGTAAATTTGTGAAATCCCATTTTAGTACTTATAATAAAAAAACTTTTATTAGGTATTTTAAATAAAACACTGTTTATTTCACTTAATTCTTTATTGGCAGAGGCCTTTCGGTTATACAACCATCTTCAGCAGGGTTGCCAGGTTTTTTTCAAAAATATACCGAACCAAAACAAAAAAAGGTCATTTTCAAAATTTGCTATCCGGAAAGTAGAATTTTCCCCTTAAAAAAAAAGGTCATTCTCGAAATTTGCTGTCCGGGAAGTTACAAATTCACTAGGAAAAATGAATATTCTTCCCGAAAGTAAAAATACCGAACACTCCATAGTTCGGTATTTTTTTCATACCGAACACCGAACATGGGGCAAAATTACCGAACGGTTCGGTAAAATACCGAACACCTGGCAACCCTGATCTTCAGTGCCACAAATAAATACTATAACTTAAAGTTATAGTATTTGTGGCACTGAAGATGGTTGTATAACCGAAAGGCCTCTGCCAATAAAGAATTAAGTGAAATAAACAGTGTTTTATTTAAAATAATAAAAGTTTTTTTTATTATAAGTACTCTATAGGTTATGTTTTTTTTTGCAAAAATAGTGAACCTTTTTTATTTTTATTCGGTTTCTTCATTAATCATTACAGCTATTATTTTTCTGCCGTTATGAACACTGAACTAAGCTTAATGGTTCACCATACTAAAATTTCTATTCCAAAATGATATTTTTGCTTCCTGGTAAATATTTAGCAATCATGTAAGTAAATCGTGAAAGAATTTACCATCCTAATCCATATTATAAATTGTCGTTGTGCATTGTCTTCTCAAAAATTTCAAAGGCATAGACATCTTTCTTTTTGCAAAATAATTATTTCGTTTCGAAAATTTTACATAACCTTTACCCAAGATTCAAACCGTTTAATTTTAAAATGTTTATGCAATACTTCCATAGATGGCACATTGTAGAGTATATCAACATAATACCAGTATCTATTGCCAAATTTTAGTAAAATAAATTTTGCATATTTCTACAGAAAACCTGCACAAATAATCATTATTTAGCCGCGGAATATATTTTTTATGCACAACAATCTGTCGAAATAGATATTATTTCCCTAAATAAATATTTTTTGTAGGTTCTTTTATTAATCAAACCATGTTCCTAAAATATAACAGACAAGGGCGTCCCCAGCCCAATGCCTAGCGCCAGCCCCCCCTAGGGGGGGGGGGGCAATTGAACCCAGTCATAGGCTATTCTCCGTATATCCTATATTATGCGGAGGTTGAGAAATATATGAATTTTAATAAGCCCCCCCCCCCTGCCCCCCCTTGGCGACGCCCTTGACAGCAGACAGTTTTTTTCTTTTTTATTACCTTCCTTTGCATTGCAGATTCTATGATACCAGCGCAGCGGTTTCTTGCTAGGTATCTACCACAGAACAATATTATACCCTATAACATAAGGGTACCTACCTCCCTACTTGCAAGGGCGAATCCAGGGGGGGGTCATGACCCCTCCCCTGGGCTGGGTCCAGGCCTTTACTTTGAAGTACAGTAGGTACTTACGTTTATTAATAAAATACCTACATTTCTATTATAAGTAATTATAAGGTATTGTGGTTCACGACCCCCCCCCTGGATCATGGAAATGACCTTTTTTATGAAAAGTGTAGTTTCCAGATACCAAATTTTGGAAATGACCTTTTTTAGGAAATGTTTAGTTTCTAGATACCTGCTTATCTACAAATTTTCGAAGGACTTTGAAAGGTGGCGGACGGCGGTATATGCAAGGGCGGATCCAGCTTTGGCGCCAGGGAGGGGTCACATAGCAAAAAAAGGTCATTTCCAAAATTTGGTATCTGGAAACTACGCTTTTCCTAAAAAAAGGTCAATTCCTAAATCAAGGGGGGGTCATGGCCCAAAAGAGATTGTGATTATAATAGAAAAGTAGGTATTTTATTAATAAATGTAAGTACCTACTGTACTTAAAAGTACCTATACGACCTGGACCCAGCTTAGCCCCCTTGACCCCCCCCCCCTTGGATCCGCCCTTAGGTATCTATAGACCATGTCCAACTCCCTCAGCTCTGCCTCGAAAGAACGGAACACAGTAAGAGAGGGTGTTCCACGTCTTCGAGGTCCTAATGGGAGGAAAAACAGCGCTCTTCACGGCCAACTGTCATTCGGCATCATCCTCAACCAGGGTTGCCAGGTGTTCGGTATTTTATACCGAACTGTTCGGTATTTTAGCACCGTTTCGGTATGGCTAAAATACCGCACTACATGCTGTTCAGTATTTTTATTTTCGATTAATTTTCCTCCCTAAAATAAACCAGTACCAAATTTTCGGAATGAGTTTTTTTTGTGAACTTTCACCTTTTTGGATACCAAGTGGGAACACTGGTTCGTTACTTTTTTGAAATAACCTGGCAACCCTGTCCTCAACACGTGCATGTCCCAGCCATGCACATCTCCTCCCCAGAATGGTGGAAGTGATGGGCCTGCGCTGGGTGCGCCGGCGTATAACGTCGTTCGTGATGTGGTGGTACCATCTCATACCCAAGTTTATCCTGAGGCACTTCGTTTCGAATGCAGAGATTTTTTGTGCCAGGTTTCATACCCATACAGGAGAATGGGCAGCACACACGCATCAAACAGTTTACATTTCTTCTCGACACTAAACGCCGCCGCCTTTCATATCTTGGTCATGTTGTTAAAGCGCCACTTATCTTGCCATGCATTTCGACACAATATAAGGAGCTCAGAGGTCACCATCAGAGGTGGTACCTAATGGTTGCTCCCAGGTACTTAAATTTATCCACCCGGGACACCCGGTGACCATCGATGGTTATCGGGGCAGGCATGCATTCAACATTAGGTATTGAAATTCTTTTTCTTCTTTTAAATGTGGCAATCTTGTTGAAAGTAATTGATTTGATTAATTTCTAAGATCATCCCAGAAAATACGAAAAAATCGTCCAACCTATACATAAATATATACAATTCATTGCTTTCAGGTACCTACCTACATATTATTATATTCACTAGATAGGTACCTACCTACTTAAGTATGTACATATTCAAGGCCCTACTAGAATTATGATCTTCTAGTATGGCTCTGGTACATATTATTATGTATTTGTAGGTACCTACTAGGTAATGTTATAACAAGCAGGTATGTAGAGAGATATACCTTCAAGTACCTACCTAGCTACTTCATATTTATGTCGTGTCTAAGGGGTGGGTACATGGCAACAAAAATGGGAATTAGCCAATGGAAATCTGTAAATCAACAATTCGCCACTTATAAACTAATGGGGTGTCTCTGTTAGGCCGCAAAACGTGATCGAACATTTTTAACGGGACTTTTTCTGCGGCGCCCTGGATCTTTCTTTGTTTGCGTAGATTTAACCTCTTACAGGTTGCCAGAAACCTTTTTCATTTTAATATAAAATATAAGTTATATACTTTTATTCAGACATCGCCTGCCAATTCTTATTACATCAGTAGGTATCTCATGATGTTTTAGTTGCGAATAACAACAACCAGCTTAGCAATATAATATGCAAGAAAAAAAAATCGAGTAGGTATAGAGCTTTATGGGTAAGTACCAGCTAGAATAATCGTTACTTGTAAAGGGTGAGAAATAAATAGATATGAGGTCGATTCTGTATAGTTCCGTTAAAAAATAACTTTACCTTACCCGGTAAGTTGTTAGTTGCCTGGTATAGGTGTGAAAAGCTCAATTTAATTTGTATTGCCACCAAAGCACCTGGCTAAAATTCGGATCCCACACACGAAAAATGGGCACACCAGGCTGTAAGATAATATATTATTGTTTGGGCAATGACCCGCCAATCGTTACCTTAATGCAGAACTATCCTAAGTATCTCAAGAGTATTTTTTGACAGGAGCAGTTTAAAGTTTGACATAATATGTCATAATAATTAAAATATTTTTATAATTCAACCCAACTTTTGACATGCATTAGTACATTGTACATGTTAAAGCTCACATTTATTGAAACAATTGTTATCTTTATTTAACATTTTTTTATTTTATATTTTCACTACATAGTGAAATTCTGCAGGAGATTAAAATTAATGCATTAACAATCACGGTGTCATCTATTTAGGATCAAAATGTTTATGATGAATTGGTAAAAAAAATAATCAATGTGAGATGGGATATTTCTGCACATAATATATTGGTCTATGCTCGACATTTCCTCATACTCAACTCATTTTGACCAAAACATGAACTTAGGATAGTTCTGCATTAACGCAATGCACTCACTATTTTTTGTACCTACTCTATTGCTGTTGTTTTTTTTTATTTTATACCTAATTAATCATTGTAATCTGTAAAAACGAACATTCCTTATACCTATTGAATGAATACAATTTAAAAAAATGGGCCAGTGACATTTTGACATATAAAATATTTTTATCTATTATAGGTAATATTGGTCGCATCAACCTGGCAACACACAACACCCATAATAAATGTATTAAATTTATTTAGCTTGATCCGACTTGGAAAGAAAAATGCTCCCATCCAGAGCTGTTTCGCATTCAGAGCAAATGTTTTTTCAAAGCGGGTGGCCCAGATTCCTCCTGTTATTTTAATAATGCTACTGTTATTCTTTCTCTTTTCCCCCGACAGTCTTTCTCGCTTTCATTCCAGGCTTTTTTTATTCCACTTGAAAGCGAACACAATGTCTCGCAATCTGTATAATTCACTTTTAAACAAACTCCATTGTGCTAATGCCTGCCCACCCAGTCCATTATCGAATTAACATAATATTTTTTATCAAGTTTGATTATTTTTAATGTCTAAATGGCACAAAATGTAACCTGGAACTCCCTTATTTTCTCGGACCTAAGTCGTAATAAAACATTGTAGGTACCTATACAAGTAGCTACCTTAACTACCAAAATCTCCATCTTATAGTGCCATAATAGGTAAAGGGTGAACTCCTGGCCGAGGTGATTTCCTAGAAAAAAGGTGTGGGTTTCCCGTTGTCTTTTCTGTACTCTGTACCATGGACTCTCACAAAATCTGCCGTAGGTAGGTACATATGAAGATGTGAGTCATACAGAATGCCATGGGAAGATCCATGGTGGGTATTTTAATAAGAGACCGCATCAGAAGTAGTGATATCCGAAGACGCCCAAGAGTGGAAGATGAAATTGCCAAGCTCTGGTGGAGGTGGACTGGTCATGTATCCCGCTAGGACGACGGACGATGGAGTAGGAAGACAACGAACTAGAGACATGAAGATCGGACCGAACAATGACATATTATTGTACTAGCTGATACCCGCCTTGCTTTACGTTGTTGATTTGGCTAGTCAGACTTGAGCCGTAGGTTATTGAACAGGTTTTGTATGCAGCTTTCCCCTTCTCAGGACCAGTAGGCCTAGACAAAATGCATTTGGCAATCGACTACAAACGACTTCGACAATGTAGAGTAGGAAGAAAATTAACTGTCCACTTTTTATATTTTATATTAAAGGATCATTGTTTGGTTTGAATAAATGTTTATATGTTCCAGTGGACAGTTAATTTTTTCGCACTATACATTAGCGATATCTTTGTTTGTAGTCGAACGCCAATTTGAATTTGTCTACGGCGGCATTTCACGCTAAGATTTAGAATGTGTACCCAGCTAATGTTTCAAAAAAGGAAAAAATAAGAGTCACTGCTAAATATGCGAAAAATTTGAAAAACTAATGTCACTTTCAATATTTATAAAAAAAATAGAAGATGAGGAAAAATTAATACTCACTGTTGAATACGCGAAAAAATTAAAAGAAGAATGTAGTTATACATAGTGTGACGGGATCCCCTCAACGGGACTATTACTACTAGATTTCCTCTAAACTAAACTACCTAACTCGAACTACACCTAATCTAGCTAAATCAACGTTTAACAAAACCGTGTAAACCGAGTCGACTGAAAGAATGCATCAATGTACCTATATAATAGGTAGATGATTCTGAGATGAAGACTTACGAACCCAAAATGAAGGGGTTAACAACCTTCATGATACGCACCTGAAATCACGGTTAAGGAAATCGTATGTGTTTTCAAGAAGACTTCCCGATCGCTACGTGGAATCTAATGGCCATGATGATACTGTGATCGTCTAGTAACCTAAATTTACGGACCCAATACGTTGTGTACGAAATTAATTATAACAATCATTCAACTATATAAACCTGTAAACCTGAAATAAAGGTGATAATAGAACACATTTACGTAATAAATCAAACGCAGGATACCCCACCATTTGTGATGTTAGTAATAATGAGATGAAATAGTTACTTACCTTACATCCTCGGTTCTGTGGAATGACATAAGAAATATTCAAAACAAGACGAAACAAAATATTCGACAATTTATAACATGATTGAAAGTTTTCACAAATGGTGGTCGTCGATAACTGATATATTAGTAGATAAGCATGCAATCAATCCTAGCCTACCATGATATCTTAAAACTTTACCAACCCCCCTCCCCCCCTAAAATCAAGATAGAACCATTACGGGCTTACGACCGTCTTCTACTTGGTTTCGAAGGCTGGCTTATGCGCGCTTTATGTTAACAACGTTCGCCATTACACTTTCGCAGTGAATGGTTCTTCTTGATAAAACACAAAACCCTCCCCAAACTAAGCAAACAAATTAAATTAAATAATAAAATAAAATAAAATAAGACTTATCAATGATCCAGAGTTGCTATTTCTTTCTTGAATACACTGACTCTATGTTTTAAAAGATTCTAATTCTAATCAGTTCCCAGATAACACTTAATTATGTAAAATACTAATTAAAAATGCAACACTGAATTTAAATTTATGCCTGAATCTAAAAGGAATTTACTACAAATAGATTTCACCACCCAGGAGCACACAAAATTAATATGTTATAAAATGTTCAATAAAATAATCAATAAAAATCACTAATTGAAAACAGGGCTACCCAAAGGATTTCGTACGAGAACGAGTCCCCTACATCCCCGTCGACGATGCAAACCGAACTGTACCGAGATGAACTCAGGCGCATAATTTATCTAATACAAAATCCTTCGTATCCCATCTACAGTCAATGTTTCATGACTCTATCCAAAAGCGTTCCAAACAATCAAGATTATATGTGAAGTGTTCGAATCATTTCTCCACATATAAATTGGAAGACTTCGATCCCTAATTAAGTAAAATATGTCACTACTAATATTAGACTATCATAAAATAGTATTTAAGTTTATAAAATAAACTACAATATTTCAATAAAATGAATGGCCATGACAATCCTCCCCTTGAAAGAACAATCATGGGCTTGTTAAAGATTCATGATTTTCTTTCACAAACTCAAAAAAATAAAAATACCAATTCGAAAATGAATACCAATTTATGACACCCCAGTATGACCCTGGCTTATTTGCACCTACTATGTGAGCCTATCTCAAAACGCTATGGATATAGGTTCTCAATCATACAAGTACCTACCCTCTTACCAATCAACCATTCGGTACAACCACCAGCCGAAGTCCCTTCTATGAATAGTCAATGTAAAATATGTTAGTGCCAGGGCCGTATCCAGTACCTAATGTTATTTGTATCGTGAAGGAATTTAAATTTTTGTAGAAAGAATTATTTTCTGAATCATTTTGTTGACTTGATTTTAGAATTGTATAAAAATATATATTTTTTTTCATGCTATATAGCAGCCCCCACGTCCCGCTGCTTTTAGATCTCGACCGGCCTGTTCGGATGTCGAGTCCCTCATGCGATTAGACTAACCTTCAACGCGCACGCGAAATATATAAACTAAGATACGAGTACAAAGCATGCTTAAATACATAAACTAAGGTTTTACAATAGGCATTGAATCAATCACCCCCGAAACCGACCCAAATATGGTCACAACTTTAACCACACCTCGGTCGCCCTCTCATAATGACAGATTCAATTTATGGTGTTAAGCAATGACCCATATTAGGACCTTAGCGGCGATGACACAAGGGATTGTCCTTCGAGCCTTTCCTAGGATCATATACGAAGAATGGAACTTTCCCCCAGACAAAGTTTGAGGCAAGGACTAGAGTTGTTAAAAATATGTATAATATTTTGTATATAATAAATTCATGCATTATTGTAAAATAAATCATAATAAATACAAGGTTGTGAATCATTTTCGCCTTAAGTTACGAAAAGAAAGGAAGAGGAGTTTGTTAAGATACAATAAAATAATGATAAATACATAAATACGATAATTCATGCAAAGCGTCGTTAGTAAACTACCGGGTGTCGAGCCCCTCATGCGATTAGGCTAAACTTTAACGCGAAATATAATAAACTAAGATACGTGTACAAAGCATGCTTAAATACATAAACTAAGGTTTTACAATAGGCATTGAATCAATCACCCCCGAAACCGACCCAAATATGGTCACAACTTTAACCACACCTCGGTCGCCCTCTCATAATGACAGATTCAATTTATGGTGTTAAGCAATGACCCATATTAGGACCTTAGCGGCGATGACACAAGGGATTGTCCTTCGAGCCTTTCCTAGGATCATATACGAAGAATGGAACTTTCCCCCAGACAAAGTTTGAGGCAAGGACTGGAGTTGTTAAAAATATGTATAATATTTTGTATATAATAAATTCATGCAATATTGTAAAATAAATCATAATAAATACAAGGTTGTGAGTCATTTTCGCCTTAAGTTACGAAAAGAAAGGAAGAGGAGTTTGTTAAGATACAATAAAATAATGATAAATACATAAATACGATAAATAATGCAATGGAGTCGTTAGTAAACAACAATAGTCAACACATTTTATAAATTATTGAAATATTAAAAGCTTGATAAAGTATTCAGTTCCTTCACAATACAGAATAATGAAAATTTATAAAGATAGATAAGTACCTAATTTTAAATTTAAGGCCTGGCTGAATTTGGTCCTGCTGCAATAGTCTGGTAACTAAAACTTTGAACTTATTTAATTTAATCGAATTGAGAATGATTATCTTAAAATAACTAAAACTTAAATTATGTAGTCCTGAATCCTTTAACCAGAGACACAGATCACAATTCATTCACCCAAACTCATACTAAATTATAAAAAAAAATAATTTAATAAATATAAAGCTTCCTAAATACGGCTCTGTCGACTAAGATTATAGAAACAAACCAAAGACACAATTACGACTCAAATCCTGAAGTAGGTACCTCACCAATCCGAGGTAAAGCTCGACCGAACACTCAATAATAAAATACTGTAGTGACATATAGTGCTTGACAAAAAAAAACACCATAATAAACAAAAACAAAAATATACCTATATCAAATACAAACAGACAAAAAATATCTCTCTCAACCATAAGATACCCTAGGACCTAGAAGACACACTTAACATTTCATAAATTTAATAATAATATTTCACAGTTCAATAATGAAAGCCCATAGTAATAAATCTAAAAACACAGTGAGACCTAAAACATTATTATTATTATTGAACCCTGAAATACAATCTATCCACCTAATACAAATATGATGACGACCGCGGACAAAGAGAAGGTACTTATTGCAACTGCAAAGAAACAACGATTCTATTAGAAAGATGAATAGAAATACCTATAATATGTATTTCTATACATTTTAGAAATATTGAAGAATTATTATGAAAGACCTTTCCAAGGAATGAAGTGTTTGAAGAACAAATAAACCTACTTATTAAAGTCGGACAGAACTAATTATTATAAGGTATCTTCACACAGAACAGCCTACCGTTTTGGAATATTAAACTGTACCAAGCAGAAAAGAACCCAACCTTCAAACTTCAGTCCCAAATATTTATAAGCAATAATAAATCATAGAAAACACATACCTTGCAAAACACAAAGTATCTCTTTTACAAAAATAATGAATCTGGGTTCACACAAAGTGAACAACAAAAAACATGACACCCCACTGACCTGAATTGGTGTAAAAGGAGAAGAGAAAAAAAAATGTCGGCATCGGGAATCGAACCCACGACCAGCATAATATGATACGACCTCCTGAGCGGATACCAACCATATTTAATCTAAAATTCTAATAACTTCCAATTCATATTCCATCATACCTTGCAAAACTCTTATGTATAAACAAAACCGACCAAAGTCCACTTTATAATATGCCCATAATTCACCCTTACAACTCTTTTTTCTCAATATTACTACAAACCAACCCACTCGGTCAATAAGTACCTAACCATAATAATCGAGAACGTTAAAAGTTATTTTAACAAAACAAAATAGACTTATTAACCTGATCTATATTTAATTTCAACACTCTCCAATAAAATAGCCGGCGAGACTTAACGCTTGAAGCATTCTCTACCAGTCTGCCGGTCCCATCCAAACTAAGACAGGATTCAAACCCCGAATTGAAATTTCAAAATATAGAAAAAAAAACCTTAGAGAGTTTCTGATCACGACCGGGAATCGAACCCGGGAGCTTCTGATCAGAAGTCGGAAGTCAGCGTCTATGCCACTGAACTACCATGTTCGTTAACAAAATAATTATATTGCTATTATTACAAGAAATAAAAAACTACGTGACACCCAAGTAACAGCTGAATTAGTTAAATAATATTAACAGAGCTTTAGAAATGCATTAAAACAGTATAATTTCAAACCTCAACATACAAAACTCTAGGTACCTACATTCAATTCAACAAAAAAAAATGTGACTTTATTTTATTATTATTCGACAAACTAATAATATTTAACATCTTGACTCTGGTGCACACACAAATAAATTAATATCCCTACTCTAAAGACAACCACTTCACAGTTCACGCATTCCTGAAATGTGACCATAAATCTCCATCTTTATTAGTCTCAATTCCTAACACAATACTTTCCAAAGACAACCTCTAGGACCAAACAAAAATAATACCAGAAAAAGCATCGATCTAGGTACCACCTGAAGAACAGCGAAGAAAATACAGGGTAGGTACACACGAACACACAACCGTCTCTAGTCTTGCAGAAAATTAAAATAATATAAATATGTTAGTCGGATGATATTATCAATTAATTGATGTCTTCCAATCAACCGACTTTGTCTCCAAATACAATAGAAAGAAAAGTACCTAAAGCTAAACTACCCTAAAATACCTAATGATTTTATAAATATATCCCTTTCATAACAAGTTATGAGTTAAATCGGCAGAACTTATCGCCTGAGGCAATTTTTTCTAGTCAACCGGTTTCGACTAATCTGAAACAATGCAACCATGGTCAGGAATTTCGTGTGAAACGAAAGGACCTGATAGAGGGAAGGAAAAAATAAATAAAAATAGAAAGCAGAAAATGTGAATAAATCGAACCCGGGACCCCAAAAATGAGAATAAATATATTCGAATTAATATATATATTACCCTTCCCGAAACAGCACCTAACAAACCTACATATAAATCGATCCAATTACCCTACACACTACCAAACAATAATTATCACAGACCAAAAACAAAAGAATTTCTTAAACAGTAAAACTGTTCAGAAGATCAAATCCTTACAACAAAGAACGCCCTGTATAGAAACATGTGGTCCTATTCAGGTACCTACTGACATATATAATATTTCCAGCGACTCGTAATATCCACTATACATACAAAGACGATGCACCAAGCAAGTGTCAAGTGGCTATAATAGCCCTAACCAGAGTACATTCGAATAAACCCTCTTCAGATCACACCTCGAGATAATTAATACATTTGGAGATCCAAACAAAATAAATATTATTTGTCTCTCACAAACAACCACAAAATATTATTTAAAATTTAACCTGAACTATTTAAAACAAAACACCTAAACTTACCTCATCATTCACGCTTATTTTTCGACATCGCACATTCGAAATTCTTTCATTAACACATTTCCTTGCTGAACAAAATATCAAATAAAACCCTGCATTCTCTAGAAAATAATTTACTTCAATCCTACAAAATTACCAAAAGACCTCCCCTCGACGTTAACAAAATATTTAATATTATTATTAAATCCAAAACAACAGCAACAAAATATATACAAGGAAGAAAAATATCATAAAATCCCTAAATAAAAGAGACCTCCCCTACTCTTTAAGATTTATGTTATAGGTACAGTTTAATAAGACAATCTTACAATCTAATTCTAACTCTTGAAACTAATACTTCTCCCAATAAACTGACTAGAACTTTCAACTATTTATTCAACCAACTGAGAATTTTCCTACCTCCCCTAAACCAAAGCTATATAATAACCAACCTGAGAATTATTTTACCTCCCCTGCTCTGCTGATCAAATTTTTAACCAAAATTTCCTGAACCTCCCCTAGATGACAACTCCATAATAACGATAAACAAAAGAAAGAGAAAAAAAAAAACGTAGTAAATCAGGTTTGTCTTTACAGGGGTAAAGACAAGAATCCTACGGTCACGAGGCACCATTCTGTGATGGGATCTCCTAAACGCAGCGCTACTACTAACTAGATTTCCTCTAATTAAGCTATCTAACCTCGGAAACTACACCTACTCTGTCTAAATCAACGTTTAACAAAACCGTGTAAACCGAGTCGACTGAAAGAATGCATCAATGTACCTATATAATAGGTAGATGATTCTGAGATGAAGACTTACGAACCCAAAATGAAGGGGTTAACAACCTTCATGATACGCACCTGAAATCACGGTTAAGGAAATCGTATGTGTTTTCAAGAAGACTTCCCGATCGCTACGTGGAATCTAATGGCCATGATGATACTGTGATCGTCTAGTAACCTAAATTTACGGACCCAATACGTTGTGTACGAAATTAATTATAACAATCATTCAACTATATAAACCTGTAAACCTGAAATAAAGGTGATAATAGAACACATTTACGTAATAAATCAAACGCAGGATACCCCACCATTTGTGATGTTAGTAATAATGAGATGAAATAGTTACTTACCTTACATCCTCGGTTCTGTGGAATGACATAAGAAATATTCAAAACAAGACGAAACAAAATATTCGACAATTTATAACATGATTGAAAGTTTTCACAAATGGTGGTCGTCGATAACTGATATATTAGTAGATAAGCATGCAATCAATCCTAGCCTACCATGATATCTTAAAACTTTACCAACCCCCCTCCCCCCCTAAAATCAAGATAGAACCATTACGGGCTTACGACCGTCTTCTACTTGGTTTCGAAGGCTGGCTTATGCGCGCTTTATGTTAACAACGTTCGCCATTACACTTTCGCAGTGAATGGTTCTTCTTGATAAAACACAAAACCCTCCCCAAACTAAGCAAACAAATTAAATTAAATAATAAAATAAAATAAAATAAGACTTATCAATGATCCAGAGTTGCTATTTCTTTCTTGAATACACTGACTCTATGTTTTAAAAGATTCTAATTCTAATCAGTTCCCAGATAACACTTAATTATGTAAAATACTAATTAAAAATGCAACACTGAATTTAAATTTATGCCTGAATCTAAAAGGAATTTACTACAAATAGATTTCACCACCCAGGAGCACACAAAATTAATATGTTATAAAATGTTCAATAAAATAATCAATAAAAATCACTAACTGAAAACAGGGCTACCCAAAGGATTTCGTACGAGAACGAGCCCCCTACATCCCCGTCGACGATGCAAACCGAACTGTACCGAGATGAACTCAGGCGCATAATTTATCTAATACAAAATCCTTCGTATCCCATCTACAGTCAATGTTTCATGACTCTATCCAAAAGCGTTCCAAACAATCAAGATTATATGTGAAGTGTTCGAATCATTTCTCCACATATAAATTGGAAGACTTCGATCCCTAATTAAGTAAAATATGTCACTACTAATATTAGACTATCATAAAATAGTATTTAAGTTTATAAAATAAACTACAATATTTCAATAAAATGAATGGCCATGACAATAGGTACCTACCTACCTAGTATTATAACACGTGCAGTTGTTCCTAATGAAAACCTGTGTGTAGATAAAGGTACCTACACAGAAAAAACAACTGGATTTTATTCTCTCAATCCAAGAATTTAAACTGTCTCAGGCAATTCAAGAGTTTATTGTCTTAAGTTAAGAATATTTCCTTGAATTAAGTAAACCACATATCTACAATCAAAGAATTTTTTTTCTCATTTTAATAAACATTGTTTTCTTGATCTAAGAGATTTTATCTTATTCTAAGTAATTTGAATATCTTGGATTAAGTAAAAACACAAAACTTTCATTGAAGAAAACGTTTTGTTGATTCAAGAAATTATAGTCTCAAATGAAGAGCCGAGCCCCGAGCGTAAATTTATTTTGTGTCCGCTATCCATATAAACGGGGATTTCCATTAGGTATGTTTTGCGACGGCGTCGACGCGTCTTCGGGTAGTATGCAGGAATGCCATAGTTCGGCTTTTAACGATACTCCGACCATTCGGCAATCTTCGTGTCATTACTCGAGTTTGATATGTATTGTCATTGTGTTTTGTGTTTTCGTCAACCTCAACTGTCAAAAAAGTATTATGATGATGTACGATTATTTTTTGTTATAAATCTAGTTTTTTTTGTGCGATTCGGTGTGAAGTTTTGTAAAAGGAAGAGTGATAATTTGTTTAATCCGAATGACGAAGTGTTTTATGATTTAAAGTCTTCAGTGTCGGAAGAGAAAGCACTAACATTTTTGTCGGTTGAATACATTGTTTATGTAAGTATGTTTAAAACTTTTCAATGGTCAATCATAAAAAATATGTTAAGTAATCGATTTTTTTTCATTTATAGAATGTATATGAACATATTTATGGTATAATTTAGTACTTTTGCTAGGTAAAACTTTAGTTTAGTTATTTTACTAACCTAATCTAACCCGACTTTTTAACTACGTACCAACCTTCAACCTAACCTATTCAGATCGTATATAAAATAACTTTGAAATGGTTAGGAATGACTCAACTAAAGCTTTACCTTTTGCGACTTATTTTAGTGTATATCTATATATTATACTGTCAAAAATGTTCATTCAAGTATGTATTAGCGTATACCACCGGTTTTGGACAATCTAACCTAAAATTTGTATGAGCCCGTTTGAGTATGAATCATTGACATAGTGGTTTCTATGTTATAAGACATGTTAAGTTAAATAATTATTTTGTCGTTTCAGCCGTATAATAAATGATGAATAGAATATAAAAGTCATAGGACTACCCATTAATTTCCAAAAAAAGCAGAGAGGTCATACTTCACAAGACCAATTAAAGAGGCAATAAGAAGAAAGTACATCGCAGTCTAGAGCAAGCTTATAGACAATGTAGGAAACATCTTGTGTGATGAAGATCGCTGAATCCGACTGCCGAATCCAGAAACAATAATTATCACCTCTCGAAGAAAACAATGGTTAGTAATTATTATTTATTTATTTGCCAATAAACGGCTTTGCTTCTATTTTCTACAAATTATGTATATATTTTATTATTTTTTAGATTCGTACCACGATGAAGATTTAATATGGTTTAAATTTAAGAGAGAACCATGGGATGAAGTATTTAGAAAGTGGAAATCAACATTTCAACTTCGAAGAACATAAACTGATAAAACAGAGGCAACGATTTTGAGTCAATGGCCCATTCTGGAGGATCCCAGAAGTAATGTGTTGGTAAGTCATTACACTTGACATTTTCTACTTCACAATTTCCTCTTTCTTTGTTACTGACAGTTAAAATATTACCTATATTATATAATAACAATAAATGGTATTGTAATTTATAAAGAATGTAAAAAAATTACAATTGTACAACTTGCCACTCTAGTAAAAAATATTATCTTCATCATTTATCTTCGTGAGCAGGCCGTGATCTTATTGAGATACATAGTAATGGAATATTGTTTTTCAGATAACGAGAAGAAGTGAGCCGGGCATCTGCAGAGAATGACATCACCAGGAGGTTCCTCGAGTGTCATCCAAGTGTAAGATTAGTTGCAAGAACTAGGCTCAGATGCGAAGACAATATTAGGAAGGGTGCGGCACAGCTTATGCAGGTGACGGATTGGCGGTCCGCAGTAGAGGACAGGAGGAGTTATCTTCAGGAGGCCCAGGCTCGATTTGAGCTGTAGCGCCATCGAAGAAGAAGGAATATCTTCTTTGGAAGCTCCATAATTTTAAAAAAAAAAATTAATTGTCAAGAAAAAGTTATGTTGAATGGTATTCAGTTAATGGTGTAAAATATAAATATCATAAATTACAGACTCTTGTATTAACTCAGTGAAGCACACCTATATTTCAGTAAAATTATTAATTTGTAGATGTAATTCAAATGTATTTTTTAGCATGATTATCATTTAAGAACTGATGGTAGGTACACTGTAGAATCTACAAAAACTTACATTTTATTGAAACTGCAAATGTTGATTTTAATTAATTATAATTAACTTTCTACCTTTATTGACTGAAATAATTTGATAAAGTAAATTATTTAACTTAACTTTAATTACTAACTGACTCACTATCATTGTCATTACTGCATTATAATTTATGTTTACTTGACCTGCTTAATTTAGACATTCTTAATTTTTTTTTTAAATATCATTATATCTACATGTTAATCGAATTTCTCACTTGATCTGACAAAAATTATTTCACCATTTTCATATTATATATCCATAATGAATTAAATAATTTATTTTTGTGTGAATGTTTAGAATTGGAGGGCTTATTACTGTCGTATAATTGTCTTTAATATTGTTATTTATTTTAAAATTTTATACAAATGAGGATGGATGTAGTAGAATCGCTTTCGACTGCAATACTCATCTGGCGATGCGATTTTACATTCCTGATAACTATTTTACACTTCCATCTGTCTGTCAAAGCTTTGTTGTTTGACGAATTGTATAAAAATATGTATAAATACATACACGGCTAGCGCCTTAAATTGAAAAAATAAATAAATAAAATAAAATTTATTGTTTTTTTTTTAACAGACTCCTTACAGGCTCGATACACATATTACGTTAATCCAATTATTATGTTAATTCTCTTTATTAAAAATTTTATGTTTCTTCGTAATAATAAATAATTTTTTGATGTTCATAAGAATATTATTTTTTATTTCACTTTTAAAGGTAGCTACATGTTAACATCATGTATAGTTATGATTTTTTTATTTACCATCTTTAAATATTCACAATATTGTAAATAAATTTTTTTGACAACTTTGCATGGTATGTAGCCACCTTTAAAATTGAAATAAAAAATAATACTCGTATGTACATCAAAAAATTATTTATTATTAGGAAGAAACATAAAGTTTTTGATAAAGAGGTTTAACATATTGGATTAAGATATGACTCTCTCACTTTAAGCATATTTAAATTTCATTCAGAGAAACTTCATTCTTCGATTGAGAAAATATTTTACTTGTTCCGAGAATTAATACTCTTTCATGAAGACCATGTATTCTTACGTTAAAAAAATAGTAGCTTATTTTGAGAAATTTCGTATCTTCAATGAAGAAATATGTATTATTGAATTGAGAATTTTACGTTTAAATACTTGTTTTGAGAGTTTTAATTTCTTGAACTAAAATTTTTTTTCTTCTACTTGAGAATTTTTTTTCTTATATAATGATATCTCTCTTGAATTGAGAAATAAAATCTTGTTCTGAAAATTATAATTTTTTCAACGAAGATGAAAATTTTCTAAGGTTGAGAAAATAATTTTTTCGTTATATATGAAATTGTAGTTTCTCAACTTAAGAGAAATCCTCTTGACCTGAGATATTTTTTTTTCTGTGTACCTACCTAGTATTATAATATGTATAGTTAGTTTGACCTACTTATGACTGTAGTGATAAATTTAATGAGGTACCTTAGGAGAGAGAGGGTGCAAGCGAACTCTGCTTTACCGGCTTTAGTCAGCTGTCATGGCGTACATATTTTATAAGAAGTTTCGGTGAAAATCTTTATAAAATAAGAATTAAAAGACTTCTACTTATATTTTTTGTATTTCAAATCAAACTTCGATTGATTTTGTACATTTTCATACCGTAATGCTACAGTTCTACACAAAGTTTAGACGTATAATTTTACTTTTAAAACATGACATTCTCATTTTTGTATGAAGATTTAAAATTTTTAGAAATTTGTAAATAATTTAAAATATAATTAATGAAATATAAATATTTGTATCTCAGATTACCACAATTGTATTTGCGAAAAACTGCGAAGAAAAATATTCAACGCAGAACCTACGGTTTTAGCGTGATGCTCTGACATACAGTTGGAGTGAAACAAATAAATAAATAAATAAATATACATACATTACTGAATTATTATGTAGATAATATGTACCCTTTCTGAAAGCTCATCATCATGCAGTTATTGAGTGAGGATGATTTGACCTACCTTTACCTTTCAGCCTTCTTCTTGTGTCCAGAATTGAACAAAGGCCTCCCTCTTGGACTTCCATACATCTCTGTCGGACGCGACTCTCTTCCAGTGAAGGCCCGCTGCTATTTTAACGTCGTCAGACCATCTTATCGGTGGCCTACCCACGCTTATGCGTCCTGTTCTAGACCTCCACTCCAGTCCAGCACTCTCTTCGTCCATGATTTGACAGTCGGTTTTAATAGTTCTGAAAGGCTCGTTTGTTTATTATTATTTTTCCAGAAAATGTATACTTTTTTTAATATTTTTCCAGATTTTTTTAATAAGTAGGTATTTGTAGCAGGTAAGAAGCGGATATTATTCCATATATCTACCTATACCATAGTTTATTAGCTGCCTGTACCAGTATAATACTGGTACACTGGTACAGGTACCTAAGCTTGTGTAGATATTACTTAGCGGCAAGATGGATGACAGCGGCGCTGCTCCAACTGACAGAACCCACGATATCAGTAAATTATGATAGCACTTCCCGCGAATTTAAAAGCAAGTTATCTACACTTTGCTTGGAGACATCTCTCCGTGATGTGACAAAAGACTTTACATTAGAAGCGCAGAGGAATCCGTGCTGTTAAGTGATACATTAAGGCTTGATGAAATGGGACCAGGGCAGGCGTCGGTATCAGCATCGACGTCGCTACTAAACTAAACTTTCTAGCATCTATGCTCATTTAAAACCCCTCATATCAATTGATAATGAAATTTAATTTTAATTTGAAGTGGTTGGTAGCCTAGTGATTATGACGCCTACTTTTGGAAAAGGTAGGTAGGTATATAAATAAAAATATCGCAGGGAAAAGGTATAGGTAAGTATTTATATGTTTATCTCTTTTACTGTTGGCTGGAAATAATGAAACAGCGAACGAGACAGTGTAAGCCGCATCTTTAGTGTCATTGCGCGTAGATATACCTAGATACTTTGATGGTTTATAATAATATGTAGGTAGATATTATATGTTTATAATTTCTATGTGATTATAACAACTGTTTGTTGTTAAGGTTTCCACATTGACAGTTTTCTACACTGACACATTCACCGCTCTTTATAGCAGTACCGTATTCCTAGGAAAAAAGACGTGGCGTTTATTCTAATAATTATCAGTCCATTTTTCTAGAAAACCATAGCATAAGAAGCTTCTTCTGAGAATTTTGGAAAAGTTTCATTTTTGGAAAAGTAACTTTTAGTACGAGTATGTAGAACATATAGGTAAGTATAATTAAATAGTACCTATTAGATTTTTTTTCATCATATTTGTGATAAATCTAAGAAATTCGATTCGCCTCTGTCTTTTTCAGTTCGTACATTAGAAGGTAGTTAGTTGTATGTGAATGTCTAGAGGGGGCAAAAAGTATCGCGCTAAATAAAAGTTATGACAAGGAGTTGTTAGGTGAACGCGCAGCTTCTCCTCTCCTACGTACCAAAGTACTCGCAAATTATAATATTATAACCTCGGGCCATATTGTTGTTGTGTCTAGTGATAAATTATCTAATCATCCCGGAGTAGAAGCTTACATTATCATCCGTCACAGATACAGAACTCATCATCTGGGGGGCTCTATAGGCGCCCACCTAACCACCCCCACTATGCTGTGTCACTTGTCATCCTTTTATCAAAAATCACTGAGGTAATTAATGAAAATATTTCTCTTTAGATTATGATTTCTATAAAAAATTTCCAGTAATAGGTAATCCCATGCAAATATCTTTCTAGACTACCCCGTCATCAGCTGCCTCTTCATGTACCTACTTGTCTAGCCATAGCGCAAGTCCTCAATCACTTACTTATTGTTCTATAGCAGCCGTACTAATAGAACGTTATTCTTCGAATACAGGCAGAATACGCAAAAGTGCTACTAATAAAACAAGAATAATTTCCATCACAACTTTATTCCTGGCATAAAGATGGTATAAATATGTACCCGATTGTACCCTTGAGAAAGTTCGTGTGCGGAATATCGCGAGTACATACGAAAACTTGCAACCGAGTCCGAGCTGTCAATGAATGTAATCTACCATCCGAAATATTCGTATCGATTCGTACATACTCGCGATATTCCTCACACGAACTTTCTCGAGGGTCCAATCGGGTTCGTACTGGTTCGTACTTACGGAATGCTTAAAAATCAACTCCGTAGTATGGAACAACCACAAGCTTCATTGATAAATGCGCGGTTGCCAAACTATTCTGCAGTACAGTTATGACTCGGTATAGGGATGATTATTAGTAGCGCGTGGTACAAGCGATTTATGCCGGAATAACAGAACTATTCCCGTTATAACGGTGTTATAATGCAGTTGCAATAATTAGTAAGTATGTAGGTACCACTGTATACTTCTTTCTGGGACAACATTTACAGTAGTTGCAGTTTATCCCAGTTCATGACTGCTGTGCATATCTTTTCACAGCAGGTTTAGTTACCCAATATCTCAAAACACATTAGGTAGGTATCCACATATTTATTTGCACATCACGCCGTAAGGAATAGTCAAAGAGAACGGTCCTCCACTCATTTCTATCCAAGCGGCAAGCACACTTCTTTCGCTTAATCCATCAACATTCACTTATCATATAACTTTTCATATTTCTCTTGCTTCTGACCTAGCCTCCTTGAGGACGTAATAATTTACATAATATTGCAAGAGTTACATATTAAGTAACATTGCAAAAGTTACATAATATTGTAAAATTACATAATTTACAAAATGATGCAAGAGTTGTTAGATAGTGTTTCTTAATTTACGCAATATTTCAAGTGTTACATAATGCCGCTTAATTAACGTAATATTTCATGATTTAGATAACATTGTTTTATTAACGCAATAAATAATGAGTTAGATTATGTTGCATGAGTTACATAATGTTACAATATTTTGCATAATGCTACGTATTTGAGTCACAAAATATTCTAAGAGCTACATGATTTGCATAATGTTGCTTAATTTACGTAATATTTCATGAGTTACATAATATTGTTGGAGTTACATAATATTACAAGAGTTACATAATTTACATAATGTTGCTTAATTTACGTAAATGAGTTATGACTTACATAATATTTCAAGATTTACATAATTTACACAATGTTTCTTAATTTACGTAATATTTCATAACTTACATAATATTGCATAATTTTAATAATATTACAACATTTTGGATAATATTACATATTATATGAGTTGCATAATGTTATAAGAGTTACATAATTGACATAATACTGCACAATGTTACACAATTTTTCCTTAGTTACGTAATGTTGCATAAGGTTGCGTGAGTTACATAATACTGAAAGAATTACATAATATTGCAATTGTTACATAATTTACATAATAATGCAAGAGTTACATAAAGCTAGTCCTTATCATTTCATTAGTTTCATACTGTTACATGAGTTACATAATATAACAGGATTACTTATTTTACAGAATGTTGATTAGTGTTAAAATTTGTAACATCAAGTTTAATTTAATGAATTACGTTAAAGTTATAGGGTGTTTTTTTATAGAGGTATAAAACTTTTAGATATTTTTATATAAATGCGAGAATGTATGTATGTAAGGGCGTGATTGTAAGTATGTAAGGCCGTGTGTGAATGTAAAAATAGTAAGTCTTTATATAAAATAATAGAAAAATAATAAATTAAAGCGTAATATTTTTTTTTAATTTTAAAAAAGAAAAACTTTGTATGTTCTACTTTTTATTTTGAATATATAAGGTTAAAACGTTTTCGGACTACCGTCCATCATCAGTAACCTAAACTATACTAAACTAAAAACTAAGAGGATAGGTTGCTTTCTATGTTTCGAGAAGGAGGGGGATTGGGCGGGGGTGCTATTAACAGTTTAACTAGTGGGGATGTTACGGGCGGGATTTGAATATTCAGGAGGTTATTATTATTGTTATTATGTATGTGCATTGTCTCTAAAATATCTAATTTTCTACCTTTATCACTTATATTTAAAATCTTAAAACTACTTAAATCAAATCGGTAAACCCCTTGTCCCCTATTCTCGCGGACATATTTATGGATCAATTTGAACGACAAATATTAGAATCATCATCCAACACGTTAGTTAACAAAATACATTGTTACAATAGATATGTAGACGACATATTTTTCGTCTTTAAAGGAACAAAAAGACAACTTAATGTGTTATTGAATATTTTCAATTCACAACACGAGAAAATTAAATTCACTCACGAAATAGGCGAGAACAACTACATCAATTTCTTAGACATCCGCATACAGATAGAAAACAACCAATTCATATTTGAAATTTTTAGAAAAGACACATATTCTGATAATATCATTCCCGCAGACTCTCATCATCCCATACAACATAAAATGGCTGCATTCCATTCCATGGTTCACAGATTAATCTCAATACCGTTGACTAAGAATAATTATGATAAAGAACTAAGGATAATTAAGACTATCGCTAAAAACAATGGATACGATGACAATTACATTCATAAGATCCTAAAGAAAAAAAAACAAACCAACTAAAGATGTATAAATATCTATTTCTCAAACCACCTAGAGAAGAAGCTAAAAAGTGGAGAAAAATATTATTTGTGAATAAGAATACGTGTAACATATTAAATAAGTGCAAACAAATAGATTTCAAACCGGCCTTCTATACAAATAACAATATAAAAAAGTACATTTTTAATAATAAATCGAAAATAGATGCATTAGACAATAGTGGAGCCTACAAAATAAATTGTAATGACTGTGATGCCTTCTACATTGGACAATCTGGAAGAAAGATTAAAGTAAGAGCGGATGAACACTTAAAAGCAATAAAAAACTTTTCAATGAATTCGGACATGGCAGACCACGCAAGAGATCACGGACACCGATTTGATTTAAGTAGTTTTAAGATTTTAAATATAAGTGATAAAGGTAGAAAATTAGATATTTTAGAGACAATGCACATACATAATAACAATAATAATAACCTCCTGAATATTCAAATCCCGCCCGTAACATCCCCACTAGTTAAACTGTTAATAGCACCCCCGCCCAATCCCCCTCCTTCTCGAAACATAGAAAGCAACCTATCCTCTTAGTTTTTAGTTTAGTATAGTTTAGGTTACTGATGATGGACGGTAGTCCGAAAACGTTTTAACCTTATATATTCAAAATAAAAAGTAGAACATACAAAGTTTTTCTTTTTTAAAATTATTTTAAAATGTTCTACAACGTTACTCACGATAACAAATTTGAAGTAATATTTTTGTTTTGCAAAACATCAAATATTTGAAACTGGAACAAATCGTCCCTCAAGGGATGGGATGCCATAAACATAATAATAATAATAATATTATTATTATGTTTATGGACATTGTATTGGTTGATCGTAGGAACGGGATAACGTATCTCGTGGATATCACTATACCATATGACGAAAATTTGAAAAAAGCCGAGCAAGATAAGATAATTAAATATCTTGATCTTGCTCACGAAATCAAGGATATGTGGCATACACCAACCACGCACATAATACCTATAGTGATATCGACGAATGGAGTTATTCCTAAGTCTCTTAAAGACAATCTAGGGAAACTTGGCATCTGTTGTGGTCTCAGATATGCCATCCAAAAGGCAGTTCTGTTGTCCTCATGTAGGATGTTAAGAAGGTTCCTTTCTCTGTAGTTCGAAGATCTCTCATGATTACATTACATCGTGATGTATCATGAGAGATAATACCGATATTTTTATATTTAGTATATAGCATTGTATTTAATTTTAATTTATTTTTATTAATTTTTTTTTACAATGATGTATACTTCATATGATATATTGTGATTTAATGAATAAATGATTTGAAATAATAATAAAACTTTTAGATCAAGATTTTAGGTCAATATTTTTTTTAGGTATTTTTTTTCATTACTTATAATGTTGTGAACTTCTAAAAAACTATAGAGTTCGTAAGTTATATTGTTTCATGATATAAAAAAAAATATTTGTGGGATAGTATATTTATTTATTTCACAATATACGGCTATAATGCCATTTATAAGAATATCAATAATATGTAATAGTAATAATAATAAGCAGATATAAAAAATAATTTAGGTATATAAAATAAATTAATAACACTCTTCTATACATAGGTGTCAGTAGGTATAGCCGGCGGAACTTAATTCTTGAAGCATTATCTACCAGTCAACCGGTCCCGTCCAATCTGAGACAAGATTCCAACTTCCAACCCCGAGTAAAAATTTGAACTGAATCAAAAAACACATTTAAAATTTCTGACCCGACCGGGAATCGAGCCTGGGATCTCCTGATCTAAAGTCGTAGCCTTTGTCACTAGGCTATCGAGGTCGGTTTATGTAAGAACTTTATTATAACAGCATTAAACGATGATATAAATTATTAAGGCAATAAACGGTATAGCTTTTTTTTTATAATAATTACTAGCTGACCCGCCCGCCGAAATTCGACCTAACCTAGAATAAAAAAATAATTTTGACTTATTACATGAATAAAATACAGTTTATGTCATAAAAACTGCATTAAATAATAATTTATTGCATTGTGTAATAATTATTGTTGATTCGGATGCGGGATGAAGTTCGACGGGTCATAAGTTTGTAATAAAAACAATAAATTCCTTTATAGTTGCGTAACTTTTAAAAAAATCCAAGAGATGGAGGTGTAGTAGAAAAAAAACATATATGATACACGTTACCTACGATATTCTATAATATGTTGTTAACCAAATTTTACCGAATTATTATGGTAAAAGCCTCTACCTATATATAGCTCTTTAAGGAAGCTAGTGCCTATATATACAATTCTAATAGAGATTTTCGTTTGTAATTTTACACGAGTTGAAGATTGTAAAATTGATTATGTTAACATTCTAATGCTAGGGAGATAATTGAACATTTCGTTAAACCAGGTAATTCAATTTATTAATTAGGTAATCCTAGTTTGTCTATAGCCTCGGGACCTTTCAGCGGATGTGCGAACGAAGGGAGAACTTCCATACGGCATACGGTCGAAGGGTATACAGAACTTGAGAATTATCTCTTAGTATTGACATATTGAATGTACTAAGACTATTGAATTCCATAGATTATTTTATTTTACGTAAAAATTACTTGTACCTATATTTTTTACTCAATAAGTTTTGATAAAAAATTCTTAAGTAAAACCAATCACAGGGTGACTGGTAATGCGACCTATTCTTTGAAAGGGGTTATTACTTAATATAGAGCTTATTTGCAATAATTTTGTTCCCGCTAACTAGGGATCTAATGTCAGTGGTTTTCGATTTTTTCAACTTTTTAGTTTTTTTCAAGCCTAGTAATTGTTGATTGATTGATTGTTAAATATTAGATTTTACTTAGAAATAAGAGAATATTATTTAAATGATTTCATATTCCATGCTCAATGTTAAGCTCCCACAATATTTCTATGAGAAAATAAATAATAAAAAACTAACAACGAATGCAAAACTTGAAAAAATAACATTTCACAAGTACAAACAATATGCTATTTTTACCGCACCCTTTCATACAACATGCGTGGGGAACAGTAGCATAATTAAAATCAAATTTTTAAAATAACATTTGACAATGAAGCGTTGGTGTGAATTTTCAATTTTTAAACAAACACTTGAATCTCGGGTACCTATCTACCTAAATATTATGAAATCAAAGTCTGCTTAGTTCAAGAATCGCATTGTTTAAATAAAGAAGACACATTACGCATAAAACTAATAGAAACCGTCGTTTGATTATGAGGGGCTAATTCACTAGTTCCAGTGCTTGAAATGGATTTCGACATTTGAGTTTGTTTTTTTTTTGTTTTTGTTGAGGCCTTCCACCCGATATTGAGTGATTTCGGCATTTGAGTTTGTAATTTAATCGGGAATATTTTAGTAATTGTGGTTGTGGTTGGTAGACTGGTGGTTACAACGTCGGCTTTCGTTCTATTTCGTATCGGAGGTCGTGGGTTCGATCCCAGGTGCCGTCCATCTTCCTCTTTCATGACACAAGCGTAGCTTACTGTGATAGAGTCAAAGAGTGTATTTGTGTTCACTTTGAGTGAGCACAGAATCATTAAAAAAAATGTAGGTACATTATTATATTATTATGTACCTACTTAATACGATAATGAGTTGAAGTTTTCTTTATGTGATGAAATTAAGAATCAAAATTTTTAATGTTTAATTTATTCATTAATTAATTTTTTAAGAGAGCAATATATTATTAGGTACATATAGACAGGACCGTAGCCAAGAACCAACCATTGTATACATATGTACCTACTTCGGAAAAAAATCAACTTTAGTAAACACGAGGACTGTTCATGACATTGGAACACTGGAGATTCTATGTGTTTGTTTCATGATTTTTTTATGTTGTTCGGTGTTCTGTTCGTGTCTCTAATAAATAAATAAATAGAGAGTGTAATATAAATGGTACCTATATGAATTCCGAAATAAGCTGACTTGGCGTGATATATTTTTTCACATCCATTTCACTCACTGCTGCCAGAACACTTACTAATATAGTACGGACACTTATTTAAAATGAATTAGATCGGGATGAGTATGTACGTAATCGCTTGCCTTTTGTTGGACTGATTGTCGGCTGTATCCTCTCTGCCTACCCTCGCATTATAACACAGCTATACAATAGACTTGGTTCGCGCCTAGGGCTGCAACCTCACTAAACCTCCCCTCGTGTGGAATAGTTAATTATATAAATAATAATAATAGGTGTGTATCGACTCAAGTGGTTGTAAATGTTCCTGTTGGGGCGGGATAGTGGGAATTAGATGCTAGTTTATGATAATAATCCACAAAATCACAATAAAAATAATAATTAAAAGGAGGTATATGTATACTAGGAATCTTGACGAAAGCTCGACAAAGAAAACTCCTTAGTGTTGAGAATAGATTCAATCAATCAATACTCCCTTTTACATAGGCAACATGAGCTCTCCATTGGGCTCGATCTTGCGCAATGTTTATGAACTCCTCCCACACCATGTACAGATTCCTCAGCTCTTCTTCGAAGGAGCGGAAAACACGGTGAGAGGGTCTTCTACGTCTTCGGGATGCTGATGGGAGGAAAAACAGCGCTATCCTCGGCAACTGTTATTCGACATCCTTAACACACGCCCCAGCCAAGTCCATCTCCTCTCCATAATGGTACTTAGAGTTGATGGGCCCTCGCTGGGTGCGCCGGCGTATGGGTAAGAACACGTAGAAAGCGGATTCCGACCCGCGCCGACCGGCGCAAATAATGTTACTATGCATTTGAATGGGGAAACCCACAGAAAAAGCAGGAACCCGCTTTCCGGCATGCCCATTTAAATGCATTGAAACCATAGACAACAATCTATGAGCCGGTCGGCGCGGGTCGGAATCGGCTTTCTATGTGTTCTTACCCTATGAGAATAGATTATTGCGACATGTTATTTTGGTGTGTGTGTGTGTGTGTGTGAGAGGGTGTGTGTGAGGGTGTGTGTGTGTGTGAGGGTGTGTGTGAGAGGGTGTGTGTGTGTGTGTCTCTCAAATTAGACCCTTGGCGCCAAAACATCGCAATAGCCAACCATTTCAGTAATCTTACCAGTTTTCCAAAAGTCTTAAATATGCAAGCCTTTCTAAAATGCCCCTGGGACAAAAAATACGGGCAGACATTCACTGCGACCTTACATGCAGAGGCTGAACTAAGATGGGACGAAGCTGTGCAACTGGCAAGATCGAGAGAGGCTTGGAAAACTTTGTGGCGTCAACATGCCCCACACTGGGAGCGAACGTGGATAAAGAAAGAAGTAGTCTCATGTTGAGAAAAGCATTAGAGTCTGCACATGGGCTTTGGGAAGATAGTTTTGAATTTCTAGGAATTCGAAAAGTGCTGCAACTTCTGAACCTACTCTTGGTGAGGAGTGAATTTTTTTCTACGGTAAAGTTACGATGAAAAATTATTCAAGTTGATAAGCATGATCGAGGTCTACGGGAGGAATTAGCCACCGAAAGAGGGCCTTCCATGTCAAACGAACCTACTTGCCAAAATTCAGGCAAAAAAAAAACTCCGAAGGTCCGAGACTGGCCCAATTCGATGCGACCTCACGCCTCGAACAGGTACCAAAAAGGGGGCCGAAATTCGGCTATCAGATATAGTGTATATAGACAAACGGAAAAGGTTCCTGATGGTGACAGACTACAGGGGATGAAAGCTATCTTTTGACTATGTAACTCTTGACTCTAAATACCTAAACGTACTTCCGGCAGAGACTCAAAATAGGACAGGATATTACTACGCGAAAATTATGCCACGACTAGCTGCAGTCAAAACGATCCTGCCTATTAACAATTTTAATGTCTATCTCGCGTGCATTTAATTATTATCGATCTCAATATCAAAATAAACGTTCAATTACTTTATAAACGAACAAATCAATCAACCTTCTAGTCACATTACGTACGGGCTGTCATTTAAACCGCAAGTTCTTCCTCATTGGAATTCCAAATCGCTCAACTGCTTCGGTCTTAGCGCGCGACCTTTTCGCCAGTGAACCTCATGAACTGAGCTGAAAAGCGTCCAAATCAGCAACAGCCCATTCTCATAGACAGTCATGTGGGGAAGGTCTTCAGCTTGCGCCAACAGCCCTCCTACACATACCGGTTTTATAACTTTACGTTTATCACGGCGGCGAAAACTAAAATACAAACTCTATCTGTGCGCGGACAGACGCGAACTTTTAGTAAACTCATTCATAGCTCGACTGAATAAAATTACTCTCACGGGGAACAAACCCACCAATGTACCTACTTTTACAAATGAAAATTCTACACTAAGCTTACTAGAAGGTTCTAAATATGAAATTCCTAACCGGATTCAAAAATAAACATTAAAGATAGGTCACACCACTGGTATCGGAAAATGGGGGTAACCCGCGAATGACAGATAACGATGCGCGACGTGTGCTTGACATGTGACGTGTGAAAACAATACAGGGAGGTACATGCTGCAATACAATAAGCCCGCTGGCACACAGAGATCACAAATATTCAAAACAATGCCGTAACGCATTGGCCATATATCTCTCAGCTAAAACCAATCGAGCAACTTGCTCATAAGCATGCTTGGCGGGGCAACCAAGCAACAAACAAAATACCACACAAAAAAAACATCTCTCTGTGTCCATACAAATTCTAATATCAAAAACATCTGGTCACTCACCCAAAATTCAGCATACCTTCAAAAAAATAAAAGCACAAAGCACCAATGAAAATAAAGCACGTCACATTCATAGTTGGAAGTTGAATTATCACGGGGGCTGTCCAATCTAACGAACCGCCACACGTCCTCCCCTATTGGCCAGCCCCAATTGAACAGTCAATATATTATAATAATTAAACAGAAGGCTTAATCCAACACCGAAGACTCTAAGTTTTATCAAACGCGAATTTATCAAATGTAATATTTCAACTTACATACTCAAAGACTTCAACACAAAACTTAAGAACGTCTCCCATCGGAGCGTAGATTCAGACTAAACTTCTTCAACAATTATTTGTCCTATCGAGGGCCAAATATGCTATTTCAAAACAAGGCCTTCTCTACTAATCCCTTTAAACAGCATTTTTTTCTAAAAATGGTTTCCCCGTACATCCATACAATATGTAAAAATACCAAAAATTCTAATCTGTCATAAACAAAGAAGCAACTGGTTTTCAAACTCTTTACCATCGCGTTCCCAAATTTTCAAATAATGACTTAACAATATTTTGAATAACACATCTGAATAAATCCCTCACATCAAAGTGTTACAAATAAGTTTATCACTCATCCTATTGTTTCTGAAAATATGGAAAATAATTGGTAAAACTTCATTGAATCCACTCATATGGACGCTTCATCACTAAACTGCATGCTCAACCTGTGACGACAAAATACGCCTTTCCCTAAATCTTGCTCGGAAGAAGGAAGAATAAAGATATAACGGAGAATGGGACGAAAATGATTACCATGACTGAAGAACTGACGACATTGGATGGGAGTTCCAAGTGAAGCGTCCGTTACTTATTATGTAGGTATGACTGGCCCAAAATCACAGGGAGTTAGTGTAGTTTCACCCCGTAAAAGTGTTACGGGAAGATAGAAAATGAGATTTGTTTCTTCATAGGTGCCTTTAATAACATGTTTCTTGTAAGGAAAACCTCATCATATATTTTTGTATTTTTTTGAAAATTTTTATAAAAAAAAAAAAACTAAAAAAATATTCAACAGCGTATGAATCGTAATTATTTGTACTAAGTTACTTATGTTTATGGTTTGCATTATTGGATCCTGGTATTATAGCACAAAACATGCCGCATATGTCCGATATGAATAATAATTCGATCCCGATACAACGATTACACGTGAAACGATATTTTGAGCCGTCCAGGCTGGATGCGGTGGTAGGGTCACCATACACGGAGAAGTAATTTGCGGGACTAGATATGCATGACTGATATTCAATCAACCTGAGGGCTTTATGGCTATACCGATACTCGGTGCCGTGTTTATTTGTACACAACTCAAAACAGGGTTGCCCCTCTTTATTATTATTATTCCTGAATTTCAGTATGGAGTCAAACATGAATAAAGAAATAGCCTAAACATCTTTTTGATATGTTAAATGCGACCTCTATATTTTTGTGTATGACCTGTATTATGACATTTAACTCAATTATTAGTAATTATTACCAATTACTTAGCTAGGGGTTCGAATTCGATTATAGTAACCTCAAAAAATGGGGATACAGAGAGGACGACACCCGTGAGTGTGGGGAAGTGCAGGACCATGATCACCTTCTGGAGTGCCCGAATCTTGGAGAGGGGTGTACACAGGAGGATCTTGCTGATGCCAATGACAGGGCCATCCATGTTGCCAACCTCTGGAGATTCTTGGTCTGACGATCCAGACTCGGAAAGTAAGTAGGTACATAGGTATGTTCATATTTAAACGGGACTTTAGCGTCTAATTGCCTCTAAATGTGCGTTTACACCATACGAACATAGAACCAAAGCCAGAAATAGACATTGACAACAAGCAAAATAATAACTACGAGCAAGAATTATCTACCACCAAAAACTGATAATGAGCGATGACTTATAGTTCTCACAATTTTACAAATCACCGTGTAGGTATAGATGGAATGCATTCATAAGGGTGGAATGCCTTATCCTATAAAAATTACGATAGTGTGATAAAAATTGTGGGGAATGCAACTAAATATTTTGTTCCCCCGAGTAGTTTTGCGGTCGAAAATATAAATTATTCCATTTTTTAAACCATGAATAGGGGGTTTTTGCGCAACGCTAATCGCAATATAGCCCCTATAAAGTAGACCCTATAACCCAAAATGAAAATTTATTATAGGTAACTCGTAATTTTGGGTAAATTGAATTATTTATAATTGAAGAAATAATCTTTGTTTGTGTAAAACGATATTATCTACTTATACCTATCTAAAAATGACTTGAAAAATAACTGATATTATTGTACTTACATCTGTATAGACTTGTGCAAAAACGTATGAAATATCAGTCACGTTTTTTTTGGCGTTAGTTATACAGTCGTCTAAAGGGGAAGAAAAAGAAACTATTATTATTTTTTTAAATAAAATGAAAAAACTTTTTGTTATATATTAATCGAATAAATCGATTTTCTTGTTTTAAATATACAATGTCATCATAATATAAATTTGTGTAAAAGGGTAGGTATCTATATGTAAGTTGAAAAAAAAATGCGAAAAGGAGTAGATTTATTATGTTAAACATGGTTTTAGTTTTTTTTTAATTTAGGGATAAAATCTCATTTTAAGATATTGTTTTGTGAATAAATAAATAATGAAAGGTTAAAATTTCGTTTGTTTAGTAACAATATTTTACAAACGAAATAGATTCGTGAGAATTATCGAGTTATACAGGTACTGTTTACCCGACGACCATAATAATTACCACAGACTGAAAATTATAATTATATTCTAGGGCATAAAAACATTTTTATTTTAGATTAGGTATAGGTACCTACTAATTGAAAAAGGTATCACTAACAAACGAACCGAATTAGCTCATAGATTTGTTAATACAAAAATGAGGGTCTTCAAAGATATTACTATCAAGACAAGAGAATTGACGGAACAGCCCCGGTAGATCTTAATTATTTTCATTTTTTATATGTGCTTATTTTTTTTATAAAAGTACCTACCTACTAAATTATTTAATCCAAATTTTATTAAATTTTAGCAATTTCACGAAAAAAATAACGTCAAATATAAACATATTGATGGACAGCCCTGATAGCGCGAAAACGATGGTGTTGTCTACCGCGGGCAGTCGGGCGTGAGAGCACACGCGGGTAGGCGCGAACATGCGGATCACACAGCACCACCACCAATGTTGTTAACCCCTCACCCACATGCACTCAGCACTGACAGGGTTGCAACATACAACATGCCTTTACACAATATCAATTGATACCTACCTAGATTATTAATTTATTAGCTATAAGTAGTACCCACCTACCTATAATACCCGTCATTATGTAGTTTATATGAATATACGTACAAAATCTTGAAGTGCTTGGTAGGCTGGAGGTTCAGTCACCAACTTTCGTACCTACTTGAGGTTGTGGGTTCTATTCCAGGTGCCGACAATCTTCCTCTTTCAACCGTATTACCTTACTTACGTGAATGATTCAAATAGTTCATTGATCTTCACTTTAAGTGAGCACAGATTTATTTAAAAAAAAATTACCTAATGAGTTCATGGACATAGGGATGTGTGATGTCCGCCGTTCCTCCTGCTTGCTTCGATCTCGGAATCCGAATCACAGGGGCCTATCGCACAACCATATATTTAGGAACAACATAGATATCGTCCAACATCCAGCATCTATCCCCTGATTTGAAGAAACACCTCGGCGAAACGCATTTTAAAAAAGAAGTAGCTGTACTTCTAAGCTACCTTCACGCATGACTAGGTAATTAAAAAGACGGTGATCCGGATGAAAAAGTGCATCAAGTTAACGGGGGCTATTTACAAAATAAACTGCATGAAAGTCATATAGCTTGAAGAATTTGAACAATTTGAACCCTGATGATCTAGCCTGTGCAAGAGATCTTATAACTATAGAGTTGGGCATTATAACGATAGCTGATAAAAATATTAGATAAATAAAAATAACGTCTCTAACGTTGAAAAAAAAAATAATAGTACCTAACACTAATCTACCTACCTACCCCCATTTAACATGACAGCTAATAAATGAATAAATAAAGTTTAGTTTTCAGATACCAAATCTTCATTTAGGTTTGTAAAATAAAAAAGCTTTAAGCTTTTAATAATAAAGTTATTTTCAATTAATGAAACTGCTATACCTAACGTTTTTTAATTTAAGCCGTTATTCCAACCTCTAAGTAGGTACTTAAAAAAAATAAAACATCCAATGGCAGGTAACTTCTATTGTCTTAAGTCAAATCTGACAATACTTTAGGCAGTAGACTCACCTAAGGTGACATCACCCAACACCTTAATAAATCTACCTACTTTGGTATATAAGTACCTAGGTAGGTATTTAATTCTGTAAAAAAATAAAAACTTACCTACCTACAAAAATATAAAAAGCATATAAAATCAAGTCACTTGGAAGTTACCTACCTAATTGTGAAAGAATAATAAGGAAAAATCTAAAACAAAATGCAATCCAATATTTTTCCTAAAAAGCTTCTATTCATATTCAAGCACCAATAATATACTTATGCCTATAAGCTCAGTACATATAAAGGGTATCGATCGACATTTTTTGTAAAGACTGTTAAATTAATTGAGTGTATTGTAGTATAAATGGTGTCTGTAGTATAAATAAACAAATTAATTAATTAGTAAGCTAAAGATTTGCGAGTTGGTTGAGAAGTAAAGAAGTGTCTGGTGTGTGCACGCCCCTCCCCCTAAAAGCTCTTCCAACTGCCATTGGTCGCCTCGCCGTATCACCGCCCACCGTAGCTGAATAGTCGCCTTATTTCTTTGCGACTTCAAAAGCTTTTTAAAACAAATCCCAGACAGCGTATGTATGGGTACAATCACATGCTTCAAAATCACAGACTCGTATTATATCTGTCAATTTTAAATTTAGATTTTTTTTATTCATAATTTAAAATTCTTTTAAGCAATCATGACAAAGATGGAATCCTATACCTAGTTAAAATAAAAAAAAAAATGTCATTTATTTAAATTAAATTTTTGAGTTTTCACTTTCGTATTTTTATATCTACCTACATTTTTGGCCTTCTATAATGTTCGTTGTAAGTAGGTAGGTAAGTAGGTATTAAAAGAAATTACAACTACCTACCAATTTTTTTTTATTCATTCTTGTGCCGTTTTAAAACATCAATAAAAAGGCATTTAAAATAGAACAAGTGATAATAAGTATACAGTTGCCTAAGCATGTATGTAGGTATCTACTCAATAGGTATTTTTTTCAAATGCTTCAAACGGCTTACCCAAAGTTTACAAAAAAGTAGGTACCTATTCTTTTGACATCTTTCACAGGAAGAAAATATTATTTAGTGAAAGCGGACATAGATCAGCACCTTTGTATAACAAATTTTCTTATTAAATTAGCTGGTTCTAAGTAAAACTTTGTAAATCACTCTCTCGACTGTAGAAAGCCACATTGAAAAAGAAGAACAAGATGTACTTCGGGAAGATTTTAAAATTTAATTTTCCTACACACATATACCTAAGAAAGTGTTTTGGGTGATGATAATAATAATCGAAATCTTTATAAAGTTTGGAAGACCCAAGATGTATCCGCTGCGATCAAGGAATGCTGGTCTGAGACCTACCCCCTATGCCAGGGGGTGTCAGCGACTATGACAAAATGGCATGCAGACTCCAAAGTCGTATAGCTTCAATAGCGTTATCCCGTTTTCTCCAAAGCGTCACAGCATCCCTCTGTATCTCTGTCCCTCTCGTGACCGCAAGTTAGGGGATGAATCACGACGTCAGAGGGTGGGGACTGTGGAGGATATCACGGAGGGAAGCTGTGCGAGCTCACATCAGTTCAACACTGGATGACTGCAGTTGTCGGTGGAGTGCCGTCGTTGAATTCGATAAAATTATCAAGTGTCAAATATCACTAAAATAATTTACGATTCTTTTGACATTCCCTTACAAAACAAAAAAAAAACACTTCAAAGTTATTTGTCAATCTTTATCCAACAATCAAAGTAAAAATAAATTTAGTTTTTTTTTTATTATTATTGAATTTAAAAAAATTGTTGTTTTCTTTTGCGTTAAATTTTATTGTTAGTTTCGTCGGTAAATGACAATTTTCGAATAATGAAAGTTTCGTAAAAGGACGTGTTTTTCCTGGTTGTGTCTGCGGATTTCAAATTTTTCGAGCTGACTTCAATCTGGGACAAGCAGCGGTTGGGTCCGCTAAGGAGAATGGGCACAGGTAAAAATTTAAAAAAATCTGATTGACTTCCTTTTTTAAACAATTCTTTTTTCGACTTTTATAATATGAATAACATAGGTAATGCCATTTTGATCTTAGTTATATGTATGCACATTTTCTTGTTACAATAGGTACTTATACCAGTAGGTACCACTAGTATAAGTTTTCGATGATCGTTTCGATACCTATTCATCGAAAGAGTTTCGAAAAATTTCCATACAAAAATGAACTAATGATTCGATCGTTTGACTATTTGCACGCTAATAAGCGCTTATTAGCGTGCACTTGGCTTTCGATAAAACTCGTACTAGCGCCACAGCTTTTATATCTCAGCCGTCGGCGTCGGCGAGAAATAAGAAGGAATCTACTTAAACAAATAACAATATTAAATTTGATTTTTTGCTGGCTTAAAACTCTGTTGGTTGACCACCTATTTGGTAGGTTTTTGATGCATTAAACTTCTTTTGGTGTTTTTGAAATAACGTTTCTATTACGTACCTACACATCCTTATCTTATCTCTCTGCAGCAAATCTCTTGAAAAACTACATTTAGGTAGGTACCTATTTAGGATTGTTGTGACTTTATGTGCCATATTTTTTCTCAAAAACCTAACATTCTATTCTTTTTTTCATAGCTACCTACATCTTTATCTATATTATGATTTTTATTGGTTTCCTACAAAAAGAGTATAGGTGCTCGGTTGTTTGAAATAAAAGTTGAAAATTGATCCCTTTTCTGAGAAAGAACTTCACAGAATTAGGTAACAATTAAAGAGGATATATAGGTAGGTACTCAACCTAGTAAAAAATATAATAACTGATGAATGCGAAGCTATGTATGTTTTAAATTTACATATATTTATTAGATATAGATAGAAGGTAGGATCTTCGTATTTTATGTTTAGTGTTTTTTAAGTTATTAAATTTTTTTTTACAAAAATGTTTTTACATCTTTGCATTATTTATGTGTGAATGATTTAAGTGTGGCAAATTTTGTTTTTTCATTTTTTTGTTTTGAGAATCCCTGTCAGTGTAGGTAGGTACCTACCTTAGTTAAAAACAGCATAGGTACCTATTATCCTTCTTTTATATAGGTATACTTATCTATATGATTTATAATTTTCATTTTAAACATTGAAGGTTTGTGCTCTATGAGAAAATATTCACTGTGTATTTTTTTGAAATTTTCTCACAGAATATGCAGGAACCTACCTACCCACTTATTTAGTTTCATGGGAATGTCGGATATCACATAAAGTAAAAATACACCTATGATCTTTCAGCTATATATAGGTATCTCGGGAAACGAATATGAATTATCGTTTAAAGCGTTGTTTTTTCTCCCATCATGTTTTCGAAGGCGAAAGAGCCTATAAATGTCATATTGTGACGCATTCATTCAAAGTAGAGCAAAATTATTTAAAGCGTAGGTGTAAGCTGCCATGTGTCAGCTGGGCAGGGTCCAACCAGTAGCTCATGCAGCTACGAAGGCCCTCAGTATCACCGACACGCTTACGCACCAGATGTCGATAGATCGGGAGACAGCAGCGGTTCCATCATTGTTGAAGCTCCGATCACCAGGGGTTGTGAGAGGTTGTAGAAATGAATCCAGCTTTCAATCTTGAAGGCAGACGTCCGGCGAGTTGGTCTTCTAGAAGTGGTCCCAGTGAACAGTGGAGTATCTCAAGTAGATTCCAGTAGTCGACTCAACTCGCCGTACATTTTGCGATTTTATTTATATAAAAATCGAGAACAAAGAAAACCAATCACAGGACTGGTTTAAATTGACCAATCAACGGTCTCTATTTTAGGAAAAATGGTCAACATTTTTCACTATCAATTCGTGACATTTTTCATTATATCTTTTGAAATACATAATTTATATTGATCAAATAATAATTAAATCATACATATTTAACAGGCAATGTAAACTAACGAACAGAGAGGTGCGGGACATGTCTGGCTGGCATAATATTTCAAATAAAGTACCAAAAGTACATAAATTCCCTTTTACGTGAAACTCACCAGCTCCCATCGAATTGATGTTCGAAGGCAATCATCTCGGACGCAGCCACAGCTTTTGGTCATTAATTCGCCAGGCTTTGTCAATTCAAAAACCCTGGCCGTTCCAAAAGTTTTAGTACTTTTACAAAAGTGACATTTATCAATTAACATTTAAGCATCCCTCTGCACGTAGTGTATGATACTCTTAGTAGTACATACTATCTTATACATTATTATAATCAAAAAATATAAATCCATAATTAACCCATTAAAAGTGTTTATAATTAGTTCAAAAGATTCTAAAAGCAATGACTCTAATATGTATTAGGAAAAGCAACCTAACAACAATATAGAAATTCAATATTTCTATACTTGGTAATATGATCATTTTTAATACAAAAATTAATTCCAATTAACTCTGGACTAATTAACCAAGTTGATTATTCCTGTTCGATTTGACATCAAATGCTTCTCATATGTCCAGCAGACGGTTCGTCTCCAGAGCGATGTATACTTACATCAGATGTGTCCTATGCTTATAGATATGTAGGTTTTCACGTTTTCCTAGATATGAAAACTTGAATATCTCTAGTTACATTCAATGTATCAACTTGTGGTTTTCACCAATTTATGTAAGACTTAATTACCCACAAACTATTATAAAAATAATTCCCATACGAATATGTTTATGTACTTAAAAATGTTTAGCAATGGTAATAAATCCCTCTAAAATGTACTCTTATCTAGTGCCTTAATTAATCTTGACCTTATTTTCCAAGATTTTACACATATTTTTATTGATACATTTAGAGAACATTAATAACTACATATAAGCAAAAGAAAAAATATAAAAACATTCAAAACAGCAAGGAAAACTCAATATCATTTCAACAGTGCTGATAATTAATCATGTACCACAACACATCGATATTGTGAAGTGAACACTCAGCGCTTGTCAAAAATTGGTATGACAGTGATTTTGTGTATGTGTGGGTGAATACATATTTATTAAAAATGTGAGTGTATGTGTGCCTTGTCCTCCTATAATAGTATAGTACATATCGTGAGTATCTACTCAGCCATCAAACAAAGATTTCTTCGGCGTAGGACAAAGGTATAAATATGGGTCACAGTTCATACAGATGCTCATTAATAAATATGATTCGATGCTGGAGTGATGTGTCCAATACAGTAGGTAATATATAGTGATGGTGAAGGTCATTGAAACTATGCAGTGGAGAACTCTTGTAGCCTTCCTATGATTCTAAGTATATAGGGTGACAAAAGATGTATCTACGTACAGATTGAAATAAGGTAACCACATTATAAACAGAACTATACGAGACTCTTTCATTTTTATTTTGAAATGGACTATCACCAAGCACCTTCTCCCCAAAACATCGAAGATTGTTTCACCCATCAATGTAACCAAGTGCGGTTATATTGATGTCGCATCGCGTTCGGTTTCAAAATAAAAGTATAGGTACCTACTCGTATCTATATTGTCAAAATCACTCGAGTTCGGGAGCGGGTCTTCAAAAAAAAAAATTATAAGCAAGTAGGTAGGTATATAGGTAGGTATATATTTTTTGGATATCCTATTAAAATACAATACTTACCCAAACACCAATGTAGATACAAACTGATAACGAAAATCCGAAGGCTAGTGTAATAATATTATGTATGATGACTTAAGTGCCAGGAATTACCTACATCATATTTTTTAAAAGCAACATACTAGTTTATTTATTTATTTATTTTATTAATTTTATAAAGCGATATAAAAATCTTTTTATACCTATATCTTATAACAATTATTTGTTTGATTTAAAAAAAAATTCAGTACCTATAGGTACATTTTGTATTCTCAATAAAAATTTTGTTCGAGTTAAACCTAACTGTTTTCTCAAGTGAGATTATAACGTCAAAAAGAAATCATTTTAGGTAGGTAGATAAATGAAACTAATTTCAATTAATGTTAAGATTACCTTTTTTTCACATTAAGTAAGTAGGTATTGTATTTTTTGAGTTATAGATCGAGAAAAAAGAAAAAATACTCAAAAACATTCTAAACTAGCTAATGTACCTATCTAGAATATATTCTTACCATAACAATTCAGTAAAATGTATTTTAAATGCGGTATATTCTTTCAACAATGTATATCCAAAGAGAATATAATACCTTATGTGTATATCTACAATAAGGAAACAGACATCACATGTGATGTATTTCCTACTAGGTACACCGCCATGTTTTGGATTTTTAAAAGTAAATCAATTATAGAGGAATTGTTTTGATGACCCATCGAACTTCATCCCGCGTCCGAATCAACGATAACTATTACAATTTATGCAATAAATTATTAGCCAAATTTAATTACCTAAGTTTTAATGTCGTAAATTTCATTTTATTCACGCAATAAGTCAAAATTATTTTATTAATTGGGTTAGGTCGAAGGTCGACGGGCGGGACAGCTAGTACCTGCCTAACGTACCTAAGTAGGTATATTTCAGTTTCGAGTAGAAGTAAAATAGGGGAGTTTTAGTGCAAAGCATCCTTATAGACTATCCTTCTAAACTTCTAGTCTAGTTATTAACTTGCACATTTTTGTGCATAACCCTGCAGAAAGTAGGTACCTATAATAATTTCTCATGCTATAGACCAGTGATTCCCAAACTATGGTACGCGTACCACGCGATAATTATCAAGGTGGTACGCAAGCATGGCCATACACAGTATAAATATAAAGAGATAAAACGTTTTTAATTTTTTTCCTATCTTGTCTCGAACATGCAGCACCATTTTTCGCACTAAGATATTGTATTTTTTTCCTATAATTAATAAATACCTAATATTGTTGTCATAAACAGTGGTTGCAGTTTTTATTACTTTACCATTTTGAGGTTTTTTTAACGGTTATACAGTTCGGTGGTACGCTACTGATTTCTAATTTCATGTTTGGTACGCGAAATTAAAAGTTTGGGAACCACTGCTATAGACGCTTTAATAAGTAGGTACTATAATTCCGCTCGGCTTTCAGTTATTTCCTTTGAACATATTTTGTTGTTACCTATAAAATATCTTACTGTTTGAGACATCCATTGCATGGTTTGACAAACTCAAAGAAAATCAACGAAAACATCGAACAGTATTAGTCAGTCATCAGTTATTGATGATATATCGTTAAGATCTAGTCCTGAAAAAATGGACACAATAATCTAGACAAACTTAGAAGGTTGTGTATCAAAGAAAATCATCTTAATCTGTCTGAATTTTCATATTAAATTTAAGTATTGCGATCATTTCACAAATAATAACCACGTCTGTATGTAGGTACGAGAGGCTAGGTAGCCTATATATTATTTACTTAATGATTGTCCATCCCTATATGTTATTGTAGGCTTTTCGCATGAAAGCCTTCAGCGTACAGTCCCTCACCTAACTACAAGGGGTAGGTGGGTAGGTAGCTACCATTATCTGGTATCATCTCCTTTATCCCTTCTGAATAAACAACGCAAAGTGTTTAAATCCGCTCCCGGCACCTAAGAAAAGTAACCACACCGTTTTCTTCCCAAAGTACCTACACATCACACCTCCACCCAGATATTTTACTTTAAAGGTTTCGTCTCCTGTCTATAGGCACAGTTTAGTTTTTTGTCACATTTTATTGGATAAACAACAATATAAAGGTACCTTCGTGTATTCAAACTTTCACACCTCAAAACAAAACACGATCAACTTTTCAAAGTTGTCGTTCGATGATGGAATGAACAGAAATTTTGTCGTGTATAAACTTTTTATCTTCTTTCTTCTTTGGTATATTGTTATTTTTGTATTTTTTTTAAATTCAATTTATTTATATTTTATAAGGCTCTGTAGGTACACATCTGAACATGCGCGTCACGAACCACCGCGTACTATGGAAATTCGATACGTTGCATGCAACGTGACGTTGATGGTTACGTTACCGCGTGTGTTCAGATGTTTACGGGCCTTTATATAGTAAGGTATACACTACAATAAAAAATAAACATCTTTAATACAAGATAAAAAAAAACTACTACAAACAACAACTGCAGGAAGCGAAATGTGTCGTTTGAACAATATGTTCAAAAGACACATTTCTGCAAGTGAATGGGTCAATTTGACAATAAACTACAGCACCTCGGATCATACATCAAACGATTAGGCAGTCGTCCCACATTTCCATTTCATCAAACACATTTCACACTCTTCTTTTCTTATACAAAACAAAATTACAACAGTCGTGTTGCTCTTGTTAGCAATTATTTCCAACTTTTATCTCTATATCTCATTAATTATTAAATATCTACTTGTTGTATACATGGGATTTTTCGACATGACAATTCTCATGATTTAAAGTTTCGGAGACTTAAACATTACCACCCAATGGCGAACGCTTAGCTTAAAGTGATCACACTAAGCCAGCCTTCGAAATAACTGTAGAAGACGGCCGTAGTTGTTTGTTCCATTTAAAAATCGAACATCAGTAATAAAGTTGTTATAGGTATATTCGAAAACAAAATTAGTTTTACCTATATATATTATGTGGTGGTCACTCTTTGCTGTTACCTTAAATTCGAAGAAGAAAATATGTGTTAAGGATGATCAATGATAATTGGACGAGAAGAGAGCTATATTCCGTATTCAATCCGAAAACGAAGAGAACACACTTAACTTATCAATTTATTGTTATGTTTCTTTAAGCTGGAGAATAAGGCATGCATTGACATATTGCACGTGACCAGGTGCAATTTATTACTTACTCTTCCGCTGGCTATAGACACCTACCAATTGAAACTTTTTATAATTAACTAGGTATAGAAAAAAGTGATTGGTAATTAATTTATTTTTAGGAAAAATAGGGGAGGCTATAAAATCGTCAAGTTCCTACCCACTTATGATTTTTCTAAATATTTTTACACAAGTAAAAGGTTTAATATTTTCGTAGCTACCTTTATATAGGTATCAAGTGCATACTCACACGAAACTTATATCCAAAACAAAATGATATTTTTGGTCGAATAAATTAGTACGCATTGTATCATTGTAAACAAGTTATGTCTAATCAGTTGATTATAATCTGCCCCAAAACACAAAGCTTATTTCGTGCAATGGGCCCTGAGAAAATTTACTTACCCATTCACAAACCTAGGAATATAACTGCTAGGTAACTACATCCAAATAATCATGTTAAGACAATATCCTTTTATTTTGTAAAACTATATCCATTGTCCCTAAATGTTTTCTTAGAGATTACAAAATAGGGTGGATACTGGATAATATGGTTTGAGTAAATGGTTTACCCAGTATTTTCCGACTACGCCGGACTACAACCTTTACATGCATATAATGGTTAGCTACCTTCTTACATTCTTATTAAACTTTGAGTAGGTATTTTCAGAATGTAAGAAAGTTCTCCTTTTTAATTATAAATTGTTCTGTTCGTACAGTTTGTTGTGTTTCTGAGAAAAATGAAAGAAGTACCTATCAGGTTTAAATTAATATTATTTCACAAAGGTAATTTTGAAAAATAACAAGAAATAAGACCTCTATTTGTATTGGCCGGAGTTGTTTCCAAATTAGATTATTCCATTGTTACAACGGAATAAATGGTAGATATTTTAACCACATAGAGTAAATTAAAGTGCATGAATGTGTTTTTTTTTTCATTCTAAATATTTCCATCAACACCTTGTGTATTGTGTTTTTCATACAATGTGAAATTCCAGTGAAGCTTTATTGTGAATCCGCATAGCTCCGTTTCAAATAACTTAAGAATCCCTTCACAAATATCATTTTGTCATCTTCGTCATTTGCAAGATATAAAGTCTTGTCTTTTTCACGCCAAAAACTCAATCATTCTAAAACCATCTTCAGGCTTTCATGTGTTGTGGAAATCAAAGCATTATCTGTTCGTTTAAGATCTCATTTTCTTTTTGTTAGTCCTTCTCGCCTCTACGGGATCTATACTTCCCTGTTCCCTTTTATTAAGATTATTATGTTCAAGTAGCTTTGTTTTAATCCATGACCTCATAATATTAACAATTTCGCAAACCTGATGTGGTGAGATTTTAGTTCCTAGTTAGGAACTAAATTAACGAATTAAAAAAAAAAATAATACTAATAATAACAAATTAAATATTGCAAAAAATATAGATAATCAGTCGCAGATAATACAAATACCCTATACAACTATAAAATCAGACACAACAGCAATGACCACAGGATTTTGAGAAACTTTACTTCAAATAGACAGCAATGTCCATTGTCCAATCCCCGCAGCCACAGATTGATGTGCTTGAGGAACTGTAGGTACTTGTCTTTGCTTTTCAGACCTTCTGGGATGTCGTTTAATAGTTTAAGGCCAATATAATATGATGGTTGCCTTTGCGCGTGTCTACTTCTGCAAAGCGGAACCACAAACGTGTTTCCCAACCTAGCACTAGCCCGTCTTTCAGTGTTTATTCGATTAAAAATCTCCGGTTTTTTGTAGATTAGTTTATGATTAGTTTATGTATTTTTAGTATTTATGAAAGTATAGCTTGTTGAGATCAAAGAAACCGCTTATCTTAAAAATTGTTCTGTATTGAATCTTCGAGTTTTCCTATAAATTAACTTAAGAGTGAACCTCTGCACAACATTAAGTGATCTTTTATTTTTGTCATATGCCCCTCCCCATGCAAGTATTCCATAAGTGAAAGCAGATTGTCTTAAGCTAAATTAGACCATTCGGATCGTTTCCATTCCGATAGTTTCTCTCAATCTACAGATAAAACTGGCTCCTAATTTTCCTAGTTAAGTAATATAGATGACGAGTCCAATTTAATTTGGAATCTATATATACTCCTAAATACTTAACGTTTTCTGTTCTTTGGACCTCTTTGCAACCAGTGCAGTGTTCGTTACAAGATTCGTCATGGAATCTCAATACAATACAGTCTTTAGGGGCTTTGCGTATAGTTAAATGGTTTTATCACAATTAAGTGATAGTAAATTGTTTCTCAGCCAAGACTCTACTATTCTTAAAGCGTTTGATGCATTATTGTAGGCTTCCATCTATGAATCACTACATACGGTTACTGACGTGTCATCTGCAAAAGTAACCAACATTCCTGAAACTTTTAAGCCGCAGAGTTCATTTTTATATATTAAGAACAATATAGGCCCTAATACTGTACCCTGTGGTATACCATGTTCTACTTTTAAGTATGAGCTGTCGCACTGGTTCACTTTTGTCGGCTGCATTCTATTACTCAACTCTCGAGATTAATAAACATTTTTGTTGGCTATTTGCAGGAGACAGACTCTTAGACATTCCATGCAACGTTTGTGGTGACAGAAGTTCGGGAAAGCATTACGGCATATACAGTTGCGATGGTAAGTTCAATAATTTATAGTATTATAGTAACATAACTCGTACTAGAACCAGTCGCTGATTTATCATATCCCTTTATTCACTTGAAGGGTGTTCCGGGTTCTTCAAAAGATCCATCCATCGGAACAGGGTGTACACTTGCAAAGCGGGTGGCGACCTGAAAGGCAGATGTCCCGTCGACAAGACCCATAGAAACCAATGCAGAGCCTGTAGACTGGCGAAGTGCTTTCAAGCCAATATGAATAAAGACGGTGAGTGTTTTTCAAAGATTTAATCAATAGATACGCAAATAGACCCATCGTATTCATGTGGAAAGAATGAGAAATTGAACATATACTTAATATAAGATAGTATTTTTAGGCATTTAAAATTTTAAGAAATTAATAATAAAATTTTGTCAATTTTTGGCAAGGTTTGTGTGAACGTAATAAAAGTTATTTATGAAGAATTTAAGACAAGGCAGTTGAGTACTTTCTCAAAATTCAGTTTCTTGACAAAATTTACGTAAGTTAGATTAGACGAAAGCGCTCGAGATTCAATAAGTTTTGTGAAAGTGCAAAAATGTGTTTATATAACATCATTAAAAGTTTGATTATTGAACGAAAATATCAGCGTTAAACACAAAATATGAGACTTTGTTAATTTAACGCACGATAGATAGATATATCTAAACCGAGTTGATAGTACCTAGTGAATACTGATATTATAGTACCCGTGGAGTTGCCGGCTGAGAATAGTACCTACCCCTGCTTATTTGCTGTATTTTTGAGCAGCCTGTAAGAGGCAGAAAATCAGATCGGGACCGTGAGGTAGACCGTCTCTCGTCCTTAAGCCCCAACAAGTCAGAAAAAGCGCAAGAAATAAGCCTCGGATGCCTGGACCCCATCAAGAGGGTTCATGCAGCTGGTTACGATAAAAATTGCGCAATCTTTGAGCGCAATGGGGAGCTCTTGTTGGCTCCTTATGCCCCAGAGTGGGATTTCAAGGGCGAATAGAATGTGAATATAATATTTTGAGACTATTTCTATAAGTTGATGTAATAAGTTTAAAAGTCCGTAAGAAATGTTCGGGTAGGTATACCTATTATGAAGATAGTTTTTTCATTCCGTAAGCAATGCATAAGTCATAGGTCTACTATGATGATAAGTTTTTAGTAGGAAACTAAATGCAAAATTTTGTGATTATGTTCCTATATTAATTTTACAACTAACTAAGTTCTAAAAAAATTAATATCTCATTATCTTGTTCAAAATTCACTGTATCAAACAAATATTTAATATTTTACCAAGAGATTAGCCTAAACTAATTAATTTCAATTTTAATTAAATTTAGATTCTGATATTATTAATCAAACAATTATTATAATTTATAATACCTAATTAATTATCAAACCTAATTATTATAATGAAACTATATCCATAATACAGTATCTATTTTATGATTATGCAAATTATTTACCTAAAGGTACATAAAAAAGTAGAACCTAGCTGTGGTTGAGTGATTTTAAAATAAGTCCATCTAGATTCTAAAGGAACCTAAAAAAACTAAATGGGAAAGAATAAGAAGAACGGATATAAAGAAACAACTTCGATGTTAATGAAACCTATCTGTAGGCCAAGAAATTTGAAAATCGGTAATTGTTTGGTTCTAAATTTCTTAATCAAGAAAACTAATCAATTTTTCGTACCTACTGCCTTATATTTAGCTTAAAAGTATCCTGGACACAGGGTTTCTGCAAACCCTTTCATAATATCTCCAGATTCTGTTAAACCTGGATCAAGTTTGAACAATTGTCCAAACTAAACCCTACAGGGTAGTAGGGATGACCAAGATAATATTTTTTTGCGTAGACCTAGGGTTCCAACACAGGAGACGGTTTTTATCCTTGTACCAACTATATTGGCTCTGGTGTTTTAGTAAATAATACCTATATACCTAGCTCCGTTCAGGATGTCTGATACTCCTACGCGTTTCTTATCTGTCTCGAAGGCAAAGCTTAGGAACACAATTTAGTGGCATGTGATGATGTGGCACGCCAGAAGCATTAATGTTTTATACGTTTTAAAGACACGTTATCACATGGATCGTTGTGTTGTGACTCTACATAGAGAGATATATATGCCTTTAGCCCGGCACAACACAACACTTGTGTGTTTCTACATAATTTACCACTTCTTCCAAAATTGCTTTTTTCCGAACCCCCTTAGCATAGTTGTGATTTTTTTGGGTCAAAGTAATTATGTACCTAAACCTTTTTATTTATTTTTAAATTAATTTTCAGAAATCAATTTAAAACAACAAAATCTATCTTCATCCATACCTATTTCAATACAATAGTGTTATTTATTTTATTTTATTTCATAAACTAATATATCTCTAATTGGCTACCTTTACGCCAATCAGAGTAAATTATATTCTTAATTAAATTATATTAAGTTATATCAATTATTGCTTTTCAAACCCTGCATCTTTAAAATACACTGAAAGTACCTACCCGCTCATCTGTGAATTTATGTTATAGAAGGTATACCTACATTATTCTGTAGTCTTCGCCTCTAGGTAGAAACTTCAAATCCTTCCATCATTTTTACCGGGTAAATCAGAGAGTGATTTCATCCGCAGATGTTTAGCCTCTGGCCATAGACAAAAAGCGTAATCAAATACAGGAGCGCATAGAAAAAAACCCTCTGATAGATAGGTACACCATAGACAAAACAAAGGTGTATTATTTTAATTCACGATCTGCTACGGTCCTCCCATAGTATCTCTCTCATCTGTCTAACATTAGGTACGGTACGTTTATGCTCTGCAGTTCCCTTCCGTGCGAGCTTTATATTTTTAAACGTCTTTTTATGTACAGTAAAATCATGGCGTTAATTTTATTTTATACTAGCTGATCCCTCGAACTTCGTCCCACCTCACAAACTGAATCAAATTATTCCATATTAATTAAGCATACCTACACCTGCATATTCGTATAAGAAAATAGAAGAGCTGGATGAGAGGGTAAATTTGGTGCCAAATAAAAGAAAAACTACAAAAAATAAAAAAAAATGAATACATGAATGATATTTGTCAACTATCGGTACGAATATACCTACATTACTAGATACCTACCTATTATATTAGTAAGTATCATATCAACCAAATCTAGGTCTACTTGAAAAATTCATAAAAATCAGTCGAGACGTTTCGGAGTAGGTACCTACGGTAGCAGAAACAATGACACGCAATATTTATATTTATTATTAAACTATAATGGACCCTGTCACTGACTCACTGACTGACTGACTGATGTCATTAACAATTTTACATCCTCGGGTTATTTAATTAAAGACTCACATGCGAATTCATGGCTGAGAAAAGCCAAACGAATGCAATATTTGTAATAAAAAGTTAAACAAATAATTTATACCACAATAACATACTTAGGTACAAAGCCATTGTAATGCTAAGTTTGTAATAAAAAGTTTTAGTTGTTTTTTGGGTTTGCATAAAGAGTTTAATCAACCGTGTGCTTTTAAGACTCACATGCGAATCCGGTCATACGAAATCAATGTTTACATGAAAAAGTTTACCAAATCGAAATTTAAACGCACACGCGCGACTTCATAGCGAAGAAAAGCCATACGAATGCAATATTTGCAATAAAAAGTTCAGTCAATCAAAGAATTAAACACCATTCGAATGCTAAATTTGTAATAAAAAGTTCAAATTGTTTTTTTTTTTTTAGTTTGCAATGAAGAGGTCAATCAACCAAGTTCTTAAAGACTTACCTATACATACGAATTCAGCGATACGACAAGTGGGCGCCACGGGCGCCTTTCAAAAACTAGTAGTTAGATTATAGATAAAGAACGAAACTAGCAGAAAACTACTCCAAGAGATTTCCAAGAATTATATTATTAATATTCAAAATGGTAGGTGGGTACCTAAACATAAAAAAACTTTTAAGGGTATACCCTAGGTTTAAGGGTATAGCAAACCCGTTTGATATTTATTGTTAGGTACTAATTTTTTGTATGAATAGGTAGGTAGATGTTATTTATCATACGAAAGAATAAGAAAATACACGTTATCATTTTCCACGTATATTGTGTATTTTTTTATTTGTCAAACTAGAAAATCCATTATAAAACCAATATGAAACACGCTGCGATGTATAGAAGCAACGATTGATATTACAGGAATATTGGTTCTGGATGACAAACTGCTCGTACCTCTATTGTTGAAGAGGGATGAATTGAAAGGAATAAGATTGTAAAATAATTGTAAGGGGGTAGAAAAACATACCTCATAATATTACAGCAAATTCACGTTATCTTAGAGTGACGTGGATCTTTTTTATAAGATACGAGTTCACCCGCCAAACTTCGTTCATCATCTTCATACGATAATTCTTTCCAAAATATCTGCATACCTACTTACTTTGTGAAATATCATGGGAAATAAAAATTGGCTAATCAAACAAACAAAGAAACAAAATTTACGATAGCAAACTGCATAACCTTTCAACATATTAGCTAAAATATGTTGAAAGCAATAAGCTAAAGCAATAAACTCTATCAATAATCTGCGTACCAATGTTTTGAAACTAAATGGTTGTTAAGTAAAGTAAATAAAAATTGTGTTTGTATGGAATTTTTCACTGATGACGTTGTTTCTAGGAAGTCCGTTCCACAAACTTTATTATATTTTAGGTATATTATTTGTTATCTATTCTTCAATTTTTTATTTGTTATTCTATTATCCGAAGTGGAGAAGATTCCAATAAACAAAGCATCATAAACATCTATTCAGCCGATCTCGAGTTATAAGTGTTCGCACTAATCCGACTTTCTTTTATATTACCTATAGAGATATATCTTTCTAGGGATTGCAATACGGAAGGCCGGATCCGGTATTCCGGCGGATCCGGCATCAAAATGCACACATCGGATCCGGCACAAATTGACGGATCCGGTTAATCCAAATCAAAGGATTTTTCAACAAACTCAACATGGACAGAACTCGAACCCGTAGGTAATTTCACAGGGTCATTTTAGGTAAAATTGTGGGTACCCGTAAAGATAAAAAGAGAAGAGGAGGCAAAATGCGTAACACCAAGCAAAACGGGATGCTGCTTTTGCCTCCCTGTGCCCAAGGTGGGGTTTTAATGTAGTGTTGACTGATCGTATTGATAGTATTGACTATCGAATGAAAAGACATCTATTAGAAAAATGGTGAGAAATTTTAACATTTTATTTAGCCAATAAAATATATATTAACATATTTAAAAGCAAAATAATTGTGAATATTGTCTGCTATTCATTAGATTAGTTCGGTAGTCTGTCATAATGTGTGTGCAGTTATATTCAAGGAAAAAACTAAAATTATTTCTCAAATACTTATTCTCGATATAGGAGTGTCTCTGATTATTCCCGGTTATAGGTATTACTCCTGGGACGCGGATGTCCAACTGCACATCATCTCTTTGATGCTCGTCCAAGGGTCTGCTGGTTGATATGCTTTCACCCTCTTATATTTACCAGAATCACCGGATCCGTTCTGTTGACGTGATCTTTCCAGTCAGGCCTTCTATTTCTACCCCATTGGCTGACGTTCTCGATATCGCAGAAGCTCCGAATCCTGAGTTTCTTACTCTGCCTCGAATGGTTTATTCCACTATGGGTTGGTGATTTTTTGAGAATCTTTCTTTTACGCGGTGTCGGTTCTGGTTTACACATCGTAAATCTTGATCAATCAAGCAGGTCATATAAATATGACGTTACCTAATTTTCGTTAAATTTCAATTTGACTATTATAATACGTAATCTAATTTGTAATTTTATTTGTCTTGAAACTAAAGATTTTATAGTTTTCTCCATTTAAAAGAAGTCATACCATAATTAAATTAATTTCGTATACGTGCCATTCTAATTTAAGCTTTTATTATTGTTAAAAATGTTAATTCATCAAGGTTAGCTCAATCCGGTAGGATCCGATCGGATCCGGCCGGATTGACGAAAATCCGGTTGGATCCGGCCGGTTTCAAAATGATACCGGATTGCAATCCCTATATCTTTCTACCTATTTATTGATAAGAGTATATGGCATAGAGCGTATTTTCTTTTATGGTTGATATTGGATGCCATGGAAACAATAGTGGGCGATAACAGATTAATGTCCAGCTCATATCAAAGATCAAGAAAATATACCCTATTTTAGATCTCTGGCATTTTATTCGTTTGACAAACGCACCCTTACATAACAAACTATTTGACGCAGTCATCATCAGAGGATATTTTTTTTAAATTTGAACCTCTACGGACTTACGACTATCTTTTGCTGATGATTCATAGAAAGACTGAGAACCTTCAACGTTCGTTTAGGAAAAACCTCGTCAACATTCTATTACACACAAAATTGCATTCTAATAGTTACGCGCGGAGCTATCATATGCAGATAGGTATCATTTCTGAATTCTGCGACAGTGACTCAGAGGACCAATTCTTATTCAACACACTCTATGACATTTAGGGCCAAATTGCTCTCCTATAATAAGTGGAATGTTGTTTCTCATCATGAAGTGTATTGACATTAATAGGAAAAATTGCTGAAAATCATCTTAAGTATTTCATCCCCTGACTGTTCATCTTAAAATTTCACCTAATGTTGCAAACTCTCTCTTGACATTAAAGTTCAAACTTGGAAGACAAAGTGAAAAGATTAAAACCTCAAGTAGAAACCCTTTCTCTGTCCCGTCCTGGGTGGAAGTAGTTCGGCGAAGTCTTGCAAAGTTATGTGGCAACTTAGTGGAGGAAGGGTTGCAAGGTACCTACCACTACCACTGTGAAGTGTTGAAGGGTGGCGTTTGCCACCTATCAACAGACTAATAAGTAGGAAAGTAGACACATCTTATACCCCATTTTATAAATACTCACCCTCAGCCCGGTCCGTGCTATATGTGAGATGTGGTAGGTACCTATTATTACATTGTCTATACGGAAGATGTGAACTAAACATTTTGTATCGCTTTAGGAAGGTTCTGTTACAACTTTAAGGAACCTTTGCTTTAACTCTGATTGACACTGCGTCGAAACACAAAAATATATCTAATGCTTTTAAAATGAAATATAGATGAAAACTTACTCACGAGTGTATACAATTCGGTTTTTATGCACTTTCACTTCTTCTTCTTGATATAGGACTAAGTCCTGTTTTTCTCAAATAATATATTATTCCCGGGTCGCGGACGTCTTCCACTTTTTGGTAGACATTCAGAGATTCTGCTGGTTGATGTAAATTCTTCTGCCGCTATTTTTCTACTCTCACTGGATCCGGTCTGTTGACGTGGTCTCTCCAGTTGCATCTTCTGTTTCTTCCCCATCGCAAGACCTACTCGACTTTGCAGATTCTCCGAATTTCAGAGTCCGCCCCATCGCAGGATTTTTACTTCGTAAAAAAATTCAATAAAAAAAATATACCACATACAATCGTAAAAAATCAACATTAATTCGAATGGCTTAAACAAAACTAGTATGTACCTACTCACGACCCTTTTTAATGAATCATGGATCACCCGATGTGAGCACTCATACAATTTCGACATCTTACACAAAGAAAAGGAAACAAAGCGATTGTTGTGAACGCATAAATGTTCGGCACCGGTATTCGAACCCACGACCTTCAGTACGCTGTACGTAAGAAAGCCGTCGGTCTACCAACCACTTTGTCATTTAAAAAGTTATTTTTCACTTATACAGGTGAAAGACGCATTCAGTTAAAAGCTGGGTGGCTTTCGGTCGGTTAACTAACGCGCAGCGATGCCTCAAACATTAAAATCAAATAAGTCTTATTTGAGCAAAGCGTTCTCCCCACATTGACGTATGTATGAGAAAAATGGATTCTTACAAAGAATACCATGCATAAGATGAGAGTCGCACTGCGCACCAACCATGAAAAAACGATGCTGGTTATCTCAATACGAGATCTCATTAAGAATAACGAAATCCGAAGGCGCAAACGATTCACAGATGTGGGAGATAAAATTGCCAAGCTCAAATGGAGGTGGGCTGGTCATGTATTCCGCAGGGACGACGGAAGGTGGAGTAGAAGAGTGACGGACTGGAGACCAAGCTGACCGAAGAAGTGTAGGAAGACAGCCGATGAGTTGGAGCGACGACATCGTGCGTACCGTTGGGACAGAGTGGAAAGGGGTGACCAGAGACGAGAGGAGTGGCGTGAGCATGAGGAGGGCTATTTCATGCAGTGGAAGATTACGGACCAATATATAGGATACAGGTGAACACAAGAAAAATGATTTTTTTATCATCAAAATTGCAACAAGAAATTGGTATTGTCAATGTCATTGCTTTTGAACATGTCGAAAAATCATACGATGTGAATGTGAAGTATCAGAGATGCGGAGAAGCCAACATTCGAATCCGCAGTTGAAAAATGAAAAAAAAAACATTTAAAGCAATCGTTCTAATAAAGGTATGTTGCATCCTATATTATGCGTGATAAAAATCTTTAATTCATCTTTATTAACTGTGAAAAAAGGATCAAGTGAGTCTACTGCCTACGATTTGACGCACCAACTTGAATTTCCCAAATTTCGAGAGGTTTTCTATTTAAAAGAAATATTTTGTACATAAATCGACGCACATTCAACCCGTTGGCCTTGTACTACTAAAGACGTCACCGCAAGAACTGTCTGAGTTAGCAGCATCAGACTTGTAAGATCATGTAGCTAGAAAGTACCACCAAGTAGGTATAAGCGTACCTACCTACATTCATACCTAATAGACACCAAAGTTTATCACTATGTAGGTATGTATATAAAAAGGGTTGTCAATATGATAATATGTCACATGAACTATAACAACAAAACATTAATCTGATATACCTAGGATAGGATATGAGTAGTGAAGAAAACGATGGAAGGATCCACGGTGTGAAAGCGCATAAAAAACACACGATGGAGTAGGAAAGTGAACTGACAAAGGGAAAGCCGAAGACAGGGAGGAATGCTCACAGATCACAGAATTCAATACTCGATATGGATTTGAAGCCAGTCTGTATCAAGTATAATTTTCAGATACCGATTCTTATTCTTCTCAGCCCGGAACCGTCTGCTCTTCTACGTGGGCATCCTCCATGTTATTCAATTTCTGCCTAGCCCTGCGTAATTTCCATCTATATGCTCTAAGCGCAAACCTAACCAGATCTACTCTCCTTACATGTTGGAGTCATCAAAAGTTTCCTGGTTCCCGAGCACCAGAAAAAAATGAATTTTGTCCATTTGAAGCCGCGGATAATAGGAGCAGCTTAGAGAATTTAAGCTTGGCAACTGTTAATACGACAATCTCCAAATTTCGGTCTTATTTCGTATCCGTATTCTATCTCTATTTGGTTGGAAGCCTGGCGGTTACGACTACGGCTTTCCTATTGTATCATCCAGAGGTCGTGGGATATAATATGTAATATGTGATACTTGATCAGTAGTTCGTAGATGCAACTGTTCCTACGGGAAAAATGACATATTTCCGCAGTCCCTAAAGTGGTTAGGTAAGTCAAATTGGGACCCTTTTAAGTGACGACGTACTGTTTTATACGACAATAATTAATTACACTTTTCTTTGCCTGTCGTCCGACAGGTTTTTCTGTTAATAGGTACCTAGTTAAAAATTAAAAATAAATAAGTATTGCAACCTGAGAACTATATAATAATATGTTCCAATTTATTGTATTTGACAATGTTTACATGTTTACCTACTAACTTATACTACGTAGGTAGGTATTAGGTACGTATCTAGCATCCAGAAACTTATCAAAACCACATTAAGTTCTCTCAAATCTAAGACGGAATCTTTGAACCGAGATGCAGGTTTGCACTTAGCAATGAATTCTCCATCGCCGACCCTTCTTCATCGTTATCCATTCTAATACCTGCATATTATAGTAAACTTGGGGAACTATTTGCTTACTTCGAAATACATATTCTTCTAATTGCTTGGATTGACATGTTTAATGTTATATGAAACTAACAAGAAAATTACCTAATAAGGCGAAAGACTGAGTAAAATAGGTTCAGACCCATTTAATTACTATGTACCTACAACGTACTAGAAGCGACATCTCATAAAATGGGACAATGAAACCGAGTTGACTGGCCGTCACCCTTGCAATAGTTTACGTTCGTTACTAATGTTCGATTTTTAAATGGAACAAACCACTACGGGCTTACGACCGTCTTCTACTGTTATTTCGAAGGCTGGCTTAGTGTGATCACTTTACGTTAACAACGTTCGCCATTAGGTGGTAATGTTTGTCTCCGAAACTCCTAATCATGAGAATTCTCAACATGTTCAACATGTCGAAAAATCTCATGTATGCAACAAGTAGAAATTTAATTATAAAATGAAAAATAGAGATAAAAGTTAGAAATTGTTGAGAACAAGAGAGCAACCAAATTTAAAGACTGCGACTGCTGTCATGTATTTGGCGCCAGGATATGACTATATCCATTTTTGTTAATGTCTCATATTTATTGCCTATTGGCTTTGTTGGTGCACAACGTTCTAATTATGTTTAGATTCTTGTGACCTTTTCAGGACTAGATCTTAAAGAAAAAATAACAACTAATGACTCTAACAATTCATTACTAATGTTCGATTTTTAAATGGAACAAACCACTACGGGCTTACGACCGTCTTCTACTGTTATTTCGAAGGCTGGCTTAGTGTGATCACTTTACGTTAACAACGTTCGCCATTAGGTGGTAATGTTTGTCTCCGAAACTCCTAATCATGAGAATTCTCAACATGTTCAACATGTCGAAAAATCTCATGTATGCAACAAGTAGAAATTTAATTATAAAATGAAAAATAGAGATAAAAGTTAGAAATTGTTGAGAACAAGAGAGCAACCAAATTTAAAGACTGCGACTGCTGTCATGTATTTGGCGCCAGGATATGACTATATCCATTTTTGTTAATGTCTCATATTTATTGCCTATTGGCTTTGTTGGTGCACAACGTTCTAATTATGTTTAGATTCTTGTGACCTTTTCAGGACTAGATCTTAAAGAAAAAATAACAACTAATGACTCTAACAATTCATTACTAATGTTCGATTTTTAAATGGAACAAACCACTACGGGCTTACGACCGTCTTCTACTGTTATTTCGAAGGCTGGCTTAGTGTGATCACTTTACGTTAACAACGTTCGCCATTAGGTGGTAATGTTTGTCTCCGAAACTCCTAATCATGAGAATTCTCAACATGTTCAACATGTCGAAAAATCTCATGTATGCAACAAGTAGAAATTTAATTATAAAATGAAAAATAGAGATAAAAGTTAGAAATTGTTGAGAACAAGAGAGCAACCAAATTTAAAGACTGCGACTGCTGTCATGTATTTGGCGCCAGGATATGACTATATCCATTTTTGTTAATGTCTCATATTTATTGCCTATTGGCTTTGTTGGTGCACAACGTTCTAATTATGTTTAGATTCTTGTGACCTTTTCAGGACTAGATCTTAAAGAAAAAATAACAACTAATGACTCTAACAATTCATTACTAATGTTCGATTTTTAAATGGAACAAACCACTACGGGCTTACGACCGTCTTCTACTGTTATTTCGAAGGCTGGCTTAGTGTGATCACTTTACGTTAACAACGTTCGCCATTAGGTGGTAATGTTTGTCTCCGAAACTCCTAATCATGAGAATTCTCAACATGTTCAACATGTCGAAAAATCTCATGTATGCAACAAGTAGAAATTTAATTATAAAATGAAAAATAGAGATAAAAGTTAGAAATTGTTGAGAACAAGAGAGCAACCAAATTTAAAGACTGCGACTGCTGTCATGTATTTGGCGCCAGGATATGACTATATCCATTTTTGTTAATGTCTCATATTTATTGCCTATTGGCTTTGTTGGTGCACAACGTTCTAATTATGTTTAGATTCTTGTGACCTTTTCAGGACTAGATCTTAAAGAAAAAATAACAACTAATGACTCTAACAATTCATTACTAATGTTCGATTTTTAAATGGAACAAACCACTACGGGCTTACGACCGTCTTCTACTGTTATTTCGAAGGCTGGCTTAGTGTGATCACTTTACGTTAACAACGTTCGCCATTAGGTGGTAATGTTTGTCTCCGAAACTCCTAATCATGAGAATTCTCAACATGTTCAACATGTCGAAAAATCTCATGTATGCAACAAGTAGAAATTTAATTATAAAATGAAAAATAGAGATAAAAGTTAGAAATTGTTGAGAACAAGAGAGCAACCAAATTTAAAGACTGCGACTGCTGTCATGTATTTGGCGCCAGGATATGACTATATCCATTTTTGTTAATGTCTCATATTTATTGCCTATTGGCTTTGTTGGTGCACAACGTTCTAATTATGTTTAGATTCTTGTGACCTTTTCAGGACTAGATCTTAAAGAAAAAATAACAACTAATGACTCTAACAATTCATTACTAATGTTCGATTTTTAAATGGAACAAACCACTACGGGCTTACGACCGTCTTCTACTGTTATTTCGAAGGCTGGCTTAGTGTGATCACTTTACGTTAACAACGTTCGCCATTAGGTGGTAATGTTTGTCTCCGAAACTCCTAATCATGAGAATTCTCAACATGTTCAACATGTCGAAAAATCTCATGTATGCAACAAGTAGAAATTTAATTATAAAATGAAAAATAGAGATAAAAGTTAGAAATTGTTGAGAACAAGAGAGCAACCAAATTTAAAGACTGCGACTGCTGTCATGTATTTGGCGCCAGGATATGACTATATCCATTTTTGTTAATGTCTCATATTTATTGCCTATTGGCTTTGTTGGTGCACAACGTTCTAATTATGTTTAGATTCTTGTGACCTTTTCAGGACTAGATCTTAAAGAAAAAATAACAACTAATGACTCTAACAATTCATTACTAATGTTCGATTTTTAAATGGAACAAACCACTACGGGCTTACGACCGTCTTCTACTGTTATTTCGAAGGCTGGCTTAGTGTGATCACTTTACGTTAACAACGTTCGCCATTAGGTGGTAATGTTTGTCTCCGAAACTCCTAATCATGAGAATTCTCAACATGTTCAACATGTCGAAAAATCTCATGTATGCAACAAGTAGAAATTTAATTATAAAATGAAAAATAGAGATAAAAGTTAGAAATTGTTGAGAACAAGAGAGCAACCAAATTTAAAGACTGCGACTGCTGTCATGTATTTGGCGCCAGGATATGACTATATCCATTTTTGTTAATGTCTCATATTTATTGCCTATTGGCTTTGTTGGTGCACAACGTTCTAATTATGTTTAGATTCTTGTGACCTTTTCAGGACTAGATCTTAAAGAAAAAATAACAACTAATGACTCTAACAATTCATTACTAATGTTCGATTTTTAAATGGAACAAACCACTACGGGCTTACGACCGTCTTCTACTGTTATTTCGAAGGCTGGCTTAGTGTGATCACTTTACGTTAACAACGTTCGCCATTAGGTGGTAATGTTTGTCTCCGAAACTCCTAATCATGAGAATTCTCAACATGTTCAACATGTCGAAAAATCTCATGTATGCAACAAGTAGAAATTTAATTATAAAATGAAAAATAGAGATAAAAGTTAGAAATTGTTGAGAACAAGAGAGCAACCAAATTTAAAGACTGCGACTGCTGTCATGTATTTGGCGCCAGGATATGACTATATCCATTTTTGTTAATGTCTCATATTTATTGCCTATTGGCTTTGTTGGTGCACAACGTTCTAATTATGTTTAGATTCTTGTGACCTTTTCAGGACTAGATCTTAAAGAAAAAATAACAACTAATGACTCTAACAATTCATTACTAATGTTCGATTTTTAAATGGAACAAACCACTACGGGCTTACGACCGTCTTCTACTGTTATTTCGAAGGCTGGCTTAGTGTGATCACTTTACGTTAACAACGTTCGCCATTAGGTGGTAATGTTTGTCTCCGAAACTCCTAATCATGAGAATTCTCAACATGTTCAACATGTCGAAAAATCTCATGTATGCAACAAGTAGAAATTTAATTATAAAATGAAAAATAGAGATAAAAGTTAGAAATTGTTGAGAACAAGAGAGCAACCAAATTTAAAGACTGCGACTGCTGTCATGTATTTGGCGCCAGGATATGACTATATCCATTTTTGTTAATGTCTCATATTTATTGCCTATTGGCTTTGTTGGTGCACAACGTTCTAATTATGTTTAGATTCTTGTGACCTTTTCAGGACTAGATCTTAAAGAAAAAATAACAACTAATGACTCTAACAATTCATTACTAATGTTCGATTTTTAAATGGACAGTAGAAGACGGTCGTAAGCCCGTAGTGGTTTGTTCCATTTAAAAATCGAACATTAGTAATGAATTGTTAGAGTCATTAGTTGTTATTTTTTCTTTAAGATCTAGTCCTGAAAAGGTCACAAGAATCTAAACATAATTAGAACGTTGTGCACCAACAAAGCCAATAGGCAATAAATATGAGACATTAACAAAAATGGATATAGTCATATCCTGGCGCCAAATACATGACAGCAGTCGCAGTCTTTAAATTTGGTTGCTCTCTTGTTCTCAACAATTTCTAACTTTTATCTCTATTTTTCATTTTATAATTAAATTTCTACTTGTTGCATACATGAGATTTTTCGACATGTTGAACATGTTGAGAATTCTCATGATTAGGAGTTTCGGAGACAAACATTACCACCTAATGGCGAACGTTGTTAACGTAAAGTGATCACACTAAGCCAGCCTTCGAAATAACAGTAGAAGACGGTCGCAAGCCCGTAGTGGTTTGTTCCATTTAAAAATCGAACATTAGTAATGAATTGTTAGAGTCATTAGTTGTTATTTTTTCTTTAAGATCTAGTCCTGAAAAGGTCACAAGAATCTAAACATAATTAGAACGTTGTGCACCAACAAAGCCAATAGGCAATAAATATGAGACATTAACAAAAATGGATATAGTCATATCCTGGCGCCAAATACATGACAGCAGTCGCAGTCTTTAAATTTGGTTGCTCTCTTGTTCTCAACAATTTCTAACTTTTATCTCTATTTTTCATTTTATAATTAAATTTCTACTTGTTGCATACATGAGATTTTTCGACATGTTGAACATGTTGAGAATTCTCATGATTAGGAGTTTCGGAGACAAACATTACCACCTAATGGCGAACGTTGTTAACGTAAAGTGATCACACTAAGCCAGCCTTCGAAATAACAGTAGAAGACGGTCGTAAGCCCGTAGTGGTTTGTTCCATTTAAAAATCGAACATTAGTAATGAATTGTTAGAGTCATTAGTTGTTATTTTTTCTTTAAGATCTAGTCCTGAAAAGGTCACAAGAATCTAAACATAATTAGAACGTTGTGCACCAACAAAGCCAATAGGCAATAAATATGAGACATTAACAAAAATGGATATAGTCATATCCTGGCGCCAAATACATGACAGCAGTCGCAGTCTTTAAATTTGGTTGCTCTCTTGTTCTCAACAATTTCTAACTTTTATCTCTATTTTTCATTTTATAATTAAATTTCTACTTGTTGCATACATGAGATTTTTCGACATGTTGAACATGTTGAGAATTCTCATGATTAGGAGTTTCGGAGACAAACATTACCACCTAATGGCGAACGTTGTTAACGTAAAGTGATCACACTAAGCCAGCCTTCGAAATAACAGTAGAAGACGGTCGTAAGCCCGTAGTGGTTTGTTCCATTTAAAAATCGAACATTAGTAATGAATTGTTAGAGTCATTAGTTGTTATTTTTTCTTTAAGATCTAGTCCTGAAAAGGTCACAAGAATCTAAACATAATTAGAACGTTGTGCACCAACAAAGCCAATAGGCAATAAATATGAGACATTAACAAAAATGGATATAGTCATATCCTGGCGCCAAATACATGACAGCAGTCGCAGTCTTTAAATTTGGTTGCTCTCTTGTTCTCAACAATTTCTAACTTTTATCTCTATTTTTCATTTTATAATTAAATTTCTACTTGTTGCATACATGAGATTTTTCGACATGTTGAACATGTTGAGAATTCTCATGATTAGGAGTTTCGGAGACAAACATTACCACCTAATGGCGAACGTTGTTAACGTAAAGTGATCACACTAAGCCAGCCTTCGAAATAACAGTAGAAGACGGTCGTAAGCCCGTAGTGGTTTGTTCCATTTAAAAATCGAACATTAGTAATGAATTGTTAGAGTCATTAGTTGTTATTTTTTCTTTAAGATCTAGTCCTGAAAAGGTCACAAGAATCTAAACATAATTAGAACGTTGTGCACCAACAAAGCCAATAGGCAATAAATATGAGACATTAACAAAAATGGATATAGTCATATCCTGGCGCCAAATACATGACAGCAGTCGCAGTCTTTAAATTTGGTTGCTCTCTTGTTCTCAACAATTTCTAACTTTTATCTCTATTTTTCATTTTATAATTAAATTTCTACTTGTTGCATACATGAGATTTTTCGACATGTTGAACATGTTGAGAATTCTCATGATTAGGAGTTTCGGAGACAAACATTACCACCTAATGGCGACCGTTGTTAACGTAAAGTGATCACACTAAGCCAGCCTTCGAAATAACAGTAGAAGACGGTCGTAAGCCCGTAGTGGTTTGTTCCATTTAAAAATCGAACATTAGTAATGAATTGTTAGAGTCATTAGTTGTTATTTTTTCTTTAAGATCTAGTCCTGAAAAGGTCACAAGAATCTAAACATAATTAGAACGTTGTGCACCAACAAAGCCAATAGGCAATAAATATGAGACATTAACAAAAATGGATACAGTCATATCCTGGCGCCAAATACATGACAGCAGTCGCAGTCTTTAAATTTGGTTGCTCTCTTGTTCTCAACAATTTCTAACTTTTATCTCTATTTTTCATTTTATAATTAAATTTCTACTTGTTGCATACATGAGATTTTTCGACATGTTGAACATGTTGAGAATTCTCATGATTAGGAGTTTCGGAGACAAACATTACCACCTAATGGCGAACGTTGTTAACGTAAAGTGATCACACTAAGCCAGCCTTCGAAATAACAGTAGAAGACGGTCGTAAGCCCGTAGTGGTTTGTTCCATTTAAAAATCGAACATTAGTAATGAATTGTTAGAGTCATTAGTTACCTTCTTCACAAGTCTTAAAGATATAGGTACTAACACTAATTTATTTGCTTTATTGCTATCTCGCTTTGAGCAATCATTCAAAACAACAAGATGAAAAGTAACAGATGAAAGACAAAGAAAAAAGAAACCGTTCAAGTGTTTGGCTCCACCCCGAATAAATAATGTACCTACCTACTCGTATTTGCAAAGCATTGTCATGGTTTTTAGTTAGCCTGTGACGTTGTTACTTATTTTTTTCTTAGCCCGACGTCTCTTCACCTCCGTAACAGCCCTTTCCACTTGTGAGTCGACTCCGATAATTATTAATCGAGTGCTCTGGTGCTAGAATATTTTGTATATTGTTGTTCACACTTACCCGGCAATGATTAGGTCCGAGAAAGTGTGAACAGCAATTTACAAAATATTCTGGTTCTTGACAGTTAGGTACTACAGTGCTACGGTAGGTAAATCATATTATGTAGAAAAATGTGACATAATATTTTGTAAACTTTGTTCGAAATACCATCTGGAACGCAATATATTTAAGTCAATGCTCTCGCACTAATCTATAACCTATAACTATCAATAATTATTTGTGAGTGTGGCTATATATAAGTACAATCATAATTTCAATATTCGGTTTATAGATACGTACGGTTATAGAAGAAAAAGCTAGAAGGGCGCCGGAAGTGCGTGCTGAAGGATAAAGCTCTATCGATTCCCCTCCGTTGTCCTGCACCCAACTAATCCTCTGCAAAGATCAGTTCGTGAGGAAGTTACTAAGCGCCGGTTGACCATTCTCCTACGTACGTGCCTCGAGAGAAGATTCGAATAAACCAAATTTCAATTAAGCTGAATGCCAAAATGTAACAAGTTATACCTAAATCTAATAATTCATAACATCAAAGGAAATAGATTGTCTCTTTCGATAATTCTGTTGGTTTTTGTCATACTTTGATAGGTACTTCTCCGTTACGTTTACTTAAGCTTTGTTTCCCTAGAAAAGACAAGCGGCCGTGACATTACGAACACAGTATATTTTGAAATAATTACAAAGTACTTATTTTTATCGTCACTTAGGAATTCCACCTTTAAACGTGAAAAATATCAAGTCGATACACATACGTAGGTAATTAATGATGTTATATTCGTTACATTTTGAACTAATTCTCACATAGGTACTTACCTACTCGTTTAGTAAACCTATGGATAGTCAAGTTTCGCGGGATTTTTCAAATTTCGAATTCGTTTGAAAATTTAACAACGGGATAATATATTGAGACCGAAGTTATGGCCATAGACAAAATCTAGTATTAAAGGTACCTACAGTATAGATTATGGCTCATAAAATCACAGAAAATTCTTTTGCATACCAATCATCTGTGCAGTTCGAAATTTGAATTGAGTACCTAAGAACTTTGCCACAGTTATAATAGGACAACCTTTTGTTATCTGTGTAGGTATATGATATAACACAGAAAAGTCTTGATTACCACCATAGATGACACGTCCTACATAACGTTATGTGCCTAAAGCTTAGGTAACAGTTTTACACAGCGGGTAGATTCCTAACAAAGATGGAGGTATGCAAAGTTTGTGCCTGAATAAAAAATGTTGATAAAAGTCTTTTTAAAAATTACTTCTGCGCCAATCGGTTAAATTGAGCGGGAAACGTACAGACAAAAAGCTTTGTTTTATTCACTCGCTGGCTGATATAGGGTGATTCAATACCGAACACGATTTTTAAATTCATAATAAAAAGAATAACGTTCCTTTGGTGTGGCCATCTGATATGGGCAGGAAGACTTTGTATGAGAACATAAAATTGATAGTTTTCTATTTTCCTCGCAATTTACCATATTTTATATTATTTTACACTTCTCTATACAAAGGTGTAAGTACAGCCAGCGGAACTTATTGTTATTATTATAATAGGTCCCGTGCAATCGGAGACAGAGGCCAATCATGGATTGAAAGTGAAAGAACACCTTGAAAAACTCTAACCCGACCGGATATCGAACCTGGAACCTCTTGATCTGAATTCCAAGCTTCTACCACTAGGATATCGCGGTCGGTTTCTGACCGTTAAAAAAATATCGTGGACCTATGCGAATATTTCGAAATCAAAATTAGCTAAATCAGTCTAGCTATTCTCGAGCGAGACACACCTTTCGTTTTGCTGCCGCAAAATAATTAAGGTGTATGGATGGTAGACAAAGGTCGTGGGTTCGATCCCTGATGGTACCGACCAACTTCCTCTTCTGCAACGCGTTAGCCGTAGCTAATATGAAAGATCTCATAAGTGTATTTTTGTTCACTTTGGGTGAGCTTAGATACATTTTAAAAAGATAAAAATGAAAACAGGACATTCTGTATATACGATACTGTATTTAGTAGGTACGAAAGGTACATATCTAGATTTGTTTGAGCCAATCTAATGTCAACCCTTATTTGTTTTTAGCCTTACAACAAAGAGTATTGAACTTTTCAATTATCTTTTTATCATTCCCACACCCTTCCGCGAACAGTCTGCGCCGCTCGGAGCAGGGTAGCTACCCTCATACTAGTCCTCTTCATAAACCTAGTAGCCTCTTGCGTCTTAAGTTAAATTAATTTCTTGGGCACCACCCAGTGTTCTCTGCTCACCTACAAACTATGCCAACAAAATGAAGACCACGTAATTAAAAATTGTCATTTTGTTGTTTTTATCCTAGAGCAGTCCTGCTTAAATGGATTTCTTTCAGTATTTATTTGTTGTTCTTGCTCGGCATAAATATTGAACACGGGTAGACTCAGCTATTTACCGATTCCCTACCAGACCTCGGCCATCGATCAAAAAAATGTTTTTTAAGTATCTGGGCAGCAAATTATCACTTTAATGTGACGCTGATGACCCTATGACCCAGGATGGCTAAAATAGAGGTCTCTCTCTGGGGTATTGTGCAATGCCAAAATGCCAGTGAGATTAAAGAGTCTCTAAGTATAAAAGACTGCAGTAAAGCCCATGAAGACATATGGCTCTAAATGTTGTGCATCAAAACAAAAACAGCGACAAAGCCTGCGCACTGCAGAGATGAAGATGCTCAGATTGCCTGGAGGAGTATCTAGACTCAACATGGTAAAAAATGTCCATGTCCGAAACTTCAAGGTCACACCCATAACCAGTTGATAGGCCAGCCGAGGGACCGGGCAGACCACCCGCCGCATGATTTTCGAGCATCAAGAAAGACCACGGAGGCAGAAAGTTTTGACGAAGCAGAGCGGATCCCAAATACCTACCTTATGGGACAGAGGCGACGGTAAAGAAGAAGTAATCTTGAAACATTATTGTCGATTTTTCGATGTTGGCACATAATTTTTATTTTCATTATGCTCACTTTCAGTCCAATATTCGTACACCTAGTAATTGACGCACAATTTCCGACAGAGAAATAAAATTCCTTCATTAATCCAACTTTAGGATTTTGATAGCGAAAGAAATTTTCGTGATTAATCTTTCATAATTCTCCATAAATAATATCTATATTGCTACTTCTTATCTTCGACTCTTCCAATAATGATCATATCTAATAATCAAATTTGTTTTGAGTGTCCGCTACATTATAGTAGACTGGTGTAGGTTTTTCAAATATAGAAGGCTGGTAGATACTCAGCCATACACTTAATTTCTTCTCCTATGAGCCTTGAGACATTTCAACTTGTTAGTGGCGGCGCTCTGTTTGGCGAGAGGGTCCCAACAGCTCGGGGGACGAACTTTCTGAGGAGTTCTTTAAAAAATTATTCAAACAAAATACACATCACAGTAATCTTCGCTCCCGTTCTTTAACGAACTTACCCAACACTTCCAAATGTTTGCGAAAATAAACTTTTCCATAACTCGAAAAATCTTTTCCCTTTGTTTGAACGATGTATGATTTTTTTTTATACTTAGATATTTATGTGAACATTGAATTCCCACATCAGTATGAGAGCTTAATCGTTGGAATTATTCTAAATCTTCTATTGTTAAGTATATCACCAGAGTGGTTTTTTGATACCTGGTGAATTGTTCTGTAGATGTTGCTTTCTTTGCTGGTTGGAAACACCATGCAGTCAATTTCCTATCATTCTCTCTTCATGACTAAAAACACATAAAATCGCATCTTTCCTTACAGATAATGGGTTCGCTTCGGCTTAAGCTTAAGGTTGGTACTACAAACGCTTTTGACACCATGATCTGCTATACCGTGCTGTTGAATACCATGGAATTTCAATGTAACTATATTGTTCGAGGAATATCCAATTTATTCAACTTTTAATGATTGTTTGGGTGGCGCAGAAAAATATATCTACCTTTCATCTTGATTTTCTTTCTTCGGTCAGAAGGTGCTTAGCTTAAAAACGGAGAATATGTAAAGAGTTGATTCGATAATCTTATGAAATATACTCCATTTCTGAATAGAAGGACCAAAAAAGCGGGTCACATTCGCTTATCGTACACCCATGATCGACATCAGCTGACTGATAATCTTTTTTATTGGAAGATCGTGTAACGACCTGTCTCTTACGTAATTGCACAAAAAAGTATATTTACCTATAATATACCTATCTACTTACCTTCCCATCAAAACATTATAGTGTTATTATTAGTCACTGAATGCAACAATACAGAACAAACTCCATAGCTTATTATGTAGTAGTAGATACATACATATAATACCTACACTCATCCACACCTTGTAATAGATTCGTGTCAGCCATCACTAAGCCGCTTATTACGGACATGACTCCAGCGTGGAGCAAGCGAACTGATGGCTCCCTCCAACAAATATGTACTACCTTCATACTCTCCCATATAAAAAAAATGTATAGGGTAAGCAGTATAGTAACTGGCCACTTAAGGATTCAAACATTTATATCTCGCTCATTTTTCAAGATATTTTTCAAAAAAAAATATTTTATACAAAACAATTGTTTTGTTTATAATTTGCAGTATTAGATTTTTCAGATATATTGAGTTTTGTATTTAAAAAAAAATAATTCCTAAAAAGTGGTCAAAAAGTACAGTAACTGGCCACCTGATACAGTAACTGGCATAGGTAATATGACAGTAACTGGCCACCATACATGTTTTCAGGATTAGCTGAAAAACTATCAAATTATTTGTTTTAAAGTAAAATTAAGTATACAGATAAACAAAAAAATGTTTAATCATACTATTTTTGTATAAAAAATGTTGTTTCAGTACGAAAAACACAATTTAAAAACAATAAAAATAAAATACTTTGAAATTTTTTTATAATTTGGCACTTTTTTGCAAATATGTAGATTTAAACATAATATATAATACAATATTAAGTATTTCAATTAAAAAGTAACGAAAGTATGAAGAATAAGATAAGATATGAAGCTCAAAACATTGTCAAATGTTGTAGAATGATGGAAAATGGTACAAAAATAATTGGAAAAATAAGTCCTGAAAGATTTCCTAATTTATAGAGATGCGTGAGACACCCGGGGGACGTCAAACTCAGAAGAAATGAACGAAAAACTGAGCATCCACTTCCCAATACCATGTCTAAGGTTTCTAAATAATCAGATTTAAAATTAGTACATGTAGCGATCCATGGGTAAGTCAATGCCAAGAAGAAATTCCTACGAAGAAATGAGAAACAAAACTTGATTGATAGACATCATGAATGGCAGGCAAAATTGAAGAGACAATGTGCAGGACATGTATCAAGGCAAGATCCCGTTTCCCTTAAGGACTTGCCTTCGCAGAAGACGATAGAATAGGGTTTAAGATGGATGGAATAGTTATGATCTGGATCGCAAGAGGAGAAACTTTGCATAACATGGCACCATGGTGTTGATAAAGGAAGCAGAAGTAATAGTGATTATTTAAATACTTTCAACCTTGGGAAATATCTGTGACGACCCAGAAAAATCTGAGCTTAAATCATCAACATAAAAGTAAATTAGAGAGAGGAGATTCCCTACTTCACCTACGGGAATACGAACTCGTTGTAACCAATTTTCCTTTGTTGACCCAAAGTAGACGAAAAAGGAAGCTACGAGATAGCTTCACTGCGTTCTTGTAGGTACATTAATAATCACATCCTCCCACCCCTGTGAACACTTTTGGTCTAACTAAAGGTTATGTCCACCCTGATAAGCTCTCCTGGTTTCTCGGACCAACTCGGTCCCGATGTAGAGCTCGTCTTATAACCATGTTGATAAAGAGACTGGCTCCATCTCTTCCACTTATGCCAAAATCCATAAGCTCTTCTTTAAAGTGTCTCCCTCGTGCACGAAACCCTGAGGGGTGGCCAACGTTCTTCATATTTTGAACAACTTTGATTGTCCGGTTATTCCAGATCGCATATTCCTCTTTTGACCCATCTGTAGGATTTCTTTGTGACCTCAGGTATTTCCCTCTTTTCCCATGGACTTATTAAGGTGAAAATCCATGACACAATTGAATGTAAGGAACTAAGATGCAGCCTTGCAAAATAAAAAAAAACACAAGAATTATAGTAACTGGCCACCCAAATTTAATAACTGGCCACCCATGCCAGTTACTGTAACGGACGCTCCTATTGAAATGGGGGTTTTAAATAACGAAAATAAATACTATGAATACTACGAATATGGTTTAAAATTGCACAATTTCGAACGTGATTAAAAAACATAGTAACTGGCACCCTTGACCAGTTACTGTCTAATCATCAAATTCTTGATTCTGTTACTGGCCACTCCTCGGTATTATTTTAAAAATCCATTATTTCTTCCCTAATTTCTGTGAATATTGTAGAAGCAAGCCTTCTTTACGAAATAAAATAATAATATCATAAAAAAACTACCAAAAATTTACAGTAAACACATTTGATGTATACCACTTCTCCTTAACAAATGGACAACGAATTACTGATATTTTATACAAAAGTAGCTACCTCATGATAAAATTGCACAAAACTGACACAAATGAATGTCCGATTTCAATGAAATTTGAAGAGTGTCTGTAGAAATAAACGAGCTATCAGCCGTTCGAAGTTACGAAACAGATATTCTCACCCAAGTCTTATTTTTAAAGAAAAATGATCGAGGTGGCCAGTTACTGTTAATGGCCAGTTATTGTACTGCTTACCCTAGTACGAAATTAAAATTCACAGAGCAATATTCCCAACAATAATTATTGTATGTATCATACTACAGACGATTATTGGATCAATTTTAACAGAAATATAAGTAGAGAGGTATATCAAAATATCAGTACATTGGCATATTACTGCCATTGCATCTTTTTTACATCTTTGTTTTCCTTTTCCTTTAATATGCTATATGAAAAGCTTTTTTTTTTTTTAATTAGATTTGTTGAATGAGCTTTTTATTGAAATAACTCAGGTTATTTCATTTCATTTATGTTAAAAAATACGAAAACTTAAATCGGTTAGTGATAAGGTACAAATAACTCATCGCACCACCCCAAATTCGACGAACAGCAGCAAGATGCAGTGGTATAAAATCAGCAGTACCTAACTAGTGGAATCGCAGTTGGAGTTCCAAAAATATCATACTAATGTTACATGTCCTATTGAGAAACGGATTTTAGGATGGACCTGCGAGAGGGAATATCTGCCATACCCACTGTGCAGGACCCTCAATGGACTGAGATTGGGAGTCATGAGATACAGGAAAACATAATATTTGGAGAGAAATCCAAGACAGCAGTCACCTGCTGGTCTGCTCACTGATGGAAGAGTTGTATTTCGATGACTTCTCACTAATTCACGAAAAAAATTATTTCGAACTATACTTATTTATTTCCTTAATGTGTCGTTTCCTATTTCTAAAATTTTTCCGCAACAAAACTATTCAATTAAAGTTCTTTAGACAATGACTATTATTCTTAAATGAAAAACAGACGATTGAGTTGCGTCGTATCCAATTTTTATTGAGACTTTTCACATTTCTATATTCTGAAAATGTTTTATTCAATACATTTGATGCGTAACTACTGGCAACCGATTAAGTTCTGAGCTAGAGCTTCTTGCGTTGAGTTGGAACGTGAATTTGACAATACCAGTCATTAAAACGTAAATTTCAGTTTCGTATGTGGGCCCATAATTTTCAAATACTTGACTAGTTTCGAGTTTTAACTTTTTCTTTAATTACCCTGCTGATCCTAACAAACCACAAGGCGATCTCCGTCCCCGCGTATGTGCATGGTCCCGTACACGTAAAAATATCTTACTATCCATACTGACGGATTCATTGTCTCAACAGATAATGCGATCAATTGATTTCAAACCTAGTAGTATAAAAAATCTTTGACAAAATGTTTCGTCAACTTACAAAATCGCCTCCACCAAGGTTCTCCAATTAGGGGGGAGATAATTTGAAAGTTTCGTCACATCGATAAGTCTCAATCAATGTCCTGAACCATAAATAATAATCCCTCTTTCAAACATTTTTTTGCAGAAAGAATAAAAAAAAAGTGGAGATAGTCGCCCGGGGCCTACTTAGCTGTACATCGCTTTGCTCTCATGAATAATTACTCCATCTTTACCCTTTCTATGTACCTAGTTTCTTGGGTGGGTGTCTCGCGCTCGCCGCCGGTTATTTCACACCGCCCCTTTCTGACCCTTTAAGTGACACTTTTATTTTACACGCAAACTTAATTTTTTTTTTCCACCACAGAGTCCACCTACTCGTATACAGAGTGTTCAGTACAAAAAAAAAAACAAAGAAACAAGACATTTAATATATTTATCTTCAATATTAGTACATTCATATTTCTTATTCTTTAGGGTAATTGTCTTCATGTTTGGTAAATTTTGTCATGAACTACAAATTCTCTAGGCTCGTCAGTCTGAAGCCAAATATTCAAATGGATTTGGAGCGACTTGGTGGCATTCTCAAATCGTTCGAATTTTGAACGCTAGTTTGAACCATGACTTTTTGTTTGAATGCTGGCTCAATCACTTTTGTTTACAACATTACGTGATCAAATTTCAGAACGCTCCTGTTGCTTTTAGTTACCTAATTCAAATGGTTTTTTTTTCATCGTCCTTTTGAATTACTGTCTTCGACCATTTCCTTATCTTTTGTGTTGTTTAGGCCTGGGAGAACCGATGATATTATAGCCTATCCAATATGGAGCTCTTTGATGGGTGAATTAGTATGGTTTGGAAAGAGATGTTCTTCGACAAATATAGGCTGCAAAATGTTTTAATAGGTACCTACCTGCTCTATTTTTAAAAAGAGAAATTCTACCTAAAAATCTTCCAAAAGACAACATTTAAGTACCTAAACAGTAACAATCATCAAAATAAATTAAGAAAGCTGTTCACACGTATCTATGCAAGTACATATTTTTTATGGCCACCGAAACTTGGGAAGTCAGAGGTAAAATATCCGCTCCTATGTCATACCTAATAATTATTATTCATTTCAACTAATGCCTTAGGCTACGAATATTTTGAATATATTATTAATAAGAAAATATAGTCTTACGAATTCCCGTAGATAAAGATTAGGTATATCATGTCAATTTGTAAGAATATGAATATTTTGATAATATCACGGATAAATGAAAAGAACTAAAGAATGTTTTCACAAAAGATCAACCGAGACATACCTACTAGTATAAGGAAGCTGGCGTATAGAATGAACTATGAATAAATTGTAGGTGTTTTGTGTTTACATAGAGAGATCGATAAATAACATTAATAATAATAACAGGGCAGAGGGACACCTTTAGTCGGGGACAATGGGAGGGTGAGGACGAGCTATGGACCATAAAAAATATCCCGTATTTATTTGTCAATATTTCACAACCCTACACAGTGCTACACATGTGTCGAGAATATGTAGCCACCCCCTGTGAGATAGTTCACACCTGGACCCACCCCCACAAGGCTCCGCAGCTTCCCTCCCACATCCCGGCTAATGATGATGTGTTCAGCCTGCAGACTATTTCACTTCTGGATACATCTTTCTCACTTCTCGATGTGTGCCCTCTCTTGTCCCTCTCCAACCATAACAAACTGAATGTCGGACAAGGTATTATTTGTCCCTGTCTGATATTGAACAGCGCGCTGGGGTCCCCACCCCACTAGGATGTGACTCTCTGAAAGGTGGGCTTATATTCACATTTGTATCCTTACGTATAGCCTTACACCTCCTCCTTGCGAAATTACTGAGATGAATCATTTCGTTTTATTACTTTGAACGCTTCGGTTAACACAAATGGTTTCAAACATTTTCATTCGTTCGTTTCAGTCAAAAGAATTTTTTCATCTCTTTACGAACTTCGGCTTTGAAAATTTCACTAAGCCGATTTTGATGACATAAGGAAATCAAAATGGCTGAAAGACAAAAAAAAATGAATACTGTCAAAAATCATTAGATTGTAAATTTGAGAAACAATATTAAGTAAATCGGACTAGATGCATAGATAAGAAAAATACATAAAAGTTAAATGAGAAGACTAAGGACCGATCTTATAAATGAGAAACCAAATTTCCGTAAGTTTATCGATGGTTTACTAACAAATTGTCGTACTGAAATTTGAATAACGAAATTTTTTTAAGACGGAAAAACGAGCAAATGGATCATATTTCGGTTTATTTAGTTTGATTTTTAACTAACGGATGTTTATAAGACCGGCCCTAAAAGGTGTTGTCAAATCAACAGTCATTCCGAAGTAACAAATTTCGTGATACAGTCTACATATATTTGATACATTTGTCAAACATTCTCTTGTTTTATGAAAAGTTGATCTACATAAATACTTTTTAAGACATCTGATTTTTTTGTGTATTGCTTGAGAATTATTTCATTCACGAACAGATTCTTCGTAAAGTGTAGAGTAAAAAATACAATGAAGGAATAATTTTTAAACTCTACAAAACTTTATCATTATTTTTTACGAAAGGAACGAATATATTTTTTCTCAATGAAATATCTATTTCTTCGTTGTGGAAAATATAACAAAAATTAAATAATACTTTCTTTGAGTTGCATCCTAGAACTCCCGTTGGGTAGAGCGTACCTTTTCATAAGGAAGAGCCTTTTCAGGTTTGGCAATTGTAAGCTTCCTGGCGGAATTAATAGTATACGATGTTTTCACTCAAAAGGTAAATTGTTATGTCGGTGTAAAGACGTGCCTGTCCCCCTGTTTCCTCCCGTTTTCGTCTTTTTGAACGCTGCACACCCCGACTTTCAATACGTGCTAATTTTAAAATATACAAACGGGAGATTTTGTAGTAATACTTAATTACTTCCCGAAAAATCAGTTCTGTAGGGGGATCTATAAATTAATCGTAACTTTTCATATCACCAAACGTATTCTCTACCAATGATAGATAATAAATATCATTTCTTAAACTTTACTAATGTTACCATTTTGATATTCGGTCTACAACTACAGTCGTACGTAACAAAATTGTTGGCGATGTTTTGCCACAGAAGTATTGATATCCGTTATATTTCTATATTAACGTATAATACCTTATTTTATTATCTTTAAAATAACTACCTTATTAGCCCGTATAAACCGCGATATTTTTCGACAATTTTATTTATTTATTTATTTTATTTATATTAAATATATATGGCATCCTGCAAATCCCAACACATCGTTCTTAATTTTTCACTGCACAGGCGGCCAGGTTATGGAACCAACTACCTGATGACATCAGACTCGCTCCAACGTTATTCTCTTTCAAAAACAGATTGAAACGTCATTTCCTTTCTGCTACTCCTGCTCCTGTCTCCTGATTCTTTCCTTCCTCGCTATGTTTGACTTTGTATTAGGTACATTTTATATGGTTTACTTTATTATTATTATTTTTTATATATTATGTAATGTTTGTATGTGTGTATATATCTGATGGTATTATGTATGTTTTTGTCTATGTATGTGTATTGATTTTTTATATATAAAATGCAACAGTTAAAATGTTATATACAATAGGTTGGTTGAAAGAAATTGCCCCAGGCAATAAGCCTGCCAATTTTGGTTCATTATTCATTTTACCAATAAGTGTTTTATTATTAATATTATTATTATATAATATTCCCCCCGTTCAAAAATGCATAGGCATTTGTGTGAAGGTTAGGAGATACATATCCTCCAAGGACGAGCGCGACCACATCACCATTGTTTTGAGAATTGGTCCTTTTTATAGCCATAGGTATATAAAAATTTGGCCACAAACTAGTGAAGAAAGCTATATTATATATTCACGTTTTCCTATTGGAGTATTTCATGCACAAAAGTATTTACGAATATTTTAGTTCCATACAAAAAAAAACGTACCCTGTATGGTCGAACGCGGCCATTGGTCACATCAATTTTCCTTGGGAAAACCTATTGACATTTTCAAAATTATATTTTTTTCTGAGTCCCAGGCCTATTCGTTAACAAAATATAGCATTAAAAACGTATTTCTTAAAAAAAATCTCGTCCTTGGAAGGTTAAGTCCCGTTAAAAAATCTATTGAATTCGGGGCTTAACGGAGTCGAAATTAGTTTGATGATAGAAATATGAAAGTGTTTCAGGGCTCTGTTAATACTATCTTGATACAAAAATGCTTGAAATTTATTGACAAAAACCTGCCAATATAAAACACCCTTAATAAAGTGATCTGAATCACCCCTGTACCTACCTCGTCTTTCCGCTCAATTCACCTATTCCCTTGCTGCCAGTACACGATGAACCCGAAGCTAATAATTTCCTATTGAACGAATACAGCTGAATCATTTCCCTATCATAATACTCGGAATATCCTAATCTGGCTGTGAACAGACTTGTTATATCGCTTAATCACTCGGGTTTGGTCTGATTTAAAAAATAACAATCTTTAACTTTTCAAATCACAGGTGGTATTAAAATTCATCTACATATTATTAATCTATGCTGTACATTTTGTAAGGTTTAGGTATGTGTTTACGTAGTGAAAGTTCGGTATGGTTTTTTTTTATTATTTGACGATCTTGCAGTTTCCTGGATAAGGCAGAGAATACAGACTTCCATTTATTCCTATCCGGAAAAACTTCTTTTTTTCATTCCGCATACATTGCCTTCTATTCCTTGAACTACTGGCTTGGCCCTTCTTTAAGACGGCACCGATATTTCGGCCCAAGCCGTGGCCTAGGTCGGCCACGTCTCCGTGTACTCATTCCCTCAGATTTATAGATCATCATTCTCTCTTCAACGTACTCGAACCACCTCAATTAATTCACTTTCATTCTACGCTTTTATTTCTCTCTATAATTTTATCATCATCTTATCAATATCTGTCTTTTTTTACATACCCTATGTAAAGATCTTATTTCTAAGATCGATTCAATTTACATCAAACGAACATACAGACGAATCTATAAACAGAGCATATCTATGTATATTCGTGAAAGAAAAACCTTGTGACCATTTTTACGAAAATTGCGCGGACGAAGGAGTACCTATGCAATTTGGCAGACTATTATAGTTTATTAAGATTATAATATCAATAAAGCACACTACTGTAATGTTATGTATTTCATACTCATACGCACTTCGATTTATTTGACATTATTTAACACAAGTCCTTTGATTATCTGTGGTCAAATTGAGAATAGATTAATATTTTTCATAACCATAGAAAAAATTTTGAACATATCAACATTTCAAATTTGACGTATCCATGTCATTATTTTTTAAAGAAAACTGTGAATAGCGCTCGTTTAGTTTATGGCAAAGCAATCTTAATAATGTTCAAACTTATAATCTAAATTCTCGAATTTCGAGCACTGGCCGACCACTAGTATTCTTTAATGGTTGATACTGCAATAACTTGTAAGTAGGCGATGACAGTTCTCTCTCGTTGTTATTTCCTTAGTGACCATACCAACGATCGAGAAAATATAATATTCTATTTTCCAGCCCTGACTCAATATTCGTTTGGTTTAATTGCACCTTTAAATGCTGTAGAAATTTTCGTTTTGAATTAATTTATGGAAACATAAATGCACATTCTTCATAACTAATGATGTGCTTAATTTCGTAGGTACGTTAAGACACTTCAAAAAAGAAAGATTGACTTGGTACATGTCATAACTCCTAAATTATTCTAAGCTTATCACCTAATATCTTTTCATTTCAAGTCACTCACTATACTAAAAAATAATGATTCTTTGTTGAGACGCAGGTAGGAAAACTTTGTATGGGTAAATTTCTTCTATAGGTACCCCTAACTTTCTCATCGTTTAAAACTATGTACCATAAACTTTTACGAGTATTTCGAAACTAAAATACACACATATACACAGATATTCATTTTTATTTACAGGAATACAACAATTCAAACAACTATTTTTTTATAGATCCTTGAGTCATTTTCAGGTGATAAATGACGAGCTACCTCTGGCACTACTAGAGTGAGTGGTTCCTGAACAAAAAAAATGCTTAAAAGATTCTCACATGATGAGACTTCTTATAAGGCACTAATATTTTGCACATATTTTGAATGATGCTGTCAATGCCTTTAGAGTAGTTCATCTATGTAATAAAAAAATAAATGGTTGGAGTAACGCCACTGTATGGTGGGTAGTAGGGAATCCAATCCCGCATCAAATTCGCGATCCCGCAAGCCTGCGGGATTGGTGACCTCAATCCCGCGGATCCCGCGGGATTTGCGGGATCAGCGGGATTGACATTTCTTTGTATGAAGTAGGTTATTATTATTAAGAAAACAATGAAATAAAAATAAGTATGCATTTTTTTAATTATTAGAAGTGTTAGCAATTGAAAATAATGATATTTTAGAGGTAGGTATAAAAAATCCGCTTCTTTTAAGGAACGATATAATACAACATTTGAACTTTTAGCATTGTGATTCGTATTGACAAATGAACACATTTATTGATTTAAGGGGCACAAAAACTTGTTATTTTTTTCTGATAATACTTCCGATGAAATCATAAAGTGTCTCAACGTTGCAGACAGAATTGACTTTAGGTATATAATTGTAACAAGTTTCCAAGTAGAGGTGAGCGTTATAACGAAAGTTGATAAAAATATTCGATAAATAAAAATAACTTATTCTCGTTATTCGTATTAAACGATATTTGTAAATATATCAGAGTTATGGCTTTACTGAATGACTTTTTTAGTGAAATTATACCTTACGGCCAACGGACATCAAATTTTCGAAATGATTTTTTTTTGTAGGAAACTCTTTCTGGATACTTATGAAATAAATAAGCTTTAAACCTTTAAAAATAACATTATTTATAATTTATGAAACTGCTATAAAGTTTATGAATTTAAGCCGTTATTCCCACCTCTACAACATCCAAGTGCTTTCCTCTATTCCCTATTTCTCTATCCCCATCAGATCAAGAGAATTATCTCGAGTGGGTACGGATACAGGAACAACAGGTCTAGACTCAGCTATCCATTCGGTATGGAGACTATGTTCTCATTCATTTATTAGCGTAAGCGAAGGATCATCATTTAACAGATTCGTTAAAGGTATGCCTTTTTCATCGTTGTTGATGTCGTTGTCATCAACTTGCTGGTGTTCAGTTTCTTGTTGGACCCGCGCGTCTGACAGCATTCTCTCTATTCAACACTCACATTTCAATTCTTACTTTGCTCAGATAAAAGAATAGATCGTCCACCACATTTGTAGATCCTGAATCTTTTTCTAGATATTTTTACGGCAGTCACTGATGTACTTACTTACTTAATCCACGATCGCTACCAGTGTGGAGCATGTGGACGCCTCGAAGTTCCTCCAAGCCTCTTGCCAGTTGCACAGTTTCATCCCAGCTTAGTCCAGCATCTCGTAGAATCGCAGTGAATGCCCGCATCATTGTTAATTTCGGCCTGCCTCACCTTCTTGTCTTCTTCTTGTCTGACTTGCATATTCAAGACTCTCGGGGGACATGCGGGGAATATGACCAAGCCAGCTCAATTTGCGATTCAGGATCACTGAGGTGATTCGCTGTTGTGACAAAGTGGTACCATCTAATCCCCAAAATCTGTCGCAGAAATCTATTCTTAATTCTTAACACTAAGGATCTTTTTCTGTTGAGGCTTCGTCAGATGCCAGGATTCACAACCATATAACGGCCATTGATGTACGGCGTTCTTTTATCCGACGAGATAGCGACACCATAAGCTCCTGGTTTATCCTGGTATTTTGTCGATCAATTTGGTTTCTGCATTAACTAACATTGCATCACGCAGTAACCTTCTTTGACAATTTACTACCCTCGATACTGAATCCCCTACCGTGGAAGAATCCCTAGCCATAGAGTAATTCAAATGACATTGATTTTGTTACGTTCCAATACAGGATTCACACAACACAAAATATAAATTCAAAACTTACTTAGTTGTAACTTAAAAACTGAAAGTATAATTATTTTCCATATGAATTTCAAAGAAAAGTCCCGTTTTTCCAGCGAAAGTAGATAAATCTTTCATTAATGAGGTTGTACAGGATCTAATAAATTATTAAAACTTCATCTGAGCCCATTCTTATTGTTTATTATTTTTTCCTTTTCAGTCCCGCAAACGTGCGGGATCCCGCATGAGAAATCCCGCATTTCTGATCCCGCAAAAAAGGTGCGGGATCCGCGGTTTGCGGGATTGGATTCCCTAGTGGGTAGATACATATTACCCTGAAACACGACGTTACATGTTCCGATCGACCGGACCTTTTACAAATGGAAAAAACCGCAACGAAGGGGCGTATTTTTTGCCCTCCTCGCACTGAAAACCTTTTCAGTAAAAACGTTACACAATCACATCCCCGGGTATAATTACATTAAGCGCAACTTCAGATTAGGTCGAGTTCATTAAGGCTCGACCTTTTTTACCGGAACATTGCCTACATGCCACAACGATAAGTAACTGTCTACACATCTAGCGGCTGAGCCTTACTCAGAGTATTTTGAGACAGTTTACATTTAATTAAACACACATACATATATAATTTTTATTTCACGTTTTGTTACTTATTTTGTTTTATTTAATTTATCATGGTAAATAATATAAAAATGAGAAGAGAGCAGTAACAGTCAGGAACAAATAAATGCTAAGAACATTATTGTTGGATGTAAAAGATCGACGTAAAGCTGATAATCCCGCTACTGCTCAGCACATTTCTGAGTATGTAACTATAATTACTTTGTCTTATATTTCATATCACGCCTATATATTATGCATAGAGAATGAAATTTAAAAAAAAATATAAGCAATTAAGACACTGAAGAGCATTGCCGATAATAATATCTGAGACATTGTGAGAATAACATCCTTATCAGAGAGCCGCAATATACCTACCCACATATTTTGAATCTGACGATATTAGATGGAACAAAAGAAGTGACTAAGCATACATAGAAGCTGACCCGCGATAGCTCTCCCAATAATTGGAAAATAATAATTATTTTCTATGTTTTCATAAACAGTGCTTTTAAATGGGTGTCAAGGAATATTATGTAGTATTACAAATTGGCTGGTTTGAACATCTGTAAAAAACTAACAAGCAGTCTCGCTCGAAAGAGCGAGTCAGTTAACAGTCTAGGGATTTTATGAAAGTCTTCAAAAAATTTATGGGATCACTTTTGGATTTGAACAGTCCCTAAAAAAACGAGCCAATATGACCCAGAGAAGGGAAGAAGGGGTACTCAACTCTATTCTATTCAAATACATTTCTTTTGCTTCTCCCACCGATATACTAAACATTTTTCAGCCGTTGAGAATACAAGACCACACTGACGAAGTGAATTGTTCATGACATCGATTCACGACATTTAGCTTTATCCATCATATACAACTTTCAATATCTAAGGGCCGATGAGAGATTTTTTTCTTATGTAGGTGGATAGCTGGCATTGTAATCATCAATCATAACGCAAAAACTCTCGCTTAAAATATTGCCATATTGATATAACCATGTACAGCAAAAATATAATAGTTATTCACTTTAAAAAAAAAATACAATATTTGAGTAGCCTGCAAAAGATCCCATTGCGGGTGGTCCTGAGGTGCGAGCCAAGGGATGAGGTGGGTGTATGGGGAGGGAGGAAGAGGGATGAGAGGAAGGCTAGGGGGTTGATTAATGACCCAATAATTCTGCCGCTTGGGAGTCTGTGGTAAATTTTCGGTATCGTCTGCAAACACGAAAGCGATAGGATTTCTAATATTAATATTACCAAGCTCGGAGAATGTGAAATATTATTTCTCGTATCCCGCCTGACTTAACTTGTATGCGTGTTTGGAAATTTAGAAGGATTTGCCACAAAAGGGTGAAAGTGGCAAAACATCTGAAGATATTCATTCTGGCAAGTCTAATCAACTTTCAGTCGCATCTTAACGAGTATTTTATTGCGTTACGCCTACACAAGACCCACTTAACCTTTGAATTTAATACCTACTAATCTAACACTTTCAATTTAATTTAATTTAATTTCACGTCCATTAACCTTTTTGAATTGATCTATTACGGTACAACGATTTTACACGTTCAGGGATTTTTTTCAATATCGCCATGAGGTGCAGCTACTTTATAGTTTTCATACATTATTTCAGTAGTTTGGATATTAATGTAACTCTTACTACTTACTATAGGTAAGTTAACATCCAAAAGGTCAAATACCAAGTACCTTGTCTTTTTTTAATACTTAAATGAATCTGTGCTCACTCCAAGTGAACCCAAATACACTCTTTGACTCTTTCACAGTTAGGTACTTAAAGCTTGTGTGATAGAAAAAAATGATTTAAAAAAATATAAAACACCCAGTAAAATAATGAAAAACGGTTATATACAATAATTATTGATAACCAATCTCATGGATTTTTGTTACTATTTCCTGACATTTTTTAGCCAACTTGACGGATATTTTTTTTTTACCCATCACATCTTAGTGTAGGCAGAGAATACGGACTTCCATTCTTCTATTCCTTTTGCTCCTGACTTGGCCCTCCTCTAAAACGGCACCGATATGGTCGGACCATGTCATTTGAGGTCGGCCTCGTCTGCGTGCATCCCTTCTTTCAGATTTGTATATCCTTTTAGTCATTCTCTCCTCGTTCATTCTCTCTACATGCCCAAACCATCTTAATTTATTCACTTGACGGAATTACATACATAAAAAAGATGGCCGCATTAGAACAGCTGATATATTTTGACAGATCGTTATTGTTGTAAACTTTAAACATTTCCGTTCTATTAAGTTAATTGAAAAAAAAATACATTTAGGTCAAAAACATTGTTACCCACATACTAAAAGAGTTATTCAAATTTAAAATCCTCGCAATAGGTATAAAACAAAGGATTTGAACCTTTTGTTAAAATTATAATAAGGAAGACCTCAACAAAAACAAAAAATTATAATAAATATTATTATGAAGAGTCTTTGTTGTTGGGTGGTGTATACCTTCTTCGTCTCCCTCCGGACCTTTATCAAGAGATAGCGCCGTTGTTCGTCGGTAGTAGGTAGGTACATAATATAAATTTGGCAAATTGAAAATTTAGCCCATTTAAGCTTTTGGATGTCCGACAAAACTGACACGCCATACATCATGATGTTACCGGTCGAGCACTAAAGCATGAAGGCACGATATCATGAGTTCAGGGGGTGGCCCACCCGCCCAACAAGCCCGGCCACCCACTCACCGACCCACCCGACCACCACGCGAACCCGCCCATAAGCCACCCGACCGTGTGGGCGTGTTCTATGATCTTCTCTCACAAAACTTACGTGACCAACATTCTTTAGCTAAAACATAACTTCTCTATTATCATTTCACAAATTACATCTGCTTCTCTTGTTCGTATCATTTCATTCTTTTCAGCGTTATTTTACGTTTATTTATTTTTTACCTTTTTTATCCGTTTACGAAAATAAAGAGGTATCAACTTTACTGTTTTGGTATACATATATATACCTATTCTCTGTCATCTTCAATTTTTTTTTGAAATTTATATAAAAATTCCTTAGTCTCAAGGTGTTGGTACCTTTATTTTCTAGAATAGTTATGAAATAATTAAAATATTGTTTTTGCCGTATCTGGGGTACCACAAGGATCTGTTTTGGGACCATAGCTATTGATTTGACACACATTCTGCCGTTTTATAATATTTTCAGCATATAGGTAGGTAATGTAAGTAATGTAACGCATATCTAAATTCTAAAGTAAGACAGGATGCATCGAAAGACTCAATAATATCTAGTTTCGAAATCTCAGGTGCAAAGTTATGATTTTTTTTCAAGTTTATTTGAATTTATCCTTCCGGGTGCATGGAGTTTTTCAACGAGTTTGATGACTGTATATTGATGGGTTATAAATCCAACCACCGTACAAGATTTAAATTCATTAAACATAAAGCAATACCAGTAAATGATAGCTGTTAGCTATAAGCACTTGATAATTATTGATTATTATTGAAAACTAGGTTATGTTTGTAGTGTAAATTTCTCATTTGTTTTCATGAACGACATATTAATAACAAATTTATCCCTGATAAAGTGTACCTATTGAGCACCTTCTGTTAAAATTTCGAGATTTTAGGAGATGTAGGTACAGGAAGCTCCCTTTATGGAGCTACTGTTATAATCCTTCGATAATAATAATTATCGAACGACATTGCCGCTTAAATGCCATCCATGCAAAGCCTGATAAAAGCCTTTAATAATTCATGAAGACGTTGGGAACAAAGCAGCTACAGAAGACACTTAGCCTTGCGGTGAAGGGTAGGAATTTGACTGAAACCGATTCTATTTTCTCAAATCGCACATTTCTCACAAAATTCAATACGTAAGAATTTATTATTTAAACACCTGAATTTCTATTAAGACACATAAGTTAATAGCTGAGACTTTAAATCTTCTTGTAAGTCGACAAACAAATTCAGTTATATACCTAGGTATATTATTTACAATGATACTGCACAAACATTGGTAGTAAAAGACACGCGTGGGTAAATGTTTTAACCTTTCCATAAATAATTATTGTATCTGACTCGTGTACTGTAGTGGCACTTAGGAATTACTTACGTAGCTAAGTGTCCGATAGGTTTATTTGTTACATAAGGCAAATAAATGTAAAGAAAAATTTACCTGTGGCAAAGTCTTAAAGAGTTTTTATTAATAAATGGCTCTTAAATTTTTCGTTTCCTTGATAGCAGGGTAGTTCTAACTATTAATAATAATTAATCCCAACTTAATCTTAAGAAGTATGTGAGCTTAAATATTCCTTACTTAATATGTTTAATAATTTTCCAATCTTAAGTGTTGTATACTCATTATTATTAGCTACTTAAATAGTTTTGATAATATGTATAGAAATATAGATAATTTTGTTTGTCATTTACAAGAGATTTCAAAACTTTTTCACCAAGACTGTGCGAAATGAATGATTTTTTTTATTAATCAGGACTCGACCCTCAAAGAGTGAGTTACGATTATTTAAAAATTATCTAAACAAAAAAAATCCTTAGAAACATGACATAAATAAAGCTAGCAGACACCAGATACACAGAGTCTTTTCATGAATCTGCACAATGCACACTATTGCACACATCTTTAGAAGACAATTCCAAGGAATATTCAAGATCTCGGTTCCTAAGGTTGTCTTTAGAATGTTTCGTGATCTACTTGTCTAACTTTGTTTTTCTTTCTATTTTCTTTTCTAGTCACAATCCTATGATTGGTTCCAGCGCTGTTGAACTTTCAATACCACATTATAAGTACCTATTTATTTATATTATGTAATCAAAGTACCTACTGTTACAATATGTGTAAGTATTGTGTATACTGACAAGAGATAAAATCATGTAAGCTAAACAATGAAGCAAGCCCCTATAAGGAATACCTCTGTCAGCGGTGAAAAGGGGTTTTCCGATCACGAACCAAAGTTAAAGAAACGCGCCTGAATTGTATTAATTTATGTACATAGGTTACTTTCGTATTATCTGCCTTTATAATCGTATGTGAGGAAATTAATGTTTCATGCTTTAGTATTAAGATCTTATGTAAATGTTCAAATCTTGCAATTTACTAAGTATAACTATACAATTAATGTAGTCGAGGTAGGGTAGATGTTAGGGGCTGGGGGTGTATTAGCGGTTCAAAGGGATCCATCGCATGTCGCTAAGGCTCCAAAGCATCCGTGAAAGTGATCGCTTTACGTACGGTATTATGGAGATCGATTTATTCAGAGGGTTGATTTCGTTATGCCCTCCCGATTATAGGTGTACACTTGTAGCTACCCCTAGTGGGAGGGTGGAATTAGCGATCCCTGATCCTGTATTAGAGCTCATTCAACCAGAAGCTTATTCTAAATCATTCAATTGACTGCTTTTTCTTTTTATTATCCATCCACTTGTGAACATTTTTGAATGGAGTCACAACGAATTTACCTTTATGATATATTTTATGATTTATTTATTTATCGACATGATTATATAAATATTCCTTTCTCATAAAAGCATTAGGTTTCGAAAAGTTATTCAACATTTTCATTTTAAGTTATTGAATCTTAAATAAATTTATCAAATCTTAGCTTTAACCGGAAAACGATAAAAATACCCTTCATAAGATGGGTAATGCAATAATGCAGGTTGTAAAAGATTGTTTCACTCGGATTTACCATCATGACATGCCATAACCAAGAAACTGATGAAATTGTACTGAGAATTTTAAATATTCATTATTTTCCATACCTAAGAAAGATATACAACCATTTATAAGATTCATTACTTTTATAGGTGGGTAGGTACTGCGTACATACATATCAACATGAAAAACTAAATTGACAAAAGGTTGGTTTATCTAAGGTGTTATTTTTTTAGGTATACAGTACGAAAGGGGATTGTAAGTCAATCAGTTAAATTTTATTTACGTAGAAAAGATAATCCGCATTATTATTCAAATTTTATTTATGTAACATTTGTGAAAGGAGACCCCCTCCATTCACCATCTATCATGCATACATATAAATAGACTTTACATTAATAAAATACAAAAGGTATTAAATATCTTATTTATTTCTTTTTAATACTTTACTTCTCTTTGATTAAGCCTACTGTCCTGTTTTTCCTACTATATTACTTCTTGGGGAGCTGACTGCCAATTATCCCTCCAGCATGGTCATCCTGGAGGTCTGCTTTCTTGTGGAATATATTTTTCTCTGGCAATAATTGCGGTGCATGACTGGGCTTCACCAGTATCTATTGAAGAATCATCATCATCAACCCGTTGTAATCCACTACTGGACCAGGGCCTCTTCACCTCTCCTCAACCATCTCTGCAACTCCAGCAATCATCCTCTCTTCAACATACGTGTTTCACTTTCACCCCTCCATTGTTTGAAAAATGGCGATACGAACTGGTAGAAAAAAGTACCTACTCATAATATTTTAAAAAAATCATAGATCAGAGATTCGAATAAAGAACTTCTTAAGTTATACACCTGGATAATTCAGGTAGGTAGGTACCTAAGCATAAATATTTCTAAAATGACATTTCTATGTTGATGGGCAGAGCTGAGCACAGATAGATTGATGCGTAATGCAGCGAGTTTGTCCCTCACTGTTCACTGTTGTTATTCTATTAAAAATTTGTTAAGCCACCTTAGGGCATTTTTGTATTTGTAATTAAAATGCGTGCCCTCTTGATACATGCAACATCACATCTACTGTGCAAGGTAGCGAAGTGTAGTGGAGGGGTCACCAACTAAATGCAAAAAAAATTGCATCACAATTTTTAAAAGGTATAAACAATAAGTTTAATAAATTTTGACAAAATTCAATTAGCCCCCATTTCCTATTACGGGTTTATGCGCGAGGTTCATTTGGTTCCTAATAAAATATAAAAAAAAAACATACTCAATAATGTGTAAAAGAATATGAAAAACTTTATGAGTAGTTCTAAAATATAATAATGTTCAAAGATTAAAAAAATACAGACAGTTTATAGTAAAAAAAACAATAGATATATGTATTTAACTGCTTGTTTGTGAAATAAATTTCTTTAATTTTTAGTTTTTGGTCTGCAACTTTTAAATTCGGTAATAGAAGTTAACCACTTTGTATTTTTTATTAAATTTCATAGTTTATTCTTCAAATAATTTCAAACAATTTTGAATCACTGATGTTTACCGCTAAAGTAAAGATAACACATTGTATTATTGCTTTTTAACACTATAATTTATTTAAAAAATATTCCGAAATCATTTCACAGTTGTTTATTATTATCATTTTTATAAAAGCTCACTATCCTTTCCATCATTTTCACACATTTGAGAAAAATAATGATTTAGGTAAGTAAATAATTTTAAGAAATAAAATCAAAGCCAAAAGGTTGTCAACGCCCTCTGTTATACTTATTAATACGAGGTGTATTATATTCGGTAGGGAGGGGGATGGAAGAGATGAGAGGGTGTCAGATAGAGTGAGAATAACCACGTGTTCACTTCACCCCCACAAATAGGTTTATGTTACATTATTTATGCCAACACGCCCTTACCCCATACTTTTACCTATCTTCACACAACACACACAACCATCTCCCAGAAGGCCAATACACTTAAGCATTTTTAGCTTCGTTCCGATGGAGTTTTTAAACGATAAATCCTTTCATTAAAAAATGTATGTCAGTAGGTACCTGATATTATATTATTTAAAGTCCATGAAATATCGTGATGATGAAATGTCAAAATCGTGTCTATTTTTCAGTCACCTCTCTTAAAAACAACAATCAAAACAAAATAAGTTATTATCTATAATATAAAAGAAAGTCGGGTTAGTGCGAACACGTATAACTCGAGATCGCCTGAATAGATATTTATCATTTTTGGTTTATTTTCTATATTTTTTCTGAAGAGATGTTCTTAAGTTGTGTTTTTTTTAAGTATTAAATAAAACTTGCTTAATAAATTGAAAATTTTTACCCTTCGCCATAAGTAGGGAATATTTACTTTGCGTCACTCGCATCGTCACAATTATTTCACTGTTGAATCTTAATGACTTGAGTATTTATGCTTAAATTAAAAATCGCAAATCTTTTTCTAGAGAATTTCCGAATTTTTCACTGTTATTTCGAATCCAAACTCCGTTGAGATGTTGTAAAAAAGCAGGCAGATAGGGAAGGGAAAAATTTAAACACTTGCCAAAGTTGCTTAGTGAAAATACGAGTCACAAACACTGCTGTTTTTTTAAGGTGTTGTACAATATGATAGAGAAATTTAGGTACGCAGGTTTATAAGTACTCATACATAATTTAATATTGGATAGGTGTTAGCAAATGAATTGCTAAAATTAGCGGGTGGTGAAAATTCAAACAATAGTAAGTTGAAATGTTAGTAAGCACTCGTACATCTACCTATTATAGGTACACGTATTAGAATATAATTAGAGGTCTCCCTTTTGTATCCTGCTACCCTGATACACTTCATTATTGTTACACATGGATACGGCACCGTCTAAATCTACCATAGCATTGTAATGATTGTATATCGTGCAAATCATGGGGAGATTAGGAGAGCATGAGGAATGACAAGTGACATTGATCATACGATTGTTTTTATTTACCGTATCATATTAAATTTATTGTCGGTTATAGCCAGCAGATGTAAACACTCATCCCTTGTACCTGCTTCACCCCTGACACCACCACTTATATTTTATATTATGTTTTTTTTTTCCTACTGGTAACGATTGCACGTGTTTATTATTCAATTTATTTATTTTTTCATGGTTGTAACGTTATTAATAGATAATCATAATATTTCACCCTGTTTCATTTAGGTGTGTAATTAATATATTCAAAATCCGAATTACGAGAAGATTTGATTATGCGAGTAATTGTAGGACCTAATTACGCTCTTTATGTGCTTAACTTAAAACATAAAAATAAGTTCGCTCTGCAGGATATGTACATATGTTAAGTTTTTGAGCATAAAATAGAACATCTTCGATTTTTTTTGTTTATTATTAAATAATAAATTTGGACTGATGGACACAAAATGAGCACACCTTTATTCCACAATTTCAGCCCCGTTAGAAGTATCAGTACAAGAGAACGAGACCGCCACCTTGACTAACCTCAGAAAAGCTCAAAATCCTAAAAACTTAGCTAACAAACACCTCAATGAGTCCCCTCTCAATCTGAATAGGTTGTAGAACACTGTATAACCAATTGAATTGAATTCTTTCCTTGGGTTTCAATAGAGATTACATGCAAAATTTTGGTCGGTTTTAGCTACGTAACTTAATCTAGCCTTTTGTTGAATCTGAGTTCAGCTACGACATATGCGTCACAGCACAACACGACAAAATAGTGTGTTTTTAGTCTGCTTTAAAATTTTGACGATAAATATTTTCGAGTAAAGCCATTTAGAGAGGAACACCCTCTCATACTGTGTTCCGCTCCTTCGAAGCAGAGCTGAGGGATTTGGACATGGTGTGGGAGGAGGTCATAAATATAGCGAAAGATCGAGCGCAATGAAGAGCTCTTGTTGCCTCCCTATGCTGCTGAGTGGGATGTAAAAAGAAGCATTTTGTATGTATGTATGCAAAGACATGTTATGAATCTCCATATTATATTCTTCCAAAAGTTCGAAGAATATAAAATTAGGCATGAGTGTATCAAAGGGAATAAGTCTGTTCTAATCTAGAGCACGCGCTCCAACTAAGTCACTTCAGGTGACCATCACAAGTTAGGTACAAACATAACATTATAATGAATCCACGTCCCCTTTATCGTGTTAGGCCGCTCGTGCCTACATCTGCAGGAACAATGGACACTTTCTCATGAATGTTCCCTGGATATTGGTAAGTTAAAGTACATGGGTGCCTGTGAGGGTGGGGTGGATACCTTCGTTACTTTGTAACATTGAAACGAAGATGAGATATACAACTAAATAATTAATACAACAGTAGGTAAATATAAAAATCAAGTAAATATCTAAATACATACATAGTTTATACTGTAGTCTCACTACGCAAAAAAATGTGCCTTAACTTACCAGTCGTCGTCCTCGTTGCTGAGGTTCGTGGCCATCATGAAGTCTTTCTCGAACCACTGCTCTCCAGGATGTTCTCTGTCCGCTGCCAGATGTACGGCTCTATGAAGTGCCGTCGCGTGGATGTATTGACCAGCACATGGGTAATCATCCTCGTGGTCTTTTGCTTAGCGTTGTTTCAACCATAATCAGCTTTTCGAGACTTTCCTCACTTTTTTGAGCTTTATGTACGAAAAACTATTATAATTGTTCGACAATGAGATACGACGGTCGCACACTCAAAAAACGAATCACGTATATAGCGTACTTCACACCTTACAGGCGATACGATCGGGAACTCCATTCTTTTCGGCTGCCAAAGCGACACCGAGCGCCGCAGCGAGCTCGAACGGACAAGCATGTAAAGAGGAAAGACCAATGTATTGTCCAGTAAGGCCTAGACAAAATGCATTTGGCGATCGACTACAAACGAATTCTTCGACAATGTAGAGTAGGAAGAAAATTAACTGTCCACTTTTATATGTGTCTTTGTTTGGTTTAAAAAATTGTTTACATGTTCCAGTGGACAGTTAATTTTTTCGCACTATACATTGGCGAAATCTTCGTTTGTAGTCGAACGCCAATTTGAATTTGTCTACGGGGGCAGTGGTGCCGGATCAGGGAAATTTATTTTACGGACAACCCTCGTAGAAACATCATGATATAAGACGTTGCAATCTAATATTTTTCGCGTATAATTATGTATGTTGTTATTGTCATAGCAACGTTAGTATAAATGCAACGTGTCACAGACGAAATATAACTAAACGTTTATCTTGCAGAAGGTTGTTTATAGGCCCTTTTAAAATATTTTTTAACTGTACTTTACAATAAAAACAGTTTTATGAGTACCTAGTGTCGTGGCCATTCATTTTATTGAAATATTGTAGTTTATTTTATAAACTATTTTATGTTAGTCTAATATTAGTAGTGATATCTTTTACTTAATTAGGGATCGAAGTCTTCCAAATTATACATGGAGAAATGATTCAAACACTTCACATATAATCTTGATTGTTTGGAACGCTTTTGGATAGAGTCATGAAACATTGACTGAAGATGGGATACGAAGGATTTTGTATTAGATAAATTATGCACCTGAGTTCATCTCGGGACAGTTCGGTTTGCATCGTCGGCGGGGGTGTAGGGGCTCGTTCTCGTAAGAAATCCTTTGGATAGCCCTGTTTTCAGTTAGTGATTTTTATTGATTATTTTATTGAACATTTTATATGATTTTTAATTTTGTGTGCTTCTGGGTGGTGAAATATTTTGTAGTAAATTCCTTTTAGATTCAAGCATAAATTTAAATTCAGTGTTGCATTTTAACATCAATATTATTTCAGGATTATGTGTTATCTGGGAACCAATTTGAATTAGAATCTTTTAAAACATAGAGTCAGTGTATTCAAGAAAGAAATAGCAGCTCTGGATCATTGATAAGTCTTATTTTATTTTATTATCCACTTTAATTTGTTTGCTTAGTTTGGGGAGGGATTTGTGTATTATCGAGTAGAACCGTTCACTTCAAAGTGTAATGGCGAACGTGGTTAACATAAAGCGCATTAAGCCAGCCTTCGAAACCAAGTAGAAGACGGTCGTAAGCCCGAAATGGTTCTATCTTGATTTCAGGGGGGGGGGGGGTTGGTAAAGTTTTATGATATCATGGTAGGCTAGGATTGATTGCATGCTTATCTACTAATATTTCAGTTATCGACGACCACCATTTGTGAAAACTTTCAATAATGTTATAAACTGTCGAATATTTTGTTTCATCTTGTTTTGAATATTTCTCATGTCATTCCACAGAACCGAGGATGTACGGTAAGTAGCTCTTTCATCTCAGTATTACTAACATCACAAATGGTGGGGTATCCTGCGTTTGATTTGTTTACGTAAATGTGTTCTTTTATCACCTTTATTTCTGAGTTGACCAAATGTTTACAGGTTTATATAGTTGAATGATTGTTATAATTAATTTCGTACACAACGTATTGGGTCCTTAAATTTAGGTTACTAGACGATCACAATATCATCATGGCCATTAGATTCCACGTAGCGATCAGAAAGTCTTCTTGAAAGCACATACGATTTCCTTAACCGTGATTTCAGGTGCGTATCATGAAGGTTGTTAACCCCTTCATCTTGGGTTCGTAGATATTCGTCTTAGAATCATCTACCTATTATATAGGTACATTGATGCATTCTTTCAGTCGATTCGGTTTACACGGTTTTGTTAAACGTTGATTTAGACAGAGTAGGTGTAGTTCTCGAGGTTAGGTAGTTTAGTTTAGAGGAAATCTAGTTAGTAGTAGTCTCGTTGAGGGGATCCCGTCACAGAATGGTGCCTCGTGACCGTAGGATTCTTGTCTTTACCCCTGTAAAGACAAACCTGATTTACTACGTTTTTTCTTTTCTTTCTCTTGTTTATCGTTATTATGGAGTTGTCATCTAGGGGAGGTTCAGGAAATTTTGGTCAGAAATTTGATTAGCAGAGCAGGGGAGGTAAAAAAAATTCTATGGTTGGTTGAATAAATGGTTTAAAGTTCTAGTCAGTTATTAGAAGAAGCTGTTAGTTTCAAGAGTTAGAATTAGATTGTAAGTTTGTCTTATTAAACTGTATAACATTAATCTTAAAGAGTAGGGGAGGTCTCTTTTATTTAGGGATTTTATGATTTTTTTTCTTCCTTGTATATATTTTGTTGCTGTTGTTTTGGATTTAATAATAATATTAAATATTTTGTTAACGTCGAGGGGAGGTCTTGTTTTACTTAGGTATTTTAGGATTTTTGTTGCTGTTGTTTTGGATTTAATAATAATATTAAATATTTTGTTAACGTCGAGGGGAGGTCTTGTTTTACTTAGGTATTTTAGGATTTTTGTTGCTGTTGTTTTGGATTTAATGATAATATTTAATATTTTGTTAACGTCGAGGGGAGGTCTTATTTTACTTAGGTATTTTAGGATTTTTGTTGCTGTTGTTTTGGATTTAATAATAATATTAAATATTTTGTTAACCTCGAGGGGAGGTCTCTTTTGGTAATTTTGTAGGATTGAAGTAAATTATTTTCTAGAGAATGCAGGGTTTTATTTGATATTTTGTTCAGCAAGGAAATGTGTTAATGAAAGAATTTCGAATGTGCGATGTCGAATAATAAGCGTGAATGATGAGGTAAGTTTAGGTGTTTTGTTTTAAATAGTTCAGGTTAAATTTTCAATAATATTCTTTGGTTGTTTGTGAGAGACAAATAATATTTATATTGTTGGGCTCTCCAAATGTATTAAGTGTCTGTAGGTGTGAAATGATCAGGGTTTGTCCGTACTTTTGGGTAAGCCACTTGACATTTCGGGGCATCGACATGTATCCACTATACACATGAATTATTACATACATTCTGGATGTAGGTACCTTGAATAGGGTCACATGTTTTGTACAGGGCGTTCTTTTCGTAAGGATGTGATCTTCTGAACAGTTTTACTGTTTAAGAAATTCTTTTGCTTTTGGTTTGTGGTAATTGTTTGGTAGTGTGTAGGGTAATTGGAATCGAATTATATGAAAGTTTGTTAGGTACTGTTTCGGGAAGGGCAATATTTTAATTCGAATATATGTATTCTCAGTTTTGGGGTCCCGGGTTCGATTCCTGGTCGGCTCACATTTTCGACTTCTATTTTTTTTTTCTTCTCTCTGTCAGATCCTTTCGTTTCACACGAAATTCCTGACCATGGTTGCATTGTTTCAGATTAGACGAAACCGGTTGACTAGAAAAAATTACCTCAGGCGATAAGTTCTACCGGTTTAACTCATAACTTGTTATGAAAGGGATATATTTATAAAATCATTAGGTATTTTAGGGTAGTTTAGCTTTAGGTACTTTTCTTTCTATTGTATTTGGAGACAAAGTCGGTTGATTTGAAGACATCAATTAATTGATAATATCATCCGACTAACATATTTATATTATTTTAATTTTCTGCAAGACGAGACACGGTTGTGTGTTCGTGTGCCCCCTGTATTTTTCTTCGCTGTTCTTCAGGTGGTACCTAGATCGATGTTTTTTCTGGTATTATTTTTGTTTGGTCCTAGAGGTTGTCTTTGGAAAGTATTGTGTTAGGAATGGAGACTAATAAAGATGGAGATTTATGGTCACATTTCAGGAATGCGTGAACTGTGAAGTGGTTTCTTTAGAGTAGGGATATTAATTTATTTGTGTGTGTACCAGAGTCAAGATGTTAAATATTATTAGTTTGTCAGAAATAATAATAAAATGAAGTCACATTTTTTTTTGTTGAATTGAATGTAGGTACCTAGAGTTTTGTATGTTGAGGTTTGATATTATACTGTTTTAATACATTTCTAAAGCTCTGTTAATATTTAACTAATTCAGCTGTTACTTGGGTGTCACGTAGTTTTTTATTTCTTTAATAATAGCAATATAATTATTTTGTTAACGAACATGGTAGTTCAGTGGCATAGACGCTGATTTCCGACTTCTGATCAGAAGCTCCCGGGTTCGATTCCCGGTCGTGATCAGAAACTCTCTAAGGGTTTTTTTTTCTATATTTTGAAATTTCAATTCGGGGTTTGAATCCTGTCTTAGTTTGGATGGGGCCGGCAGACTGGTAGAGAATGCTTCAAGCGTTAAGTCTCGCCGGCTATTTTATTGGAGAATGTTGAAATTAAATATAGATCAGGTTAATAAGTCTATTTTGTTTTGTTAAAATAACTTTTAACGTTCTCAATTATTATGGTTAGGTACTTTTTGACCGAGTGGGTTGGTTTGTAGTAATATTGAGATAAAGAGTTGTAAGGGTATTCACCCACCCTATTCATCATTCGATGGGCATATTATAAAGTGGACTTTGGTCGGTTTTGTTTATACATAAGAGTTTTTGCAAGGTATGATGGAATATGAATTGTAAGTTATTGGAATTTTAGATTAAATATGGTTGGTATCCGCTCAGGAGGTCGTATCATATTATGCTGGTCGTGGGTTCGATTCCCGATGCCGACAATTTTTTTTTCTCTTCTCCTTTTACACCAATTCAGGTCAGTGGGGTGTCATTTTTTTTGTTTTGTTCACTTTGTGTGAACCCAGATTCATTATTTTTTGTAAAAGAGATACTTGGTGCTTTTGCAAGGTATGTGTTTTCTATGATTTATCATTGCTTATAAATATTTGGGACTGAAGTTAAAGGTCGTATTCTTTTCTGCTTGGTACAGTTTAATATTCCAAAAGGGTAGGCTGTTCTGTGTGAAGATACTTTATAATAATTAGTTCTGTCCGACTTTAATAAGTAGGTATATTTCTTCTTCAAACACTTCATTCCTTGGAAAGCTCTTTCATAATATTTCTTCAAAATTTCTAAAATATATAGGAATACATATTATAGGTATTTCTATTCATCTTTCTAATAGAATCGTTGTTTCTTTGCAGTTGAAATAAGTACTTTCTCTTTGTCCGCGGTCGTCATCATATTTGTATTAGGTGGATAGATTGTATTTTAGGGTTCAATAATAATAATAATGTTTTAGGTCTCACTGTGTTTTTCGATTTATTACTATTTATTGTTGTTGAACTGTGAAATATTATTATTAAATTTATGAAATGTTAAGTGTGTCTTCTAGGTCCTAGGGTATCTTATGGTTGAGAGAGATATTTTTTGTCTGTTTGTATTTGATATAGGTATATTTTTGTTTTTGTTTATTATGGTGTTTTTTTTTGTCAAGCACTATATGTCACTACAGTATTTTATTATTGAGTGTTCGGTAGTGTGGGCCGATTTCCTTTTTTCCCTCTATTGCTAACGTAATAGTTATATTTTAGTGCTAAATGCTGTTTTAAATACGTATGCAAAATATTTTTCAATTCGAAAGATATCTTCTGTCTCCGAATTGAGCTCAAAGTTTCAAGAAATTGTTAAATTTGTCCTATTTTGAAGCAGGTATAAAGAAAGTAAAAATATGTATAACATAATATTTTTTAAGGTTGCATGTCATAAAAATGATGGAATAATTAGTTCTGTATGATATAAAGCATAATAATACAATTTAAGATAGCAACAAAGTATATAAAGTGCCGCAATAAACAAGAGAAAATCGCATGAAATGAGAAAAGGGTTAAAAATACCAGTTTTGTATTTTGATGGCCGTAAAGCCAAAGTTTTAGGCTAGTGATTAGAAAAAGTGGACAAAAATACAGATGAACAATAATTAAGAGAGTGTTAAAGGAAACTGATTCTAAATTGATGGAAAATTTGGAACACCGAAACCGATAGAGAGAACGATTACAGATTTCTTTTCAAAAAGCAACATTTCATTGGATATTTTACTTATCGTCTGATGTAATGAAAAAAAGTGTATGTAAATACCGGAAAACATGATTGAATAATTAGTTTGCAGGAGAAAATACTAATAAAACCATTAGAATGAATATTTTGCTTATTGCAAACCACAAATAATCCCAATTGAATGAAAAAAAAACTGCATGTAACAATATATTTAGGTTTTTGTATAATAACGTGTTGATAGTGCTTTCTCAAGTCATCATACGCATTCTGACCAAATTGGAAAACAACTGGAAAAGTAAAATAAAAAACAATTGATATGTTCCAGGTGATTACAAGAGAAACTACTATTTTATAATTTCAAGATCTACGAAAAGATCAATTATATTTATTCCAAATTGGTATAGTCATACCAACAGGAACATTTTCTAATGATTTAGGCAACTGAGCTCCAGGAAAAATAATCCATGTAATAATCGCTAAACTAAGCTCATAGGATTCTGCGACTGCGCTTCTTTCAGAAAGTTTGATGACTTTAACATATCTTTATTGTTAATGTCTGTGCACCAACTTACCTCGCAACTGATCCAGTTACCTATGGAAGTTTAATTTCTTATCCATATATTTATCAGATTATCAAATCTGTTATATAAACTGTAATTACTAAAAGAAAAAGCTATCTCGCTCAAAATACACTATGAAGTAAGAGAATGAACCGCTCGCTGGATAGTGAAAGCTCGAATCACCAAAAAAAAAACGCATTTTTGGTCCTTGAAGTATCGAAAGTAAATTTTGAAGCATCCTTTTACAAGAACTAAGTTATAGACAGACAGCAAAATGTAACAGAAACACCAATCCACAAGTATCCCACGAAGATCTTACGGCATTCATTACATACAATGGCGAAGATGAATAAATACAGTTTTCTGAATTTTTCTTGTCATATCCAAGGAGTTTGACGATCTGTGAAATTGTTAAAGAAGCCTCACCAACTTAACGGAGAAATTTATCAATAAAATATTATATAAAAGCTTAGAAAGCAACGAGTAAAAAAGATATCAAACCCAATTTATCAAAAACAATCACCGCAAAATAACATAATTTCATATACTTGTTTTACATAAAAAAATTGAAAGTTTTATTTATTATTTTTGTGTTATTAAACAAATAGAAGTATGTTCTTGAATTATCTGTGGTATAATAAAAAAAAGTGAATAAAAAAACAAGACCGGAATCATTTTACATGATTATTATAAAAATATCAGTTAGTATGGGATATTTTCGTCCCATACAAAACTTCAAGGTCGATTCGGAGACAGAAGATCTTATTTTTTTGTCATGAAATTTTGTAGATAGTTATAATACATCATAAGGCAACAAATTATCACTATTACATTAAGATTAGAAGCACTTTTTAAACTTCCATACTAGAACGGCCCAGCCTAGTGTTCGGTCGAGCTTTACCTCGGATTGGTGAGGTACCTATTTCAGGATTTGAGTCGTAATTGTGTCCTTGGTTTGTTTCTATAATCTTAGTCGACAGAGCCGTATTTAGGAAGCTTTATATTTATTAATTATTTTTTTTTTTATATTTTATTATAATTTAGTATGAGTTTGGGTGAATGAATTGTGATCTGTGTCTCTGGTTAAAGAATTCAGGACTACATAATTTAAGTTTTAGTTATTTTAAGATAATCATTCTCAATTCGATTAAATTAAATAAGTTCAAAGTTTTAGTTACCAGACTATTGCAGCAGGACCAAATTCAGCCAGGCCTTAAATTTAAAATTAGGTACTTATCTATCTTTATAAATTTTCATTATTCTATATTGTGAAGGAACTGAATACTTTATCAAGCTTTTAATATTTCAATAATTTATAAAATGTGTTGACTATTGTTGTTTACTAACGACTCCATTGCATTATTTATCGTATTTATGTATTTATCATTATTTTATTGTATCTTAACAAACTCCTCTTCCTTTCTTTTCGTAACTTAAGGCGAAAATGACTCACAACCTTGTATTTATTATGATTTATTTTACAATATTGCATGAATTTATTATATACAAAATATTATACATATTTTTAACAACTCCAGTCCTTGCCTCAAACTTTGTCTGGGGGAAAGTTCCATTCTTCGTATATGATCCTAGGAAAGGCTCGAAGGACAATCCCTTGTGTCATCGCCGCTAAGGTCCTAATATGGGTCATTGCTTAACACCATAAATTGAATCTGTCATTATGAGAGGGCGACCGAGGTGTGGTTAAAGTTGTGACTATATTTGGGTCGGTTTCGGGGGTGATTGATTCAATGCCTATTGTAAAACCTTAGTTTATGTATTTAAGCATGCTTTGTACACGTATCTTAGTTTATTATATTTCGCGTTAAAGTTTAGCCTAATCGCATGAGGGGCTCGACACCCGGTAGTTTACTAACGACGCCTTGCATGAATTATCGTATTTATGTATTTATCATTATTTTATTGTATCTTAACAAACTCCTCTTCCTTTCTTTTCGTAACTTAAGGCGAAAATGATTCACAACCTTGTATTTATTATGATTTATTTTACAATAATGCATGAATTTATTATATACAAAATATTATACATATTTTTAACAACTCCAGTCCTTGCCTCAAACTTTGTCTGGGGGAAAGTTCCATTCTTCGTATATGATCCTAGGAAAGGCTCGAAGGACAATCCCTTGTGTCATCGCCGCTAAGGTCCTAATATGGGTCATTGCTTAACACCATAAATTGAATCTGTCATTATGAGAGGGCGACCGAGGTGTGGTTAAAGTTGTGACCATATTTGGGTCGGTTTCGGGGGTGATTGATTCAATGCCTATTGTAAAACCTTAGTTTATGTATTTAAGCATGCTTTGTACTCGTATCTTAGTTTATTATATCTCGCGTTCGCGTTGAAGTTTAGCCTAATCGCATGAGGGACTCGACACCCGAATTGGACGGCCGAGACCAAAAGCAGCGGGACGCGGGGGCTGCTATATAGCATGAAAAAAAAAAATATATATACTTATACAATTCTAAAATCAAGTCAACAAAATGATTCAGAAAATAATTCTTTCTACAAAAATTTTAATTCCTTCACGATACAAATAACATTAGGTACTGGATACGGCCCTGGCACTAACATTTTTACATTGACTATTCATAGAAGGGACTTCGGCTGGTGGTTGTACCGAATGGTTGATTGGTAAGAGGGTAGGTACTTGTATGATTGAGAACCTATATCCATAGCGTTTTGAGATAGGCTCACATGGTAGGTGCGAATAAGATAGGGTTGTACATAGAAATTATAAATTTATATTCATTTTGTATTAATATTTTTTTTTTTTTTAGTTTGTGAAAGAAAATCATGAATCTTTGGCCATTCTTGGCAAGCCCATGATTGTTCTTTCAAGGGGAGGATTGTCGTGGCCATTCATTTTATTGAAATATTGTAGTTTATTTTATAAACTATTTTATGTTAGTCTAATATTAGTAGTGATATCTTTTACTTAATTAGGGATCGAAGTCTTCCAAATTATACATGGAGAAATGATTCAAACACTTCACATATAATCTTGATTGTTTGGAACGCTTTTGGATAGAGTCATGAAACATTGACTGAAGATGGGATACGAAGGATTTTGTATTAGATAAATTATGCACCTGAGTTCATCTCGGGACAGTTCGGTTTGCATCGTCGGCGGGGGTGTAGGGGCTCGTTCTCGTAAGAAATCCTTTGGATAGCCCTGTTTTCAGTTAGTGATTTTTATTGATTATTTTATTGAACATTTTATATGATTTTTAATTTTGTGTGCTTCTGGGTGGTGAAATATTTTGTAGTAAATTCCTTTTAGATTCAAGCATAAATTTAAATTCAGTGTTGCATTTTAACATCAATATTATTTCAGGATTATGTGTTATCTGGGAACCAATTTGAATTAGAATCTTTTAAAACATAGAGTCAGTGTATTCAAGAAAGAAATAGCAGCTCTGGATCATTGATAAGTCTTATTTTATTTTATTATCCACTTTAATTTGTTTGCTTAGTTTGGGGAGGGATTTGTGTATTATCGAGTAGAACCGTTCACTTCAAAGTGTAATGGCGAACGTGGTTAACATAAAGCGCATTAAGCCAGCCTTCGAAACCAAGTAGAAGACGGTCGTAAGCCCGAAATGGTTCTATCTTGATTTCAGGGGGGGGGGGGGGTTGGTAAAGTTTTATGATATCATGGTAGGCTAGGATTGATTGCATGCTTATCTACTAATATTTCAGTTATCGACGACCACCATTTGTGAAAACTTTCAATAATGTTATAAACTGTCGAATATTTTGTTTCATCTTGTTTTGAATATTTCTCATGTCATTCCACAGAACCGAGGATGTACGGTAAGTAGCTCTTTCATCTCAGTATTACTAACATCACAAATGGTGGGGTATCCTGCGTTTGATTTGTTTACGTAAATGTGTTCTTTTATCACCTTTATTTCTGAGTTGACCAAATGTTTACAGGTTTATATAGTTGAATGATTGTTATAATTAATTTCGTACACAACGTATTGGGTCCTTAAATTTAGGTTACTAGACGATCACAATATCATCATGGCCATTAGATTCCACGTAGCGATCAGAAAGTCTTCTTGAAAGCACATACGATTTCCTTAACCGTGATTTCAGGTGCGTATCATGAAGGTTGTTAACCCCTTCATCTTGGGTTCGTAGATATTCGTCTTAGAATCATCTACCTATTATATAGGTACATTGATGCATTCTTTCAGTCGATTCGGTTTACACGGTTTTGTTAAACGTTGATTTAGACAGAGTAGGTGTAGTTCTCGAGGTTAGGTAGTTTAGTTTAGAGGAAATCTAGTTAGTAGTAGTCTCGTTGAGGGGATCCCGTCACACTAGGTACAAAATGAGTTTTCAAATTTTTAAATGACCTATTTAAGATTTTATCTAAGTGTTTTAAAATCAACAAATAAGAATGCAAGGATTAAAAAACCGCTTTAGGGTGGGGGAAAAAATTAAAAGATATAGGTAAGTATAGGTATAGCTAACATCAGCTACTGTACCTACCTACATAGATGTTATCCATTGTTCGTGATGTTTACGCTAGGGTAACGCTGTACAATGTAGTTAGAAAAGCAATTCGTTTCGAACAAAAAAAAAGAAACAAGAAAAAAATCCCAGAGTTAAAATAATGAAAGATAAATATTGTGATTTTTCAGCTACAGACGTTCGCTAGAAGCGGAGATGTGTGGGTGGAACAGGAGGTTCTGTAGGATTTAATTAAATCTACAAAGAAAAATAAAAAAATAACTGATGTTATTATTTTAAAATCGCGTAAGAAACGTGAGCGATGTCTAGATTAAGCATAAACATTTTTATCTGAGAAAATTTAATGATAAATCCTTTATTATTTAAGTTATGTTCGTTTGTGGCTTAGCATTTTCATTGAACACTCCCCATGCACGTGAAATGTTTTTTATACGTTAAGTATCTTCATTTACAGTAGTTAACTTTAAATCCAAAAAAAAATATTTATTGTGACTCAACGAACAGGTAGAAGACTCTGTATGGGATAACAATTTGGTTATTTTTCTCACAGTTTTTTTTTATTTCTCACCATTTACATACCCTGAGATTTGACGAATATTTCAAAACCAAAATTGGCCAAATGTGTCACGTATAGCCAATCATTTTATAATTTATCTCAATCGATATAATTTCCGTGCTTACAGCAGTGCAACACGAACGGGGTCCTCGAAAGCCGAAGCTTCACCAAACAACCTTAATGCATCCACACATGGCTCATCACCACCACAAAGAAATGAAACTGCCACCGCCCTCACAGCCCAAATTCCAGTTGCAGTCTTCACCTGGATCCGTCTTCTCCAAGCCTTTGAGCATCACCAGCTCCGGATCTTCCGTCCGTCCATGCAGCCCGGTGGGACCTCCTCAAGGACCTCTGGATGGACCTCCGCCACATTTCTTCCAGCCTCCGACGTCTCTAGCCCCACCACCTGCTCTGCTGCACATACTCATGTCCGCTGAAAAATATCAGGTGAATATATTTGAATAAATGAGCTTTTATATTATGTTGACAACAAACTTGAGATGGGATTCGGAGGCGCGCGATTCAGGACTAATAGCCAATATCGCATACCCATTTATATTGAAATCAGTCACCACGGCTTGGGCGAGAAATAAATTTGTATAGTTACTCAAATTTAAATAAAAAAACTTTTTAAGTTGGGCTGCCGCCACTTTATTTTTCATTTTTAAGGTCACCTCACACTGCGCTATGGATAAGTAATGCTTTATTTACAAATAAACCGCTAAACGCTAAACAATCAATGGGGGTTATTCTGAACATCCGACCCTATCGAGTTGTGTGCGTCCCAATAGTGTCGCGTAGGATCCAACTTTTTGTACAGGCTCTTACTATTTACAAGTCACATTCGAATGAAACATCGGATAACCGGTTGCATTCGTCGCAACACTATCGGATGTCTACTCAACGCCCATTTCGCTGTCGCTTGCGATCCAACCAAGTCTTTACTAGTGTTTAATCATCTTTTTTTAATTTAAGTGTAAAAAATGGCACAAAAATTAATTATTTGGTGAAAATTTGGAAGAATTTTAATGAAAATTGTTTAGAAAAGTTCTATCTAAGAGTATAGATATCATGTAAAAGATTGCTTACATCTCAATTTAAGGTAAAAAAAATATTAAGTATAAGAAAAAATAATTATTGATAGAAATAACAAATTATGAGTTTTGTTTATTAAAATAGGCGTGTTTTTTATGTAAAAAATATAGTGGAATATTTTAAATTAGTATTACAAAATTATTATTTTTGTTCGTCACGCTATTGTATCGTATCCGATGCAACTCGATCGGGTCGGATGTTCAGAATAACCCCCAATTCATGGATATATTTCATGGAATTAATTTTTGTTTACGATTTCTTTGCTATTCACTAATAAAATAAATATATCAGGTACCTAACGTAATCGCTCGTGCAGGCGCAAGTGTACCTAATGAGTACCTACTTAACGTCACGTGATGCCGCTCCTCATATCTTTTAAAACTCGCTAAAATTGTTGCCTCATAAAATGGGTCAATGAAAAAGAGTCACCTGCAATGGTCTTTGTTCCAAGTTTTTTTTTTATGTTTTTATTTAAATATACATTTTTTAAATCTCTAGAAATTACAAACACTTTGTAAAAGTTTGTTTCTTTTTGTTGTTTTTCCACGTGTAATAATTTTAAATAACAAAATGGAAAGAGACAAGAAGAGTTCGAATAAACAAAGTAAAAACCTTTACAATTTTTTTTGAAAAAAAAAAACGGTAATTGGTATCACTAGTAAAAAGTAATATAAATGTTTGCCACAATTTTATTAACGATCAGATTATAACTATTACCAGTATACCAGGATTTAACATAATATAGAAGAAAAATATTCTTTTAAGGTCATGAACTTTTTTATACTTACAAAAGAAAAAAATATTAACATTAGGTAATAGCATTTTACGAAATAATAATTAAACATGGAAATACCCAATTTTAATTCAGTAGACACAAAAACTCTAAATCTTAAAAGGCAAGTTCTCTGTAGGGTTGATAACAAAAAAATATTGTACATATGGTGCATTGTAGCATGATAGCGGTTATTCCCAGGATCTGGTGTGGGGAGCAGGAAGACAGCCTCTGCCGCCAGCAGGAGAACCAGCCCTCCGACCTCCTTCCACTCCGATGCCCTTCACTCTTGCACCCACCTGGGAAATACTGCAGGTAAGGAATCTCTATATCCTAGCCAAGTCTCCAATATTGAGTATGTTAACTAAGGTATCTTTCTTGTGTCAAATTAAGTTTTCTGTATTTGTTTCTCGATCAGAGTAACATAACTATTTATTCATATAAAATAGTTAAACCAATTGACAATGTATTGATATCACTAAAAGAGCCTTGTTCTTGAAACGTGTTTTTGAGACAGCACTAATCAAATGACCGTATATAAAATATCTTCTAATTCAGCTTTCATCCTCTAATGGTGTACAGACCTCCTAAGCCTTTCCGTATTCTTCCACATGTATATTTTTTATTTCAATCAAATAACTCCATCGTCATTTATTTTTTATTTAATGAGGTCTTTGAGCCGAATATTTCCTTATATCTTACTTATATCGTTACTCACTAGGTATTTTAATACTTTCGAATGTTTAATTTAGCCCTTCATCCCTAAAGCCTCATCCCTTTTCTAGAGGGCAACTTTTTTAGATTTTATTTGAATTAATTTTTAGACGAAATTCACTGTATACCTACCTAGATTTAAATTGAAACTCATCCGATCCATAGAGAGAACTTTTCGGTTCTTCCGTCTTAATAATAATTATGATAGAAACACAGTATTGTGTTGTGGCGTGTCGTAGATAGCGTGCCAGAAGCATATTTTTATACAGAGCCGAACACAAAATGTGTGTCTCTTAGCATACTAAATTTACAGTAGATACGTTGAACCGATAATGCTTCTAGCGCGCCACAACACAACATATTGTGTGTTTCTAGCTTTTCATAATAATTTATTATACATCCTTGAAAGTAATATTTGAATTTCTCTTCTCAATGAACAATTATTGAAGTTTTGACAATGTACATGGGGGTGACTTTTGTTAAAACGTCTTCCTATTGGTCGATTGAGGGGTTGACTTTTCGACGTCCCGCCTACTCAACTGCGTCGTTCGTAGCTTTTTCATGTACGGCGCTGGTACCAGCACACCGACGCCTTACAGCCCTTGACTTTGTGACGCTCGGAGGAGACAATACACTCGTCCTATTGGTTCGCATCCACCCACCCATATACCTATAGTTACACATTTTAAACATATTTGATGATACATAGCAATATACAATTGAAGACTTCAACGATTTTAATATTTCTTATATATTAGGGTGGTGCGAAAAAAGTCAAGTTGATGATATCGATTCGCTATAGTGCGGAAAAGTTGCGATTTCAGGAGATCCTTTACATAATTCATCAAATTCACTATAAAATGAATTTATAACAAGTTTAAAATAGCTATGTGCAAGATATTCTGTAAACTTTTTTTTTACCCATCACGCCGTGTGTTGTAAGTGGTAGGCAGAGAGAACGGACCTCCACTCTTTTCTATCCAAGCATACTTCTTTCGCTTCTTCCACCGACATACATTCACTAAATACCTTTGTTCATTGTTGCGGCGCCGGTAATACAATAGTACTTAACGTTTTACAAGAAAACCCCCCTCCCCCCCCATATTGCGTTACGTAATACTTGAACGCTCCCTTATAAATTTTGTTATAGAACTATACAAGACTCTTTTATTTTCATTTTGAAAATGACTATCACCAAGCACCTTCTGCCCAAAACATCGAAGATCTGTTTAACTTAATTTTAAAATCGTAAATGCTATGAATGGAGCCGTCTGCTTCTAAAATCAATAAATTAACACTTTTCTTATTTACTTATTTAAAACCAGGAATCGAACCCGGGATCTCTAGATTAGACATTAGCGCTTATACCACTAGGCCACCGAGATCGGTTAGAATAGTGACAAAGGAATTAAATGTTTGATTTGTTGGTTTTATTTCTTGCAATAGAAATTCACCAAGTCAATCGGTAGAAAATTTGTGAAGAAAAGTACGTACCTACCTAATAACTGTTCATTTAAAATGCTTGATTGATCAACAAATCATTAAGGGTGTACAGAATTTACAATATACGCCTGGTCAGACCTTTTTAATTTCGAATATTCAGCATTTCTTTCGTCAAAATCCGTGCAGCAATTATTATCATATTGTGAATCCCACAAGTCTGTCATTTCGTTTTCAAAATCTGCGCTCTTATGGCATATTCTTAATTTGGTGCATGCACGTCTGTATCTTCCACAGATTCCACAACCTACTCCACCAAACTCATGCTCATTATATTATGGAAGAAGTCTTACAAAGGTACCGAAATTTTCTAACTTAACTTGTTCATTATTATGCAAATGTTGGTTCATTTATTCAGAGCCTGTGATTATTCGTCATCTTCCTCTCCCATTGAAAGTAAAATACATTGTCCAGCATGACATAATTCTGGTATCTTTTGTCAAATTATTTCAATAGGACGATTGAAGAACTCTGCTTATTTTACAGCAATTATGTGAGTACAACTATACGTCAAATACGTTATGTCAAGCTTCTGTTGTGTAGGAAAGAGAGTTTCGGGACTGGGGTTTGAACCTTTAGTCAACAGATGTCGGTGATCTTACCATTAGGCTACCAACATAGTATTTTTGGCTAAATTTAATTTTTCTTTATGTTTGCTTATTTTCACCAAATCGTAGCTTACAAAAGTTTTGGCAATGTCGTTGAAATCGTATATAAACTAAACACAGACTATCCGTACCTACGTATAAGAGCAAGAGCTCCTCCGTCAACTAACATATTTAAGGGTAGGTAATACGTGTAAAAATGTCCCATTAATTTATCAAAGATTTTCATTAAAATACTGTTATTGGAACGTCATTGCCAAGCTATCTGTGATTTCGAGTGCGATAGTTATACGGCAGTAAGAACGTGTATTCGGATCCAGATTTTCATCTTGGCAGTCTTTTGCTCCTATCATTTGAGGGTCTATCATGAGTTCCTATGATCTTTCAGTTGTTGTCGTTTTTCAAATCTTTCCATCACTCAATTCATAAAGATCTTTTTCAGACATTATTCTAAGGAAATTTCAAAAAAAAAACTTTTTCTAGAGACTTTCATTTTTTCAGGTAACATTTTGCTGGGAGGTAGTCAGTGCATTTGTTACCTTTTGCTTCCGATCCGTTACCATTCTTTTTTTATCGTTTTAGTACTAAGGTTTCGGACAGTCCATGAAGAGATACTTACTACCTTTACTCTCAATGCGTTTTTGACATCCAATTTTTACCAAATAAAATTACTTTATGTAGAACTTAAACTCATACCAATACTTATTTTTCATATCCGGTCTATATATTTTGCCACACCCGTAAGCAGCGACAGTCATTCGCCAGGATAAGCTCTTGTAGATTGCAGATTTCTACAACATCTGATTAAATTCAAAATATGTCTTGCCTTTCTAGGAAACAACCGCACGTTTACTGTTCATGGCAGTTCGTTGGGTGCGCTGCTTGGCTCCGTTCCAAGCTCTCTCCAGGCGGGACCAGGCCCTTCTCCTACAAGAATCCTGGAAGGAATTGTTCCTGCTTCACTTGGCGCAGTGGTCGGTGCCCTGGGAGCTTGGAGCGTTGTTGGCATGTCCACAGGCCAGAGACAGGCTACCTAGAGATGCCATCACGGATATTGAAATTAAGATTATACAGGTGATAATATCAATTAATAAATAAACACTTTTCTATATAAAGGATATAATTTAGAACATAAAGCCAGTGGAACTGATTGCCTGAGGCTTTATTTTCTAGTCAACTGGTCCCGTCCAATCTGAGACAGGGCAACCCCGGGTAGAAATTTCAAGTGAAAAAAAAAAAACGATAGAAGTTAGCCCCTATACCACTATACCTGGTTTTACAAGTTTTTACAACATACAACATGTTTGTTTATTTTTTTTGAGACACCAGTATAGAATGGTATGAACCTAAAAATTTACAGAAAAGACTCGAACGTTAACCAAACGAAATACTCTACAATAATAATTATTGCTGTATATTATCATTATTCTTTCTCTTATGAACTACCCATTGTTTTTTGGTGTTGAATCAGAATAATTTTATGAGAAACTAAGTGGTAATGCATATTTGCGAGACATTTGACTTTCGCATTTATGTAAATACTGAATGTCGTGGGATTAATTCCTGTAGCTAATCGATAATGCTCCTATTATTCTGAGTCGCGTAGATAAAACATTACGAGGCAAAATTATTTGGGTAGGTCTAATGCTACTTGATGTTATGGTGAAATGGATCTACCTGTAATGTAAATACTTGTTGACAAGTCATTTCAATGACATAACGGGTTCCACTCTACAATAATTAGTTGCGCTGTTTCTGTGTATATATTCTGTAATTAAGTATCTTTATTGTATTTTTTTTTGTTTGCTTATGTATATTTGTTTATTTTAATAAAAGTTATATATATATGGGGAAAAAAACTTCAATCTTCTGTAACATTTATAGGAAATCCTGTGTCGCTTTAGACAGATCTCCCCAGATGGCAGTGAATGCGGCTGTATGAAGGCTGTTGTACTGTTCACTCCAGGTAGGTATCCGCCCTCATCATATATTTTCCCATAAACCCTCTTCGCAATTTTTCACGCCGAGTTAAAATTGATTACATATTTTGCAGAAACTGCAGGATTATGCGATGTGCAACCGGTAGAGATGCTGCAAGATCAAGCCCAATGTATCCTGGCAGATTACGTGAGACAGAAATATCCTCGTCAACCGACTAGGTTCGGGCGGCTTCTTCTACTCCTTCCATCCCTTCGGCAGATACGGGCCAGCACGGTGGAACTGTTGTTCTTCAGAGACACCATAGGAGACATACCCATAGCCAGATTATTAGGTGACATGTATGATATGGAAAAATACTCTGGACCCCCATAAAATAAACAGTTTTTATGCCAGTCAAATTTTCATATTGAGAAAAAAATCAAGTTCGAACCTTTCAATTGTTTTCTTAAAAGAGACATTATATATTTGGTTAAATGACTCTTTTGCTGTTCCACCCTAGCCGTAAATTATATTCGAATTTACTAAGGACGATGAATTGTTGGATATTAAAATATTAAAAATTTTGCCTCACAAACTATTTAATTAAAGTTCATTCAACAACAAAACTTAAATGTCATTTTCGTACGTTAAGGACTCGGGAAGTAATCGAGTAATTATTAAAAGTGGCGAAAATTGGTGTTCGTCCAAACATTCTTTGTCTCGAATATTTGACTTGTTCTAAACTTGAACTTTTTTTGTTAAGAACCCTACTGTTCATTTTAAATATACTTACATGTATTTTAGTTCTCTCCATCTTTCTGAACCTATCCGTATTTTAATGCACAGTATCGATCTTTAATTACCTCGTATATTGGAAAAATGAGTCCAATAGTACCTACTTGGCTCACATTTATTATCAAACTTTGACGATTATTATAAAATCGGTAGGTACCTATTTTAGGATTTTTATTGTTACTGAACCCAAATTTTTACAAAATATTAATACAAAAAAATATTTTTCATCATTTTAAGTATACCTAAGCTTAATGATATTTAGCAAAATGTGTCAACCATAATGTTTAGAGTTATTGTAAATAAAATTATCTAAAGTATGAACTATTATTATCTATTAAGATTTTGCTGTTTAATTGAGATTCTAGTCACACTAATAATATTATTCTAGTCTATTTGTAAATAAAAACAATTTTCTGTAAATAATTCAACAAAAATAAATTATTGTTAAATAATCTTATATTCGAGCGAGATCAATGTTAGATTACATTTTTCTATTAATATGAAAGAAATGTTTTTCTTTTATGTGAAAATACTTACATATATGTATATAATTGCTGAATAGTAGTATACCTATATCATAGAAATTTCCAAACAAGCTATTAGGTATGTTTTTGTTATCCAAATGGCAACATGCCTACAACTAAATATCTGATGTTATTTGTAGGTCTGCATTTATAGTACATTTTTTATCCTCTTTTCTAACTCACTTCTTTTCACAAGTTTCTTATACAACCTCTCCTATTTCTTTTGCTTCTGACCTGACCTTAGAAAACGGAATCCATGTGTTCGATCCAGGTCATTTTTTGGTCGACCACCCCGTCTAATCCTATGTGTGTGTATCCATTCTTTCAACATACCCAATCCATCTCAACTTATTACCATTCACACTCCTTCCTAATATTCTCCTTGCTTTCAATGTATGTAGGTACATACCACAGAATCATTCCATTATATTATTATTCTTTGTTGATTTTCCATCTCTACTGCATTTATATACTAGGTACTTTCCTCTTTTTTTGCCATAATAATTGCGTGTGATGCACTACTTTAACATTACCTTAGTTTGCCTCAAACCTGAACTTCATCCATTTCAGGCATTGTCTTAGTTTGACTATGATCTTCAACAATCTAGTTAAGAGTTATGTTTTTTGGGCATTCTTTTAGATGAATGCCTTCCCTAGACCATTTTCTTTTGGGATGACTGGTGTTATGTCCTATCCAGTGTGCTCTTTCCCCAGGTTCTACCGAGACCTTAGCGATTGGTGTTTCTTTCACACATTTTATACAGACCGAAGGCAATAAGATAGTGACGTCATGCACTTAGGCGGTGTAACGGGATATTGATTGCCGTCTCTCTTTTTTATATGCGAAAGAGAGACGGCAATCACCAAGGTCTCGGATCTACCAACACCTTGTTGCGCGTGATTATAAGATGATCACACCACACCATAATACTGAAAAGATTTGCCTCTAAAGCGGTTCATTTCAGTATTGAACCATTCATACTTAAGGTCATTCTGTTCATTTTAAGGAAGCTATATAAGAACCTCCATCATCAGATTGAGAGTTTTTGACCCCAACCCTTATTGGAAAAAATTACAAAGATACATAAGTAGTTAGTACCTACTGAGTATGCCACTTAGTTAGCCATCAAATTCATACACTACATGGGAGGGTAGGTACTAGACAAACATATTTGATCTTCTTGAGGACGTGGAACATTTGTGCATATTATGTTATTCTAGTCATTTTAATTGATAATTAAAAGCTACAACTCATATACGTCATATTATTATTTACTTAATTAAACTTAACTTGTAAATAAATAGATGTACCTATATGGTAAAAAATGCATGATAAGGTCATGTATTTATTTATTCATTGTGTTTGAATTTTCTGTCTTTCTGATTATCTGTGATAACCCTCTTTTCAATTTAAAATCAGAATATAAAATAATTTACATTAAGTATATATTATTTAATTTAATTAAATAAATGTCACCATAATGGATAATTATTAAAATTGTTTTATTTTATGCTACACCCCTAGCACGAAGAGTTTTTAATCGCATCAGAATAAAGTTGATTTAAATTCTTTTCGGAAAATTGTAGATCCTATATGGGAAAATTTATGTCTACGATTGGAGCAAGAACAGAACCCTAGGCTAGGTGTACATGGTCCTTCTATGGTAAAGATGGTGAAATTCCCCATCATATAGCGTCGATCGTGATGCGGAACTGCTATCGACCTCCCAATAAAGAATCATCCAATTAGTATGAGATGAAGTCATTATTGTTCAGAAAACCATAAAATTTCGAAAAAATCTCTCAGAGGTAGGTATATATGTAGTAATACATAAATCATGTTATAGGTATAATGTTTTTTATTGATTAGATAAAAATATTAAAATAACTCTAAAATCTATGTACATAATGTGCAACTTAGGTATAACATAATATTCAAATAAAAAAAGATAATGTGATAATTTATTGAAAAAAGCGAAATGATACTGTTTTGATTTTGTTTCTCAAGTGGTTTTAAATAAAAAACCGAATACTCTAAAGTCGTATTATGACTTGACAACAGTACAAGAAAAACAAATTTAATAATAGTTTGTTTTATATTTCTGAATACAAAAGAAAATTACATTATTTTTTTGATTAATAAGTTTGAGGTTATGTTATAATATGAGAAAGGAAAGTAAAAAGAAAGCAGAATTTAAAATGAAATTGATAAGCACTATAATGAATATGCAGTTGAAGTTGGATGCACTTATGCAGTCGGTGGAAGAACTCAAACGATGTAAAAGTACATCAAATAACAACGATATTGATTATGACACCACTGATGTGGCAACAGTTTTGCCACTAGCTGAAATGATCAGCTTAAGAAACCTCGAGAGAAGGCTGCTAGATGAACAGTATAAAAAGAAACTGGTACATATCTACATATTATTATTTTTAACAACATACTTCAAGAATACTTAATTTTAGAGACTTATAATTATTGATGTTCTTTACTTTTACAGATTTACCACTTAGCGAGAAATGGGGGAAATACTTTAAAAGAAATCACGTGCAATATTTTAAAATATTTAATTCATGACAATGTTGCGGTTTATTATAGTTGGGTAGGAGGAAAAGGCAAAAATGCGCTGTCCTCCTCTCCTTTGGCTGAAGTAATATTTGGTAATAGAATTGACTTATTTTTTGATAAATTAATTATCTGAAAAGTTGTTTATTAGTGGATATGACATTGGATAAATAATAGGAGATCCAATTTCATAAAAAAATATTAAAACAAAATAAAATATGTTTCAGGAGCTGTTCGTCAGAATAAACCCACCAAAGACTCGACAAATGTCGAGATTATTACTGTAATAAAAAACTGGCTACGTCATGCACCTCAACAGGCAAAATCAAAAAAGACGAAAGAAATTATAATTTATTTACATAATAAAGTTTTAAATGAAAGAATACTAACACTGCAGTAAAATAATTATAGATACATTATAGATTATAATATTATAATAATTGCTTGGTGTTGTTACAGAACTATTGAAGCTGAAACCGAAGAGATTTTTTTTAATTAAAATCTAATTTTTTGAAGTTAGAAAAAAGAACGCAAAAACAGACTACAACTGCGAGCAACCATTGTTGACTTCGAAACTGAGCTTCCGATACGTATTGGTACGGAAAGTAACGCCTTTAACAACATGACCAAAGTATACAAAACGTATTTTTTTTATTCTCGATAAATAACCAACTAAGTCCACATTACATACAACGTCCCAAAAACAAAATGGCCGCCTTCCTGAGGTAGTTTAAATTTCTTTTATGATGATATGCGGGGTGGCCCTTTACACCATCCTGCATTGAGAAATAAAATTGTGCTGATAGTAATAGTATGTTTTTTTTCTTTTGTTTGCTATTCTTTTGTTACTGTTAGTAACGTGTTTTAATATCTGATGACTGCAAAATTGGCCTTTTACGCCATGCAAGAACAAAACACAATGTATTTGACAACACCCTGTATATTGTATTGTTTTCTTTCATGTTTATTTGTTTTTATCTGCACCGACATGCATATGTTCATACTTAGATTTTATTACTGCCTTAAAACTCTCAAGTGTCTGAATAGGCCTATGGGTAAATAAATAAAAGAGTTTGAGTTTAGGACAACGCTTTTGTTATATTTTTTTTGTTAATACTCTGAATAATACTTTATTTTGTAGCTTTAATGTTAGAAAAAATGCTCAATTTTTACCGTTTTAAACACCTCATTATTGGCGACCGGTTTCGGCTCATCTAGACACCCTCAGATAGCCAGCCGAGCCGAAATCGGTCTCTAATAATAAAATTTACTAAATAAAACAATAAAAAAATTGTATTTTTCCTTACTTACCAATGTGTAGAAACTGTTTTACTAAAACGCAAAATATAGAAGAAATTTGTTTTTGTTTTCATACTTTTATTATTTTCTACACTTTATTGTTATAATGTTTATTATCTTCGTGTTATACATATTATCAAAAGATACAGTGATAATTATTTGTGATAATTATTTGTAAAAGCAAAAATAGTCTATTTTATGTTTTCACAAAATCTTTTTTCATTTTTTGCTTCATTGCATTTGAATAATGTTTTCTATTTTTTTTTATAAGTAATTATTGTTAATCTTGCAAGAAATCTTATTTTAAATTTCTTCGCAAACAAACAGTTATTTTAACACTCGGTAACACGCAAAGCGGTGAGACCTCGACCGAGGTGTATTATTTTAAATATCTTCATAAATATCTCAAGTATCTACTCCACCTTTTACGATATCCTTCACACCATTCAATCACAAAATTTCATGCAAAAAAAATAGATTTTTGGGAAAATTTAGATGGGTTTAATGACAATTTTCTATATCGGCGGTGAAACCCTTATAGAGGCGTGTTACCGTGGTACACAGTTGTACACAATGGCGGTAACAGTCGTAAAGTTGACATTGTGGTGAGCGGTTCTAGGACGATTTTTTAAATATTGTAAATGTTATTTTTTATTACTAACATGAAGAAATTGCAGATTTTTTAAAATAAAAATAAATTTATGTGAATGTGGTAATATTCAAATAATACTGACATTTTATAAGCAAACATTATATTCATTGGAAAAAAAACTGTGAAAAGTGATTTCTAAAATGTAATCGGGCACTCGTAATACATTGTTTTAAATAAAAAAAATAACTGTTTTCTATACATAGGGGTTATTATAGTCGGCGGAACTTGTTGACTGAGGCAATTTTTTCTAGTCAACCGGTCCCGTCCAATCTGAGACAGGCCAACCCCTGAGTAGAAATTTCAAGTAAAAAACACATTGAAATTTCAGACTCATCCGGGAACCGAATCCGGGACCTCTTGCTCTTAGGTCGAACCCTTTGCCACTAGGCTACCGAGGTCGCTATTGCCTTAATAGGTAAATAATTTTCGATGGACTAAATATGGGTAAATCCTGGAGAAGCAATTTGTGGATGCATTAATATTTCTAAACATACAATGTCAAAAAGATAAAAGATCAATAAAAGATAATCGCTGGTGCCAAACATCATAAAATCACGTCGCGCCGAAACAATACACGTCTCCTTTACCTGACACCGGCCCCGGAGACTAGTGTAATAAATGACGGGGACTCACATACAAGGCGTGTTACGAAGGTAGCTAACTGTTTGTCACACAGATAGGGTGTAATATTTATTGAAATTTCGACAAATTATAGATATGTACACAAAACTGTTGCATCTTATTTTAAAGTAGACACTTCAAGCTATAAATTGGTATAAAATAATTGCACTATATACTCTGCAAATGACAAATAAAAGCAATAATAAAAAAGTCGAGGATTCACAGACATTGCGTGTTATCGCGGTCTTTTCTGAACGCGTGTTACCAAGTGTTAATCAAAAGGATTTTAACCCTTACAGACCGTATACTCACAATTGTGAGGGTACCTATTTTGCAGTATATTTTTGTGTGAGTTCTGTTTTGAAGCGTTAGGCCCGGCATCGCATGATTGTGAGGGTATGAACAATTCAAATAATCGAAACACTGCAGATAAATTTATAATGGTCGCAACATTTTGGCGATTGAAGTTTGACAATTCTAGGAAGTATAATTTGGCGCGTACTTGTCGGTTGTCATTCACAGTGTGTGGTTACTTGCGGCCTTATTTAACATTTTTTTATTCTAATGTTACAAATAAAAGATCACTTTACATGTAAGTATTTTTTTAAAATATAATATATTTTATATTTAATGAAATATCACATTCAAAATACTGAGTATCACAATTGTGAGGTCTGGGTCTCAACACACGTGTTATGAACACGTGCTCTCCTCTTGAACATTTTTTCAACATTTTTGCATCAAAGTTATTATGACGAAATTAAATATTTTTGTGTCAAATTATTTATTTCCGTGTAATAAATATTTATTGTAGTTAATTTTGGACAATTTGTATGGTGCTACTGATAAGATCCTTTCATTGTTGGGAGATGGAGATGATTCGGATGTAGAGGTGGAGATTGAACAAGATGAACAAATCAGTGAATCCTACAATGTGGAGCAATCCACTAGTCCAGTTATCGAAACTTCAAAAGATTCTGAAACACCGAGCAGATGTAACATATTTGACTAACACTTTTTTTTATTTTAGGAAAATCTTACACCAATTAATTACTTCACTAAATATTTTACTGACGAATTATTTGAGCTAGCGGCCATTCATACAAATCAGTATCACCTGCTTAAATTTGGGAAAGACTTTAAGGCAACATACTCAGAAATCAAATTTTTTTTTGGAATTCACCAAGTGGACTGTAAAAGTAATACTCCATTTCTTTGATCTAGCTATCGTCAATAGCTGGAACGAATACAGACGAGACTGTGAATCCTTAGGAACACCGAAGAAGGACATCATGGACTTGTTAGATTTTCGGATCACAATTGGCGAGTATCTCACAGGCGGTACACCAAAAAGGGCTGATGAGTCTGACGAAGAAGAAGAACCCACTGCAAAAAAAACGTTATTCTTCCATGCCAACGATCGATAAAAGATATGATGGGTTCGATCATTGGCCAATCGTCGATGACTTAAAAGCACCACTTTGCTGCAGGTTCGAGAATTGCAGGAGAAGGTCAAGGACCAAATGCAACGTCTATTTATGCTTATCAAAAAATCAAAATTGCTTCGTTAAATTTCACAAAAAATAATATTTTATTTGTAATTTGATAATTTTATATTTCTTCGTATTTGGCTTTGTTATTTCATTAATTTTTATATACTTACAATACTTCTGTTTTGTTCATAATATGTACTATTAACATGGTTGAAACCTGAACCTCACAATTGTGAGGGTCATAAAATAGCCATAAAAAAAATATCTTCTCTTTTCTTAATTACACATTGATAATAAAAGCTAAAAAAAAATAAAAAAACACTTTTTGCGAAAGCCCGGGTCTGTAAGGGATAAAGATATAAAAAAATTACACATATTATGTGTATACTGTTTTGTACACCTTTTTAATTATCTTAATAAAAATTATACATTTATATAAAGTATGTTATATAAAAAAATACAAAATGGCCAATAACTCTGTAGAGAGAGAGAGAAACTGCATTCCTAGAGTTTCAAAAGGGCAGTTGAAAAATAACGACATCCATGAAATATACCTGGACAATTTGTAACTTTTGATTTGCTCCTGTTTTTTTTTCTCATTTTGTTCATCTTTTCTCTAATATGAATTTGTTGGTCATTACTACATAATACGAGTATATGTTGATTTATTGTTAATGTGTGTAAGGCAGTCCAGCCATATAATTTAAAAAAAATATAACATAGTATGTATACAATAAATACAGATTATCGGATAAACCTTCTTTTATTGAATAACCCTCTGATAATATGATATTTGAGATTTAGGATAGTCCGACATTCCTGGGGTATTCGGGATATGCAGGCTATCCTTGGGATTATCGGGATATATGAGACATGTGGATATGCGGGATATCCCTGAGATATGCGAGATATCCATAGGACGTCGCAGAGATATCTATGCGATATTTAAGATATTACCGAACATAGGATATGCGGGATATTCGGGATATGCTGAATATTCGGGATATGCTGGATATTCGGGTTATGCATGATATTCGGGATATGCTAGATATTTGGGATATGCGGGATATTTCGGGACATTGATATGCAAGATATTCGGGATATGCTGGATATTAAGGATATATATAGGACGTTGTAGGGGAAATACAAGGGATATATCAGATATTTCGAGACATCGGGATATGCGGGATATCCCTGGGATGTCCCTGGGATGTTCTAGATATGCGGGATATTCCCGGGATGTCCCTGGGATATCTTTTGGATATTTAGGACATCCCTTGGACATCCCAGGGATGTCCCGAATATCCCGGGATATAGGCGGACATTTGGATATCCCTGGGATGTCCCTGGGATATCCCTGGGATATCCCTGGGACATCCATGGGATATCCGGTGCTGTCTGGGTACGAATCCTACCTGCTTTCCCCTATCAGTGCGTACCCTAATGTGAAGAATGAAGGAGAAGGACACGTCCGTAAAAAAGCTTGGCAGAAGGTGTATTTTAGGGGCAGACTGTGAGCGAAAATAATTGATGATGTACATAAAAAGGAGTTCGCTAAAAATATGCGGGATATACCTACAAAAATAGGTCTTTAAATTTGAAAATGAGAGAATAGAGTTGACGCTACTTTCTGGAACGTGCAGAGAGTCCTAGTTCACGCCACTGGGCCGGGCAGAAACTCTTGGTTGACGCTCTTTCTGGGCCGTATAATAGTCCTCGTACAAGAGTGATAACTTGACGTCACCTTTTGGGATCTGGACAAGCGACCTGACTAGACAACACTTCTGGCCACCGGCTAAGAGCCAACCGTTCCTGGGCATCTACCGGGGCGTATTCCACGCCACCCTGCAACAGCGTGACTGGTGGACCCAAGACCTCAAAGACAAGAGACCGGTGAATCTTCAAACTGAGTAATTTATACAATTTTGCATCTAATTTTAACATAAGAAAATTGGTTTGATATTTTCTCTTTACCAGTTTATAAATGAAAATACCATATTATATAATTTAGTCGTGAGTAAGTTTTTTTATTGTTCAATCACCTACTGGGAGAGGACAGCCCGTCACAGGCTTTTAAATCACTTTGTGCCAAACGTGTAAAACAAAGAGGGTAAAAAATTATTCTATGTGACAATTTGAGTGCCCACATATCGTTGAAAACTTTGGAGATACATATGCAAAGAATATAATATACCATTAAAATGTTTGGTGCCCAACTCAACTCATCTCCTCCAGCCTCTTGATGTCCGATATTTCTCTAGTTTGACGGAGAAAACTGGAGAGCGGTATTAAATATATGGCGTCAAACAGCACGGGGGGAAAAATGTCCAGGATTTGTTTTCTTAATTTGTTAAAACAACACTTCAAATGGGAAAACATAAAAGATTTTCATTTTAATGTGGCAACCCTGTTTCTGTCGGATATAGTGAGTAGGGCACATGTTTTGGATAAACTTCCCAAATTCACCATAAACATAGAGCAAAAAATTGGGGAGTCTATTAAAAAACATATATTGATGTCATCCGATAATGTGATCTAAATTATGTGGTAAGTAAAAAAAAAAATAATTTAAATTTAAAAATAAAAATAAAAAGCCAGCAAAATTGTTTCTGCCGATGAAGTCGAGGAATATTAAAAGGCAAGGAGAAGTAAACCTAAAAAATATCAAACTAGAGGGTGGGTAATTTTAAATAAGTCGTTAACTGATATATTTCACAGAAATCAGGTTAAAAAAATGCAGTTCGCTTAATCTGGCATTGTTTACTTTGCAGAACACAAGCAGACTACCTTTGGATGAATCCATAGGGTTCAATAGAGTTTTAACAGAAAACAGATATAGTTCGCTGTAGGTACAGTGAAATTTTGTAACTTTGAATCGTCGGGGTAACATTGAATATAATGATAAGGAATTGTATCATCTTAGGTTGAAGAGGATTTTTTGGGATTGAACCACGTATGAGGATGTTTTCATTGTGTTACAAAATTTAAGTGAGTTGTTAGTGAGGAGGTCATCACCGTTGCGCAAGATCGAGCGCAATGGAGAGCTCTTGTTGCCTCCCTATGCTCTTGAGTGTGGTGTAAAAGAGAGTGTTGTGTTGTTAGTAAGTAGGGACATAACATATATAAGTTTACCATCGTTAGTTTGTAAATATAGTAGGTAATATGAACTGGGAAAGAATCAAACAAATTATTCTTTCTAGAAACCCAAGAAAGAGTTTGATTACACCACCGGGCACACGAAAGTATGGAACAAAAAGCTACTACTCCGAATCGACTCTTCAAGAAGGTCTGGAAAAAGTTAAATCTGGCGCAACGTCTACAAGTCAAGCGTCCAAGTTTTTTATGATTCCGAACACCGCTTTATTTTATAAATTAAAAGGGAAGCATGTTTAATCGGTTGGACGCCCAATAGCCCTAAAGGAAAAATTGTGAAACAATTTAAAGAAAATAAACCAGGCTGGGAATTGTGCAAATTATTTCTTGACAGACATACATCATTAAAAGAAAAAGTAGCACACAGTATATCCAGAAAACGGGCTAAGGTGAATGAGGAGAAGATTAAGTCATTTTATGAAAATTTTGAGAAGCAATCTATTTCCTCTAGGAAGTACCTCCAGATTGTATTTACAACGTGGATGAAACCGGATTTTACGACGACCCTGGAAAAAAGAAACTTCTATTCCGTAGATTATCTCGACATCCGGAATTAATAAGCAACACGATAAAATCGTGTTATGGCTTATTAATGCCCCAGAAGGGTCTAGAATGGCCACTTTTCGTAGCGGCTGGATGGAGGTTGAAATATTTGAAGAGTGGCTGATTAATCACTTTGTTCCCAGCGTCAAAAATAAAGAGGGTAACAAAATTATGTAATAATTTAAGTGGCAATTTATCATTAAAAACACTGCAGATCTGTGAAGAACACAATGTTTCTTTCATATGTTTGGTGGCTAACTCAACACATTTACTTCAGCCTCTAGACGTGGGGTATTTCTCAAGCTTAAAAGCAAACTGGAGGCCTGTGCTAAACGATTGGCGACAAACAGCTCGAGGAAAGAAAACTGTAAATTTGCCAAAAAACCTGCTTGGAGATCGTATTACAGAAGATTGTGGAGATATCAATACCGCTAGAAAGAGGAAATCAAAAGGACTTGCCGAAAAAAAGGACTGGAGTCAAAACAATCAAGGATGGGAGGAGAAGAATATTTAGGATACCGGCGTGAAACGACGCTGGGAAATAAATTTACAGTAAAGCATGACATCATAAGACCACCGCGAGAAATTGGCCCTCGATGTACTTCACAGTTTTGTGTAAAGTCAAAATTACGTCATTGCAAAGTACTGTCCGATGATGAACGTAATCAACTTTTCCAAAATTTTTGGAAAAAAAAATGTCTTGGGAGCAGAGACGACAATACATTTGTTCCAATGTTTAATAAATATAAAAAAAAAAAAAAAACCAAAAAAAAATAATCGTCGCCTTCTAGACGAAGTGAAAGTAGACAGTATTTTGTCTTTTATTCAAGTGGACATGTAATGTTACAGACTTAGAATACAATCACTACATAGATAAAAAAAAAAACAAAGCTAGGGAAGAGAAATCCAACGATAAATCACTCGCATTATTAGGGAAAATACATACATTTACTCACGATCTCCAAGCAGTAAAGTTATGTCCTCAGTTAAATGCAAGTGCCCTATATTTTAAAACAAAACACTGCGTGCATAACTTCACAATGTACAGGCCCCGAAATCGAGCACGCAAGACAAAAATTGGAATACATAGTCATGAATTAATGCAAAGTGCCATAGAACAAATATGTTTTGAGAGAGAAAGTATCAAGTATAAATGTACCCAAGTTGAAAAATATTCCTTTTACTACGTTACAGAGAAGTTATATTGTGATTGTTTTAATAAATAAAATATAATATACTGAATGTTTTGTTTTTATTGTGAAAATGTGTATCTCTTAAAATACATAAATCATTGGTTTACTTGAGCATTCACTCTCTCCTAAGCCACCAAAAAATATTTTTAATTATTTAATTCAGAAACATCACCCATAAGAGTACCGTAGATTGGGGCTACTTTGATTTACGGGGCTAAATTGATAATCACTTCCCCTTTGTTATATTTTCATTATTGTGGTATCCCTGAACATCGTGGGGAAATAAAAAAATCGTATCTGGCAACACCAGAGCTGTCATCGCAACATACAACGAGTCCACGCCGTTCTGACTCTTGGAAGTTTACTTAAAAAAAGTTATTTTGACACAGTTTTTCGACGAAAGAAGTATTCTACAAAACTTCGGATGTGCTAAGGTATGTGTAACTATTATGGATTTGCTTTGAAGTTAAATTCCACACATGGTCCCTTCTTCACGATTCTAACCTTTTTTTTTCATTTGTCCGCCATGTTGGCCACTACAACTTGCACTATTTGGCGTGGGGTAACTTATAGGGCGTGTGGGGTAAAATTGATAGGTATCAAAGTTTCCCCATAAATGTTGTGTTTCATTTAATGTTTTGCTTATCGTTGCTGTATCGTTAAAATAAGTGTATATGAAATGTTATTAAATTCAACTCTACTTTAATTATGTTGTTACAGTTTGCAGTCGTCATGGTGCGAACATACAAGAAAAAAAACAGGATCAAGGAGCTACAAGAATTACGACGAAAATATGCTGAATGCAGCCATCACAGAAATTTGCAATGGGGAATGTATTAAGTCGGTGTCCGAAAAGTCAAAAATCGCTTACGGGACACTTTTCAATAAGTATAAGGGGTAACAATTTTAATAAAATACCAATAATAAGGTTTGCATACATATGTGCTGAGTAGGTAAGTTAATATATAAGAAGAACAAAAATACAACGTGTTGTAATAACAGTCTAATGATTTCAATGAAAGATTATGAATGGATTAATAATAACAAAACTAATCTTCAAATAACATATTGATGGGTATTTACAGTAGGGGAGAGGTGTGTCAATTGTTACAGGGTGTCAATTGTTACATCGCAAATATAGCGCCTACTAAACCTCAAATGGTATAACATTAATACTTAGATAATTGCCAAACAATTAACTGTTTTACCGACGTACCCGCCGGTCAGGTTGGCCTGCTGTTATTTTGGCAATCGCAGTTTATATGGTTTTGGGATGTATTTGATTTTTGCGGCGAGCGTCAATTTTTTTTAATTACTCTAAATATAAATAACGCAGGAAAGCGAGAGTGGTATTAAAAAGCTCATTAAGGATCAGGCTTCATATTAATGTAAGTATTTTGATAAATATTTTAGTAGTAGTTCATATAACCGTATTTGTGAACAAAAAACGGGTGGTGGTACGATTGTTACAAAAGTCAGGGTGTCAATTGTTACATGTAACAATTGACACCCCCTTTACTACGACATATTTTTTGAACTAGGATTTATTTAAATATGTATCTACATATTTTATTTTAATGTTACAGATTCACGAATATGGTTTACATACGGGTTCGTAGAACAACTAGAGGTAACATACCCAAGAGGGACATAGAAAGGAGTTAAAAAAATCCCAAAATGGCAAACCTACATTCCAAAAAAAGAAGAAGCAGAAGAAATCTGAAGAGAGCGATTGTTCTGGCAGTTGGTCTGAAGATGGTGATATTTGCCTTGTGTGTTGTAAACCTTAAAATCAAAGTAAAGAAGATTGGTTACAGTGCACCGATTGCCGCAAATGGGCTCATAGTACTTGTGCAAATAATGATCCAAATATTACTTGTCTTCGTTGCTTATTCGAATAAAAAATGTATCATATATGTTCGGATTATGCTTTTTCTTTAATTTAATAATAATATTAATAAATATTATCAAATGTGTTGAATGTTTTGTATTGTTTTTTATGTTAATTATTTTTTATATTTAGTAATATTTTTTATGATATTATTTTTCACGTATTTTTTTAAACTCTTTGTATTATTTTATTTTTCTACTATTCCATTAAATACACAATTACTTGAGCTATCATCTCACTTTAATTTTTATCTATAAAATTTGCATCATTAGTCTAAAAAATAGGATGAGTTGAAATTGTAACAATTGACTCAGGGCACTGTAACAATTGTACCACCCAGTGGGACAATTGTTACAATCCGACCTGCATCACATAAGTGCAATTATCAGAAAGACCAATGCGTTTTTTAATATTTATAATATTTATAGTTATAGTCAAAGAATGTATCTAATAAATGTAAAAAATAATTATATATAATTATCTTTAATAAAAAAGTTATGACGATGTAAACAAAAATTGTAACAATTGACACACCTCTCCCCTACTATGTAGTGGGTTGACTGGTTTTTACATATAGGTAATTAAGTTTTACTCAACACTCATCCTGTATAAACAAATTACGTTTATGACAATGTCATTATTCATATGTGCATTTTTTATTTGATATTTTTAAATATGTGTAGGTAAATAACAAAGTCCACCAACCACCAAAATTGTTTATGGTTCTGACTCGACTCCGTTTTGATTTTACGCAAGTGCGTGTATTTCAATTCCGTGCAAGTCCTTTACTACGCAGTCAAGAAACCTAAATGTGGTCATGAGAAGAACAAATTTCTTTGCAATATGCTTACATCAAATGAGATTTTTAATTTTCATAGAAATTTTTTATAAATATCCTGACATGGAAGCTCAAGACAATTATATATTGCAACATGTTGTTGCGACCAATGTTAAAAAAAGGCGACCAAGGAACAATGCACGTTGTGGTGGAAGAAACTATTCGGTGCAATATTTTATAACAGCTAAAAATAAAAGACTCCCCGTATGCATCAAGGCATTTGCTGGAATATTAAGAGTTAAGTCTCTTCAGGTGGCAAATGAGGAAAAGGAGCAATATTTGCGCGCCAATAATGTGGGGGTAAAGATAAGTACTATTCAGGAATTCTAAGAACTTGGTTTCCATAGTTGGCCAAGTTGCTCAAAGGGTTGGATTTTCCTTGAAGTCGGACGATATCGACCTGATGACCAGGGTGGCAACAAGGATGACGGGACCCGAGCCCATTATTATTGAATTTTCTCGACGATCGCGCAGGGAAGAGTTCCTGTCGTTGGCCAAAAAATTCGGTAGAATCACACTGCACATCTTGATTGGGAAGGAAAGGAGTAATTAATACACGTGAATGAGCATCTTATGGCGTCGCGGAAGGCTCTGCCAACGAAGAAAAAGTTAAGAGCAATGGATAAGGGCTACAAGTCCGTCTGGATAAATTTTTGATTCTGGATAAACTTGTCGTATTTTAAAAGTAATAAATTAAAAATACTATAAGAATAGTGAAAGGAACAAAATAATTCAATTAGCTTTCTAAAATTTTTACGTAAATTCTTTCATACGCCATATATGGTCATAAGAAATTCCCTGCGCGCTAATTGGTCTAAAATCATCGCGCGTTGAGTCCTAGCCACCACCATATATGGGCATACAAGCTACCCATATTGGGAGATCAACCCACGTGATTTTCGCAGTATAAAAGAGGGTGACTTTTGCAACTTTTGCCGCGTTTTCTGTTTAGACTGAAAACTAGAAAAATGTATTAAGTGTTAAATTTTATAACTGTTAAAGTACAAATACCTTCTAGTAAATTGATTGATACAAGTGCTAAGTAATATAATTTAGAACAATAATTCATCTTGGACAATCGTGTATCACGAATAATAAATAAATTAAAGTGTTCACGTAACAAAATATTATTTTGTAAGCTTTCCCAATTAAATAAATTGGAACAGTGCTGATAAGGTCAGAAATAATGAAACATAAACATTGTAATAGTCATAAATAGAAAGTTCATACGATAAACAAAACCAAGTGTATATTGATTTAATAAATTGACTGATAAATTTTCATGCCAAAGAAATGTTATTGTTACATAAAGAAATGTGCTTAATTGAAATAAAACAATTCTCGTACAAGTAATCAGTGTCTTTATAATAACACACAAACAGTTACCTGTAATTTCTTACCAATTCGAACTTCACTAAAACTGAGATTAAAGAATATCATCTTCAATTAATATAGTGTACAAAGGGTCTCATGCTCGACCAAACTAGAACCCAAATTCATAAGAGAACTTCATTGTGAGCTAGCCAAAGAAAGACTATTCTGGGTCCTCTACAGAACTCTGACTTCCTTAGTGTAATCGTCAGTTTGTAACATCCTTCTTGTGATTCAATGTGATCTACTTTGAGATAGAGATTGTCTCAGCATCTCACAAGACCACGAGAGACTTCGATGCCAGAAGAATAAGAGGAAGGTAAACCACAACAGAAGTACACAAAAAGGAAGAAGAAACAGTTTTACCCCGACAGGATTCTTGTCGGACGGAATGAGTCGAGTCAGACTTTTTGGGTTCGAAGCCAGGCCGACCTGTCGAAGATAACTTAGTTTCAAATGTCCGTTGGATGCATATGCTTTTTTATAGTAAATATCGTAAAATAACGTTTCAATCCTTAGGTTATTTGTTGATTTCCCATTTGTTGGGTGATCTTATATTGTTTGAGGTTATGGTGGTTTCACCGAGTGAGACCTTAGTTTTTATTTTGATTAGTGGCTATCCTTATCTTAACCTATTCATATTTCCCTTCCTAAAATATTATTTAAAATTACATTCGCCCTTTCGTAACCGATGGATGTTTTGTTTTAGTCACGTACTATATGAGTTTTTTGTTATATTTCACCGCACACATCTTAGTTTTATATATTTATGGATATTTATATTGTTTATATTAAAAAAAAACGAAAAGGTACATGCATAAGTCTAGACAGAAGATATATCTGGTAAAGGTACATGCATACGTCTAGACAGAAGATATACCAAGTAATTACGAGTGCCGTTTGAACAATTTAAATCTGGAAGGTAAGAAGATAGTTCGCTTGGTCGCCGATGGATGCGGCAGCCAAAATAAGATCTCAGTGGTCACTGGGATGGCTATGAAATGGCTTCATCATGCTCCAAATAACATAACCGAAATGCAAAAAGTTTTTCCAGTCACAGGCCATTCCTTTATTCCTCCAGATCGCGTTTTTGCTCTAACGGAGAAAAAAATTAGACGAACGGAGAGTATCGTTGATCCGAAAAAATACTCTGACATAATTTCATCACATTCAACAGTGTATAATTTAGCGACCGATGTGTCCGTTTTGGATTGGAAAACATGGTGCAAAAATTATCTTAGGAATACTCAAACGAGACATTTTCAAATAAGCAAGAGAATAATTCTCACACGTCATTCTGGAGGAATCAAAGTTCGTGGAAAATTTCATACCGCCATGAAACAGGGTATCAAAATTTACACAAGCGTGAGAAAAATATTAGTAGTTTTTTTTCCACTACCTATTTTGGCAGGAGTTGCAATAAAGAATGCAAGATGTAAAAAAATTGATTACCAAGCATTATGGAGAAGACTGGCAATCTATTCCTGAATTGGCATATTACCTATATGGAATCCATATTTCACGAAAAGTAAAAGATTTTCAGAAGAGCTTCAGACGAGTATCTCACCCAGGATTACAGTATTTACATAGAACTTCAAAATCACTGCCAAAATAAGCAGTGAAGATAAGTCAGATTATTCCCGTAAGAAATAGGTATCAGAATGTTCAATCAATTATTGATTGATTCGAAATATAAATAGATAAACCTACGAATCCATTGCACCAGTCGCTATGTCGCACATGGTTAGAATAAAAGGGCTGCAATACAATACAATTTTGGATATCTGTAACCCCCAGTGGCTTGATATTTTTTTTTTGTCAAAACAGCAGCCCGATTCACGGAAAAGTTTAAGTGTAAGTTTAGTTCGAAGTTCGAACGAAGTTCGATTCAAACCCTCCGTGAATAGGTACATAGACTGTAGATAGTCGCCGCCTACAATAATTATTATTACCAGCAGCCCTATTCACAAAAGTTTGAATCGAACTTCGTTCGAACTTAGACTTAAACTTTTCCGTGAATCGGGCTGCAGTATAGTCGGCGTATATCCGATTCGTTTATTGTGGAAAATTCTGGTTATTAGAATAACTTCAAAAGAGGAGTAGCTGTCATGGAGACAGAGGATTCAAAAATGTTTCTCATAAGCTGCACGAAAGGGGTGCATCCCTCATTCGTCCGCCGAGTGTTCCCGCAGACACAATCCTTAGCGAGGACAGTGCGAGACAAGCAAAACAAATAGCTTCTTTACGCATACTTGTGGAACGTGCTACTAGCAGAATCAGAGAGTATGATATGGTCAAAATGCACTCTACGCTTATTAATTGAATTCAATTTTAATAAGTAAAATATAATATTTGTTGTTCAAGCGTTTTAGTTTAAAATTTGACGTTAAAGTGAGATAATAATGTTAATTTAATTTATGTTATTGTGTTTATTTTTACCGATCTTCTGTGAAGAACACGCAACAAAGAATACCGAATTGTCTCAAGTATCTGAGAGATAGATAACAACATTGAAATCAAATTACCAAGAGTTGTACTCAAATGAACTTTTACCGATGCAATCGGAGAATTTGTCCTGAACTACTCCTCCCCTGAAAGAAAAGAATTCCATGCGGCAGCCATTCTAAGATTGCTTAAGTTCATTCCAGCAGAAAGTTGGCCGTTATGGAGGGAGAGAATCATCCTAAAATTGTAGTTTGACCCAATTAATTTCTCTACCTTTGTTGAGGGAGCCACAATGACTGTTGAGCTTCTTTCAGACTCAGTTGAGAATCCTAAAGGAGAGTTTCTCCTCTAACATTGATGATTTAAAATCTTATACATTCTCTGTTTTAAGAGATGCCCAAAATTACAGGCGAAGTATTCAAGAGGTAACAGTACAATTTAATAAAATATGCGCATCATTTGTATATATGTAGTCCAAGGCTCCATCTCAACCTCCAAATGAAACAAGAATTGTCACCTCCTCTGTTGTTCTATCAGAGCATACAAAGTTCACCTATGTCACAAAAGAGAAGCTTGAAAACATGACCACACTATATTGTAAGTACAGAATATTGAGCCCAACATGCAAATGTTCCTTTATTTTCAAGCATTATAGCCCCCGGGGGAATGTGATCCAACTGTGGTACAACTTTTCAAATTCTCTGGATACATTGGATAAACTCGCCAATTATTCAGTAGAAGACATTATAAGTCTTTCAATGTCTTATCCTACTATTGTTAAAATGATGGAGGAGGCTAACTGCACTGATGATCGACAGAAGATAACTGGTTACATTGTTAAATATGTGCCCATCAGTACTTGTCAGTGGTCTTAGGCTCATTTACACGATGCAAGTTTCTTGCCTATTCCATACTGTTTGCGCCGTTTTCCCCGTTCCTACTTACAATAATATTTTTGGCAATACACTTTTCAAATTATATTCCTAACAACCGCTTTTGTTCCTACTTCACCTCTTGTGTCAAACTCGCCGCATCAACACGTCTTAAAACGCGTCTTCGCCAATAATCGGAACTATACATCTTTAGACCTTAATTATCGCATCAGTAAAACCAGGCCAGTGGATCCGGTGATAGAAGAAAACATATCGATACTGTTACTGCTTTTGAGTTTAAATATGTCAGAGTCCGGAGCAGAAAAGGGTAACAGTAAGGAGGAGAAAAGTACGATGTCGCCTTCTCAAGGCAATGTAATTAATGTGAAAGCATACACCCGATGTTTAAATACATTAGGTATAACAATAGTAAGAAATCTTTAGTAAATAAGGAGGAAGAACCGAGAGTTAAGTTTGATCCTAAGCGTCTGGGAGTGGAATATGCAGGAGATACTTGTTCTAGGAGTTTTGTAGCTCGCGTTAAAGAACTGGCCAAGGTTTATGATCTGAGGCTTCATTGGTCAAATTTATGCCTGTTTTGCTTACTGGGTCTGCGTTGGTATGGCTTCGGGCCAATTCTATAGATGATAACTGGGAATCTTTCGAACAACAATTCATAGAACATTTTGAGGGGTTGATAAACACAGATAGAACGTTAAAATTAGAACTACTTACTGCTAAGCAGGACAGTATAGTCAGCGGCTGAATTTATTCTGAAATTAATTAACAAAAATAAATTTTTAGATGTACCATTGGGTCAATAGGAACTGGTAGACATTGCTTCTCACGGACTATTGTACAAATACTCTAGTGTTATAACAGCTGCTATCTATGATTCTATGAAAGAGTTGATGTCAATCTGTAAAAGATTCGAATTACTGTCTGGGGTTGGGAATATAAAAAAAGATAATAATAAAGGAAAAATATGCGAACTCGGAGATTCAAATATAGGAAGAGAGAACCAGCGTTTCAGTGGTTATAGTTGGGCGAATCAATTTTCTGCCGCTGAGCCATCCACTTCATCTGGCTCACGGTCGAGAAATAGAGAAGCTACTCACAGTAGAAAGATAGCAATCTTATAACATTCAATTGGAGAGAAAGGGGTGAAAATATTCATCTCATTTGGCATGGAAATTGAAAAAACAACCTACAAAGCGGTACTAGAAAAATTATGAGTTTGATGAATATTTTTTCACCCCAAAAAAAATGTGACAATTATTAGACACAACTTTTCACTAGAAAACAAAGTGAAGGTGAAGACGTTAAAGGCTTTCTACTGGACTTAGAAAACAAAAGTAAACAATGTGAATTTGGAGAACTAAAACAGTCACTAATTAAATATATTTTCATCGCAAACATGTCGCAACAGAACAAGTCCATACGACAAAAACTGTTACAAGAACATGATCTCACTTTACAAAAAGCCAAAGAAATAATTATTGATACCATCATGATGGTCCAAAAAACAGAAAAAGATTGTGAGTCGTCAAGCTTGCAAGTTGATGTGGAAGACAGTGTTCGCAGGATACAACCCAGCCCCGAGGTAATGACTCCTTTATATTTGTCTCATGTTCTACCATCTGAAGTTTGCCTCAGAGTTTACAAACAAGATTCTTCAACCAAATAAATAACCTCACTCATGCAGGCACACAGGCTACATTAAAAACCATCACCCAGCGTGGAGTATGGAAAGATATGAGGAAGGATATAAAACAATGGACAAAAACATGTATCAAATGTCAACAGTCTTAAGGTAAACAAACATACACGTACACCTTTAACAACTATCTCATTGCCCCAAGCTAAGTTTACGACGATCAACATCGACATGATTGGCCCAATGTTTGTATCTGAAGACATGCGCTATTGTCTTACGATGATATACGACAGGTTCAAAAGATGGACAGAAGTCATACTGTCTGACATAACATCCCAAACAATTGTGAGAACAGTGTTCGACCAATGGATAGCTCGTTTTGGTGTTCCTCAAATAATAATATCAGACCAGGGACAATTCGTATCTACAGACTTTAAAACTTTTTGTATCCAGGTGGGAATCAAACATCAAACTACCACAGCTTTTCACCCTCAAAGCACTGGTTTAATTGAGAGGTACCACAGAATTTTGAAGACTGCATTCAAAACCCATTACCCGACTCCTTGGACACGAGCTCTACCGACCATCTTATTAGGCCTACGAAATTTAGTTAGAGAGGAATGTGAATATTCAGTTGCAGAAATGTTATACGGACAAAATTTACGATTGCCGTGTGATTTATTCCAGGAAAATACTGACATAATTGACCCCACTTTATATACCCACCAATTATAAATATTTTTTAACAACATAAAGCCAAAACCCAATCACATCATAACAAGGAAAACATTTTTAAATATCCGGAACTCAATACATGTACTCATCTGTTTTTGCGAAATGACTTAATTTATAAACCGCTCAAACCAAATTATAACGGACCGTACCCAGTTATTTCCAGAACGGACAAGACAGCCACTTTGTTAATCAAAGGAGAACGGAAAGTAGTGTCACTCGACAGATGCAAACCAGCCTTTTTACATTTCGAGGACTACAACCCGAGAAGAGTACCACACACAACAACAAGATATGGGAGGAGACTATTTACTCCGGATCAGAATTGAACCTACGGTTTAAATTCTTAGGAAGGGGCTGATGTAGGCGGTAAATATTCCCCGGAGAAGAACTTCTTACTTTCTATGGACCTGTATAATGCCGTTTCGCTGGGATTAAACATGAATGAATATTTTCGTCCCAAACAAATAAGAAGTGATGGGGAATCTATTTCCGATGAATCTGTAGGTAGGTATGTGGTAAGGCCTTTATTCAAAAAGGAAATTTAACAAAACATTTAAGAACATATACAGATGAGAGATGCGATACAATTGTGAAGAAATTTCTAGATTATCGGCGTTCGAAGGACCAATGTTTGCGCTTGAGCTGGGTTTGCGGAAAGTGAGATAAAGAAAAATAATTTGGGTTGGAAAAAAGTATGAATCCTACCTCACTTTGTGGATTTTCTCTCTCCTTCCTTTCTTCTTCTATCACGTATGTTTTGTGATCATCAAGTTTCTGATTTGTAACAGATTCATCGGAAATAGATGTAGGTAGGTATGTGGTAAGGCCTTTATTCAAAAAGGAAATTTAACAAAACATTTAAGAACATATACAGGTGAGAGATGCGATACAATTGTGAAGAAATTTCTAGATTATCGGCGTTCGAAGGACCAATGTTTGCGCTTGAGCTGGGTTTGCGGAAAGTGAGATAAAGAAAAATAATTTGGGTTGGAAAAAAGTATGAATCCTACCTCAATTTGTGGATTTTCTCTCTCCTTCCTTTCTTCTTCTATCACGTATGTTTTGTGATAACCTTGAAGATTCTGGTATCTCTTTCAACACTTCTGGCGAATTGCTGGTGAACTTGACTAGATCGAAACCACCCGCCTTAAATAAATCAATTAATTGTCTTGATAATGTAACTGCTTCATTCACAGTACACGAAAGGAATGGTAAATTGTTTGAAAGCAAGTTGACCAGTTATTTCGATAAAATGAAAAACATTCTCAATAAAATGAGCCAAGCTGATCAATACGATTGTGTGGTGTATATGGAAGAAGCAAAACAATTAAAGAAATTATATACAACTGTGGATAAATACAGAATGTCAAACTTGAGTTGGACGACTCATATGTTCCAATATTTGACAATTATGAGTTTGATGAAGTTTATTACTCCATCAAAGGTTTTTATGGGAAAAGTCAAGCTACCAGTATTACCCAAGTAGAGAAATCGCCAAAGCAGACAGGTCAGCCAAAACTTCCCCCATTAAAATTACCTATGTTTGGTGGAGAAGTATTACAGCATCTGAGCGCCCTGCTCTGCTGTCTGGTGTCAGAGCCAACCGGCTCCACCACATACCCAGCGTGTGGAGTCCACGCTGGAAGGGAGTAGCTCTCAATACTCCAATTAGTTCTGCATCCTGGAAACCACTCAGGACACAAAGAACTATAGTAGGTACAATTGTTGGTAGACAAGTGCCCCCATTAAATTGGAAAACTTGTAGGTAACAATGTGCCCCCATTAAATTGGAAAACTTGTAGGTACAAATGTGCCCCCATTAAATTGGAAATTTTGTTGGTACAAAGGTATGTAAAGGTTGTTGGTACACAAGTGTCCCCATTAAATTGGGAAAGACTGTTGGTACATGAGTGCCCCTAATAAATTGGTAATTATTGTAAAAATGCACTCTGATTGATTCTATTAGAAAAGTTGTAAAAAATGTACCCTCATTAATAGGGAAAATATATGAACAAATTGGAAACGCTGAAAAAATCCCGAATGTGCTGTTGTAATTCAGGTCACGCCTAACTGATGAAAATGATGAAAAATTTACCGACTTCGGAAAGGCTTGACTTATAAGGTAATAGCGCTGTGAAAAGTTGAAACGATCCTTACACATTTACTTGGAGGCAACTGAGATAGAAAATAGCCAGTTACAAAAATGCGACACTTTCTATTCGTACGAACAGGACTTCAAGACATTTTCTATAATATATCGTGTGCTAACGCTGAACCTGTTGGTAGTAATTATGTTTTTCAGATGGTTATCCATAAGTTAGACGTATACTCCATTCCAAAGAAAACAAATGGTTTGAAAAGCCTTATAAAACATGAAGACAGTGAGAAATTTGTAGTAAAACTAAGAAAACAAGCATAAAAATATCGATAAGATAATCTTGATGATCAGCAGATAGATCAAATATCTAGAAAATGTACATCAATCGATTTGCGTCGGAAAATTCTGAATATTGCAGATGAAGTTAGGCTATAGCAAATAAAAAAAGTAATAATACTAACTGTAGCTAACACTTTAGAAGTTGTGGCTCAACAGCCAGTGGTCATGCTATAGTGCCATTTAAAAATAATAGAAATATTAACGATTCAGAAGAAAACAAATCTAGACCAACTACTATCAATAAGCTTAATCGTGTAAATGAGCCTTACTACGTGTAAATGAGCCTTACATTGTCAGTGGTTACGCGAATTTTGGATTGTGCGCTTGTCGATTTTGCTTCAAGAGTGTCACATTTCAAAAATTATCACGTATTTGTTAAATCTTTTGAAATAAAAACGTCACATTTTGGAGTGCGCCAGTATTATCTATAAAAAAGTAAGTATTCACATTATATTTATATGACAAATAACGTATTATTTTCAAATATGACTTACAAAATGTGGTTAGATACTATGTACTTACTTTCCTGTTTTATTTTGAGTTGTGCCACTCTTCTCGAAAGTTATTGATAATTTTTATAACAGGGCACAGTTTCATCTCTGAAGGTTGGTTGTGAATAATAATAATTGATTAATTATATTTAGTACACTTTAATAATGTAATTCTCATAAATGAGTAGTCCACTAGCAAACCCCGACATGTTAAAAAAAAAAAAAAAATTTTTTTCAATGGCAATCTACTATTCATCTAAATTATTGTGTATATCAAACATTATACTCCGTCTATAAACGCCATCTTTCATACAAAATGAAGGTAAATTTGTTATACTTTTGCAAAACTTGATATGTTAAACATTCTTCCACTTGCAAAACTCTCTATGTTGAATGTCAACTTGCAAACGTCGCTATATTCAGAGTGAACTTTGCAAATCCCGCCATCTTAAATGTCACTAATGTCAGTTGTTTCGTGATTCTATTCTGGCGGGTTAATTACAGTGTATTTTCTTTAATCAAAAATAACGTTTTTCGTGAGATATTTTACAAAGTGTGAAAATTATAATGAATTTACAAGAAAAGGATATTCTGTTTTCACCAATAAGAAAGGGACGTAAAAAAATAGCTGATAAATCATCATGGAAAAGAGAACGCGAAAAGGCACAGAGGTGAGGTTATGTGATACATTGTTTTATATTAGTAGATTTTCAATGAAAGTAGGATTGATTATTACTAACTAATATAGTTCATAAAGTCAGGAGTATGTAAATATACATAATATCTTATATTTTTTAAATGTCCCCACTTTATTGACACAGTAATTTTACTTTCAGGCATGAGGCAAAGGGACCACCAGTGATACCTTCTTGTGTGCATCGAAATTCAAAGCAAGGATACAAATGTGAGTTATCAGTCCAGGACTTCAGCAAATTTCATAGACATTTCTATTCCACCTCCAACAAAATCACTCAGGACACCTGTTTACTGAAGTATTGTGTTGCACAAAGTCCAAAAAAAAGTGCTAAGAAGAAAACTTTAACAATAAACTATTACCTGCCTAAGTATGAGAGTTTGCCAAACAATAATCGTCGAGTGACGTTGAAGAAAGTTTGCCGTGAGGCAATTACTACAGTTTTGGGGATATCAAAAGATAGAATAAACAGAATTTGTAAACAGCACCATTCAACACAGTTGATGCCAACTGAAAGACGAGGAGGAGACAAAAGATCTAAAAAGTACGAAAGTCGTACAGAGTCGGTGAAATCATACATAAAGGAGCTCAAATCATTGGAGTCACATTATGTGAGGGGCAGATCGAGTGTGCAATACCTAAGTTCCAGTTTGAGCATTAAAAAATTACATGAAAACTATATTAAAAATCATGATGTACCAGTTAAGTATGAATTCTTTCGCCGCATATTTAATAAGTTCTTCAATTTGAGCTTCAAATCACCAGCTACTGATGCGTGTTCTAAATGTATAGAGTTGAAAGAAGTTATAAAAAGAGAATCAAATCAAAAAATGAAAACACTGCTGATGACACAACAACGAATCCATAAACTGAAATCCAAATGGTTTTACAGGAGTCTCGGATGTGAAAATGACAACGAAATAACTTTTTCTTTCGACTGTCAGAAAAATTTAATTTTGCCAAAGGTGCCAGATCAGAGTGCCTACTTTAGTCGTCAACTCTATGTTTACAACTTGACAATATGTCAAGGAACATCGCACGCCCAACAAACTGAAGCAAACACATACATATACACATGGATGGAAACAGAAGCAGCCAAAGGATCAAACCAGATTGCTTCTGCAGTGTACAATCGATTAATGAACACACACTTTGAGCCTTCTATTAGCCATATACGATTGTATTGTGATGGTTGCGGAGGTCAAAACAAGAACAGTATTGTTTTGAGTATGTTGGCAAACTGGCTACAAATGAAATCCCCAAGCAATGTTGAACAAATAACCGTAATTTTTCCAGTTGTAGGACACTCCTTTTTACCTCCGGACCGAATTTTCGGAAATATAGAAAGGAAAATCAAAGAACAAGGAGTGATTGTGAAGCCTGAAGAATATTTTGATATTTTCAGTAAATTTGGTACTGTGCTTCGACTTGGAATAGACTTCAATTTTTATGACTGGAAATCTAGTATACAAAATGCTGTCAAACCACCTGGTTCGTGGCACTTTAAGTTCAACGAGTCCAAAAATTTTTTTATTTTGAAGAATAAAATTAATAATCGGATAACCGTTAAAGGTGAACCAAATTATGTTGCTGAGATTATTAACTATGGAAATATATGTAAAAAGGGCAAGTCTTTTAGAGATATCAAACCATCAATGATGGGAATTGGGGAGAACTTAGTAAATGCAGCAAAATTACAAGATGTTAAGAATTTACTTAACAAGCATTTTGGTGAAGAATGGCCAACTTGCAATAATTTAAGTTACTATAAATTCGTATTAGATCAAACAGTGAATGTCGAATCAGAAAATGGAAATGTCGAAGAGACGGATGACGAAGACACTGTGATGGCTGAAGATGTTGATATTAGAATATAAAATGTTGTATAATGGTGATAAACTGGAGGACCAGAATATCATCACCCCTGTACAAATTGCATTGAACTATTTTATTCAACTGCAAAACTTGCTATATTAATTTCTTTCAACTGCAAAATTCGCTATGTTAATTTTATTCAATTGCAAAACTTGGTATGTTAACAAGAACTGTTTCAAAACTGTCTATGTTAAATTTATTTATGTAAATAAAAGAGAAATAAATATAATCTTCTTTTATTTGGCATTGAAAGTTGTATCCAAATACTCAAATCTTTAAAAATTAAGTAACAACACAACATAATACAGTTGCCAGAAAGAAAGTATCATTTTTTTTAATTCTCCGAAAAAAGTGATATTTTAACATGGTTGGGTTTGCAAGTGGACTACTCACATGATATATTTTTTTGTTATAGCTGTTTCGATATGCTGCGATAACACCGAGAATTTCCAAGAAACTTTCATTGTGAGGGATTCTAGTGCGCATAATGATAATAACCTCAACAGATGTGCATCTGCTGAAAAAGATGAGCAACACAATGGTCTTTCTGAAGGCTGGTTGTGGATAATATTATTAATTTGTTATACTTTGACTATTTCCTATAATTGAAACTAAATTTCTTTGTTACAGCCAGAGACGTGTTACAGCTTTTCCAGTAAGGAGTGACAGTACTGAGGATTCCCAGTGCACTTCCATCATGGCTGATTGTAGTGATCTATATAAAAACCCTGCTAATAACTCCATTTCTTCAAAGAGTGATGGATAGAACCATTTTGATGACTTTGATTCCGACAATATAGATGCTGATCCAAATTTTACTGAATTTTCTAGAGAATCATCGGAAAGCTCCAGTTCGGATTTCGAATCTACTGGAAGAACTGTAAATTCTACAGAGGTGAAAGAAATGAAAGATAAAAGAAAAGTTTCATTTTCTTGTAATACAGAGAATAAAAGTCGAAAGAGAAAGAGGAATGTTCAAAAATGGCAAAAAAATTAAAGCAAACCCCTGAGGAATTGTGGTTAAGTTAAAAGTTACAAGTCTATACCGAATGAAAATAAAAAATGAAGATGGAACAATAGAAAGAATTCCAGTAATAAGAGAAGCTCGAAAAAGGGTTATGGTGTTTATAAAATAAAATTATTTTTTGTTATGGTTACAATAACATAACTGCGTTATGCTGTTAATAAAATAAAATTATTTTTGTTATTATTGCTTCGATTAGGTACATAATTGTCCTTATATAAAAGTTAATTTTTTTTTTAAGTGTCAAAAGTCAAAAACCTTTAACAAAATTTTAAGTTATTTTTTTTGAAAAGTGTCACAAGTCGAAACCCTTAATATTTCAGTTAGAAGAAAAAGAAACTAAATTTTACGCTAGTGTGGTTGGAACGGCAAAGATAATTCCCAGTACTACAAGTGCACAGAGCTACAGCATAGTCGTAGCGGCAACAGAGGGGTGCTCGCGGGAGAACATGATTAAAAAAATAAAAAAGGAAATCAACGTCGTTAAACTAGGAGTTGGGGTAAAATCAATCAAGCCTCTTCGAGATAATAAATTAATCTTATCATGTGAAAGGAAGACCCATGCGGAAAAGCTACTTAATGAAATAAACACAAAGAATATTGGAGCCAAAGCAGAAATATTACAAAAACGTAAACCGTGTGTTTTCTTGCGAGGAATAGATAAGGATCAAAATTTCGAGACTCTACAAGAAGATCTTCTTGCCCAAAATGAAGATATTAAGGCCCTGTATGAAATCAGCTCGAGTGAAAATAGTATAAAAGTGAAAAAAGTTCTAAAAAATTACCGTAATGAAAACTCAATAAATTGCATAATAGAAACAAATTCGATGATTAGAAATCTGTTAATTAAAAAAAGCCGCGTAAATCTAGGATACCAGAGAGTGAAAATTGAAGACTGCAGTCCACTCATCCAATGCTACCACTGTTTGGGATACTGGCACACTAGCCTCACCTGCCACCAGAAAACGAATCAGCCAAAGTGTATGAACTGCTCAGAAGATCATTCTACCGCGTCGTGTACAAATAAAGTGCCTAAGTGTTTAAATTGTGTGAAAAATAATACAAAATTCAATGAAAACAAAGATATTAACCATAAGGCTAACGACAAATTATGTAGTTTTAGAATTAAAATGGAAATAAAAGCTAGACAAAGAGTGGATTACTGAATTGAAAAACGTATAAAAAAAAAAAAAAAAAGGAATACTAATGCTTGTTAAAAATAATTTAGAGAAAAAAAAAAAAAAGATCATATCTACCACATTAAAAAATGGAAGACTTTATATCTAAACAAATTGATAGCAGCTATAAAGTAAATGAAAAAATTTGCACAACATTTTATGAATATAATGAAATTATTAAAAGTGAAGATCGCGTAGACCTTATACTTTTACATATGAATATCCGCAGCGTCTACAAAAATTTCGACAATTTTTTACTATATCTAAATAATTTGTCTATGAAACCGGTTGCAATTGTGTTAACAGAAACGCACTCAAACGACGACACTAACTTTAGTATACCCGAATATAATAACTGCATTGCAACAAATAAATTTATAAATAATTGCTCGGGGATTATGGTTTTTGTGCGACACGATTATAGAGTTGAGAATGCTACTGAAGTACAAATAGACAAAGTAAATTGTTTAAAATTAAACATAACTAACATTTTTAATAATAATAATAAATATCAAATTATATCTATTTATCGGACACACTCGTCTGATATCATCACTTTTCTCAAACAATTAGAATCACTCTTAAAAGAAACTCGAAATCATTTCTGCTTCATTCTCGGGGATATAAATTTGGACATATCAAATAACAGCAACATGGTAAATATCAAGGACGAATACATAAACCTTTTATCTGAATATAACTTTAAGTCATACATAAATAGCTACACGAGAGAAGTAATGAATCAGCGGCCCTCCTGCCTAGATCACATCTGGTGCAATTCGGATAATGTATCGGATCTTACGTCGGTTGTCATTAAATCTGATATTACTGATCATTATATGTGTCTTTTAATGCGTTCTAACTCAGTACAGAATAACAAAAAACACAATACGCCCACAACCAAATCAGTTAGTCGCCTTAATATCGAACTATTGAAACAAAAATTGTCCAACGAAACGTGGAGAAGTGTTTACGAATCAAATAATAGTAACGTATGCGCAAAATCATTTGAATTAATATTATCTGAACACATTTGCTCATGCACTCAGGATAAAAGCATTAGAATAAAATCTAAAAATAAGTGTCTTAAGCCGTGGATGACGCCGGGAATGCTGAATTCGATTAGAAATAAACAATCTTTTTTCTGTAAAGTAAAGAATAACCCATTGAACCTTCAATTGAAAAATCAGTACTTAAAATATAGAAATAAATTAAACATTATAATTAGACATAAAAAGGAACAGTTTTATAAAGAACAATTGCATCAAAAGGCGGGCAACTCGAAGCAAACATGGAACGTAATCAATAATATTATCAATAAATCAAAAAGGTCTTCTATAATTCCTAGTATTAAGAATGACACGAATATAATAGACCCAGAAATCGAACCGGTTCGGTGCGCTAATGTTTTCAACGATTTTTTTTCTAAAGTTGGGAAAAATCTGGCAGCAAAAATTGTCTCTCATGAATCTGATCTCGTTGGGGATTGCGAAAATTACTGTTTACAGAATAACACTGAAAACAGTATAAGTGCGGTATTCACCGGCTTTGACGTAACTTCAGAAACAGAGATTAAAAAGGTAATAAGTGAAATGGGAGGGGCAACTGCTCCAGGATTCGATGGCGTCTCGGTAGAAATTCTCAAGGAGTTGAAAGACTTTTTAGCTAAACCCATTATGCACTTGATTAATATGAGTTTTAAAAATGGTTCATTCCCGGATAACTACAAAACTACTATTGTGTCTCCAATATTTAAAGCGGGATCCCCAGATCAAGTCACAAATTATCGGCCGATAGCACTTATATCAAATATATCGAAAATTTATGAGAAAATTGCCAAAAAACGGTTAATTTCTTTCATACAACAAAACAATTTAATACACTCGAACCAATATGGATTCAAAACTGGGTGTGGAACAAGCGATGCAATAGCAAGGGTGACAAATATAATTTCCAGGACTTTGGATGAGGGAGATAAATGTTTGGGAATATTCGTCGATTTGCAAAAAGCTTTCGATAGTGTATCGCACTCAAGGCTGTTAAGCAAATTGAACAATTGTGGTATTCGGGGACAAGCGTTGCAGTGGTTGAAAAGCTATCTGTTTCAAAGAGAGCAGAGGGTGAAAATAAATGGTCACTTAAGTAATCCTTTAACGTCGGAATTCGGGATACCGCAAGGAACAGTCATAGGCCCTATTCTGTTTACATTATACGTAAATGACATGTTTAGTATACCCATTCACGGTCAAATTATTTCATATGCAGACGATACCGTTGTTATTGTAGGAAATAAAAACCCTCAAGATTTAGTGAGAACGGCAAATGAAGACATTAATACGATTAAGAAATGGTATGGCCTTAATCTGCTTTCGGTAAATACGGAAAAAACAGTTCTAGTGCATTTCTCCTTGCAAACTGGTAGCGACAAGCAATTTAATAATATCATTATTCACGATAACAAATGTTCAATACCTAGTAATGACTATAGCTGTAGCTGCAGCCCACTAAATACCAAAACTGTGATTAAATACCTAGGAGTCTTAATTGATTGTAATCTTAAATGGAAACAACAAATAGACGCAACTGTTCAAAGAATTAGAAAATTGATTTATATATTTCTAAAATTAAGAAACATTGTAAATATACAAACACTTAAAATAATATATTATGCGCTATTTCAATCCATTGCACAATATGGTATTGTTGGCTGGGGGGCAGCATATCGTACAAGCCTAATGCCAGTTGCAATATTGCAAAAATTAATCATAAAGATAATTCTAAAGAAACCACGAATTTTCCCTACAGATGAATTGTTTAGATTGTTTCCGGTGCGAGACATTTTTGAAATATTTAATAGGGCGGCGCTCATCCAAATTCATAAAGATATAATTCAAAACCCAGTAGTTTACGAAATGATGAGGGCTAATAGGCCGAGATCTGTTGGCTGTCTAAAGATACCAAAACTAAACACGACAACTGCCCAAAACCAATATCATTACAGAGGTATTACAATCTTTAATGGACTGCCGGCGATTCTTCGCACCGAAAAAGAATATAAAATATTTTTAGAGAATATTAAAAAAATTAAATTAAAATAACTAGTATAAAAAAAAAAAAATATATATATAATAATGAAAACCCGAACCACCTGCACAACCGAGTCATGTGAATAGACTCGTTACATCGCGGACCGTTTGTACTCGAGTTGTAAATGTAAATTTTTGTGACAATATAAATCCTGTGTGCCGGACACGCTTTGTTTTTTTTTTGAAGGGACTTTTGATGTACCATTATATTGTTGTAATGTTTAAGGTGTTAATTAGCTGGATATGTACCCATAGTATGTACTTCTTTAGTTCTTTATAGTTTACTCCCCTCCTTAACACAAGTTTTACTTTCTAGGGAGGGTAAAAAAGAATTAAATATAAGTGAATTAAGTATATTGATAATTATGTAATTTTTTTTTTTTTTTTGTTGCTATGATTTTATGGAGATATGTGATAAGCAGTTAAACTTTGGTAAAATCTTTAAATGGGATTTTCTCTAAACTAGTAGTTTTCGAGTTGAGCCGGTTTTCATTCGAAGTAGCAAAATGTTAACGAACGGATAGCAATGCTTACTGGTAAATACAACATCCAATTCATTTTAAAAATTATTATGTACCTTTTACTATTTTGGATTTTTTTTTGTATACTCCTATAATATTCATTTACAAATAAATTATAGGTTATGTTTAAACATTTATAATACGAAAAATCACATACTTCTGCCAAGAGAGAAGCATATTTAAAAGTCATCATAAAGAACAAAAATTTACCCGAAGGGAAAAAAAAGAATGTAATTTACCTCGACGAGAGTTATACCCATTCGTCTTATAAGGTCCAGAAGTGTTGGAAGTCAGTTGATGTTACTGGAGTCCATCAGGATGTCTCTAGAGGGAAACGGTGGATCATAGTGCATGCGGGTAGTGAAAGAGGGTTTATCCCTAACGCCTTATTGATTTTTAGTGGCAAAAATAAAATGGAGAACTATCATTCGGAAATTAATTCCCAAAATTTAAGAAAATGGGTGGAGGAAAAGTTAGTTCCCAACATCAAAGAGCCATCCATAATAGTAATGGACAATGCTCCGTATCACAGTATAGTCGTAAATAAAGCTCCAACTTCTGCATCGAGGGTTGGAGACATAAAATTATGGCTCACCAAAAATGAAATTCCTTTTGATGAGACACTGCGAAAACCATCACTATTTATGCTGGTTAAGAGAAATAAACGAAAACCAGTCTACGAAATAGATAATTTTCTTAAGGAAAAGAGGCACACAGTTTTAAGGCTACCTCCATATCGTTGTGATCTTAATCCTATAGAAGAAAGACTTCTAATGAATCCTACTTATTCTAATTCCAATTTGGTCTCAGACGGAGGACCTCCTTTTCAGTCAGCAGAGTTTAAGTCATTTATTTTTGATTGGGACATAGAGCATATAGTCACGAGCCCTTATCATCCAAAGTCATATGGACAAGCTGAATCATCAGTTATAATAATTAAAAATATATTTAGAAAATCCAAAGAATTAAAATGTTGATCCATATATTGCACTGTTGCATTACAGAAATACTCCAAAAAGTAATGGGTTGCCTTCACAGCTCAATTGTCAATGTCGAGGAGTCTAAGAATGAATTTGCCTGTGATTAACAATAAACTTAAACCTAAAATAATAAAATTTCCAGAAGAATACAACATCATTACACCAAGAATTATTAGTCTCTTCCCCAAAGGGTCACCCAGAACTGATTTTACAAGACCAATTGGAAAAAAGTAAATCGGGAAAGTCTAGAGGAAAATGGTTATCAAATAAGTTCCCAACAAAGTTAAGGACTCGCTTCACAAATCTGGTGAAAGTGCATCAAAGTTGTAACTAATGTTGCCAAGGTAAATATTATTATAGTAAAAATCAAAATCAATTCAAAGTGGTATGGGCATATAGGGTTACTACCTGTTTTGAACAAGGGTAATGAAGATGTTACAGGACAACTTCCTCTAACATCCGGAAAAAATGAAGAAAATGTAAGCAGACAAAATAATTTATTGTCAAACATTCAGAAAAAGCCAATCCAAAATGCTGGTATAAGATTTATTTTTGACCTAAATAGATCTGACCACATTTCCAAATTTCACAATGACCTGAAATGGCCCCCTGTACGGCAAAGGCGTGAACTCCACTTGCTCACTTTTGTTCACAAAGCCCTATATTCGGCTTCATTCCCCTATTATATTAGGGAAGCTTTTGAATACCTGACGAGTCAAGGTTTGCCTCTCAGGTCCAACAACCAGCGCATCCTTTCAAGTATGGAAAACGTTAGCACCGTGCCGTCATCAAGTTTTTAGTGAAAGAAGGAAATGGGCCAATGACCTTTCCTAACAAAGATAGTAACGGGTGACGAGACGTGGATTTACCACTGGGACCCGGAGACCACAAGAATCTATGCAATGGAAACACAAGGGTTCCCCGCCGCCGAAGAAATTTCGCAAAAGAATGTACCAATACTAAATGTACACCATTGAAATCGGGTAAAACAGTAAAGTACCTAGGTATACTGGTCGACACGTCATCAAGTTTTTAGTGAAAGAAGGAAATGGGCCAATGACCTTTCCTAACCAAGATAGTAACGGGTGACGAGACGTGGATTTAACACTGGGACCCGGAGACCACAAGAATCTATGCAATGGAAACACAAGGGTTCCCCCGCCGCCGAAGAAATATCGCAAAAGAATGTACCAATACTAAATGTACACCATTGAAATCGGGTAAAACAGTAAAATACCTAGGTATACTGGTCGACACACAAATGAAATGAAAGGAACATATAAATGAAACCATTGAATAACTTTAAAAATATACGACTGCTCTTTATACGGCTTTCCCTAGAACGGCCCTCTTCAATTAAGGCACGTTTTCCAGACACTGTTTTCAATGTCAACATATCCACGCCAATCTTGCGCAAGGGTAGTGGTACCGGGGCAAAGCGGGGTAGTGTATTTTCTGAGCATTGCACTTAATCATATGGTATATAAAATATCGCAAACAATTAATTGACTCTCAGTTGACATGCGACCTGCGCATGGAGTGGACGCTGCCACGTTGTTGAGGTGAATGATTAAAGGTAAACTGAATAATAAAAGGATTGTTTAAAAAACAAAGGTAAGATAATGTTTTCCTTGTTTTACATCTCACATAGCTTGGGGCAAAGTGGGGTATAATGGAACGGGCATAGTGGGGTACTTCCATTTAGGTACCCCACTATGCCCCATACTCTTTCATAATTATTGGAATAACATTTTCTTGTTCTTTTGTTTTAGACAATATTATTTAGTCATTTAAATGACTTAACGGGTTCCGCTCATTTGTTGCACTGTTTCTGTGTAAAATATTGTGTAAATAAGTTTCTTATTGTATCTTTCTGTTTGCTTGTGTATATTTATTTATTTAATAAAAGTTTAATTTAATTATACAAAACATACAAAAGAAAAACTGATCAACTATGCCGACGTCTGCTATCTGGACCTATCGTCGGAGTTCCTAGATAAACTGGAGCGTCTTCAAAACGCATGCATAAGATATGTGTTTGGTCTTAGAAAGTTCGACCACATCTCAGAATACCGTCACCGACTCGGTTGGAGGTCGATGAGCGAGCGAAGGGATGCCCACGTTGTTTGTCTTCTCCATAAAATCCTGTTCAATCCAAATTTGCCTACATATCTTAAGGAAAGATTTGTCTTTTTACAATCGCATGGTCTCCCTCTTCGATCCGGTTCTTCTAATCTTCTATCCATCCCGGTTCACAGATCTGGTTTCTATACAGACTCGTTCACTGTGCATGGTGCCAGGCTGTGGAATAACCTTCCTGATAAGGTTCGCTCTTGTCCCTCCTTGGTGTCATTTCAGCGCGAGCTGTGTGGAGTCCGGACTTCTGAATCACATTATACGTAACCTGGATTCAAGGTTCGAGCAGTCCCTCCTTTATCCTTCCTCCTTCCTCTCCGTTTTTCCTTACTCCCTGTTCATGTATAGCGACTTCCTTTTTCTATCTTTCCAATGCAGTCACTTGCATCTTATTATTATATATGTATATATCTATGTATTTTTTTTTGTATTTATATATGTATATATTCGATTCCTTTATGTATTTACATTTACACGTCTTTTTATTTTGTAGTTTTTGATCTTATGAGGTTGGCTGTAAGACATTGCTTTGCAGCAATAAGTCCGACTTTTGGTAGTTTTTTAAAATTGTATTTACACTATTTTTTGCGTCCAATAAAGATTTATTTATTTATTTATTATCAACAGTCATGGTCGATGGAGTCCATGAAGAATGCTGTTAAAGAGTGTGGTTTCAGGAGATATGGGGTACAAAAAAGCAGCTTATTTCCATCGTATTCCACAAACCACCCTCGAAAGATACGTATTGAAATACAGAGGAAATCCTGATGAAACTGTGTTTCAGAAAAAGTTAGGGCATTAGTCCACGGTATTTTCCCCATCGCAGGAAGCTGAATTAGTGAATATATAAAAACGATGGAAGAGAGACTTCACGGTCTGACTTCGTAGGAAGTAAGGAAGGTTGCATACGAATTGGCTGAGAAAAACCAAATTGCCCATAAATTTAACACACGTAATGGTCTGGCAGGAGAAGACTGGCTCAAATGCTTTTTAAGGAGACACCTCGATATCAGCTACAGAAAGCCAGAAGGAACTTCAGCAGCCAGAGGAATGGGTTTTAATAGAGTTGCTGTTGGAATTTTTTTCGATTTATTGGAAAAGGTCATCGACAAATATAAATTTAATCCACAGCGCATCTACACCGTGAAAACAATACAACATGAAACAGGGGTGTCACCCGTCCCTAAAAGTCATTCCAAAATATTGTCTTTACGTGGAAAACGGCAAGTTGGGACCCTCACTTCTGCAGAACGGGGGAATTAATGACAACAATTGTGTGTTTCAGTGCAGTTGGCGCCTATATGCCTCCAATGTTTATTTTCCCCAGGAAGCGAATGAAGCCCGAGTTTCTTGATGGATCACCGGCTGAATCTTGGGACGAATGCCATGAATCCGGTTGTTAATGTTTTTTATGCATTTATTAAACAATCGAATGATAGTATTTTCACATAACCCGAGCCAATCATTTTTTTTATATTAAATAATTGCATTGTTTGATTTGTGTCATGTATCGTTGTTCAGATAGGTACACAAAAAAGAAGCAGAACAATTTGCCTCATACTGTTGGTTATACCAAGCCAAGGCAAGTATTCTCACCAGAGCAAGAATAGAAAATTACCACTTACCTCTTGAAATGTGCAGATATCTACTTTGGATTGCTTCCAGCCGATGTAAAAAAACTAGCTCACCAGTGTGCAATTGCTTTCGACGTTAAAAATATTCCTGCGTCATGGCACAAGCATAGTATGGCTGGAGCTGATTGGTTTACTAAATTTATGAAAAGAAATCCAAGACAATCACTTAGAACAACAGAGGCTACGTCACTTAGCAGAGCCACTTCCTTCAATCAAACTAACGTGAGTGATTTTTTTCAAAAATATGAGTCGATTCTCCGAAAGCATAATATGAATGCTTCTCGCGTTTGAAATATAGATGAAACAGGAGTAACCACCGTTCAAAAACAAAAGAAAATTGTAGCCGCACGAAGTCAAAAACAGGTTGGAGCCATGACGTCTGCTGAAAGAGGAACGCTTGTGACTCTTGTTTGCGCTGTGAACGCCGCAGGCAATAGACCATTAACGGCTACGTGGATTTTGATATTAGCCGGGAGGCATAAACATAAAGTTTAAGAGTTGGTATGAGTGTGTTTATCGGGTCACGGATAGAGCGAATCTACAGATGTTACGAGTCAATTAGAGTATACGACAAATAAAGAAATGTCAAAATTTGATATAGGGGAAGGTGGGGCATGACGGGGTAGTGAGGCAAGATGGGGTACCACGATAAAAGCCGAAATCTGCTCATTTAATGGTCTTCCCGAACCCCCCGCCCCCCGCTAGTAACACAATAACAGCGGTGAAGAGTGCACGCTACGCGGCGCAACGAAATCAAACGTGTTTTACACAAATTTCTTGTTATTTTACTTAATTTTGCTGCTTGTGTCATTTAAGGAAGAATATCGTGATTTTAACTTGCTGATAGTCGTTATACAAGGTCTATCTATTGAATTCCGAGGTAAGATCATAAGTTATTAACAGAGAAATTGTATTTCGTAAACAAAAAATATTGTTGACAAACATAGTTAATGGGGCACGACAGGGTTTCGGGTACCCCATCTTACCCCATCGCCTAAACACAAGTAGAAGCAACTTTGGTAACCGTTTGTTTTATTTGTTAATACAGAAAATGGTCCGGAACTACGCTCGAAAGACCGAAAGGGGGAGCTGGTCGGAGGAATGCATGAAGAAAGCTATCGAGGACATTTTAGAAGGAAGAAAAGGATACAAACTAGCTGCAAGTTATTATGCAATTCCTCAAACTACTTTGGAGCGAAAAGTTCTATTGGCAAGGCAGAATAATAACATAATTGACAAGGTAAAGGTTCCGTTGGGTCCTTAATAATACAGTTTTCAATGAAAATGAAGAGGCTGAGCTGGTGGAATATGTAAAAGACATGGAGAAACGTCTTTTTGGAATTACTGCAAAGGAACTAAGATAATTGGTATATCAACTCGCTGTTAAAAATAACAAAAAGCAATGAAAGCAATTGTGCAGCCGGAAAGGACTGGTTGATAGGGTTTCTAAAACGTCATCCTGACTTATCAATACGTAAGCCAGAAAGCACATCTGCTGCCCGAGCTGCCGGCTTCAACAGAGTATCGGTACAAAAGTTTTATGATTTGTTGGGTAAAATTTTTGACGAACATCACTTGGATGCGAGCCGAGTATATAACTGTGATGAAACAGGTATATCAGCAATATCTAAGTCTAGAATACTAGCGCAAAAAGGTCGAAAACAGGTTGGAGCCCTTACCTCTGCTGAAAGAGGAAAAACGATTACAGTGGAGATATGTTTCAGTGCAATTGGAAACTACATGCCACCAATGCTTGTGTATTCGAGAAAAAGAATGACAGGTGCACCTCCTGGAGCTTGGGGGGTTCGTAGCGAGCGACAGTGGTTGGATGACTGCCGAGCTGTTTAAAAAATCTCTATAGTGGTTTAAAAAATTTGTACAATTTAGTGGCGCTTCAAAAGATCATCCTGTCTTGCTTTTGTTAGATGGTCATGCAACGCATACAAAAAACCTGGAATTAATTGATCACGCACGTGCAAATGGCGTAATACTGCTATGTTTTCCACCTCACACGACACATCGTCTTCAGCCTCTAGATGTGAGTTTTATGAGGCCTTTGAGCACATATTACGATCAAGCTGCAACGACCTGGCTTCGTTCAAATCCTGGGCATGTGATAACATCGTTTCAGGTAGCAGAATTATTTGGCAAAGCATTTATACAATCAGCTTCAATGTCGACAGCTGTGAACGGCTTCAAAAAGTGTGGTATCTGGCCATGTGACCCTACAGTTTTTTTCTGAAGAGGAGTTTTGATTTATTTGTGCGTCAAACATGGAAGAAATTCCCGAAAAACGGAAAGTTGCTTTGATGTTGAGTGCAATGGGCGAACATGGTATTCAAATATTCAATTCTTTCAATATGTCTGTGGAGAATGTCACGCTTGGTGAGCTTAAACGAAAATTTAATATTATTTTGAGCCGCAAAAAAATATAACAATGTTAAGGAATACATTTTTCACACGTCGGCAATATGAAGGAGAAAGCTTTGTAACATTTGTCACTGAATTTGAGAATCTAAGTAATTCATGCGAGATTGGTGAGCTGCGTGAATCATTAGTAAGGGATGTGTTTATTGCAAACATGAATACAAATAACACAAACATTCGTCAACGTCTTTTACAAGAATCCAAGCTTATAGCAACACAAACATTCGTCAACGTCTTTTACAAGAATCCAAGCTTACTCTTCATAGTTCAATATCAATAGCAACACAAACATTCGTCAACGTCTTTTACAAGAATCCAAGCTTACTCTTGATAGTTCAATATCAATAGCAAATTCAATTATAATGGCACAGGAAAATACAATCAAGCTAGAAAATGAAACATTTCAAGTCCTGAACATTCATAAGTCAAGGTAAAATGAGTATACAAAGAGGTCAAGGTCATGTCAACGTCAACCAGGGTATAATAAATATAGTGTCAAAAAGTCAGAGGGGTCCAGAATGCAGATATTTGTAGGAGATGTGGACTGGTAACATCGTTATAAATGTCCAACAGAAGGATTACAATGCAGGTCATGTTTTAAATATAAATCATTTTTCTAAATATTGCTTCAAAAATAAAAATATTAGAAATGTCGAGGCATCACATGATGAGAGTTCTCCAGAAGCTGAGAGGGAGTATGTCATTGGTACTGTTTCAGGGATCAATGAAAGCAATACAGCATCTGAGTCGTGGTGTATTAATATATTGATTAATAACTTTCAAATAAATGCTATTCTTGATACAGATGCTGATATAAATGTCATGTCTTTGTCAACTTATAAAAAATTAAAACTGCCAATGTCAAATATTTTAAAGTATGAAGTCAAAGTCAATTTTTTGGTGGAACTAAAATTCCAATTATTGGAGAATTTTCATACATGTGTATTGTGTAATATTATAACTCACAAAAATTTGACACATGAGTTAAAATTTTTCGTCTCTAATATTACCTAATTGTAATACAGTCATAGATTTGCCAACTATTAATAGCTTAGGTGTTCTAAAAAGAATATTTTGTATGAATAAGGAAAATTGTGAGATCTGATTCCTCGCTGCCGACTCGGAAGGACGTGTGTATTCGCTGTTGCTGCTGTGCCTCAGGAATTATTTTTTCGTATATTCGTTTTGTTATTGTCGCAAAGTGGAATGTAACTTAAGTATAAAAATTTATTTTTTGCTTTTTATTTGTAATATTCTTCAAGGATCAGGTCCGTTTTTTATTTACTATTATTCTTGTTTTCTCTCTCTTTATTTATTTATTCTGTTATCGTTACTGGTATAGAAAGGGTGTTCAGACTTCCATCTTCATAGAAGATGGAGGTACCTCCTGTCCCTCCCGATCCTCAAGAGACGAACAAGCGGAAGAGAAAAATGACCCAAGCTGAGGAATGTCTCATATCTGACCCTGATTTATCCTCCAATCAGTCTTCTCCTACCTCAGCGGATGCTTCAAAACCCAAGGAGACTCCCTTACGGGAACATTTATCTTAAGATCCCTTGGCCCGTTCATTGTTTTTGTCCAGAGTACGGAACCTGGCAAGTCAGTCCACCCCATGGACTTTGGTAAATTTCTTTATAATAAAAAAATTAACAACATTATTAATGGTTCCATCAAGTCGGAGGGGAAGTTCCGTCTGGTCATGGAGTTTTCCACGGCCAGTTCGGCTAATTCCTTCATTAAAAACATCTATATCCAGTCAAACTTATAAATTAAAAAAAATAATTTTAATTTTGATAAATGTATGATTTTATGATTGAATTAATCTGACTATTTTGTATGTTTTTATTATTATTATTATTGTTTTAAATTGCTTATACACTGTTTTGTTAAACATTGATTTTATTATTCTGTTGTCATTGTTTCATGTATTTGATATTTTTATTGTAAATTAATAGTATTTTTTGTTAAATTCTGATAAAGGCAAAGTGTTGTCGTATATTCACTAATAAATAAATAAACTCAGCGTGCAAAGCATATATCCCAACCCACAACGTGACCCGCATGGGTCTTATATGGGGTGTGTCTACAAACATCTCTGACGAGGATATCATGGTCGCGATTTCAGTGTCTAATCCCGATGTTGGAGAGGTGCTGAGGATCCGTAGGCTGAACTACAGGTCCTCGGGATATAATATAAAGAAAAAATACTTTTCCACAAGCTATGGAAGAAGACAAAATCTTCTCTGGCATACTCTAGATATTCGGAATTGCGTAAATCTGTAAAGCAAGATATTAGTGTTTGTTACAAACATCATATCGAGTCAAACGAGGATAATATTTGTAGAGACCCAACAAAATTCTGGAGTTTTATCAACTCCAAAAAAAGTACAACGAATGATCCCCAGGAGATGATCCTTAACAACATTGCTTATTCGGATCCTCAAAAAATTGCTGATGCATTTTCGAACTATTTCGCATCTGTATACAGTACAACTAAGACACTCTTGAATGTTGACTCTTTTCACTCATTTCCCTCGAATACCTTTACTGTTTGTGATATTTCGAATGTGACGTATAATGATATTGATTATAGCATAATGAAAATAAAGCCGAAACGATCATCAGGGCCTGACCAAATTCCAGCGTACGTGCTAAAGGAAGTGGGCACTGAATTGCGAGACATTTTATATTATCTTTTTAACTTATCATTAAGGTTGGAATGCTTCCCCTCAGTATGGAAAACCACAAAGGTCTGTCCGATTCACAAAAAAGGGGATAAAGCGAATGTGCAGAATTATAGATCGGCCGCGATATTGTCCGCTCCAGCTAAACTTCTGGAGATTATCTTGCACAGGAGAATGTGGGATAGCCTTGGTCAAACTTTAGTCGACGAACAAAACGGGTTTAGACCTGGAAGATCCACTGTATCAAATCTGCTGTATTTCAACAATTTTATCGAAAAGCGGTTAGATAACCGCCTGCAAGTTGATGTAATATACACAGACTTTGAAAAGGCATTTGACCGCGTTGAACATGAAAAACTTCTATTAAAATTGCATGCATTTGGTTTGTCTGACAGACTATTACGATATATGGCTAGCTACTTGAGAGATAGGCAGCAGTATGTTAGTTTTGGAAATCATGATTCTGGCACCATTTTCACTTTCTCTGGTGTTCCACAAGGTTCTAATCTGGGACCTCTACTTTTCACAGTATTTATTAATACATTAAAAATTCAGATTTTTTGCTCTATGCAGATGATCTCAAACTTTATAGACAGATTTCAAGTGAAAATGACGCAACGAAACTCCAGGAAGACATTGACGGAGTAACTGAATGGTCAAGGGCCAATGAATTGTTCTTTAGTACACCGAAGTGTCACGTGATGACTTACTCAAGGATAAGAAATCCTTTATTTGCCGATTATAGGACGAATGATGTGGCTCTTGCTAGAGTAGACGAGATAAGGGATTTGGAAATTTTGTACAAGCCTGATATGACGTTCGGTTCACACATACAGCTAACAGTAGAAAGGGCATATAAGATATTGGGTTTTATACTTAGAAATTCGGTTCAATTCAAAAACCCAAATACCCTTAGAATACTTTATGATTCCCTGGTACGCTCTATATTAGAGTCGGGATCCATGGTTTGGTCTCCTCTCGAGGTGACAATATATTCTCGCGTTAGAAAAAGTCCAAAAAAAAATTTGTAGACATTTGTACAGAATATCTTACGCATACTACCCGTACTTATTTCCATCTCTTTTCGTGAATGGATGTCTAGGTATATCGACTCTCCAGGTGCGGAGAGATGAATATCTTTGCAGACATTTCTTTAAGCTTTTACATGGTATAATTAGCAACCCAAAAATCTTACAGGTGTAAGGTGTCTATGCTTAATATTTCATTAATATGTCTATGTCTAATTATGTCTATGTCCATGTCTAAAGATTAATCCATGGACTTCCTGTCATGGTGTCGTGGTGCAGCTTACAAATAAAAAGTGTCTTATATCAAATCTTTGATTCTAATGACCCATCATATCCTAACAACAGGAAATCAATATTTATGTTCCGGATTTTTACACTAGATCTAGAAGTCATAACCATAACTTATTTTATCTCCCAAATGGCAGATCTAACATTTTGATCCATTCTCCTTTATGTAGTGGTCAGCATTTTTAATCGGTTGTCTCAGCACATTGACATCTTTCATATATCTTATAACAATTTTAAACAGGAGGTTGGCTATTTGTTGTTTGTTACGTGAACACTGATTATCTTCAATTTATTGATATAATGTCATTTGCTCTTTTGTTCGTAGTAGCATTATTTTTGTAATTTTTGTTCTGTATAAGTAGTAAGAAAGGTTAAATAAGAACTATGTTCCTATGTTTTTTTTTATTGTTTATATCTACACCTACTTAAGGTACTATTTTTGTATTGTATGTTATGACATGTATGTAATGTTCTCTCCCACTGCTCACCGAAAAGGTCAAACACTGTAATGGTGAGCAGTGTTCATCTTTAAAATGAATAAATAAATCTTGAGGTGGTTGATAGACCAGCGGTTACGACGCCGGCTTTCGCACTTTTTCGTGTGGAGGTCGTGGGTTCGAATCCCGGCCGTGTCGACCATTTTCCGCTTTCACGACACAAGCATTTGCTTACTGTGAAAGATGTCAAAAGTGTATTTGTGTTCACTTTGAGTGAGCACAGATTCGTTTTTTAAAAAAAAACAATAATTTCACCAAATAAACCGAAGGAAATAACCTACGAAGAAATATGCAGTACACTTAAGAACTATTATCATCCAACTCATAATTTACATATAAGCAGAGCTCAATTCAGGAGCCGTAAGCAACAACCAAACGAGAGTATTGCGGATTATACTGTCTCTAAAAAAATTATCTAAAAAATGTAGTTTCGATAAAACAGACGAAGAAATAAAAGATAGATTATTGAATGGAGTAGTTAATGAAACAATTCGTTTTGAACTATTAAAAGCAGGCGAGAAGAAATTAGAAGATTTAATTAAGTTCGCTGAAACTGTAGAAACGGCATACAATATATCATATAAAAAACCTACAGATGAATCGAATATATTTGATTTGAAGAGTAAATCATCTTGGGGTGGAAGAAACCAAAAGACACCGATGACAGGGACTTGCTATTGCTGTGGGAAGCAGGGGCATCAAAGGAAGGAGTGTTCATTAAGAATGAAATTCTGCAGCGAGTCTGGCCAAAAAGGGCACATATTTAAAATGTGTAAAAAACATGCAAATGTGAAAAATTGTGAAATTAGTGATATTAATGAAAATTATCAAGAAAGTGATGAATTAAAGGTTGAAAATCATGAAGGTGAAAATTTTTATAGTGTGATACACAAAGTATCAAATTTGAATAAGATTCCTCCAATGTATTTGAATTTAAATGTGAATGATGTCTTTATAAATTTTGAAATTGATACAGGATCTGATATAACAACCATATGTATGAGTGACAAGGAAAAATACTTTCCTCATCTATCAGTACTTCCATCTCGGATGAAACTAATCAGTTTTAATCAAACTACCTCGGAACCAATTGGGTTACTGAATGGGTTATCGGTTTCATATGGCAATGTTATTCAAAAAGATTTAACATTGGTTGTTGTATCTGATGGGTTGCCTAGAGTTTTGGGTAAAGATTGGTTATATCACCTAAAGCTCTGGCCAATTAATTTTGAAAAAAATATATCGATGTGCATGACAGACTGTAGTATAGATGATTACTAAAAATCAAGGATGACTTTTCTAATTTGTTTTCTCCAGGGTGGGGCAGTTTCACTGGCAGTGCTATTACATTCAAATTGAAAGAGACAATTGATCTTGCAGTGGACTTATTTTTATTCGATTACCGATCCAGTGTAAATAGAATCACTGGAGTGAGTCCTGCAAAGTTGATATTAGGAAGAGATATCCGAAACAGGTTCTGTCTATTAAGACCAGAACATGTAGCAATTAAACATTTAAAAAAAAGGCCGAAAAAGAAAACTTAATCTCAAGGCAGGGGAGAAAGTGTTAGTGAGGCAATATGGTAGGCTTAAAAAAAAGTGGGTGATGGGTGTAGTAAAAAAACACCTCTCACCTGTAACATTTTTGATTCATGTAAATGGGCAGTATGTGAAGAAGCATGCTAACCAGATTATTAAGTTAAGAACTAGGTTTTAAATATTTTGTACTTTTTTTTTGTGAAGGGAAGAGTGTGGTAACACTGCCCGTGACATGCCAACAGTTTTGGTTTGGCAACACACTTCCGGTTTCCGGTTGGTGATTTATTTATTTCTTTATTATAAAAGACACCAACAGAACATTGAAAACACATACAAAATAAACATATTAGGAAACACATACACCTCCCAATGCTCCAATAACAGGCGTCTGTAACATAATTAATATAATCCTCCGAATAATATATCTATCAAGTCATTTGTTCATATTATTTAAGTAAGCTTATATACTATATAAGGACAATAATTATTGTTATGTAAGACAATTCGAACAAAAAAAAAACAAAAGTAAACACGAAAAGAAAAGAATGCTATACTGAGTGGATTAGGTGCATCAATGTGAAGTGCGCGCGAATCCGGGAACACAATTAAGTAAAAATAATAAATATAATTATAGAAGGCAGGCACCGCTGCACCAAGAACAAAATCATAACATTGTAAAAAATATTATTGCTACAATGAGCGGCGCTCCCCGTGAGCCGGTGTACGCGGGCGGGTAGGTACCTTCCCATTACAAAAGTCGAGCGAGTGCCTGGTAACATACTGATTGTTTTGTGTTTGTTATTTTTAAAAGGTATTTTTTAATTAATAAAATAAATAACCATTTATATAAATAACTAGCTAGTTACCCGTGGCTTCGCTCACGTGTTACTGTATTTATTTGCTTTCTCTTCCTAAACAATGCAGAATTAATTATATTCGCATCAAAATTAATAATAATAAGAAACATCATCAAAATTTTTTTTTATATATATATTCTAAAATTTCCATTAAATTACTATATTTTTATTTATATTTGTCGTTATTAATCTGTATTTAAAAAAATATGTGCTTCTTATACAAATAGAATCAGCCCGCGAACTTAAAAATTTCGCTAACTTGACTGACATTGTTCTATGAGAATCCCAAAAAATAACTCGAATAACTTTTATGCCATCAAATGACGTTATTTGAAATCAATTTTTATATTGCTGGATATGAATAAAAAAATATTCAGGTCTCGAAAAGCAATGAAATTAGTGATCTTTAAAACACTTATTTCTATCTGCTTTGGGCATTTTTCAGGCTACAGACGTTTTTTTTAACATATCAATTTATATCTTTGATTAGTTGTTGTTTGTCTGGTCGTAGGTTCGAAATTTAGTTCATAAATATCTTATCCTGAGCAAACACGACATAAAAAGAATAAACGATATCGGTCCAGCCGTTCAGGTCGAAATAAATAACGTTAAACGTGAAAACTGTTAACGTTCCGAACGTTAACGTTTACCAAATTGAAAATGGTTTCCAAACAAAAAAAAATGCGTTTCGTCTTCAATATAATAGCAGCGTCATAATACTTCCAAAAATTTTGAGGTAACGTTTAACGTTAATTTTGAATAACTGACAGAATTATTTTTTTGACTCGGAATTTGGAACAGCATTGTTTAACGCACGTTGAACAACAGTTTTTACGTTATCTCTATGGAAATAACAACAAATTGTTAACGTTGGAGCTGTCGTTAAGATTTCGACTTGGCCTCCAGGCGTGATGCGATGACCACGTAAAGTAGGTCTCCATTTTTATAATAACGTAATATTCTCCCTTTTAAGCCCCCCCGCTCACCGCAAGCCAGCCCGGAGGAAACTAAAGCGCAGCAAACCCGATCCGCACAAAGCCAAACCCTAGCCCGATTGCCAAAAAGCCAGCCGCACACAAATCAAGCCCGTGGCGGTTCCCCCCAAACCACCCCATAATACGAGAGGCCTTGGACCCACTCAGGAGAATAGGTTAGGCATAATGAACTCTCCATTGCGCTCGAAGTCGTCCGAGGCTCATTGTGCCTTTTCTAACCGGTTGAGTTTAAAGGAAGTGAGGTGGTCAACCTCAGTATTCTAATGGTATAAGTAATTGGCGTTCGACTTTAAACGAATTTTCGACAATGTAGAGTAGGAAGAAAATTAACTGTCCACTGTTTATATTTTTTATTAAATGAAACGGATATCGGCAACTATCCGATATCCGGTCTATCCGGCGGCGTAAATAATATCCGGATACCGAATAGTAAAAAGAGACATGTTTGGATAACTCATTGATTTGTTTATTAAAGTATCACTTAAGAAATACACCTTATAATCACAAAATAAATTCTACAACTTAGAAAATTGATTATCAAGCATAAGGTAAATTATGGAGAGTAATTCTATATAATATTTCGTTATATAGACTATTAGACTATATAGAGGAAAACAGCAGCTTTGCTGGTCTTCGTAAGTAAGGGAAGTTTAATAAAACGACGTTTCGTCATATATCATCCTGGCTGAAGATGCAGATAGTTTCCGCGATTTTTGGAACAATAACGTTCCGGCAACGGAGTCAGTCCAATTTGTTTATACCGCCTACGTAAGCGTAATTCATGCGTTGTACCCATGGTAATTTACGCACTGGCCGGGCTCTAGTAAGGACTTCTTTAGCATTCTACGAATTGTATAAATTTTTGAAAATAAAAACACCGATATTTTAAGGGGAGCGCTTTTCTTCCTCCCGCAAGGGTTCCGAAGACAAAGAAGATCTTCTCATACCGAGAGGGTCTTCCTCGTGTTCTGCTCCTTCGAAGCAGAGCTGAGGGATCTGGAAATGGTGTGTGAGGAGGTCACAATATCCGGCTAACTGCTATCCCTTTCGTCTCTATTTTTTATATGTTCCAGTGGACAGTTAATTTTTTCGCACTATACAGTGACGAAATGATATGGTCATTGACTTTCCAGTGTTTTCAAAACAATTATTTACGATCTATCCTAAAATGATGTGAGGATTTTGTAGATAATTTTAAAATTTAATATTTTGCACTTTTACTACATTTGATATAAAATAATTTACCTATTGACTTCATAATACTATTTACCTTTTTCCAACATAATATTATATCAACTTGCTATTCATGGTTTACGCAATAAATTCAAAGCAAGATTACTCACATAGTTTTTTTTTTTGCTAGTGTTTTTATGAAATGGCTTCAAATATTTTGACAGATCAAGACATAAAGAATTGCAATACAATCCAGATTCTTTTCGTGAACTTACCGTAAATTATTTTAGTAGAGATAATAAATTACTAAAATAGGTAGGTACCTACATAATGATTTTAATGTCGATCGTAAAAAAAAACAATTCAGAATCGCTGTACAGGATGCATGGTACGAAAAATATATTGAAGTAGGTACTAAAGTGTTTGTCTGAATTCACGGAAAGTGAATTTCGTGGATCTCTTATATAAAAATGGAACGCTAATTTGCGCGGTCATCGTATGGGTAAGAACACGTTGAAAGCCGATTACGATCCGCGCCGACCAGCTCAAAGATTGTTGTCTATGGTTTCCATGCATTTAAATGGGCATGTCGGAAAGCGGGTTCCTGCTTTTTCTGTGGGTTTCCCCATTCAAATGCATAGTAACATTCTTTGCGCCGGTTGGCGCTAGTCAGAATCGGCATTCTACGTGTTTCTTACCCTATGAGAACAGCTGAACTTATATCGCCCATTTTTTGTCGTGTTTGCTTTTGTCTGAAGGGTCTTATGAAAGAAAAAAGTTGCACGAATAAAAATAAAATTCCATATTATTATTAGATTTTTTCTAATTTTGAAATTAAATCAGGCGTTTGACAGGAATCAGTTGTTTGATGAATGATACGATTCACGGAATGCTGATAGTAAATAATAAAATGATATGTTTTATAACAGATGCAGCGGTTACAGTAGTTAAAAAGGTAATAATGAATTGTATCATTATACTAATTCAAGTTCAATAATATAAGGACCACGTCGTCGTCTGTGTTAAATAACTTTAAACTGAAATCAACTTAAAGTTATGCATAAAATCTCGAACATATTATTTATATTCCAAGGCGGGACGAAGTTTGACGGGTCGGCTAGTTCAAAACTATATTATTATTATAGATTACGCAATAGTTTCGTCACGTGTATTGGAGAAAGTAGGTTGGGTTGGGTATACCTACCTACGTATATATAATTATTCATACACGCTGCACCGGACCACCTCGCGGTGTATGTATGTTTATTGTATGAAACGATGTCGTCAATAAATTAAATTTTTACAAAAATTGTTAAGAAAAGTTTGAGATGTACTGCTATGATGTATGTATTTTTTATAGAAAAATAAATTATCTAGTTGTAGCGTTTCGGCGTTTTTCGATATTTTTATAAAATTCTGAAATATAGGCACTGAAACTCGTAAATTTGTCATAAAAAAAATATTTTTCTTTATAAAAAAAGTTTGAGAAATCCTGGAACTTTTTCATTAAATTATATTTTAGATATTGTATTTTTCTATATACATACACAATTTTAGGGTTCTAGATTTTATGGTTTTCGAGATATATGGAAAAATTAAATAAAATTCAAAGGTTGATAACCCCTGACTGAAAAAAAAATTCAAAATTCTGAGTATACAAATTTTGTATGCTTAAAATATTCAATAGTTTCTGAAATTTTAGGATCTGTGCATCAAGCGAATCAAAAGTTACAAAGAGGGGACGGATACACACACATACACGTTGGAAAAGAGCCCCTCACCCCCTACCCTCTAATTAATGATATCTTTTGAAAACGAAATAGTATAATTTGACTCTTTCTGAAGAAATCATTTTTTTGAAATTTCGATAAAACCAGTTTTAAACTTTTTAGGAGGCACTTAAAAATCATCCCTTTTTATATGTGCCCTTTTTCGTCCCTTTTAGTTAAATTTTGGAAAAATTGCCAAATACGCTAACACTCATTTCTATAGAAGAATTCATATGCCAAATCTCAAGTTCGTACCATGTCTAGTTTCCGAGATATTCGCATACTTTGAAAAACATTCAACCCTATTTTTCACCCCCTTAGGGGTGGAATTTCCAAAAATCCTTTCTTAGTGGAAGGTTTTGTATTGAGACCTACCAGATTTCCAAATTTCACTTCTCTACGATTAGCCGTTTGGGCTGTGCGTTGATGAGTCAGTCAGTCAATCAGTCAGTCAGTCAATCAGTCAGTCAGTCAATCAGTCAGTCAGTCAGGCACTTTCCTTTATTATTATAGATAATCGTATCATTACGACAGGCGGAAAGGTATTTTATTCAAGATTTTGTATTTTTTCAGCCTGTCTTTATTCTTTAACACTGCATCTGCAAAAGGGCGCTTTTGCTTCATTCTGAGAGTTTTATACCCTTCTGTCAGGTCCCTTGTCAAAGATTCATTAAAAAGTAGTTTTTTTTAACCTCTTCTATCCTTTCTGGCCTCACTTCTGTGACAATGTCATTGACTTTCTTTTCGATTGTGTCCTCAAAATTTTCTTTATGTTTCATTTCAAATGTTAGTTTTCTTCGTAACATTTTCATCTCCTTTTTCAGCTTTTCAATTTCTTCTCGTAATGATTTCAGAGTTTTTTGGTGTTTGTAGCGCATTTTTCTTATCACACTAGACACTTGGATAGGCTGACGGCGGACCTCTGCCTTGTTTCTCATACTACCAATTTTTTCTGATTGTATTATTAAAATGAAGATATCAATCTTGACCCTCCAATATTGACCAATAAACATCAAGCCCAAAGTGAAGATTTTGTCTGACATCCGAGTAAACTGCAGAATCACAGTTTTTACAACCAAAATTCTCATAATTTTAATCCGTTTGATCAGCGCAACTTCGAAAATTTTATTCAGAGACGGTCTGAGGAATTTGAGGAACACCAAATGTCAAACTTTGATGTGAATAATTCTGTTTCTGTGGATGTATGCGAAAATACAAGCAAAGAAAACGACAATAATATGATAATTCACGAAGAATATATCAAACAGAGATATTCTTATGCAGAGAACGTTACGGATTTCAACTGGCATCATGTGGATCAATTTTCTTCAATTGATATCAGCGGATATTTAGACAAAGAACCTACCGAAGTTGCTATGGAAGTTCATCAACCTCAAGATTTTGTCCAAAATAATCCTAATACAGAAAACGTTGTGGAGATACGATATAAATGATCTCTAACGTGTTCCTATTATTATATCACTATAATAATTTTATATGTGAAAAATTCTCTAAATTTTTGTTGTTTTTAAGGAAAAATCTGTATTCTTTGAGTTTTTTATAACTGGTTTAAGCTAACTACGAATAAAAAGACTTGTATGGTTGTGAAGTATGAGTAAGTACACATGTCGGCACGTATGAAGAACTCTGAGCACCCTGTAAACGTAGGGCGATTTGCGCTCTTTTTACGAGCCGACATCTATACTAATTAGATACCTATTTAACGTTTTTTTTAATAAAGTACTAATTTCTTAATGCTCTGTGAATTTCATTCAATCAAACCTTACATTTTGTTAATTATTTTTACATTTTCATTACCATGTATGACATTTCACTACCATCTTGACAAATTTCATTCATTTCCAGTCGTAAATCATTACCATCGTGTCTTATTTCATTACCATCCGCTGCTTCATTACCTTCCATCGTTTTTCTGAGCCTGCACTTTACTACAAGAGTGCCTTCCGCACGTATTATACCCAAAGATAATTCTAACAATAATAATAAAAAAATAATGTACCAAATAATATGAATAATTTTTTTTTCTAAAAATTATCAAAATATTCAACGAACTAGCGGGACGATCCATATTTAAAAGTTTGGAACCAATCCCATTGACTTTGTACGAATTTGTATTAGAATGATTGTTTCTTTATATGGCTTTTCGATTTACGGCCAAAATATGTTCCTCCAAACTATATATATGTTCCTCACTCAAGTGTATTACTTTTTATATAGGCTGGGTACGTCCTGAAAATTGATGTCCTCAAAACTGTATATTTTGCCCTTGATCAATCTATTATGCAATACGGAATTATGGGGTGGACAACTCACAGCTGATATACCTGCCTCCACACTCCCTATACATTTTTTGCAATGCTTTTTATTACGAAACTAACTACAGTAGGCGCCGGTTAATGTGATCACTGGTTAATAGAATCAGCCGCTTTATAGAATCATAAATCCAAGTCCCGATTCAAAATGAAGAATTTCATACAATTTCTTTCGGATAATAGAATCACATTTTCGGTTAATAGAATCAATTGTTCCAAAAAATGTCAACATTTTTTTTATATTTTTACCACCAGATGTGCACATTTATGTGTATTTTTTTTACCAATCTCGACTCAAAAGACAAATGCACTCAGATTTTTTTTTTAATTTGGTCAGTTTTAGTCTGTGTCCCGCTGTGGTGCGTGTATTTGTTCTTTCTGTGTAAAAAGTGTAGTGCGAAAAAAATGTTGACAAAAAAAAGGGTTGATTTGTCTCTTAAAGAAAAAATAAACATTATTGAAAATTATGATAAATTAAATTTAAACTGTTCACAACGTGAAGCAGCAATAAAACTTAAAATTCCGCAATCGACTCTATCCAAACTTTTAAAAAATCGTGAAATGTTTAACAATGGTATAGACTGTGCATTCAGAAAAAGAAACCGCGAGGGAAAATCAAAAACTGTGGATGAAGCGTTGTTTTTGTGGTTCAAGCAAGCGAGTGCGTCTCAAGCTCCCATAAACCGGCTAATTTTACTCGAAAAGGCGAACCATTTCGGATCCGTCCTAGAGACCGGTTTCAATACTACAGATGGTTGGCTCACTAGATGGAAGGAGAGGCATTCCATTGTTTATAAAAAAACTTCACGGGGAGAAACAGGACGCTGATGCCCCAGCCGCTGACAATTGGCTCCAAACCACATGGAAGCATGTTTTGGAGAAATATGAACCGTGTGATGTTTACAACACAGACAAGACTGCTTTGTACTACAGAACTACACCAGATTATTGCATGGTCATAAAAAACTCCAACCCTGGAGCAGGCAAAAAGATAAAAGACCGAATTACGGTACTTTTAACATGCAACATGACGGGTAACAAGAAGTTGAAGCCTTTAGTTATTGGGAAGAGCAAATCTCCCAGATGTTTCAAAGGTGTGAAACACTTGCCGGTGACGTACACATCCAATGCGAATGCTTGGATGACATCACAGATTTTCGAAGAATACCTGAGACAATGAACTGATTAAAAAAATGAAAAAAGTCGCCCTTATTTTAGACAACTGCCCAGCCCATCCGAAAATTGTTTTAAAAAATATAGAATTGGTATTTTTGCCGCCAAATTCTACCTCTTTAATTCAGCCTTTAGATCAAGGCATTATCAAGTCCTTCAAGACGTATTATCGATCTTCGATGAGACGGCAAATAATCGATATGATAGATGCCAATATAGGAAGCACTATTAAAGCATCAGATGTCGCAAAAAAAATTACAATTCTTGATGCACTCCATTTAACGCTGATGTCCTGGGAAGAGGTTTCAGACAGGTGTATACAAAATTGCTTTCGAAAAGCAGGGCTCGTCGAAACAGATAAAGAAGAGCCGATTCTGCTGGAAGAGATGCCCATTCCGGAGGGAATAAGCAAGCAAGAATTGATGCTGGTGTAGATATTACATCTGAACTGACTGAGCGAGATATTGTGGATCTTCTAAAAAAGTCAGTAGCTGAAGAAGAAGATGATGACGGACCTGAAAGAGTGCCGGTTACGGTGAAAGAATCAAAGGATGCTCTAAAAATCCTTAGAAGAGTATTGGAGGAAGCTGGCGGAAATGATAATGATTACAAAAACTTGTATTCGCTCCAAAAAATAATAGAAAAACACCATTATTATGTACTTAAACAAACAAAAATTTATGATTTTTTTAAATAAAATGTTATTGGGTAAAATTTATTGTTTTCTTTACCCCAAAAACACCTTTTTTGCAACACTTATCTGTGTGTGAAAATAATACATGTAGGTACATATACATGTAAGTATGTACCTACCTGCAAAAAAGGCCGCCGCTTATTAGAATCGCCGGTTAATAGAATCAAAACACACTGGACAAACGTGATCACAATATCCGGCGCCTACTGTATAATAAATATTCTATATTGAATAAAAATTCATGAACCCTGGATACGAGAACACATTAACGAAGAACATAAAATTGTCTTACTTTTGGATAAAAAGAATTTTTAATACTGGCAACCTAAATCGTTTCATTTATACAGTACGGAATTGACAGAAAAATTACAAACCTAGGATAATTGTTTTGTGCAAATTTGGAAATTTCCATTCAAAACATACGAAAATGTATGATTACAGACATGTTAAACAGAAAACACCAATGAAGAAAATAGAAAAAAAAAACAGAAAGAAAGCGTGAAAATTTTAGCTTATTTTTTTAATTCAATTAAAACTATACGGTATTTTTCACTGTGATGTCAATATTAAAACCCTTGAATTTTTCTAAAATTAAAAACAAACTTAAATTTAATACATTGTATAAAAATACAAATTTCAGGTCATCCAATCTCAAGAATAATGAAAGAATTACAGTGGAACCCCTCATAACTAGCGTAATTTATTTCAGAGTCTGACCCGTTACGTGAAACAATTTTTCCAATGCAGCCAATTTAAAATACAAAAAAATACTATTTTTCAACTATATTTTAGTAGGTAATGTTTATTGAAATAAACTTACTCTTAAGTTGTTGGAATATACCTAATTAAGATTTGATAAAAATGAATAGAAATCGGTGAGCCCTATTCATTTTATGATAGTTAAAACTTTTTAACCAGAAAGGCGTGATGTTTCAAAAATTTGGAAAAATCACAGCAAATAAATTTGCCACTTTCTTATTGTTGTGAAGCTTTTCGATGATTTTAAATTAAGTATGGCTGTCTTCTTGTAGTTTTTTCTTCAGACATTTTTTCAAAGGTAATAATAAATAAGTATTAGGCAAGTATGCATTGTGAATTCAAATTTGGAAAAAATGGATGAGCGGAACGAGCCCTAAACAAAAGACTTAGCACTAGTGCGGAAGTCACGGCTCAAGAGTGAAAACGGGGCTTTCCTTTCTGTAAAACTCGAATTTCTTGTCGCTTATTATGAGAGGGTACACTTTAAATGGGTCTCTCTTAGAACAGGTATGGTAAAGGAGATGATATATCTACCATAAAAAAAAACATAAAATTTTAGAGTATCTGTAAATCATCAAGATCCACATCCTCATCCTTGGAGTCCCATGTATGCTGCTGCGGGGTCACTTTTTCCACTTCAGTTTCTACTTTCTCAGGTTGAATTTTGGGAAAGTCCAATTTCGACCACGATCCGGCTTCTGCTTTTCTTAGTTTTATCTCTAATTTTGTACTCAACATACTAGCTGTGCATTCTTCTATACTAATTATCTGAAATCATACAGTAAAAATGATTTTTGCTACATTTGGTTAATGCTACAAACATATAAAAATTCGATATATTCGAGGATACAATTAACTAGTTTGGAGGAGAAGGAAATGAAAGTTCAATATTGTTTTATTTCAGCACTAAAGGAGTTAGACCTATTACCATACAATATAACCTATTACCAACGTTGAGTTTATTAATGTTCTTGACTGTGCGATAAAATTAGTAATTCTTATTCACTCAGTTTTCAAGAAAATACAGATTTGATAGTTAACAACCGGATAATTTGCAATGCATTAAATCTACCAGTTTTTATAGTTAGCATCTGGATAATTTATATAAAGTGTGTAAAATCTACCAGTGAATGCATTATTTCACTTAGAAGTGTTTTAAAGTATCAGCCAGTTTGAAATTTATTCATATTCTTTTATAAAACTTTATCTTCTATTATATTTCATTTTTATATAATTAAAAATATAGATATTTTTATATTAAAACGAAAATCGTTTTATTCACATTCGAAAATATATTATGTTGGAACAGTATATTCAATCAGAACAAGCCTCCCCTTCGAAAGCATGCTTAATTCAGAAGATCAAATAATCTCAGAAGGCAATATTGACCCATAGGCCAATGTGGGTAAGCATCCTCACTTACCCACAGAGATAAACTAGCGACTAATAAAGTGCGCCATTTTTGATACAGAAATCTATACCTAATGTTACTATGTGAGGGTAAGCCTATGTACAGCATTTTAACAAAGATTTCAAATAACTTCTTACCCCTCTCAGTTCAATATCCAAGTTATACTTTGCGTGACCTTCTTTTGGAAATACTAATTCCACACACAGTCTTATGGGATTTTGATACAGAAATCTATACCTAATGTTACTATGTGAGGGTAAGCCTATGTACAGCATTTTAACAAAGATTTCAAATAACTTCTTACCCCTCTCAGTTCAATATCCAAGTTATACTTTGCGTGACCTTCTTTTGGAAATACTAATTCCACACACAGTCTTATGGGATTTACTTTGACAAAACTAGAAATTGGATCATAATTTTTAGCGTAGATTGCAACGACAACGTGGCTTGCGGTCTGGTGCCAGTCCAATCTGCATTTCACGGTATTGCTTGGCGTAGACTGGAATGAAAAAAAGTTGAAGTGGTTATTTTTATCTTGTGCAATGGATTATTATTATTTTTAACCAAAGTTGAATGCATCTTACCTCCTTTTTCCATTTATGCATTCCTGTAATACAGCCGACTTGGTTTAGGAAAGTGTTGAAATCGGAGGTTTTCTTTTGACAACAGGACCAGTATTTCATGCCCTCGTGGAATATAGGAGCGCCTGGATGATGGATACATTCTTCGCTATCTGATTGAGGTCCTTCAAAGGATTGTTTGCATCCACCATTTTTGCAACTCGTCCCAATCGCAATACTACAAAAAATGTATTGATAAAAATAAACCTTAGACTTGAGAGAAAGGGTGGAGACGTCTTTAACCTTTTTTGACAAATTTAATGTGAAATAAACTAATAATGAAAATGTTCACCTATTATCATCTTCTTGTGAATGGTGACAGGAGTCCTTGTTGGGGCAGGTGGAAGATATCTTCCTCAATTGTTCTGCAACAGAGGGTTCTATAACCTTTAGGGGGGAATCTAGTGATGGTCTTACCAGCTTAGATTCTTTTATGGGACTAGGGACCTTAACTTCTATAACTTCATGAGCTCTCTCCTTGTCAACATGAGATTTGGGCATTTCAGGTGGTTTCTGAAAGTATTATCACAGTTAGTCTAATTGTCGACTGTAAATAATAGTAAATACAGTAGGTGTCGGATATTGTGATCATGTTTGTCCCAGTGTGTTTTGATTCTATTAACCGGCAGCCGTATAGAATATAGGTACATAGTACATATATACCTACTCATATTTCACACAAACATAGGTACCTGCGCATTATATAAAAAAGGTTTTTATGACATGGTTTTTGAAAATATGTGACTTCATTCAAGCATTTGTGTTGAAAATGTACCTATTTACATCACTAGCAAGTGTTTCACGCCATTAAAAAGAGAGATTGGGACATGTGCTCTTTCCAAAAACTAAAATGTCATCAGCCAGATGCAGCTCATGTTAAAAGTACCTACCGTTACTCGGTCTTTTATATTTTTGCCTGTTACAGGGTTAGATATTTTTATTACCAATAAACAGACGCATGCACAGATGGAAACAGTTCAAAACTGACCTTGACTATTAGCTATAAATTTTTTCTAATGCGCAATTTGTCTTATTGAGTAGAAATTGAAAAAAAAAATACAAAAAAAGTGCACGTCCATGATAAAAATATAAGAAAGTGTTTAAAAATATAAGAAATTTTTTGAACAATTCATTCTATTAACCGAAAATGTGATTCTATTATCCGATTAAAATTGTATGAAATTCTTCATTTTGAATCGGGACTTGGACTTTTGATCCTATAAAGCGGCTGATTCTATTAACCAGTAATCACAATAGCCGGCGCCTACTGTATACTGATATATTATACCCTCTTTTCAAAATATGTGCCTATCTTTGTGTGAAAAGTGACAATTTCAGTCATAGGTATAAAGCTGATGTCATTTACTGCTTCTCTAAGATCTTTTTTATTTTGCTTTTAGGCTTGTCATCCACAAGGGGGATGGTTTGAGCCGCTTAAGATATTCCTGGGCTAAATAATTCCATGCAGCAACACTAAGTGGAGTTAAAGACAAAATCATCAGTTTCATGTTGACAAACCAAATGTCCATACAACTAATTCAGGCTTTAATTGATCCCTCTCATGGATTGCTAAATGGTCAGCATATATGGTCAGGAGATCTAGCCTAAAATATTGGCTTCTCCAATTTCTGCTTAATCAGACTCATAAGAGTACTATAAGATCCTTACTCAAACACAACAAGTTGGGTTGTCCATAAGATCTAAGGTGACATGTCGAATAATGATTGATGAGTGGTGCGTTACATGTGTATGTGTGTGTGTGGTCTACTGGTAGGGATGTTTGTAATAATTGTAAATTTTATTATTATTGTATTGTAAAAGCAACATTGTTGCGTTGAATGTAATAAATAAATAAATAAATAAATAAATAAAAATTCAAATAGAAAAAAAAAACACCTTGCTGCCAAAAAAATCAAAGACTCTTTGGTTGTGTAAAGTACTCTAGTCCAGCAGAACGGAGAACAATAATTGTTAGCAGTGGTGTTTTCTTTTATTAAACAACTAACAATTTCAGTTTTTGTATGAAGGAAGTCTTTGAAGCCGCAGTAGAGGGTTCTAGTTGCCTCCCTATTCCCCAAGTGGGCCCATAAGGAGTACCTTTGAGGTGGCCATTGTGTCACAAAACTGCGCGTTAAAAATTATCCCCTTATTATTATTATGTTGTGAATAAAGAAAGGTAATGGAATTACTTCTAAACTCTTTCTCAAACAACTAATAAAATACATACCTCATTGGAATGTTTAGCAAAAGTACATCCTTTGATATTTAAAAATTCTGTAAAATCAGTGCACTTCTTGTTGCAGCAGCTCCAACCTTTGTAGGCATCGTGAAAAAATGGAAGGCCAGGGTGGTGTCGGCAATCATCTATTTGGGAATTAATCCCATTTAAAGTTAACATTCAAAACTTGATTTGTGAAAGTAATCACCTTCCATGTGTATCTATCTCATTTAAGATTAGTCAACTTCATGGGCTGTTTCGATTTTTCACAATGTTTATACATAACAACTTAAAACGCAGATTAGTAAAAAACCATGTTATGGATTGATTAGGTACATATTATTTTATTTAAGTATTTTATCCACGCATTTTTTAATAAAAATCAACTTTAAAAGTTGACTATTTTTCACATAAACTTTTCATTGCTTGGAGTGAATTTTTATTATTCAACTCTTAAATTGGCGTTTCAGTTTGAAAAATCAATTTAGTTGGTCGATTTGGATACATTACATACATTCTCCCTTTAAGACACCCCTGCACACCGCAAACCAGCCCGAAGGAGACCAATCGCAGCAAACCCGACCCTCTTGCTCAACAGAAGCAATCAAACCAAAAAGCCGGCCCCACAAAATCAAACACACAGCAGATCCCACCCAAACCAACATAGGGAGGCATCAAGAGCTCTCCATTGTGCTCAAGGAGGTCTGAGGCTTATTATGACTTTTCTGACTGGTTGAGGTTAAAGGACGTAAGGTGGTCAACCTCACAATCCCGAAGTGGATTTAAAAACATCCTCAAACGAGAACACTACACTCTGTTAGGTCTAAACATATTCATTTAGAGGGGTTTGTCAAAAATCGAATCAGCCCGCGAACTTAATAATTACCGAAGCTGTCTTTAATATAATTATTCGAATTCACTACAAATCATTTGGCATCAAACACTACCGGTAGAATAAAAATGACATTCAAGATGGAGATAACAATCGAGTAATGACTTCAAAATTCAAAAAGAGAGAAGCACATGGCTCAGTTTAGGCTAAATAAAATCATCTTAAAAATTCATCTACATATGAATACAGAAACAGTATTTGTGTGAATTATTATACTAAGTAAAACGAAATATTTCATAAAATATATTCCTATAAACAAATAAGAACATTCGAGACGTTTCTAACCTTTATCGTTATCGTTAGGATCAAATTTTTGACCACATCCTCTATTGTAGCAAGGCAACATATTTTCCCCGGTCATTGTAATCTATCTAAATAAAAACTATTTCACTGTCGTCTAATAAAAGCTTATTTAAAATAGAAACTACATAAGTACGAAATTTTTTAGCTCTTTCTGACAACCTCAGAGAAAATCGGTGAAAATATGAGTGAAAACACAATGACATACGAAAAGTATCAGAGAAAAAATAGTTTTAAAAAGTCATAGACAACGCTTGTAGAGAAACTGACACTTAAGCCTAACTCACACTGTTTAGTAGCTACATTTCACGCTACTCGATCAAAAATCGTTTACATTTTATTAGTTCGAAAAGTCATTTTTGTTGCTACTTTAACATATTATTTCTTTCTTTCTTTCTTCAGCCTTAACTTACTTATTATTTACAAAACTACGGTATTTTTATAGCCAATATTACCCATTGTTGCAGTTAAAGAATATAGGTTCACTCTTGAGATGGGCCAATTAGTCGCATACTATTCGGCAGCATATTTTATAGACGGCATCGGCAAAAACTGCCAAAAATTCGGTAGCTTATTACCTACAGCCTACACCATATTGACATACTCGTAAGTTGCCATTATTTGGTGGCCATGCTCAGCGCAGAGATTAATTTGATCTCATGTACCTATCCACACCTCCTCGACATTGGTCTCTCCTGGAAACCATGCAATATATTATTATATTATACGCCGGGTAAAAAACCCCAGTGGATATTATTTTAGAACCATGGGCCAACGTGGAAGGACGTCTTCGTCAACCCGACTGGCAAGCGTGGTGTTGTAATGCCAACTATCCCTCGCATATATCAAGTTCAATTCAAAAATGTCTGGAAATTTTCCTCTATCTGCCCGGCTAAGGACTCTCTGTAATATCTTTGGGGTAGATTACATAATCTGGCTCAATAATTCTCTTGGAGAGGTAAATGGTACCAATGAAAGAAATTATGTTCAGTACAAATCAAATAACAATGATTTAATAATAATAATAATAATAATAATAATAAAAATTTAGTGATGATATAAAAATGGAATTTGGCTTAGAAAAATGTGCAAAAATTAATGTTCAAAAAGGAATAATCCGAAACAATCATCAAAATAGTTCTTCATCTGTTACAAACATTCCTCTTTTAGATAATCAAAATTACAAATATCTTGGCTTTCAACAAAATCTAGTTTTTGACCACAAAATTATTAAAAATAACATTAAAAATGAATTTATTAAACGATTAAAAAAAGTTTTGAAAAGTTTTCTCTCCGGGAGAAATAAAATTATGGCCATTAATTCATGGGTTGTACCGAAAATTTTGTATTCTTTTGGAATCATTAAGTGGAACCAAACGGAACTAGACAAGATGGATTTAAGGGTACGTAGTTTGCTCACACAATATAGGATGCATCATCCAAGATGTTCCTTGATGAGATTATATTTACCAAGGAAGATTGGTGGTAGAGGCATGTTAAACATCAAAAACATGAATAACAAAGAGATAAACCTCCTCCAATCTTACTTTATCTCATCAAGGAATAAATTGGGTTATGAAGACCTCATTGCGTGTGATTTGAAGTACACGCCCTTAAATTTATCAAATCCTGTTTCACCACCGATAATTGGGGTACAAGATCGGGTTGATATATGGAAAGGCAAGTCTCTCCACGGTCGATTCTTCGAAACTTTAAATTCATCACATGTAAGTCTTGAAGATTCGACTGGATGGTTGAGGTTTGGTGAACTATTTAGCGAAACAGAAGGTTTTGTCTGTGCAATACAAGACCAGGTCATCGTCACTAATAATTATAAAAAATATATTATTAAAGCACCTGATATAATTGATAAATGTCGTGCATGTGGCCAAACAGGAGAAACACTCAGACATATTTTGTCTGGGTGTTCTCTCCTGTGTGGTTCTGAGTATCTGCACAGACATAACGATGTGGCTAAAATAGTTCATCAAAAACTTGCCTTGAAATATGGTTTGCTCGATCTTGAAGTACCTTATTATAGGTACACCCCAATTTCGGTAATGCAAAACAGTAATACAAAGTTGTATTGGGATATACCAATACAAACTGACCGAACGATTAACGCAAATCGTCCGGACATTGTATTGGTTGATCGTAGGAACGGGATAACGTATCTCGTGGATATCACTATTCCGTATGACGAAAATTTGAAAAAAGCCGAGCAAGATAAGATAATTAAATATCTTGATCTTGCTCACGAAATCAAGGATATGTGGCATACACCAACCACGTACATAATACCTATAGTGATATCGACGAATGGAGTTATTCCTAAGTCTCTTAAAGACAATCTAGGGAAACTTGGCATCTGTTGTGGTCTCAGATATGCCATCCAAAAGGCAGTTCTGTTGTCCTCATGTAGGATGTTAAGAAGGTTCCTTTCTCTGTAGTTCGAACATCTCTCATGATTACATTACATCGTGATGTATCATGAGAGATAATACCGATATTTTTATATTTAGTATATAGCATTGTATTTAATTTTAATTTATTTTTATTAATTTTTTTTTACAATGATGTATACTTCATATGATATATTGTGATTTAATGAATAAATGATTTGAAATAATAATAATAATAATACTTTATTTTTTCTTTTTCTTACATTTTCCTTTCCTTTACAATATATTCAATAGATTAATCACAGTAAAAAATTCTTAAATTAGTAACCTCCCTAGTAGAGACAAGTCTCGTGTTAAGGGAGGGGTTCATTTTTCTAAAACAATAATATATTATCATTTAATTAATACACAATATCAAAACATATATAAATTAATAGGATAGAAACTTAAAATGGGGCAATCCTTATAATGATTAATCAATAAAATAATAAAAACAACAATCCTCTGATGTTAAAACAATATTAATAATTCTCTTAAGTTAAATCAAATAATATAAACAATTCTAAAACAAGTAAAATAATATCATTTAATTAATACACAATATCAAAACATATATAAATTAATAGGATAACAACTTAAATGGAGTAATCCTTATAAAGATTAATCAATAAAACAATAAAAAAACAACAATCCTCTGATGTTAAAACAATATTAATAATTCTATTAAGTTGAAATAATAATATAAACAATTATAAAACAATTATATACCCAACATTAGAGTAAAAATCAAACAAGCAAAAATGAGTAGAATTTTCAGAATTACAATATAGAGCAACAACAGTAAAGAGTCCATCAATGAATGAAACCAAAAACATAATTGCCAAGTTAAAATTTCATAAAAAAATAAAATAACATAAACAACAACATACATAATATACACAAGCATTTAAAATACATAAATCAAACAAACAATATCAACAATCCCAAGGACATCATCTTAAGTCATCAGTGAAATTGCCATTAAAACTATTCCACAAAAATGATAGCAATAAATTTTCAGATAGGTATTCATTCAAATTAAAACAGTACCCAACAATCGTTATGATCACAAAATAACAAAACACTCTTGCAATTCCAAAACAATTTAAATAACATCAATAAGCTCAAAGCTATTACTACTAGTGTTTATGTAAACATTATGTGAAAAAGATAATAACACTTTCATTTCAAACATTGAACCAGGACATAAAAATTCAAAAAGAATAAAATAACAATCTTAAAAAGTTAAAAAGTCAATTATTCAATGTGCACCAATAATGACAAAAAACATCCGAACAATGCGTTCTTGGCAATAATCCCAATTAAACTCTATATAAAAGAAAACAACAAATAACAATTATAGAACAACCATATCAAGCATCATCGCCAATTCAAGTAAATTCCCTGTACAAAGGTAATATCAAGGCAAAACACACTCCAAACAGGCTCTCCACACCAACCCTCAATCAGACCACACTCATACAATACACAACAAGCACCCACCAAACGAATTCACAAAGAAGGAGACAAACGCCAAAATATCAATACCCTTCAGCCGTGCTGACACAACATGATCAAGATCGCCACATTTCTTTAGTTACTTCCTTTTGGGGGGTGCATGTGTGTTTTTTCTATACAATAATTTTTAAGTGTGGATCTCAAAAATCATTAGACAAGAAATCTTACAAATAAATATCAATATCCACAAAAACATGTATTTAAATTATCACGCTAATCTAGGTATATGTCGGCTGAGATTAATATAGTGTAACAAAATCCTAACCTATATATTTACTATGTTTAATTCTATACATTATAGTTCCCCTGCATTCATATGAAAGAATATAACTTAACAATACTTATTAGTCTTATTACCCTTTTGTCGGCACTCACTTTTAAAAGACAAATCGACTCTACTATGTACATTTTGTTAACCTGATTAACAAGATGAAATAAAAATCATTCGACTTAAATGCTAAATGGGCTCACTAAAAAATTACATAAAAAAATCGAAAATTTAATTCAGCGGTTTGATCACATGCTAATGAAGAAAGTTTGCGGCTATATACTTAGCTCGGTTACGTAGAATTGTTCAGCCAACTACGACACTTAACTCCTCCAAACCTCTTAACGGCTGGATGTTCCCTCTAATACCTGGCATTCATAAACTTTCTGTAATGTTCTCAACCACTGGCGCTGAGACGCGTTCGGCTTTGAACTTGTTCCTATTCCATACAATCCAATCAGCCTCAAATATGCGAATATGGAGGCAGAAATTTTACCCGTGATTAGGGTCAAATTATATTGCAAATCTCCTATAATTAGCTTGAACCATCACTAGTCTAAACGACCGTAATTTATCCCCAAAACTTGGGACCCGATTTTCTGTAAATAAAATTTACAAAAAATGACACGTATTGAAAAATATAATTGTCACCACTCCCCACTCTACCATCCCATCACAATGATTTTAATTTCAATAAAAATTATACGACCCAATCTATTAATACTTGAATTACGTACCTTTTCTTTCTGCGGGATGAATTTATTATAATCAGATATTACAAAAGTACCTGTATTTGTACAAGAAATAATGCTATTAGGTAATTATTGTGATTAATTTATGATAATTATTGTGATAAATCAAAAATATACGAATTACTAAAATGTTTTTTTTTTTATGGAAAATGTATGGATATGGATGCTATACGGATGAAGTACACTTCGTGGACACACTTCAGTACGCCGGGCTGCAAATGCTGCAAGGCGTACTTTGCCGAGTCGCGTACGCTACGCCACCGTGGACAGTAGGCCTAAGATTATTATTATCTATGCCCTACGTGGTTTGACATGTCATTGTTTGACGCACGTTTGACATTGAAATATTGTCATTCGTTGAAATAATGTACACCAAAGTAAAATAATTCGTTTTTTATTTTAATCTTAATGTACGGTAATCTACATAATAATTCATCTATAAATAATGGTGTATTGCTCACCTGATCTTAGTTATTTTAATTAATGACCCAATAAAATAAAAAGTGATAAATGTGGCGCATCTTCAATTTATTTTTGATTTTACGAGAAGTGACATGGATACGATATCCACCCAATGTTGCGTTAATAATCTTAACTAAAATTTATTTTTAAATCCGATATCAACCCCTTGAAAGATGAATTCAGCAAAACTAAAATTCCACCCCATCATTGGGGCTATTCAATGTATTGTGTTGTATGAAACTAAAGCTGTAAGTATTTATTTGAGAAATGTGTAAAATTATTAATTGAATAACGAGTTTAAGAGTTTTTTTTTGGTTTGGGCGCTATCGTGGGGGATTGTCAGTTTCTCATTCATCAAATTTTTCCCATAAACTATATGCTTTGAATTTATTCTGTATTATAAAGATTTATTTACTATTTTCAGAGAATTTATTTAATAGGTTCCAATAACACACAAACTAGGTTTAGAGTGTTGAAAATAGACAGAACAGAACCTAGAGATCTGGTTATTATCGATGATAAAGTTGAATACAATCAGCAAGAAATCCATAAACTAGTTCAAATGATTAATACTGGAAACAGATCAATCAAGTCTGGAGGAGTCAAAGAAATTTCTGCTTTTGGAATTATAGGCAAGTTATTTATCGAACATTAATTAAGGCAGTTAGTGTGAGTTCAAAACGTACTTAAATTGAAAACAAATTAATGGTCAAATTTGCAATCCTGTGACAGATCATACTAATCTTCAATATGTTTTCCATTAATTCTGTACTAGATTATAGTATATTACCTATCTGCTTACCAATCCTTTATTAACAGTTGTTTAATTTTTAGGTTTCGTTAAATTTCTGGAAGGCTATTATATAATATTAGCAATCAAAAGACGGAAAGTGGCTGTGATTGGTTTTCATTCCATTTACAAAATTGAAGATTCATCTCTTGTGTATATTCCTAGTGAGCCAGCGAAACATCCTGATGAACAGCACTACCTAAGGATGTTTCAGGCTGTAGACTTCTCTACAAATTTCTACTTTAGGTAATTGAATAAACAAATAATTTTTTTTTCAAAATATTGTGAATGAACTATACTAGACTTTTCATTTTTATTTTGAAATGCAATATCACCCAACACCTTCCGCCTAAAACATCAAAAATAATTTATAATTTTTATTTGTTTTTTTTTTTTATTTTAGCTATAGCTACGATTTAACACATTCTCTTCAAGTTAATCTAGCTCCACCAAGGGAACTTTCCTTCAACGAATTCCCAGTATCTGGAAATGATTTAAAAAGCAAAAGTTCAGAGGATGGTGTCAAAAATGATGAAGATGACCTTTTTGTTACCTGGAAAAAACAAATTAATCATCGACAAACAGATCATGGGTAAATATTTCCATCTTAACAAGTTCTTTTAAACATTAACTGTTTATCTATTGAAAAAATGTATTCAATAATGATTTTTTATTGCAGTAAAGATTCAGAATACGGTGTTAGAATGGTACCAGAATGGCGTTACGTGTGGAATTCGTACTTGTTATCTCCCATACACTCGGTATTACACAGGGACTGGATTATTTATGTTACGCATGGTTTTGTTGGACAATCCAATATGTCTGTTTTTGGCAGATCAATTTACATAACTGTGATAGCCAGGAGAAGTAATCGGTATGCTGGCACGAGATTCTTGAAACGCGGTGCCAACAGCGAAGGCGATGTTGCTAACGAAGTTGAAACTGAACAGATAGTTCATGATTCAATGACATCATCTTTACACGACGGCAGGTGATCGTCAATTTATAAAATATAAAAACTCTTTCTAGACTGGATGGATGTTGATTAATTTCTTTTATTTTTAGATTCAGTTCTTTTGTTCAAATGAGAGGTTCAGTTCCAGGTAATTGGTCTCAAGATACATCCAAGATGGTACCAAAACCGGCCATTTCTATTGATTTAGCCGATCCTTTCTTTCAAGTAGCTGCCAAACATTTTAACCAATTGTTTGAGAGATACGGCACACCGGTCGTAATTTTGAATTTAGTGAAAAAACACGAGAAAAAGAAACACGAATCATTTCTTAGTGAAGAATTTAGTTCATCTATAAAATATTTAAACCAGTTTTTGCCTCCGGAACATTTGATACAATACTACCACATTGATATGGCGAGAATGAACAAAGGAAAGGAATCCAAAGTGTTTGATAAGTTGGCGGAAATATCTCATATGGGAATTAAAAAGACGGGCATATTTGTCAGTTGTGACCCACAGGGGGAGTGGCATGGTTTGGCCGGGCACCAAGGTGGTACTTTACAAACAGGTATCATTAGAGTGAATTGTGTGGATTGTCTGGACAGAACAAATACGGCTCAGTTCGCTATAGGGAAATGTGCTTTGGGTTATCAGGTCAGTATTTATCGAAATTCATTGAAAATTACTATAAAAAGGGGAAAATACTATAAAAATGAATGAATATCAACATCAAGAAATATAGCATTGCATTTTTCATTTGCAGCTTTGTGCCCTTGGCTTATTGGATAGTCCTGTGTTGGAGTTTGACACAGATTGTGTTCGCATACTGGAATGTTTGTACGAAGATCATGGTGATACTTTGGCACTGCAGTATGGTGGCTCACAATTAGTTCACAGGTATTTTTTACACTAAAGATCATACGAATGCTGTCAAATTATTGAATAGTATACTTTATTTTACAACGTACTTACTGAAATGTTGTTTATGGTAAGACAAATTGTAATTGTAAAATGATTCTAAATTTTATATTGAATTTTAGAATAAAAACATATCGGAAAACAGCTCCGTGGACATCGCAGGGTAATGATATAATGCAAACGCTCAGTAGATATTATTCAAACACATTCTCTGACGCTGAAAAACAAAATACAATCAATTTGTTTTTGGGGTTGTTTATACCTGATCCAAATAAACCACCCATTTGGGAGTCTACCACAGATTATTATTTACATCATCCGGATGCTATAAAATATTACCCCATAGAAAAGATTAGGTAAGGTTCTATACTTATTTATTTATTGGCAACCGGTATTATTTGTACTATTCATTACTTATATTTAACTAGTGACCTGTTGAGCTTCTTCCTTTTTTTTTCCTTAGACAATTAAGAAATTTCCTTAGACATTCAAAAAGTAAGGATAAACCAAAAATACAATCCATTTACACCATTATTTCTAATTAATAACATAAACTAAACTTGGACAGATGATATGAAAACAAGCCTGTTTTCTGGTTCTGATGATTCCATTAGATGTTGATTAATGTTAACTTAATAAAAAACTGAATTAAATTCAGCTACTAAGTTATTGCATTAATTATTATTGATTCTGTTGAGGGACGATGTTTGATGGGTCAGCTGGTTAATTAATAATTCCTCTACGATTGTCCAACGTTTAAAGTTTTTCAAGAGATGGCGGTGAAGTAAAACATAAGTTACATAATATTAAGTCATTTTAGATAGTTTTGACCAAAATCACTCGAGTCCGGGTGGAGGTCTGTAATAAAAAAATACAAAAATAACTAGGTGTGTTAAGAATTTTGTTTGTTGGCAACACTGTATTTTCACAAGCGCAATTCTTTATTTGAATTCAATCATAGATGCTCAATTCCCTCCATTTACAGCTAGGTTATTTCTTTTTTCCACGGAGTTTTGCTAATTCAGTTCTGCATATGTGCTAAAACTTTATTCTGTGCTTGCTGCAGCATGTATGAAATGGAAGACAGAACACTTGAAGGAGGGAATTCAGAAAACCAAGAACAAGTTAATAAGTAAATATGTGCTCACAAAATTTTAATAATTTTAGAAGACCTTTAACATTATGGTGGAATCCGAGATTGCTGAAATGTTTGCCCGTTTCTCTAGTAGAGATGAGAAAAAAATGTTTTGAAATCATCAGGCTAGACACGGATGGCGTGCAGTTTGTTGAAATGGTTGATGCATACCACGACTTTCATAGACCCTATGAATTTAGTGTCATGGCGGAATGTTATGGCTATCAGGTACCTAGTCTTCTTCTTATATATAAAAATGGAGAGCTATTTCGCGTTGTCATCGGTTGGCGCGTAAACGGCTGGACCGATTTCGCTAATTCTTTTTTTGTCGTGTAGGCTTTTATCAGGAGAGTGTCCTTTTAGAACAAAAAAATTAAGAAAAATGCATAGGAAATTAGAAAATTAAAGAAAACTCTAAGTAGGCAATCTTTATAGTACTTTTTACAATATAATTTTGTTCTACTTTTGAATTTTGACACAATTTTGAGACATCAGTTGTTAGATAGTTGGTTTAAATACATTTTTATTTAGGTACGTGCATTTGTTCTTTCGCAATAATTATTTTTCTTTTAAAATTAACTACTTATTAACATTTTTATACTACAGCTATACTTATATGGCGATAAGAATTCCTTAAGCATGCCACACTGCTTCACTCCGCTCATCGTGAGGTGAGTTTTGTTTTGGGAATCGCATGTTTGTAGAAAGTAGAAGACTGTTTCATGGCAAACCCATAAAATATCCAGTACAATAGAGAGCTAAAAAGTCCGATAAGCTCTCAGCCCCACAGTGCATTCTAGATTAAATAGGCTGCAATAGGTTCCAACAAATGAATCTATTTCATTGGTCTGAGGTTAGAAGCGAGTAGGGACCCAAATAAAAAATTTAATTAAGGGATAGTCGTGCTTACCTTTTTTCAGTGAGGTTATCATGATTGTTACTAGCAACAGAACTATTTTCTCTGCAAGTCTTGCAACAGGTGGCACCTTCATCAAAGTGTTTCTTCATGTGAATATTCAAATAACTTCGGCCAAGGATCTTAGCTCCGCACACGAGGCATGTCAACAGTTTATCTCGATCTACATCATTAATTTCAGTCGCAATAGCCTGGGTCTCGAAGTTCTCTCTCATTTTTGATAACATGTAACACCCTACACAGCCGGTTGGCTCAGCATTAGTCTCTGTTGGCTTGTACTGAATAATTTTTAGAAACACAACTTTTATACCATTGAAAAAAAATATTCATACGACACTTTATTTTGCAGATTGGAAATTCCGCCAGAGAATTTGTAACTCATTACACCTTTAATTTGAGTCCTTTCATCGTCAAAGGTAGACCTTACGGTCAAACAAAAGGAACTCCGACATCGAAAAATCCTGGATTATCAGGTCGTGCAAGTACAGGCTCAAATAATTCCAGCGAGTGAGTTTTAAACACAACTTATACTTAAGCTAGATGGTTTTTTACTGTTAAAATAACATTGTCTTCAACTGTTTGTGGTTTAATTCTTAGTTCTACAAGCGAATCTTCGTCAGATGACGAGATGACTAGCTCAAATACGAGTACAAGACAAGTGAGTCCATCACCTAACAGAGACACTTCGACAGGAGTGCAAGGAATTTGTGACAGTGATTGGGATAATTTTCCAATAGTTTCTCGACAATGCCGAATTCCTCTTCAAGAACCATCCAAAGCAGATTTGTTTATGTTTGTATAGTTTGTTTTACTTCCTATACAATAAGGTTTGATCTAAAAACCCCATGATGAAAATGTTGAGCTAGATCATCCCTTAGATACTATGTGGTATTAGTTAACGTGTAATAGAAGTGGTTGCAAAGGGTGAATGAAAAATATAATGATGATCATTTCAGTCAAATCTCGCTATATTCCAAAAACATTGAATTTATAAGTTGAAAATTTATTATACATACCTACTTATGTATGAAAGGTTGTATGTTTAAAAAAAAAGTATCACATCTTAGAAAAATATGTCAGAAAATGTTTCTCTTGTTCGACTAATTTCATGTCCTTTGTATCTCGTCTAAAAGCTAATGTATTTTTTTTCTAATTTCTGTAACACATCTTGAGAATATTTTTTTTGATGATAATTCTCATTTCAGATACAAACGATATGTGAACATTGATAAAAAGTCAAGCATACGTAATTCCAAGGACCCCGTGGAGTTGAATGTGAGAAGTGCATTCTGTAGTGATAGTTCCTTGTGTGTTATACCACCCACAGTTACCAAGGCCTCTAAGGAAATATACAAAGAGTATGTTGACAGATATAACGGGCCCAAAGAACCTTCACAGAAATCATTACAAATTTACGCTAAATATGTTGAATTTTGTTCTGGCAAATGATTTGCAGTTTAAAAACTATTTATTATTTTACTAGCCAAAGTCCCTAATTAATAATTTTTATTATTACACATAACATAATATTATATATGTACATAGATGTTTTATTTAAAAATATATAAACTTTAAAAAATGTATAAAGTTAAATTGTATTTTATTTTTAACTAGCTTTCCTGACAGATGGTGTCCTGTAGTCCTAACCAGAGGCGGCTCGTTCATATGTGCACTGCGCCCCCCGAAACAAAAATACATAATTAATCCGATTTAGTTACTAATAAAATAATAATGTTAAAATATTTATTAAACATCCATATTTCATTCGTATTCAAAGCTCAGGGGGGAACAACGTGAGAATATATTATGCGCGAGCACACATTCTACCTCACCTATTAAGTACCGAAACGAATGTGCCCGGTAATTTTGTTGACTTTGTATGAAAATTTTCTAAAACCCTTGAAACGGTGCGGTGGAGTAAGTGGGATGGGCTACTGTATGAGCGGCAATCACGTATGCGAGAATGAGAGGGAATTACCCACGATGGCGTTGGCGCGTCGCAGGTGATCCGTTCCATACTAACTTAAATATTATATTTTATATCATTTCTTACCCATTTTTTTAAATATTTTATTAGTTATTCTGTTATCCGGAGCGTAGAAGAATCCAATAAATCAAACATCAGAAGATTTTGTTGAGCCGATCTCGAGTTATAAGTGTTAGCACTAACCCGACTTTCATTTATATTAGATATATCAACCCTGCAATGTTCACAAAGATGTATGATTTTCTGTCTTGATTACCCCTTGGTTGTGCATTATCATTATCCCTTTGACAGTTTGTTATTCTAAATTATACTCCTTACATTTTAGAAAAATATATTGTTGAGATACAGAGAGAAAAATATATTTTGTACATCCACTGTTATCAGATTGAAATGGACAAAGATGTCACATGAGAATTGCTAACAAAAAAAGTAAAAAAAAAATCGTATTTAGTTTTAAGAGTAAAGTTTAGTAATGTGATGTTGCTCAAATCAAATCTGACCCTAAAATATAAGGGAATTTGCAGGACTAGGACTGCATGAAACATGGTCTATTTGTTGTTGCCCAGGATTATGATTATCAACCTTAGTGTTACTTTGGCACTGACTTCTGGTCAAAATGTCCTGAGTCTTCAGTCGGGTCAATAGTTTTTTCACTTTATAAATCTACAATAAATGACCAAGATTGGACAAGATCAGTTGACTAGTAGAAATTGAAATCATCTGCATTGTCTTTTTTTAGCGCATTCTCTTCAAATTTTGACAATAACACGCCAGTCAGATAAAGTGCTTGAAAAAAATATTTATTGCTTAATTACATCTATGAACAATACTTGATACAAATTTATTTATTTATGTAATATCTTTCAAACTAATCTATGTACATTTTTCAATTTTGAAACAAAATATTTGCAGAATATGGATAGTCTACTTAATATTGAACATTCCTTTGTAATTTTCTATGCTGCACCAGATGACGCCAATGATATTTCCAAGAATCGTAAGGCGGTACAAAACCACATCCATTGGTCCTCCTTTTAGATGAACAGGTAAGTCATTGGGTGCCTGCAATGTAAAGAAGGTACCGTCAAATATCAAAGAGAGTTACAAAAATAAAGCCCTGTTTTTATCAACCAAGCTTCTAAGCTGACACAAAGCAACTGGTTCCATTATTTTGAAGTAACATTACAATACATAAACTATCACTTCGAAGTTTAAACAAATGGTAAAATTTAAACCTTGGCTCAACGATATCTATCAAAATCAGTTTTTGTTAGTAAATTTGGCAATATAGGTTATCGCTGTTGTTTCGGGTGTAGACAGTGTTGCCATATTTGTAAAATTTTTGACCTGAACACAAACAAATAAAAAGGTCATTCCGAAAATTTGGTATCCAGAAAGATGAAAGTTCACTAAAAAAAGGTCATTGAGTAAAGTTACTACTCGGACATCTTAGGTTTCACCCGTATGCAAATCGTGTAATCCGGCCTGTCCTGACCAAACCCGGAGAGGTGGCAACACTGGGTGTAGATCACTGATTGGACAGTGTTCAGCATATTGATAATGAATATATAACTAATAACTCCAACAATGTTCGATTTTTAAATGGAAAAAACCACTACGGGCTTACGACCGTCTTATACTGTTATATCAGTAAAATGCTACATTTTACTAAACTCTTGATATTTTTACATTTTAGTGCACTGCTTTGTCCAATTTTTGGGCACAAAACATACAAATAATAATAAAAATAAAATCAGGCAATTTACAGGTTGTAAGGTAGAATGTAAGAAAAACTCCGGTATGGTATATTGTTAAGTAGACCATTCCGAACATATTATTTTGACTACTTAGAATTTATTTAGAGTGATTAATTTACTTTTTTTTTTTTTGATTTTGAAAATCAAATAATTGTATATGTTAGCTTCTATAACTTTTTTATTTACCAATCAATCAGACCCAACAAAATTTTGTTTTTATTTCAAATAAAAATTAAAACCCACTAAAGTCCGAAGAACCGTACAAGAATAATAGAAAGTTCCTACATTTTTTTTAATATTTAAAAAGTCAGTTACATACATTATATATAAATTAATCATAATAGCAGGGAAACATCAAAAATAAAACAATCATGAATGATTTACTAAGTATAATAAAATAATGTATTCTAGAGTTGATTATTTCATACCTGGAATTTTTCACGTTTTGCTATGAACTTCGGATCAAGAGGAGCAAATTTCATGTTCGAGCATTTTCTTTTGGACATTTGCATACATGGCTGAAGCCTTCTGGCCTGTAATTATATTGAAATAGATCTTCATTCAAATAATTTCATTTATTTTTCAAGTTGAAAACTGTTAAAGATCCTTTTACATAATCACGAGACACATTATAATACATCTAAAATAGCTTTACTTTATGATTTGATAAGTTTTAAGTCAATATTTTTACTTACAATAATAGAAACCAATGGATTCATTATTGTCTAATTGAATATTTTTGAATTTGAATATAATTAACTAAATTTTCCACTCAAGTCACTCACTAAGTACACTTCCTGGTGTGGAATTCTGCGTCTATTTGATTCTATAATTAATCACCACATAATAATAGAAATTGAATGCACCGCGCAATGACTGCAATGAGTAAAGCTAGATGCAGATCACCTTTTCAATGCAATTTTGTTCACACATTTAATTTTCGATCAATTTCGTTAGATGTCGCACGAATCATAGTTTTGACATTACAGGCAAAATATGGCGGGAACCACAGAAGTAAATACCAAACCTATAGAACTCCAAAGAATATGTAACAACTAATAACTCTAAAAATTCATTAGTAATGTTCGATTTTTGAATGGAACAAACCACTACGGGCTTACGACCGTCTTCTACTGTTATTTCAAAGGCTGACGATTCTGTTACTTCGAAGGATTTCGATTCTGTTACTTCGAAGGCTATAGAACTCCGACTCGCTATCATAGAATGGAGCCCAAAATTAATTTAAAACGCTTTAAAGTTTGGTTGGCAAAAAGTGTTATCTGTTTCTTAGTAAAGTGTACCTACTCTAAACATAATTTCTTTTTAAATAATTCGAACTAAATATGTAGGTATATAAGATACTAATTCCATATTTTTCTACAAATAAAAATGAAAATACTTGAATTTATCAACGAACTTCTAAACAAAATTCCTTTTTTTCAATTAATTTATCTGTCAAAAGTAGGTATCGGCCATTGAGACTTCAATTTTTAATACGTACCTACCTACTCTTAAGATTTTTTTAATGTATCTAAGTAGGTATAGTTAGATTTAAAAATCTATGAGAGGAAATAAAACCGAATTGTAGGATCTACCCAAATTTTAATGTTAATTTATTACCTACTAACATTTGTATGTTTAATTTTTTACGTATCTACCTTAAAATGTCGTTGATATTATTATTGCGGCCAGGACTAATTATTATAAAAGCTCTCGTGACCTATAGGGTTAAAAGTTAACAAGGTTCAAAATGGGGTGATAAAGGTACATTCCTCTTAGACACATCCTTTGTCAAAAAATTTGATTAATAACACTAAAGTAGATCTAATCCCTATAGAGGTGACCTAATTCTGAATACTTTCTCAGCAGGTACAAAAACAAATCATACCATCACACTCAACAGAAATATCTCCAAGGAATTAATGCATCCACGAAAACATTTAATCGATAATTCTTTCTAAGTAGTAAATCTCTCTGTAGATATCACCTGTTTTCATCGACAGATTTACGTAAACAAATTCTAATATATCGCAAGATGTGTGTGCATGAAGAACGAATTTCAAATATTTTAAAATAAGCCAAAAAGAACAAGATGGCCGACGAATGTCACAACACTGAAGAAGATTGGAAAATATACGAAGTTCTTTGTACATCTGCAACAGAGGTAAGGTTAGAAACACCAAAAAACCTTTTTTATACAAATGAGAATGAAATATTTCTTTAAAAAAAAAACAAACGATTTTAAATTGCTGATATGGTTATTTTTATCTTAGTTGCTTTTTTAAAGTGCGATAAACATAAAAATATGATTGAATTGCTTTTTTTAAATAATATTATTAACGTTTCCATAGCTACGATTATTTTCAAGAGCTTCCGTGCCTAGTACAGAACATTGATTCATCCCTCACAAAGGTAAATATATCTGTGGGTAGGTATTAGGGAAAATTGAAGGCGGGTGAAAAACGCGGGAAAAACGAATCTTCTACAACCCTTCGTCATAGCGATAGAGATAGGCCGAAGTAAATTGTTTCACATTTCAGGAAGGATTGGCAGTCGATAAAATACAGCGGGCGGTAGGTCCAATAAGTATATTATTCCGAATCATCGTGTACCATGCGTGTCTTTTGAAAACTAATCGCATATTCTTGACCTATTTATTCTTGGAGTTTTGTACACTTTAGATGTTTTTCTTAAATCGTGGGAGAAAAATGAGATTTTAGGGTTGTGTTGTGATGTGGTGATGTGTTTTGTGTGTTGTAGATGGAACCAGATGGTGACTTGGACACCACAATGGCTTTGAGAAGCGAAATAGCTGGTCTCCAATATAAAAGAGAAAGGCTTGCCTCCGAGGTTTGTGCCCACCTAAATTTAATTTTAAATTTTTATCTAACCTACTTTATTTTTTTTCTAATTACCTACTCGATACCTACCTACCTAAGTCTTTTCATAGATAGGCAGATAATGAGCTGAGTAGGCATCTATAAATAAAATGTAGATATCCGTTTTTTTTTTAATTTTTATTGTTTATGAAATTACCTTTTCCGTTTTTATACATAGCTCCCCTTTCGGTAAACTTTTTGATAATATAGGTACCTACCTATAAATCGTTTATTTTTTTACTTGATAACTTCGTTTTTTGATAAATGTTAGATACCTATAGGTACCTACTCAAAAAATATTAATATTTTGTTTAGGATGTAAATAAGTAGGTTTGTCAATCAGCTTAATTGGTATATTTATTTTAAACATATAAAAAAAAACCTATAGGTACCTCCAAAAATTCTAGACAGTTTCTAGACATTTTATGCCATTCAAAGTATTAATATCATCTTTGGATGAATCTTTAGGGTTGGGGTAAAATTTAAGCCTTTTTTTGCTATAAAAGAGAAACCATATAATTTAATTTAAATAACAGTTAATTTGCGGCTTAGGTTGGAACTGGTCAACTGAAATAAAATGGATCCTATTTTGGAAATATATGTTTCTTAATTGCAGCTTTGCTTTAAAAAAATATTAATTACCTTCTTAATTATTTCAGATCAGCGATATGAAAAATCAAGTTCTGTGTAGAGACCAAAGAGTCATGGAGCTGCAAGTGGAAATAGAACATCTGAGGGAACAAGCAGCTAGACAGAATGCGGTCATAGCCTCCCTCAAAAAGAAAATCCAAGATCTGGAAGACAAAGAAAGAAGCCTGTATTCGACTCAAGGCAGAAATGAAATTGCGATTCAAACCCTGCAGAGAGACAGCAAATACCATGAGGACAGAGCGAAGGATTTAGAGAAGAAGTTACGATCTCTTGAATTGGAATGTTCTGGCGAAGAGCAGATGAAGGACAATTTAAAATCACAGTTGCAAGATTTAGTACGAAGGCTTTCAGCAGCCTTGGGAGCGGAATACTGCGATACGGCTCATTTGATTTCACCAGAAAATGTTATAATGAGAGCGACCGAATTAGTACAGGAGACTTCGAGGTTAAGAAACAAATGTATAAACGTGACTGAAAATCTTTCGTGTGTCGAACAAGAGTTGAAAACTTGCAGAGATTCCTTGGAGAGAGCCATCACCGAGAGGGACATTTTGCAGAGGCAGTGCACGTCGCAAGTGGTGGATCTGGACAGAGTCAGACAGGAGAAAGACAACTTGGAAATGCAAAATAGGGTGTTGGAGAGGGAACTGCATGATGTGAGAGACAAGTATTCTTCGTCGAGCAAGAATCTGAATTCGGCAGTAGGAAATGTTGCCCAGTTGGAAACGTTAATATGTCAATTAAAAGGTATTAATATTTGCAATATTATATTGGTTGGTTCCTCAAATATCCTTGAAACAACCCTTTATAAAATACCCTTAATACATGTGTGTGATCTTTTATCCATGCAATTGGTAAATATAATTATTGGTAGATAGTGGAAGCCCTAAAAACTCCACTTCCAATTGTTTGAACACCGGAAGTCGAAGAATTAGAAGCCTTCAAAATCACTCAACGAGTGCAAAGGGGTTAAAAAAGCCTAAGAAGCTATATAGCTTTAATTAGTAAAGGCTATGAAAAGAACTTACTCCCAAAATCGCTCGTTCCATAGTTCTCAAAATCTCATTTCCTGCATCTGCTAGTTAGGCTAGTCGGTATTTTAGTATCTCGTATCACCTATATATTTCTAAATTTAATTAATAAGGTCGATCTTATAAACTGTTTTCAGACGACTTGAAAATCAAGGAAGAAAAAAATCAACGTCTATCTCATGAGTACAAAGCGGCCATCGAGTCTTTTGCCATACAATTGAGTCTTCCAGCTAGATATGTGGAGAGCACAGAAAACGCCATCAAAGACAGGATTAGAGAAATCCTCTGTGACAACAAGGACATGAGCGTGGTAAAGATCTCAGTTTTTTTTTTATTTTTGTTAAAGAATTAAGATGATTTTTCTTATCCAATAACAAAAATATTGATTCCAATCAAGAGAACCTAGTACAATAACTCAAAAGCCTAAAATATATTGATGATGGAAACATTTGTGTTGTTAAGTAAGTATGCGTAGATTGGAATCCAAACCGTCTGGAAACTGATTCAGATTGATTCATGCAGCTAGACATGAAGGCCTTGGCCCAAGTGTTAGCCAATGACCTGACTGGGCAGTTCAAAAAGAAGAATGGATTGAAAAAAGATTTGTGGCATTTCTGTCTAACCGGGATATGTAGTAGTGGATATCATGCCATATTTTTACCTGGTTCGTAATCAGTCAAATTTATTTTTGTTACAGCAACTGAGTTCTGTTCGCGATAAACTAAACAGTGAATCTCAGCACTTGAACAGACAAGTGCTAGCTCATGAACAAACTTCTAACAGGCTGAGGATTCTGGAAGACGAAAGGGCCCTTCTGGAGTCTAGGGTTCACAATCTGGATAAAGAGTTGACTGCCTGTGAGCTGGCCAGAGACTCCATCAAAAGAGATAAAAATAATGTTTGTATACATAACCTATTAAACATTTAGTTCTGGATGAAACATCAAATCTTATTCAATGTTTGTCTAACTGAAAACGTTAAAGAGGTCGAGAGATTTTACGATCGAAAGCTTATAAAAAACCGATATCATTTGACCCTTTGTTTTAGAGGCGAATTTTCAAACATCAAAAACTTTTTTCTGGCACTTCACCTTTTTGTAGATATTTTTAGTGAAAAAAAAAAACTATCTCAAAAACTCCTTTTTGCAGCTGATAAACTTCCTTAGTAGACTCAGTAAGGCACTCAACATGGAGGAAATTTCCCAAGAAGTTGGAGTGGATCTTCAAACGGAGTCGATGCTCGTCAGGGCCGAACAACTGGCCAGACTAGAAAGTGATAAAATCGTTGACAAGGTACGGATGTTTTGTTGCCAACTTTATAATGTTTGTGCTTGGGTGTGATTTTGTGTTTGCCTTATTTCATATTTCCTCTATTATCTTTACAATAATTTATTATAGGGTATTCAAAGGGTGGAATATTTTTTGGACGTCTTGTATGTTTTCTGAGCCAACGTTAGTTTGGATTATGAGCTTTTTTCTCTGAAGTGAAATTCCCTCAAATAAGCTCATGTTTCTCTCTTCTCAAATCTTTTGTTTGATAGTTTAACTTTGGCCAAAACATCCCCCTTGTGGATGATATGCCAAAAAGTTAAAAAAAAATAGTTTAACTTGATCATCGTGTTTTAAACCGGATACGCATATAAAACATAACAACTGTAAATAAAAAGTATTTATACTACAAGAATGACTCGGGCATGCTGGCTAAAGACAGAGTATTCCCATTAGAACTTAAAGTGCTATATTTTTTTTCATTTGAAGGAGAGCTAGATAACAAAATTAATGGATGTTTTAGGAGGTCAATAATATGTTCGCAAGCGAACCTTACAGAGAACAGTGGTGAATACACATGTCATGAAAAATAAATGTACTTTTTCAGATTAATTATTATCTCTAGGGTTCTGCTGTAATAGCCACAGATACATAGGATACTTTAATAATTAATAATAATGATCATAAAAATGTAAGTATAAGAATAGGGGGTGAACCTAAGAAACATGCCAGGAAAAATAATATTATTGTGAAAAAGTCATAGAAAGTTATTTTCTTCCTTTCATCAAGAATAATAAATGCATGTTATTTAGATAAATTTTGATTTTGTGAATGGCATCGATTGTGTGCTTCTCCGTGTTGTAACGTCAACGTTTTGCATTGCTTTGTACAGTTTCTGTGTTGTGGATATTACGGGTCGCTGCCACGGTTGAGGAGAGAGAGGTCGTGGCACGATCTGCCCCTGTTAAAAGAAGTAAGATTCAAGACTAACTTACTCTTATTTCTACCAAATTAATATAATCACTTCTTAAATATTTTTGTTGTTGTTGAGTAATTATAACTTAAAGTACTTCTAGAACGCTATCTTTGTTGAGTAGTAATTACTAAGAGCACTTTTGGAATGTTGTTGAGTTGTAATTATCTGCAGCATTTCTATATTTTTGCATTTGTTAAGTAGTAATTACTGTAAATACTTATACAATGTTGCTTTTAGTTAGTAGTAATTTGTAAGTACCTACCCTTATCTAGAATGTTGCTTTTGTTGAGTAGTAATGACTACAAACACTTCAAGAATGTTGCTTTTGTTGAGTAGTAATTAGTACAAGCACTTTTTTAACGTGATGATGAGTCGAGCACGTTTACAAATAGTATCAAAGCTTGTCAAAATGAAGTTTTCTCACATTCTAGTCAAGAGCAGTGTATACTGTATATTATATCCTAAAGTAACTTTACAATGGAATAGAGGTTTCTTTCAAAATGTCCAAACCTCAAAAGTCGAGCACTTTTATTAGATAGGTAAGTATGTACCTATTTTATTTAAGACATCTATTGATGATTGTCATAAAAATTACACCGTATTCATGTTCCGGATGATTCCATGTTCCAAATCAATGAATCATACGTTATTATACATTGATAACCATTGATATTACGTGTCCGCTCTTAATAGAATCCGCACCGGACACGGCAGATGCGCGGCCTTCGCACACAAATGTGGTTGGACAGATCTCCCTGGGTGCGACTGTGAAGCTGAGAGACAGACCATAAATCATATAGTTGCAGAGTGTGATGGAAGAGCATATCAAGGCAGTTTCTCAGATTTCCTCACCTTAACCGACGGAGCGATAGCATTTATTGCTAACTTAGACATCTGACAAGCAGGAAAATTGACCCTGTGCTACTCTCTTCCTTATTTGTATTAATTCTTTCCTGTAAAATTGTAATAAATGTGACTGGCAAAAGCTAAATAAAAATTACAAACGTAGAGGTTTTATTTATTTTTCGTGGAAATTTTATTTATTTTCTTAAGAATCACAAACCTAATGGAATGCTTTTTTTCAATAAGTAAGAACTAAACATTCGAAAGCAAATTTTTTACCACTTCAAAATATTCCTGCATTATTTAATTCAGTAAAATTTTCCTTGGTCAATTTCAATTACTCTTTTAATTACTTTAAATTGTCTATTTTTTCTAACATTAACAACCTCATTTATAAACTTTTGGTTGTTTCTATTTGTTTCGATATGATTTTTGCAAAATCACTTGATTTCTAGTTGAAGGCCTCATTGTATATTAAAAATATGCTTTTTGTATATTGATTCAAACAAAAATTTTCAGACGGCTACCGTATACCAACTACAGAGACGCGTGAGAATTCTCAGAGAGCAACTGCAAAGGCGAGACTTGCATTTGGATTTGCTGAAGAGAAAGTTGACGTTACAAGAGGACAGCGCTAAGATGAAGACCATTCTGCAGACGGAAAGAGACGAATCTTTGGCGCGTTCAAGAAAACTATCGAAGCAAGTTGATAAGCTGAGCTTGCAGTTGGCAGATGCGAGAACTCAAATCAGAGATCTGAACTTCCAGTTAACAGAGGCTGCAGATTACAAGGTAAGGAACATTGCGCATGAAACATAATGTTTCAATGATTATCTATTCTGAAGAGTTAGGTACACTGTAAACCGTTATATAGCTAGAATACACTGCAGAGCTTTTTTTATCTAGCTAGAGCATCAGCTGCCTAGAGTGCTTTGAATGAAGCTACAAGTATAGATACACAACATGCGTGCAGTGGTGTCTATTAGAGCGCTCTAGCAAGTTTTAAAGACACGACGTGTATACTGTACAATATTGAAAAGGATAGACCTCTCTATGTAGAGTTTGAGCGGTTTCTGAGAGATCTCTTTAACTGCTGTTTACACTTTTAGCTGAAAAATCGTGCAGTGCAATTAGTGAAGAATTTTCGGAGATCTTTAAGTTTATCAATAAATAATACTTGTTTTACGATTTTCTGATATCTAGAAGCCTGCTAGTAATTATATTTTTAACAATTTATTTATCCCTTAGATAACAGCTTTAGAAAGAGGTAGAAAAATTGAAGATCTACAAAAGAGATTGACGGAGTCTGATCTATTGCGCACGAAATATAACAGAAAAGTTCACCAGCTCAAAGACCATGTAAGAAGCGCTGGTGAAACAATAGATCAAGAAAGATCTTTGACGGAACATCAAATAACGATGTTGAAAGAAGAGATGGCCAGAACAAAGGAGGCGTTGGCGGAGGCTAACAGAAGAGAAGCCCAGCTGCAGAGTTTCAGGTTCTGATCTTTATTATTGTATTAATTTACATTTCTCCATTATTTTTATCAACCAACGACATCATCGTGAGCCTGGGTGGGTATCCTCAAAGATTTGCTTCTACTCCTTTCTGTCCTCTGCCGCTTACCTTCAGTTTGTCTTTCCGATCCATTTCAATTTCCAATTGGGTATATCTTTACTCTTGTAACCATCCGGATAGGTGCTTTGACTTTTTTTAGGAAAGGAATATTGTTATATTACGTGTACGTTAGACCTGGGCCAACCGCGATATTCAGCTCGTTGTGTAGTGTTCATTGTCATTTCTTCTTCAAGTATTTTTTTTTCATTTCAACAGGATATCTTTTCGCAATTCGTATTAAAGTCAACATTCAACAGAAACACTGGTCAACCAACGACGATTTTCTGTAATTTGAAATAAAAAGTGTTTAAATTTCTTCCAGGACTTCGATTGCCAAACTTCTTGGGATATTCACCCCGCTTCCTGACTACGAGATCATATCAAGACTTCAAAAGCTGGTAGATGCCCATCATGATTTCACTTTAGTTTCGAGGAGATATGACGATCCAGCTTTGCGGATGGCTGCGAGATCACCCACCGGGCCTGGTCCACCGAGCCGATTGGCTAGAACACCTGAAAGGTGAAAATATCTGGATTATCTATGAAAACTAAAATTTAAATCTATCAAATCTCAGCTGACAATGATTCTGGCAGATGGCAAATATAAGACTTGAAAGACGACAACCTTTCTTGACCCGGGTCAAATGACATTTTTTCGTTGCAAAAATGATTCCCGTTTCCATTTCTTAGAATGTTTCTTTCAATATTATGAGAAATACCATACGTTTCTAGATTATTTGGCTAAATAACAGCTTTTATTATAATTTCAATTCTGAATGATTGATCGACTGTTGAAATTGCTGCGAATAGGCCGACTTGGATTAAAACCTTAGTTTATGTCCTGAAAATCAAATCAAACAGGTATGTCTCTACAAATGGGTATCAACCTACATAGGTTTTTTCAAAGGGTCCTGTTTTTTGGATAATAATATCACGTTTTTTTTATATTTTTCGTTTAATGAGTATTTTCACTAAGATATTAATGGACGAACATCACCTGTCTAAGTTTCAAGAATATGAATGTGCCATTAATGAACGATGAGCATAACTAATAATAGATTTAGTATAACTTCATTATTCATTGCGTATTTCCAGGTCGATAAGGTACGAGGATTCTGGATACATGGACCCGCCGGACAGCGAGGACTTAGATGACGACCTGCTAAGCAAGAACAGGATTCTCGGAACTTTGTGACCTTCGTCTTCGCGAAGACGTGATTACTTACTCTGATACTGAGTAAAGAATGAGTCGTAATCGCTCTTCGATGTCATTTTTTCGAAATGAACTATTAGTTAAGTGTAAATAAATGACATTTCATGATAGTTATTTGTCATTCAGAATGACAAACGTGTTTTTACTGCTCGTTTCCACTTGTCGTGTGTCGGGTCCAACAAAAAGTCGGGTGCATTGATTTTTCTCATCACGACAAGATTGTTTCAAAACGGCTCAGTGGGAACAGAAGCAACGACATCCGGCATATTGGAAACAGGCGGTTAGCCTATAGTTTTTTTTTTAAATTATATTTCGATAAAACGTACTAACTAACCATTGTTGTTTTATAACAGAATATATTATCTTAATATGATGAGCTAAAGTGGTTAGCCGGGTCACGTTTATTCATGTTTTTATGTATTGCTATCCGTTTCCACTTGTCGTCAAATGGGTTACATATATGGTGTTTAAACGTTATTCTATATGGAGCTATTATCTATTGGCCAAAATATTTTGGTCGTTCGACAAGAATCATTCTCATACTGCGCAATTGATCAAAGGAGAAAACATCCGATTAAATGTCGGATCCTACACCCAGGAAGTGGGAACGGATATTAACTCTCAAATCTGGACCATCTTTTGACTGTCCGAGGCAAATTATTGTGAGTAAATTTTGTAAATTTGATAAAATTGTAAATACATAATAAGGTATGTACCTACTTGTATGTAAACATATTACAATATTATTTTTCGGTTCATCTCAGGGTCCATTCTGTAATATATTGTTGTATGAAATGGACTCTCAAAGATGAAAATATTTTGTAAATAAAATGACCTCTTTATAGAGTTTTTTTTTTTAAAAACTTATAAGAGATGGTGTACCTATCTACTAAAGTACTAAACATTGACGATATATTTAGTGTAGATTCATTGCACTTGCATTTCAGAGTTATTTTAGACAAAATCATGGAACTTTTATTTTATGTTTTAATTATAAGACCGTTTTTTTTTCATTAATATGAATGTTTTACAATGTATACTCATAAATATAAATACATTTTTCAACACGATTAATGCATTTAAAATACATATAGTTAATTTTTAGATGCTGTTTTGTTTCAAACTGTGTTTTCCAACCACAAAACTATATCTAAGTAGGTAAGTAAAAAATTCGTCTGAGAAATTTTAATAGCGCAATTTTTGGACCTCAAGATGTTTATCAGCAATTCTCAAAATTTTTAGACTTGTGGCAAGATTGAATCAATTGTACGATTTTGTTGAACATCACATTTATTACCTTGATAGGAAATAATTTTTTGGATGGCAATACAGTAATAATTATTGTCTTTTACAAATTGCAACAACAATAATACAAAAAAAAAATAGCTACCTTACCGCCCGTTTTCGAACTCGGCTTTGTCTTGTGTAAAGTCTCACCGTCGACAACTGTTTTTAAGCTTCGACTACAATGACGATAAAAATTTGGATTCTGTCGATTTTTGTTTTATCGGCAATAGTTTCAAGTAAGTAAAAATAACTTTTTTTAATAAACAAACTAATTTATTATAATGTGAACCTAGGTATTTTGTTTAACTAATAACTTGTACATAACAAATGAGAAGCCAGTAAACTATACAGGCTCGTACACATAATTAATCTTAAGATTAATTTAAGTTTGAACTTTGCACATATATAGGTCTTAGCTTCTTCATCAAAGGTCTTCAAACCTCCTTGTTGCCTTCTCCAATTTATTAGTCCCAAAGACCCGTAGTCTACAACGATGGAATTTATCAACAATTTAAGCTTCGGCTTTCCCACTCTTGATGATACATGGGACCTTTAATTTATTCGCAACACTAACATATTATTTCAAATTCTAATCACTGTGTCTTCTCCTCAATTTTTTTTCTTTAAGAAAATAAAAAGAATTTGATATTTCACATTATTAATAGAAATGAAAACAATGTTTAAACAACTTTAAAATTTGGGCAAAGCTTTAGTTTAGTCACTCCGATGAGTTGAAAATGTTCCACACCCTAAACCCATTTTTAACTACGTTCCGTCCTTAACCTAACCTATTCAAATCGTATACCTATATAAAACAATCATTAGGAGTGACTTGATTAAAGTTTTACCAAAATTTTAAATTGTCATTTCACGGGTTCTCATTTTTTGGTGTTACATTATTAATTTAATAACCATGTAAAAGTGACCATTTGAATATATAAATAAAATAAAAGCTTAGTTATAAAATAAAGCAAGATTGATCTTGGAAAAAAATTACCCTCTGAATTGTTGCGATGTTTTGAAATTCATAATTTTATCAATCACATTAAAAGGGTAGGTACCTATTTAGTTTTTTTAGTGCTGGTATTTTGATTAATTAAAATAATCAATTAAATTTCATTTAATGTAATTTCATTGATTGAATATTCGCATTTTTTTTTTTGAATTTTTAACAGTTGTTCTTTCAAAAATAATTGTTGCAAGCGGGAGATAGGAATCTTGCTAGTACACCTATCTATAATTTAAAGGGCAGCAAAAAGACTATAAGGCGACTTTTTCGACACTTTTCAAGTATTTGAAGATGTTACCCAATAAGAGGCAGCGCTCTATTGACAAATGATTAAGGATGTCACAATATACCTATTTTGGTCGTCCTGCCACAGAGGGTATATCTTGCCTTGACCTTCTTAAAAAAAATGTTATTCTTAGTGAGGTAGAAACTTATATTTTTGTTTTACTAACGCGAGGATATAATATGAATTATTAATGAATGATTTTTTTCAGTATGTTTCGCGCAAGAACCAGACAACGACCTAGTTCGTGAGAAAAGGTTTCTCAAACATCATGGACACCATGTTCCGCATCATGGACACCATATTCCGCATCACGGACACCATGGACACAGCATACATCATAAATTTGGCAAACATAAATTACACAAAAGAAGCCCCCTACAACCAGAAGATGGGATCATGGAGGAGAGGTTGGAGTTTGATAACGCGGACCCTGCTCCTATAGAAGATACTCAGAATGATGCCACGATCAGTGACGAAGATGACGATAAGGTCCACCCTGAAGCTGGACCCTTCATAGATGTTTGGTCCAAGAAACAAGTGAGTACCTATTTAAAATATTTTTTAACCGTTACGTACCTACGTAGTGTTACGAAGGCTCATAGAATGAATTTTTGTTTCTTTCTCATGTCGTAGCCTTTATTGAAAATAGAACCAAAATGTTTGAGCCACGTTTTGCTTGGTTGATCAAACTTTTTCCTTTAGTATCTATTTAGTAGGTAGGTATACTGACCTGAAATATTAATATTAATTAATATTAATTTAAAATAATTTTATTGTAAAAATAAACCTTCGCCATTTCACATTTAATGTAATCATTGTATTGTATTACCAACGCTTCCTCATCAGTTAAGTTAGGAATATGCATTTTTAACAGCGTTTAAATTGGTTCTTCCCTTTGTGAATGTTATATCAGCTCAAAAAACAAATTGAAATAAGAATGAATGGTTCTATATTGTTTTAGAAACAAAAATTTCGTATAGACTGAATAACCAAGTTTTTTTTTAATTAATGGTGTGATTTATTTTTATTATTTACAGAAGACCAAAATTTTCCATGGCGATTCCCGTGAAGGGAATTTGGAGAAACGTCATTTCCACCATCACCATAAAGATGACGAAAGTGCTGAACACCATCATTTCTCTTCTTCCTCGCACCACTTCCACGAGACGGAACACCATCACCACCACCATCAGCCGTCCCACCATAATCCAGGTCTGCCAAACCCTCACGCCAACGAACCGTTTCATTTCGAACCTTCGCATTTCGGTCACGGACCGGAGATTCACCATCACACTCCCATACAAAAACCTTCGCACGCTGTGAATTTCGAAAGTTCCCACGCACTGAAAGGTCTTCACGGAGACGGCATTTTGATTCAGAAACATTTGAAAATCAATAAATTCAAATCAGCTGATGGCGACGATAATGACGAAGAAGAAGATGTGGGGGAAAACCGAGAGTTTGATCATGTTGACGGAATTGGAGTTTTCGGACGTAAACCTTAAGACATTTTAATCATCATTAATTATTATTTATTTCGCCTCATTTTTTATCCTTTTCATGTCCATCCATCACCGGATTATATTCTGCTTTGCTCTCTATTGACTATACCTTAATCTTCACATAGTTGTAATATTATCATTAACCATATTTTTTGCTGCCCAATCATCTTAAAACCAGTCATAGACCATAAACTCGTAAGCTTAAACCACAGACAGGAAAATTTCAAACATTACCTTATTTTTTTTTTTGATCAATAGCAAATAACATCTATCTAAATACTCAGGAATGTGTTTATATATACATTCAGGAAATACACCAATATTAATACTGTTTATGTGAAGAGAAAACGGATTGTATAAAATTAGGAGCAAATGCCATTTTTCCCGAATAAAAAAAATTACAATAATTCATTGAATTATTGTAAAGAAAAAGTATTTTATTTGTTTTTTTTACCATAATAAACCTACCTACACTCGAAAACGAGTGCAGAGCTAAAAAAAAACCTACCTATATTTTCTTATTCTCTCTTGTGTTATTGAAGTTTGTGAAATAAGATTATCTTCGCAGTCATTCTTGACACATTTTGAATGTGTTCCTAAGAAAAGGACTATGGAAGAGCATAATCATGCTATACTTACCTTTGTGTAAGGGTGCGTTTACACCAAACGAATATAGAGCCATCAGAGCTGGAAATAGTTTACATATATTTTCTTGATCGTTGATGCTGATACCCAGAACTCTGGCGCGCGTTCTGCCATAGCTTATTAATTAGTTCTTGATCGTTGTTGTTTTCATGATCTCCAATTACAACGAAAAAAATATTATGCTCTATTTCTAGCTATAGGTGTTAACATCGGTACACTAAGATATATGTTTTGCTACAAGATAAATGTTTTGCTGGTAAGTATATATTTTACGAGTGTCTGAAAAAATTTGGGGTATACAATAATATACCTAGGCCTAGGACCAAGGAAGAATAAGTATGTACCTACCTATAAGTACACTGACTTTGTAAGCTAGTTGTGTAGGCCACAACTTCTGATCAAGAGGTCATGGGTTCGATTCCCGGTTGGGTCAAAAAAAAAAAATATGTTCATTTTCACTTAATATTTCTATTCGGGGTTGGAGGCCATTCCTTACCAGTTCCGTTAAAATTTAGCAGCTTTATTTAAGCTTTTTTCTGAAAAAGTTACAAATATTGAAAAGTGCAGTAAAATGTTCTCAAATTAAACTTATAGGTTCTTCAATCATACTCCGCCACTAATTGCCGTAGGTATACAGTATCTCAGTTTTTGATAAATTTGACGTAGTTAAGTAGTGTTAAAGAATCCCTAAGAAAAGAATTAAAATGATTACTAGTGCATTAAAATATTTTATTTATTTATTTATTCAAGCGTAACATTTGTACAATTTGTTTTGGTTCACGAACTTCAGGATGTCTCGAGCCGCAAGTAACAAGTACAGAATTTAATCATTATATCTCATAGTTACGACTTATATCTCGATACACATCTACGTATGTACTTACTGCATTCCTTTGACTCGTGACTCAGAGGATAATGTTTCATACTTACCTATATCTACCTCACGTGAATCCAAGAAATAAAATGCGTGTATTTTTATAAATGATGAGATTATACCATGGCTTGCCATATTATTAGACTTAATACAAAAAAATCATAAATTTTCTGTTATATTGACTTTTTTGGATATTTTTTCAATTTTTATGTTCTTATTTTGCATTAGGAACTTTAAGAAATAAAACCCAATGTGATATCCGATAAAAAAAAACTTTACTCAGAAAAACTTAGGATAGAAAAAAAATTAAATGGAACTTGATGCACAGATTCAATATTTGGTATGGTGCCCTTTTGCCGCAATCAAGGCTTGGATGCGTCGTGGCATACTCAGAATACAATTTTTAACTGTATTTTGGAGCTCCTCACTGTGATTCCACACATAAATGAGCCTATCAACAAGTGATTGCTTTGTTTTGACCACATTTTTTGCCATTTCTCTCTTCAAAAGCTCCCATACGTTCTCTATTGGATTCATTTCCGGAGAATTTCCAGGGCAATCCAAAAAAACAATTTTATTGTCGTTCAAATATTTAGAAACAGACTTTGCCTTGTGGCACGGGGCTCCATCATGCATAAAAATGTACTCTTCACCATTGGGGAACCACTGGGAAAGTTGTGGTAGAAGCCTCTCTTGAAGAATTTCACGATATTGTTCTTGACGCGTCGTGCCTTTGACGATTTGCAATCGCCCAGTACCCTTGAAATTTATCACTGACCACACTGACAGACGTAGTGTGTTTGACTGATAGTACGATGCAATCTGGGTGATATTCTTCACCCACTCTCCTCCTTACAAAACTTTTGATCTATCTGTCATAACTTGAAAAACCGATTCATCCGAAAAGCAACCCTGGAAGAAACCAGAAAATAACAAATAACAATTGAATCAAATCTCAAAATATGTCAGTAGGTAAATACATGAAAAATAGTAGTAAAGTTTTTGTAATTACCCTTTTCCAGTCATTCTCGGTGAAGTTTTTATATTTTTTTGCCCATTCTAAACGTTTTTTAACCATAGTCGGTGTTAATTTAGGTTTTCTAGCTGGTCGTCGAGAAGTTAGCCCAAATTGTTTCAGTCGTCTCTGTACCGTGCGTTGAGAAATGTTAATGCCTTGCTCTTTTATTTGCTTGGTTAGCAGATTAACTGGGTGTTTCCTATTCTCTAAGCACACGTCCCTAATTTTTCTGTCGGTTCTAGGAGTTGTAATTCGTTTTCTCCCACAAGCTCCTTTACGGGCAGATCGCAGAGGCACTCCCAAATCCAATTTTTGCTTTACTCTCTTAACCGTGCTTTGGGAAACTTTAAGGATTTCTGCTATTTTATACTGAGACATGTCAGTATTATTCAACAACCCACGAATTTCCCCCAATTTACGTGAAGATATATCAGAATTCCTGTCCATTCCTTAAAAAATACGCAAAAAGTTAAGTCACGTGACAAAACATAACAAATATTATAAAATCTCATTTACGATACGCAAAAATCTTTCAAACAAGACTAATAATATAAACATACCTTTTTACAGCAAGAAAATCCTTTTTTACACCTCAATTCTTGCTACGAAACAAAATATTTCAGTCAACAAATTTGTCAATAACAACACGAGAACCACTTGACCGCTTCTAAATACCATAGATAATTGGAGAGTGGGGATGAGAAGTGTTGCTATAAGTGAAAATTTGTTGACAAATATTGCCAGAGTAAAAAAGCTCATATTTCACTACATGCGGCCAATATACAGTCCTATTATCTAAATATTTGTGGTAAAATTCCAGTAAGTCTAATAATATGGCAAGCCACTGTATTCCAAATTGATAATAGTCAAGAGTGTAAGGTTGCTTTAAGGCACTTCAGACTTAGCTAGAGATGGTTTAATTAGTGCTATATATAGTATTTTGAATCTAGATTTATTGTAAACGGTACATAGAGTGCACTGCTCAAGCTTTAGGTACCTACCTACCTACCCGTAGAAAGGCCTAACTTTAGCAATCTTAGTTAACAGGGTGTTTCATTCGCTTTGTAGAAACCATTCAGAGCATTGAATAGAAACCATTTAAAGCTCTATATAGCACTTTTGGCTCTAGCTAGAGAAAAACAGCTATGCAGTGTGAATATAATTCTCGACTGGTCTTTGTAGATAGTGTCTACTCTAGCTAGAAAAATCTACAGTGTATAGAGCGCTGATTTCCGCTATTCCGACACATATGTATAAGTAGAACAATGTTTTTTATTTATGTATTTTTTTATTGTAGGATTTTTTGACCATTAGTTGTGTTATTTTTGACTGACTGTTTTTGGCCCCCATGCTGATGATAAGTTTTAAAGAAAAAAAATTACTTATATTGTTTGTAAAAGACAACAGTGGGGCTAGTACGAGTTTCATCGAAAGCTATTTGCACGCTAATAAGCGCTTATAAACGTGCAAATAGTGTTCTGAAATCAAACGATCGAATCATTCGATCATTTTAGTATGAAATTTTTTCGAAACTCTTTCGATGATCGTTTCGATATTCGATCATCCAAAACTTATACTTGGGGTACAGAACTCTCCTAAATAAATTAATAATGAAAAAATGGCAGAGATATGTGTTTAGAATTTAGTTATAGGTAGTTAGTTGAGAAAAGTGAGGTATTTTCTTCCATCTGAGCTATGAAGATGTGGAATTCCGAAGAGTTCTTACCAAAGAAAGCTGAGAGATTTGGTCATTGACATTATGTAAGATCGAGGGGTGGAAAAAAGCTTTTACTCACTCCCCTAAGTGGGTCATTAAAGGGTCGGTTTACACATCAGTTTGTATAAGTTGGTAGGTAGATACATGCAAATTTAGATTACAGTTGTATAATATGGGTACAAATATGAGTAAAGGACAAAGGTAATATAATTAATAGAAAAAGTTTTTGCTTTTTCACAATAGAAAACGTATAGGTAAAGTTGTTATTTTTTATATTTAAGAAATATAAAGGTTGAAACTAGAGTTCGATTCCAATCAATCTGATTCACATTTTGAGTTGAAAATGTCAACGATGTATAAGGTGTTAAAACATTGTAAATAGGAATGCAAATTAGAGCATTGTATTTGCATAAAAACGCTTAATGACGACGACTTCTGGGCGGGGTATGTGAGACAGGACTACAAAAAACTGCTCAAGAATTGATGATAATTACCGGTAATTATTTAAATTTTGAAAATAAATTTTATGTAACTGTCTCATTGAGTTCTCATACGACATATCTAAAAACTGGCAACAATTTACATAAAAGATAACACGTTGTTCCCAGTTTGGATTGCCTGACTTCAACACATCAATCTTCCGCACTTATTCTGAAATCAATCTATGTTGCAGCCTCATTAACTTATACACCTTTAATCTAAAATATTTCATTAAGAAACAATCGATATACCTGCGAGCTGCAAGTGCGAGTTTCATGAGTGCATTTTATTGTAAATCTGTTATTTACTTCATCTTCAACTATAAGGATTCTGTTTGGTGTCGTGAGATTTGTGTTTATGTGGTTGAGTCGTTGAATGTCCCCTCGATCATCCCCTTAATTATGGCATGAAGGAGATCTTCATTTCTCGATTCACGATTCTTTGGAGAACTTCTTCATTCTTAATGTGGTCTCTTCAAGATATTTCTAGAAGTATAATAATACATTACGAACTCCCGAGGATGCTGAAAAATATTGATTTGTTAATTTCTCCTTTTCTGGTCCTGAAAGACTAATTTCGTATTTTATCTCCAGAATTTAACGTTCCATCGTCCTTCTCTCCACTTTTGGCTGCTATAAGTTTCAAACCGATAGGCATCGTGAAGAAAAGCATGGTTGGTAGGTATGTTTTTTTCACATTGTCCCCCCATTAGTGATCATCCAAAGTGTGAGGTCCGTGCATGGGTGCAAGAAACAGGAAGTCAGTATCTTGCTTTTTAACCAACAAAGACATTTCCAAAAAAAGCTTTTAAGCGTTGTTTGTACCTACCATCTCCCTCCTTTTCAAGGTCTTTAATCGTCAAGCCCATAGAATTTTTTCAGTTTCTGAGATTTGCATGCACTTATCCCTTCTACGACTGCTTTAGAATAGAATTGATAAAACCTACAAAAATTGTTGTCTCATTGCTTAAGCTTTCCATATTCCAGTTTGGAGTGGTTAGTTTTTTTCTCTCTCCCTGTAAAATTACAATTTATTAATGAGCTTGTTTTTACCATGAACTCTTCAAATGCTCGTGACAAGCCATAGATATTATTTGTTTTTTTTTGGTAATTATTTACTTTAAAGGCTTCTTCGTTTTTTCACGATTTTTTATATGAAACACATATTATCAAATGTATATGAAGATTGGTAAATAAGCATGTTATGAATTGATTTGATAACATTTGAAGTATTTTATCAACCAATTATAAGTAAAGAAACAAATTTTGAAAGTTGCCTAATTTCTCATACAAACTTTTCTTTCACGGAGTGACATTTAATTTTTTGATTCTAAAATTGGTGTTTTTGTTTGAAAAATGAAAATATTGTTGGTTATTGTCGTTTAGTTAGTCGATTTGGATAGATTAGGGGATTTGATAACATCCTCGAATGATAATACTACGACTTGAATAGGTTAGGTTAAGGTTGGAACGTAGTTTTTAAAGGGGGTTTGGGGGGTGGAATCTCCCATACCTCTTTGGACACCTCCCCGAATGATACACTACACTCTGTTAGTTTGAAACATATTCATTTAGAAGGGTTTTGTCAAAAATCGAAGAAGCCCGCGAAGTAAATAATTACCTTTTTTCTATAGGATGAATGACAAAGAGTGCTAGCGAAGTCTGTAAAAATGTAAAAACCACCAATTTAGAATACACGGTGAATGCAGAGTGAATATGTAAATAATTTAATTAAAAAATTGGGGACCTCCTATGCCAGTTTCTCACACACGTTCATTAGGTATATTATTATTATCGTGACGAATAGTGCGAACCATAGACATTGATCCATTTATTTTCGTAGTTTACACAATGTACATAGGGTAATGCGCACCTACCAGAATAGCTATCGGCGGACAGTCCAATGCGCAATGTAGAATGGTTGGGTACAGGTTTTTCAGGTTTCCCAGTAGTGGTGTCTGATACACCTCCATATACCGTGTTATAATAATATGATCCTTTATTTAGAGACTGGACGAATCAACCTTATATTGGCTTTTATTGACAGTCACTACCAAGAACATTGATACACTTTATCACCGCAAGTAGGTACCTACATAGGTACTTAATTAATTATTAATTAGTTCGTTGTCGAATTGAATAAGGGGGGTCATTCAGGAAACGATCTAAATACGATGTAGTTCAAATCTCAGCACATTCCGACATCATTTTAATTTTAATAAAATATTTTTTAGAGAATCTCTTCAAATGTAAATGCAGTAGAGATGATATCTCTGTGATATGGAAGTAAGTGTTGTGACAATGATGAAAGTTAATAAGTTGAGGTGGTTTGTGGCATGTGGAAAGAATGAATGCAAACATAATGATAATGGGAATTCATAAGGCTCGATTCCGTCCTCAAGGAAGGCCAGGTAAGAAGTAAGAGAAATAGGAGAGGGTGTATGAGAAATTGTATGTCGGTGGAAGAAGCGAAAGAAGTATGCTTGGATAGAAAAGAGTGGTGGTTCGTTCTCTCTGCCCTGCCCTTACGGGACACGGCGTGATGGGTGAAAAAAAAATCTCTTCCAAAACGGTTCTGCACATGCCATAATGCTTAAAAATATTACATTTATTAAAAAAAACTACTTGTACAAAACTACACAGTCACTAAACAAACAGAAAAAAATGCATTATTTCTATGTCGTTTCTTTTTAATTTTTGCCAAGCTTAAAGATTAGCCAGAATTCATTCCCAAAAAAAATTTATTTTGTTAAAATTATACGGTGTCTGAAAGGCCAGGATTTGAATAAGATCGGAACTATGTAGATCAACTATTAATCCGTTTCATGAATACCATTCCATTCCATATTTTTTTTTCCTAGATTACCGGCGACTCATTCAATTGGGGACGTATTGCGCCGTGGTTTAACCTTCCATATCTTGAATTAAAATTTATTGGTTAGCAAAATTTACACAAAATGGGGTAATCAACGAGATGAGAAAAGGTAGAGATAGACAGCATAGTGACAAGTGCTTTGCAATATACCTAGTGATTTTGGATTGATTTTTTTCCGATTCAAATACAAACCAGACGTATTATAGGTGAAGTTTAATGGCACTGAGTGAATCTTTGGACTTGCGCTGGCTACTGCCGGATAAGAATGATGGTGGACCAGAGGGGAACGTATAGGAGTTCATTGAAGCCACCTATAAAGAGTTGTGGTGTCACGAAGGTATGATGTTCATCCTCCGATTAAAATACCACGTTTGAAAACAAGCTAAATTGCCTTGGTTAGAGAAAATATACTTTTCTAGTCTCTTATTTAACAATAATTTCGGTTTGTTAAGGTTCTTTACACATCTTTTTAAAATTATTTATTCAGAGCGCTTGCCGCAAATGTGGCCAAGATTTTACCCTGTTAACATAAAAGAGATATTCATGTAATTAAACGAGTAGTTAAACACTAAGAAAAGCAAACCCGCGTAGGCATGTATTTAAAGTGTATCTATAGGTAATAAACTAATTAGCCACGGTTTCGATAAACGAATAATTTCATAGGTCTATGGCAAAATCGAATAGAAGAACGTTTCAGCGTGACAAACTCCGTGATCAATATACCGCATTGCAAATATTCTATTGGAGACCCGCTGGGAGGAGGAGCATTGGAAGACCCAGACTGAGATGGCTGGTCGGAGCGGAGAGACCTCAGACTGCTGGAGGTGCATGGCAGGGGATAGGTTGGCATGGAGAAATTTTCTGGAGGAAGCAAAGCCCACACAGGGTAATATCACCACGGATGTATGTAAATCAGCAACAATGCCATTTTAAATAAATTCCGCCATTTGAAACCAGTACCTAATGAAATATATCTTTGCTACATACCACAAAGTGATGGTGTATTATCATCCTTTAATAAATTAAAATTAATTTATTATCGAACTTCAGAACGAATTTAGAGGCTAGGAAATGGCTGGAAAAATCATTCGAATTATATTTTAAAATATGATCAAACATCACATTAAGAATTTACAGAATTGAAAATATAGGTATATCCAAAATTATATGGAACGTATCAAACGGATGTGAAAAGCCATTGTCCTTCCTAAGCATATCACAAGAGGGCGCCTAGCTAACTCTTTGTGCCATGACATTACACCTAAGTACATACTAAAGACTAGTTCACACTAGGCGAGTAGCGAGTTATTTGAAAACAAAACCAGTCCGAACACCTAAAATTTCAACGAGTGGATAAGCTAGCTTAGTCGAGTCGATCCTCTTTGTTCTAATTTCTTTTTGGGCGAGGCGCTGAAGTTTGAACCTATAGTTTAAGGGTGGGTTTTTCGACGCCGCGAGTAATAGTAAAGTATTAGCACAATACTTTACTATCAGGTGTTAATCGATCGTAAGGAATATCAAAGTAAATGATAATCGATTAGTAACATGCATACCAAAATCACAATGCTTAAAAACATTTTTTTATCAAGCAATATTTGCTAAAATGTCATTTTTTAATGACTAAAATATTGCTATTACTTTCCTATGGCTAACGCTTTGCTATTAGTAACGATCGAGAAATCTACCCTTAGTCAAGTTCATTAGATGCAACGAAAATTGAGTTTCACTAGATTAAAATAGTTTCAAATTCCTTTCATTATTATAATTACATAAATTATATTTCTTTCTCTCATACAACATTAAAGAAGATCATAAAATTTGTATTACACCCAATCTTATGTCATCATTCTTTCAAACTGTTATTTTATTTGTAGGTACCTACTAAAATTCTAAACATGAAGCTAGAATTTCAACAAGAACATTCAAATCCGTTTTTCTCAAAACTAACCTAAGTGGACATCGAATAACCCATCGATTTATTGTTTTTTACTTTTTTGTACATTCTTTATTACATCAACACAAAACAATGATCTTTATCAAAATAAAAAAAAAACTTACCCCTAAATTGTGTTGAGGACTCTCCGTTTTTTAAAACTGTACTTGGATATAGTGTGAACGATTTTTAGTCGAATAGCTGCTAAATTATTCGCTAATCGACCAAGTGTGAACTAGGCTTTTAAACGAAGCAACAGTAGAGTTGCGTGGTAGTAGTTTAGTTAGGCTCTCAGCTGTTTGATGTGATAACAAGAACTACACCAGTGCATTCTACGGCACGGGTATAACCGAGTGCTGTCATGCCTTGAGTCTCGCAGTCGTGAAGGTCGATTGGATGTGGAGGCACGCGCGCCGAACTAACAAAAAAACAACCCCGTAACTTGGGGTAAGAAAAAAAAATACGTGGAAGTGCCTGGCAGAACAATAATTCGTGTATTTTCTGCAGAGGTCAAGTCTTTCGTAGTTTTTCAAAATCAGTCGAATTTATACCGAATCTTAACAAGAATCGATTCGAGATATAGATTGTGAATTTTATACAGTTAAGTGCAGAAATAATTAATTTTTTAAGTTGTCCTCTAATCTGAAGATTAATATTAGTTCAATTGTTGTTAGGATGAGGACGAAGTTTTGAAGTTATTTAGTTAAAACTAATTTTTAGAATCCTGTGTAGAATAAAAAGTTCAAAATTATAAAAAAAAAAATGTGTAAAAAGGAATTTGTTTGAGATTGTACGGTGCTCCTTGGAGTGCCAGGCGAAATGGCAGATATGCAGCGAACGAAGAACAAGATATTCTTCCTCGTTTTTACGGTAAGTCTCTTCAAAATTTAAGTATATAATTTGTTTTTGATTCGTATCTAAATTCGGTAAATAATATATAGAAATATTGTATTTTTGACATTTCATGCATGTCCTTCATTCTTGAATTCAAAGTGTTTTCTAAGCTATTTTATACATACCTACGGACTTTATTAGACGAAATCTAATGATGATGACTTAGAAAATTAAAGTGATTGGTAGCCTAGAGTTCAGTCACCGACTTTAAACTTGACTAGATCCCCGGTGCTGCATTTGTCTCTTTCACGACACAAGTTCTGTTTAGTGTGAAAGATGATACAATCACTTTGGATGCACCCGGATTCATTAAAAAAATTGAAATTTTACTTATATCAATTTCTATATTTTTTAAAGAAGGTGAATTGCGAGGTAACGGATTTTAAAAGATCACCTCTTCCCTGTACATACTTACTAAAATTGTTTTTTAATGTGTTGTACAAACGGGGGTAATTATTTACTTCGCGGGCTTTTTCGATTTTTGACAAAACCTTTTTAAATGAATATGTTTCAATCTAACAGAGTGTAGTGTTATCATTCGGGGAGGTGTCCAAAAGGATATGGGGGGTTTTACCCCCCAAACCACGTTCCAGCCTTAACCTAACCTATTCAAATCGTAGTGTTATCATTCGAGGATGTTATCAAATCTCCTAATCTATTTAAATTGACTAACTAAACGACAATGACCAACAATATCATCATTTCTTCAGAAAAAAAACAGCAATTTTAGAATCAAAAAATAAAATGTCACTCCATGAAAGAAAAGTTTGTATGAGAAAATAGGCAACTTTTAAAATAGATTTTTACTTAAAATTGGTTGATAAAATACTTCAAATATTATCAAATCAATCCATAACATGCTTATTTACCAATCTGCATATAAATTTGATATCTGTTTCATATAAAAAATCGTGAAAAATCGAAGAAGCCCGCGAAGTAAATTATTACCAAACGGGGTAAACAAAATATCAATAAAAATGAAACTGCCGATTCAATAAGTAGGTATATTATGCACCTAATGAAAATGCCGTGTACCCTTAACTTCAATGATGCTCTGTTTTACTACCTTTACTACACTTCCCGCTACTGTTTCGCAAACTACTTACAGTATTTCGAAAAGAAAAAATTCAAGATCATTTTAAAATATGAAACTGATATCTATTTGTCCCGTATATAAAAATAATATGTAATCGTGTGTATTGATGGGAATAAAATCGAGATTCTTCGCCATATCGCGGCATCGAAGCACACGCGAGATAACATTAAATGAAATAACTTATCAAATGAGTTATGACAAAATGTAACCACTTATTTTGTGCACGCTACATTAAGAACGTCCACTTTTTGTAATTATTTAAATGACTAGCTGATGTTTTCACACATCCATTCTGGACAACTATATTCTATAACAAAATAATGATCGTCAATTGTTTTTTGTTTTACATCGTTTCAATATGAATGATTGATTAAGCTCCAAATTATGAATTGAGTTCGCTTGAATTTCATATTCATGGCAGTCTTAAGTCAGTAAATTTCTTGTGGCGAACGTTGTAAACGTTAAGTGATCACACTAAGCCAGCCTTCGAAATAACAGTAGAAGACGGCCGTGGTGGTTTGTTCCATTTAAAAATCGAACATCAGCATTGAATTGTTAGAGTCATTCTATAGAATATTCTATAAAGTAGGTATAGGTACTTTTGTAGCGTGGGGGGATGTACGTATGTTCTTATTATAAAATAACCTCAAAATTATTGTGAAATTGATGTATTGAATAAATCAGTAAGTTCAGACATTTTTAATCTACATAAACTGTGCTGCATTTTAGGATTTTGCCTGTGTTAACATCAAAATAATAGAGCATGGAATGTTATCCAAATAATGAAGTGGGTTCGTTCATCGTTGTCGACCATCTTCCTCTTTCACGCCGTAAGCTTTGCTTTGAGAAAGATATCAAACATGTATCGTAAGCACTTTGGCTCAGCCCAAATACGATTTTCTTATAAACAATGTTTTTGGAAGTCAGATATTATCAGTATTTTTATATGAATAGGTACGTGATAAGTAAAGAATATTACGTTTAAAAAAATTAAGTTGAGGATCGAGCGAACAGACTCTGATACAATTCGCGATAATTATTAGAAGATATCAATTAATTATCTATATAATAATTGAGAAATGTTTGTGTGCTTTCTATCGTATATGTGAACATCACGCCTATACGGCTGAACCGATTTCACTAATTCTTTTTTTGTCGTGTTGGCTTTTATTAGTAGGTAAATTGGGAAATTAAATAAAACTCGGATTAGCCCCACCTTCTCTATCTAAATAATAATTCAGAAATGTTTTTTTATTTTGCTTTTTTTACCGTATGACATAGCATCACGCTCAAAATACAAATGCTACGTCAGATATGAATCTGCACAGAGCCGTGCAAAATGTCGGAGAAGGTTCTTTAATACAATTTGCTGCATTAACTTTAATATATTTAGAGCTAATTAAAAACCCCTATTTTTTAGGATCTTCATACAAAATTTTAATAAACATCAAAAGTGTCATTCTTTTTTTTCTGTGCTTATGTCAGTTATAGAGGTCTACAAAGCAATGGGAAGCTAGACTAGAACTTGTTTAATTGCCTACCGATCAAGCCTGACAATCGGAATCAAAAACGTAAAGCAAGACGGGTATAAGCTAGTAGGTAATATTATGAATAATTACCGGTGGTATCGGAACCAGTTTGCGAGCAAGAGACATTTAAATTGGGCCAATTTATTATTAATGTTATTAAAATCCTTAATACGCTCTTAAGTAATTATTATGATTGTAAACAGTGCTCAGAGCGCTGATCTTCATAGATGATCTGGGACAAGTTTTTATGCAGGTCGTTCTTCACAGGAAGAAACATTTTCGAAGACAAAAACTATGTGGGTACAATCAAACTACTTTTATCTATCGATAAGATTTGAAAAAATATCGAATAAGGATAAATAAATAATGTAAATCTACACTTTTCTTCATTATAAGGGTGTCAGTAAAGCGGACGGAAAATTTTGTCTATGGTTTCTAGTCAAGCGCTATAGGTATCGTTCAATCTAAGCCATCTCAACTCCGAGTAGAATTAATTTTAAGTAAAAAAACAGAATGAGGTAGAAAATATTTGGTAGGTACTTACCCCTAGATAGTGAGACTATAGCGCCTATAGCGCCTTAGACAATAACTAATAGGCAACCAAAATCGCTTTAAATATTTAAACATAGATTTACTAGTTTTACTCTATTTCTGAAGAGAGTAACCAAAAGGTAGGTATACGAATTTGATATTTTTTGGATAAAGGAGGTTCACTCCTGCATATCACACTCCCATAATTGGACTGAAAAGCGTTTTTATTGGACAAAAGTGCAACGACCTGCCTATTGAGCTAAAAATATTCAAATAATTCGTAAATTTTTTAGTAATTTTCTCCAGAAATGGTGTATAGGTATATACTTCAGATTAAGTACGGACTAAGGATTTATTATCTACAAATTAAATTTATAGAAGCTATGAAATTTCTCAAGTACCTATAGGTACCTACATGTTATGTTTTGTTTGTGTTATTTATCTTTGATGTTGCGTTGTCACTTTTTGACGATATTTGATTGTTGATCTATTTGAGGTTAATTAACATTTAAACTATTTTTCATAAACCTGTTTGATTCCGAGTACCATTCCTATACATAAAATATCAAGGAAACAAATGTCAAAAATAAAAAAAGAATAACCACATTATACAACAGTGGGTACATAAGTGTCATCGTCCATAATAAAAGTGGCAGTTTAAAGTCATTCTATCCACAGGTTAAAATTATATGCTGGTTACATTTTTATTTTACAAAAGCTGGAATATCAAGTATGTTTATATAAAATAAATAATGTATAATGTGAAAAAGTACAATTTTTTTAACTTGAAACTCACCATATAAGGCATTTTATTTCATAAAATATTGATAGTTTTATTATCATAAAAAAAAACTCACATAATAATAACAGTACGAAATGATTTTATGATTCAATTCTCACATCAATCCGTTAATAAAAAATCATTAAATTCTCTATTCTCTACCTACCTTTGTTATAAATTATTTATAAATCATGCCTACTCCTTAAGTTGTATCTTTAAATATTTCGAAAATATTTTTTATTTTTTCACAATATGTAGGTAGGTATACTTATTTAATTTTGACAATGTTTAAAATTTTAACTCGTTACGTCCAAAAGAGATGAAAATCCACCTAACATAGCAAGTTTGACATTTGACATAAGTATCGATTTATCGATTTCTATCAAATATGTTTTATATCATCATGTAATGTTGTATTGAATTTTGTATAAATATGTAAACGAATCTATAATAATAAAGGAAAGTGCCTGACTGACTGACTGACTGATTGACTGACTGACTGATTGTCTGACTGACTCATCAACGCACAGCCCAAACGGCGAATCGTAGAGAAGTGAAATTTGGAAATCAGGTAGGTCTCAATACAAAACCTTCCACTAAGAAAGGATTTTTGGAAATTTCACCTCTAAGGGGGTGAAAAATAGGGTTGAATGTTTTTCGAAGTGTGCGAATATCTCGGAAACTAGACATGGTACGAACTTGAGATTTGGCATATGAATTCTTCTATAGAAATGAGTGTTAGTGTATTCGGCAATTTTTCCAAAATTTAACTAAAAGGGACGAAAAAGGGCACATATAAAAAGGGATGATTTTTAAGTGCCTCCTAAAAAGTTTAAAACTGGTTTTATCGAAATTTCAAAAAAATGATTTCTTCAGAAAGAGTCAAATTATACTATTTCGTTTTCAAAAGATATCATTAATTAGAGGGGAGGGGGTGAGGGGCACTTTTCCAACGTGTATGTGTGTGTATCCGTCCCCTCTTTATAACTTTTGATTCGCTTGATGCACAAAACCTAAAATTTCAGAAAATATTGAATACTTTAAGCATACAAAATTTGTATACTCAGAATTTTGAATTTTTTTTTCGGTCAGGGGTTATCAACCTTTGAATTTTTATTTAATTTTTCCATATATATCAAAAACCATAAAATCTAGAACCCTAAAATTGTGTATGTATATAGAAAAATACAATATCTAAAATATAATTTAATGAAGAAGTTCCAGGATTTCTCAAACTTTTTTTATGAGGAAAAATATTTTTTTTATGACAAATTTACGAGTTTCAGTGCTTATATTTCAGAATTTTATAAAAATATCGAAAAACGCCGAAACGCTACAACTAGATATTTTATTTTTCTATAAAAAATACATACATCATAGCAGTACATCTCAAACTTTTCTTAACAATTTTTGTAAAAATTTAATTTATTGACGACATCGTTTCATACAATAAACATACCGACTCAGGCCATCGACAGTTGGATCTCATTCGGCGAGCCGGGCCGGTGTGGTGCCGCGGTGTATGGCTAAGAACACGTAGAAAGCCGATACCGACCCGCGCCGACCAGCGCAAAGAATGTTACTATGCATTTGAATGGGGATACCCACAGAAAAGCAGGAACCCGCTTTCCGGCATGCTCATTTAAATTCATTGAAACCATAGGCAACAATCTATGAGCCGGTCGGCGCGTATCGGAATCCGCTTTCTACGTGTTCCTACCCAATGAATATACGTAGGTAGGTACCTACCCAGCCCAACCTACTTTCTCCAATACACGTGTCAAAACTATTGCGTAATCTATAATATTATAATTAATTAGGCATTCCACCCATAGAGGGTGATTTAATATAGTTTTGAACTAGCCGACCCGTCAAACTTCGTCCCGTCTTGGAATATAAATAATATGTTCGAGGTTTTATGTATAAATTTAAGTTGATTTCAGTTTAAAGTTATTTAACACAGACGACGACGTGGTCCTTATATTATTGAATATGAATTAGTATAATGATACATTCATTAATACCTTTTTAACTAGGTACTGTAACCGATGCATCTGTTATAAAACATATCATTATATTATTTTCTATCAGCATTCCGTGAATCGTATCATTTGATATAATAATAGCAAGTTGCAGTGGCGTTCCGTGGGTTATTGGCGCCCGGGGCGGGAACCACACCCTTTGGCGCCCCCACATAACTTTTCCTAAAAAAAAAATTGGTCATTTCTAAAATTTGGTATCTGGAGACATGACATTTCCTAAAAAAAAAAAAGGTCATTTCTATAATTTGGTATCTGGAAACATTACATTTTCTAAAAAAAAAATTTGGTACATGCCTATTTCAAAAACCGGACTTATAGTATAGCGCGAGCATATTTTGCCGCCCTGCTAATAGAGGCGCCCGGGGCGGTCCGCCCCTCCGCCCCCCCCCCCTCGGTACGCCGCTGGCAAGTTGATATAATAATATGTTGAAAAAAGGTAAATAGTATTATGAAGTCAATAGGTAAATTATTTTATATCAAATGTAGTCAATGTGCAAAATATTAAATTTTAAAATTATCAGATCGTAAATAATTGTTTTGAAAACACTGGCAAGTCAATGACCACATCATTTCGTCACTGTATAGTGCGAAAAAATTAACTGTCCACTGGAACGTATAAAAAATAGAGACGAAAGGGATAGCAGTTAGCCGGATATTATGACCTCCTCACACACCATTTCCAGATCCCTCAGCTCTGCTTCGAAGGAGCAGAACACGAGGAAGACCCTCTCGGTATGAGAAGATCTTCTTTGTCTTCGGAACCCTTGCGGTAGGAAGAAAAGCGCTCCCCTTAAAATATCGGTGTTTTTATTTTCAAAAATTTATAAAATTCGCAGAATGCTAAAGAAGTCCTTACTAGAGCCCGGCCAGTGCGTAAATTACCATGGGTACAACGCATGAATTACGCTTACGTAGGCGGTATATACCAATTGGACTGACTCCGTTGCCGGAACGTTATTGTTCCAAAAATCGCGGAAACTATCTGCATCTTCAGCCAGGATGATATATGACGAAACGTTGTTTTATTAAACTTCCCTTACTTACGAAGACCAGCAAAGCTGCTGTTTTCCTCTATATAGTCTAATAGTCTATATAACGAAATATTATATAGAATTACTCTCCATAATTTACCTTATGCTTGATAATCAATTTTCTAAGTTGTAGAATTTATTTTGTGATTATAAGGTGTATTTCTTAAGTGATACTTTAATAAACAAATCAATGAGTTATCCAAACATGCCTCTTTTTACTATCCGGTATCCGGCAGGATATTATTTACGCCGCCGGATAGACCGGATATCGGATAGTTGCCGATATCCGTTTCATCTAATAAAAAATATAAACAGTGGACAGTTAATTTTCTTCCTACTCTACATTGTCGAAAATTCGTTTATAGTCGAACGCCAATTACTTATACCATTAGAATACTGAGGTTGACCACCTCACTTCCTTAAACCTCAACAGGTTAGAAAAGACACAATGAGCCTCGGCCGACTTCGAGCGCAATGGAGAGTTCTTTATGCCTAACCTATTCTCCTGAGTGGGTCCAAGGCCTCCCGTATTATGGGGTGGTTTGGGGGGAACCGCCACGGGCTTAATCTGTGTGCGGCTGGCTTTTTGGCAATCGGGCTAGGGTTTGGCTTTGTGCGGATCGGGTTTGCTGCAGTTTAGTTTCCTCCGGGCTGGTTTGCGGTGAGCGGGGGGGCTTAAAAGGGAGAATCTTACGTTATTATAAAAATGGAGACCTACTTTACGTGGTCATCGCATCACGCCTGGAGGCCAAGTCGAAATATTAACGACAGCTCCAACGTTAACAATTTGTTGTTATTTCCATAGAGATAACGTAAAAACTGTTGTTCAACGTGCGTTAAACAATGTTGTTCCAAATTCCGAGTCAAAAAAATAATTCTGTCAGTTATTCAAAATTAACGTTAAACGTATTACGACGCTGCTATTATATTGAAGACGAAACGCATTTTTTTTTGTTTGGAAACTATTTTCAATTTGGTAAACGTTAACGTTCGGAACGTTAACAGTTTTCACGTTTAACGTTATTTATTTCTACCTGAACGCCTGGACCGATATCGTTTATTCTTTTTATGTCGTGTTTGCTCAGGATAAGATATTTATGAACTAAATTTCGAACCTACGACCAGACAATCAACAACAAATCAACGTGAAAGATATAAATTGAAATGTTAAAAAACGTCTGTAGCTTGAAAAATGCCCAAAGCAGATAGAAATAAGTGTTTTAAAGATCACTAATTTCATTGCTTTTCGAGACCTGAATATTTTTCTATTCATATCCAGCAATATAAAAATTAATTTCAAATAACGTCATTTGATGGAATAAAAGTTATTCGAGTTATTTTTTGGGATTCTCATAGAACAATGTCAGTCAAGTTAGCGAAATTTTTAAGTTCGCGGGCTAATTCTATTTGTATAAGAAGCACATATTTTTTAAATACAGATTAATAACGACAAATATAAATAAAAATATAGTAATTTAATGGAAATTTTAGAATATATATTTAAAAAAAGAAATGTTGATGATGTTTCTTATTATTATTAATTTTGATGCGAATATAATTAATTCTGCATTGTTTAGGAAGAGAAAGCAAATACAGTAACACGTGAGCGAAGCCACGGGTAACTAGCTAGTGAATAAATAAATAAAAAAAAAAAAAAAAAAATTGTTAGAAAATTTTCAAATATGTATATGATTGGTCATCGACTTGGATATAAAACTCTAGATGTGTTTCTTGATCAGACACTGAGATCATTTACCTGCAGGTAAACTGCGATATATCGGGGAAGCCAATACTTGCAGTGTGTTAGATATGCGAGCATGGCTGTATAAATTAATGATTCGTTTTCTAACTTGATAATAATTGATACTTTACTATCATATCTGTTCTAATGCAACGGTTTAAAAAAAAACGGACTCCCAATTGTACCGCCCCTATGCAAAGAAAAATCCAATTATCAATATTACTAATATCTATTGTACAATATTTTAAATTAAACTTTTTTACTAATTTCATAATTTTATTTAAGATGACATCTTATTATCCCCTATTCTGGTTATGGTTCGAACTAAAATAAGAACGTTCCTAAATTAAGAATTAAGTTCACATAAATTAAAATGAACTAATTAGGAACGTTCTTAATTTTTATAGAATACCAATGTGCACGTACTAAAATGGGAACGTTCTTATTTTAGTTACTGCACATTAAAATTCAAATAGAATCGGGTTTATTGTTTACTGCGGTATCGAAGCTACACTTATTGACACTAAACGTCAAGATAACACTATCTCTTTTACGCTTTTATTATTTTACTACAGTGAATGAGACAAATATATAATGCTTTGTACATGTAAAAGGAAATAACGAGGGTTTTCTTGTAAGGTGTCTACGTATTATGTAAGAGCAAATTTTGATATCAACACTCATTCTCAACGGCCTTGAGTGTTTAGTATTTGAGGTGCAGATATTATATTGTCTGATAAATAATCGTTTAACCAGGAGGAGTTGTTGTTTCATTTGCAACTAACATAGCTTAGGTGTGTTCGACTTAATCTTTAAACCAAAGTCTGTCTATTTACAGTTTTTTCATAATATTAAACTAAGTATAACCGTACCTACTTGATTTCTTTATACTATAATAATATGAATCTTATTAGTGAACATAATTAAGTTCATTTTTTAAACAAAAAAATGTATAAATACTTTAACAATATAAACAACACATTTCATTTAATATATCATAGCTAACATCAATATTCCGGAATTCAATTAAAAACGTTTATTTAATTGTCGCAATTAATCTTGTTAGTTTTATTTTCACCCGATTGAATTAAAATTACAGTTTCTTAGATTTTTGATTATTTAAAATTGAGTAAAGTAAATGAAAAAAATATAACAAACTTGTGTAACGTCATTTCGCCTTCGAAATAACAGTAGAAGACGGTCGAAAGCCCGTAGTGGTTTGTTCCATTTAAAAGTCGAACATCAGTAATGAATTGCTAGTGTCATAAGTTGTTACATATTTGTGAAATTTAGTTGTTATGATTAAAAAATCTCAAGATTCACGATCACTCCAAATGGATGACATACATTTGGAGTGATCGTGAATGGGGAGCTTAAGACAGAACAAGTTAACAGTTCAAGTTGTTATTGTTGATATTAAGATGAGGTGTTAATAAAGTTGTCAGTAGATTGTAAAAGAATTGCCATTAATTATTGGCATACACCAAAGTTTATCAGCTAGTGATTAATGTGTTAAGAGCCTCAGAGCAATGCTGTAATTATATGTTAGATCTTGTACCGTTGTGTTGGCTGGGAGCCTTGGAGAGAATATCATAACAATACAATGTAGACTATTCTCTACTCAGCCTCTACTAATTCATGGTTCCAAATACACCGATTATTACATGTCATTGTGTTTCTTCCTCATCCGCTAGAATTAGAAAATCCTGATCAATCATTCGAGAGAGTCATATCCTTGGGCCATCAATCATCAGATCAGTGATCCTTTTAAGAAGTAAATTATCCATGAATTTAAGATTCTCAATAGACGATTGCTTGGTTTCAGAATTCACTAAAGAACCGTTGATTTTCTAACAATTTTATGGAACCTTAAGAATAGTTTGGTAGTTTAAGCAGATGATAATTTATAAATATTAAGAAGAATTCTTCTCTATTTTTCATTAATTATTAAATTTCTACTTGTTTCATACATGAGAGTTTTCGACATGTTGAACATGTTGAGAATTCTCATGTTTCCGAGACAAACATTACCACCTAATGGCGAACGTTGTTAACGTAAAGTGATCACACTAAGCCAGCCTTCGAAATAACAGTAGAAGACGGTCGTAAGCCCGTAGTGGTTTGTTCCATTTAAAAATCGAACATTAGTAATGAATTTTTAGAGTCGTTAGTTGTTATTTTTTCTTTATAAATATTAGGTACTTTAGCAATTTTATGGAACCTTAAGAATAGTTTGGTAGTTTAAGCAGATGATAATTTATAAATATTAGGTACTTTAGCTTTTTTCTCTTGCTCTTGCTATTTTTGTGATAATTTATTGTTACTTGTTTTTATGTAGGTGCTCAATTTTTAAAATTTTGTTTTTTGCTTACATAACTTGTAACCCTTTTTTCATCATAAACTACCCTTACCTACTCTCTCCACTGTTAGTAACGACCATATAGGCATCCCTCAAGCAAGTTCATGGGAATTTTCCAACAATAAATATCATATCCCTCTGAATTAGATTTATAAGCGAAGTACTAACTTGTAGATGTATAAAAAGAAGTGTAATAGCCTTAAAAGACTTCTTGATTAAGGAATTTTAGTGTGTTAGAGGTTCAATGGGTTCGCCACAAATCTCTGAGAAGGATATTGATTTATTTAGAAATTCAACAGCTTTTCAATTGCAAATCAACATCATCTCCTTTATATACTTATCGCCATGTAATACATTTGTACCCTGTAAGCTATCTTGCAGTATAATGTTGGTTTACAAAACATCAATCGTCCATCCATCAATTTATCCTTGCCGCTACAAACCATTGTAGGTCTTGGTCTCCTCGAGCAGTCGTCGCCATTCCACCCTGTCAGCTGCCGTGACGGTAGTTTCTTATTCCTAGAGATTGCAGATCTCTCTCACGCAATCGAAACATCTCAGCCTCGGTCTGCCAACAACACTCTTTCGTCCAGTCGGGCTGTCTTTATATATGTAGAGTGTTCGTATTTTGCTGATGTTAATGTCGTCTAATATTATAATCGGTACAGTACAGTTCATCATTAAACCGTTTTCAACCAAATACTCTTATTCAATAAACAGATCTCTGATAGAACGGTAATGACGATCATTATGTTATTGACGCTGTTGGGTTCAGAATCATTTCACGCCTGGCCCCGCTATATCTCGCGATACTCCACAGCGTGTGGGCGTTTCACCGTTCCGTCGCACACTTTATTTTCTTGATGTGGTTTCGTGACTATTTTGGGATGGAGCCTGTCCAAATCATCAACGTGTCTCTCAATGAAATGTTCTGCAAACAGGTCCTTTCCACGAAACGTGTAGTGGTTTAAACCTCAACCAAGTTTAAACCTCATCGTTCAACAGTTACAACTGAAGGTCGTTGTGCCAACATTTCCAATCTTTTATATAAAAATCTAAATTTATTGATAAATTAATAAACATAATCAAATTCATTGTCAAATAAACCCTGTAGATGGGTGTTTTGTCCGAAAAAGCTATGACCGATAAATTCATAATATGAAGATTTGTCAAACTTTTTATTTATTTTTGTAAAATGTAAAAAAAATTCTCTAAATTTGCTGGTTCGTATAAACGATTTACTGCATGATAAGATCTTTCTAATGGTCTATCGCTCGCAAGCCAAAGTGAGAAAGTCTGTAAAACTGCCAGTGCACGATCTATGGCTGCATTCTAAGACTTTTCATAAAGATAAAGAATGAAGGGTTTGATCATGGCTTAATGTCAACCATTCGTGAAGCTTGTGCTGCTGAAAAAGCAAAAATCTGGTGGCCGTTTAGAAAAAAGTTTACATTAAATACTTTTTGTCAAACGCTTCTTTGGCAGCTCATCATTGTTATTGTCATTTACATGAGTAACGTCTTATTTCAATACCTAATTGCATCAATAATTTTTGAAACAATAATTTTGTAAAATTGTTTCTCCTATGAGAACAACGCACTGGGAATCGGCTGGTTCATTACGAATTCACACTATTAACATTTGTTATATAACAATATCATAAGGTAGAAATTTTTATGTCCGCATAAAACTTGACATCCAGAACTTGAAATCGATATCCTGAATACCTTTACCTTATTCGTCCTAATTTACTACGGACGGTAAAGTTTGAAACAATTCTCATTACAGTACTAGTACATATTCCATACTGTTGTAATTGGATCTCCCACGTTAGGCTCGACTTGCAAAATATTGGTCTACGTAAATCATTCGTCTAGACAAGACACGATAATCTAAATAAATTATTATTATCATAATGGTCCATTGCTAATATGCATTCGTTTTTCCTCTTTTATATCCTACTAGAGGTCCTCCCCAGCTTCGCACGGGTAGATAGATACTTAAAAATAATTTAGTTTTCAGACAGTTCCCTAACTTTTTCAAAATATTTTATAGCATAAATATGTTAATCTGGAATAATTGCATTGCAATGTATCGTGTCACGTCACTTTACCACCGTGACTACTTTGCGCGGTATTTCTACTAAACTTGACACGACTCCCCTCAGCCCTTCCCGGCTCCCATACGCACTCTGCATCGGATAAGTTGAGATGATAAGAGACTATGCTTTTTTTTCCAATACTCACATTTTTAAACTCGTGATAACTTTCGAATGGAATGTCCGAATTGAATAATTCAAAAAGTTATACAAACATATTGAAGCAGACTTGAATATGAACTAATTTATTTTAATAAGGAGTAATACCAAGATACCAATAAAGAGCTTTTTCTAAAGGTGACATTTTATTGGGTTTTTTTAAATAAAAAAACACTTATTGTGGCATAACTATAATAGTTAGACATATGCTGTCGCGATACTTTTTGTAAATAATGATGTCTTCTACAAAATTGTAGAACATTGTTTTATTCTATCATCATTAGTTTTCACAGCGTTCGCGATAAAAAGAATATTTTAGGTAAATTTTTTACACCTTGGGTTACATTATTGAAGTTTTCGTAGGTTACCCACTTTTTTTTGGAAATTAAATATAGCCTATGTTCACCGCCGATATTGTAGCTTCCCAAAAGTGAAAGAATTTTTCAAATCGGTTCAGTAGTTTTGGAGCCTATTCGAAGCAAACAAACAAACAAACAAACAAACAAACAAACAAACAAACAAACAAACAAACAAAAAATCAAATCTTTCCTCTTTATATATTAGTATAGATAGGATACAAAAGTATACTCTCTCCAACACAAATCCTAAAGGATACAGAAGTGTCCTAACTACTAACTCCAAAATATTTCCAAAAGTATACAGCTCCAACATAATTCCTACTTAAAGGATGCGTATCATTCAATGTAAAGTTCTAAGGCGAGCTGAACTTATTTTATGGGTGTATGTTTACTTTTTTTTCGGATTTTATTCTTTAGTGATGATGGCTGAGTTGACAATAACTTCTTTTAAGAAGATATGTAATTATTTGTTTCTGACTTTTCTTATTACCTTAAAAACGTCCACCTTTTGAGAAAAAGATGTAGAGAAATGGAAAAATTGTTTCTTTTATTTTGATTGTTCTTTATCTATTAATACCTACATAAAGTCAACTCTTGGATTTTGGTTATTTATTTAAGTAACACGTTTTACTATTTCTCAGTTTGTGTCGTTGTAGAAATTTTGCAATAGATTTTCAAACTAACTTTCCGCTTAGCTTAATGATAGGTATTTGAAACGTTGCGAATAACTGACTAAACACGATGAAGTATTTTGTAGCTCTTTGTTATAAAAATGAAATCATTTTCAGTAAATTGCATTCTTTATAAAAATATTGTTTTGTTTTCATTTTGAAAACTACATTCGACCTTTGAATAAGGGGGAAAAAGTTCTAAGTAGTTTATGAGTGTATTTAAATTTTATCGCAATTATTTTTAAGTCTATCCGCTGGATTATGCAACAACCAGTGCTTATCTCAAGTATGTCGGTAAGTAATTGTTGTAGTGCAGAATATGGGTTTGTTGTATTGTCAATGGGAGGTCCTTGAAGGTGTCGTGTGCTATTGTTATTTTGTAAGTGCATTACATACACCATTTATTACAGTTATTATATATCATATTCACATTCATTCATTATAATTAGCAATAAATCAATGAAATATTATATTTTACTAATATAGGTATCAATAAGCCAGATTTACTCATATTACAATCGTCAGTCCCTTCAGCACTTCTGATTTTTGTTTTAGTGTTTGGTAGATAATCTTATAATATATTTGACTATTTTTGCATTATTTTGACACGTTTTTAACTTGCCAGCATTTTACTAAAAAAAACTGGCATTGTTAGTCGTATTTTTCAAATGTTAAAAAGTCTTTTCCACGAAAAACTTCGGCATAACAATTATTTACTATCTAGAAATTTAGATCAAATTTTTAACATTGCAAGGTTGAATTTTTATTTATTTATTATTTTTTCGGCATTTTATCCATCAAGACGCTTTGTGCCAAAAACGCAATTTATTTAACTTTATTTTTCATGTTTCATGAGCAATTTGGACATGGTGTGGGAGGAACCTTGCTCAAGATCGAGCGCAATGGAGAGCTCTTGTTGCCTCCCTACACTCCTGAGTGGGGTGTAAAAGGGAGAATTGATTGATTGATTGATTGATTTTTCATGTAACTCGTAAAAAATAATTGAACCTGTGGGGTCTTGTAATCCCCTGCATCACAAACAACGCTGTACGCGGACAAATTGTAATGGAGAAGAAATGGTTGGGACAAAAAAGATACTAAGTAAAGTTGGGCGTATAAATCGCTGTTATTCCTGCCATCAGGATTCTAACACCATTCCTTTGAAGCAGACCTAAGTTAATTTGATAGGGCGTGGATGGGAACCTTTGAAATACGCTAGATCGAGCTCAGTATGTAACAAACTCTCGTTGACTCATTGCATAGGCACTATATTGTGCTCACTACTCTCATAAAGGATTAGTTCTTGTATGTGTGCCAATTTCAAAGTAAAACTTTTAAGAATGAGACTAAAAATGCAACGGATTAATTCTGATTACACCAACTAGACTCTTGATTGAGCCCGCCCAGGTATGTTCAATATAGAATTGTATTTTGTCTCTTTTAATGCTCGGTTACGATACTTTTCATTTATTTTTATAAGAGATACTGCCAGTCATCCCAAGATGGCTACTTAAAACATTTTAAGAAAACAGGATAGGTGCTTTACTAGAGAGTTCTTCTCTAAATCCATCGTGTGTAACTTACACTTGAAAAATAATATTCAATACGCTTATTCGAACGTTACATATTATCATCATGTTCGACGGAATTATTTTTCTTATACTTATTCCAATACGAAATGAAGAAAGTACAATCCTCACCAATATAATTTTGTCATGATGACAAATGCATAATTTTCGTAGGAGGCTGACTCTATGGTGTACAATACGTCAGCAAGTTCACACGGTTCATGTTGTAATTTAATTAATAAATTAAAATAAAGGTAGCTAAAGTGTTCTCACCAATTTGAAACAGATGTCTCTGCATTAAATCAATAAATAATACAACAAATACCTGCAATGGTTATGTACACGCATTACGATTGTATTATGGTTGGCTTGGTTGGCCTCAGTGGCTAGCGTCTCTAGAGGCTTGAGACGGCCAGGCATGCAGATTGCAGGGGGTATGATTTTCGGGAAGTTCAACGAATTTGACCACCTAAATGAGACCAGAATTCTGGGATGACAATCTTAATTTGAAACTCTGTCAGAGACTAGTCAAGTGCTATGTGTGGTCTGTTCTCTTATATGGATTTGAATCTTGGACTCTCAAAGTTACTACAATGAACCGACTGGAAGCGTTTGAGATGTGGGTACACCGGAGAATGCTCTGCATACAATGGACAGACATGGTCAGCAACACAAGAGTCCTGCAAAGGGCTAGGGTTGATAGACAGTTGCTGACTAATATCAAGGTCCGGAAGATGTCGTACTTGGGGCATGTACTTAGAGGGAAAAAATATTATATGCTGCACTTAATTATTAAGGGAAAAATAGAGGGTCGAGGAGGGTTGGGCAGACGGCAAATATCCTGGCTCCGAAATATTCGTGACGGGGATGACGAGTGTTGAACTATTTTGTGCCGCACATGACCGGGATGCATTCTCCAGAGTGATATAGTCAACGTTGGGGCGACCTGACACGACAGAAAGAAGAAGAAGAAATGGTGAACGTTGTCAACATAAAGTGATCGCACTAAGCCAGCCTTCGAAACAGCAGTAGAGGTTAGCTCGTAGCGGTTAAATTTTTTTTAAAAATTACGTGAAAATCGGACACTAATAATTGATTTTAAAGATTGCATCTTTAACAATAGAAACAATTGAACATATTATGAAGAACCTCGTCTTGTGCACCTTTTTTATACTGGATGGTGGATATCCACAAAACATAATGTGTTATCATTTGTATCAGAGAACTGCAAATATATAAGACTCTGAATACGGCCGGTCTATTCCGTAGATAAAATATAATAAATCTTTGGAAGCTAATATTTTAAGATGATTTGTCATCGCGATATAAATCATGATAAAAATCTAAACATTTTAGATGTGATAGTATTCATAGCCGAATCAATATATTATTTCTATCACGTAAAAGCCCACCCAAGTTATGCAGTACGTAATGTTATTGACTTGCCTTGAGTTGCAAACGGGATCTAGGATTTCCTGTGTGTCACGGATCATACTCCCATTGCTCACAATATGACTAAGTTTGTTATCTTCTCATATAACGCTCAGAATTCATTCACAGACTGCTGATGCTGATCTTTGGAATGTTTGATAACGGTTCTGTGTATCTTATAAGATGACATATCTGAAATAAAATATTTTATTTGATTACGCAATGAAATTCATTTTAAAAACTATCATATCACAACACCAGCTGATGCTTCTTGTGAAAGATGTCAAAAGTTTATGCATTTTCACTCTTGGTAAGCCAAGATAAACGTTTAAAAAGAAATATAAAATGTTAAAAACCGTGTAAAAGAGCCGTTTTGCAAAATTGTTTCAGCGTCCTATTCACCAGCTGTAAAACAACCTAACATTACGGCAAGCTATTTTAAGATACACCCTTTTAATCACCCACGCGACACTGTCAACAAAAATTAATTGTGATGCATCATTGAAGTTCTTAATGCGAAATTCCATTATTATTATTATTTTTGGCTGAAATTTCCCAAATGTTAATTGCATAGACGCACTTTTTGCAGTATTTTTATCTGACTATACACTTCTCCAATGATTTTTAATTCATTAACGAAAGGTTTCAAATTAGTTATGAAAAAACTTGAACAAACACCTACTCACTATATATTTTAAACAAAAATTAGGTATCTAAACTTACAAGTATGTATGATTCATGAAGTATAGACAATATGGATATATTTTTTATATAACAAACAAACAATATGGTCACCGCACTATAATGTGTATATTAATGCACTGGAGAGAGTGCAGAGGAAGTTTTTGAGGATTGTTAACTATAAAAATAAATGGGAAACCCCGTCGAGGAGATTGACTACCCCTTTCTGATGGGCGAGCTCAGACTCCTTAGCCTGGCGGATCGAAGAAGGATGTTTGACTTGTGCCTTCTTCATAAACTCATAAACGGCGCAATCGATTCCTCCGAATTGGTTGAACTAGTCTCTTTCAAAATTCCGGCCAGGAATACCAGACAGTCAGTGATTTTTCGTGAGTCAAACACTAGTAATAATTACACATGCCAGTCTACGATAAACAGAATTCACAGACTGGGAACCTGACAGGTGACCAGACAGATGTTTTTGCTGACAGTTTCCTCAAAAATATAAACATGGAATTATAAACTTTTTTTCTTCCATGAACTGACGTTGGGCAATTGGTTGGTGGTCGGATCTTTGGGTTGAATATTTGTTTAATACCTTTATGTATATTATTCTATTTGAGTAATGACTGTTGAAATTCCTTCCTGACTGATTTTTTCATTTGCTGACTTTTCTTCTTGATTGATCTTGACTTCGTTGTTTCGTGCATAGCTTGCCTGTTGTTGACTAAGTGTATACAGACCCTATAATTATTATGCTATTGACATTGTTCTTTTTTTATCTTTTATTTATATCTGATGTCCCCCTTGTCTTGCCGCTGTGGACTTGTTTTAATATGTTCACTTTATCTCAATGTTTCTTATGTAACCATTATTTGACTATTTATTGATATATTTTTTGTGTTTGTGTTTTAATTGTTTTATGACCATTTTCTGAATCTTGATTTCATATTTTTTTTTGAATTTATATAATTGTACCGTTGTTGTCTAAATGTAATGTTATGTCTTTTTCTACTTTAGAACTGTATTATGGAACACTTAACATGTAAAAAGCCTAGGCCGTAGATTTCATAAATAAATAAATAAATAAAAAGAAGGTAGCCGTCAATGATCAAATGGATGAAAAAAAAACTCATAAATTATAAAACTTGATTGTTTTAGTAGATTTAATAACATATAGTATTATCAACTTTCTATAAAGAGAAATAAATGAGGTTGTCATACATTATTCAGTTAGATCATAGTATACAGAGAATGTCATGTGCTAGTTATTTGTAATATGATAGTGTACGTTGATCCTTGATCTTGAGTTAAGCTGTATTTAGAGATTGGGCACCGGTTACTGACAGTGGAGTAATATCAAGTCTGTCTATAGAAATATTTCGTGAAATATCTACCTCTTGCATTTTTGTTACGTGTAGGTATATTTTCTTTAAGGTCGATACAAACCTACGTGATATGATATTATTATTGGAAACACGACTGCTAATAATTATTGTCAAGGAGATTGAAAGTATTCTAAAATATTTTAGTTTGACCTTATTAACCATATTACATAAGTACCATTAGCATACAACTACATTAAAAAAAAATGCATACACGATCCTCAATTTCATCGCATCTTCTTTGCCATTATTTTAACCTAATCAATCTTTAAATATGGGTTGGCTGGAAGAGATCCTTCGGGATAAGTCCGCCCTTTGACTCAATCAATGTTTCTATGAATAATTGCTTTTTATTTCACAATAAAGTTATATTTATTTATTTATTTATTGATTTAAATATCCCTTTTTTGATCTTATTTAAGAGCATAGGAGGAAACAAAAGCTCTCCATTGCACAAGATCTGGCGCTTCTTGTGCCCATTATGTTCAAATTTCTCGGTACTCAAAGGAATCGAACACATTCTGAGATGCGAACTCAGAGCTACTTTTGTCTTGATGAACTGTAATTCGGCATCCTGACCTCAAATATTGTGTCAAAATCCTCCCCATAATGGTAGAGGTGACGAAAATATAGATAGGCCCGCATAAAACTCCCTCGTGATTCTACCTTATTCCTCTACCGAGACACTTTGCTTAAAAGTGGCGATTCATACTCAAATAGGTGAATGCAAACATCGTTCATTCAATACGACATCATGAAAACAGAAAAAAAAATCTATTTCGTTATATTTTATCAACTAGAAATTAAACTGTTTGAATTTCGTACTTTTAGAGTAAATAGAGAAGATTCAGCAAACTTGTATAAAATAACTGTTTTTTTTATTATTATTAGGAACTTAAAATTGACCATGACCGAGGTTAAACACCATTTACACCAAATAAAGGTATACCTATAGGTACCCATATCAAGTCTGAGATAGAAATGACACATTAATTTTATGAATCCATTTTTATTTATTGCTCTATATCTGAATTTATTAACGTCATATATTTTGTTGTATCCATTAGGCATGATAGGACGGACGTATCTATAAAAGTTGAATTACTGTATCATTTTCTTGGAGATAGCGTTGTATGTCACCGCATTCCATTAAAGGCATAACTTCTTGCTAAGTGCTCCCAATGCAGCACAGACCAGATGACATTGACAATAAATTCTCTACAGAAGATGCCTCTTTTTCTATGAGATCTGATCGTATCGATTGGTTAAGGGTCAATATCTTTTTCTTCCGCTTTTCTTAAGCCTGTTATATTCCTGCTACGTCAGTCTGTTATGTTGCAAACTCTTAAAAATATTTCTGTTCTTCTATTATATTTCTATTTCGGTTCTGGATGTTTGTTGGTTTGAAAAATACCTTCGTAGCCACCTCAACAAGCCCTGGATAAATCTACATTTCGGAGTCTTCTTCTCTGTTGTCCCCATCTTCGTCCAGATTAAGGATTTCTGTATTTCGTACTCGGTCTCAAACAGTTTTACCAGCAATATTCATCAGGACTTTTTCTTCATATCGTGGACTTTGGATACATATGGAGAATAATATAAAAACGAAAAGGAACTTTTTAAAATTATTCATAAATTTCATACACTCGATATAAATGTAACATATCAAAGATGAATTGAAATGTGTAGAGAATGACATCTTAATGGACCCATAAAGAACCCTTGAGGGACGAAATTGTGGAAGAACAGTTGACATATTCAAGGTTGAAATATAAAAAGCGTAAGTTTAAATGTAAGGCTGAAGAATTTAGATTGATAAAACATGACCAAGTATGAGTTGTAGAACCATCGGGACACAAAAGAAAGAAAATTAATGTTCATGAAAAAATATATAACAAATTCTTGTTAGATTTTGAAATGAAACTGTCGAGTTTCCGGTGAATATTTACCATTTTTCCGTATAACACGTTGTATTCAATGCGAGCATTTTCAACATTATTATTATACATACACGTTGGCATCTCACGAATGTTAAGAGCCAATGCAAAGAATTTATGTATCCTCTAAGAGTATCGGCTGAGTAACATCTCAAGATCTTACGATATCCTCTTAGGATTTATTTTTATTGTGTACATTAAAGTAGCTATTGTACGAGTATGCACATAACTTGCAGTTTTTGATCAGTTTTCTTTTTGTTTTATATCCTCTTTAGGACGTTGATTTCTTTTCTTTCACTCGAACTTCTTTTCTTTTAAACTTCAAATTAATTACTTATTCCTAAAATTACTCATTATTTTGAATGATACGATAGAATATTAATAAAAACTATTTTGTACGGACTTTCAACCATCTTCTAATTATTAAATGTTTATCTCTTAAAATATAATCTAAGGCTGCGTTTACACCAAACGAACATAGAGCCAGAGATAGAATTAGAGAAGGTATATTGTTTTGATAGGTGTTATGGACACCATGGAAAAAACAAGAATGAACCAGAACTCAGGCCCGCGTAATCTGTCATCGCCCATTAATTATTAGTTCTTGTTCGTTGTTGTTTCCATGGTTTGTCTATCGACGATCAAGAGAATACTCTATTTCTAGCTCTGGCTTCATTTGGTGTAAATGGACACTTATTGTTGAAGAAAATAGGGTACATACTTATATCAATGTTCATAGTTTTTTATCGTGATGGTATTTGAAATGAAAGTGTTCTTTTACTACACATTGAAATAACAAAAGACGTTCTTTTCTTTACTTACAATTTGTTGTAAATGGAGAGATGTTCCTTAAGTTCTCCAAACATAAATTCAAGTCGTTGAATTATCAATTTTTCAAACACGTAGGTGTGATTACATCAAAGAGTTGGTTCTATATCTTCTACCGCTGAAGTATGACCAGTTTATGAAGAACGATAACGATAAAGTGAATAAACTAATTGACGCAGAAGAGGTTTATTCAAAATAATCATTCTAGACTTCTTGCATTATTCAGTTAATTTAACCAAAGTACTTGATTTTATATTTGATTCAATATTTAGTTTTGTCATCTTGTAAAAAGTTGTTCTCAGTAAAAACCAAATGTCGTCTTTTCAATGCTTGTGTAATACCAGTGCTGTTATATGGATGTGAGTCGTGGCACTTAACAAAAACACACAAAAACAAACTTCTAAGCGTTGAAAATAAATTTCTTAGACGAATCCTGGGGATAAGATGGTTCGACTTTATAACAAATGAAACCGTCCGATCACGAACGATGCAACCTCCAGTGACAACGGTTATCCTGAATCGTAGACTGAGCTGGCTCGGCCATGTCCTACGTATGTCCCCCGAGTCCATAGATTATGGAAGCTTATTCTGTACACCGGGAGGTACAAGAAGACGTGGCAGACCAAGACTCACGATCAAGAAAGCTTACGATGAAGATCTTCGGGATACCGGCTTAAGTTGGAATGACGCACTGGATCTGGCCCAGGATAGAGATGCGTGGCGAGGCTTTGTGGCGACCACATGCTCCACCTAGGGAGCGAAAGTGGATTAAAGAAAAAAAAGAAGAAATTTAGCTTAGAATCTACCCTTCGCTATATCTCACCATTTTGCATATTAATTAGGATTTTTGTTTCATTTTTTCCTTTGGCTGCATACTGCAATCAAACTGAATAGTTATTTAATCACAATTATTATTATTACCATATGAAGTTTAATCACAATACCAATCTGAAATGACATTGAACGCAGTCATTGCTAAATTGTCTTTCTATCTGAATATGAATCAAACCAATACACTTCCTTTATCATAAGACTACGAGTGTTAACTAAACCTGGCAACAATTAAAATATCAAAGTACTTAGATAATATCTACTAATTTACAACTTTATGTATGCAGAATTCAACAATATAGTTAAACACTCTTGTCTCAAGAGTTGAGAGTGTAAACAAAGCAGGTATGCTCATAATCTTGTTGTTGCCTGAGGCATTTTATTCTAGTCTACCGGCCCTGTGCAACCTGAGACAAGATACCTAATCCAAGTAGAAATTTCAAGTGAACTAAAATATATACAAAAAATTTCTAACCCAACCAGGAATCGAAAAAAACCTACCTCCATTGTGGCGTTTCATTAAAAAAAAACATTTTCCCTATATTATTTTTTAGTTTTCCTAAGTACAAGTTAGTGTAATTATTTAAGAATAGCAGCTAAATATCATTTGACATTTATTCCCTTAAAAATAGTTATGTTGAACCGTTGACCAAGTATCACATCTTTCGACCATAAAATTTACAGAAGAAAATTATAAGTTTGAAAAATATTTGGGGTTGGACTGTTGTGTAGTTCGCTAATATGTCTTGTTTTATATTATTATCGTGGCTGAGTAGCCCAAAAGTGGGTGAAGCCTATGATAAATAGAAGAAGAAGAAGTTACACTCAGGTTCAACGAAAATGCTGAGCTGAGTAGATATAGACGATAATAGTTTGTTAAACAAATAAGTAGGTACCAAATTTTCACTCATGAACAAGGCCCCGATTTCGATTATCTACAACGAAATTTTTATTTGAGGTCGATAACTCGTCTAATTGTTGTAGGAGTAATTTTGTGGCTGAAATTACAAATCAATTTGTTTAAGACTGTTATTGAAACAGTTATTGAAACAAATGCAAACTGCAGTTAGAAGACATTGTGTTATAACTATGTTTAAAACAGAGAGTTTATATAAAATATACCTAGTACTTATCTAGAGTCTACGGTAATTCTCAACCTGAGCTTACTTTACTGTTGCATTGTTTTAAATCTTAACCCGTATTCACCACCTAACTTATTTATCAAAAAAATATTATTCTATTTGAATAATAGTGTCTTAAGTTTTGTATTAGTAAGATTGGAGTCTTCTATCCAGAAAAATAGTGTATTATATCGTAGGTACGTAGAATATTATTCTGTATACTTATCCATCACGGCCAAATGTGGCGTAGAAGATACCACACTAAACTCTGTGATCTCCACTCAGATATCAGCGTTATAATAGTGTCATAATGTAAACAGAGTGCGCTTTCTGGGTCTCTTGTACCGTATGTATGATCTGGAACTCCCGAAAAGGATGTTTTACAATAACCCAACCGGTAAAAAAGTGGTTGATAGACAAGCGGTTCTCTATGTCGACCATCTTTATATTTCACGAAACAGGCCATTGCTTCAGTGTATTACCTACCTACTGTGTGTCCTAATTGGAAAGCGTTCGAGTATCCGCGCGTCGAGCCTCATATTGTTCAAACGCGGACGGACGGTTAAAACTGAGAAGATTGTATGATCGCTCGACGCTCGGACGCGCGATCACTTTTCAATTAGGACAGGGCCTATATGTTATAAGATATCACTGCATTGCTAAGTGTGAAATATGTCAAAAGCTGTTCAAAAGTAATTTGTGTTTACTTTGAAGACCAAAATTGCTATATGGTTAGATGGAGAATGTCCGGCTTTATAAGTACTAAAGAGACAGTTTGTGACAGATCAGGATTGGGATGTTTTAAAAGGCAGCTAAGAAGACCCACTACGGGCTGCGAAGCTAAAGATTATGATTCAAAATTTTCACTTGAGACACCAAAAAATTCTTGGTGAATTCGGTTAAAATGGTGGAGCTAGCAACACTATATATAGGTATTTAATAAAATAATAAAACAAGTATTTTGACATTTAAAGTTTGTTGATATCAACACTGAACTTATGTATATCGGCCTCCTCACACAAATGCAACTTAATACAAGTGTATACCTATACAACTTTTGTGCAAGTGTATTTGCAACTACGTACAGGTATATTCGGACTCTTACTGTCCGTTTTTGAAATCATAAATTAGGAATAATTAAGATCATAAAGTCCTTTTCGAGAGAACTAATTTAAAAGGCTTTATATACGTCCTTTTGACATTCTCCTACCGATGTTTATAATAACACGTAATAATAATATCAGCGTGTATCCTCCATATTAATAAATTTTGCAGCTTCTTTATTCAAATCAGACGACTGAGGTAGTTCTTAAAACAATTTATGAGTTTATTCATATCGGTCGCGGTAGTCCAGTTTTTATTTAATGCACGTAGTATCAGCTTGTATAAAATACTAAGATACAGGCAGGGCCGTTGCGTAGTCTTTAGGCGCCCAAGGCGAGGCTCAATATTTTGCCTATTTAATAGCAAGTGTTATACCTTTTTGAATAGCTAAAGAGGCGTAAAAGTTTTTTAAATTATCTGCAGAACAAGTTTCATAAACATTTTTTTAAAAAAAGCGCTTCAAAGTCAAAAACACTTAGTGAAAATTCTTTAATCCTAACCTTTGTCGAGCTGTATTTTTAAGCTCTTAGTAGTAGGTTCAGTTTTTGTTAATCATTTTTATTAATTTACATGTCCTCTCACTAGATACATAAAAAACTGGACCCAAGGACCTCTAATCCGAAGAAATCGATAAAAACGCAAAAAAGAAAGGATTTTTTTTCAAAATCTTTAAAGTTCAATATCTCCATAACGGTTAAGTTTCCGACGCCATATTACAGAATCAATCCATCAGAAATGACCTAATAATAACTTCCTTTAATATTCCGTACGACTTTTCCTGTAACCCTGTATATTACTGACACTACTAGCATAGAATAAAAATAATAGGTACATTAGGTATTCATAAAATAACTAGTTTTTGAAAGGCGCCAGTGGCGCCCACTAACTCAATACGGTATTTAAATCAAATGAATTAAGTCAAGATATGATTTGGAATAAAACATCATTATTGCAAACTTAAAAAAACAACTAAAACTTTTTATTTCAAACTTGGCATTCGAATGGCTTTCCTCCGCGATGATTTAGCATATGGGTGTTTATTAAACTTTTTATTGACAATATTACATTCGAATGGCTTTTCTCGAGTTTTTATAAGATTTAAATTAAAAAATTGATTAAACTTTTTATTGCAAATATTGCATTCCTTTGGCTTTTCTCAGCTATAAGTTCGCATGTGAATCCTTGGACTGTACAACAAACAAAATAGAATTTGTTTTACCCACGGCTGCGCCCCTCGTATCGCTGCGCCCATGGCGACCGCCTCGGTCGCCCCACCCACGCGACGGCCCTGGATACAGGTACATATTGTAATGAAAATATTTTCTTTAAAACCATGGTATAATTTCGGGAATGGCTGGGACAGTTAGCAGAGGAGAGCGCTGTTCTTTCTCCCATCGGTGTCTGAAGACGAAGAAGATCCTCTGATACCGTATTCCGTTATTTTGAGCCAGAGCTGAGGGATCTGGATATGGCATAGGAGGAGGTTATCGAAGCTGCGCGAGATCGACCGCAGTGGGTAGAGCTTTTGTTACCTCCCTATGCCCCTAAAAAGGAAAATAAATATGTTATGTAATGGTATATTTTCCCTTCTTCTTTGCTCCTTTCAATATCATTTCTTATGAGAAATGTTCAGCATGATGAAAAATCCTCTTGCCCCCGGCAGTTTTCGAACCTGCGACCCTAGTTCTTTGCAGAAACACTATATAGCCACCGGGACAACTGGATTGACGTTAATTTCTTCGTAATACGTGCGTACTACTGCGTATATATTATAGATGTTCAACGAGTAGATATATTTTAATATGTAATGAGATACATAATATGTATATATTATATAGAGTAATGAGTTGGAAATTTTTGAGAACAACCAGAGCAACCAAATTTATCGACTACGACTGCTGTCATGTAGTTGGCACCAGGATATGAATAAATCCATTTTTATTATTGTCTCATCTTTGTTGCCCATTGACTTGTACCCATTTTTTCAGGTTTATATTATAAAATGTATAAGTACTGGAAATAAAATACGCACTAAGTACCAAAAAAAATCATTTTGAGATAATCTGATAAAACTGATATTTCCTCCATATAGACATAGTACTATGATGATTTTTGGATCTTTTTTTTTACGCCTTTAGATCATCGATATGGACTATGTGCAATATTTAGACTATTGGCAATAGTTTACAGACCATTTCCTCATACTCAACTCATTTTTTTTCATTTTTGGTACTTAGTGCGTATTTTATTTCCAGGAGGTACTTAGATATACAAATAAATAAATAACCGCAAATCTCATTTTTCTTCAAATGTCCAAACTATATCAACTTTTTAACTAATACATTTATAAAAAAAAACTTCATCAAAACAATCATAAAAAATCAGGAGCATACGGGGAGCCACTGATGATAGAAGGTAGGGCATAGGGCCGATATCCTCTGAGTCCCAGTTTCCTCAGGTGAAATAAAAGCCGGTAAATAAAGACACATATTGTCACTTAAGTATATATTGTCTGCATATTTGAGATCATTGAGTATGATAAGGTAACCCGATATGAAATCAGAGGCGCTGTCGAGTGAAGGCAAAATCTATTACTCGCCCGTACTATTTTTATATTATACAAAACTGTGTAACAACCAGTGACGTCACAAGGCCGTTGTTTTTATATTTAAATAATAATAATTGTACGTAAAAGCCGGGTACTTGCTATACATACATATCTCAATACACGAACTAGCAACGTTACATTTTATATAAAGTATAACATAATTGTAATACCCATTATTACTTTATATAAACCTGTTTATGATTTTAAATATGTCATTTGAATGGTACAAGTTGTATGCCGTTTTGTTATATATAAATATCTAATATTAATTAAATATAGGTACAATATGTCACTCACAAGACACATGTCTCTAAGTCTAAGTCATATTATAATATTGTCGGTAATTTCGATTTAAAAGATAAAACCACAAAATAGTTTTTTTTACAATTCTTGAGAAGGTTATAACTAAATAATACTTACAGTACCTGACATGCGATTGCTATACGTCTGCGTACCTACAATATCTACATACATTCTTGCATTCGCAAAATTTTGGTATTTATACACAGGTAGAAGAAAAATATTTGTTATTCGTATAAAACCAAATGTTAATTTTCTATACTACTTTTTGTAGATAATTATTTATTTTGGTCATTGTCAAAACTAATCTGCAATATTTGACACATAATTACTAAACATGTATGTGTGAATATATTAAGTAGGTATGTATTAATATGATTATTAACATAAATACTTTTACCAATAAATTAATTTAACCAAATCGTGTAGGTACAATAAAATAATAATATTATGCGCCAGACATCGCGCGCCGTTAGGTCGAATGGCCGGTGCCATTTTTTATAATACTCAGCACTACAAAGCATAAAAATATCAGATATTTTTTATATAAGTCAGCACTATATATAGTGCTATAGCATAAATTGATAAATTTTCTTTCATCTACAAGATAAATGAGTTGTATCGATTTCATTTTAACGTTTGCTTGGACGGTCCATCTCAATGTACACATCTTCTGCACTTAATGTTAACATGTTAAAGTAGATCTAGTAAGACAAATAAGACAAGCGGCTAGTGCCGCTTGTCTTATTTGTTGGAGTCAATCTATGTGATTATAGGCACATAATTATGACATGTTAAAAATAGTGTGACTATTCTTTCTTGTACGTGTTCATACGCCAATTACATGACGTTATTGAAGGTATTTACACATTTACTGTCAGTTATTTGCATCTTCCATTAAAGACCTAAAAGCTAATTTCGCGTATAAACCCTAAAGCAAATTAAAAAAATATAATAATGGTAAAAAAACAGATATACTGTAGGTATATGGACTTCTAGAAATAAAAAATCTGAGTTAATAATCTTCAATTAAACCCAAAATAAAAAAATATCAATATTTTTAACGTTGAAAATATTGTTCTGTTCCATAATGTAGGCCACACACGCTCCGGTATACCTGCACAGGTCGCCTGCGCAGGCGGCCTGTTCAGGTGTACCGGAGCGTGTGTGGGGGTAGACCTGTGCAGTTTTTTAGACCTGCGCAGGCGACCGGAGAAGAATCGAAAATCAATTCTTTCACAGGTTCACCGGAACGTGTGTGGCGGCACTCCGGTCGCCTGCGCAGGTCTTTCAGTAGTTTTCCAGCGTTTGCGGGGAGTGGTTGTGCATTCCTTAATTGCATATGGCTCAGTCGAGTGTAGAACTAGAGTAGTTTTTTTATAATTATTATTTTTTTAAATAATAATATTTGTATATTTAGTATATAGCATTGTATTCAATTCTTTTTTTTTATTATAGTTATACAATGATGTATACTTCATATATAATATATTATTATTTAATAAATAAATATTTTAAATAATAATAGGTAAATAACACTCTTCTATACATCCAATCCAAACTCCCTTAACGCCCTACTTAGGGACATATGGAGGCAACAAGAGCTCTCCATTGCGCTCGATCTTGTTTATGACCTCCTCCCACACCATGTCCAGATTCCTCAGCTCTGCTTCGAAGAAGCGGAACATAGTATGAGAGGTTCTTCCTCTTCTTCGGGACCCTGATGGCAGGAAGAACAGCGCTCTCCTCGGCCAACTGTCATTCGGCATCCTTAATACATGTTCCAGCCAAGTCCATCTCTTCCACATAATGGTAAAAGTGACCGACGTATAGCGTCGTTCGTGATGCGGTGGTATCATATTAAACCCAAAATTCTCCGGAGGAATGTTGGTTCTTCTATACATAGGTGTCAGTATAGCTGGCGGAACTCAATGCTTGAAGCATTCTCTACCAGTCAACCGGTCCCGTCCAATCTGAGACAGGATTCCAACCCCGAGTAGAAATTTCAAGTGAAAAAACACATTGAAAATTTCTAACCCGGCCGGGAATTGAACCCGGGACCCCTTGAGCTGAAGTTGGAGCCTTTGCCACTAGGCTACCGAGTTAAGAGTTTTGAATTTTTTAAAATATTTAGATTTATTTATTTATTTAAATTTATTTTATACTTTATGTATGTATATTAAAAATAGTGTATAGACAAGTAGCAATGGCGGGATTATAGCCGTAGCAATCTCTAACATCCAACCACAATTTTTTTTCACATTTATAAAAGAAAATAAAAAAATTTCAAGTAAAAAACAGAAAAATTCTGTCCCGACCGGGATTCGAACCCGGGACCTCGTGATCTGAAGTCCACGCCTATAACCACTACGGTACCGTACCGAGGTCGATCAAAAATATAGTCAGTAATCAAAAAAATTAATATCTTTCTAAGTAACTGCGCAGGCCGCCTGCACAGGTATACCGGAGCGTGTGTGGCGGCACTCCGGTCGCCTGCGCAGGTCTACCTTACGGTAGACCGGAGCGTGTGTGGGCGTTGTGAGCGGAGCGTGTGTGGCAGGCATTAGATATACCTATGATGATTTTAAATTTTAAGTTATTGGCAGCGTATCAGTTACGCCGGCTTTCGTATTGTTTCGTACGAAATGGGTTCAATCCCAGATGCCGACCATCTTCCTCTTTCATATCTTTAAGTAGCCTACTGTGAAAGATTCAAAGAGTGTATTCACTGGGAAGCTTATTATGAAGTTAATTACTTTATGACGCCATTTTGTTTTAATTTATATTTTATTTTTCAACATGATGAAAATTCTTATGATTAGGAGTTTCGGAGACTTAAACATTACCACCTAATGGCGAGCGTTGTTAACGTAAAGTGATCACACTAAGCCAGCCTTCAAAATAACAGTAGAAGACGGTCGTAAGCCCGTAGTGGTTTGTTCCATTTAAAAATCGAACATCAGTAATGAATTCTTAGAGTTTTAAGTTGTTACATATTCGATATAAATTTTGACAGAAAGATTTACTTTCTTATCCGAGAACATTGGAGATTAAATTAATGGAAAGAAAAACTGAAATAAATCATAAATACTGAAAAACGAGTAAGATTGAAGGCCAATAAAAAAAATAGATATTTAAAAAAGGAGTAGATAATCATAATAATCGTCTGTAATCTTCTTTTCTATCGGTCACAATCGGTCAACACTGACTTTTATGGTGAGAAGTAATAATATTTAATAGTAATCAACCTACGTAAGCAGACAGATTTAATTTGCATTCCAACCATAAACTGATTTTGTTTTATCTTTTACTTCTGACCTGGCCTTGCGACCGATCCAAGACACACCTTACATAACATAGCTAATTAAATTAGTACGAAATGGATGTTTTGTTCTATTGATACATTATGGTCACCCTGTTTAAAAAAAAAGAGGTTATGTGACGTTGAGTATATTTTGGACAGGAGGACGTACCTGCATCTCATATATCGGAACAAGTTGGCGTTAATGATTAACTGTGACTATTTCATTGATTGAAAAAGAATTATGTGCGCCAATGGCTCCCACACGTAACTCAATAATCCGTGATATTTTTAAAACAGCGGGTAAACAATAATTATTATGTGCCACGCCGTGTTCTATATTATAAAGTATACTCCTTGCACGGGGACGTGGGCCAAAATTGACAGATTTACTCGAGTAACATTAATTATTTTAATCGAGATCGATACATAGCTACAATATGAGAGTATTTATTCGGAACTATTTTCGACTTATATCGACATAATATGAACAGTTCAGATAGGAAGTAACACTGAATGTAAGACTTTCGGTCTATTCGGAACTGCAAATCTGTCAGCGATAGTATTCTTCAAAATTTATTTTTTCCATGAATTCCTCAACGGTCTTTCATGTTTCTGGTGATGAGGTCTATCATGTTGTTTGTTTATTGACTTCGTCGTAAAAGGACTGTCACACTTCTTATTACTTATTAACAATGATTCTTAAACGATCTGTAAATGAAGTAATTGGTAAGAGTCAGAATTCTAAAATTCTTATTTAAGGACGACAGTAATTATTAAAAGCACAGAGAGTCTCTGAAATGGAGACTCTAAGAAGCATTGCTGGGAAGACCCTCACAGAAAAGATAAGGAATACGAGGGTTCGGGAAATATACGAGGTTGAAGATTTAGTAAGATGGGGGAGGCAAAAAGAAGAAGATACTGGTATGCACGTGTGAGGAGATTGGACTCATAGACCTCCACGTTACATTGTAGGGTCAATCCCACGGAAGGTGACTCCTAGACGGACCACCAAAGAGATGAAGAGAGCTGGGAGTCGACCTCGCAAGATGCAAACCTCACCTCCTAATAACAAGTTTTTTTTAATGAATCTGTGCTCACTCAAAGTGAACACAAATACACTCTTTCACAGTAAGCTACTTAAAGCTTGTGTCGTGAAAGAGGAAGATGGTCGGCACCTGGGATCAAACCCACGACCTCCAATACGAAACAGTACGAAAGCCGGCGTTGTAACCGCCAGTCTACCAACCACTTCAAAAGGGTAGCAACTTTTAGGCGTAGAATAAGAAGAAATAGAATAATTAAAAGATATTGAAACGACTTACGTTAAACCAGAAATTCGTTGCTATTAATGGTATATTAAAATATATTTAAAAAAGGAAGATAAGCAGGCATCGTATCCAAAAAGTAAAAATACAACATTCGAGCAGTTTTTAAAGTAAACAAAAAAAAACAAGATTCTTACATATCTCGTGACTTGATTTATACCAATATTAAATGCAAAAAAAATCCAATCGATTAATGGCCCGCTGTAGTGTGATCAATTATTGCTGATTATTTCGATTCTCATAAGAGCATAGGTAACAATGTTATCCATTCTGTAGCTAATTTTAGCTCCAATCGCCCGAGCGATATACTGATTGGATTTTTTTTCCTAGCAAATCTATTATTAAATCGACCTGCGTGAAGATCCTAATATAGTAGCATTGACCGAAAGACAATTCCAATTAATATTTTGTGCGTAATATTCTTACAGTTGTTGAATAAAAAAATGTGTTTTTCTTTACTCGGGGAAATCTTTTTGCAAAAGAAGGCGTTCGTCAGTTTTTTGCACATAATGGCCGATCTAAATAATTAGTAACATAATATGATCAACACATAACTTTAGTGTTCCTCAACACTTTCTGGGGAAGCCGAATATCGGTGAAGGATGCATGCGGCAGGACCTTATCGATGCATCTGACAGGGCCATAAATGTGACCAACCACTGGAGGTTCTTGCTCTGATGATCCGGACGCGGAAACTAATTATTGAGTACTGTACCCCTATTCTGTAGCAAGTGTAGGGTAGTCACTTGAAAAAAGTGACTATTAGGCGATACATTTTGTATGAAAAACGTCTATACGTATCGAATGCGAGAATCGCATATAGACGTTTTTCATACAAAATGTATCGCCTAATAGTCACTTTTTTTCAAGTGACTACCCCACACTTGCTACAGAATAGGGGTCCTGTTCCCGTATTTTAAGTTTTATCGGAAAGTTGTCACGGAAGTAAAGTGAGTAATACGATACATTTTGTATAAACCTGCCATAATATTGTTGTATTGGCATTGACAGGTTGCAAATTTCGAGTATTATTTTATTATTATCATGCTTCAGTGTTGACATGTCATCCACTTTTATTAAAGCAGGTTCCTCAATCAATAACAAGAAGTACACCTAGTAACAGTCGTACGATACGTGTTATTTTCCAAAAATCCTTCCCAATTTTCGTATTTTTCCAACATCATTATTATAAACAAAAAAGAGACGTTTTAACATTACTTTATTTAAATTGATTTATTTTCCATAATTTGGATATTAAATATATTGATGATAATTTATTTCCATTCCAATCCAAATCCATACTCCCTTTATGCCCCATTCCACCACAGGGAGGCAACAAGAGCTCTCTATTGCGCTCGATTTTATTGCCATTATTTATTTTAATTTTACAATATATCATATTTACTATAAATGAATATGGATGTAAACATAGGTTAGCGTTGTTCGTATGTATTTTAATCTATCAATTAAAGACAAAAAATATATCTATGTCCGATATAGACTGTGAAGCCATCCAACTTACGTGCCCAAAACCAATTCCTCTTTAGCATAATTATATTGCGCATGCGCTGGAGATAGATCGTATCATCAAATGATGGCGCTACTATCAAAAAAAATTAAAACATAGGTGAGTATTATAATTTGTTCTCGACCTCATTGGCGTGAAATGAGTGGATGAAACAGAATGTTAAAACAAAAATACTGATTCGTCATAATAATCTTTGTAACAAGCTAGGTATCATAACTTTCGAACGATCATCGACTATTTGAAAAGTGGATTAAAAAGAACATACATGATTCGTACTTGGGGTACAGGTAAATTTTATTGCCAGACCAAGTTAAAGCAGTTTTTTTTAATCTAAAAAGAGTGTCCACACTTTGATAGACGTTCCCACTTTAATCTGTTATCTGTTATTTTTAATTATTATTCTCACTTTTCAATTAAAATAATATGTTATCGTCTGGCGCCTCCGTACATACAGTTAATACTGAGCTGTCGTATATAAAGTAGAGTCCTCTTGAATTATGCATTATCCGCCTTCATTATTGATTTTTACAGGCATTTTCATGTAGGCTAATTTATAGCACTTTTTTGTAGCACCGCTATAAAACCATTTTATGCTCTTTCGAGGATAGCAACTTATGATTTATTAGAGTAAAGACTCTAAAAAGTTGTAAAAAATAATCATTTCATGTTGCTACAGTTGATGAAAGCATATTGCAACACAAACACTAATTTATTTTGTTGTTTTCATTCAAAAATATTACTGAGACTAACAATTTTATGGGTTATGCTGTGGTAGCTTGTAATGTTTCTTCTTCTAGTTTTTTTTTGCACTTTTCAAACGTATATTTTTTTTTCATAAATCTAGAAAGATTTTTTTTAATCATAAACTATAGCTTTCTCGACAGACGTTGTTCTGCAGTTCTTAGTATGCATTTTGATTTCAAATTCGTCATTCATACGAAAATACGTTTAAGATAATATGTTTGAATGTTAAAAAATTCATTCTGAAAGCTCAAAAAAATTCCATCAAAAATCTGCGTAGGTAAGTACCAATATTATAATGTCAATGGTTGTCAGGTAAACAATAATTTTGTTGTTAGGTACCTATAGAATTTTTCATAGATGGCGTTGGGGTCGCAGGAAATCCGTTCCATACTAACTTTAATATTATATTTTATACTATTTCTTATGTATTTTTTCAACATATCAAAAGTTATTCTCTTATCCGCGCGGAACGGAGAAGAATCAAGTCAAACATCGGAAAAATCTGTTCAGCCGATCTCGAGCTATAAGTGTTCGCACTAACCCGACTTTCTTTTATATTATAGATATCGATTCTTAAGCCTAAGCTCGTGATTCATTTCACAACGCATGTAAACATCCAATATGTACATTTTTGGGCACTATATATAGCCATAAACGATGGTGTCACATATTGACACCATCATTGAGCGTCGTTTGATTTGTAAATAATGAATCTTAGAGTCGTAAGTTTAATTTAAATAGCCTGAATCTAGAGAATAGGTTATAAATACATACAAAAATATATTTTTTTAAATCTGATTGATAGTTTTGAGATAAATTTTCAGATTTTGAAGATATGTAACTATCTTTCCCAACAGAGATTGTTCTGTGGTCGTAACTATGAATATTGAATTCGAATTTCTGAATGAAAAATTAATTACCTTTAACCAACGTTATTTCGACCGATGCATCTGTTTTCAAAATGCAAACCATATGTTCTCCATCCGCATTTTAATGATATGACTCTATGATAGTTTCTGAAAACGGCAATTTTAATTCAAAATTAGAATCGAATTACATATATTGCAAAAATCAACTTTTATCTCTATATTTCATATATTTTTAAATTTCTACTTGTTGCATACCTGAGATTTTTCGATATGTAATGAATTGTTAGAGTCATTAGTTGTTTTTTTTTTACCCATCACGCCCCGTGTCCCGTAAGGGGTAGGCAGAGAGAACGGACCTCCACTCTTTTCTATCCAAGCATACTTCTTTCGCTTCTTCCACCGAGATACTATTTCTCATACAGCTTCTCCTATTTCTCTTACTTCTTACCTGGCATTCCTTGAGGACGGAATCGATGTGTTCGATCCACGTCATTCTCGGTCGCCCACGCTTTCTTACACCTTTCCTTTCAACTTTATGAATTATCTTTGTCATTCTATTTGCATCCATTTTTTCCACATGCCCAAACCATCTCAACTTATTAACTTTCATCTTTGTCACAACACTTACTTCCATACCACATTCTTTCCTAATATTTTCATTCCTTTCCATATCCCATAAAGTTTTCCACATATTCACGTAGAGATTACAGATTATGAAAAATTATTATTGTTAACACAATTGTTAACACTGTTATTACAATTTACTCAACATTGCTGGTGGTAAGTGTTAAATTAAAATTATTTTGAATAGTTTTTAAACTGAGAATAAAATACGTAAGAGGAACTTGAACGTTATCAAAAATTGATAAATTAACAAGAAAATGTTAACCGGTTGGCTTTCCTGATCCAGTTTAGCACCTCTTGGTAGTTAATTATTATTGCTATCAATATTAATCGACTTCGACTAGTACCTATATTAATTTATTTTTAAATGTAAATAAATGTACTATTAACATTGTTTTTATTGAGATAACTTCGGTTACCAACTACGCAAAAAAGTACCTACTTAATACCTTCTCGATATATTTTTTGCGATAAAAATAAATAATAAATATTGAAAATACTCCAACCCAGTAATCTGTTAAACAAAACAAAAAACCGTTCCCTTGGAAAATAAAATAATAAAGAGGACTATTTACTAAACACGATAATGTAGTACATCAGTGAATTGAAAATACCTCTAGATGATTTAGTTAGATAATAATATAAACAAGAAAAAAATTTCCCATTGAAAAAAAAAATCTGGCGAAAAAAACCTTAATTAATTTATTTATTTATTCATCAACGGCAAATTGCCTTTTAAATAAAAATATAATATTATAGAAAACAACAAAATACACATTTTTTTTTTCATAAGCATTATAGTGATATTATGTAGGTACATGTCTGACATTTTGTTCAGTATAATAGAAGAATACAATAATATGAGAATACAATTAATTGGCTAATGGATGATGACTGACAACGGTTGCCAGAAGGATAATTAGAAATCTCAATTTATGTATGTGCAAATCAAAATCTTCAAAATGTTCAATAATCAACTAGGTTCATTCTTAACGAATACATAAAAAAAAAACCAGAATAATAAACAAACACAACTGCATATTTTAAGTAGTCGTTTTTAACGGAACCAACTGATACTTTCATTACAATGTTGCTGTGACAGTGGATTGGAAATGACGGAGATTAGTGGTCCCGTGGTTCTATGAGACTGCCTGATTTATATCTAGGTTTTCTAAAGCAGTTTAACTGTAGTATGAGATGGAGCGTTCTGTCATGAAACATCCAGAAACTCGTGCAAAATTAATGCAGAGTGTTTGAAATAAGAAATATCTGCTTACGTCTTATAAAGTACAGGATCATAACAGACCTGTTCATTTCGATTATATGAGAGAGACAAATCAGAATTCAGTCGTATCAGATTTCACTATAACAGCGTTTTTACATCAAACTGAAAGATGATTCCGATCTACGCAGCTTGAGTCCTTTTAACGATGTTCCGCGCTGCCAATACACAACCATTTATCTTGTTGGAAGATAAATAGATCCGATCAGTAATGAATCCAATGATATAATTCACTTTTATTCGGTCGAGTATATTTAACAATAAATTCCAAGAATGCTTCGATCAATTCTCATTTTCTCTACATAATCCAATTGCGCGTATATTATGTGTAATTAATTTTAATGGATAAGTCTTGTGGATTTTTTTACAAGTACTAGTGGTCGACCAGTTCTCGAATTTCGACCATAACTTATTTAAATTATAAGTTCCATTGTCAAAGATTGAACGGGCGCTATTTAAAAAAATTCTTTAAAAAACAATGGATACGTCAAATTTGAAATGTTGATAATAATATGTACAAAGTTGTTTCTATTATATCATTAAAGACAAACAATATTAATATAGTCTCAATTTGACCACAAATAAACAAAGAATATATCCGTCTGTGTCAATGTCAAATACCTACATCGAAGTGCGTGTGAGTTTCAAATACAGTAGTGTTTGTACATTTTTTATTCATTAAATGTATTTTTTATCCATACTTTTTTAAAAATATTAGTATTTGACACTCCTTCTCTATATAAACTACTAGCTAGTTACCCGTGGCTTCGCTCACGTGTTACTGTATTTGCTTTCTCTTCCTAAACAATGCAGAATTAATTATATTCGCATCAAAATTAATAATAATAAGAAACATCATCAACATTTCTTTTTTTAAATATATATTCTAAAACTAGCTAGTTACCCGTGGCTTCGCTCACGTGTTACTGTATTTGCTTTCTCTTCCTAAACAATGCAGAATTAATTATATTCGCATCAAAATTAATAATAATAAGAAACATCATCAACATTTCTTTTTTTAAATATATATTCTAAAATTTCCATTAAATTACTATATTTTTATTTATATTTGTCGTTATTAATCTGTATTTAAAAAATATGTGCTTCTTATACAAATAGAATCAGCCCGCGAACTTAAAAATTTCGCTAACTTGACTGACATTGTTCTATGAGAATCCCAAAAAATAACTCGAATAACTTTTATTCCATCAAATGACGTTATTTGAAATCAATTTTTATATTGCTGGATATGAATAAAAAAATATTCAGGTCTCGAAAAGCATTGAAATTAGTGATCTTTAAAACACTTATTTCTATCTGCTTTGGGCATTTTTCAAGCTACAGACGTTTTTTTAACATTTCAATTTATATCTTTCACGTTGATTTGTTGTTGTTTGTCTGGTCGTAGGTTCGAAATTTAGTTCATAAATATCTTATCCTGAGCAAACACGACATAAAAAGAATAAACGATATCGGTCCAGCCGTTCAGGTCGAAATAAATAACGCTAAACGTGAAAACTGTTAATGTTCCGAACGTTAACGTTTACCAAATTGAAAATGGTTTCCAAACAAAAAAAAATGCGTTTCGTCTTCAATATAATAGCAGCGTCGTAATACTTCCAAAGATTTTGAGGTAACGTTTAACGTTAATTTTGAATAACTGACAGAATTATTTTTGACTCGGAATTTGGAACAGCATTGTTTAACGCACGTTGAACAACAGTTTTTACGTTATCTCTATGGAAATAACAACAAATTGTTAACGTTGGAGCTGTCGTTAATATTTCGACTTGGCCTCCAGGCGTGATGCGATGACCACGTAAAGTAGGTCTCCATTTTTATAATAACGTAATATTCTCCCTTTTAAGCCCCCCCGCTCACCGCAAGCCAGCCCGGAGGAAACTAAACCGCAGCAAACCCGATCCGCACAAAGCCCGTGGCCGATCCCCGATTGCCAAAAAGCCAGCCGCACACAAATCAAGCCCGTGGCGGTTCCCCCCAAACCACCCCATAATACGGGAGGCCTTGGACCCACTCAGGAGAATAGGTTAGGCATAAAGAACTCTCCATTGCGCTCGAAGTCGTCCGAGGCTCATTGTGCCTTTTCTAACCGGTTGAGTTTTAAGGAAGTGAGGTGGTCAACCTCAGTATTCTAATGGTATAAGTAATTGGCGTTCGACTATAAACGAATTTTCGACAATGTAGAGTAGGAAGAAAATTAACTGTCCACTGTTTATATTTTTTATTAGATGAAACGGATATCGGCAACTATCCGATATCCGGTCTGTCCGGCGGCGTAAATAATATCCTGCCGGATACAGAATAGTAAAAAGAGACATGTTTGGATAACTCATTGATTTGTTTATTAAAGTATCACTTAAGAAATACACCTTATAATCACAAAATAAATTCTACAACTTAGAAAATTGATTATCAAGCATAAGGTAAATTATGGAGAGTAATTCTATATAATATTTCGTTATATAGACTATTAGACTATATAGAGGAAAACAGCAGCTTTGCTGGTCTTCGTAAGTAAGGGAAGTTTAATAAAACAACGTTTCGTCATATATCATCCTGGCTGAAGATGCAGATATAGTTTCCGCGATTTTTGGAACAATAACGTTCCGGCAACGGAGTCAGTCCAATTTGTTTATACCGCCTACGTAAGCATAATTCATGCGTTGTACCCATGGTAATTTACGCACTGGCCGGGCTCTAGTAAGGACTTCTTTAGCATTCTACGAATTTTATAAATTTTTGAAAATAAAAACACCGATATTTTAAGGGGAGCGCTTTTCTTCCTCCCGCAAGGGTTCCGAAGATAAAGAAGATCTTCTCATACCGAGAGGGTCTTCCTCGTGTTCTGCTCCTTCGAAGCAGAGCTGAGGGATCTGGAAATGGTGTGTGAGGAGGTCATAATATCCGGCTAACTGCTATCCCTTTCGTCTCTATTTTTTATACGTTCCAGTGGACAGTTAATTTTTTCGCACTATACAGTGACGAAATGATATGGTCATTGACTTGCCAGTGTTTTCAAAACAATTATTTACGATCTATCCTAAAATGATGTGAGGATTTTGTAGATAATTTTAAAATTTAATATTTTGCACTTTTACTACATTTGATATAAAATAATTTACCTATTGACTTCATAATACTATTTACCTTTTTTCAACATAATATTATATCAACTTGCTATTCATGGTTTACGCAATAAATTCAAAGCAAGATTACTCACATAGTTTTTTTTTTGCTAGTGTTTTTATGAAATGGCTTCAAATATTTTGACAGATCAAGACATAAAGAATTGCAATACAATCCAGATTCTTTTCGTGAACTTACCGTAAATTATTTTAGTAGAGATAATAAATTACTAAAATAGGTAGGTACCTACATAATGATTTTAATGTCGATCGTAAAAAAAACAATTCAGAATCGCTGTACAGGATGCATGGTACGAAAAATATATTGAAGTAGGTAGGTACGTAAAGTGTTTGTCTGAATTCACGGAAAGTGTATTATTTATCTCTTATATAAAAATGGAACGCTAATTTGCGCGGTCATCGTATGGGTAAGAACACGTTGAAAGCCGATTACGATCCGCGCCGACCAGCTCAAAGATTGTTGTCTATGGTTTCCATGCATTTAAATGGGCATCTCGGGAAGCGGGTTCCTGCTTTTTCTGTGGGTTTCCCCATTCAAATGCATAGTAACATTCTTTGCGCCGGTTGGCGCTAGTCAGAATCGGCATTCTACGTGTTTCTTACCCTATGAGAACAGCTGAACTTATATCGCCCATTTTTTTGTCGTGTTTGCTTTTGTCTGAAGGGTCTTATGAAAGAAAAAAGTTGCACGGAATAAAAATAAAACTTCCATATTATTATTAGATTTTTTCTAATTTTGAAATTAAATCAGGCGTTTGACAGGAATCAGTTGTTTGATGAATGATACGATTCACGGAATGCTGATAGTAAATAATATAATGATATGTTTTATAACAGATGCAGCGGTTACAGTAGTTAAAAATGTAATAATGAATGTATCATTATACTAATTCAAATTCAATAATATAAGGACCACGTCGTCGTCTGTGTTAAATAACTTTAAACTGAAATCAACTTAAAGTTATACATAAAATCTCGAACATATTATTTATATTCCAAGGCGGGACGAAGTTTGACGGGTCGGCTAGTTCAAAACTATATTATTATTATTATAGATTACGCAATAGTTTCGTCACGTGTATTGGAGAAAGTAGGTTGGGTTGGGTATACCTACCTACGTATATATTCATACACGCTGCACCGGACCAGCTCGCGGAGTATGTATGTTTATTGTATGAAACGATGTCGTCAATAAATTAAATTTTTACAAAAATTGTTAAGAAAAGTTTGAGATGTACTGCTATGATGTATGTATTTTTTATAGAAAAATAAATTATCTAGTTGTAGCGTTTCGGCGTTTTTCGATATTTTTATAAAATTCTGAAATATAGGCACTGAAACTCGTAAATTTGTCATAAAAAAAAATATTTTTCTTTATAAAAAAAGTTTGAGAAATGCTGGAACTTCTTCATTAAATTATATTTTAGATATTGTATTTTTCTATATACATACACAATTTTAGGGTTCTAGATTTTATGGTTTTTGAGATATATGGAAAAATTAAATAAAAATTCAAAGGTTTATAACCCCTGACTGAAAAAAAAATTCAAAATTCTGAGTATACAAATTTTGTATGCTTAAAGTATTCAATAGTTTCTGAAATTTTAGGATCTGTGCATCAAGCGAATCAAAAGTTATAAAGAGGGGACGGATACACACATATACACGTTGGAAAAGTGCCCCTCACCCCCTACCCTCTAATTAATGATATCTTTTGAAAACGAAATAGTATAATTTGACTCTTTCTGAAGAAATCATTTTTTTGAAATTTCGATAAAACCAGTTTTAAACTTTTTAGGAGGCACTTAAAAATCATCCCTTTTTATATGTGCCCTTTTTCGTCCCTTTTAGTTAAATTTTGGAAAAATTGCCAAATACGCTAACACTCATTTCTATAGAAGAATTCATATGCCAAATCTCAAGTTCGTACCATGTCTAGTTTCCGAGATATTAGCATACTTTGAAAAACATTCAACCCTTATTTTCACCCCCTTAGGGGTGGAATTTCCAAAAATCCTTTCTTAGTGGAAGGTTTTGTATTGAGACCTACCTGATTTCCAAATTTCACTTCTCTACGATTAGCCGTTTGGGCTGTGCGTTGATGAGTCAGTCAGTCAATCAGTCAGTCAGTCAATCAGTCAGTCAGTCAGGCACTTTCCTTTATTATTATAGATTTCCATTAAATTACTATATTTTTATTTATATTTGTCGTTATTAATCTGTATTTAAAAAATATGTGCTTCTTATACAAATAGAATCAGCCCGCGAACTTAAAAATTTCGCTAACTTGACTGACATTGTTCTATGAGAATCCCAAAAAATAACTCGAATAACTTTTATTCCATCAAATGACGTTATTTGAAATCAATTTTTATATTGCTGGATATGAATAAAAAAATATTCAGGTCTCGAAAAGCATTGAAATTAGTGATCTTTAAAACACTTATTTCTATCTGCTTTGGGCATTTTTCAAGCTACAGACGTTTTTTTAACATTTCAATTTATATCTTTCACGTTGATTTGTTGTTGTTTGTCTGGTCGTAGGTTCGAAATTTAGTTCATAAATATCTTATCCTGAGCAAACACGACATAAAAAGAATAAACGATATCGGTCCAGCCGTTCAGGTCGAAATAAATAACGCTAAACGTGAAAACTGTTAATGTTCCGAACGTTAACGTTTACCAAATTGAAAATGGTTTCCAAACAAAAAAAAATGCGTTTCGTCTTCAATATAATAGCAGCGTCGTAATACTTCCAAAGATTTTGAGGTAACGTTTAACGTTAATTTTGAATAACTGACAGAATTATTTTTGACTCGGAATTTGGAACAGCATTGTTTAACGCACGTTGAACAACAGTTTTTACGTTATCTCTATGGAAATAACAACAAATTGTTAACGTTGGAGCTGTCGTTAATATTTCGACTTGGCCTCCAGGCGTGATGCGATGACCACGTAAAGTAGGTCTCCATTTTTATAATCTATATAATATTTGTCTTGAACACTGACTCACTGACTGACTGACTGCCTGACTGACTGACTGACTGATGTCATTAACGCCGCTAGATGGCGCGCCACTCGCAACTAAAGACAAATTGTGTTCTACTAATACGGCTGACAGCTGACAGTAACATAATAATATTATTAGGTATGCCTGGTGGCTGAGCACTTTTTATAAAGGTCTTGACGTAGAGAAAAACAATTTTTCGGGTTATTTAAAAACTCACATGCGAAGTCAGTCATAAGAAAGCAAAGTGTACCAAATTAGGAAACTTTTACGCACAGCGGGACTTCATAGTGAAGAAAAGCCTCACTAATGCCATGAATGCAATAAAAAGTTTGCGGTTTCAAGTAATTTAAAGAATGACATGCGAACTCATAGAGGAGAAAAGCCATACGAGTGCAATAATTGAAATAAAAAGTTCAATCAATCAAATAATTTAAACAACCAATGACATGCTAAAAGCTATTTGAATGGTAAGTTTGCAATAAAAAGTTTAATTTCATTTTTAAGTTTGCATACTTAAATAGTTCAATCAACCGTGTGCTGAAAAAGTATCACTTGCGAATTCGGCCAAAAAATTGACAAATCAGGAAACTTTTACGCACAGCCGGACTTCGCTTTACTAATGCAATGTGTGCAATAAAAAGTTTTGAAACTCATAGCGCAGAAAAGCCATACGAATGCAACCATTGCGATAAAAAGTTTAATCAATCAAAATAAATGATAAAAGCCATTTAAATGCATATTTTGTTAGAAAAAGTTCAAAATTTGTTTAAAGTCTGACATATGAATTCGGACAAAAGAAAGCATAGTTTGTATGAAAAAGTTTACCAAATCAGATCTTTAACTCACAGACGCGATTTCATTGCCAAAAAAACCCTTGCTAATGCAATGTGTGTTATAAAAAGTTTTTTTTTGCATTTTTATAAATAGTTATATTATCATGAATAGTTATAATCTATCATCGAGTGCTTTACAGTCACACAAATGAATTCGGCCATAAGAAAACAAAGTTTCCATGAAAAAGTTTACCAAATCACGAATCTTTAATCCACACACATGGGATCATAGCGGAGAAAAACCATACGAATGTCATGTTTTCAATAAAAAGTTTACACACCTAGAGTAATTTTTTAAAGATTTTCATGTGAATTCATAACGTTGAAAAGCCATACATATGTTAAGTTTGTTATAAAAAGTTCACGTTGTTTTTTGAGTTTTCATGAAGAATTCAATTAATCAAGTGTTTTAAAGTCTCATATAAGAATTCGGCAATACGAATGCAAAGTTTACATGAAAAAGTTTAATCAATCAAATCGTTAAATACCCACATGCCAAAAGCTATTTGAATGTACAGTTTGTAATTAAAAGTTTAAGTTGTAGGTATTTGAGTTTTCATAAAGAGTTGAATCAACCAAGTATTTTGAAGTCTCACATGTGAATGCTCACAGCTATGCTATGAGAAAGTAAAGTTTGCATAAAAAAGGCCATAGGTGGGCGCCACGGGCGCCTTTAAAAAACTAGTAACGTAATATTCTCCCTTTTAAGCCCCCCCGCTCACCGCAAGCCAGCCCGGAGGAAACTAAACCGCAGCAAACCCGATCCGCACAAAGCCCGTGGCCGATCCCCGATTGCCAAAAAGCCAGCCGCACACAAATCAAGCCCGTGGCGGTTCCCCCCAAACCACCCCATAATACGGGAGGCCTTGGACCCACTCAGGAGAATAGGTTAGGCATAAAGAACTCTCCATTGCGCTCGAAGTCGTCCGAGGCTCATTGTGCCTTTTCTAACCGGTTGAGTTTTAAGGAAGTGAGGTGGTCAACCTCAGTATTCTAATGGTATAAGTAATTGGCGTTCGACTATAAACGAATTTTCGACAATGTAGAGTAGGAAGAAAATTAACTGTCCACTGTTTATATTTTTTATTAGATGAAACGGATATCGGCAACTATCCGATATCCGGTCTGTCCGGCGGCGTAAATAATATCCTGCCGGATACAGAATAGTAAAAAGAGACATGTTTGGATAACTCATTGATTTGTTTATTAAAGTATCACTTAAGAAATACACCTTATAATCACAAAATAAATTCTACAACTTAGAAAATTGATTATCAAGCATAAGGTAAATTATGGAGAGTAATTCTATATAATATTTCGTTATATAGACTATTAGACTATATAGAGGAAAACAGCAGCTTTGCTGGTCTTCGTAAGTAAGGGAAGTTTAATAAAACAACGTTTCGTCATATATCATCCTGGCTGAAGATGCAGATATAGTTTCCGCGATTTTTGGAACAATAACGTTCCGGCAACGGAGTCAGTCCAATTTGTTTATACCGCCTACGTAAGCATAATTCATGCGTTGTACCCATGGTAATTTACGCACTGGCCGGGCTCTAGTAAGGACTTCTTTAGCATTCTACGAATTTTATAAATTTTTGAAAATAAAAACACCGATATTTTAAGGGGAGCGCTTTTCTTCCTCCCGCAAGGGTTCCGAAGATAAAGAAGATCTTCTCATACCGAGAGGGTCTTCCTCGTGTTCTGCTCCTTCGAAGCAGAGCTGAGGGATCTGGAAATGGTGTGTGAGGAGGTCATAATATCCGGCTAACTGCTATCCCTTTCGTCTCTATTTTTTATACGTTCCAGTGGACAGTTAATTTTTTCGCACTATACAGTGACGAAATGATATGGTCATTGACTTGCCAGTGTTTTCAAAACAATTATTTACGATCTATCCTAAAATGATGTGAGGATTTTGTAGATAATTTTAAAATTTAATATTTTGCACTTTTACTACATTTGATATAAAATAATTTACCTATTGACTTCATAATACTATTTACCTTTTTTCAACATAATATTATATCAACTTGCTATTCATGGTTTACGCAATAAATTCAAAGCAAGATTACTCACATAGTTTTTTTTTTTGCTAGTGTTTTTATGAAATGGCTTCAAATATTTTGACAGATCAAGACATAAAGAATTGCAATACAATCCAGATTCTTTTCGTGAACTTACCGTAAATTATTTTAGTAGAGATAATAAATTACTAAAATAGGTAGGTACCTACATAATGATTTTAATGTCGATCGTAAAAAAAACAATTCAGAATCGCTGTACAGGATGCATGGTACGAAAAATATATTGAAGTAGGTAGGTACGTAAAGTGTTTGTCTGAATTCACGGAAAGTGTATTATTTATCTCTTATATAAAAATGGAACGCTAATTTGCGCGGTCATCGTATGGGTAAGAACACGTTGAAAGCCGATTACGATCCGCGCCGACCAGCTCAAAGATTGTTGTCTATGGTTTCCATGCATTTAAATGGGCATCTCGGGAAGCGGGTTCCTGCTTTTTCTGTGGGTTTCCCCATTCAAATGCATAGTAACATTCTTTGCGCCGGTTGGCGCTAGTCAGAATCGGCATTCTACGTGTTTCTTACCCTATGAGAACAGCTGAACTTATATCGCCCATTTTTTTGTCGTGTTTGCTTTTGTCTGAAGGGTCTTATGAAAGAAAAAAGTTGCACGGAATAAAAATAAAACTTCCATATTATTATTAGATTTTTTCTAATTTTGAAATTAAATCAGGCGTTTGACAGGAATCAGTTGTTTGATGAATGATACGATTCACGGAATGCTGATAGTAAATAATATAATGATATGTTTTATAACAGATGCAGCGGTTACAGTAGTTAAAAATGTAATAATGAATGTATCATTATACTAATTCAAATTCAATAATATAAGGACCACGTCGTCGTCTGTGTTAAATAACTTTAAACTGAAATCAACTTAAAGTTATACATAAAATCTCGAACATATTATTTATATTCCAAGGCGGGACGAAGTTTGACGGGTCGGCTAGTTCAAAACTATATTATTATTATTATAGATTACGCAATAGTTTCGTCACGTGTATTGGAGAAAGTAGGTTGGGTTGGGTATACCTACCTACGTATATATTCATACACGCTGCACCGGACCAGCTCGCGGAGTATGTATGTTTATTGTATGAAACGATGTCGTCAATAAATTAAATTTTTACAAAAATTGTTAAGAAAAGTTTGAGATGTACTGCTATGATGTATGTATTTTTTATAGAAAAATAAATTATCTAGTTGTAGCGTTTCGGCGTTTTTCGATATTTTTATAAAATTCTGAAATATAGGCACTGAAACTCGTAAATTTGTCATAAAAAAAAATATTTTTCTTTATAAAAAAAGTTTGAGAAATGCTGGAACTTCTTCATTAAATTATATTTTAGATATTGTATTTTTCTATATACATACACAATTTTAGGGTTCTAGATTTTATGGTTTTTGAGATATATGGAAAAATTAAATAAAAATTCAAAGGTTTATAACCCCTGACTGAAAAAAAAATTCAAAATTCTGAGTATACAAATTTTGTATGCTTAAAGTATTCAATAGTTTCTGAAATTTTAGGATCTGTGCATCAAGCGAATCAAAAGTTATAAAGAGGGGACGGATACACACATATACACGTTGGAAAAGTGCCCCTCACCCCCTACCCTCTAATTAATGATATCTTTTGAAAACGAAATAGTATAATTTGACTCTTTCTGAAGAAATCATTTTTTTGAAATTTCGATAAAACCAGTTTTAAACTTTTTAGGAGGCACTTAAAAATCATCCCTTTTTATATGTGCCCTTTTTCGTCCCTTTTAGTTAAATTTTGGAAAAATTGCCAAATACGCTAACACTCATTTCTATAGAAGAATTCATATGCCAAATCTCAAGTTCGTACCATGTCTAGTTTCCGAGATATTAGCATACTTTGAAAAACATTCAACCCTTATTTTCACCCCCTTAGGGGTGGAATTTCCAAAAATCCTTTCTTAGTGGAAGGTTTTGTATTGAGACCTACCTGATTTCCAAATTTCACTTCTCTACGATTAGCCGTTTGGGCTGTGCGTTGATGAGTCAGTCAGTCAATCAGTCAGTCAGTCAATCAGTCAGTCAGTCAGGCACTTTCCTTTATTATTATAGATAGATAAGTGTGCGAAATTTCATACTCCTCCGTCCGCGCAATTTTCGTGAATATGGTCACAAAGTTTTTCCTTCACGTATTAATAACTATAGATAGATTATACACTTACACAGTTAACTCCCTTTGGGGCGTCACTATGAGGTATAGGAAGAGCTCTTATTCACTTCCCGCGACCTTGCGCATTTTTGATGCCCGTCATGTGAAATGAAAAAATATGTCATAGTTTAAAGGTACGTACTCACTTGCGCCGCGAACGTGTGACATTGCATCAATTCAATCGAAAGGGTAAGTGTATACGTGATTCGAAAAGCGAACGCGAGCGGAACACATGCATACTTTCGATAAAATTGATGTAATGCGCAAGTGAGTACTGCAGCCCGATTCACGGAAAAGTTTAAGTCTAAGTTTAGTTCGAAGTTCGAACGAAGTTCGATTCAAACTTTTCCGTGAATAGGGCTGCTGGTAATAATAATTGTAGGCGGCGACTATCTACAGTCTATGTACCTATTCACGGAAAAGTTTGAATCGAACTTCGTTCGAACTTCGAACTAAACTTAGACTTAAACTTTTCCGTGAATCGGGCTGCTGAGCCTAATTTGGCACTTAATATGTGTAGGTAGGTATAACCTGCTTTTCTAAGTCACGAAATCAAGGCCTCGCATTGGATAAAGTCATAGCACAGGTATCCTTGCACGTGATGTGTAGTTCACACTTATTGTTTAAAAGTGAAACATGTTATAGTAAGTTTACTTGTTTCGATACTAAGTAAGGCGATAACAGGTTCAAATTATAAAAAAAAACAATGTTAACAACCTGTTTTATATTTGAAAAGTTGACTGAAACTAATTCGTAATTACACGCCTGCCTTTCTGTTCTTACAATCCGCCATTTCCACTCATTCAATCTATAAAATAATAAATAATAATCCATCAGTATAAAATGGATTATGGTGCTATAAAAAGCTGTAAAAATTAAGATCAAAAGTGTGATAAAATGTTGGTAGAATAATATAGTGTATTTTGTTTATGCGGTAGGAAAGATATAAACATTAATAACTCCACACCTCCATAATTGATATTTTAAAATTTTATATTGATTTTTTGCAACAACCTTCGTATTATAAATGTAGGTAATATGAGTTCTGAGTAAGCTAACATCTATACATAATATAACGTATTCCGTTACTTCGAGGCAGAGCTGAGAAAGTTAGATATTGTTTAGAGGAAGTCATAAACATTGTGCAAGATCGAGAGTAATTGAGACCTCTTGTTGCCTCCATAAGTGGAGTTCAAAGGGAGAATAAAATAAATGTGACCACTTTATGATTGAATTAATCTGACTATTTTGTATGTTTTTATTATTATTGTTTTGAATTGCTTATACACTGTTTTATTTAACATTGATTTTATTATTCTATTGTCATTGTTTCATGTATTTGATATTTTTATTATAAATTAATAGTATTTTTTTGTTAAATTCTGATAAAGGCAAAGTGTTGCCGTGTATTCAATAATAAATAAATATGTAGAATATGTGTTAGTGCAGCCGGTGAAACTCAAATGTTTGAATCATTCTCTACCAGTCAACCAGTCCCGTCCAATCTGTTGCAGGTTTCCAAACCCGATTATAAATTTTTATACCAAGAATTGAACCCGGGGATCTCTTGATCGAATGTCAGCGCCTTTGCCACTAGGCTACCGTGGTCGGTAGTCTTAGCAACCGGAGGAATTACCTACTGAATTTCTTACGCCCTAGAAATTCTCACCACCCATCGTTAAATTTCTGAATCTTTGCGTCGATGTCAACCACATTAATTCTGCAAAGACCAACAAATAGTGTTATCCAAGATGCGGTCATTAAAAGATGAACAACTAAAGGGTCGCTCAACAATTCCAACTTTTTCAGACAATTTTCATCTTGTCTGGTGATACGTCCAAAAACCAAATTTATTGATATGATTTTACATACCTTGGCCGTTGTTACAAGCAATTTGCAAAAGTATCAAATGTCTGCCAGTGTGAAATGTTGCCATCATAACCTAAGAGATTTACAACGGTAATATAAATTCGGACTTAATTTCCCTTTTTATTGCTTATGCCTGTCGGTTAATAGTTTTTCTTTTTATATTTTACTTCTGAGTTTGACCTCGGATTATGTTTCAGATGATACATGACTAGTCTTTCTTTTTAATCATCGATTTGTCAGCTAACAAGTTAGCGAGCTATTTTTAAGATGTTAATTAATGTCGTTATGATAACATGGGACGGTCGGTCTAAGAGCGAGATCGACAGCAGTATACATCAGGCTAGGCTTGCCTTTAATAAAAGATCTAAAATAATAGAATCGAATAATATTGACCTGAAACTGAGAATACTCCTCATCAAGACCTATGTATGGAGTATCTTAATGTACGGCTGCGAAACATGGTGCCTATCTGAAAGAGATAAACGGATACTAGAGGCTTTTGAGATGTGGTCATACAGAAGACTATTGGGAATTTCCTGGAGAGACTACATTCAACCGAGGAGGTTCTCCAAAGAATCGAAGGAGGAAGGCACCTGCTCCGGACCTTGTCCGAAAGGCGTGCAAGATGCATCGTCCATATAATAAGACAAGAAGGCCATAATGGAGGGTATGACCGAGGGGACAAACTCCAGGGGACGCTCACGCTGAGAGTACCTGGAGGACCTGTTGGTGGACGTACGATGCCCGTCATATGTGGATCTTAAAAGAGCCGCACAAGACAGGGAAGAATGGAGGAGAAGAATTGAGGAAATTGCTGCAAACCATCAATCTTAGGATTGAAACCAGAGAAGAAGAATTAAAAGAATCCAAAGTTCTTAAAACTCGAGTCGAAAATGTTTCCTTCTTTAGTTGTACTTTTCGGACAATGATTTTATACGATTCAAAAACTGACAGGAAAATTGAAAAAATATCAAAGATGTTTAAATACCTTAAATACGTTCTTTATGAGGCCACTTAGGAATAATTTTTCTCTTAGTAGAAATGTATGAACTTACAAAAAACAGTCTCATAAATAAGATTACTTGACCGAAACAGTTTGTACTAGTTAACCGATTTATGTTAAAAAAATATTGGCTCGATTAAGAATAGAATCCTGAGACATTCATTCAGTTGGCCTCAAGACAAATCAGAGAGTAGATAAGGATGATTAAAGGAGTCAGAGTTTCAATCTTTAGCCGTACAGTAGGTAAATATCTTCTCAAAAAATATATATTAGATCTTAGATCTTCTTTTATAAAGAATATAATATCATATTATATTGATTGTTCGTATTCATTAGGGCTAGAATTTGGATTTAATCCAACCAAACTATTGAGAAATAATAACCTCGATCGAAAATGAATCTATCTGATCTGGGCTGGGACAACAGGAAAGCAATCAGTTAATAAGGGATTATTTTATACAATATAATATAAGTCGTTAATCCAATTCACAAGATAATAAAGTGTAACATTAGGACATGAATTAAGTAAGCTTTGTGTACATTACAAGTGTCGACGGAATAATTTATGGTAAAATAATATGTAATATGCATATTGCATAAAGAGTGTAAAGTACGATACTAAATAAATATTATTTAAATAAAAATGTGGATGAGGTCATTGTAACTGCGCGATCGAGCGCAGTGTAGTATCAAAGGGAGTATTGATTGATTGATTGATTATTTACCAATCATAAAGTGGCAAACTTTGTTGTCCGCTTTCACAGTTCCAAATTTTAAGTTAACAATAATAATCTCAAATATAAAAGAAAGTCAGGTTAGTGCAAAGACACAAAACTCGAGAGTCGAGATCCTCTACTTACTTTAAGAAAGTATTTCCTCCAATGTTTGATTTATTTGATTCTTACTATTAAAAAGTTGAAAAAAAAATGCATAAGAAATAATATAAAATATAATAGGTATTAAATTTAGTATGGAACGGATTTCCTGCGACGCCAATGCCATCTATGATAAAATCTATAGTAACAAAATTATTGTATACCTACCTGACAATCATTGACATATTGGTATGCAGATTTTTGTTCGAAATTTTTTCGAGCTTGCAGAAATAATTATTTTAACATTCAAACATATTTTAAACGTATGTTTGTATATATTACAAATTAGAAATCCATATTCATAGTAAGGACTACAGAACAACTTTTGTTGGGAAAGCTAGTAAATTAATAAAATAAATAATAAAAATAACAAAATGGGTTTTAACGAATACACAACAACCAATGGTTCTAACAATAGGTACACCAATGATGTTCGATTTGAAATGGTAAGCAAAAACCTCTACACGATCTTGTCCTGGAAAATAGGCACTAGAATCTAGATATATTTAGAACGTTGTGTAATGATGGGCTAATTAAGAAACGCTATAAAGACGTAATTCAATTTGTTGATAGTTTTCAATCCAAATTTGATATTTTTCGGTAAACAAAGATCCCTCTAATCAATATCTTTGAAATACAGATTTTTTCACAAGAATCTAGACATAATTAGAACTTTGTACACCAACAAAGCAAATAAAGATGAGACATTAAAAAATGAATATATTCATATTCTGGCGCCAAATATATGACAGCAGTCACAGTATTTAAATTTGGTTGCTCTCTAGTTCTCAATAATTTCCAACTTTTATCTCTATATCTCATTAATTATTAAATATATGTAGGTACTTATTGTATACATGGGATTTTTTGACATGTTGAACATGTTGATAATTCTCATTTTTTAGGAGTTTCGGAGACTAATGGCGAACGTTGTTAACGTAAAGTGATCACACTAAGCCAGCCTTCGAAATAACAGTAGAAGACGGTCGTAAGCCCATAGTGGTTTGTTCCATTTAAAAATCGAACATGTGTAATGAATTGTTAGAGTCACTTGTTGTTACATATTCGGACAGATTTTTTCGCGCAGTGTCTAATAAACGTTTCAGGCGGAGTTACAGAAACAGAGACGAGGACTGAATGAACATCCAAGGGAGCGTTCAAGTATTACGTAACGCAATATGGGGGGGAGGGGAGGTTTTCTTGTAAAACGTTACTATTGTATTACCGGCGCCGCAACAAAGGTATTTAGTGAATTTCCAGTAAAAATTGTGATTTGAGGCATACATAGTTGTAATATGTCCGTTAGGCAACGTTTAGAGAATGGGAAGAGGGGTAACAAAGAGCGTTACGGTGCATCTCGGGGGGGGGGGGGTCAATAATGTTTAAAAAATGCGTTACGTAATACTTGAATGGTCCCCAATTAATTTTAATGTACATATATGTACACGTATGTGAAGGCGAAATCAGTAGACGCAATAATGGCATGTGGAGATATTTACAATGAAAGCCAGTCAAATGTATAGACTCTTTCGAGTCATGAATCTGAGAACCCAACCAACGCAGATAGCCCAGAATCTTTCAATGACTCTAACCTCACGCAATTGAATAAATGATAGCTTTTAAATCTAATACCTGCACTACACTACTCGCGAAGTTCCTCGACGAAGTATTTGGGAAAGTTGACCGAAGTCCGAAGTACTTCGGACGAAGTAAGGCGAAGTGCCTCTCCACACTATCGTATTCGCCTATCTTCGATCAACTTCATGAGTAGTGTAGTGCAGGTTTAAGAGTAAGCTTGTTCAGAATCTCTAACAGCATTAAAATAAGAACTTTGATAAGTTTGCTGAAAATATCCTGTCTTGCATAGATTCATATCCTTTAGGTTTAGAATATTACATCCTGTGTTTGATACTTCTTAGCTGAAATTTTTTTAGTGTAAAAAACATTATTTTATTCTGTTAAGTTCGGCATGTTTCTCGCTGTATAGCGCTGCATTAACACATGTCATCTTGTATTCTATACTTGTACGAGCGTGTATGTAAAATGGACAGTATGTGCATGTTTAAAAGTACCTACTACATGATACACTAACCATTTTAAAGTATAAAACCCGTAAGTATGATATTTTCATGATACGATTTTAATAATGTAGATATTACCTACTGTAAAACAAACTGCTTTATTTTAATAATATTGTGGATCGTACCCAGCAGCTATATTATAAGAAAGTAGAAAAGTCTACATGTATGACTGTTTTAACTGGGCGGTATTGAGTAGATTTTTCTTCTTCTTTTTCCTGGCACCCTCCCAGCTTATCGATTCTGACGGGAGCTGAGGTCGGCTTTTTTCCTTCGTTTCTTTGAAAAATCTTGTTGTATTGCATCATCAATTTTCTTTCATCTCATATCAATAGATCAAGAAATGTATTGAATAAAATTTCATATAGAATTTTTCTTTAGAACATTCAAAATTGATAAGGTGAGGAATGATAATATTAGAAAGGAATGTGGAGTGGATGTTAGCGTAGTGTTTAGAATGAAAGTGAATAAATTAAGGTGGTTTGGACATGTAGAGAGAATTAACGAAGAGAGAATGACTAAAAGGATATTTAATCTGAAAGAATGGGTGCACGCAGACGAGGCCGACCTCGAATGACATGGTCCGACCATATCGGTGCCGTCTTACAGGAGGGTCAAGTCAGGAGCAAAAGGAATAGAAGATCATGTATTCGGAATGTTATGTGTTTGAAGGAAGCGAAAGAAATTTGTTTGGATAGGAAAGAATGGAAGTCCGTAATCTCTGCTTACCCCTTCGGAAATGGCGTGATGGTAAAAAAAAAACATTAAAAACTGGCAATTTTAATATGTTGTTGAAAATGAAACAAAATTATTTAGAAGTTTAGTATAATTGGTTTCCGGCATGAAAAATACAAATCATTTTTTAAACAATAAATCACAGACAATCTAAATACATAATGACAAGTTCAAAAACAAAAGTCGCCTTACGTGGGACACTTTCCTTTTGTGGCTTTCGACAAAAACAGAGCGATGATGTCAAAAATCAGAACTATCAATTATTATCGCTGGAAAAACTGGTCGATTCACCGCAGAGGACCTACATAATTTTGTTAGAGACTCCTGTAACTACTATGCTTACCTTTTAAAACAACTCGCATAAAGATCCAGTTTTCATCTGTCTCTCCATATTTGAATCGAAACGGTGAAATATCGAACATGTTCTTTTTATTTTTAAAACTCCACAATGGAGAATGACTCAGATAAAATTAATTTTCATTTTGTTTCCGATCTTGATTGATGATTGCTTTTATTTATTTATTGTTTTATTTTTGCACATTTCGAATAGAGAAAAGATCAAGAGAACATGAGATATGTGCGGGTGTTGTTTATAGATCATTATGACAATATCGATCTAGGATTGTAGTAGTAAATCTGGTTCATTTTCTCATACAGCCGATGTCCTTGACTCCCGGAACCTCAGTATGTAGGCAGTGCCCGACAGTAGTAAGCATTACTAACTACCGCGGTGTGTGTATTTAGTACTAAGTTCATATATTATTGTCGTCGGATTTAGCAGTTATAAAACAATTATTATTCCTATACTTTTTGTTCAGTGTTAATAATAGACAATGTGCAGGTATAAAATATATTATGATCTATGGAAGTCGCAACACCCATAGACAATCGATAGTGTTTACAAATAAAATATAGATCAATGTCATGTCATGATTGTTCTAACGCCCCATAAGTGAAATAATAATTGCCTCTTAACGGAGCGTAAAAAAATCTTATAATATTACAGCCTAGATACTTATAGGATAGGCTTAGGTTAATATTTTGAGGAGATATTTTGTTTGTATTTATTTTTGTATGGACTTCACTCAGACCTGTTTCAACATCTTGTCTTGAGAATGTCGGTAAAATTAGTCACCCTTTTTTCATGAAATTTTCCCCCTGATTTATAAACGACATACGAATGCAAGTTCAGTTTAGAATACTTCATTGGTATTTTAATATCCGTTAAAACATTACCCAAAGATTTATGAAAAGAGCCATGCTGAGTAGGAAGAAACGAAATGATATGGCATAAGTCAGCGATGTTGCCCAACGTATTGCAGGTTGAAAGAGATCAAGAAGAAAAGTGGTCGATATCTGGAGACCCAGTATGACCACCAGGAGTGTAATGAGAGTGTACCACGACCTGATGAATTATGTTGGTGCCAACTGGATCCAGAGAGGCCAAGATAGTGGGGCTTGAAAGGAGATGGAGAAGGCCCTTATCCAGGAGTGGTTGGAAATATAGGTTTAGAGAAAATAAAATCGCTGGAAATAAGCCCCGGTTTCATGGACACACTTACATACATAGAAACTTAACTGTTTCTTTTCGCTTACAAACTCTTTACTTTACTTTCACACCAAAAACACTTTATTATAAAATTGTTTGTTAGAACCTGTTAGGTAACGTACCTACCTAACTCATAGGAAAATAAACATATAAAATGATTTTCTGTCTATGGGAGCACGTTATCCTAAATAGGTTACATGTTGTATTGGCAAAATGTATTCAATGATTTTATTTTTGTATGGTGTTTCCGCTGATACTGGTTTTATTGTTAATTAAACCTTCCTATGAACATGCGTGGACGTGTCCTTGTGGTTTGCTCTTTATGATATAATTGAATCGCCTAAACGGACGACTTTACTCTTTTATTTTATAATATATTTTTTCTGCAAAGTTATCCTTTATGATAAGCGGGGACATTAGTCCATACATAGACAAGATTAAAACGACAACTCAATCAAAGAAAAACCTCTAAAGTCAAACACCTCATAAAAATTACTTATAATAATGCCGCTACTTATTTTATTATCAAGTTTATTGTCATAGATGCATATTTAATGAATAATGAAACCTACTTTTTTGTATCTACATGTACCTACTCATATTTCTGCACGGGGTTTTTTGTCTATGTTCTCAATCAGCCTTTTCTGTTCTTCATCTCCTTATTCAAGACTTAGGGTTTAGTCACCTCCAAATTTGATCTCTTCTGGTCAGCTGAGGAGTGAGCAATGCAGATTATGGATACATCCATATCAAAATTTTCTTCATTGCCAATTCGCTCTTTATTTACAACCTCGTATTTCTCATTCTGTCACTGAATATTTTTGTTCAATTATTATTTTTGTAGAGTATTTAATTATTGATACTGTACTGAGACTCTGAACATTTTAGTGATGGTGATACACTTAGTTTCTATGTTTGAGAAACCACCCCAAGGTACTGCATTAGCTTAAAAGGCTGCCTGGCACTCAACTGTAATACTTAATTAAGTAAGTACATCAGGGCTGGAAATAGAGTATATTTTCTTGATCGTTGATATATAAACAATCTGGAATAGCGTCATTGGCTTCATCATTCTTTTTGGATGTAATGCTATTATATAAAAATAATAATAATATAAACAATAATCTCTCATCACCTTATAATTAGTTCTTGCTTGTTATTGTTTCCATGGTGTCCAATACCAACCATAACAGAAATTATGCTCTGTTTCTAGATTCGGCTCTACGCTCGTTTGGTGTAAATGCTCCTTTAGGTATATTGTGTATGGAGTATATTATAATAATGTATAGGTGCTTAAAATATACTTAATTGTTTATAGGCTTTTTAAAATGTTTGCGCTAGAGCACTTAAAGCTTTGCATAAATGAATGTATCACCCAATAGAATCCATTACAGAGAGTCTTACTTGATGACTTTGTGTAATATATGATTAATAATAATAGGGATAATGCGTTGGTAAGTTCTTAAAGGGCAGATTAGGTAGGTGTGAGGTATGGCCGTGCGCGAAATGCAGGTAACGTTTCATTAAAAATATCTTAATTTACTGCAATTACTTACACTCGAACCTAGAGATAATGAAGTGATTGTGGCTTTCGGCTCGCCTGATCCGGTGATTTTAATAATGCTTTATTCTTGTAGATTATTCACGCTTTGAATCATTACCGCGGTCTGAATAAGATATAATAATTATTAATATCTATGTATTCTCATTTTTTTTTGGATTAAATGTGTTCTTTGCAAGTCCGTCAGCTTTCCGCTTTTGACTTTTCTGATGTGTCAGAGATTATAGGTCAAATTTAACAAATAAATCGTTACGTGTGTATCCAGCTATAGCACAGTTTTTTGTTCCGCCAGTATATTCTTTCCCAAAGCAGACGAAAAGGTGGATTGACACTTTTCATAAAATAAAAACTCCCCAAGTTTTGCGAATCAATTGAATTGAATATATTGACGTTACAAGTTTTCTCTTTTGGATACTGATTTTGAAAGGTGACGAAACGTCAAAACGCTTATTACTCATAGTATATGGAATATACATGAGTCTTGTGATCGGATTTCAAAAAAAAAAAAAAAAATACATTTCGCTGAAATTAATTTTCTCGACGTTTTCGAGGGGTAAAAAAAATTTCTTCGATATTCATAAAATTTGGTATACGGGTTGGTCTTATGCTCCTACACAAGCACGTAAAATTTGAGGTCCGTAACTTTAGTGGGTCCCCCTTAACGTACCGATTAATATTGAATAATGTAGTTCTAAAGCAGTAGCCCTAGTATAAGTTTTCAATGATCGAATATCGAAACGATCATCGAAAATTTTCCATACAAAAATGATCAAACGATTCGATCGTTTGATTTTTTGAGAACGCTATTTTAACGCACGCTTATAAGCGCTTATTAGCGTGCAATCGTACCGTGCAAAGCAGGACCGCAAACACTGATTCACAAAACAGCCTAACGTTCAAAGAAAGCTATAATTTCCAAATAGTAAAAGATTTCACCTACCTGGGTTCATCCATAACAAATCAGAACGAAGACCACATCGAAATTAAAAAACGAATAGATGCTGGAAACAGAACATTTTTCTCTCTCCTGCCGGTACTCAAGTCAAGAAGTGTCCACAGAAAGACCAAAATCACCCTCTACAAAACAATAATTAGAACCGTGGTAACATACGGATGCGAGGTGTGGACGATGACAGCAAAATCATCAGAACTGCTGGACATCTTCGAGAGAAAAGTACTGCGCAGAATTCTGGGGCCCGTGCATGATGGCGATACCTGGAGAATGCGATATAACGAAGAGCTGTACAACATCTACCAAGCTCCCAGGCTCTCTGTGCACGCAAGACTGAATAGGCTTAGATGGGCCGGACATGTACAGAGGATGCCATCATCGCGGGCACCGAGGAGAATTATGGATGGACATCCAGGAGGTCGAAGAAGGGTTGGTAGACCAAGGCTGCGATGGGAGGATGAAGTCAGGAAGGATGCCGAACAACTTCTTGACTGTCGGAACTGGAGGACCGAGGCAGAGGACAGGGTTGTCTGGAGGCGACGAGTATTGGAGGCCAAGGCTCGAATTGGGCTGTAGCGCCATCGGAAAGAAAGAAAGCGTGCAATAAGCTTTCGATAAAACTCGTACTAGCCCCACTAATAATAAAAAGCTCCAATAGTCGATATAATTTTAAAGTTTCTATACTAATTCCTAGGATAAATTCATTGTAATCGTAAAATTATGAATTTTTATGCAAAGATATGTTTTACACGAAAAGGCTGTTATAATATACTATGAGTTCTGGGCTACTCTAGGTTAGCAGCTTTTTTTACGCACGGGACGAATAACCGTCAATCTCGATTGACGAGTTTCTGAGCTCAAGTCACAATTAAAGGCAGCAATTCTGAATGTTCTGTCTCAACAATTGATTGTCTTTCACAGTGTTTGGCTTAAGAACGTTCTAACTAAGATGCGTTATATATCGCTAATAATTATGGACCCTCTTGTCAGGCTCTTGTGTACCTGTAGGTACAGTGAACACGTTGAAAAACTTGTGTAAAAAGTCGATTGAATTTAGCTTGCGTACCAAAACAACATTATTCTTGACAACTTTGCACTACAAGTTCATGGTATTGTACCATTATTATTGAATCAATGGCTTCATGTAAGTATATAGTAATTTCCCTATTTAATGTAGTCCACACTTTGGGAATAAACTGCATCCGCTTAACGACGTATTACGCCACAATTTCAAGACCACATTACACTTATTGATGAGTTACCCCGGCCACTAAACGAGTCCGATAAGTTTACGTTGCAGATTACTTCATTATACAGATCATAATCTTATCATTTCCATAAAATCTATGGGTTATTTTCATAAACGCCATGCTAATAATAATACAAGAGATGGGAATGTTCAGGTGTTAAACATTTAAAGTACACGCCACGAATTATTAATACATTATTGTTCTTGTTGCAAAGTGATGTCTTCCTGTTCACTTTACAAGAAGTTGAGGAAAATTTTCTCTTAATTTAACTGCTCACATTGCAATGTGCATGTTCATGATTATACTCGGTAGTCAGGGGATTTATCATAATTCTGATTCTGAAAATGATTTTCGGTCAATCATGAAGGTTTACAAACGGTATCTAGCTATTGAAAAATGTAAAATATCATCGAAGACAGCGATATCAAAACGGTGATGCTTGCCACCCATCATGTCATGTTAGAGAAAGAACTAACGAAAACGAGATAACATATTTTGTAAAATACAGATATTAAAAATTGATTTGCCTATGTTTCTTATTACCATTAACAAAATAAAGCTAAATTTGGTCAAATGCCTTTTTAAGGATGATAACAGCTCATTAACTACCTGTAGATATTATTTCGGTAAACTGATATTTTTGGTCCATTAATATAAACTTTCAATGTGTTATTTATTTATTTTTTTATTTATTCTACGCAACTAAGTTGCTTTTACAGAACATATTAAATTGAAACAAAAAACAAACAAGTACAGTGTAATAGTAATAATAGAATAACAAATTTGACAACAACAACAATAATAGATATGAGATACAACAATATCAATTCGCCGTGGCCGCATACACACCACCCATCCATTATAGGTTTGTGCTAAAATTTGAAACAATATCTATTTGTGGGATTCGATGATGAGTATTTTTCTGTTAAAATTAATTACCTATATTAAATTTAAAAATAATGATATAAAAATAATATAGTTTTACTTACCTATGAATGTAATTCATTAAGATATTATTATGTTATATTATTTATTTTATTGACACGTTTCTTTTTGTCTGTAGCAGTCATACTTAAAACTTCATACATCTTTGTAATAATAACCTTAATGTTCAAGTGTAAGCCCTACATTTCTAGAAAGAAATAAAAGAAAATCAGAATTGACGCTAGACGTGAAATTTCAAAGGTCACACAATATAAATATAATCTTTGGTGTCCATCGAATGAAATAATTCAACAGTGCATGATTTGATACACACTTCTCAACATAATGGGCCATCACAGGCGTTGGATACGTCAAAACAATATAGGTACAGTATATTCAATCTCAGCAGGATGCCGGGAATTTGAACTTTGATTTCTTACAATGTGGCATCGGAGTTTAAGATAAGAATTAAAATACGAATAAAACTGATAAAGTCTTCGGAATAAAATGTCAGATGCGATCGCGTGCGTTACATGAATGTTGATCCATTTCAGAATATTTCGTATCATCGATCATTTCGTCTGGTGAGAATAACAGTGACCTAACTCGATGAAAATAAATTAAAAATTTTTTTTTTTTTTTTACCATATTCATTGTGTACCTCGAAATACCAAAACGTTAGTTGAGTTTGTTTCCGTTGGAGTACCAGTTTTGTCACTAGTCTATAGCTTTAATTACACGTCATCGTGCACGCAACACTGACCAATGTCAGTATCGCTGGATGAAGTTCATATTATTATGATTAGAGGTGAGAATAATGCCTTAAATTCAAAAACGTTATAGCAGGAGGTGGTTGGTAGTCCAGTGGTGTCAATTGGCGGCTTTCGTACGTACAGCGTATTGGAGGTCGTAGGTTCGAGTTTCGGCCATGCCTACCATGTCCGTTTTTACGACACAAGCCTTTGCTTAGTGTGAAAGATATCAAAGTGTATGTGTGTTCACTTCGAGTGAACACAGATTCATTTTTATATAAAAAAAAAACTTTCATTAATTGAAAATAACGTTATTATTAAAAGCTTAAAGCTTTTTTATTTTAAAAACCTACATGAAGATATTTTGGTATCTGGAAACTTAACATTTTCCTATAAAACATATCTGAAAAGGTACGACTTCTCCAAAAAAAGATCATTCAGTATAGTGAGCCAATCCAATCCAAACTCCCTTTAGACTCTACTTAGGGGCATAGGGAGGCAACAAGAGCTCTCCATTGCACTCGATCTTGCGCAATGTTAATGACCTCCTCCCTAATATTAATTTAAGTCAACTAATATTATTGATAATATTAATATGTATATAGAAAAAAAGGGGTAGGCTATTATTATTGCTTATTTTTGTTCAACTAATATTTACAAATATCGTTTAAATATAAATAACGTTAGAGGCCTTTCTATTTTTATTTATCTATTATTTTTATCAGCTATCGTTATAATGCCCATCTCTAATTATGATGAGACATAGAGCTATCGTCAAGAGTGTCTTAACAGGAGGTAGGCCGTTATGGCAAAATTCACCATTAATCTTAGTATTTTAAAGAACAATTCGAAGTTTCGCCTTTATGTAAGTAAGTATAATAGACTTAACTCAGGTTTAAACATAATAATAATGTTGAAAGTGGAGTAAAAGTGACCTATCTCAATAAACATTTTGAACGGGTTCTAGGATTTTTTTTTTAAATTATTGCATCTTAAAGCGTAGGACAAAATTGTAAGACATCAAAAAGAAAATAATACGGAGTATTCTTATAAATCAATTTACGATTCGTTAAATTATTATTGAACACATTTCCTTTTATTTCCAAAGAGTATATTTGTAGTTTGGCCACTATTGTTCTCAACTGGCGATTTATAAACTTATGGATTGATACACAGGTACGAAGTCTTGGTAACAATATATTAATGCGCTGTCATATCGGGCGTGGTTGGTCAAGAATTGGTACTTCCACAGCTATCTGGTGTCCAAGGGCATTGGACAATCCACTAACCCGCGAGTTGGTACCTGCCTGTATATCATTTTATGAACAAGAGAGCGGTTGGCTTCATAACCAGTGAATTTTATTGTTGCTGCTACTACTTATTATATTGCAGATTGCAATTTTATCAAACTAGGTAATATTTTTTGTAATATGTGAAACCTTAGTAAATAGAAAAAGGATCTACCTACCTAAATTATTCTTAAACTTTTAGAAACTCTCACAATTTCTAAAAGTGACTCTTCGTTTTAACATAAGAACCTAGCTAGAGCAATTAATGAGAGGGTTATTATAATCAACTTCTGACCAATGCGTTGTGATAAGGAGTATTATATCTAGGTCTCCTTCAACAATTAGACTAAATACAGGTAAGGGGGGGGGGGGTGATATGGCGAGAGTAATTATTATTTTATCAAGGATACAACGAAACTATGCAAATATTTATCAAACAATATGGTTTATGGTTTTTTCTAGAGCTTCATAGAAAATAAAGACGTCGAATTGAAAGGAAACGATCACAATTTCGAGTATTTATTACCAAAACTTAAATCACTGTACCTCCCTCAAATGTATAAAGATAGATCTCGCACAACAGACCAGCGACTTCTTATAAATAGTATATTTTATTTTACGTGCTATGACGTTGTTGTATCACATAAAATATGAGTCATGTGTAAAAAGCATGCAAAATTAAATAAGTTCAGCTTTTAACCAACGAGTATGATGATACTCATACCTAATAATAGGGTACTTGCATGTGTGAGTTATGTAATAAAAAATATATGATTCTTGTTGAAAATTTTGCAAGGAATTCAAATATTTCAGTGAAAATGGTTGAAAAAAATTATGTGAATTTTAATTTAAAAAATAAAATCCTGAAAAAGAGCTGTCATTTTAAACGCACTATGACGTAACATGTCTCTAGCCATTCTATGGTATTCAAACGTCAAATTATTAATACTCACTGTTCTGCATACAAATACGATAACGGCTTGCTGTTTGTTGTTGCTGATTAGTTTTTGTTATTATTAAAAGAAAATATATATTGTTAAGCTTAAATACATTTCAAAATGGAAAGTGATTATTAACTGCTAACACTAATGATCCAAGTCGAAAACCTAATGAAGGAGCCAAGTCTAAATATGCATATATATTCTCAAAAACAGTCCAAAAGCAAAGCCGAGTCGAAAATCCAAAAACAAGAAGCACTATACACCAACACCGCAAACAGAAGCAAACAAAACGAGAATGACGCCTGTCAATGTCACTTTGCTAGAGACATGTGACGTCACGGCCTAGGTACGCCTTTTTAGCGCGCTTTTTGAAAATGTAATTTTTAAACACAAATAACTCTCTGAAAAATTCGAATAAAAATAAAAATCAAAGAGTTTTATTATTCCTGAGTCAAAATGAACCGAATTATCAAAAATAAAAAAAATGAGAAATTTCCCTATTGTTCTTATCTTCAGCTAGGTAGGTACTTAAATTTACACATGAGTATGAGTCTATTTTATATGAAAAGGCGATATTAATTAATAATTATTATTGTAGGTATAGTGTTGCTGTGCACATAACGAGCTATTTCCAAATATACGAGCGCGCAAGAAATTAAAGTCATGTCCAAATTATAACAAACTGAGGGTTTGTTGAACAAATGGTTTAGGTTTAGAATTTCATAATTTGAAGTATCCGCTGATTTTGTGTGCACTAAATTTTAAAACACGACTCACATTTTGTGTGCTACAGCGGTATGTAAAATGCATGTATCCACCTGGGGACATCCTCGCAAGTCCCTGACGCCGGCGCCAGATAATCTTTATTGCTTCAATAAGAGAGTTAACCCACCGGACAGACGTACAAATAAATACTACGAGTTAATAGCCGCTCTTTGGTCCCTCCGTACACACCACACGAGCCATGTTATTATTATTATTCTAATTAAGATGTTTTTGCATTGCCGCGGTGAGTCAGATCTGAAGATACCTCTGCTAAGGACCAGTAGCAACTTTAAGCCGTATCGTTATCCAATTTATTAAAAGAAGTGAGGTCAATTCTGTACGGATTCCGTTAAAACTAAGGAAATTTTGAATTTTGCGTTTAATGTTAGGAGATTATAACTTAAACAACGTAACCTGAGCGATATTCCATTTTACATTAATCTGATGTTCAAAGTTCAAAACAATGACTCCCAAATGTGCTTTTGGCAGATAAAATAAATGAAAGAAGTTGATTGACTACAATAATAATATTCTTACTGAAGGTAATACATTATGGGGGCTAAAGGCTTTCTGAGTAGGTATTCAACTTAACAAGGTTGTAATCTTGACATAAACAATTTTGGCGAACGTTTTCCAGGTACCGATTAAATCCATGGAACAACTAGTTATTAAGTAATTATGATAATTAAAACGCGCTTATTTCATAGAATTTTTTGCGAATTCTATGATAAAGCTTATAACGGAAGTATCACGGAATCGACCCCAATGTTTGATTAATTTCAAATTGTGTAGGTAACTAATTTCTTTTTGCATGACATAACGATTCTGTGAGACAACACGATGATAACTTGATCGGTTAAATATGAAAGCTACTAATTAATGACTACATTATTCAAAATTAATGACGTTATGAAAGCGTAGATATTGTACACTTTGATGATATGGATTTTATAGGACTATCCCTTCATAATACATGTTTAATATTTATTTACGAATATTCTTGATGTCAACCTTTGATTGGATTTCAGGATTCCATACAGACATAATAATGTAAAATTACCTACATTATTATTATCCTTAGTTAACGCAAAAGCAAAAATAATTATTAACGACCTTTCTATATGAGAATAAATAAATATATTACAATAATTCTAATTTCATACACCATGTCCTAACTCCTCGGCTCCGCTTCGAAGGAATGGAACACGAGAGTATCAGTGGGTCTTCCTAGCTCGTCTTCTTATCTCGACGAATAAGATCAAAATACATCAGATATTAAAATACCTGTTAAACTGAAATGTGATATGAGTGGCATCTACTAATGTTAGTATACTCAGCTTATGTAGGCAGATTGTAGCCCAATAAACAAGTTAATTTAATTACCGCGTAATCTAGACGCCTGCTTGGGAATTGTGAATATTATTTAAGGGAAATAAACATTATAATTATCTTTATTTTTATGTTAACCTTCAATTATAATAATTATAATTATTTTGCTTTTATTAATTTATTACTTTGTTTACCCTAATGATTTTATCGGTAGCGTCAAATTCGATCCTTTTACACATTATCTTGCCTGATATACAAATATTATTAATTTGATGCTTCAAATGACTCGTCAAGTATGTATGAGGCATGCCCATGAGGCAATTTCACAGTCAAGGTTCATTTACATACATTTTATTGACTGTCAAACATAAGGCATTTTTTTCAGTTTAATAAAAAAAAAAAACGAAGTATTTTACTTCTATGATTGAACTTAGGATGATAAAGCTAAATTTTATTGTCGCTTATTAAGCTTGGAATGCTTTGCCATCCTCTTCATACGTCTTCAAAGACTATTTTGTCGTCTCAAAAGTTTTAAATTTGATAAAATTAACAAATTCAACTTGAATAATTCTTGGTGGAATTATTTAAAGGAAACAATTTATTTGTTATTCCACAAATTTAATAACCTGATAGTTTCGCAGGCACAGGTCCTTCAGTTTAAGTTTCTAAGTCACCACAGGACCTGTTCCTGCGAAACTAATCAGGTTATTAAATTTATAAATAATAATAAATAGATAAATAACACTCTTCTATACATAGGTGTCAGTAGGTATAGCAGGCGGAATTTAATGCTTGAAGTATTCTCTACCAGTCAACCGGTCTCTTGATCTGAAGTCGGAGCCTTTCCCACTAGCCTACCGAAGTCGGTAACAAATAAATTGTAAAATTTGTGGAATAACAAATAAATTGTTTTATTTAAATTACTGTTTTTAAATTTGATATTTGTAAAATACTCGTAGGTAGGTTTTTGTAGAATAACTTGATCGAAATGTTTTGATACGTCCCTTTGTTGATATAGTACCTTTACCTACCTCATGCCATTGCCTTGCGGTGGTTTATGGATTTTTTTAAAGGACAAGCTAATAATGTCAAGAAAGCATAATTTCAAAAAAAAAAATCAAACTCAATTTTCAATAATGTTAAAGAAATGTTGTAGTACCTACGTACCTAACTTAAAATTAGGTATCTATCTAGGTATTACAATTAATGCTTTTCGAAATAAATCTGAATGCTAATTTTGTACATAAATGTAAGAACTACCTACACTAGAAATCAAGTTCATCTTCGTCAATATTCAGCATTAATGAGGTTACTTTTTCCAGCCATCCAATCCCGTCCAATCTGAGACAGGCCAAACCCGGGTAGAATATTAAGTAAAAATCATTAAAGAAAACAGAGACTCTTGGTCAGAAGTAAGCGCCTATATCACTAGGCTACCGATGTTGTTACAAAAAACATGTTACGTAAATGCAGAAACTATGACGCAAACTTTAATTAATAGTTTTACAGTGTTTTTCAGTTGTTTTATTTTGTATGTAACTATTTTTTGTAGGTAGGTACCTACTTATTTCATTTTGTGATGAATATTTAAGAAGGTAGGTTTGGTACCTATTTCAAAATGCACCTACATACTATCCACTTTTCATGGTCCTTAACCCCTTACTGCATGATTTTTTTAAAATTAGCGAAAAAAATATATTATGTGTAAAAGATGAAATAAAAAGACACGTATTTTTTCATTTTTCAAAAAAATGATTTTTACTATTATAAATTATAAAAAAATATTTTGGATCATATATGGCACGCTATGCAGTTACAGTAACAGAAATACCAAAGTAAATGATTATAATTATAATTGAAACACTATTCTTCGTGAAAGATTCTAAATCAATTTCTGTCTCAATTCAGGCAGAGGTTTATTTTGCATTTTTTGCAGCTTATAACTGAACTTTAGACTTTCTTCTTCTTCTTTTTCATCAGCCTGTTTCCATTCATTGCTGAAAATAGGCCTCCCCCCTCTTCTTCCAATCATCCATGTCCTGAACTTCCTTCTTCCATGCGCAACCAATGGCGGATCCAGGGGAGGTCATGACCCCCCCCCTGGGCTGGGCCAGGCCCTATATTTTAAAGTACAGTACTTACATTTATTAATAAAATACCAACTTTAATGAACTCTATAATGATCATAACAAAATTATGATTTCTTGTGGGTCATGCATGACCCCCTCCCCCCCTGGGTTATGGAAATGACCTTTTTTTCAGGAAAAGTTAAGTTTCCAGATACCAAATTTTGGAAATGACTTTTTTTAGGAAAAGTTTAGTTTCCAGATACAAGATTTTGGAAATGACCTTTTTTGCTATGTGACCCCCCCTGGTGCCAAAGCTGGATCCGCCCTTGTGCGCAACCTGCAATCATGGCGATCCGTCTGTCCATCTGGCCTGAGGCCTACCTACATTTCTTCTTTCTTGTATAGGCTGCAATTCCACCACTCTTTTGGTCCATCTGTGGTCCGGGCACTTGGCCACATGGCTCGCCTATCATATTTAGAACGATATAGACCTCATGAAAATTCAAATATATTGTTCCAAGTCATTTTTTGTCAATACAATTGGTTTGACAGGCCTTTGCTTTGTCAAGTATATTGTGAAAACTGTTTGATCCAAGATCCAGTCATCAAAAATATTTGAAATACTGGATAAGAGTACCATTATTATCAAAGTCTTTGGAAACCCTCCATCTCACAATAATATGCAACAACATCTGGTGATTTTGACTTCTCCACATAAGTTTATTGGTAGCAGAAGTTGAAGGAGTTTCTTGGATTACATTTTCTTCATCAGAACTGCTTTCTAATTATTTCATTTTTGGGAGTACTCTTTTAGGGAGTTTGGGAGTATTTGAGGGTTATCCTCATTATCTGACAAATCATCTTCGCTGATAATACCATTTTGGTATTCCTATTACGTATTGTGTAGTTTTGTGCAATAAACGAACATCCATATATAAAAAAATACACTTTAGTTGACTTGCAATTTACAACTTATTTGACGAAATGCGTAAAAATATTGATACAACTGCATGATGGATCATATATGGACCAAAAACTTTTTACACAATATCATGCATAATTTTGAATAAAAGTGATAATTTATTAATTACCTAATCAATTTAATAGTAAAGGAGTGTATTACAATTTTTTTACAATTGAAATTTAGAAAAAAACTAGAAAAAAAAACACCTTTGAATATCACGCATCTACAGTTAATAAAAAAATTCCAGTTGGAAACAATTGAGAGTACACATAATGCAACCAGAGGCATCTAGTACACAGTTTGATAACTAATAATGCAGACGATAGACAAAGCTTTGGTATTATTCTAGAACTGTGGAACTGGCACAAATCGTCCCTCAAGGGATGGGATGCCATAAACATAATAATAATAATAGAACTGTGGAATATTTTAATAAAATCTTGTATTTTTTTGCAAAAAATTATTATGGATCATATATGGACCACCATGCGGTAAGGGGTTTAATTGATTGTCTGCTGTCAAAGCTTTTATTAGCTTCCATAAAATACTAACAACGTATCAAAGTTATCGAAAGAGAACGTTGTTCTTACTTATTTAGTTAACACGCGTCATATTTGACATTTGTTTTACCGGGAAAGACAGTTCGATGATAATAACAAGCAAGCGGTTTAATTTCACCATCCTCCATTTCTGTTCTCCTGTTATTAAAATCGCATTGCGGCTGCGCAGGAATCCATTGAACAATGCATCATTCTACGCTTGCGCGAGATCGGTCATGCGCGGACGCATTCTTCAAATTGTTGTCTCGCACACTCACTACGAACGAACAATCTCTTCGACGTACTGACAGCGCTACCTCCCAGTACATACATGTGTGTGTATACGAGACTGCCTATACTTTGACGCAGAACCATAGTGTTAGTGTTTGTGTTTGGCGTGGTGGTGTTTGATGGGAGGAGGTTCAACGCGAGACTCTCATCTACGCTTTTCTGTTGCCCTGATACTATTTCTCGTTACTTTCGCTAGACTACGCTACTATCGTTGGTTTTTTTTATCTATGGCAATATTTTCTATGGTTCAAACAATATTCGTAAGTTTTCGATATTTTGACAAAGAAGTTCATAAATTTCTTTGTGTTGAGATGACTTCAAAATATTTTTCGTTGACATTCTGATGAGGTTATTGACTAGCTGTTAGCTAGGATTCATATATTTTTTACAATTGAGGGTTTTTACCAACACCACATATATAAGGTTTTTACAAACCAGCTTAGTATGTTAAAAGTTGGTTACTTTGACACAAATTAACTAACTAAAGATGCCGAACCATCTGTAAATCGTAACTTGATACATTTTTGTAAATAGGTAATAATTTTGAGGGAGCGCTCTGCATCGAACAAAATTCAAATATTTTCAAATAAAGTTCTTGCCATAGACAAATAAATAATAGACCAAGTAAAGACATGGGCCCAACGCATCAATATCTAGATAAAAGTTCTTGGTAGCCATCTATAGGATAAAGTTATGTAGTGGATAAAGTGATGGAAAGAATCGAATTGCCGCATCAATTGAAAACTCTCCAATAGACGGATATCTAGAAGATAACAGTGTTGCTATGCTGAAATCTATTGATTTCTATGGAAATTTGTATGGATTCCATGGAAATTTCTATGGATTTGCTTTTTCGCGCCAGATTTGATGTCAGATGAGGTCTTGTTTTGACAATTAATGCGTATTCAATCAAATTTTTCTAATGTTGTTTTTTGTTTCGCATATTATAATTTTGTAATATTATTTATTAAAATAATTAAAATAATGAAACTTAAATGATTTAACAGAAAATTTAAGAATATAACAACATTTCGATTACAATTTAGATTTCTTATTCCAGATCGTTTGTTTGAAAACCGGCAAATTGGTATCTTATGTCGATCGAAATTGAAGAAAATATGATTTTTTCGAAGCTTCAAAATGATAATTCTTTGTAATATGTATATTTTTCTTTGTAATGTGTAAATTAAGGTGGTTTGGGCATGTAGAGAGAATGAACGAGGAAAGAATGACAAAAAGGATATATAAATCTGAAAGAATGGGTGCACGCAGACGAGGTCGACCTCGAATGACATGGTCCGATCATATCGGTTCAGTCTTAGAGGAGGGCCAAGTCAGGAGAAAAAGAAATAGGAGAGCATGTATGCGGAATGTTATACGTTTGGAAGAAGCGAAAAAGGTTTGTTTGGATAGGAAAGAATGGAAATCCGTACTCTCTGCCTACCCCCTTCGGGAAACAGAGTTATGGGTAAAAAAATGTATATTTTCTCGTTATGTTTAATGATGATATAATTATCATTTTGGTTTATGGAAAAACAAGTCGAAAGTTCTTCACATTCACGGCGTTAAGAGAGTTTACATATAAACGTCGGTGAACGCTATTTTGACAGCCATCCTAGAGATAAATTGTTATCCAACAGAGGGTACCGCTTGTTAAAAATGGCGTCGGATATCCTAAACATAAGCGATATCTACACATTGATGCGGTAAATATCTCATAGAAAGGCTTTTCTGTAAGATATTGATGCGTTGGGCCATAGTGTGAAAACACAAAGAAAGCCGATTCTGAGCCGCGCAGATCGCCGCAAAGAATGTTGACTATGGTTTCAATGCATTTGCCGGAAAGCAGCAGCCCGATTCACGGAAAAGTTTAAGTCTAAGTTTAGTTCGAAGTTCGAACGAAGTTCGATTCAAACTTTTCCGTGAATAGGTACATAGACTGTAGATAGTCGCCGCCTACAATTATTATTACCAGCAGCCCTATTCACGGAAAAGTTTGAATCGAACTTCGAACTAAACTTAGACTTAAACTTTTCCGTGAATCGGGCTGCAGGTTCCTGCTTTTGCTGTGCGTATCTTCATAGAAACAATCTTCGCGCCGCCGGTCGGAATCAGCGTTCTACGTGTTTTCATCCATAGATATTTTTGTAACACCCAAAGCGATAAATATATAATTCCGTCAATGTGTATAGACAATAGGTTTTTAATGTGTTTCCTGAATAATTAAACCAATAATCACTAACATGAATGAATACCGTGTCTGTCATAATTATTGTCTCCGAGATAAATCAATAATAAACTATAATGAATCGACATGCGCATTGGTACGCCTAATGATAAATATCTATCTTGATCCGCCTGACGTAAATCCGTAATGAAAATCATTTAGTGGACTAATGTGTTGTATTAATCATATTATTACATAAAGACAAATTGATGACGACACAACTTACCTACAACTTGAATTCATAAATCATTTCTCTTTTCGCTTCGTCACTAGATTTAAGATCTTCGATATTTCAAACTGGATTTTCTTTTATTTTAAAATCTTTTCACGGTAAATCAAGGGATCCGTCATATTAATAAATTTATTTATGAGCAGATGGGAAGAATCTATATATCACAGCTTACTGAAGGTTGTGAACCCAATATCTTCATTCCTCTTATTCTCATAGCCCATAGCAGTCCTCATTTAGACTTTTCCAACCGCTTGCAAAAAATCACCCTTATTGAAAATTGGTATGATTCGAAGAACCTTTTTTCATTAAGTCGAACTCCAAAATTTTAATATTTGTTTACTTTACCAAAAGCTTTTGAATAATCACAGAAGACTTCGCACACGTTACATAGTTCTTGCTCACAAAACTCTACATTGGGTGTCTCTTACATTAGTTTTTTTTTTCTATGTTATGACTCCCTATTCTATGCAACCTTCATTCGCTATGGGCTCATAGTTCTTACGACATTAAGATTCTTACTATGTCATCCCTCCTGTCGATTTTTCATTTCCCATCCAAATGAGCGACACGACTTGCAACTCACTAGGTATATCAACTCTTCCATTCGTTTGATAATTATTATTATAATGTGACACTCCTGTTCTAGCTCTAGTTGTGGTGTTCTTAATTCGATCTCTTATGCCTTTATAGCATCGCTCGTTCTCTACAATAGCATATTATCCTTTGATTGAACCAACCTCAACTTTCCACTCTTCTTTAATGGTTTTAAACCTATCAAGCTAGTATTAGAAGGACAAATTCATCGTTAACCTTGCGTTTGAACATGCTCAAATATTTCTCATATTTGTAAAATTGTCCTTCCCCAGCCAGTTCTTCGGTCTATTTCGGATGTTTGATTTTACATCTGCATCATTGTAACATGTCGCACAAAGGCCTATTTATTTATTTATCTTATGGTCACAATACAGTACATCACAACAAAGAGAGATTCAGCACAAGTATGTTTGTCAAAAATTAAAATTTGAAATTAAGATTATTGAGATGTTCGGTTGCCGCTTCACTCAGGAACATGGTATTTGATATGGGTTTGTCACGATAGAAAACGCCAATATCAAATGAGTAGGTTTCCTTAAATTTGAAAGTTTTTATTCCAGCAATTTTTATCCTTATTTTTGGAAAACACAATAGAAGATCAATATATAAAATAATGTTCTTTAGTAAAAATATAGCTATTATATTTTCTCTTGTAGGTAGCGGATACGGATCTCTAATAGGCATTCTTTATAACTGCCTTTCAAAATGAATCTTCTCTACTTTTTATAACTAAGTATAAAGAATGTAGATCTCTGCATCGATAATTTTTATGTAGAAAAATGTAGGTATTGATTCATTCTTCCGGGACATTTTGACATAAACCAGATCTGAATACTTGAGACAGTCTCCAACATGGGGTACTCTGTATGTCCAATGATATATTATTGGCGCCTTGAAATATCTGGAGATTTATCTTTTGAGATACTCACTGAGTCTCCTGACCGGATCACCCATGATCTGTTTAATGTAAGTCATAATTCTTCGGCAAAAGTAATCAATCTGAAGATATCAAACTCCGACTGCTCTTTGATTTGCAAAAACGGGCTGTAGATCATGTTATCTTTATGCTGGTCGTTAAGATGATGTGAATATTGTGACGGGAATAATGAACTATCATTCGCGTAAAGATTATTTTATTACCTACTTACTTACTTTGATTCCACATATTCCTAACACGACGATATTTTATTACTAGTTAACTATTTTTCTCGACAGACGTTGTCCTATGATCTTTCTTTGAATAAGATCAATATATTATTGAATTTGATTGAATTTAAAAGAAATATTAAAATTACTTTTAACCAATGTCATTCCGACTGATGCATCAGTTTTAAACCACATATTTTCCATCCGAGTTCTGTCAAACGCACCAACTTTCAAACAACTGACAGTTTGTATTTCAGAATTATATTTATTCACTTTTCGCGTTTTAATTTACAAAAAATGCGCTTCAATGTTAACAAATAAGAAAAAAGCCATAGAAAATCAGCGTGCAATATTTTTAATGTCAATGCTTGTCAAGTAAATAAAAATTGTGTTTCTATAGAATTTTTCACAGATGGCGTTGTTGTATCGAAATTTCCATACTAATTTTAGTATTATATTTTATATTATTTTGAATCCATTTTTCGATGTTTTATTAGTTATTATGTTATCTGGAGCGAAGAAGAATCCAATAAATCCGGAAAATCTGTTTAGTCGATCTCGAGTTATTCGAAATAACCTGACTTTCTTTTATATCTTTAAAGGATAAGTTAAAAATCTTGTTATCACAGCTTGAATTCTTCATCCCATATTAATGCATGCATACACTTGAATCAAAATTGTGATCTAAAAAAAAGGGATTTTAGTTAAACATTTCCATATTGTCGATTAAACCGTGGGGCTTACATTACATACATTACATTCTCCCTTAAAGGCTCCCCGCACACCGCAAGCCAGCCCGGAGGAGACAAATCCGCAATAAACCAGACCCGCACGAAACCGGCCTAAAGCCGGCTCCACACAAATCAAGCCCGCCGTAGATCCCCCCCCCCCAAACCAACTCGCAATACGGGTGCCTAAACCCCATTCAGTGGCATAGGGAGGCACCAAGAGCTATCCATTGCGCTCGAAGGCTTCTGAGGCCTATGGTGCCTTTTCTGACCGGTTGAGGTTTAAGGACGTGAGGTGGTCAACCTCACGGTCCCGATCTGATTTTTCGATTTCCTCAGGATGCTCGAAAAACCAGCAAAAATGGCAGAGGTGCTATTCTTAGCCGGCAACCCCACGGCAACCGTGGGGCTAGTACGAGTTTAATCGAAAGCTAATTGCACGCCAATAAGCGCTTATAAGCGTGCAAATACTGTTCGAAAATCAAACGATCGAATCGTTCGATCATATTTGTATGGAAAATTATCGAAACTCTTTCGATGATCGTTTCGATTTTCGATCAGTAAATAATATAATAGGGATTCCAAGCCATTATTTAAAAAAAAATCATCTACAGGTATGAGTATGAGAAAATATAATTTTAGTTTTATTCCACGGAGGGTTATTAAACTTTCCGAATACACAGATATTGCTGCGACAAAGCAATTGGATAGAAGTTAAATAATATGTAGGTACTTAGTTGTCACGGAATATTCAAAGAAATGGTTGGCAACCCTATTAACATCACAGTGTGCCAAAAATTAGATCATTGCAAATTTCTATGGATATGATATAGTTTTTAGAACGTGTGTCTAATTTTAAATAACAGAGAACTTAGGTAAGTATTGGTATCTTCTACCCACGGTTATATTAATTATTGCTCTCGATTTTAAATGTAGGATGCATCAGGTAGATTATCAAACCAATACTTCTACATAGATAATAATATGAAAATATTTATATAACAATATTGTTCTTTATCTTTGTCTGAGCTGGATCAATATACCTTTTTTCAGCTGCATAACATATTTACTTAATTGAACGTAACTTTTGATTATTCAATTAATAAAATTTAAATATCTTCTAAGTGTTTCCATGTGTTAATTATTTAACCTGACTATAGGGGTCCAAGGAAATGTTACGCGCAATAAAAGAGCATTTAATGCCTCTCAGCCACTGCATTTCAACTCGACTCTCACCTACAAGTGGAGGACCCTGTTACGTTGGCCCAGGCTGAAACGGCGGTTACATTCGGTCCCTGTGGATGCTAGGGTCAACAAGCCGAAGAGAGTACGGGGTGCCTTGCATGGCTGTCCAACATGCAGGGCATTTCCTACACCTGATTCCTTTCCTCCTGCCTTCTATGAGCCCTCCCATCCATATTCACCTAGTCCTATCATTCCGGAAGGAGTAAACCTTTCTGCCCAAAAATCCCCAATCCAAGGTGTCATTCGACCCGTGCCGAGGGATGCGTGACTAACGGGTAGGTTAGTAACTAACGGAGGCTCCCTGATACCAGGCAACCTCAGGGTGACTTTTTGCCTTACCCCTACATGCAGGGATCTGTAGGGGCGGACTTTTATTTCCCTAGTTCTGGCTATGGAGGATGTACATGGCACCTTTGTAGAGCCGACCTGGTGTGATGGATATAATAGGTACTTCCACATCAGTGGTCAAAGTGGACATAAGTTCACATGATCAAAATAATTTGTTGCAACAGAGAGATGGGAATCCTGTTGGGACCTATCTTTCAAAAAGAAGATTAAGGAGACCTTTTGCGGAGGGCAGGAGCCGGGAAGAGGCACTGTCACTCTGCAAGAGGCCTCTGGAGACGTGGCACAATAAGAGGCAGCGCTCCACGAATTCATTGAAGGATGTCACAATAGATCTTATTGGTCGCGGTGACTCAAAGGGCATATGGTCCTTTGACCTTCTTTACAAAAAAAAAAAAAAAACCTGACTATAGTTTCGTAATCACAGATATTTCTGTAAACTTAGAAAAGAAATTAAAAAAAAAACAAAGCGTTCATTAACAGAAATAACAGAAAAGTAATTATTTTTTCTATCATGAACCCAAATGGGGTATTCTAAATTAAGACCGAGTTATATTTATATTCGAATTTACGAAATATATTAACCATCTTGAATTTGTAACAGTTGCAATAGAACTCGGTACATTTTTATAACAAATAAACAAAGACCCAGAGCTTGAACATACAGTGTATTTTCCTAATCGGTGATACTGAACACCATGGAAGCAACAACTTATTAGTAGGCGATGACAGTTCTTTCTGGTTATTATTTCCTTGGTGACCACTTGAAAAGTTTGAAAAACTATATTTTACATCACAAGCTATTGGCTTCGGGATATAAAATTCTATTTTATGATTTTAAATTTTATAATTTGACATTTTTAAATTCTTTTTATTTAATGAATTTAAACAAACACAGTTGCACTTTCACGATATTTTATTGAGGCTCGAGCGCTTTCGTCTATCTCATGTAGACATTATCAAGTGATTAAAGATACATAAATTTAAAAAAAATAAATTGAAGACATGGTACAATATTGGTAGGAGAAGATAATACTACCAGATGACAAAATTATTATTATTGCGTTAACATGCAGTTGGGCAAGATATTATGATAAAAATGTGTTCGAGGGTGACAAAAGGATCTTTTTATTTATTTATTTTGTGAAAATTTTAATTGAAGCGCCATTGACACCATACATATACATACATACATCACAAGCATTGTTAATTAGTTTAACAAAGTTTAAATAAAAGTTTTTTTTTTCATTATTTCACGTAGGTAAACTTAGTAGGTATCTATAGTCAGTATAGCCTTCGCTGTTTTAATGGAACTTTACTAACAAAACTAGTCAAAATAATAAAAATTGAAAAGCCTTTAATTTTAATTTATTACGTTAATGATTCCATAATGAATGCATTTGGCAGCATTCATTAATTTTAAAATGGTATTTTTACTTTTTAAATTAACATCAATCACGTCAAGTCCCATAAAAGCTTGCTAATTATGAAAATGTCACCTGAGAGCTTAATTTCAAATTACAAGCAACACGCATCAAATACTCAGAACTAATTAAGTAAAAAAGGTTATATTATTACCTCTGGTTGTTTCACTCCTGTGGTAGGTATTTACCTTGCACCTGCAGTAAATTCTCATCGCGAGATCCTATTGATACGTCAATCATCGCGAAGAAATGAGAAAAAATAAATGTAAGAGATTATTTCATTTAATGTCAACTTACAAATTACATATTCCTCGTATATATCTTCTTCGAGACAATGTACAACAAGAAACCATAAATAATTATACCGTGTTCAGCATTATGGGCATTTATTTATGATAAATATTTTCAACTTAATCGCATAAACTACGGGTAATGCCTTTATTCTGTTTCCACCGTCGACACAAAACATATCATTAGCGAATGAATTTGCAACAATGTACATACATAACCTTCTTTAAAGGCGCTAAGGTCCAAATTGAGCTTTATACATACATACATACTTCCGTGGTGCTACAACCCCGTGTGGGTTTTGGCCTGACGGACGGTTCGCTCGATCTTTGAGCATAGCCCAGCCAGCGGAGTCGGCTAAGCTGTATGAATTTTGCGACATTGACATCATCATAATATATTTCATAAAGTTCGCGGTTATACCGAATGCGCCAGTGTTCTCCATCTCTGACTGGTCCGTAGATTCTTTGTAGTATTTTCCGTTCAAAGATGTCAAGCCTTTGCTCGTCAAGTTTACTCAGCGACCGGCGCGCAGTTTCCTGAGGAGTATGTGAGTTCCGGCCGGATCATGGTCTTATACAGTTGCTCCTTTGACTTTCTTGAGAGCAGCTTAGATCTAAAGAGCTTTTGAAGACCAAAATAGCATCTATTGGCTAAGACAATTCTTTGGCTGATTTCGAAGCTGATTTCATTAGTATCTGTTATCAGTGACCCCAGATAGGTGAATCTGTCCACTCTCTCAAATGTGTAACTTCCCACAGAGAGGGAGTCAATATGCAATGCTGATCAATATGATTGAGCTTTATCCTCTTTCAAAATGTCACCCTTATTGAAGATAGGTATAAAGTATGACGCGAAGAACTGTTTATCATTAGATCGATCCCCACCAATCAGCAAAATGCTATTGTTTACCCTATCAAAAGCTTTTGAAAGATCAAAGAAAATCCGCACACATCGGAACCCCTTTGTAAGAAGATCTTGCTCATGGAACGATAGGTACATCGCGTGTCCTGAAATTATGTTTTTTTCTATATTAATAGCTGGGAGTGCTTCCACCCCCCCCCCCTAATGATTTGCCCGTATTTAGTAATCAATTTAATGATAGAGGGCTATTTTTTGTCTTTGTATGGGGCACAACGGGAAAAGTCTGTAGGGGCTTAAGATCTCATGATTTAAATTTAAAATAAGAACTCCACGTCGCTATATTTTGGGGAATTTAATTTAACTTTATTATATTTAATCGGAATCATTTTAAGCACATATTATTATATGCATAAAAAGTTCGCGTATAAATTGTAAAATATCAATATTTATTCATGCGTGGTTTCAAGCATATAATTTAAATAATTGTATCAAATTTTCACCTGTGCACGATAATTCCAAAATTACAAGCTACCCTGCGTCATATTATTTTGCTCGAACCACCACGTTTAGGATAGGTAATGTATTTAATTGAAAATTCTCTGAACATAATGGTGGGGTTACCTGTCAGTAATGTTTACTTGCTCGCCTCACTATTATACTTATAGTAAACACAATAATAATGTAATGATCAGTTGCGAGTGGACCTATAACTTATCGGCAATGAATATGCAATATGCATGCTGGTGTACTTATTATTTATGTAAAAATCTTAAAAAGGTAGCAGAATTTTTTATAAAGTTCGTAAGAATCTTTAAAGGAACAAGATGATCATTTGTTTTTCCTTCAAAATTTTTGCTTGGAAAAAATTTCTTGAATAAAATAATTTGAATATAGCAATAATACCTTGCGTAAGGGTCACTATCGAACTATTTCCAGAAAAAAAAATCATGATCGTAATCTAAATAGTTTAGCCACAGTTACGTAGTTTAGTCAGAAATCGGGTTTTATTCAAATTTCACAAAAAGGTAAATAACTTTTGAACCACCCAATATACCTAAACATACAATGAATGAAAATAATTTCGCTCTTGGAATACTTACTGGGTTCAATAAATGCCCATAAAATATTTTTAGGATACTTGAAACTTCTTAGTTTGGTTGATTTATGTTGGTTTTCAGAGGCCTCATCCCTGCTTAAACAGCAGAAATGAAGGATGGCAACCTAACTTGGCCAGTTTAAAAGCGCTTTTTCTAGAATAGGTACTTTTGTTCGGTCATCTATGAACTGATCAATTTGAAAGGATACGAACAATTAATATAAAATACATACTTGCAAAGAAGATACCAAGGTACATAATTACACAGTAGATGGTCGCTTATTTTACTAACAATGGACATTATTAAATCAAGTTCTCAACTTAAAGGTCCGCAATTAAAATGGTGTCGCCAGGCGAAACAAATAACGTGTATTAACAGGAGTCAACTCCATAAATTAAACAAAACAATGCAACCTAAGTGAGAATTCACCACGATGGAGTCTTGTATTCACGGCTAACCTGTGAAAAGCCTTTTTGGGTAATCTTTAATTGGAGTAAAAATATGTCGCGATGAAGCCTACGCGAACAACCAAATTGAAATATATTTTGTAATAATACATATCATATATCTAGATGTTAACGTCAATATAATGCAAATGAGATTATGAACGCATAATTATTACACTGACATAGGTACCTTCTCAATTCTTATTCTATTTTTTTAGATAGAATTGAGTTGATGTGCTTAGCTGTCTGTATTTGTTTGAGATGTTTTGCGTAGTCAAGTTCGATCTATAGTGCGATACAACCTGAGGTTTAAGTTATTGTACATAATACTTTGTGATTTCTGGGCATTCTATTTTGCTGTCTACATCATCACACCAAGTGTCAAAGCTTTACATATCTGTAGTACCTACTTACACAATGTTATGTTCAGTCAAATGGATTTTGCTAAAAAAAAAAACCCTTTGAAGCGTTGCATATTGTTACCTTTAAACTTATTGAACTATTGCCTTTATTTTTGAAAATGATGACTTATTATACATACTTCTTAACAAAATTATTATTGTACTTTTTCCACTAGGGGAAAGATTAACAACTGGACCAACAGATTTGAGAAAGGATCTGTTTTCCGTATCCATCATTAAACTGAAGTCGTAATCTTTTGTGACCCTGCCAATTTCGAAAGGGGCGTCCTATATCTTATGAATGTAGAGGTGCATGTCAGCCTTGACTGAAAATAAGAGCATCGAATAACAATTAATAAAAAATGATAAATTAATACCAAGCCCGTGATTTCGTTCGATTTTTTTTATTTAAAAGTAATTGGTTCACGTGATGCGATTTATTTAAACAGGAAACCTCTTAAAGAATATTCGTGCGTCGTAAATCTTCTGATAGGAATTGCTGGTGGCGTACCGCACTGTGTACTATGCAGCCTCTTAAAGGAGCACTGTGTGTTCATATATTTCATCATTAATTACCGCGTTATTTGAAGCTTGTCAGAATGATTATGGGTCGACTGGAGTGATGGCTACCACTGCATGGGCCGCCAGGTAGGGGATCTTCTTTAATGAACCAATAAAACACCAGTTTTTTTACACAATTTACGTGATCGGAATTTACAGACTGATAATTCTCTTAAATTTATCTCTCTGACAGTCTTTTAAAGTTATTTTCTTTATCTAGAATTATCTAGTAATTACTTACAGCTATTTTTGTACATTTTCCTAGCCACGAACACGTCGAACAACGCGAAATAAACTGATATGTAATTGGGAGACGTTTGATTAAAATGCCTTTCCTCTTCTAAAAAAATTCACAAGTGCTATTTAAAAAATGATAATATTTTTTTATTAAGGGCAATCCACCCTGTAATCAAGAGTGATTAGAAGGTTTGCTTATTGCTGAACAAAGTTCATTACAATGTCATATTTGGCTCCGTCCGATTTTTTCCAATATCCTAGCATCATCTACACCTTCGAAACAATATTTGTCTTGATGATGCCTGGAGACCTGTTATTTTAGAGGTGGGGTTAGCATCTGCGTGGTCGACTCCCAACTGCCCATCATTTCTTTGGTTGTCTGTTGCCTGGGGGTTGTCTGTTGTCTTCCGTGGGGTTGGCTGTGCAATGAAATATACATACATAGAGGAGTCTGGCTGGATAAGTATATTTTCCTCACATGATTACAGATAGTCTTAACTATGCTAAAATATATACTTAAAATACAGTTTTATTGGCCGATGAAGAAATACCAAAAATTGAACATTTGAAGCGATTTATCGGTAATTCCGTTAAAAAAATATACTCGTACCTACTCATATACTATGTAGTTTTTTTTTACCATTCAACAATTTTCCATCTTTGACATTTATGTGTATATAAAATTCAAATTCACTGTTTTTTTTAACTAATCATTATCCTTATATACCTTGGCTCGATTACAATCAATAGAATGCGCCCGATCATATGAAACAAAAAAAACAATAAATCAATACAAATCATAATAATTATTATTATTTGTTTCGTATTCAAATGATCAGTGGAAACATACTTATAAAAGTCTGTATGAACAACATAACATGTTTTTTTATATGCCTTGATGGACAATTGAATTAAAAAAACACGTGTATATAACCGTTACTTTTTATTTCAATTGTATAAAATTATTATACACAGCGTGATGTTGCGAATATTGATAAATAACATTTCATTAACAATAAGCTAGTTTAATAGTTGATTGTGTTTTGATTAAGTACGAACAACTTTTTTTTAGAATAGCCTTTGTATGTAACATATGCAGAGAATTTTAATTAATGAAAAATAAAATAACAAAATATTATATAAATATATAAAAACATATCTACTATATAAATGAAAGTCGGGTAAATTTGAAAGTGTGCGATATTTTGTCGCACGATATGAAAATAGGCCCCCGACGCAAAAAGTCGTAGACAGTGACATTCCATACAATGTGAGAGAAAATCCATAAAAATATCGCACATGATAAATTATCGCACGATATGAAAATAGGCCCCCAGTGCTCGAAATTCAACCATAACTTACTTAAATTATAAGTTTGAACATTATTAAAGTTACTTATTTAGCTCGAAATTCAACCATAACTTACTTAAATTATAAGTTTGAACATTATTAAAGTTACTTATTTAGCTCGAAATTCAACCATAACTTACTTAAATTATAAGTTTGAACATTATTAAAGTTACTTATTTAGCTCGAAATTCAACCATAACTTACTTAAATTATAAGTTTGAACATTATTAAAGTTACATTGTCAAATAGTGAGCGAGCGCTTTTTAAAAATTTTCTTTAAAAAACAATGACATAGAGACGTCAAATTTAAAATGTTGACTTCTACAAAGTTTTTTCTATTATTATTATAGACAAACAATATTCCTCTATTCTCAATTTGACCACAGATAAACAAAAGAATATATTTGTCTGTGTCAATGTCAAATACATCGTAGTATGTGTGAGTATAAAATCCCGCCATTTTCCGCTCCACCTTCCATTTGAATATACCGCCTTATAAAAGCTTTCTGCGTTCATAATAAGGCGCTTTTAATTTTACATTTGTTTCTATGAAGTTGAAGTAGTCTGTGAAAGTGTGTGTATGTGTGAGAGTATCAAATTCATAATATAACGGAAGTGTTTGTAATATTTTTTTTATTGATTTAATCTATTTTTATGAATAATTTTAAAAAAATATTAGCATTTGCCTTCTCTATAAGTGTGCGAAATTTCATACTCCTCCGTCCGCATAATTTTCGTAAAAATAGTCACAAAATTTGTCCTTCGCGTATTAATATATAGATAACACGATAATTGTCGAACATTTCACATTTAGGTTTTACCGGGAGTCAATGCTGCCTTACGGCTAAATAAGTACCTTTCTTTCAGCGTGTTAACATCTCTTGCGCAATAATTGTTTTGTTTGATTGTGCGAGATGATATTCAAATGAATTTCACCTGTTTACTTGAAATTTCTTTAATACAAGTGTAAACGCAGGTAGCCCTCAGAAAAGGTGTTGGGTGTGGACTGTAATTAGAAGAGGAGATCGTGTGACCTACCTGGGATGCTGGATACGGATGTCTTCAACGGGCCGGTTGTGCAATTCTTCGACTGCCTTCATCAATAGTTTTTCACCAAAATACACAAATCTGTTTCACCAACACGAAACACAATATGGAACCATTTTCCCAACAACAATATGACAACCAATGAGATATTATACATGACAACCCAATTTTTCACAACGAAAACAACAAACGTTCTATTTTCAAAAATCCATGGAATAATTTTACAATAGACAATAATTCCAAATAAATATTATGTAGGTCACACACAGTAGGACAGAGGTAGGAACTTGGAAAAGGAGGGGATTTGCGTCTACAACAAGCTTATAGTTTTTCACCAAAATACACAAAATCTGTTTCACCAACACGAAACACAATATGGAACCATTTTCCCAACAACAACATGACAACCCAATTTTTCACAATGAATACAACAAACGTTCCATTTTCAAAAATCCATGGAATAATTTTACAATAGACAATAATTCCAAATAAATATTATGTAGGTCACACACAGTAGGACAGAGGTAGGAACTTGGAAAAGGAGGGGATTTGCGTCTACAACAAGCTTATGTGATTGACTTTTAGAGTCTATTTTATGATTTTTTTTCGGATTATTATATTTTTGAGTAACTTTATATCGGGGTCGTGTTATATTCGGGATAACACGGTAATGTGGCATTGAATGATCAAACTCAAAGCATAGGTACCTTACATCATTTTGAAAGGACAACCCTTACCACGGAAGTCTGATATGCATCCATAAAGCACACCTTGAGAAACTCTCATCGTCTGATAATGTATCGTGCAATGTCTGATTTAAGAGTCCATTCCCCGTATATAATTAACGGGTGATCTTCAGCTTCATGTCGGATGGACGTCGTGAGATCCCGGCTGAGATAAGGAGACAGGCACACCGTGGCTTCCTGCTCCTCCTCGACTTTCAGTTGTTCGCTGCTGGCCATCTTAAATATACGGCTTCGTGAGCGAGGCTGTCCGTAAGTTATCAAGAGCTCGTAAATTTATAAAAGATAATGCGAAATCGTTGTACTGAATTTTACTATGAACTTTATAGTAGGTACCTACCTATGGGTTAATTATCTACCTAAATCAGTAGGTATATACAGAGTGTCCCAGAAAGTACGACTAAGCGGAAGTCCAGAGATCTAGGGCTATCCAAATATCTCATTAAAATATGTATTATGTTAAGCCATTTTTTATAGTTTTGGAGTTAAACTTTTTAGTATTTTTTTTTGTCAAACCCTCACTTACGGGGTATTAATGGTTACAGAGACACAACTTTGGGAGGTGCACGCATATTTTTTTCTGAAATAGCTGAATAGTAATCCCAAGCAAATAAAAAAACAGTAACAGGTTTATCTGATACCATTGTGCCAACAAAAAATGTTGAAATTCAAAATAACGTACAACTTGAAATTTAAAAAAAAAAAATTAAAAAATCACATTTTTTCTTCTAATATTTTCATAAACTTCAATTTATCAAAGTATGTAAGGGAGAAGTGGCACGAAAGGGCCAGGTTTTGAAGGGGCCAATCGCTGTCAGAGTACCTACCCTGTAAGTTTCATTAAGCTATCTTAACGGCATCATACCTAAAAATTATTTCAAAGCAAAAAGCGCGGTGGAAATTTTGATGATTCTTCATAATAAATGTCCGATTTCATAACATTAATTTTTAATCATTTATTTTATTCTCCTACATTTTATATGACATTCAATTTTTTTATCGTGTATAGTGTGGAATGCTCATGAAAAATTGGGATACACATAAAATGGTGATGTTATTGTAATATATTGAATATTGGAAATTGATTAAAAGCTGTCTGTATCCAAAAAAAACTTAAAAAAATACTTCATAACTACATATCAATAACAAGGCAAAAAATAACAATACAAGAGACCGTAACGGTTATTATAATAGGTAGTTCTTCATTTGTCTTGATTTTTGTTGAACAAACAAACAAATTATTGTCTCAGACACAATGGTTACTGACTCTATACCTACTATTCTATCAATGGGTAATAATTGCAATTTAATACAGTATGGTATAGAATGAATAAAATCGGCCAGATGATGGGCGTGTTGTAGTTGCTTAATTTATCTAATGGCTGTAATTAATTTATTGAATCGTTAGAGAATGGGCAGCTCTAATTAATCGTTTGTGATTGTAATCCAACTATACTAATTCAAATCGTAGAGGAAGTCAATATTAGATTGACTATCAGATCTGCTAACACACTATTTGTGTATGCTAAAATGTCATTCTATATTCTAATAATACCAGTGGTCGACCAGTGCTCGAAATTCGACCATAACTAATTTAGATTATAAGTTTGAACCTTTGAGAATAAATAATACTAGAGAAATAATGTGCCACTGCGCATGTTCCAAACATGTTCCACGTGAGTGCTGTTAAACTAATACAACCTGTGACGTTTGTCGGTAGCGGTGTGTGACATTAGATGTTTTGCTTTTAATATTTTAGCGTTAACACAGAGGAATTTTTGTTTTAATCATATAATTAGTTAAAGGAAGTACCTATGGGTTTTGATGTGTTGTCTTGTGCTTGTGGATGAAAGTAAAATTAATAATTGATAATTTATCTTCAGTCACGTGACTGTTGAATAAAGGAACCAATTTTCGGTTCTGCGCATCCATAAAATTATTTGTACTCAGTGGTTTGAACATATTAAAGATTTCTTTGTCAAAGACTGAGGGAGCGCAATTTCACAATTTTCTTTGAAAAACAATGACACGGATACGTCAAATTTGAAATGTTGATATGTTCAAAGTTTTTTCTATTACAAAAAATTAATCTGTTCTCAATTTGACCACAGATAAACGAACGATCTGTGTCAAATACATCGAAGTGTGTGTGTGAGTATGAAATACATAACATTTCAGTAGTGTGCATAGTGTTTTTTTATTGATTAATTTAATATTTTTTGATGTATAATTAAAAAAAAATATATTAGGATTCGCCACCCCTTCTCTATATAAACTGCGTAATTTCATACTCCTCCGTCCGCGCAATTTTCGTAAAAATAGTCACAAAGTTTTTCCTTCACGTAATAATATATAGATTAGATATATGTACGAAAATCAGAGTTTAATGTTCAAATTTGTCGGATTACCGATTGCGGGTATTAATTAGGTAGCTACTAGTTCTATTCACCTGCCCAAAGTGCGAATTTATTGTAAACAGTTGAATGCAACTAATCGTTTTGTTCGTAGAGTAATACAATAAATAGACTCGGTCATTTTTTCTTTTGACGAATTTCGGACAGCTCGCGGTTTGTATAATATTAGTTTGTACCCATTTCGATTTCGAGCATTGAGTCGGCTGCTGGGCGAAACGCCCGTTCTGAAATCCAAATTTCTATTTCAATTAGGATACCTATATATTTGAAATTAATTAACGGAATCACAGAAGTCTGTTGGGAATTGCGAAAATAAAGAAGGTTGTTACTGACCCAAAAAATACCAATTTTTTTATTTATATTCTACATGACTTGTATTAAATCTAAAACTTATATTGCTTTCCTCTTAACAATATCTATGCACAATTTTCCCAGTCAACCTATTCCGATCATTGAGCATGGAGTACAAATATTATTAGAAGGCGTATGTATGTAGATGCGCAGAAACGAATATTGGTTCCATTATCTATAAGTCACGTGACTAATTCTTTTACATTACATCCAAAAAGCACATCAATAAAAATCCATTCTTCCATTAAATAATTGTAAGATTAAAACATAAAATGTTTTTGATACCGCTAAAAAATTAGACATTAAAAATCGAATCTCACAAACCACTACCGAAAAACGTCGCAGTTTGTATGAATTTAACAACAGGCATGTGGTACCTTCATCTTAGAATCATGCGTAGTAGCACATTATCTCTCTAGTATTATTTCTTCTCAAAGACCCCGATCCTGTTCAATCTGAATCTGACAGTATACCTGACCCTCTGCCGGATTCGAGGCTTCTTGTTCACAGTCGATAAAAATAATTCATTCTTAATCATCCTTTTTTATGACAAACTCAACCTCTATAACAGAGGCAATAACTTTTTCAAAATTTAAACAATAAAATATGACAATATGATATTTTCTATGAAACATATTATCACGGTGGGTAGGTAAAGTATACGAGTTAACCCATTCATGCAGGAATGTACCGTTTATTCTCATTGACGTAGGTCATTATATAAACCAATATGTTGCATGATTTGAATAATTCTAAAGGACCTTAATATAACAAATTCCAAAGTATTTCACCTTGCGGTTACAAGATATTATCTACTGAGTACCTAGCTACAGAGACCAATCGTTATATAACACAATTGGGCGGTAATTATTACGCTAACTTATTTATTTATACTGAGTACCAACTGAGTTACATGTAGGTTTAAATTTTTCCTGCAGAGAAACATTGGATGGTAAGCGAATGGGGGTACTTTGAAGTTTAAAAAGGTCCAAACGCATAACATTCCGCATACACGCTCTTCTATTCCTTTTACTCCTGACTTGGCCCTCTTGTAAGACGGCACCGATATGGTCGGACCATGTCATTCGAGGTCGGCCTCGTCTGCGTGCACCCATTGAGGTGAAGTGAAATCCTAAACAGTCACAGAAGCTCAAAATCGACAAACTAAGACAAAGAGGTTGACCATTTATTTAAGCTACAGCATTTTATAGACCATCGCTACGCAAAAGCTGTCTCAAGAAAACGGTTTTCATAATTCTACCAACGCCCGTACAGACAATAAAATTTTGGCAAGAAATTCCAATAGTAGATAACATAATAATTTACATAATATTGTTCCTCTTAAAGCTATTATCATTCTACCATGCCAATTGGTAAGGTATCCGATGTGATTGCTGGCGCCTTTGCGTAGTGTGCACGTGAAACAGGCGTGATAGCCAATAATTATTATGTAGGTATATTCGACTATTAGTTCAAAACCTAGTATTAGCCATTATCCACCTCTCTAGTTTGTTATTATCTTAATCATAGAATAAAATAACTCAAATATCCTTACAAAAATATGTAGAATTTATCATCAACAAACACGATTGCTATATTTATAGAAATCGTTAACTATATAGTTATATTTTTTAAAGCAATGGTACGTTGTAAAAAATGAATGCCAATAAAAAAAAATATAGAAGGATGAAAAAAGGTTTTTAGAAAGCTAATAATTTAGTTGACTTTAAAAGGTCTGTTATCAGCCTATCTAGAGATGTGCCCATAATTATGGGTGGATTTTGCTTTCCAGGCTTTTTCCAGGCTTTTGGAAAAATTCATATTGAAAGCTTAATTTCGATTTTAGTGAATGCAAATGAACCTTCAGTAGTTTTCCCCTAAAGCAAATATTGTAATCGGGAACAGAAAAAATATGGTAAAAATATCACGTCGCAGATACCAATAAAACTACAAAATACTTCATAGAACAACTTATTCAAGCTAACGTAAATTTATAATTTTATTTTATTCCACACGGAGCATAATTTACTTCTTTTTCTACTCTAATTTCAAAGGTTGTGTATGGCCTACTTAAGAAACTTTTGATGTTCGAATTTCAAAACTGTCCATTACATCCATTTGTGTAATATAAATTAACGAAATAAGTAGATAATTTAAAAGTACGGCGCCATGACTTTTCAGACCAGATCACTTTTATATAGAAAAAAACAGACATCGAAGCTATACCCGCATTCCTAGACGAAACAATTAATAGTTCCATATCGTGAAAAAGAAGTAGAATTCCTTTTTAATAGTATGCGAGGAGCTACGTGCTCTCCGGCAGATTTGCTGGTCCTGAGATAACCTGCTGCAGCTTCCGTCTAGGCGCCTAGCTCTACCCCGCCCAGCGGCTCTCCGTGGGTGATGCTATCTGATGCGTGGAGACACTCTTAATGACCACACCATAAACCATCGTGTAGGCATTCTATAAATTACCAACAGAGCAGGCTGACATTAGCAAGAACTGGTATTTTAAAATCGCTATCATCTGATAATGAATTATTTGAAAATAGAACTTGTCAACATTTCCCCGAACATCGTCATCTGTTCCCCGAACGCTGGCGTGAAGTAAATAATGTATGGAAACTTGAATCCTATAGCGATGTAATAGGATGCATTTGAGTGCATGCAAATAAAAAACAAGGGAGTTGAAAGGATTGGCTACCAATAAGTACATTTTCGAGTGGTAGAGATGGATATTTATTTACAAATTACTCTGAAAGTGAGCGTATGGGTAAGTCGAAAAATACTTACAAAATGAATAATTCGGCCGAAAAAAGGGTAACGGATGTAGAATATTTGACAAAATGTGTAAATGAGGCTGAAACAAGAGTGATGAATATAGGATACTTTACAAACTGAATACCTTTCTTGTGATTTATGTAATATCCCCTAATATGCATACGGAGAAAAAATGTCGCATACACGCTTATCAATCAACCTTTCGATTACAGGATTTTTATACACTTGAATGCACAAAGGTATTGGCGTAGTCTGTGAAACTTATGCCATGAAACACAATAGACCACTACCTACAGGTCGGAGCGCAAAACATCCCCGAAAAAAATCTTATCCCATTCAAACGGTCAAGAAAATCATAAATAATGAACCTTACCACACTTTATAACTCTTAGGGTCTGTACATACCCTTAAAAATACAGCTGACGTTCTATGTAACAACAATAAATACGACAATACTGTGGGCCCTTGATAAAGCAGGAATGTGTCATGCTCTACCAAGTCATGAAAAACGATGAAAGACTTTTGGGCTTGATCACTAAAAAAATTTGACAAAAAAAAAATATTTATTAAAAATTGACGCGACCGGGTATCCATCAACTAGACCTGTAATATCAATCCAAATATATGCATTCATTAAATTAATAAACAAAAAAACTTTATTGCCAAAAAATTAAAAATATGAAATAACACACATCACAAAGAGTCAATGGGTGGACTTATCCCGAAGGATCTCTTCCAGCCCATCCATATTCATTTGGACTGGTTTTCACTTTTATTTATTCACTCATCTCTTATCAGCATAAATCACAATCTGTGACACATGCACATCTGTCAAATTTCACAGGTACGGTACACAAGTAGTATAGATTGGACGCTGACAGGTAGTGTCGATTGAGAGGGTTTTGTTTGATGAAGCTAATATTGTACGTACGTACGTACATTTTCAGCTCCATTACACTGCAGAGGCTTCATATATTATTATTGTAATGAAGTCCTGTGATCGCGTGATTCTACCGTAACGATATCATACCTATAGTTAATGCAATTCTAACTAGATAGATGCGCGCCTACCACCATTTTTTATATCGCTATATTGTAGAAATTTCAAATCCTATACCACTGAAACTTTTTTTCTTATATATGTTTAAAGCCGTTCAAGTATAACGTAAATCCAATCGGAGGGTGGGGGTCATGTAAGTAAATGTTATGTATTCTACAGGAGCGCGAAGGGGGGTTCAAAAAATCTAATTTAAATAGCATTTTCTATAAATATAGCAATCGTGTTTAGCGCAAATTTTAGGTATAATAATAGATACGTGGGTGTTACGCAAAAGGAAGGGAGAGGGACCAAAAAACGTTACGGCGCGTTTCATGAAAAGGGGGGTCAATAATCTCAAAAAATGGTTTTCGTATTACTTGAACGGGCCCCTTCCCACTCATGTAGACCGATCGATAAATTTTTTTTTTTGTTCTTCATCATCAATGTCCGCTCCCTAGTTGGAGCATATGGACTCCACAAGGCCTCGCCATCCCGTCCTGTCTCCCGCGAGTCCAGCAGCCGCCTCCAGTCAACACCAACGGCCTGAAGGTCAGCTTCGTAGATCCTTTTAATTGTTTGGAGGGACCTACCGCGTCTCCGATTGCCTTCTGGATGGTAGTTGAGGCTAAGACGGGTTATGTCCACCGTACGCTTCCTGAGTACGTGACCTAGCCAGGTCGGTCGGTGGAATCTTATAGTGGTAGTGACCAGTGGTTGACCTGTTAGGTCTCTGACAACTGTGTTCGGCACAAAATCGTTCCAACGTATGCCCAGCCACTTATGAGGCACTTGCTCTTTATGATACCTATCGTTTATTTCAGATTCGATGTTTGGAAAGGAATGAATAAGCTTATGGCCTGTACACATCTGAACATGCGCTGTGACGTAGCCAATGTCATGTTGCATGCAACGTTACATTGGTTACGTTACCGCGCGTGTTCAGATGTGTACATACCCTTACACGTACTTCAATCTAACCTGTCTTAAGCTTTGATTTAAATTAAACATAATCAACATATTATGTACCTACATGCTGCTATATCACGGCAGTTTAAGAAATGGAAGACAATAATAATTAGGTAGGTACAATTGAGCTTAAAAAAGGGAAGAATTTTTCTGAAAAATCGATTTTATTGGCCGGCGTTGTACATCTTATATTCAAAACATGTTATTATTTCAGACAAAAGCATTCAAAATCTTATATTTTCTTATCACGCAATCAACATTTCAATCTTCTACGATTGATGGACATGTTTACTCAAAAGCCGGTGTATGTTTCTTCAACACTTACAATATGTCGGTACTTAAACAATTATTAAATTAAAGACCTTTTATTGATATCTCTGTGTGTGGTCCCTTTTAATGGGCACTCATTTACGACAAGACATCGCCAATATCCTAAACCCACAATTATCAGGTGATTCAATAAGTTATCCGTGTAAATCTGCATGTAAATACTTGCTCCACTACTCGTTTAAGCGATTACATTTAAGAGCCCTCCAGAGATACGAAAGTACCCTTGAACCAACTTAATACGGTTATAGTAGGTATTGCTTAAACGTTGAATATTTTCAAGCTCTAATTTACTAGAAAAGCGGTGACGTCATATGCAGCCGTAGGTACTAATAGAACGTTATTATTTGAATACGCAAAAATGCTACTAATAAAACAAGTAATAAGCTATAACAAGAAATTTCCATGCCAACTTTCTATGCACGTCCTAGAATAGGTCTCACCTAGTTGGGTAATCAGATATGCTGTGTAAAAATGATTGTATTTCTTTATATAAATAAACAAATAAATAAAAAAACTTTATTCCTGGCGACAAGACGACAGTCTTTCAAAATTATATGACAATGTTTTTTGTTACTACGGAAACAATATTGACAATGTTCTCAATTGACATATTCACCGCTGTTTATAGTAGCGGCGTATCCGTAGGAAAACAGACCATTAGTGTCGGTTATATTACGACCGCATTATTACGGTGTAGTATTTCTAGGAAATCAGAGTTACAAGTAAGTGTAACTTGGTTAAAAAAGTATTAGAATACAACCACATTAGCCCGTTAATAAGCGCTTTTTTTTTCAAGTAAAATTCCGCTGTTTTTCTGCTGTCATTTCAAACTTCATCGAAACTTGGACATACAATTCAAGGCGTTTGAAACAAATAATTAATTCATTGTATTCGAATTTGAATACTAGTGGATAGTGTAGAACTGTAGAAACATGGGCCAACGTGGAAGGACGTCCTCGCCAACCCGCTTGGCAAGCGTGGTGTTGTTTTGCCAACTTCCCTCCCATAATATATTAAGTTCAATTCAGAAATGTCTGGATATAATATGCGAGGGAGGCCGTCATCCAACAGTGGATGGTTAAGGCTGAAAAGAAAAAGTGGTATTTCTATATGGGATTGGGAGGTGCATTTTTTGTAGTATTTATTAAAGACTAGTTTTCCATACGGTAATAACATTTACGGCTAAAGACTTTTACATAAATAATAACAATATTATCAAGATAATTTCACTATCAAGAGCAATGAACCAACAAAATTATACAAAAATAGAAATCCATTCAGATAGAATCAATTACAAAAAAAAAATCAACAAAATCAGAATTATTAATTCAATCTCAAACAAATCAATACAAATCTCAAAAACATTCGTACAAAAAAGAAATAAACGAATGGATTCGATAATAATAATAGGCAAATAAAACATTATAAGAAATCAAAAACAATACCACAACAAACAACAATTAACAAAGCCAACAAATAAGACAAATTTAGGGTAGAATCAACTCGTCAAAAATATCAAAATTAGCAATAAAAATTTAAGAATCTGTAGATATACCCATTCAAAAAATAAACATTCATCATTTCATAAAATGGAAAAAGGGGAAATAAATTTGAAAATAATTTCTCTCTCAATAAACATAGTACAAAGTAGGTTGACCACCCCACGTCCTTAAATCTCAAGTGGTCAGAAAAGGCACAATGAGCCTCGGACGCCTTCGAGTGCAATGGAGAGCTCTTGTTGCCTCCCTATGCTCCTGAGTGGGGTTTAGGCCTCCCGCATTGTGGGTTGGTCTGGGGGGGTCCGCGGCGGACTTGGTTTGGGTGGGGCCGGCTTTTCGGTTTGATTACTTCGATCGAGCTGGAGGGTCGGTTTCGTGTGGATCGGGTTTGCTGCGGATTGGTCTCCTCTGAGCTGGTTTTCGTTGTGCGGGGGGGGGGGGGGGCTTAAAGGGAGTATGTATGTATGACTTTTTAGGTACAAAACCATGCTGTTGGGGAGCAATGACCCTTAAAATATATGGAAAAACCTTATCCAATACCAATGATTCGAACAACTTGGCCATGGCTGCCTGCAGGCAGATGGGCCTGTAGTTGCTTATATCGCTTTTGTCCCCCTTTTTAAAAATAGGAGTAATATTACCCGATTTCCACACTTCAGGGAAGCAACCAGATTCAAGAGATCTGTTGAAAATAATCGTCAAAGGAACCACCAGTGCATCCGCGGAGTTCTTGAGAAAGATCGGTGGTATGTCATCTGGACCAGCCGCCTTACCAGGTTAAAGTTTTCGCAGTCCTCGGTATTCGTCCTCCGAACTCAGAGAACAGCTATGCAAGTCAACAGTTTCACTCGGATGGAAATTAGATACTTTCTTGGTCATGTCCGGAGCATCATAAACACCTCCAAAAAACTCGGCAAACAGACTGACTGTGCTCTCCGTTCCATTCGCCCTCCTACGGTCAAGGAACATTTCGCATGGAAGATCGTGTTTGGGTTGAGATAATGAATTTTTGAATCTCCATAAACCCTTCATATCAGTTGTAGTTTCCTCAGCTTTGGCGATGTGACTCTGATAACATAATGATTTGACTCTGTTGCATTTGGGTCTCAAAGTTTTAAACTGATCGTAGCACTGGCTCTGCCTGGTTTCTTTATATTTTTTATGAAGCGCCTTTTTCTCCAATACTAGGGCAATTAGTTCCCTTGAGAACCATTTCGGGTAAGACGAGTTGTTAGACCTTTCGCAGGGGACGAATTTATCTATGGTGTCGTTCAAAATCTGATCAAGAACACCCACATTGGAGTTAACGTCCGTGCTCCGCAGAAAAGACCAGTCACACCCAAAAAGATGCTATGTAGCTGCACTAAAATCACATTTATGATACTTATATATATAACTTGAATGTTTCGGACGATCGCTCTTCTCTGTAGAGAGGGCGATGCTGAGAGGCGGGTGGTAATCATCAGTCGGCAACAAGTTATCTATATCGGCCTCCACTTCAGTATTGGAACGATTAGATAAAACTAGATCCAGGATTCTACCATGTGAGTTGGGTGTCAGGTTCAACTGATTCAAGTTTAAAAAATACATTGTTTCCAGCAATACCGACTCAGTTTCGCTGTTATCTCGATTAATCGCAAATTCTTTATTGGGCTTCCATAAGATGTTAGGTAGATTGAAATCTCCTGCTATCAGAAATGCGTGCTGTGCAAATTTCGACTGCAGCTGTTCCAAGTCCTCGCAGAATTTTTCATATGCAACCACTGGTGAGTCTGGTGGAAAGTATACACCCCCAACAATAAGTGTTTCACCCCGAAGATTTACCCTAACGAAGATCTGCTCAACAGAGTCATGTTTGACCTTTAGTAATGAAGTCACATAACAATTCTTTTTTTAATACGTATGTATATAGTAATATGTAAATAGCGTCCATAAATAAAATACTTACATAAAAATTTTCATTGAAATAATTAGCGATATTTACTACAACCATATATTGTGTACACTATAGGTACTTCTTATTGATATTGCCTTCTGTACATAGACGTACTCTGGCCAAGACAATATTGATTTTGATGGCCACAGTTTAATATGTTTTATGGCCAATTTCGTTTCATATAAATATGATATATGTCCGCTCTATACACAAATAAATTACGAATTTACCTCGCAGCTAAATATTTATGACTTTTAATACATTCCATAAGTAGATATATACCTTTTTGACATATATACCTACCTACCTACCCACTGGACTTACGACAAACCAATAAACTTTGATGAAGTCATACAACAGCATGTTACTTATGTATTTAATTGAGTTTTGAGAGATGCCAATCATACTATCGAAAAAATATCGATGTTTGAGAAGCAGCAGCTTTTAAACAATATCTTGGACCGCATTGGGATAACATTGCCAGTCATGAGTTAACAGATATGTATATTTTATTGATAATTTATTTTTATATCGTATGGTAATGGAAAAAAGTACATCACAACTTTTGAGATCAAACAGTCTATGAAATGCATACAATTTAACTCAGGAGATTGATATCTGATATAAGGAAAAAAAATTTCAAAGGAAAAATAATTATACTATGTATGGAAGATCTTTTAAAAATGCTTATTGCAATCGGCATAGAGATTCGAAGCAAATAAACTTTTAGGCAGTCAAAAGTTGTTTAAATTGAGTTATTTTATTGAGTTATAAATATGTGTACCTATTTCCTTATTCGATGTTGTCTACATTATTGAGACACTCTTTCCCGTAAATTCCTATTATATCACAATAGCTTATCTTAAATATTATATTAAACTAAATTATAATAATATAACTTATAAAATAAAATTTCAAATTAAAGACCTCCACCCCAACTTGAATGATTTTTGACTTGGAATTTTATTGTACATAAGTATTTATAAGAACGTAAGTTCAAAATAAGTGACCTAGACGCATTCGACAATAATTGACAAATAATAACACATTTTTTTGTAAGATTTTACAAAATGTCAGAGAATTATTATTAAATAATCACTAGGAAATTTGTTTCTACAAAAATCAAGAGATTAAAAACATGCAGATGAATAAATACCTATCTTGCAGAAAAAACATCGAGATGATGAGTTTCAGCTGGGCATTGCCCTCTCTTGACTGGGATGTATGAATTCTGTAATGATACCACCATGCCTGACAATGCTCTACTTTTGATAGTTGGTAATTCCGTCGCTCTTTACGTTCATTTAATGCAGGTAATGTTGGTACACCTTGCTGTTATTTTATTCAATCTTTGATCTGAAGGCTCTTCCGGTTCAACTACGTATCAACATATTTTAATAGATGACATTACATCTTGTATTATGTGAATATTAATTGCCTTTGAATACGTGGGTGGAACTCGTATGCGACATGCATTCCTAAAGAAATCACCAAAAAGTTATGGCACCACATCCTTAATCCTCAACCCGTATAAGGATCATGTACTATTCAATTTAAACTGGAGTTTTAAATGGAAGATTTTTATCATTATATCATTCCCGGCCAATGGTGTCCGTTGTTCTATGAATTCGGTATAATGATAAATTAATTGCCTATTATTTAACCAATTTAATTCCAACCGATACATCTTTTACCATCAATCATATATTTTCCATCTGCAATCACACCAACCGTCAATCGCCAATTTAATATCGAAATTAGAATTAAATAATATTGTAAAAAAGCACTAAAAAGGTTTCCTACATTAAGTTTTCTTAATTATTCTAATTTTCCGCGCAACTCTGTCTTACTTTTTTAATTCATAAGAACCTTCTTCTGACAAAATGCTAACACGACAAAAAAAGAATTAGTGAAATCGGTTAAACCCTGATGCGATGACCATGGGATGAACATAGGGCTGTATTTTTATATAAGAGAAGATTCCATTCGTCAATCGATAGGTGTTGAATATGTTTGATAGGAGGATAGGTAATAACCGCGTGGTGCTTTTTTTAACCCTGATGAAACCATCTTTTTCTTTTTGGAGCCTTGCTCAGTTCTGAAGATACTGAAGGTGTTTTTATGTTAATGGATAGGCCACGTCCCCTTTCTTTATCAATAACCGAAGATGTTAACTCCATATGACATGCTAAAGATAGTTCAGCGTGTCTGGTTAGTAATGAAGCATTTTCAGAATTATTCCATGGACTTGTTTCTGTGTTTTTGCCCCTGTAGGTAAGTTGGGTGAAAACGTAAAAATGGTGCCTGGTTACATTCAGGAATGAAACTCCCTGCTCGTTATTAATATGTTTCATTAACATCTCGTCGATGAGCTGAAATAAAAAAAAAACAATGGAAAGTACAAAATAAAATCGTGTTAAAGTTTCTAGAGGTTTAATGTTTGTAGATTCTTCTATCGTTGATATCTATTTTATGGCCAGCCAGATAATCTACAAAAATTCAGTTATGTTTTTTGTTTTTTTTTTTATCCATCACACCGTTTTCCGAAGGGGGTAGGCAGAGAGTACGGACTTCCATTCAGTTATGTGCCTATGTATTTTCTTTTGTGAGTACATACATCACGTAAAAACCGTAGGTTTTTCATTCGATTTTATTCATCGTAGTTGCTTGTGGAAGAAAAAAGTGGTATAACTGTATACAAATGCTTCAATTTTATCGAATATATTTTATGTTTGTAATAAAAATCTTAAATGATAGGACAAGCTCAAGCTGGTCAACCAAATGAATCATCAACGTTAAGCAAGACGTGTATCAGTCAGTTGAGCCTATTCGCAAGCGAAATAATTTCTTTCCATTCATTTCTAGCAAAAAGAAAAAAGATCAATTTCGCAGATTACTATACAAATATGAACTATACTATATAAATGAACTTAAGCAAACTAAACACTGTTAAGACTTTGAGATAATCGCTAATAATTACACCCGTGAAAAGACTTTTGATTGATTCGAATACACCTCTCTTGCCTAGAGGCAACTACATATGTAGGTACAAACATAGATATCACGTTACCTTCGTCATACAGGTGGATTTGGTTAAAGAAAATAGATTTCGCTTATTAAAATTAAAAAAAAGAATATGTTCTAAATTTAAAAATGAAAACTGGTCTCTCTCAAAGCTAAATTTTGTTATCTTTGAAAAGGGTTTTTGTCGAAAGAGGAAGACGATATTTGACACTAGGCTTTGAACCCTTTTCTCTCAATGATTTTTCTTTATACGATTCTTCAGTTTCATTTCCACTTCCTATACCACCGTTTTTTTTTCTACTGATCCAAAAAATTGGTTGGTTTGTGGTGAATATATAGGGCGATTAAACCACTGTCGCCCACTGTAGACAGTTGTGTCACCTTTGTTTATTGAGTTACAAAAATGCATATTTCATAACTTGAAAATAACAATATAATACTACTCATGCTTCACAGATTTAGAAGTTATCTTTTTACAGTTGTCAAATTATTAACATATAAATGCTGATCACTACTTTTGAGATATTCATGACATTTCACACAAAAGATCGTAAGCGTAGTGCATAACAAAAACTAGATAAAACTACTTGAAAACAAAAATATATATTATTGCGAACACTAGATGGTTTTGGTAATACAGTGACATACATACTGTAAAGAAGATTATAATAATGTACTTAAAGGTATCTACGTGAAAATATAATTAAAAAGAAAATAAATGTTGTCCACACCTGTTTATGGTGGACTGGAACGGGTTAAACTTCACATATTGCGTTCACGTTTTTCCCTGTATATTCACACTTCAAATTAATTAAATTTATTTATTGGTGTTATGATTTATGAGCGCCTGCATGTCGAGAATATTATTTTTTGATTATTTATCTTTATTATATATTTATTTCATTTTTTTTTAGATTGTAATATCATAATTACTTGGTGTCTGCCTATAATTACTATGGAGTGTAATTTATCAACGTAAACGAATAAAAGACTTAGTGCTTAACACTTTTACAACAAAATAATTTACTTACAGTGAAGTGTTTTTTAGGAAATAAAATTTCGTTCAAACAGTCATTATTATAGTAAATCAACAGCCTTGAAAGTAATATTTATATTCTCATTAAAATTTTGAATGAAGAAAAGGATATCTTTTTCAGGTTAGGCGGGGCCGATTGACTGGTAGAGAATGCCTCGACTATTGACAGCTGTGTATTATAGAAGAGTTTATTTATCTGCCGCAATCAAATTTATGCTACCTTTTAAGTCCATAAGACAAACAATGTTACTTTTAGTAGGTACTTTTATTCATGTGAATTCTACTTTTATTTTTTGTTTTTATTTTAATCATTTAATATATTGTAATTTCTGTTGAATCATAATGTAATATAAGTTTGACAATTCTATGTCTAAATTAGCTAGCCACTGACATCAATTTTTTTTTTTTTTTTTTTTAATGAATCTGTGCTCACTCAAAGTGAACACAAATACACTCCTTGACTCTTTCACAGTAAGCTACTGAAAGCTTGTGTCGTGAAAGAGGAAGATGGTCGGCACCTGGGATCGAACCACGACGTCCGCAGTACGAAAGCCGGCGTTGTAACCGCTGGGTCACCAACCACTTATATAAATGTCACCAACCAATATAAATTACTTTTTAAATTCTGTCAGAGCGCATCCTTGCGGTTTTTATTAGATGTTCAGTGCAACTTATTGTTAAGAAAAAGCTCTCCATACAAATCGAAACTTGATGAAAATGAATTCATCTTAGGTTAATGATGTAATTTCATAATAAGTAAAAGAAGAATCTCCTCATCTAGTATGAAAGCTTACTTATTCAATTAACCAGGTGTATAAAGCTTTTCCTTGGTATTCTATTGTAAAACAACCCATCAACCTTTGTGATGACCGCAATTGTTTCAATTCATGGTCTCTTTGTTCCAAAAACAAATACTTAATGATGTTTCAGGAAACTTCTTCTTCTTCTTCCTTTATTAGGCAATCCACCCAGGGGGGTGATGTGTGCCATTATCAAGATTAATAATATAAGGGTTCATAGGACAATAATCTATAAACAAAGAAGATTAAAAAAAGAGAAAGAAATAAAAAATCAAAACAATGTCATATCTTAAGGTTGTTCATTGAAATAAATCGGCAGATGTCCCTGTATATGTCTGTATTACAAGTATTCAGTAAATATGTTGAATTTATAGGACCATTAACAACAACATGGTTCCTACCAAAGACGATATTCAGAGGAGTTCTTAGCGAGCAATAAATAAATAAATCTTTATTGGACAAAAAATACAGTGTTAATACAATTTAAAAAACCTACCAAAAGGCGGACTTATTGCTGCAAAGCAATGTCTTACAGCCAACCTCAGCAATCGAAAAATACATGGTCTAACGTCTCCTCATCTTCCCCGCACTCGCACAAGGGACTGTTTTTAACGTTAATTTTAAACAAGTGATTCGAGAGGCAATTGTGACCAAGACGCATTCTGCAAATCGTGCTAATGTAATACTTGGACAGTTTCATTCGAACAAACCATGGCCTTGAACATACATCTTTTTGAACCAATCCATATGAGCGTCCTTTATTATTGGACGCCCAGTGTTCTCTCCACAGTTGAAATAAGCGCTTCTTAATTTCTAAATAAATATCCTCAATTTGAAGATTCCTGAACACGGGAGGCTCTCCGATGGTTCAGGAAACTTAAGCCTATTGTTGAAATAAGTGCTTATAAGGTATGTGCAAGTTTATTTTAGTCAAAGAAATATTGAGATTATTATTTCACGGTAGTTTAGCATCATAAATAATAGAAATAATACGACTGAACATTGTACACGAGCTTTAGCGCGATTTAACTAGGATTAGTACTTCGTCAAGTATCTACTCGAAGTCATAAGTTTTCATTCAACCGGATTATGTCAATAACTCATGCGCATAACAATTTAACGTTCATTAAATTTGCGCAAGTCTACGCAATAAAATGGATCATTAGGAACTCGTAAATTTTGATATAAATTCGAATGTCTTTTTTCTTTTTAAATGAATCCGTGCTCACTTAAGGTGTATCGTGAACCAAGAAGTGGTCGAAGCCGCGATTTCAGCCCGTGTCCCGTTAGTTAGTTAATACGAAAGTCGGGATAAAACCGTTATCTATCATTCACATACAAACATTTAATTTAAAACATAAAATGATGTTGTTGTCAAAATATTGAAAATATTTCGTAAAAGTAATATTTTCAAATGCTAGTTTTTCGAGCATCTTGTAGAGGCAGGAAAATGAAAAACAGTTCGGGACCGTGAGGTTGACCCCTCGGAGTTGGTGTCCCCCCTGACCGTAAACATTGCGCAAGTTTGAGTGCAATTTAGAGCTCTTGTTGCCTCTCAATGCTCCTGACTGGGGTTTAAAGGGCGATTATAATAGAATAGAATCCTAACCTCACATTGAATGATTCGCGCTGCAATGTTCAGCAATCATTATAAAAAAGTTGTTCACAACTGCGAAGTATCGACATTTAAAAATCCTAAATGGCATCACATTTGAATTAAGGTAATACTTTCCATTAAAAGTTAGGAATACGTGAATTCCCGCACACGGGGTGATCTAAATTGAGATAAAAATGAAAGAGAAATGCCTAAGAGAAACACTTTAAAAACTTGAACATTATTTTAAAGATTTAATGAAATTTCAAATTTTGTTTGAATGTTCAAAAAAGTTTCAAACACCTTCGTCCCAAAGAATATACGTCTTCATCGTTTTTCACGACCGTTTCATTTGCTTAGTTAGACATATAAATAAATACGAAGCCTTAAAGAAATGTTTTTATATGAATATGAGCTAAATTGTTTATCTGATTTATTGATTGGGTAAAACCATGTTTTATCATTAAGTTAGTTCATTTTCGTATTATCTGAGTTAAAACTCACACCCCATTAAGTAGATCTGATTGCAACGCTGTGCGCGTTAAGTGAAGTGTGATTTATCACTTCGAATCACGCACATTGTCTCTAGACTACGCCCTTATTCTAATTACTGATATCTCTTATTAACTCACTTCCTTCCAAAACAGACGGTGGTATATTTTATCTTTGCATTTAAGATTGTGTAAAATGCAATTCGGTTTCCTGCATATGTCTGAAATACCATAGTTATCTGTGCGTGTTTTTCTCAAATCGATTCCGTCATTGTCGATAAGAGTTGATTTATGTTTATCTTACTATGTCGACTATGTGAGATAAAAAATAATAATACTCCTTTTTTCGTACGTAATATTTTCTTTCAAATTATTGCTGAAACAAGTTCTTAGCATACGAAATGTTATAATTGAAAACAAAATTCAAATTAAATATTATAAATGTGTATGACGAATGATATCAGCAGTTCTTGTGACAGGCAATCGAGCTTAAGTTTAAGAGAAGAGACAGAACTTGAAACACCACAATAAAAACTGAAACATGAGTGTAGGAATGATGGGACGTTTGTGATGCTCATTTGGATGACAAGGAACAAAAATCATTCTATGCTGGCGCCCTAAATCTTTTAATAGAAACCCTGACATTCCCCAACCAAGGATGACGATGAAACTATGAAACGTCGGGGTCCTTGGCTATGAAGGGATGCATGTAACAGATGACTGGGAGGTATCGAGCTGTCTGGAGGAGTGGACTACTATGGGTTAAGTACATAGAAGAACCGAGCTAAGTGCAAGTAAATTGTTTGTTAATTGTACTGTGTTCGACTTTTACTCTTTCTCTTAACTTCAATATTTTTGAAAAATCTTCAAATTTGTTATCGTGAATAGCGTTGTAGAACATTTTAAAATAATTTAAAAAAAGAAAAACTTTGTATGTTCTACTTTTTATTTTGAATATATAAGGTTAAAACGTTTTCGGACTACCGTCCATCATCAGTAACCTAAACTATACTAAACTAAAAACTAAGAGGATAGGTTGCTTTCTATGTTTCGAGGAGGTTTTCCTGTGGTTCAAATCTATTAGCTATCTGGTTCGTCTCAGCTAAAATAATGTGTTGTGCATCGAATCTTAAGCTTTGTACTCACTTGCGCAGCGAACGTGTGACAATCCATCAATTTAATCGAAAGGTTAAGTGTATACGTGATTCGAAAAAGCGAACGCGAGCGGAACACATGCATCCTTTTGATAAAATTGATGTAACGATACACGTTCGCGGCGCAAGTGAGTACCGAGCTTTAAGTACTTTAAAGTTATTATTTGAAATACATTCTTAAAATTCTTATACTTCTATGAACCCATTCAAGAATGAACCTACGCTTTTTAACATTGGTTCGTTTTTAAGTGTTCATAGCAATGAAAATCACTTTCCAATTGAAATATCAAACTGAAATTTTGATATGATAGGTGACACATTTATCCTTGACTGGACTCTTGAATATTTTGAGAAGTTGCAAGAAAATTAGTGAGGAAGTTCTTCATCTTGATCTTGTGGGTAGAACAGATCATTGCAGTAGAGATTTTAAGATGCGTGATATATAATCATATTCTGCCCATAACCAAAGTACAATAATTCCCATAAATTACTATTTACAATCTTGCACGAAATCCAGTGATGAAGTTCTTAGTGCATTTATGTTAACATATAGACAGGACATGTTGAAAGTAATAATTGACGTTATTATTATATTTTCCCTTCTGCTTGTTGGCTCATTATAAATATTATTTTATGAGCAAGAAACCTTTATAATATGGTTAATGTATTCTTCACATATACCTACCGGTATTTTATTACAATGTAACTTGATTGTTGAAAAATGCCTAGGTATTATACACGTACTCTGAACTTTTCACTAAGATTGTGAATTCAAGTAGGTACCTATGTAGTTTACTTTTTGGGGCTCTTTCCAGTGTTTTCGCAACCTATCATTTTCTTTATAGGCACCTTCTGCTATTTTTTCTTTTGATATTGAGTACAGAATCGAAATCTTCGATTCTTTTCATTATTGGTTGAACACGCTTTCTCAACCATTTTAACTGAAACTTATATGATATTATATTATTTTCATTGTTGCTAAACCATCCCATCTTTAATCTGTAATGATTCTATACTCCCATATTCTTTCCATTTACATTCTTCATACAACACACCGTCATTTTGACGCATTTTCTTTCCTCTGGGGTTGTTTTGCCCTCCCAATTGTGGTGGTCTAAAGTGCTGTCCTTTTTTGCTGTTCCCCAATTAGAGCATCCCCACTAATGCGAGAAGCCTCAGAAAGTCCAGCATTAGGATGGGATGGGGTGCAAGGCGGTGGAGTCCTTCATCTCTATCTTGTGTTTACAAATACTTTTTGCTTGTGCACAAACTACTGCATCGCATCTGACTTCCATTTCCTCGGTTGTTCCCTAAGTGATTTTTAAGACTTATTAGGCTCACTCAATCCATAACGTACTCCCTTTACATCCCATTTAGGGGCATAGGGAGGCAACCAGAGCTCTCTATTTTGCGCTCGATCTTGCGCTATGTTTATGACCTCCTCCCATACCATGTTCAAATCTCTCAGATCTGCATCGAAGGGGTGGAACACAGTATGACAGGGCCTTCCTCGTCATTAAACGAACATCATTATTTCAGTTCATTATGTACATTAGACTATTTGTTGTCTTCAAAGTAAAAAAACAGTCAATTTACAAAATACTGTTGATAAGTCTAGATAATTCTTGCAAGGAATTCAAAAAGAGATTAGATACATCTTGATATTTTGACATACCTACCATCAATGTAATGCAACTTTGAATGCATCTTGATTTGAATTCAAATTGATATTTAACCATTTGGTTATCATCGTTATTCGTTGATAGATTGGTAGGTAGGTACACGCATATTTAAAAATGAAAGAATTTTTACACAATGAAAAATTTCTCAAAAGATATTTTAATGAAGATTGATGTGAAGTATGGTGCAGTTTAAATAATACAGATAGGTAAGTACCTACTACCTACTAATTACGAAACATGAAACATCCATCACGTGTACCTATATCTCTATATATAAAAATGCAGCCCTATTTCCCATGGTCATGGTAACTCGCGTTAACGGCTGGACTAATTTCGCTTATTATTTTTTGTTGTATTTGTTTTTGTCAGGAGCAAGGTTCTTATGAATTAAAAAATTAAAAATTTGCGAAAACTTAAAGGAGGTAACCTTCTTAGTGCTTTCACCATATAAACTTTTTTATTCTTTATTATTAGTTGGCGTTTAACATCAGCTGTCAAATGTTGGTAATTGAATGTGTCATGTTTACATCGTTTAAAACAGATGCATCGGTCGCAATTATATTGGTTAAATGGGTATGTAATTAAGTCGAATTAAATATTCATAGTAAAGACAGTACCCCTATAAGTTTTCGATGATCGAATATCGAAATAGTTTCGAAAAATATCCACACAGAATTATCGAACGATTCGATTGCTTGATGTTATAGAACACTATTCGCACGCTTATATGAACATAATACTAGCGTGCAATTAGGTTTCGATAAAACTCGTATGTCGCCTCACGGGACAACGTCTGTCGGGAAAGCTAGTTATGTATATCATTAAAGGTAATTTTACCTGTGAAGCCTTCTACCTCCTACATCACCACTATCTTTTAATAATATTATTAATAACACATTATTTTGACGAGCCTTTAGGGCCCTCCCAAGCGCCTGACAAGTATAAGTATTCACTGTACCTACTTTAAATTATCTTAGTGAATTCATTGCCCGTCTGTGTATTGATTTTGATTTGAATTGAATGAATGCTTTGATTTGAATCTTGGATGCTCAAAGTACTATGAACTGAATGGAAAGGTTTAACATTTAACATCCAAAAAATATATACTGGGCAAACATGATCAGCAGCGCAAGAGTCCTGCAATGTAATGTATAACTATAGGGCTTACAGAAAGTTTCCATTAAAATCATAGAAAATAGAGTGTCAACGTATCCTGGCCCCGAGATATTCTTGAGCGGACTGTATCAAACAAGTGTTGAGGAACTGTTTCATACCTTGGAGAAAAAACCTCAAATTGGGAACCTCTCACTCAGCCTATACAATAAAACTTCTCCTTTATAGCAGAAGTGATATGCAAATCGCCGAAGTGAAGTGACGGTGCCGTCTTCCATCAAGATTATTCAATATTCCCGGGGCGAAGGCAGACGCTAGGACTATCTATTGATCATATAAAATTGGCAATAGACAGTTTACTTTTTTTTACTTTGGTCATTTTTACGTAATTAATTACTAAATTTGTGCTGGTGGTATTAAGTTCATACCATGCCGCAAGGTTTTTTAAATACCTATCAATTTAAATAGATTTTTTTAATATTTCGAATTTATACCGCTCTCTAGTCCATGGAACGCTCTTTGGTACCTACCAATTTTAAGCTTTTATTTGGCAAAACTATGTGTTGTAATGCCATCCGTGTATTAAACAGAATGCCATTTTCATTTCATGATGATGGATGTGTAGTTCTTAAGGTACTAACCCCTCTGACAATGCCCACAACGATCGGGCTAGCCACCCATCATGCTGTGTCGGAGCGGGACGGCTCAAAGAGGAATACGGATGAATGCAAGATAGATTTATGGAACGTGAGAGGATGTATGGTTGGAAAAATAAATGAAAATATTGTACGTTTGGAGGAAGCGAAAGAGATTTGTCTGGATAGGAAATAATGGAATTCCGTACTCTCTGCCTACCCCCTTCGGGAAACGGCGTGATGGGTAAAAAAGAAATCATCCCAAAAGCTTGCTAAAATATTAAACTATATATTATTATCTTTGTTGCTTTTGAACTGTAATTTGTTGACGATCATGCTGCATGATCTTTTCAATAATTATTGTCAAGAGTTTCATTCTGATATTTTAATTTATTTTTACATCAGTAGAATTATCGGATCAAAACGTCTATCCTGTATTTATTGAATTAAATGATAAGCTGTAATGAGTTTCAATCCACGAAGCTTGCAGCTTACCTACTCATTTTTTTTCGTATTATTAATCTTGTTAATTGATTTCGTGAGAGTTCTTAATAATCCGTGAAGTTAATTTATAAAATTTTCACACAACACAAATGACGGTTTACTTATTTTTATTTATTTTTTTTTTTTTTTATTTTTATTTGAAAACAAAAAACATATTACACAGATTGTAAGATTTACAAAAATATATACCTATATGTATATATATATATACAAACGTACAAATTAAAAAAAAAATCGTTTACTCTCTCAAAAGAACAAGTCTTGTGTCGCTATTAATTCGCTTACGATTAAAATGCTGTCGGTAATATGATTGAATGAAACTCGAGTCTCCAACTTGAACATCCACAATTTAATGGAACCTCTAGTCACTAGTGTAACCAGATAAATGAAAAGACTGACGGTGCGGACTATGAAGGACATGGAGGATTGGAGACTTTCGTTAACTCAACCATCTTACTAATTATAGTACTATGTAGATTACCTACGGGACTTCTGCAGTGGAGGTACGATCTCTTTTTTTGAAAGAGTTTTCAAAAGCAGGAACTTTTGCTCCTTGCAAACCAAAATTCGGTAATTATTTACTTCGCGGGCTTCTTCTATTTTTGACAAAACTCTTTTAAATGAATATGTATTAACCTAACAGAGTGTAGTGTTATCATTCGGAGAGGTAACCAAAGAGGTATGGGAGGTTCCACCCCCCCCAAACCCCCCTTAAAAACTACGTTCTAACCTTAACCTAACCTATTCAAATCGTAGTCTTATCATTCGAGGATGTCATCAAGTCCCCTAATCTATCCAAATTGACTAACTAAACGGCAATGACCAACAATATCTTCATTTTTCAAACAAAATACCAATTTTAGAATCAAAAAATAAAATGTCACTCCATGAAAGAAAAATTTGTATGAGAAATTAGGCAACTTTTAAAATTGATTTTTACATAAAACTGGTTGATAAAATACTTCAAATGTTATCAAATCAATCCATAACATACTTATTTACCAACATGCATACAGGTACTTACATTATTTGATGTGTGTTTCATATAAAAATTCGTAGAAGCCCGCGAATGAAATAATTACCCAAAATTCATTTCTATGTTCATAAAAATGTCCTAAACCGATCAATGGTCCAAATTATCGTGGATAGACAATTAGGAGGCCATCCATATTATAATTTTTAGACACGCAAAACGCAGTTATTGTCTTAGCAGAGCAATGAAATGACGTGATATCTATTGAAATGCAGGTGAAATAATTTTATAATCAATCCTAAGAAAATGCCTATATTATGGACCACGGAGTTTGTGATTATCTAAGACTGCATAATACGCATGTATCTATGTGGTTCGACATACTACCAATGTTTATAAAATTAATAAAATCAACAAATGATTCGGATTAGGCAACTTTAAACCGAAGGACATTATTAAATTTGCTATAGTCATAATTATCGTTTTTGGCTATGAGCGAAACCATCATTAAATAATACAAAACTACTTGTCTAGACCCATAATGACTTACGGAGCTTTTTGGACACACATAGGTGCACCTTGGCTGGTGACTGCCCTGACTAATAATTATTGTTGTCCAGTCTATACGAGATATTATTTCCTGAAACGGCGGATGTTCGTCACTGTGACCGTAGGCTACGCAATCCAAAACAACATGTCATTTTATTTTTTTAAACAACTCGTTGTTTATTTACCTTGTTGGCCTTTAGATAGTTTGAACCCGTTCAAAAATTGTTAGAAAATGACTTCTCAAATTGATGAAGTGACCGCTATCTCACACATTCGTGGATGGCCCGAGTCATAATATATTTACACCTGTAATGGGGTGCAGCATGATCTGTTTATTGATGTTTGTTCATGTGTTACTATTTTTATGTTGTACCTGTTGGTGTATGGTTGGGAATAAATAAATAAATAAAAAACAGGCACCGGAGCAGTTGTTTTTAATCCTGAATTGTGCCACATTCGTATAAACTCCAGGATTTGCCACCTCAATGTGAAGTAATACGTATTGCATTGTCAACAGGCACCGGAACAGTTGTTTTTAATCCTGAATTGTGCCACATTCGTATAAACTCCAGTCAAAGCATGGTATACAACTTGAGGTTTCAGTAGCTTTATAGTTTCATAGCTGCTGATTGCAAGAAAATGACTATTATTCTGAAATGAAAAACAGACGATTGAATTACGTCGTATCCAATTTTTATTGAGACTTTTGACATTTCTGTATTCTGAAAATATTTTATCCAAAAAATTAGATGCGTAACTACTGGCAACCGATTAAGTTCTTAGCAAGAGCTTCTTGCGTTGAGTTGGAACGTGAATTTGAGAATACCAGTCAATAATCACTTATTATTTGTCTCCCGAATGTTACAATTTTCAACAGTCAAATCCATTCGACCATTTTCCATGTAGATAGGCTTTCGTCGAGTCGATTCTACGATAATTAACATTTAATCGACTATCGAGACAATGGTCGTATTTATTTATTTATTTATTAATACTTTACTGTACATTGCTAGTATGAACTCATAAAATTTCACATAACAAAGACATAACAGAATCAACATACAGAGGGCGAGCTTACCGCGACGAAGTTATCTCATAATTAAGTTTTTTTTACCCATCACGCCGTTTCCCGAAGGGGGTAGGCAGAGAGTACGGACTTCCATTATTTCCTTTCCAAATAAACCTCTTTCGCTTCCTCCAAACGAATAACATTCCGTATACATGCTCTTCTATTCCTTTTACTCCTTAATAGAATTTTAATATTAAGAAGGAATGTGGAGTGGATGTAAGCTTAGTGACGAGAATTAAAGTGAATAAATTGAGGTGGTTTGGGCATGTAAATGTGATGAACGATGAGAGAATGACTAAAAGGATATACCTATAAGTAAATCTGGAAGAATGGGTGCACGCAGACGAGGCCGACCTCGAATGACATGGTCCGACCATATCAATGCCGTCTTAAAGGAGGGTTGAGTCAGGAGCTAAAGGAATAGATATAATAAAAAAGGCTCTTAAGCCGTACATTGAATGAATAAATAAAATAAATAATTTAGTCACAGGTTTTATAATAGCTTCATTTATCAACATAAGGGTGTTTATAGAAATCCACGTTTAAAAATAGTTTTAGGCTAGAGATTTTATCGTCGTAGAGTATTTTCAACTAAATTACCTTGCCACCACTATTACCGATAATATGGTGAAAATGGCATACCATAAACATGTTTGCATAGCGCCGTTGGGTGGCGGTGCGTGATCTGGTGGATCTCCTAGAAGATCTTTACTCAGACCCATGTCCATATAAGGGTGGACTATATCCATTTTTATGAGTAATTAATATCACGATTGTCATGATTAAATAATGAGTGATGGATTGCACGGAACTCCTCAGTGGTTCTGTCATGACAGGAAAATGGAAGATAATCATAGCAATTTATAGCCTAACTACTGTGAGACACCCGTCAAGAAAAGTATATCCATTTTTGTTGGTGTACGCCATCTATTCAGAATCATTTATGGTCTTATAAAAAAGAATCAAATGAAAAGTTAATTTATATCTAGTAATGTATAAAATATGGCATTTAATGAATAATATTGCTAAAAGGAGACGTATAAAGAACATCTGGATGAAGAAAAAAGTCGAAAAAGTAATGTAATAGCAAAAAAATTGCTTTGGACCAAAAATCTTTCACACTTTATTCAAGCAAGTACTTATGTTATATAGTGTTATTGCCACTTTTACTAGTATGCTTCACTGTTCCTTAATTAAAACAATAAAACTTATAAATTAACATACAAAGGGAGAGCTTACAGCAACAAATATGTGGTCTCTATCAACTAACCAAATGCACAAAAACAAAAACAATAATGAACCCTACTAAAACTGTAAGCAAGTGTAGCGTGGTCGAATCGGCTAAACTACCGCTACTCGACTAAATTTTCGGTTTTCAGTGCCCTTATTCTCGTGCGGTCTTAATGCGCTCTTATCTTGATTGACAATCATAAAATGGCGGATTGGTATTCACAAAACAAGATATCTAGAAGATATCTTAAAAAATAGTTATGTTTAAAATATCAGTATGAAAATGATCTCTTCAACCTCATCATGGATGAGATTGTGGAGGAGATTAAAACACTTGAGAAGGGATAGGTACAGGCTGGGAGAGCAAGCCATCGATATTGTCTGCTATGCAGACGACGCGGTGATAATTGCCGAGACTGAGGAGGACCTGCAATCACTTTTGCAAGCTTTTCACCAAGCAAGTCAAGATCACAATATGAAGATCTCTGTGGCAAAGACAAAAACCATGGTGTTTTCGCGGTCTCCGGTGGATCTCAACCTATCTGTGGAAGGTGTCTCCGTGGAACAGGTCACCAAATTTAAATATCTTGGAGTGGAGTTGTGTGGCAGACCGATCTACCAACAGAGATATTGGGTCAAATTAACAAGGCAGCTGCGATCACAGGGTGCCTCCGAAACTCAATTTGGAGAAACCCCGATATGAGAACAAGCAGCAAACTTAAAATATATAAGACCTGTGTTAGACCCATAATGACGTACGGGATCGAGTCCAGGGCAGATACCACTGCGACCAAAAATACGCTGAGAGTTTCAGAAATGAAAACTCTCAGGAGCATAGCCGGGAAGACCCTCAGAGATAGAGTAAGAAATACGAGGGCACGGGAAATATGCGAGGTCGAGGACATAGTAAGATGGAGAAGGCAACGAAGAAGGTTCTGGTATGCACATGTGAGGAGAATGGACTCTTCCAGACTCCCTCACATGGCATTGCACGGACAACCTCATGGAAGACGGCTCCCAGGCAGACCACCAAAGAGGTGGAAGGAGAGCTGGGAGTCGACCTCGCAGGAGGCAAACAAGGCCACAAGGCCTAAATTAAGAAGAAGAAGAAGAAAATGATCCAGTTCAAGATAGGATTAAAGATTAGATTCCGATAGTTTTGTGAATACGACTGCTTGCAATCGTGTCTTAATCTTATCGTTAAGTGATTTTTAAAAGCGATTGATTACGAGAATAGCCCTACAGATACGTTGTTACTTAATTACTCCCTAATCGACTAAAATACTAAAGTTATTTGAACTAGACTCATCAGCATTTTTTACAGTTAGCAAGTTCACGTTAATGATATAAAAAACAATATGTCCTGACTAAGAACCGCACCCACCCAGAAAGCTGTCGTATAGACAACTACACCCTCAAACCCTGCAATAAAAAATAACTTAAATGTCTATTTAGCCAGAATGTAATACGAAAAACTGTCATATTATGTTTTATCTATACACTACTATACAGTATAATGATTACTCTATTTTTCAATCTAAGTATGAAAAATGTAATACATACATACATACATACAATGCTATCAAAACTCCCCACTACAAAAATATCCCATTCCGATATTACAAACCAATCCAAACTCTCAGCAACTAACTTCAATAATATGGAGCCATAATACTGACTTACAAAATCGTTTCTTACTGTAACATTTTAATTCTGGTAGAATTCATTTACTTTTATAACTCAATAAAGTCAGGTAATACCGAACTCTGACATAAACAATACTTGTTATGGTGGTATTTGGCCGAATATAATGCGAGCTCCCACACACAGCACCAGACCTACTTTATACACATTAAGTCATTCTTGAACTACACTAACAGGCCACATTATGAGAACCGAATGTTTTTTTTTAAGGATTATAAAAAAAATACATGGTCCTTCGAGATTATTTAGATTAAATGCTTTTGAGACCTGCGTTCTTTCAGAATAGAATAACGACACATTAATTGCTTTAGCTTTTAAAAGTAGTTTTGAATTGGGGGGTTGTAAATTGTGCGGTCATTGAGCTCTTTTTTGGTAGAAAGTACCTACTTTAGAGAAATCTAAAGTTTATGGCATGTTTCGTTTCGCGACACAAGATATTTATTCGAGTCTAATGTTTCTTATCCGATGACGGAACTCAGGAGCCTATAGTGCTATAGGCGTTGGATTGTGATCAAGTAGTGGTCCCGGGTTCGATTCCGACCGGGTCAGTGTTTTTCACATGAAATAAATACCCGGGTTTGGCATCCTGTAGCAGTTTGGATGGGAATGAAGGAATGGTAGAAATTCCTAACGCAGTGAGGTCCGCCAGCTATACTGACATATTTCTATTGAAAAGTTTTAACGAATATGTAACAACTTATTACTCCAACAATTCATTACCGATGTTCGATTTTTAAATGGAACAAACCACTCCGGCTTACGACCGTCTTCTACTGTTATTTCGAAGGCTGGCTTAGTGTGATCACTTTACGTTAACAACGTTCGCCATTAGGTGGTAATGTTTAAGTCTCCGAAACTCCTAATCATGAAAATTCTCAACATGTTCAACATTTCGAAAAATCTCATGTAAGCAACAAGTAGATATTTAATAATTATTAATGAGATATAGAGATAAAAGTTGGAAATTATTGAGAATAAGAGAGCAACCAAATTTAAAGAATGCGACTGCTGTCCATTATTGTAAATGTCTCATCTTTATTGCCTATTGGCTTTGTTGGTGCACAACGTTCTAATAATGTCTAGATTCTTGTGACATTTTTTCAGGACTAGATCTTAAGGAATATGTAACAACTCACATCTCTCTCTCGCTAATAGCGCTACAGCCCATATCGAGCCTTGACCTCCCGTAGCATTAGCATCCAACAAGTCCTGTCCTCTGCCGCCGTCCTCCAACTCGCTACCTGGATGATTTGTGCTGCATCTTCCCACCTAAGACGAGGTCTACAGACTCGTCTCTTTCCTCCTGGATGTCCACTTAAGATTCTTTTCAGGAAACGTGCATTTAGTACAGCTTTTAATTGGTTCTAATGCGCCACTGTTCGCCCTCTTTCAATGGTCCACAGATTCCACGTCGAACCTTCCTTTCAAAGGTGTCCAGTATATCCTCACTGGTTTTAATTCATAATTATGTTATTTTCTATTCATTTTAAAGTAGGTATATCTTGGAGTGGGCAAATAATGTTACCAGGCTTAGTACGTACCTAATAGTATTTTAAACGCTTTGAAAATTTGTATCATTGGCCCTATTGACCCCAAATTATATAACAACAAATAAAATTATCAAGTCGTTTTTAGTAAATACAAAAAAAAAAGATTTTTATTATAGAATATCTCATATCCAGTCACGACTTAACCACTTCATATCCGTTTATTGTAAAACGTGTGGTATTAAATTTGGTTTAACCAATTTGATTGACTGTATCAAATTTTAAATGTGCCATGCCATCTGTTCTATATAGGAGCAGAAATATCAATGTCAAATCTATAAGAAAAAAACGTAAAAAGATGACGAGAATTCTATACTTTTATCCATAAAAAAAAAGAAAATATATATACAAAATCTGTTCTAAAAGTAGAAATGTAAACACACTACTGTATCTATTCAAGCAATATAATTACCAATCCAGCCTCTATATATAGAAACATCACCCTAACATCCATTCTGGCAATGCAAATAATAAACCACAAGGTACCTACCTATTCTGGGAAAAACCTTTCAAAAAAACCTTTTAAGAAATGAAAATAATCATGTTTTTATGGGTAGGTATAGTTGGGGTTAGTTATAAGAGAGTAAGCTCGCCCTCTGTATGTTGATTCTGTGATATCTTTGTTATGTTAAGTTTTATAATATGTTACTCTACCAATGTACAGTAAAGTATAAATAAATAAATAATTGATTATTTTTATGTGTTTTTTTCATTTCATTGCACTTTTGGTTCACTTTAAATGTTTTCTCCTTTCTCATTCTGAAAGCGGAATGTGTTCGGCAACACGGCAACATGGCTCAAAGCCGCAACCTCCAATTGGCTCTCGGAAAGTCGGCAATATTAGCAAAGTCTAGCTATCTCTTTTTAGTTTCTTCAATAATACCTATATATTTTTTGTGTCATGCATATCTTTCCTTTTCACTGTCAATGTTATTTTTTTAGATATATTTTATTTAGTGTAGGTAAAAAATAGTGAAAAAATGAGAGAAGATGGCGACAATGGGGAGGGGGGGGGGAGTGGCTATCTTCAGAAGTGGATGCAAGGGGACGTCCATTAATCACGTGATTTTTTTTTGCAACTCTTTAGACCCCCCTCCTCCCCCCTGGTGATATTTGGTGATGTTTCAGAAACCCCCCCCCCCTCACCTCGAAAATCACGTTTACTTTTTTAGTACAGATAATTAAGAAACTTTTGATTATTTTTCGTAAATTTAAAAATTTCTGAAAGTTTAACAGTGATACTTTAAATTCATCAGAAAAAATAAATACAAGTGATTTTCTCACTAGACCCCCCTCTCCCTTTTGGGCTCACGTGAATAATGGACGCCCCCCAAGGAAGCTAAAGAAGAAAACGAAAAAAAATAATATCTTTTATTGTTGGCTTGTTGGATTCTTTTGTAATTTGAATTTGTGGTCTTTCTTTTGATAAAAAAAAGGTTTTGTAAATTATACCTACCTGTTGAAGAACTAAGTAAAAAATAAATAATATTCGTGGAGATTAATTTACAAATAACTCGAGCATGGATTGCATTTTTATGAAACAAACTCACCCACTTAAACGATAATTGTTTTGACATTTTATATCGAACGGTCGTCCTTGCATGGCTATTCGCCCTCGGTAGGTACTAACTTCGATACAGCTATGAAATCCTCATAAAAACTCAACATGAAATCGATTACATTTCTTCAGTCGTATCACATTATTATTATTTTATGTAACGCGTTACAACTTTTTTTTTATTGAGGTACAAATAAAAACATCAAAGGAACATTAAACGTGACTTGGTTCGTTTTATTTGAGACAGTGACAAATTGCGAATTTAATATCGTTTCACGTTACAATGTAAGGAATTACGGCTAACCCCTTCAGTCAACGAATCATATAATATTGTTGAAAAAACAAACTTACAGTAGGTTAACCATTTTATTTTATTAAAAAATTAACAATCATTTAAAAACCCTTTTGACTTATTTCTTACAAAAATAGTCCATTTTTATACGGGTATAACTAATTAAATATGCATAGTAGACTATCTACTTCTTCTTCTTGATGTATTTATATTTCCATAGAAGAATGGTCGTCTTCAGTATATCTTGTCGATCTTGAAAGAGTCTTAAGTTCACCAGCATACGCCAAACAAACCATGCATTATCTGTCATGAAATAACTTTAAGCCCCATAATCTGCTTGTACCTACACAATTAACTGAAAAAGCAAAGCTTATATTGCGAAATAAAAAAGGGTAAGATACAGATTTTCTGTACCTAATTGAAAGCTTTAAGCATTTATGTCTGTTTATGATTGAAAATATCTACAAAATCTAAAATATCTTGTACACATTCAAAATTTTAAGGCGATTTTGTTCATGAATTTTTGATTTCAAGTGTTCTTGCATTTTTGTCCTCAAGGCTGATGTAGTTCATAACATGTCATAATTCGAGAAGTCCTGCTTTATCGAAGTTCAATAGAGGATCCAGGACCTGACTTCTTTTGTGAGTGAGTGTATGACAATTACTAAGGGTGAGAAAATGTGCTTCGATATCCTTTTAAGCAGAATCTGTGTTGTCAGATAGTTCAATTTTAGACATATTAATAATGTTTCTACAGTGTCCATCCAAGGTCCTTTTGTTAGTATTATAGGTTTTTTTTTAGAAGCTTCTATGGTGAACTTATTCTATTATCTTTTTATCAGTTCGTTTGGATTCTAATGTTTCAACCGTATCGTGTATGTTTTCGAAAATTTTGAATTATCGATATTATAATATATTTTATATAAAAGAAGTCTGACACCCATATATGCAGAAACGATCTTTTTTATTTTCGTTATTTTTATGAAAATTTTTCAATGTTTTTTGTAAAACGCGGTAATAACTTGCGATCGCGTAAACATTAAGTAGATACTTATACTGGATATAAAATACCAAAAATGAAAAAAAAATGAGTTGAGTAGGTACTGTATGAGGAAATGTTCTATAAACCATTGCCAATAGCCTAAATATTGCACATAGTCCATATCCATGATCTAGAGACGCAAAAAACAGGTCCAGAATTCATCATGGGACTAAGTCCACATTGGGGGAAAATCAGTTTTATTTTATTATCTCAAAATAAATTTTCTGGTACTTAGTGCGTTTTTTTTATTTCCAGTAAAGTAAAGCTACTATTGATGGAATAAAAATGTACAATTGTAAAAAGGTCTGAGTTGGTTAACATTGATAATTACATGTGTTTAATCACTCGTTTAATTCTGTTTTAAAAAAAATATATCTTGCGTACATAGTAAATTATCTGTATTGTTGTTCTGATTACATAGTAAGTACCTGATAATAGTTGCAATCATCAATACTTACCATCTTTGTCCATATGTGTACTAGCTTCCAACAAGTCTGTTCCGCACGTTATTAAAAATATAATTGCTATGCGCAAGTTCGGACTGTAGTACCCTTCACACCTTTTATATTTTTATGATAATGATGGTAATTAGTTGATTGATTAAAATGCAGAAATTCTTTAGTGTTTCCTTTATTAATTAGCTTTGAACATGTCTGGCATAATATAATATTATTATGAGTTGTCAGAGCTCACGTACAGATCGACGAGAACAATAATTGAAAATTTCTGTTTCTCTCGAGTAAAAATTAGACCACCCTCAATAAATCCTCCTCAAGTCTTGAACATAATCAAAATTACATGTCCCTGTCAGGATTTGAATCCGCATCCATAGCAGTCTTATACGCTTAGATTCTTGATGCTCGTTACTTAGGTTTATATACCTACATTGGTAGACAATAATTCTTTTTGAACGAATTGTTTAGTCATCTGTTGGAAACTTTGGCAAACTATTCAATTTTAATGCTTCTGTTACTGTTCTCACTTCTTCTTTTGTGCCTTTACTACCCAATGCTGGGTGATGGCCTCCCTCACATATTACTGAACATAATGTGATATATCCGAGGGATATATGGCATTACAACTGGCCAAACGTAATGGTTGGTTTCGCCAGGACGTCCTTCTACATCTGCCGGTGAAAACCCCCCTTTCACACCCTTATCTTCTTATATATAAAAATGGAGGGCTATTTCCCGATGTCATCGCATCACGCCTAAATGGCTGGACCGATTTCGCTAATTCTTTGTTTGTCGTGTAGGGTTTTATTGGGAGAAAGTCCTTTTAGAAGAAAAAAATCAAGAAAAATGCATGGAAAATTTGAAAATTAAAGAAAACTCTACGTAGACAACCTTATTAGTACTTTTTACATTATATTTTTTATTCCAATTTGGAAATTTTGACAGAAATTGTCAATTGGTGCGATTGACAGAATGCGGATGGAATATATGTACATGGTTTAAAACAGACGCATCGTTCGGAATCACATTGGTCAAATGATTATTAATTCATCACCATACAAATTAAAATTCAATATTCATAGTTTGGAACACAGGACATCGTCTGTCGGGAAATCTCGTTTTCAATAAAATAGTACACAAATAATAATAAACACAATTACATAGGAACGTCAATGCGATTGGAGATGAGGGAAACAATCCAAACCTCAATTAAATTGTGCTAAAAGCAAAAGAAACCTTGCGCTTATTATTTCAGTTAACTAAAAATAAAGAAACTGCTGTAGCAGGGCAGCTGACAGAACGAAATGGCGACGACGGCGAATCAGGCCAAAACCAGAGGATCTATGTTTGCCATCCGAAGTGTGGGAAGACCCAAGTTACGGTGTATGGACCGTGTCAATACAGATGCGGGTGTCATTGCATTGAGGATATGGAGGTCGGCGGCCCTCAGAAGAACGGAGTGGAAAAAGTCTGTTTGACTCAGCCAGGATTCACCGAAGACATTGATGATGTGAAGGTTTATTAACCTTGACTCAACATTAATAATAAAATCTCTTCAGCTAGGTTAGACTCTATGAATCTGTACAATGATGAAACCAATCATGATAATTACCACGTTGGCAACAGATGATTTGTTTAGAGCATTTCTGACTACTAATGGACGTAATGAACAGCATTATTAAAATGTCACACGGCTTAGCAGTATAATAAATTGATTGATATAATTATTAAGTGTAGCACAATCGTCATATTACCATACTTGACCCACCTGTAGTTAGCCTTAAAAACTAATAATACGCACTTGGTATTAAATGGAAATAGAATGACTGCTACTAGATAAAGTCTTTATCCTTCATACTTGAAACGTCCAACTAAATAATTCTAAAACGGCGCAAAAAAGTATGAAGTTTTGGGAATCTGGTTGACCGAGAATGACATGTATGAGATAGGAAACTCGGTCTTGGGAAAAGTACGATATGTGGGTGTTTTATTTTTCAACTTGGCTCTATTTCGTTTTTTTTTTACGAAAGGGAAAAAATACACTTATATAAAATAATAATTTCTATTATGACATGTAACATTACTACTACCACACCAATAAAAATTTAGAATCAGGGGACCGAGACAAATTGAATTTAGCGAACGAATTTTTCGTCAATGTAGAGTACCTAGTAAGAAAATTAACTGTCCACTTTTTATTGTTTATATATGTTCCAGTAGACATTTTATTCGCACTCTACATTGACGAAAAATTCGTTCACAAAATTGAAATTGTCTACGGGGACTGCGATTATTATTAATTTGATTATTTATCCGTAACAGTCATGGAACACGCAATTAAAACCAAAAATAAACAATCTTAATCAAAATTCAATCAAATCCCATCATAAATTCTTTTTTGTATATAGCCAGAGGTGCTACTAGAAACGTAACATACCCATAAATTTCAAATGGCCATACGCACCACATATTTTCATTTATTATTTATACCGCAGGTTAGCTGATATTTTTATGGGACGTCTAACATATGACACTGTAAATTATGCAAATTGTATTTATTAAAAAAATATTTACTTAGGTACAATATTTTTAATTTATTTTACAGCTTCGTTGTCAGATATTAGTGGCTTTACTCCTCTGCTATATATTTTTTAAAGATATCTTGAACTCTTAAGAAAAGAGAATTGAACAAGATAATCGATTCTTTAATATTCTTTTAAAACACCATCTTTATACCAGGCGCAAAATCTTCGGAAATATTGTCGTTCGAATTGCAAAAAGTGAGGATCAACCCATTGGTAACAGAAAATATTCAACTTGTTGACGTGTTTTCTAGTCAAATGAGACAAAAATCATTAGCGAATACTAATGTGGAGTACTTACCTACATACATTCTAAAATAGCGAGACTCTTACAAATATTTTTGATTCTTTTAACTACTTCTTTATAATAATCTTTATTAACACGTTCGAGGAGGAAACGGATATAGACGTTCTATGGTTGGGCGAAACGGCCTTTTATCTTTTTTTTTTTTTTTTTTAAATAAAATGAATCTGTGCTCACTCAAAGTGAACACAAATACACTCCTTGACTCTTTCACAGTAAGCTACTGAAAGCTTGTGTCGTGAAAGAGGAAGATGGTCGGCACCTGGGATCGAACCACGACGTCCGCAGTACGAAAGCCGGCGTTGTAACCGCTGGGTCACCAACTACTTCTGTGAATATGGACGAATCTTCGATTAGGTAATTTAAATTAGTATCATATTATGTCGTTTTGATGAGGAAGCGTTTATTTAATTCTTTATTAAAAAATGACGCAATATTTTTACATTTATTTTCTCGGTCAACCTATAGGTATCCTACTAGATTTCCAAAACTTCATCATACTTTTTATCACATTTTATTTTATAATATGCTGTAAAACTTAATTTCACAGTAAAAAAAAACACATTTTTACCTTTAGTAGCGAATCTCAAACAAATAAATGTTTTAACAACAGGTTATAATTATTTTAAATTCCCATTTTCCAGTTACAATGTAAATACAACGTTGAACAAGATAGCGACAATGAATGTGTTACATTTGTCGTTTAACAAGATTCTCATCTCGCTGGTAGGATATGAGAGATTTCATGTCTTGCATATTTATATCATGCCGTGAAGAAGAGGCGCTTAATGTTAGCAGATCGAGTTCTTTTGTACGCACTGACATAATCTCAAGTGTTCTGCAAATAATTGCAAGTGTAAGTGTGGATTGTGCTTAGCTTTAACTTAAGGGAATAAACTGATGTTTAGTGCAACGGGATAAAAATGAAAAACAGTAATTGTTTTAAATTATTATTTAAAAATAATTTATAATATATATGTGAACTCTCGTTTTGAAAATATCTGAAATGTTAATGATTGCCTGAAACTTTAATGGTAGCAGTAAGAGATAATGAAAATGGTATCCTAACACAATTTTGAAATAAACTACCTAAATGTTTTTTTTTTGGTCTTTTCTTTCCCTTACATTTGCGTTGACGCAAATGAACACTTTTTTATGGGCTGCAGAACTTACCTTAGTATTTTTGGAACCTCATTTCGTTTAGACAAAAATTTCATTATCTCTCGGAGATTTAGTTTTTTATGTACTAATTTCTTTTTTTTTTTGAATGATGAATCTGTGCTTATTCAAAGTGTTAACAAATAGTCTCCTTGACTCTTTCACAGTAAGCTACTCAAAGCTTGGGTCGCGAAAGACGAAGATGGTCGGCACATGGGATCTAACCCACGACATCCAGTACGAAAGTCAGCTTCGTAACCGCCAGGTTAGATTAGGTTAGGTCATTACCAACAACTTCATGAATGAAGCTCTTTATTTGAATGGAAAACGGATCTGCTTTCTCTTTTACTGTTTTTTTTTTTTCGAAAAATGGCTTGAATGACCGACTGACCTAAAATTTCTGTTATATTTTCTGTTTAAAAACTGATTCTTCTTCTAATGTGAGGGTTTTTCAAAATATTCAATTACATTCACAAATCTTCAAACAATGTTATATTTAATAATTGTAATAATTTTTGACTATGGCCATGTAATTACAAGCGATATAATATAGAAGATAGTCCATATTGAAATAGACTATTAAAAACTTTATCGATATAATATTTTTTGCTTTAAGAGTATTCATAATGAAAATCTTTAAGTAATCAATAAAGTCAGTAGACTAAAGACGGGTATAAAATAATAATATAAAGTACGTTGTCGTAAAGTAAATCAGTATTTTCTGTTAAAAATATCGTTAAAGCGACAATATTTTTCAATTTTATTATGAAGACATTAAAAATAATAAAGCCAGCAATCCTTTGATAACTGCCTACACTTTCAAATTGTTTATTTTAACGACGACCATTAAGAACGCACCATGCAACCGAAATAATCATGGCGTGTCCTTTATTTCTCTTGAAATGATGGGAGTAATATTTACAACATTGCTCGCATTATAATATTATGTTCTTGTTACAACCTTAATTAAGCTTACTTCTTTATCCGTGTTATTAACAACAACATTATAATCCAATTCAAGTGCAGAGGAATGAAGTTTTTTTTACCCTCCATCGTGATTCATAGAACAACTTACACCCTTGAAACTCACAAACGGATTCAGGTTCAAAAAACTTAGTTGTATACCGACAAGATCAGTAACTTGTTTGTGCTTTGTTTTGTATTTACTTATTATTTTGTCGGTAACACTTATTCTACTTTTAGCTTATTTTTTACGGCTTTGATTTCATAGAAAAAAAAATCTATTTTCATTCTTGAAAATCTTTTTGTTTCTATGATACCTATAGTAAGTTATTTTGTTCAAGCAATTCTTATATTATGAAAAATTTTAGTTTATGGCATTCAGATTTGTTGAATCTGATCCATAAGATAAGATGAGGCTGAGATGAAGAAGGAGTACTGATTTCTTTTCTCAAGGTCAAATGATATTGGGGAAAAATGGTCTTTATCAGAAGATGAGAAACTCCCTTATGAGTTTTGGCAAGATTAAGAATATCTGGAGTACTCACCAACTTACTTTCACTATTTCTTTATGAACTAGATTAAACAGTTAATAAGGAATTCCACTAACTACCGAAATGAAACTCGATTTTATATTACAAAAAACACAAGCACTATATTAGTGAATTCAAATAAAGTATCACAGAAAATAAATATATTTTAACTTAAAACTAATTACAATGTTATGCACTGGTAGTGGGTTCTGAAGGAAAAAGTGATAAAATTGTATATTGAAAAAGCTTTTATAGTTGGGTTATTCACGCAAGATAATCTTTTCCAAATAGGTGATGTGTTCTCCCTCTGGTGTGAAATATCCTAAGTTAGTTGACTTGGTACAGACGGTGATGAATCTACATTGTTGATAAAATACGAGATGTATTCGTCGTATTCCGCTAGATGGCTCTTTATCCTGGATGGTTCCATACACTCGTTGTCATCAGATAGAAAATTAGATTGTGTGGTATAAATTCCATACTGTCTAACCGCCATATAGCCTCCCGCAAGAATTTATGGCGTGCTATAAATTCTGATGTGGAGAAAATATCTTCCTCCCTGACCTGGTGGTGGAGTGTGGAACTCTGCAGTCCTCTGGTTGAGCGGTTTGTAGGAAAGTACGTCTTAGATGATGACTTGGCTCGACTGGGCTGGTCGTTGTAGCGGCTGGAACTTAATAGAAGTTGGACGGAGTGTTCACGACGTTAGTGCGGTTGCACTGGGGTAATATGATGGCTAAAATAGGTTAAAACAGCGTTGATGTGTTTTACCATATGAAGCGGCGATGTTGATTTGCGCTCGGCCATTAATGCAGCAGCGATGGTGCGTGTGCTGTAGTAACTGGTTGATCCATGATGTCTGTTGACGAGCAAGGAAAAATGCATCAGTTGTTTTCAGTGGGGTGTCATCGTGGTGTGATGTACATCTGCCACTGGAGAAAAGAGACAGTAGTGGGGCAAAATTCGTTGGAGAAGTTTGGCCTCCGAGCTACGAAGTCTGTGAGACAACTCGTGTAGTCCGCCTTTGCTAAGTACAGCAGGTGAAGATTGCTACCGTAGGCTTCCATCAGTTGGATTTGTGTTGGTGTAGTCCAGCGTTGGTTGAGTAGTATCGTGATGAGATAATATGCAACATATAGAATAACAAAAAAAATTTACAATAGAATTGGTATAAGTATATTTGTTTTAGGGTGGTTCTTGAATTTAAAAGATTGTGAAATAAATTTTAAATTTGAATTTGAAATTAAGAAATTGTTTGAGTATATTATAAACAAATGTTGACTTTGAAAAAATTTACAAGTTACATTTTACTAAGATAATTGTTCTAGGAAAATTTTTCTAAGTGTAGTGTTTCAATGTTATTTTTTTCAATATTCAAAATAAAGTTAGGAAAATTTATTAATAAAATGGTATTGAATAGTTATGATTCACAATTGATATATGTTTTAATACTATGAGTGAAGTTACTATGTGAGATCCTTTATATATAATGAAATTTGTTACCAATCTGGTATTAGCAATATACAGTTGGTGGTTTTGTATTGGGATCTGTAATCATTTTGTAAAAATACATATTAGAATTTTTATACAATAAATAAGTAAAAAGTAGTGGGTAGACATGGTAATATAGTTGTACATATTGTGTTTGAATTAAACTTTTTCATAATGTTTTATTTTGTCAATGTATGTGTGCCAATAATGTTAAATAAATGTTACTGGTTTGGGAAAATGAATATGACACTTTTTAGAATTCTGTTTTCAATGGTCTTTTGCATGAATGTAAATACATTAATTGTCTTTTTCTTAACTCGTTGAGTTGTATATTTGATGGTAATAGATTATACGTATGACGCTGTTGTCATGTGTGTATAATGTTTAGACTATACGAATGACATTATGGTCATGTGTGTATGTCTTTGGTAGACTATACGTATGATGCTATGATCATGTGTGTATGTCTGTTGCTCAGTCACTACAAGAAAGCTTTTGAGATGAGTATCTCTGCTCTTGTGTGTATGTAGTTAGCCGACGAAATGGGAATTTCGGTCTGAAAATGCGCGGTGCATTGTACTAGACGTGGCGTGAAATACATAGAGCTTTTATGAATACATGTGTATGAATACATGTGTATAAGTATTTGGCCGTATTTGCGTATGTAAGTTGACCTCGAATTGAATTCGGACTGAGATTCTTGAGATAGAATTTCTCTAGTCGCGGAAAACGTTAATAGCAATTGGCTAGTAGATGGTAATATAAGATGGTAATATAATTGTTTTACATTGACAATTTAGATAGAATATTTTTATAGACCATTGAAATATTTGTATCGTTGATAAGTTGATACTTAAATAATCATTTATTGACCAGAATAAAATAAGAATGTATGTGAAAAATGCGATTTAAATTTCTTGTTTTTCTTTAAAATGCAATAATGCGCTATGAAAATCTAATAAAAATGTAGGTATTTGTTTTGCTTGTGGTTTATATAAAATACAAAAAGGTTACCTCAAAGTTTGGCAACATGACAACAATGTACTGTAAATCTGCAATCAGATAATCAAAGGTTATTCTTTTGTAAAAAAATCATTTAAATTTGCAATTCAGCATGCGATTATACATAGTTAATGTATTAAATTAGGTTTTATCAGTATTTAAGGACATGAAAAGTTTTATGAAAAAATCTCGATGTGACATTGTATCGTGAAAAATTTTTAACCTACAAATTTTATTGTTCACAAATTTTAGGTTTTTTTCTTTTTTTTTTCGATTTTAATATCGTTTTTATAGCGTTTAGGCATTATTGATTAAATATGTGTAACATTAATTAGAAGGCAGAAAAACAAGAGGCTTTTAATAATCCGATAGGTTGAAATTGTTTGGAAAAAAAAATATGGGCTGAATGCCGTTTTACAATGCTATGTTTTAAAGATTTTACTTGCCTGAGACCCATCGGATGACTCATCCCTTCAGAACCAGTTGAATTTTGGAGTTTGCACATGATTTTACCCTATAATTTCATATATTTTGTCGAAAATTTGAAACTATTTAACGCGAACAAAGCGGTTTGTGATGCTATTTTGACATTTGTACTCGCAGTGTAGTGAAGTTGCGCCGAATCGAAAAATGTGAGAGACGCGCTTAATTTTGAATGTAGTATGTGATATGAAAATCTTGAATTGTGGGACAATGTTATTTAGATGGCTTTGTGAAAGAGATAATTTGGAATGAATGTATAGGGTGTTAAATATTCGAGATGGATTAGTGGACGAAAGTGTACATGTGACAATTTTGTTAAGATTGTTGAGAAAATTTTGTTTGAGAATGTTAATGGATTGTTGGAGATTATTGGAAAATGATGGATTAAGTAGATAATTGAAGCAATTTATTATGGTAATTGATAGAAGGGTGTTCGAACGTCGTAGGGTCACCAATTTATGACATTCAGATATGTTGAATCTGATCCATAAGATAAGATGAGGCTGAGATGAAGAAGGAGTACTGATTTCTTTTCTCAAGGTCAAATGATATTGGGGAAAAATGGTCTTTATCAGAAGATGAGAAACTCCCTTATGAGTTTTGGCAAGATTAAGAATATCTGGAGTACTCACCAACTTACTTTCACTATTTCTTTATGAACTAGATTAAACAGTTAATAAGGAATTCCACTAACTACCGAAATGAAACTCGATTTTATATTACAAAAAACACAAGCACTATATTAGTGAATTCAAATAAAGTATCACAGAAAATAAATATATTTTAACTTAAAACTAATTACAATGTTATGCACTGGTAGTGGGTTCTGAAGGAAAAAGTGATAAAATTGTATATTGAAAAAGCTTTTATAGTTGGGTTATTCACGCAAGATAATCTTTTCCAAATAGGTGATGTGTTCTCCCTCTGGTGTGAAATATCCTAAGTTAGTTGACTTGGTACAATTTTTTTTTTTTTTTTTTTTTTTTTTTATATTACAAAAAACACAAGCACTATATTAGTGAATTCAAATAAAGTATCACAGAAAATAAATATATTTTAACTTAAAACTAATTACAATGTTATGCACTGGTAGTGGGTTCTGAAGGAAAAAGTGATAAAATTGTATATTGAAAAAGCTTTTATAGTTGGGTTATTCACGCAAGATAATCTTTTCCAAATAGGTGATGTGTTCTCCCTCTGGTGTGAAATATCCTAAGTTAGTTGACTTGGTACAGACGGTGATGAATCTACATTGTTGATAAAATACGAGATGTATTCGTCGTATTCCGCTAGATGGCTCTTTATCCTGGATGGTTCCATACACTCGTTGTCATCAGATAGAAAATTAGATTGTGTGGTATAAATTCCATACTGTCTAACCGCCATAAGTTAATACTAACTTCCTGTGTTTGTAAAACTGTGAAACTAAAAAAGTCATTGAAATTTGTTTTACCATCATTAAGTTTGCCGCTATAGGTGCTTTCATTCCTAAGTTCAATCATTGACATGTTCTTAATGTGTGCTTATTTCAAATACAATTATAAAGGTTGTATTAAATAAATAGTGTTTTTGGCACAAAACATCCTAATGGATGAATTGCCGAAAAGGTTATAAAATAAAGAAACTCTTTATAAGTCTGATGAAAATTCTATTTTCTAATTTCTACATTGGTGCTCGTGAATTTTTTTTTTCGAATTAAAATAAGTAAGAACCTACCTACTTGGTTGCTTGGGTGAAATTAATTTACTTAGGTTTAACCTTAAAAAGTTCTAGGGTTCATTTTTTTAAACATATTCGAATATTGTCTATATTAAGATCGTATGGAAGTGCCTACCTACTATAGAGAGTAAAAATTACCCAATAGAAACCTTATAGAAATTTCTACAGAAGTAGTTCGGTTTACGTTTGTATAGAAAACAATTATTTTCGAATAATGATTAAGTAAGTATAGGTACTTTTAGCTCATCATATGAAAATTTTACAAAGAAAATATAAATATTTTTCCATAAATCAAATTATAATGGATTAAATGTTGAACCAAGTCGGTTGGAGAACCAGGACAAAGGCAGGGCTGTAAAAGGAGCTATAATTTGCAATCAATACCCAATAAAAATGTAAAGAGTGCGCTATATGTTACACTTTATAAGGGAATAAAAACGAATAGAATAGTGACAATAATAATTATCTGATACAAATCTGTGACAAATTACTGGTGTAACTCGATGACATTATCTGAATTATCGATCTTATTTATATGGAACCTACCAGCATTGCGTGAGTAGAGGCCAGCTCCAACTGCATATCGGCTACTGCAAGACAACGCACTTTACAAGAACGCAAAGAATTGTCAAACAATTACAATTACATACAAGTTTTGATGTTGCCTGAGATAGTGATTGACAATAATTTATTATTTACCAACTGGGTTTCAATGTCGGTCGTTTGGAACTCCAGAATGTTATCCATTACATCAACAATCATTTTCTTTTGCTGCTCTCTATTTCATGGCTGTTTCAGATACCTAAATGGAAGCGTTTTGCAGTGACGCTTTCCCAAAATTTCACAGAGTGTTCGCATTCAAAGTAATTTTGGCCTTGAAATATATATTTTTTTTACTATTTTCCTCCCAAAAAATTTCATATTTTATCTCTGCTTAAAACTTCATTGGACGTTCGACCGTTCTCGAATTTTAGCAAAACTAACCAACAACGCGATATAATATTTCAATACATATTGAAAATATTCGATGGAACCTAGATATTCAGAACTAAAAAGTGTTAAGCAGTCCATCGAATTGAAGTGTTTGATAGCGGCCTAGCGGTTACGACGCCAGCTTTTGTACTGTTTCGTGCGGAGGTCACAGGTTCGATCCCAGATGCCGACCATCTTCCTCTTTTACGACACAAGCAAGTAGCTTACTGTACCCGTATTATTATTAAGTTTTTCTTAACACGTTTTCCATACAAAATGTATCGTGTTACTCACTTTACTTCCGTGACTACCTTCCGATAAAACTTAGAATACGGGTACTGATAAATGGTCAAAGAACGTATTTGATGTGTTCACTTTGAGTAAGCACACATTACCAATAAGAAGATTATTTCTCAAGATTTTTTTTTTCAAATTGCGCTCTGCGTCATTGTCTTGGAATTTCTCAAGCAAAGCTGAAGGCTTCTTCAAATTAAATGTTCTCGAGTTTCTTCTACATATTTCCTATATAGGTATCGTACAAGATACGATCATAATGGTTCGAAGAGTAAAAAGTCGACTAAATAATAGGTACGTAATTGATGGTATTGCTGGGCGCGCTGAAAATCGCACAATTGTTAATAAATTAATATGGGCATAATGTTTATTGTGGAAGGTATCATATCTCTGGCATGTGCTGGCTTGATTTATATTTCATTTCATATAAACGTGTCTCAACGTGAGGTACAAAGGCGTTAATTTAATATCAATATAAAATGTCAGTTGAACTCCTTTTGTATCCATGTTGGAATGCATTTATCCACTTACATATATTATAAAGCTTAATTAATAATAATATATTCGATCTATATAATAATGTCTAGAGCCTTCAGGAAAACCTTTGAAAATGGTTGAATCCTTATAAAAAAGATTTTTTAAATTGAATGAAGTTTTTTTTTATGAAACTGTATTCACTCAAAATGAACATGATTCTTTCAACAGTACCTACGATATTTAAAGCTTGTGCCGTGAAAGGGGAACATGGTTGGCACCTGGGATCGAACCCACGACCTCCAATATGAAACAGTATCACAATCGCAAGGCTACCAACCAATTTTTATAATAATTGTAGTTTGGTTTTACAAACCAGGGAGATGCAATTTTGGCCTTTGCTTGGGCCTTTGCTTGAGCTGTTTGCAAACCACTTATACACCATGCTTTACCAAAAAGCATGGTGTTATAAGTGGTTTGCAAACAGCTTGGATTGGATTGGATGTAGGTATGTAGTTACAGCACCCTAATAAGTACGTACACGGCTTTAATTTTATATAATTAGCAATATGTTTTGAGTACATTAGAAATAAAAAAATGATTCTAAATTTTGTAAGGGTCGGTACTCACATGCGCTGCGAACGTGTAACGTTACATCAATAAGGATGCATGTGTTCCGCTCGCGTTCGCTTTTCGAATCACGTATACACTTAACCTTTCGATTTAATTGACGCAATGTCACACGTTCGCGGCGCAAGTGAGTACTGGGCATTATAAAACGTTTGTCTTACTCCATCTGAGGAAGAAAGCGGTAGCTTTGAAAACCGGTTAATGGTAATTGAAAAAAAGTGTTATTACAAACTGAGACTTATCTTAAATCTTACCACCAAGCACTGTCGGCCCAAACAATCGAATGTTTTCAGGACAGTTGTAAAATGCTGTCCGAAAACCATAGCTTTTGGATATTACGTAATGTCATGTATACGAGAATTAAGATATTTTTAGAATAAGTAAGACGGTTCTTTGATATTAATTGGTGCGTCCACATACCGATGCTATCATAAGCTTGAGTATAAGATCTATGCATACAAGATTTCGTTTTATACCTAGGTATATATTATCTTCTATATTATAAAAATGGAGACCTATTTTGCGTGGTCATCGCATCACGCCTGAACGGCTGGACCGATTTCGCTAATTATTTTTATGTAACGTTTGATATTGTCATGAGAAGGTTCTTATGAAAGAAAAAATTAAGAAAGTTGCGCCGATTATTAGGAAATTCAAAGTAGGTAACCTTCTTAGTGCTTTTAATACTACATTTTTCCAAATTTTGAAACTGAATTGGTGTTTAACGGAATTTGTCAGTTTGATAGTAGGAGCGATTGAACAAATGTGGATGAAAAACATATGTTTCAAAACAGATTGATAGGTCGGTGTTATTTAATCTAGGTATCACTAACCAAATTCGAATTCAATATTCAAGAAGTGGTTGGTGGCCCAGCGGTCACAACGCCTTACGTTCGTACTGTTTCGTGCGGACGACGTCGTGGTTCGATCCCAGGTGCCGACCATCTTTCTCTTTCACGACACAAGCTTTAAGTAGCTTACCTACTGTGAAAGAGTCAAGGAGTGTATTTGTGTTCACTTTGAGTGAGCACAGATTCATTAAAAAAAAAAAAATAGTTAGGACCACAGGACGACGTCTGTCGGAAAAGCTAGTGGGCAATAAAAAAAGTTACTGCGAAAACACTACAAGAATATTGAATTCGCTCAAAACCGTCAATAGAGTGGACATAAGAATTACCCTTTGCGCTCACATTGTATTGCGCGGCCAGTGTTTTGTATTTATGTTATTGGATTTTAGTGAGGAATGTTCATGCAATATCATGATTATTGTTTCGTTCCATGAGGCAGGGAATAAAATGATCGATGCGCAACCTTAAAACTAGGTGCGCATCAAGAATGCGCAGGAGTATTGGGCATAAATCTCTTTAATAGTGGGACAGCACTCCTCTGGATGCTACAGCGGTCACCTCCTTAGTAACCTCGATCTCATTATGTACGAATATCCGTGTTTATTTATTGTATCGTTTTATGTCCACCATTAATAATGCGTTCAGATTTCTGTTGCTATTCTTGCATACTAACTCGTATTTTCCAATGATTAATGTTCTTTAAGCGCCAGGTATTTTATAATCCTGGCTAAAAATCCTGGTATACATCATAAAAAATTAGCTTTAAGTTTTCTTTGAAATTACCCAAATAATTCAAATTATCTACAGCTATTAATTTATAAGTTCTCAAATTTTAGACCAAAGTATTTTACATCATTTGTGTCAATGCCAGTATACCACATGATTATACGTTGGAGAGCTGCAAGACAATTTCAGGTTGGTATTTGAGACAGATTGAAAGCTTGTATAATGCTTCTCACAGCTCAGCTCTCAGCTCGATAGCTTTGTAATATAAGTGTTTCTCAAATAATTATAGCAATCGCCCAAGTAGTTGGTAGCCCAGCGGTTACAACGCCGGCTTTCGTACGTTTCGTTTCGGAGGTCGTGGGTTCGATCCCAGGTGCCGACCATCTTCCTCTTTCACGGCACAATCTTTAAGTAGCTTACTATGAAAGATAAAAATAAAAAAAGAAAGCATAAAAATTTAGCAATTTTCAATTGGTATTACTGTGCTTAAAAAAAATAAACGTTTTGATTAGGTTGTGGGTTCGAATCCGGGTCCGACCACTTCCACTTTTACTACATAAGCTTTGCTTTCTGTGTAAAATGTCGAAGTAAATGTGCCCAGATATCTTAATTACGTATAAAATTGGTTTATAGACAAATTTTGTATGATACCTAATTTCATACCTTCACCAAGATTTTAACCTTTTTCTACAGCTACGAAATATTTGTAGAGTATAAGGATGTTCTCAATAAAATTCAAAACCTATTGAATACCTGTTGTGTTATTGACAGGATCCTTATTATATAGATACTCACTATGTCCAAAATCGTACTGTGAGTAGAATTATTGCAACACGAGTATCGGGGGATCTACAAGACAGCACTCCTTGTAGAGTGTCCTGACGCGGGGACATCCCATATTGTAATCCAGGCCATGTATAACTCTCCAGGTCGTATGCGTTGTAACCTGTCAAGTCGGATAGACCGATAACAACACACACCACGGCTTAAACCTAAGTCACACTTGGCTTCTCCATAGCTGCTACTAAAGTTATCAAAGTCATATTTTGGGCAAGCAGCCTCGGCTGATGGGCCCAAATCAATGTCCACGCCGTCTGTCGTTTTGAGAAAATCGTCTAATCTGTTCTTGAAAGCATTCACTGATGGTGTTTGTATTACATTCTCAGGTAAACGATTCCACATATTCACCACTCTATTATAAATGAAATTCTTTCTTGGATAACTGTGAAATTGTCTCTTGGTAAGCTTCATAGAGACTAACAGTCACAAGACTCTTTTATTTTTATTTTGCTCCCTAGTAGTTACGATAATGCTACACAATTTCATTTTTTCCTTTTGTATAGGTCGGTTTCTGCAGTGTTAAGTAGCAAGTCAAAAGTGAGTGTCGACTTTCATTTGCGGCTTGTTGCGCATGTGGGGAGCACGGGGCACGGCTATAGCAAGAATGGAAACCGCTTCTATCAACAACTTTTTTATGAAAAAAAATGCGCTAAAACGTCAGAGTTGTATACAAACTTTTTTGACAGAGTTGTATACAATTATTTTTTCGAGAGGATGTATTGTGATGATGCAACTAGTCGGTAGCTCAGTATGTCACACTGGTTGCTACTTTCTAGATGCTAGTTGATTTAAGTGACTCGTGAATTTTACTGGCACGCTACAATTAGTAGCTGGCAAGTGTGACTTAGACTTAAGCCTATGTATAATGGTAAGCAACAAGTAAGCGAATGTATAAATACGACGTATTTTTACCTCTCTCTTCTAGAAATAAAACAATATCAAAATTAATTTCTTTTCATCTATGATCACAATGAACACCAATAGTTAATTGTTGCTCTGTTCGGCAAGTTGGTGTTCGATCTTCTTTTATTTTTAGTTGTCTGTTACAAATTGGACGACACAAATGACTACAAGATGATGTGAAAAATTCAATTATTGTAGATTTTTTGCCATTATGAAAAGTCACTAAATGACAGAAAAATGCTCCTTATTTTTTTTTTTGTTAAATATCCCTTTCTTTATACAATAGAATATTATATATGAATAGGTACAAAGTAAATAATAATTAATTTATAGGCATACCTATATAAAAATATTTTTATTATACGTTCCTACTCAACTATAAGAAGGTATATTTATCAATAAAACTACGTAACATAAATCCTAGTTTACATCATACTTTGAAGTACCTACTTATACATAAGTATAATAATAATAATTCATTATTTTTTGTGTATGCGTATCTAGGTATAATACTTGTTTCGAATCAAATGACAAATTTTCGTGTTTGCTTATTACACGTATTCGGCAAAATTATCTCTAGTAGGTATATACAAACTTATAGCTCAATATACCTACCTACTGTTTATTTTTTTCTTAAACATAGGTAGGCAGATCCTTTATATAAAAAAAAATATTCCTTAATGTTCCTTGATATTAATGTTTCGGTAAAAATCATATTAATTATATTGTGTCTTTTACCCTTAGGTATTTCACTAACTTAGCAACCTCATTTAGGGGCACAGGAAGGCAACGAAAGCTTTCCACTACGCTTAATCATGCGCAGGTTTTATGTGTAATTTTTTAAATTAGGTACTCTATTTTCACGTAAGTACCCATTCGACAAAAAAATCGTTGCTTTTTCGCACATAGGTATGTAACACTCAATTTTTATGAGAATGAATTCCAATATTTTTTATATAAGTAGGTACTTAATAAAAATATTTTTATAATTACTATTATAATTTCGTACTGCGGACGTCGTGGTTCGATCCCAGGTGCCGACCATCTTCCTCTTTCACGACACAAGCTTTCAGTAGCTTACTGTGAAAGAGTCAAGGAGTGTATTTGTGTTCACTTTGAGTGAGCACAGATTCATTTAAAAAAAAAAAAAAAATGATTTTTTTCTAATCCACCTAGGAAAAATTTTGGCCTCAAACTTTTCCATTAACTTTCAGCCTTAGTTTGCAAAATCCGTGAAATCAACAATTACATAAATGCGACGTAACGAGTAATTTATAGTTTAAGCTTAATAACATAAAAATAAGATCAACGTATTAATCATTCACTGATTAATCAATATTGACACACTAGCTTATGTATTACGTAGTTTTGTTGTTTAGGTAAGTGAACAAGTACCTACTCAACTTTTGAACGTAATATTATAGGCAAAAAAACCTTCGTCTCATTTAAGTAAAACTAGTCTACACTATTAGTATTTTAATTTTATCTCTTGAAATATTATAATCTATATCGACTGATTTGCCTATACAAATACCAGAGTTTGTATGAAATTATAATTTTCTGATACAGGGAGTACGTACACACTACACATGCATGAAAAGTATTTTCAACATTTTGTAAAAGCTCCACAACAACGGGAAACTTAAGAACAAATAAAATAAATTATTCAGTTTGTAATGCCAAATATGTGCTCCTTAAAATGCTGCGTATTTGTTATTCCCATAAACTGGTTTTAGAACTTTGTATTTTCTTAGGAGTGCAGTTGCCCCCCAACCAAAAATAGGTTTATAATAATAAAAAAATATTTAGCAAAAGGTTCTTATTGATGTATCCTTTTATTTTCTTACATTAGGTAGGTATAAACTATGCAAATATCTAAAGTTCAACTTATTTTCGTGAATAGTTACCTACTAGGTATACAAATAGATGATTTATTACCTATTTTAGAGAGGTTATAGACAATCTATTGAAAAAAATCATATTTTACTAACCAATTTAGTAAATCGTTATTTGATTTATCCAAAACTTGTTTTAATATGATATCTAAACATTCTTAGGAATGAATATGTTAAAATTAAAAAAAAAAACTGATCATTCCGCACTAAATGTTACACCCTGTATCATATAATTATAAAGTGTACCAAGGTAGACTCCTGCCTATTATATTTTAAATGTAAATGAACATTTTTAGTATAATATTTCTCTACCGTAATAAATACATACGCAATGCCAGTCAATTATGCCGAACGCATTCTAATCAAACATCTGCAGCCAGTCGGCCGGTATTTTGCATCTTATTTCGGCGGCATTGATTTTTTACAATCAATTTAATAATGCTATATTGCTCCAACAACAGACGCCATGAATTATTGTTTTGGTTGACATCGCAAATGAATTACTTGTTCGTTTTTGTAAACAAATTAGTATAATCTTAATACCAAAAAGCTTCCTACATACCTATTGCATCCAACTAATGATATTCAATTTTGTTTGTTTCAGATATCCATTATGAACGTATTGACTGCACCTATTAGTAACCAAAGTTCCCAAGATGAAATACCACGATCAAAAACCTTGGACTTATCATTAAGTAATAATAATTATAAGCAACATTTAATAAACGATATTAACAAAAAAGAAGCCCCAAGAATCTTATCTGAATCCAAACTGATTGGTAATGACGATTTGATAAAGGCGTCGTCAAACGATCAAACAAACATTAGACATTCAAGAAGTAACAATAACAATTACTTGTTGCAATCGGACAGTCCAATGGACGTGGAACAAAGTAAAGAGAACGATGACCTCGAGGCAGCCGGCTCCGGGTACTATAGGGACAACGAACACGGCATCACTACAAATAACTTTGGTGAATTATTAAATTCCAAAGATGAAACACCCAAGATAATCGGAGTCCGCGTAACATCCTCTGTGGCCATCGCGCGAGGGCAGAACAGCAACGACAATAGCGACAGCCTACTAACTAATGACAGCAAACCACCGCAAGACTCCAATAGTCAAGAGACTTTGCAAGGCAGGAAAATCAAATCAGATGGGGAAGCTAATAGGTTTGTAGATGATAGTCCAACCACATGGCGACCTCTGCACTACCGTCCACTGCATAACGACTACTACAAGGGAGTTCCTTCCAATAGACATAGTGTCTCCACTCTTCCTGGATCCGTTGTAGGTGCTAATCCAGATTTCATTTTACAACAAAGACAGAGAGACATACTGAGAAAGAAACAAGAAATCATGCATCCATATCAGCGAGCTATTATTTACCAGAACCACCGACCTCGCTCTTACTCTTATAGTTCAGTTCTAAATAAGTTTGGGGAAAATAAGCACAATGAACCTGTTGCCACGGAGTCTTCAGCGGGTTTTGTGACAATCATTAATCATAATGATGATGGCTCTGTGGGACCTGATGACAAAATCGAATACGACCTTGCGAATAATTTAAAAGCAAACGAAGAAAAAGACCAAATTACAAACCCCAATAACGAGCACATTCATATTCAACCACCTCCCGTACCCCACGTATACAGCGAACCTGCAAAAATTTACTCAGAACCAGCTAAAGTTTACAGTGAACCTGCCAAAGTTTATGGGAAACAAGAACAAGTCTATTCCGAACCCGCAAAATTTTATAGTGAACCAGCTAAAGTCTATGGTGAACCTGCAAAAATTTATGGCGAACCATCAAAAGTATACGGCGAACCTGCAAAAGTTTACGGAGAACCTTCCAAAGTGTATAGTCAACCAGCCACAGTATACCCTCATGCTTTCCCCAGTGATCATTACAACCCTCATAACATTCCACACTTGATTCATCCAACAAAACAACCAGACCTTGATGACGAGTATAAGAGCATATTCCTGAACAACTATAATCACCAAAATAAGAGCTCTGGCATACCTGCTGATGACAGAAAAAAGAATGAACAAAATTATGAAGTGGATGAAATGGTCAACGTAAAAACAAATGGAAGAGCACATGGCGTCCAAGAAAAACCTGATGATGGCAAAAAAGTTGGGTATGTTGTTGAAGGAAGAAATTATCGGAAGTATAGAGTTGAAGAACGTACGTCGGATGGATTCATCGTTGGTGAATATGGAGTAGTGAGTCACGATGATGGAAGCTTGAGAGGTGTGAGATACACGGCTGATGGGACCACAAACCCTCGACTAATACACGATGCGCTCATGAAATTTTTATCACTGTAACAATTATCTCAAGTCACTAATTAAAACTAAGTAGTTTGACACAATGATTAACTCCAAATCGATCCATTTTGAAATAAGCTAAGATAGCTTGATTTGGAGTTAATGATAATATTGTGTAAATGAATGATTCCTAAGTTGATTTTAAGCTTTATCTAGACTTTGTTTTAAAATAGTTTGGTTTTAGTTAGATTAATTATTGATGCTTGCTCTTGCCAATATTTTCAAATTTGTGGCCCTTTGGAGTAGTGAAACTTAAAAATATTGTGATATTTGTGTATTTTTAGAGGTTTTTGGTTTGATTGGAATATAGTTACTTAGTTGAACTTAAACTTGATTAAGAGCTAAGTACGTACGTAGTTTCGGTATATTTTGATATCCAACCCTTCCTATTCGGGAATGAGTTATATTTGATAACTTTTCTATGGATATGAAGGGTTGAATTTTGTTTTTAATTTGAGTCATATATTTTTGAAAACACAATTATATTCCTTTTATGACTTTATAAAAACAAGTCTTTTAATGCGCTCGATTTCACACCACATTTAAAGTTCTCAGATCTGAATTTTCCTCATATTTTAAGCTGTGATAACAGAAGAAATAAAGAAATAGGTAGGTACTTACTATAAAATTTTCAAGTCAAACACATTCTAAGTTTTTTTAAGTTAACCAAGCCCAAAGTTAGTAAGTTATAATACTAAATTAATCCATTTACTTAACATATTTAACTGCAATGCTGGTCATTTGTATAATACATTTTATTAATACGTCAAAATTTAATTTGTGGATCTATTTGAATAATTAAATTTAAATGAAATAGTTTTTATTACTTCACATATAGGCACAAAATATTCAGGAAAATATCTAAATATTAGGAATATCAGTCTAAAATTTTATTTAATGCTTAGATTTTATCAAGTTTTTTGAACAAAAATATGACTCTTTTAAAAATATATCAATTTGTATACCTGGTTATGAAATTAAAATATTCTCTAGTATTAATGAATATAATATGTAATAATCTTCCTATTTGTGTCATATTTATGCTAAGTGCGATGATGCAGTTGAGTATGCCATGTGTGTTTAATAATAATCTTTATATTTAGCATAATTTATTTCATTTCAAATTGATTATAAGTTATACATAATAATTATTGAACTCGTCGACATGAAAAATGATGTAGTAAGACGTAAAACCGTGATTTGATTTGATATTAGGGGACTTCCATTAATCCCGTGATGTTTTTTTTGCAACTTTTTAGACCCCCCCCCTTCCCCTGGTGATATTTGGTGATGTTTCAGAACACCCCCCCCCCCCCCCGAATACCACGTATACTTTTTTAGTACAAATGATTACGAAACCGAATGGATAAACCCGTTGGAGAGCAGACCAGAGAAAATAAAGGTAATAAAATAAAGTAGAGAGGAAAACACGTCTACATTCGTTGGCTTGGTTGGTGTCTGATCTAATAACATTATTTTACAATGCGAAAAAGAATAATAATGACATTCATATATTTAAAATTACAAATCTTCCAAGTACTTTGATACTTAAATATTCTTACAAGCAGGCACCCAAATTATCTATTAAGTATATATAAATAAATATAACACTTTTCTATACAAAGTTGTCAGTATAGCCGGCGGAACTTATTGCCTGACGCAATTTTTAATTATCCTCAACACGAAATTTTCGATAAATATCCTGACTATCATTAATTTAATTTAATATAATATTTTCGTCATTTTTTTTAATTTCTGAAGTGCAGCTGTATTTCTTTAAATTGATCAGAAAAAATAAATACCTACACGTGATTTTTTCCAGCCCCCCCCCCCCTTCTCCCTTTTGGGCTCACGTGATTAATGGACGCCCTCTTATAGGCAGACTATGTTCTATGCATTATTATAAAATAAGTATGTACATAATAATTATATAAAAAAAGATTTTTTTTTATAATCAATCAATAATTCTCATTTTTTTAAATCATACCAGTGTTTCCAGGTTTTTTTTTATTTAAATTTATTTTTTTTATCTTTTTTGTACTATCTGCATCCTGTATTATCAAATTTCTTTTTTGTTTCATAAATACTTTTTGAAAATAAGATTTTTATATACCTACTTAAATAAATTTTACATTCATGCACCACTGTTTCATTCCTAATTTTCTTGCAAGCCATATTTCTAATATTATTATATTAGAAAGGAATGTGGAGTGGATGTTAGCGTAGTGACTAGAATGAAAGTGAAAAAATTAAGGTGGTTTGGGCATGTAGAGAGAATGGACGAGGAGAGAATGACTAAAAGGATATATAAATCTGAAAGAATGGTTGCATGCAGACGAGGCTGACCTCGAATGACATGGTCCGACCATATCGGGTCAGTCTTAGAGGAGAGCCAAGTCAGGAGCAAAAGGAATAGAAGAGCATGCATGCGGAATGTTATGCGTTTGGAAGAAGCGAAAGAGGTTTGTTTGGATAGGAAAGAATGGAAATCCGTACTCTCTGCCTACCCCCTTAGGGAAACGGCGTGATGGGTAAAAAAAAAATTTCATGTAAGACATGCCTGTATGTAGTGTTCATGGACCGTTCAAATATGCTGGACTTATCACAAGTGCTATAAAACGACCATAGAGCCGGAGCTGGAAGTAAACTTTCTTTTATCGTTGATATTGGACTCCATGGAAACAACAACGAGCAAGAAATAATTAATGGGCGATGACATGGATTGTTCGTTTGGTGTAAACACACCTTTAGATAAAATCAAGTAGTTAAAAATCTTGGTACTTACTTAAAAAATCATATGATTTTTTAACTTTTTTACTCATTCTATTCTGGAAATTAATCCTCGCATTTTTTTATTAAACTACCAAGTATTTTGGTATCTACCTACCTACTAAGAAGAAAAAGCGAATGTGATACAATCAATAAAAGTTATCATTTTCGATAGTATAGCTATGATGAAAATTTAAGCTGTTTTTTTAAAGATTCCACTGTTCTTAAAAACTACTTAAAAAAGCTTTCTGAAAATAAAATAATTATTGTAATTGGCTATAATTAAACAAAAAATGCCGTGTAAAACGAAATAGATTAAAACTACAATAAAACAGAATAAATAACCTATAATATCCCAGGTGCCGACCAACTTCCTCTTTCATGACAGAAGCTTTAAGTAGCTTACTGTGAAAAAGTCAAAGAGTGTATTTGTGTTCACTTTGATTGAACACAGATTCATTAAAAAAATATATTAGATACCTTTTGGCTAAAAGTCAAAGAGACCTAGACATCATTGATGATATAATATTTGATTGTCTCTCAACAGAAGACTTTGCACTACTTTAAAGCATCCAGTGACCATTATAAGACTTTCAGCTAAACCGAGCAAGGACCACTCCTGAAGAAGTAGGACTGTGCATTTCTGAGATAAAGAGAATATGGTAAGGTCTGGATTTCAAAACAAAAAAAAATATTTATTTATTAATATTTTAATTTAATTTCATAAACATTTTCAGTAATAAATAAACAATTAATATTAAATATTTTTATCTTTCAACATGCATACATTTAGATTCAATAATAGAACATACAGATTAATTGAGTTTGTTTATCAATATGATATAATAAATATTGTATAATCAAACATTCAGAATTGCATAAATTTTTTGTCTAAAACAACATAATTCCTATATAAATATTTTATGCTTACACATGTATATTTTCTTTTTTTTCCTTAAAAACAAAGGCGTTCTTCATTGTAAATATTTCATTACCGATACAACAAAAAAATATACAAAACACAGTTCTATTAATATATGAAATGAATTTTCCATTTAGATTTATTAATTTTGGTCAGAAAATTTGACAAAAATTATTATCATTTTTAGAAATAATCTGAAAAAATAAATTTGTAAAAGAGTGTGAAGATGGTACAAGTCAGGAAAATGAAAATAAAAATTTTTGTTCAGTTGGAATGATAATAGTTATGTAAATTGCTGTTTATAAACAATATGCCATTTTTTTGGTAGGATGTTTGAATTTTATCTTAATAACAACATAGCCTTTGATCTTAAATTCTACTTTATAGGGGTAACTTAGATAATATAGAGTATTTTATGGTAGGAATGTATTTATGGGCGACCTCAGCGTGGTCTGGATTGATTGAAAATAGTCAAATAATCTTACTTTTATATTGAATCACTTCGTGTTTAGATAGAGAGCGTTAATAAAAATAATTTGCACCGTCTTGAAAATTTTCTGTGGGCGCCAATATCTTTATTTTTTTTATGCGTATCAATATCTTACAAAGGAAAAAGTGCAGTATTCAATAGACAAGACGAAGAATCGCTTATAAAAAATCAATTTAAAAAAAATGGCAGTGATTTTTTAGAAGATTTGTGTTATCACTTTTGTGGCTTATTTTAACATCAATAATTCACTGTTTTTTTTAAATAATAAAAAAATGGCCATATTATTATATTGATAATCCGTATTTTAATGGTTTGGAGGTCATTATAATATTATTGTTGATCCCCAAGTTTGACAATATTCACTGAAATCTGAATTAGGCACAAAGAAAAATTTCCATTTGACTATCAACTCTTTTGATACGTACAATAATTATTTTATTTTCAATAAAGCACATTTTCGTTTTATGTTACTTAAACTATACTTTGAATTATATATTAAACCAGAAAACATAATAACTAGAATATATTATATGATGTAATATTAATAACATGAACACAGCAATATTTCAAAACAACGTTCAATACATTACAGTGATTTAATAATATTTGTCAACAACTACTATATTTTTTCTAAGCACACTTAAAATTTACTTAATAACAAAATGCTGTCAGTTAAAGGTGAAAGGTTGAACCTCCTATAATATATTATAATAAATTACTTTAAGTTTTATTATAAAATTTTAAATATTGTTTCATTTGATATGACTAAGAAATCAACATTTACTCTCGCAGTGTTGCAAGTTGGCAATCCAAAAAATATGCATTAATTTTGTTTTATAAAGCGGTAAAATAATTAACATTTTATTCGTAATACCTACTTCGACAGTGTTTTATTATATTCGCTTATTTAATAAGGTTTATTTTTTTACCAAGTGGAAACACTGCAGTAATAATAATTTATTTATAATAAATTAGCAAACTTTCCGACGCATCATGGCATAAAAAGCTTTCGTACATTCGGCTCAAGGACGATGCATTGAGCCCACGACTTAATATATTTCACACATTTCTAATAATATGATTACACACAGCCTTACTGCACTGTTATGCGCTTAATCGTAGTTTTCAGATTCTTGTTGGACGAGTTTGAACCTCCTGGGACTCTTGACGCACATGGAGCCGTGACCGTCCAAAGAAAAGCGTCCCTTCATTTGGAGATATCTCTTAATGTAACTACAGATAAGTTTGGTAGGTCTCTCTTGCCATTCGTGTAGAACTTCTTTAGGTGCGCAAACCTGAAAACAGTTGAAAATGTACATTAGACCAGGGCTGGGCAAATTTTTTGGATGGCGGGCAAAATTCATAATGAGCGGCGGGCCACATAAAAGAAGAAAATATTATCATTTTCTTATTTTTATATAAAAAAAAACAAAAAATCACCATTTTATGTTACATACATATACTTACATCGTTTATTATCACGAAAAAACATAAAAAATGTATATGAGAAGAAGTGAACTACTCCTTTTGTACTTAGATAAGTACCTTATTTCTTTTTTTAAATCAGTTGTAGTTTGTTTCGATATTTTCAAAACTGCTTGTGACAATGAGTATCGGTAAAAATTCATCGTAAACAATTTAAATTGATGTTCAAGATAGAAAAGTTTAACACACATAATAAGTAGGAAAGTAATTTTTTAATAGATACAAAAAGTAAGCTTTATTAAAAAAAAAGGTTTCTTAAAAGATTAGAATAATTATTGTTCTTAATTAATGGTTAACACCAAAAAATTAGGAGATATTTTTATGATGATACAATAATTTACTTAGCTCTAAACTTGTGGACTGTTCCAACCAGGAAGAATATTATGTCATTTTTTTAAATATAATAATCTTCAAAGATTTAATAACGGCGGGCCGCAGTTTGCCTATTAGGCCTGCATTAGACTAATTCTTGAATATATTTTGTTTATAAGTTATGACATATGGGTGCGGAGCATAGGCAACGAATACTTGAAAAATTTGAGAAACGAGTGCATTGAAAGATTTCGGTACATGTGAACGACGGAGAATCCTGGAGAATTTAATTCAAAGAGAGCTGTAGAATATTTACAAAGCTACCAGGATCTCGGAATATGCTAGATTGGGCAGGCTCAGATGGCAGGGCATGTTCCGAGAATGCCATCATCACGGGTACCGAAGATAATCCGGGAGGGGCTAAATAAGGAGAAGAGTACGCAGACCCAGACTACGTTGGAGGACGAGCACAAGAGGGACCCAGCACAGCTTCTGCAGGTGTCATCCTGGAGGGCTGCATCACAAGACCGAGCAAGTTGGAGACGAAGGTAAAGGGAGGCCAAAGCTCAATATGAGCTGTAGAGCCATCGAAGAAGATATTTTGTTTATCAAATAAATTAACACAACAAACGAGATTTCACGAGATTCTAAAAAAGTTGTGCCTACAAATAAGTTGTATACCTACAACAAAGTTAATGTAGCTAGGTAGTTTCTAAAGAATATTCATCTTAGTATTGAGATACAGTCTCAAAAGACAAATGAGTGTATCAAATCTCGGACAGCAGAATTCAAAAGGGCTAAAAAACTTCAAAAGTGCTTTTACATCTGGGAAAAATTCGCTCTTCCTGATGTGCTGTCAAATATAATTTCATTGAAACTTGTATCTTCTAAAATGTCTGGAAATATTTTTTTCAATTTTCTCCAGTAATGCCATCTGTTGGTGGATTCATACAAATTTATAGAGTGATTTATTAAGTCTTATACTGAACTATTGTTTTAGCGGCATCTGTTGTAAGCCTATGAATACATTTTTAAATTGAAATATGTTTTTGCTATTATTCAATAGATTGTGATCCTAATATGCAATAGGGTGTAGTAAAAATTATGTTTTCCAATAGGGTGTATAGATCTTTTTATCGATCACTCAAATTTGGATCTTTCGATCAACAATTTTAAAAGTAGATAGAGCCAGGATTTCAAATATGAAAGGATATAAACAATAATGAAGATGGGCTTATTTTCAAATTTCTCATAAAATTTTAAATAAGTATAATATGTAAAGATTTGACTATTATCTGATAATCAAAAATTAAATTCTATAATGTATATTGTATGTAGGAATAGATTCCTTTACCTGATCTCCTTTGAGACGATCCAATAACGTGACACACACCACAGCAGCCTTGATCCCAGCATGATGGGTCAATGCCGCAAATGCCAAGGACTCCATTTCAATATTGGTCACGCCAGCCTTGTGTAAGGTCTCCAAATATTGCAGCTTTTCATGCTCGGTGAAGTCACAGAATGCGCCATCCAGTCTTCCTTGTCCTAAAAGGAAAATTAGCAATGAATATTTACAGGAAAGAAAGTTGATCAAAATGTGAGAATTTGAGCGAAAAATAGGGACAAAACAATTTCCAATAAGACAGACTGAGAGAGAGCAAGGAGACGAATAATGACATCAAAAATGTGTGAAAAGAAACAAAAAAAAAGAGTTTCTGGATTTGCCATCCTGTTTCCGATTTTTAGGACCTGAATAGAAGAAATTCCCTTAGATAATATTGGTCCTTTCAGCTACACATTTTCTTTTGCACACATCACGCCGAGTCCATAAGGGGTAGACAGAGAGAACAGACCTCCACTCTTTTCTATATAGACACACTTCCAAAATACTGTTTCTCGTTCAGCCTCTCCTATTTCTTTCACTTTATACCTTGCTTATGTTGACCATGCTACATACATAAAAAAAGGAAAATTGAATCTCTATTTTACCTTCGTAAAAATCGTATGTGCACATTGTTCTTCCTGATAATGTTTCATAAGGATCTTCGGGGTCTGCCAGAGCTCTTAATTCTCGGACAAGTTTCTTGTCGAGTTTTGCTGGACGCTTCACACTCTTGCCCAGAATCATCTGAAAATAAAAGAATCAATCAAACTAGATTTCAAAAATATTATATTACATAATATAGAAAGAGAAGTTAAAATGAGAGTCTTACCAAATCCAGAAAATTATTCAAGGCCCCATCACAAACCTCCTCCGAGATGACCACGGTTCCTCCTTCCAGCCCTATCCCTCCACACGTACCAATTCTAAAGAAGACGGGATCCTTAACACGAGCGTGGTACATTAGTTTGATGGTCTCATGTAGCAAAATTCCAACGGAAGGAATACCCATACCATGCTGCAAATGAAACAATAATAAGTTTTATATCCTCTAACTGTATTATTCAAAAGTCATTTAAAGAGAATTTTGGAAAACTGGGCATTAGTAGAGGTCTCAGTTATGTAATTCAAAAGGCAGATTTGTTGTCCTATTGTAGAACCTTGAGAAGGTTCCACTTTCATTGGCATGAAGATCTCTCATGACAATGTTACAACGTAATGTATCATAAGTTAAAAAATCTATATTATTATATTGTAGACGGATATAATATGTAATATTTAATTGTATTAATATTTTTATTTTTATTTTTATTGAGGCCTTTCACCCGAATTCGAGTGATTTGGCCAATTAATATTTGTTATAAAATAATGTAAATTTTGAATAAAATAAAATGTATTGTGTATAAAAAATGTTCCCAAAAAAACTCAATTTTAATAACATTTTATGTTAAAAAATCTACTGCTGTATCGAGAAACATATTTTATTTTATGTTTTTTTCTACAACTTTGTGAATATCCCTTATTGTATTTTAACTATCAGCTGATGATGACTGCTTTGCAAATGAGATATTTGCAAAGTTTGAGTTTGCATATTGAGAACATTCTCTGTCATATTCAAAAGCAAGAAATAATAGCATTAATGTGCTGGGTTCCTAGGAAGGGGGGCTCCGTTGTCCCCTCAAGACGGCTGCGATAGTAAATTTTCTACACTGACACATTCACCGCTGTTTATGGCAGTACCGTATTCTCTAGGAAAACAGACCATTACTCCCTATAAAGATACATTTCGCCAAAATTATTTTTGTCCTTTATCTTATTTAGTTCAACATTTAATAATTTGCAGTCGCGTTCCTCGGCATCGAAGGACCAACTGAAGAAGAGGATAATAATGCTTACACTTATACAGAGAACAGGTCCCACTTTGTACATGGAATATCTGTAGGAGTACTGGCTGATGTCCAACAAGGTTGTGCCGCACGGGATCTTGTGGTTAATCTCCTTCATGATGTTGTAAGCGAAATCCTCCATACGCTTCGGAGTACCACCCATGCAGACAAACTGAAATTAAACAAAGTACTTAGTATAAATCTATAATATATACACTTATAGATCGAGATCGGCTCAACACATTTTTATGATGCTTGGTTTATTGTAAGTATGGAACGGATTTACTGACAACAATGCCACCTGTGAAAAATTCTATAACAACGCAATTCTTATTTACATTGAATTAACCATTGAGTTTTAAAACGTTGATACAAATATTGTTGATAGAATTTCTTTCAAGCTTTCAGAAATATATTTTTTAACATTCAAACATATTTTTGTATACAATTACAGATTTTAAATCAATATTCATAATACGGACTACAGGACAACGTCTGTCGGGAAAGCTGGTATAATATAAAGTAATCTACACACAAAGTGTACATATCATTTATCAAAAATCCTTAAATCTTTATTTCAGTGATGCCATCAACGATGTTGAAGTCAATAAATTGAGACGTTGGCTTTGGGCACGTTGAAAGAATGGATGCAAACAGAATGACAAAGAGAATTTATAAAGTCGAAAGGAAAGGTGTAAGACAGCGTGATGGACCAAGAATGAAGTGGATCGAACACATCGTTTCCGTCCTCAAGGAAGGTCAGGTCCGAAGTAAAAGGAATAGGAGAGGTTGTATGAGAAATGGTATGTCGGTGGAAGAAGCGAAAGAAGTGTGCTTGGATAGAAAAAAGTGGAGGTTCGTTCTCTCTGGCTACCCCTTACGAGACATGATTGGTAAAAACAAAAAGATGTCGAAACACCGATGTAGGTATGTATTTCTCATAATGACTGTCTTACAAACTGAAAATTCATTAGTAATATCTGTATCAATAAATAAATGCTGGCGTTTAGTGTATTGTAAAATGATTGTTCCAAATCAGCCATCATTGACTTCAGATCATCAGTGCAGTCCTAATGATAATCAATTCATTCATTGAAACTGTGCTCACTCAAAGATAACACACATACACTTTTGACATCTTTCTTATACTTTTCAAAACGGAGACCATTAGAACTGATCATAAAAACATCAGCATGCCTGAGGTTTGATCATTTAATGGGGTAAGAAAGGTTGCTGGTAATTATTAATGGATGCAATAGGGATAAAAAAGAAAGCTTATGTCTTAAAAAAGAAAAAGGAAATATAAATGCACTTACTTTGACATCTCCAAACATTTCCACAAGATCATGGGATCCGCTACCAAGTGCAAGATGGTAGAGGATGTCTTGATCCATGAGTTCGATGTTTGAGTTACGGAGACGGACGGTTCCATCTGGGTATCTGTAACAAACAATTATATTACATTATGCCATTCTTTCTAGACTCAAGCGAGAATATGATGCTGTAATAATGTAATATGTTTTTTTTTTTTTTTTTCTATTTTAACTATGTAAATGATCTCAAAATAAATAAAATAAAAAAAATAAATAACAAATGGCAACAGCCAATAATGCATTGATAGATGAGCTTCAAAATGCAAGGATTTATAATATTGAAATAATGGCTGCTACTCCGCTACTTTAAGGTAACAAACATATTAAACAGGGCCAATGAAATCACAGATGGGGTGCCTAATACAAACTGTAAAATAAAATGAGGGCTAAAGTGTCGCACAAAGTATGTTTTTATGACTGTGTCTATATTTTCTTCTCATCTCAGTTAACTTTATATTGGTACAACCTCATTGTATAATTTTAATAAAGTTTATTTCTACTTCTTATCCGCCATTAACTGTTTTGCTTTAAAATAAATTCAGTCACCAAAACAAAACAAAAAAATCAATAGGTACCAGTTTGAATTAAAAGAAAGCTTACAAGGGATTATTAGGCTGCTAGGGTTTTAGCTACATTTAGATTTACATATTTTTTTGTTTAATTCCAAATTCTGATGAATTTGTCACTGTGTTAAATACGAGTCTTTTCAAAAGGCCGTTTAAAAATATCAAAAAAGCCCATTAAAATGACCCAAAAGAGGTTGTCAGCCCTCAACCCTACTGCCCTGATAGACTCATTGCCTGTTTTAAGAATATTTCCCAATACTTGGGGTTGATTACCTACGTATTAATTGGGAAAAACCAGTTTTCAATCCAACAGAATATTAACAACTAGCTGACCCTCCCGCCCACCTTCGACCTAACCCAGAATAAAAAAATAATTTTGACTTATTACATGAATAAAATGTGATTTACAACATAAAAACTTAATTTAATTTAGCTAATAATTTACTGCATTATGTACCTAATAATAGTTATCGTTTATTCGGATATACGGGATGAAGTTCGATGGGTCATAAGTTTGAAATCAAAACAATTCTTCTATAATTGCTTTAATTTTTAAAAAATCCAAGAGATGGCGGTTTCGTAGAAAATTATAATCACATGTGAAATCTGTTAACTTAGAACCCATTTAAATTAGTTTTACCTGAATTATTATGGTAAGATTAACCACTGTAGGTACCTACTTATATTGTTTGACTCATAGGAGGCAAAATCAAAATATCGTCAACTTTTAAAATGTTCGTGTAGTATTGCAATATTACTTAATACAAAACTATCTCATAGTTTATATTATTATATGGGTAATAAATTATTAATCAGTTTATTTATAAGTAAGTACTCACGTTATTGTTTTGGTCAATAATATAATTATTATAGTTGAACTTTTTACACCAAACGATAACCTTTAAAAATAGATGCCAGAATATAATATTATTTTATTTGAATAAAAACGTGAATAGTATCTCGCCTCTCTAACCAATTGAAGTTCTTGCACTGCGCATTTAACGAAATTAATATTTTTATTAAATTTAAATTTATACTTCGTACACACGAAGATTAAATCGTGATTATTATTATTACAGCTTTTCCAAGAACAACATTTTCATAAGCAAAACATTAGTCTGTCCACTTCTTTCTTAGTACCTCATGGTTGAAGGTCGACTTGACATGGTTTATGAGGTATAAATAGGGGAGAGTGCGAGATGCGGTGGACCCCTTCAAACAATAAGAAGATTGTACGAGACGGATCTTCGGGGAGTCGATGTCGATTTGGATGAAGCAGTACATACCTAAAGACTGCAGGAGACAGGGCGGCATGGCGAGGAGGACTTGTAAGTATGTGAAGACCATTATGTCTAGGGAGTGGACATAAAAGAAGAAGAACCTAAGCTATGCTATAAGCACTAGACATTTTCTATCAAATTTGTCCTTCGTTGCCCGCACCAAGAGTGCAAATATTCACAGTATTAGGTAACTTTCTTTATCTGATCACACGATCGAGATTCTTTCCCAGATTAGCTGATTTCATTCTGGTGTGGCCGTGGGTTCGATCCCCGGTGACAATCATCTTCCCTTTACACAAAACAAGGCTTTGCTTTGCGTGAAAGATGTCAAAAGTTTTTTGTGTTACTTTATATTTTTTATTTAAGAATAACCTGAAAATAGAAAATTTAATCCCTCGACTTTGTTTTTAATTCTTGAACTTCTTATCTGTTGAAATCATTTCAGCGTCGGTATTTATATTAAATCCCTTATTGGAGGAAAGGAAAAATCTAATTTAAACCACGATAATGGAATCTTATTCGAGAACTCAAATCCAATTCTCTGGGCTTAATCCAGTATTAATAATACTCGACCTTTTGAAATGCGCATAAATAATAATAATAATTCTTAAAATCATTTCCTATTATTTTCCTAGTATCGGAAATTCTATGTATAAACATGCGAAAACAACCCTGATTATGTTGTTATTAACATAATACAACAGCAACTACTTCGTGTACTTGGCATGTTACTCTACTGATTTGCTGATAGCATAGTTGAAAAGTATCCATCAGTCTTGTTTCTAACTACATATATGCAGCATTTTCTGTGGCCTGTGGATAGTCTCCACGTGGAACTAGTGCCAAAATTTAGTTAGCTGACGTACGGCATAGCTAGAGTCTATGAACTGCACTGAGTCTTACAATTGAAGAATCTAAGAAGCATTGCTGTGAACACCCTCAGAGATAAAATAAGAAATTGAGGCAAAGAAGAAGAATTCTGGTGTACAGATGTGAGGATAAAGGATTCATTCAAACTCCCTCATATTGTATTGCATTGCACTGCCAACTCCATCAAGGCCGAAGCCAGGGTGAATGAAGGTAGGTATTTCTTTAGAAATGTGACTGCACTCATGTTTTTCTACTACTAGGTAGGTACTACGTGACTTAGCTAATTCCCCTTCGAAATTATTACCTATAGCTACGCCCTTAAATGGAAGACAACTCCCAGGGAGACCACCAAAGAGATGAATAAACAGCTGGAAGTCGACTTCGCAAGCAAAAAACTGCATCTATGTACAATAAAATAGGTATCTTCTAAAGCATTAAGTAGTAAGCTCTCGAACAATTTTAATTCACGCTTTCCCTGCTTGACTGTAATGTTACATGTAAGCAGGTAGGTACCTATAAGTGCTAAATGTTGCATAAATTTGGGCGAAAACCTTTAGCCTATTTTTCCGGTATAGGTGTAACCCCATAGATAAATCAAACGGAAACTTGTGTAAGTATTTACATTGACAAAGACTAGTGTCATTCCGCAAACTATAGGTAATTTCAATAGCTACAACGAGCTCTTTCACCAATTTACGAAAGACGAAATATCATAAAAAGTTTTTTTTTAAAAAGATGAATAATTAAAAATTATACGAATTAATAAAAAGTAATCCATTTAAAAAAGTTCGGTAACCCCACAACGATTACGGCAGTAAAAAGTAATGTTTATATTTATTTACCTATCCTGTATGTCTTTCAAGTTTTGGCGGAGAAAAGTTCAAAATGTCAGCTAAACGATAAGCGCAAACATTCGAGAAATCACTTTGTTTATAAACATCATATCAGTCATTTGAAAAAAAAATCGCCAATTGTATACATTTATTAAATTTACTGAGATAATTTTAATTAATAGGTATCTGAATAAAGTGCCTACATAGTAGAAGTCACCTCAATCTCTTGGTTTTTTTTTATCCATCACGCCGTGTCGTGTGTAGGCAGAGAAAACGGACCTCCAATCTTTTCTATCCAAGCATACTTTTTTCGCTTCTTCCACCGACATAACATTTCTCATACACCCTCTCCTATTTCTCTTATTTCTTACCTGTAGGGCTATTCTCGTAATCAAACGCTTTTAAAAATCACTTAACGATAAGATTAAGACACGATCGCAAGCAGTCGTATTCACAAAACTATCGGAATCTAAACATAATCCTATCTTGAACTGGATCATTTTCATACTGATATTTCAAACATAACGAATTTTTAAGATATCTACTAGATATCTTGTTTTGTGAATACCAATCCGCCATTTTATGATTGTCAATCAAGATAAGAGCGTATTAAGACCGCTACGAGAATAAGGGCCCTGTCCTTCCTTGAGGACGGAATCGATATGTTCGATCCACGTCATTCTCGGTCGGCCACGCTTTCTTACACCTTTCCTTTCAGCCTTATGAATTCTCTTTGTCATTCTGTTTGCATCCATTCTTTCCACATGCCCAAACCATCTCAACTTATTAACTTTCATCTTTGTCACAACACTGACTTCCATACCACATTCCTTCCTAATATTTTCATTTCCTTTCCATATCCCATAATGTTTTTCCACATATTCTTCGTAGAGATTTCATCTCTACTGCATTTATACTACATGCTTCTTTTTTCGTCCATGTCCACGTTTCACAACCATACATCATTGATGGTAACAGGATTGCGTTTTTTTTGCACTAGTTTCTTTGCTTGTAGTGAGACGTTGTTGTTTCTCATTATAGGTCTTAGTGCACCGCCCACCCTGCAACCAGCAACTTTCCTACGTTCGATTTCTTTTTCACACTTTCCATCCCGACTAAACATGCTTCTTAAATATACATATTCATTCACTTGCTCAAGACATTCATTTTCTACGGTTATTTTACAATTCGTTCTTGCTTCATCCCTTTCAAATACCAAAACCTTTGTTTTGCTGACATTCATTTTTAGACCGTATTTTGCACATTTTTCAAACACACTTGACACAAATTCTTGCAAATCATTTTCACACTAAGCCATAAGTGAGTACTAAATCATCTGCATACATAAGCGCACATACTTTCTTTATACCATTCAATTCAACCCCCATATTTATATCTTTTAACCCACTGACGCAATAATCAAAAAACTAATTGAACAACCATGAAGACATGACGCACCCTTGCTTCACACCTTTCGCAAGACAGTGGATTGGTAAAAAAGTGGATACCAACCATTGAATTATTATTGTGATTTGAACTGTTCTTGTCTCTTTCCATCTTATTGTTTTTAATTATTATAAGCGGGATAGCAAATACGAAACATTTATTATTGGTATTTTCCATCAGATACTTTCGAAAAAGGTAGCTAAATAAAAACACTCCAGAAAAAATAAATTTGAAAATGGAACCTCTTTTATCGAACACGGTTCGTTGCGTTGTTTAGGTACTACAGTGAAAGCATATGTAGGTGAATAAAAGGCTTCCTTTTCATAGACGCGTTTTAATGAAGAAATACCGCATCCAGTACGTAGTAGGTACCTACATCTACATAATAATTCAGAAATGTTTTTTTATTTGCCTTTTACCGTATATGGGAGCATCACGCCTAAACGGCTGAACCGATTTCACTAATTCTTTTTTTGTCGTGTTGGCTTTTATCAGTAGAAGGTTCTTATGAAAGAAAAAATTAAGAAGATTAGATAATTAGAAAATCAAAGAAAACTCTAAGTAGGTACCTAACCTTCTTAGTACTTTTAACAATATAATTTTTATTCCAAATTTGAAAAAAGAAATTAAATAAAAGTTTGAGAAGAACTGTTAGTTGTTTGATAGTTTGCGAGATTTGATAGAATGATAGAATGTCAATGGAAAATATATGGTTTGAAACAGATGCATCGATCTAAATTACATTGGTTAAAAGATAATAAGCTTATCATAATACTAGCCTATACCCGTCATGCTTTACGTTTTTGATTCCGATTGTCAGGCTTGATCGGTAGGTAATTAAACAGGTTCTAGACTAGCTTCCCATTGCTTAACAGACCTCTATAACTGACATAAGCACAGAAAAAGAAGAATGACACTTTTACAATTTTTGTTTTACCGACCTCATAATATTATACGAACCTACCGACATAATTTGCAAGTTTTCATAGAGAGAGAGAGAGAGAGAGCTCTGTGGTTTGAATCTTAGCTACATGCCCTAATGTGTGATAGTTAATCAGGCTTTCCACCCATACAGGGTGATTTGCGCTATCTGTCAAACTTCAAAATGGAGGAATCATTTTGCGAATTTTTCATTAAATCTTTATTTATTGAGAATAATAAGATTTGAATAACATTTATATGTATAACAAATCAATCTATAATTATTTTATTACATTTTCATATCGTAATACCAAGATTCCATTCAACGTTTACATGAGTAATTTTGTTTCCAAAAGATGGCTTACTGTCTTTTTGAGAAATTTGTATGAAGATCCTAAAAAAAGAGTTTTTTAAATAGCTCTAAATATATTAAAGTTAATGCAGCAAATTGTATTTAAGAACCTTCTCAAGCAAATTGCACCGCTCTGCGCAGATTCATATCTGACGTAGCATTTGTATTTTGAGCGTGATGTTCACATATACGATAGAAAGCACACAAACATTTCTGAATTATTATGTAGATACAAATTCAAATTCAATATTCATAGTAAGGAACACAGGACAACGTCTGTCGGGAAAGCTAGTTTAAGATAAAAACCAATAATGTATTTGGATGCCGAATCACTCGAAAGGGAGTGCAGAGCTAAAACAAAAAATAATAAAAAAAGTAGCTGAATCTGATTGATGGCTAACTAAATAAAAAAACTAAAGAGGCAAACAGGTATAATTATGCGGTTCCTCAATTTAAAAAAAAATCAAAATCAGGAAGAACTTTCTTTAAATTACGAGTAGGTAGCCACAATATGTTTCAAATGGCCTCCTCTAAGTATCATACCAGTTTCTCTAACATTCTACCAAACACCCTGTATACTCGTATAATCATGGTACAAAATATGGGTACAAAAACTGGAAAATAATAATTATTGTTCGTAGGTACCTACAGCATTTCATTGAGGGCAATCAATAGTAATTACCCTTCACATCTTAACATTATTATGTAGGTAGGTACTTGTGTAAGATATTTCCCAGTATTGGTTTAACGAAACTCAGAGCAGTATTAAGGTTGTCAATAATTAGTCATAATTTGTTTCTATTGGTGATATAGAAGTCGTTCTGCTATGGGCAAGCTATTTGAACGTCGGAAAATTTCAACCAAAATATTGGTCTCATAAATTAATACGTTTTATCTCGTCACTTCGACTATAAATAGCTGGTTGAATAATCAATAATTATTACTAGCAGATCCGGTCGTCGAACTTCGACCTAACCCAGAATATAAAAAAAATTTACTTCTGGTTTATGCAATGTTTGTTATATTTTAACCTTTTCTACTTGTAACAGTTGTAACTATCTCCAAGGAGTGGTATTGGTTGAATTCATAAACCACTCAAACCTTCCCGGACATTAGTAGAACAGATTACCAAAGTTTCATTGAAATACGTTCATTGGTCTTTGAATCTATCTAGTACACACACAGAAAAATTCTGTCTTTTTCCATCTTGTGTGTTATTTCTAGAGAATTTTGAAAGTGCGATACCTAGTATGAATGTATGTGTGTAAGTATGTGTGTTCTATTTTGTGTGCGTGCTTATTCTGTATTTGCGATTTTCTAATGCAAGTTGAAAGCTTAATATAATATGGTTGATGGGTGCATGGTTTCTTTTTCTTTTTAAATTAAGTAGAATTGCCTCAGCACAGACTCTCGTCTAGTGAGGTAATAAACCTTTTATACAAATTATATATATACACACATTGTAAAATGCTTATGTTTTTTTTTTTTTGTATTCTTTGGGAATAAAATAAATAAAAAAATAAAAATTAGTAATAATAAGTATATATCAGTTTGAAAGTCCGACCCATGGTAATAATAATTATTGTTAGTCTGTCTGAAACAACCCGAGGTATCTAGACCGAAGGAATTCAATATGGGTGTAACAGAATCGTTCAGAGACCAAGACTAATTTCATACAATCACCTGCACATACATAGCCAGTAGCTACCTTTATGCCACATAATGCGGTGTTCATATGAGGCGATATAAGGCCAGACGATTTCGCTTGCATAAAAAAAATATCGCTCGGTCGCCCCATGATCGTGTGATGTGTTCACACGAGTCCACCGACATACATTCAATTTAGTGTCAAATGCGCTGATTTTGACGTAGTTTTAAAAATGGCGGACGTCGAGGTAGAAGTTACGGAGTGTTCAGGGTTAGTTGAAAATGTTGTTTTAGACGATATAAGGACACTCCTAATTAAGAAAAAATAAAAAAAACGCAGATATTGGGTGCGGAATTGGATTCTAAGGAGAAATAAATTTGGAGCAGTGCTGTCATCTGTTAAGAAACAGAACATACGGACGCCGCGCATATCTGCATATGCGTGCATCGTTCCACCAGAAACAAAAGTTGAAAGGTAGTCAACTTGAGGCGATATCGCTTTCAATCATTTTTATTGCTTCAGATTTATCGACAATCTGTTCACACGGTTCAATTGGCTGGCGAAATTTTGGTGTCCTGGTGATATTCGCATCGTGTGAACACCGCATAAGTGTAAGTAAGTACAAATATACCTACCTACTAGTCTGGCAATTATTTATGCAGGTAATCAATATTATAGTACTATGGTAGACGCTGTTGATAATTCAAATTAATATGCATTTAAAATAAATGTTTTTTTTAAGTACAACAAATAGCTTGAATTTAGCCTATAAAATAATAAACTTCTCTCAGTATAAAAATGTATGTAGGATATCTGTTTAGTGCACGAAATATTTTTTACGCGATGCGAATATGTCAATTGAAAATCCGAATCTACATCTAGGTATGTACCTATCTATAAGGAATGTCAATTGATCAATTAGTCACTCTTAGATCATTGACATTACACAGGTTCAATCTCAATAATAATGTCTCTTCTAAAAACACTATGACCTATGTATTCAAAAATGAAATTTTGATTAAATTATTATTGACATCAAGATTGTTTTTACTGGAAACATTTTGGCGAACGTACCTACCTAACTATAGTTTATACCCAAATGAAAATTCTCTTCCATTCGATTTTTAAAAATCGAACACAATTGATGCATTCAGAAATTAGAAGAACCTACTTAATTTGTAGGTACCTACAGTAATACATTCGAATTTTAAAATCACACGAAAAATAATGCGCTTTAATGTCAATATGTAGTGTATCAAAATAATAATAAATTTACTGTTCGAAATTCGAAAATCACACAATATTAGTGGGTAGTGAACACACGTAAACGTATACATACCTACATAGTAATATGCAAGTAGGTACAGTTCATTGCATTTGTTATTGTTTTTCTCTTTTTGTACTTACTGGTATTTTTGTGCCTGTTTCTTTGTACCTTGTATTTTATATGTTTTGCTCTATTTTTTCATATCCCATGTTCAATTCTTACCAACAGGCTTGGCCTAGTGGGTAGATTAATTATATTGTGTACTGAGATATTGAAATAGAATAAAGGTTATTATAATTATTATATAGTCCTATTTCAAAATCAAACAGAATATACATAGGTACTTAGGTATGTGTCAGCAGAAATCGTGTCAAATAATAAATTTAAAGAATTAGACCTGTAGTATGATAAAATGACAGAACCTAACCTATATTAGGTAGGTATAATTAATCGGTTAGGTTAGATCGTCCAAAACGAAACACTCGCGAAATATTTTCATACATATAACAAAATAAATCCAACGGGAAAATATTTTTCATACTTTTGTATTGTATCTGTTTGCAAGTGGATAGTTGTTGCTGTGACAATTAGTAATAACGTGAAACATTATACTTATCGAAGAAAAATGTGATACTTGATCAGATGTTCCTGCATACAACGGTTGCTACAGGAAGAAATGTGAAATTGTTTGCAGTTGTCAACATGCTAAAGTAATATTGACGGCAACCATAAAAGACGATATAATTGATTGATCAAACAAATAGATAATGACTATTTTTTATGCCTGTCGTCCGACAAGTTTTGCTGCTAGTTAATCTACAAGGAATATTTAGAATGTTTTTGTTTACATTGAAATTGTAACTGTAACTAATTAAACATTTGAGTACCTACCTAAGTATACATTACTTTTTACACACATAAATTCATCAAATCTGCAGAGTTGATAATAATATATGAAATGTATGTTCATGAAATATCACAATTCGTCATTCATAGAAAGTTATCAGATAGAAAAGAAATAAATGGAACGACAAAACTATCTATAAATAGGCATGGCTAACATTCTTTTTCCGGCGTATTTCAGTCACTCGTAGAAAAAAATAGCGAAAAACTTCAATAAACCTCTCATCTCAGGATGTAGGTCAGAACCCTTTCAACTTCTCTATCTCTTTTGTATTCTGTCCCCCCTTTCACATCGCACCTCATAATTCTACTATTGTGTGAGAACCTACATATATAGGTATTCACCTACCTACTTTACATGCCTTACGTCATCTATAGAATTACAGTCTGGCTAAAAAGAGTAGAAAATAATTGAGGGCGCTGCAGTCGTTTGTATGGCAACATTTAATAAGTACTCTACATTTATAAAGTACAGTATTGTAACCGCCAAAAAATTAAAAAAAAAATACTATTCAATGTGGTATGATGAAATGCTTTGTAGAGGTTATTTAAAAGAATTTAATAACGAACTGTAGGTACCAGCCATGGCATTAAAAACGAGATGGAAAAAATCTATGCAAAACGAGTCAAAAAACAAGAGATAATAAGATAATATAATGGGTGCTATAATCCACAAAATGGTGCTTACAACTGCTTACTATTCTATGGCTGAATTTGCATCATATAAATGTCAAAATATTTAAACATAACCTATAATTTATTTGTAAGTGAATATTATACGAATATACAAAAAACATATGTGGGAAAAATATCCAAATTAGTAAAAGGTACTTAATAATTTTTAAAATGAATTGGATGTTGTATTTACCAGTTAGAATTGCTCTCCATTCGTAAACATTTGTAATGTCAGACAATAACCTATGTTCAGTGTTGCCAGAGTGATAACATTTTAGTTCATCAACAATTAATTTCTACTCTTTTTAGCCAGACTGTAAGTATTATGTCATAGCATATTATAGAACAGAATTATAACTTTTATATTTCAGGAAGAAAATTTTATAGTAATAAAATACCTATCTACGTACCTACACTAATATTCTAACATCTGCGTGGAGTCGGAAATTTTGAAACACAACTTTGTAGCCTGTCAATAAATATATATTTATCTTTATAATCAAATTTAAATTACTTCCACCAAGAAAAATGCATGTTCAACAACTTATAAATTTTATTTATCTTTATATTTCTAATCTTGAACTATTGGTTAAGCTCAGTCGTAAATAATAGTAGGTAGGTACCTAAACAAAAAATAAACATTAGATATTGTATGATGAAATTCATGGCCATAGCCAGGGAGGATCAAAACGGGTTTGATTTAATGTTAACATCATAAAAGTTGGGATCTTTAGTCCTGTAAAAGGCACAAAGTTGTGTGAAATATATTAATTATGTTTTTACTTGCATAATCGTTTAATAATAAACATAATTTCGAATTTACAAGTAGGTACCTACCTATAACGAATAATATTTCAAAAAAAGTAACACCTACCTACTTTATTCTCGATTTTAGAAGTGATCTATGTTAAGGGGTTAACAAAATGGTAGCTATCAGAAATCTTGTATGGGGTAGAAATTTTACTGTTAATTTTTTTTTATTTCATTCTTTGCAGATCTAGATAGGTACAATATAAGTATAAAAGTACATTATAAATGTCCAGAGCAACGGCGGGATTATTGGTTTAAAACACTTTCTTCTTTTTCACACGTTAGTATATTCGATGTACCTACCACGAACTTCCTAATTATTACACGTAATTATTTAAAAAAAAATATTTTGTTGCTGTTTACTACATAAATATTCATCTTAATTGGAATATTTGAAAATGGCTTTATAAAACGAAACGAGAAATTGCCAAAATATACAAAAACATCTCCTCTGTGTAAGATGTATGAAGATTGCTCATACAAAATAATAAAACTCACCGAATATGTTTTTCGTAGCCTTTATAACACTTCAACCTTTCCTCCAAAATCATTTGGGCAAAAGAGCATTGCGTGCTCTTGATCTTCAAATCACATTCGTCATAATGCACTTCACCATCGTCAAACTCCATATAATCACACGTACACGACGGCATGATGAGCAAAAACACTCAACTTACAACAACTTAACTTGGTTTGATGAACACAAACAATAATATCGTATGCAGTGGAGGTTAGGAACTGTCCACACGTAACGGCGAGTTAAGAGTTAATAAAAGGCGGAGAGTTGTCTGGATAGTTTTAAGTATTTCTACGGGGTCCAACTGATAATATGTTCGTGTAGTTGATGTTTGACCGGTATGCTCTGGTAACAATAATCGTACGCAGGGTGCAAACGATACATCGATATTTCGTTCATAAACATCGATGTTTTATCGAACGATATATAAACATCCAATGCTTAACATTTACATCGTAAAAAACTTCCTTTTTGTGCAAAGAATCAAATTTATATTTCTCCTTAACTATACGTTGCAGTTGTTTCATAGTTTATTCAACTTCTAACCATTTCTAGAAGTTTTTTTCTTTTTGAGTACCAACTGATTTGAATTCCATTATATATCTGTAATAATATGTTAAAACTTAATTTTCCAAAGATTTCATATAATTCTGGGCCCCAGATTACTAATTGGGGTAAAGAGAAAACTAACACATATTGTTATACAATGTTATACACTTATTGTTGTTTTTTTACTTGTGTTAAAATGATATGCTGTATACTTACCTTTTTGTAACATTTTTTATATGAGAAATATACTTATAATATTATTAACAGCGGGTCAAATGAATAAATTTTTTTTTTTTTAATATAAGCGGAGACTGACTCGATTGATCACGAATGACAATGTTATACCTACTTATTTCGACTAAGAAGCTCTTTATTTTATTTTAAGATTTCAAAATCAATTCAACCTAGGTACTTACCTATTTTATAAAAAAATAGGATTAGGTAGGTACTCAATTATTTATTTCATTTAGAAAATTTTGGTGAAATCTATGAGGGTATTTCTTATACATGCTGTTTTTTTTTGTTGTTTTCAATTGTCGATTTTGAGGCCACTCAATAGTTAAATAAAAGTGTCATCTACGGAACAAAGGAGTTTCAGACTTTAATATTACTTATACATATGTATAGTGGAAATAAAATACGCACTAAACGCCAAAAACTTCATTTTGAGATAATCTAATAAAACTGATTTTTCCCCCATACAGACATAGTACTATGATGATTTTTGGATCTGTTTTTTTACGCCTTTAGATCATCGATATGGGCTTAGTGCAATATCAAGGCTATTGACAATGGTTTATAGAACATTTCCTCATACTCAACTCATTTTTTCATTTTTGGCGTTTAGTGCGTATTTTATTTCCACTATACATATTATGATGTACCTAGCTTACAATCGTATTTATATGGACAAAGAAGGCATAAGATACAAACATTTTAACGCAAATCCAACAGATAACAGATGTTCGAATTGGAGTATTTAAAAATCGATAATATAAGACATAGGTATTGTACCTTTAAGAAACATCAATATAGGTAGGTATAACGATGGTTTTGAAAATCGATGCTTTTAAAGAAGAACGTTGCATCCCTACTCGCATGTTCTGTCTGTGTTTGCGTCTCAAATGTTTATTTATTTCCGCAGCTGCATAGCCTTTGCGATTCCAACACGTGAATTATTAGGAGTATGCTTATCTTTTATCAATATAGGTACCATGACCATACATGCACAAAATAAATATCAATCCGACATGTAGGTATACCGCACGACTTACGAACATTACATAAATAAACATTAAAAAATACGTTAATATGGAATTTTTATTCATATTTTGATGACAGTAGAAAAATATGTGAATTCTCATTCAGCTCTCCTTCGAAAATAAAACAGTACCTATGCAATGTATGTATGTATTAAGTAGGTACCAAATCTAAAAGCAACTTTAAACATCGTTATATTTTGACAACAGGAATAATTTATTTTAAGCAATTGTATATTTAATACAGACCCTATTGTTATTAAAAAAAAACAATTAATGATAGTTTACTACCATTAATTGTTTTTTTTACTGTTCCTGAAAAATATTACTTAAATTCTGAATGAGTACCTACCTAAATATATGTAAATAAGAACTGTGGCAATTTTCTATTTTTATCCATCCTATTCGTTGCAATAATGAAAAGCATCGCTAGTTAGGGTAATACGCTGAATTGGGATAATTGGCGAATTTCTTTACGAATCATGTCTTCTAGATGTCATTGTCTAGCTAGACAAAAGATGCATTTTAATTATTAAACGATTTATAAAGTCACCTTTTCTTAAAACAGTTTCTTGACCATGCACAAAAGACTAGAAACATTACAAGTTACATTAACAGATCAGACTACCCTTAAGCATTGGATGAATAATACCTACATACGTTTATTTCTCAGGGGCAATGCATGTGTAAGGGATAATATGAAGACTTTAAAAAGCATTGCTCGGAAGTACTTACGCTCAGAGAAATAAAATGCATTGTTGAATATTATATAGTATAGTGGAGGCAAATTGCACATGTGAGGAGAATGGACTCACCAGACTCCCCCACATTTCATTGGACGGCTAACCCCATGAAAGATGACCCCAGGCAGACAGTTTTGAGTCTACCTCAAAAGTAGCTGAACTCACCTCTTTAATAACATGTCAACAGACCTCAAATAATAATAAAAAGAATAATGCGCAATGGATGAAAAAGCATACATATTGGCAAAAAATAACAATGGTGATAATTATTGAGGAAAACCCCGATCAGATAGGGGTGCTCAAATTCAAAACAGTGGGATAGATCTACTGTAGTCACTCTAATGCTATCTGCCATCAAAGTTGAGTCATCATAATATTGGCCTATGGAAAGGCAGGGTATCACGTGGATATACCTATTCCCACAATCCCACCCTTAAACGAACGTTCTAATCGCTGAAAAATACATCACCTTTTGACAGTTAAGTTGAGCGGAAGATAAATGCGTAGGTAAGAACCTATACACACTATCAAACGGGTAGTTATATTTACTCATATTCATAATATTATCAGCAGGTTAATATTCTATTACTATACCTACCAACTTAGTAGATAACAAAATATTCCATTTCACTAAGCTGGACATAGTAGACAAAGCCAATATTATGCCGTACAACCGTCAATCGATTTACAAAAAAATCCACATTGTTAGTATTTATTTGCTCAGCTTTATGTCATTCGTATTTACATAATTTTATATCATCATGATGATAATGTGCCGATATACAGTTCAACTTCTCATTACGAATAATTCGAAAACGAACAAAAAGGATGATCATAATAACTTTTATCGGTGTAGGTGTAGGTAAATATGAGACGGGATTCACTCCGATATGGACCCTTTCGACAATGTTGTAGTTCCGTAATTCCTGTAATACCCACTCAGGTGGTGGAAGGTCTTATTCAATGTGAAAAAGATGGAATTCTCCAATGAAGCTGAAATGGAAAGTCCCATTTTCGCGTAATTTTCTTGTAAGCCAAGATCGTGTTATGCAATGGTTTACTAGAAAACACACCGCCAATTGAACGGCCGTTATACGAAGAAAAATCTAATTTGCAATTTCGATAAAAGTCTTTGAATTTAACTTTTTTCTAAGTTCGTTCATTTTATTTCAATGGGCATTTTGTTTACTGCGGTATCCAAGATACGCTAATCAACAATAAACGTCAACATCACACTGTCTCTTTCTCGCTTTCGTTATTTGACTGCCAGTGATATAGAATGCTTTTATTTTGTAGGAAAACAAACCATAAGCACTAACTGTATGTTCCTAAAGTTCTTTCAAGGAGTCAGACCATTTCGTTACGGTTTATTAACAACATAATAAATGTCTATATTTATTTATTAACAACATAATAATATGTCTCTTAAGAAAATGACAGTAAAAAAACGTGAAAACGAGGTTTGGGCCGCACATATTATTCTACATCAGCCATTAGATTTGCAATAAAATGAAACGTAAAAAAAAATATATTTTTTCTCTCTGACAAGAATTTAACGTCTTTTATACTTATAGAAAAATTAAAGTCTTTTGTTTTTTAAACGAGTGATCGACTTTAAGACACTGGAGCGCTCGTTATAAGAGGAGTTGTTTTATTTTCTTGAGTTCGTATAACAGTTGGTTTATTTCCATTGTAATTTAGAGAGATTCAAAGTTTGTCTGCTTTATGTCATAATTTACAACATTTAAACTGGCTTGAAGAAATAACCTTTCCTGGCTGCGGAATATAAAATGATGGATAGGTTTCCGTTCTGTGGCACCATTAATAAGACAGAAGTTCACCACCTAACATGGGACGACAAGAAGGAGAAAATGGACATAATAAGGTCCAAACTGAATAAGGCCCAAAGCTTTTCTTATTTTTCTAGATGTCTCAGAATAGATCCAGAGTTCTATAATATTGAGTGGCTTACTTGCCTTGTATTTTATCTGTCCTCAAAATGACATAATTAACCACTCAATTAACACTATAGCAACATAATAATAACATTGTTGCTTAGTGAACAGTTTGTTACTATAGTAAATAAATATATACTGAAATATGAACAATGCAGTAAAAAGGTTGAATTTCATTACATTTGCAAATGGTAAATTACAATTTTCTAAGTCATCGTTATGAATGTTTTCGGCGCATTAATTAAACATGCACAATCGGAACATCACCCGCACACATCCCGCCCCTCCCCCCCTCACCTAAGTGGACACAAATTCAAAGTGAATTTTCTTCATATTAGCCACTCTATATTGGGGGCGTCCATTAATCACGTGAGCCCAAAAGGGGGAGGGGGGGTCTGGAAAAAAATCACGAAAGATCACGTAGGGGGAGGGGGGGTCTAGTGAGAAAATCACGTGCATTTATTTTTCTGATGAATTTGATAAAAAACAGTTGAATTTTCAGAAATTTTAAAAATTTTCGAAAAATAAAATCATAAGTTTCGAATTTCTTTGTACTAAAAAAGTACACGTGATTTTCGGGGGGAGGGGGGGGGGTATCCTGAAACATCACCAAATGTCACCAGGGGGGAGGGGGGGTCTAAAAAATTGCAAAAAAACATCACGTGATTAATGGACGCCCCCATTATAGAACTCTTTGGATTGATCCCGATCGGTTGAAAAATATTTGCAAAGCATTTTTCACTTGTAATTATTTCCCAATAGTATTAATATCAACAGTAAACCTTAATGACAAAAACATTTAATCGTCAATGCTCCAATAACAGGTATTTCTCACATAGCTATTATAATAGGTACATTGGCATAACCAGTTTTCAGGGATAATAATTTCCGTCGGCTATTCCGATACTTTTGTACATAACTAACTATAGAGGAAAATGTTATTAAAATAAAAATGGTCTTGTTATTTTCTGAAATATTGTCAACTTATTATACTTAACCATAAATTGTTAATACAAGCGAGTATTCATATATGAACTGTTTGAAGTAAATTTGAAGCAGGTACCTAATTTCATAAAAGTAAAATAGTCAACACAATTTCCCTGAAATGACGCAACATTGATATTGTTTACTTTAGCATTATATAGTCACCTACCTACATACGTACGTAGTCTGACAACTGAGGTAGGGACACACCTCCATACCGCAATGCTAACTAAGCATACAATCTCTATATATAAAATTGGAGTCCCATTTCCTTTGATCACATCACGCGTGAAAGACTGATACAATTTCGCTAATTCTTTTTTTAATGTTTACTATTATCAGAAGAAGGTTCTTATGAAGGAAAAAAATAAGAAAATAGCCAGAAAGATTAGAAAAATTAAGAAAACTAATCGGAGGTAAATTATTGTATTTTTCAGTTTCAATTGATGTTTGACGTCTTTCAGTCGGTGCGATTAACAAAATATGCAGTGTAAACATCATTTAAAACAGATAAATCAGTCGGATTATATAGATAAAAATATAATCAATGTATCGTTATACATATTCGAATTGAATATTCATAGTTAAGAGTGAACGATGTTTGCCGGGAAAGCTAGTAGATGTGCCATAAAACTAACTTACTCAAGATTATGGAATTCAAGGCAGGCGTGTTTCTTCAAAACACTTTTAAGATTGCCTACATATTTGTCAAGTCATATGATGTAGGTAGTTCATATCTTTAGATCACGCAAAAGTGATATATTTTGAGTAATTCTTCCCAAGGTGCCCCTTGGCATCCAGATTGATTTCAAGTCAAGCCTGACTATACGCAATATTCGAGGAATTGTTGAAATCAAGCCCATAAATGAATAAAATATCAATTTCTTATTGTTTTAGAGAATTTTGATAAAAAACTGATTGACGATATAAAAGGATTAATTTCCAATTAATTATAGGGTAATTATTTAAACATGTCATATTTATTGAATTTATAAGACTTACTTGAAAATACATCCAACAGTTATTCCGACTTATCGCAGCATGAACATAAGGGTGAAGGACTAAAAATAACCAAAATTTGGTGTTTTTCAGGTTTTATTGATGCATCCCTATCCACTAAGGCGGGGTCTTAAAGGGAATATTGATTGATTGACTACTTTTAGACAAAGATTTTCATCATTGAATTTAATCATCTTCCAACAGCTTTTGATTCGAAAGACATTTATCTTGATGTTGTCCAATCGACGTATTTAATTAAAGGGCTATTGGTGACTTTAAATAACCTTTCCTAATTCTTAGGAACTTTCTAAGAATTCATATGTAGCACCCAGCAAATTTTGATTTCACCACCCACAAAGGACCTACCTAAGACAGCAAGAGTTTCCTTATTCTGGGAAACCAAAGGATACTTAAAATTATTTGTTTCAAATATCGTGAAGACCAGCGACCCTACTCTGAGTACTCGCAATAAGAATCATGAAATTCAATATTAACTATAAAAAAATAAGGCGTATGCGTTCATTAAAATGTTGAGATTTTCCTCATTCTTATACAGGTAATACCTATTATCTAACGACCGTCAACAGTCATTGATTTAGTCAAACCGGTTATTTCCGTTTTAACATCTTATTAATTGCCACTCTGAACTAATGGCACTCGACATTTAAACAGCATTATGGTGATATTTAAACAGAACAATACACAGAAAAGCCAATTATTCGAGGAACGAACTGTCTCGTTCAAATATGAGTCTCGTTTATTGGAAGAGCAGGCGAATTGCCAGCAGGGTTTCTGATTGTGTTTTTATTGTCGCTCTGCCAAATTTCACTGATCTATATGACATTGTAAAGTGTTTGCTATTGCTGTGGTATTTAGCCTTATTTGTATATTAGGAAGGAAGGCAAATTTTGTATTGCTATTAGGTAACTACATAAATACTAGTATAACATCTACACAAGTCCATATCAATTTAAAGGTTTATTTGACTTGATCATCACTTTGATGACCTCGGGCAGAGCTTCCATAGCTTGCCAGAACATGAACAAAATATGGAAGCGTCGGCGTTTAGTGTCGACACGATATGCGAATTGTTTGATTCGTGTGTGTTGCCCGTTCTCTTGTATGGGTGTGAGTAACACCTGACCAAAGCCCAAGCATAAAAATTATCCGCGTTCGATACGAAGTGCCTCGCATTGCCCACGCATCACGAATGACGCTATACGCTCGCGCACCCAGCGAAAGCCTATCTCTTCTACCATTAAGGAGAGGAGATGTACTTTGCTGGGACATGTGTTAAGGATTCAGAAATAATACTTTTGGTTTTGAAAATGCAAAAAATTAAGAATTCAAATATTTATATAACAAAATTGGCTGAACCGTCGAATTTCGTTTCGCACACCTCAGAACCAATAATCGTTGTGTTAACAACTAATTTGCTGAATTGAACTTTTTTTTATTAAGTAAACAAAGAAGAAAAATTTGAGGTTGTAAATATTTTTAAGCCAAATAGTTTTTGTGTAAAAAAAATAGAAAAAAGTCTCGATAAGGCCACCCTTATTATCTAGCGGTTTAAAGTAGTATACTAAGACCTATTCTAATACCTAACTGTTTAGGAGAAGTAGGGTTACAAACAGCGTGACTTGAAATTTTTATATATTAGATCCAGGTAACCTTTGCTACAATCATTGATAATGCTATTTTAAAATTTTATACGCATAATCTGAATATTTAAAATAAGCATTACAAACTTGTTTTTATTAAAAAAATGAATTATAACTGTAGATACCTACTTATAAACATTTATTTAAATTAAATAATTCGACATTTAAAATATTGATTACCTAATATGATCTACTTATTATGTAGTGAACTGCGCAGTATTCAATAATTTGAAATATCGCGCATGCAGGCTGATAAAATAGTTGGTAATATTCGTACAGGTGGAAGCATCGTTACAAAATGTCATAATATTTACAATCAGCTTGGTTAATATACTTACTTAGATTTTTTTAGCGAATTATTAAAATAGATTCAATATTTTTAAACAATAATTATAATAAAAAAATATTATTTACAATAATAGGAAACAATCAAGCTAAAATTGACGGCGTGGTGTCTTCATGCTAAAATTGTTGCTTTCAAATATTTCGTGCTAACTGGCTGATAGTGGTGAGAGTCACCATTATTTTCCTTTCTTTAAACGGGAGTCAACTCATCTCGAGAAAATCTTGACGCATAGGGTTCAAGGCAATATTTTCACTTTTTTAAGGCGGTGCACCCATTGTTTGGGTGATGGGCCTCGTATGTCACTTAAAATGAACACAAATTACGATTTCGATATCTTTGAAGAAAAATGGTGTGAAAGAGAAAGTGGTCGGCTTTGGGCGACAAAACCGCTTTTTCTTTCTCTTTTGACCAGGAAACTTATTCTAGAATGTCGATCGATGGGATTTCAAATAGAATGTTTATGACATTTGTATGAGTCCTTAAGTTATTAGTTCTTATTTATATACAAAAGTCACAAACATTCTATTAGAAAAAGAAGTGGTTGGTGACCCAGCGGTTACAACGCCGGCTTTCGTACTGCGGACGTCGTGGTTCGATCCCAGGTGCCGACCATCTTCCTCTTTCACGACACAAGCTTTCAGTAGCTTACTGTGAAAGAGTCAAGGAGTGTATTTGTGTTCACTTTGAGTGAGCACAGATTCATTTAAAAAAAAAAAAAAAAAAAAAAAAAAACCCGTCGATCGACATTCGATAATAGGGTCCCTGTTCTAATTTAGAGATAAGAGATCGGTATCTTGAGGAAAGTCATCACCGTTTTTTCTACCTGCACGCACCAATAGCACCTTACTGTCTTGACGTCTACAGTGTCAAAAGTCACACATAATGACGTTTTTTTTCTTATTATGAGTGGCTTGGCCAGTTGCGTGTGGTAAGCTGTGTACTCACCTGGTAACGTTACCTTGGTTCAGATGTGTACGCGTGTTCGCAACGAACTTGGTAACGTTGCATGTCACGTATCATGCAACGTTACAAATTTCCATAGTACGCGGTGGTTCGTGGCGAACAACCACAAACCACCGCGTACTATGAATTTGGTAACGTTGCATGATGCGTGACAAATCGGTGTCTACCTAGTTTTCTGTCGGATCGCTGCGTTCCGTTCGCGGCGCAGGTGTGTACACAGATTTATTGAGAGCGCAATCATCGAGCTTTCTTAGTAATTACAATTAATTGATTTTTCCATCACAAATTCAAAAGAGCCAACGTACAAATGTAATTAATGAAATAATAGTTAATACTAATCAATCAAAAGTGCCTTCCAAACTCATTATTCAACGCCCCTATACATTGTTAAATAATGGTATTTCTAAGAATTTGCCGACAATTCCCAAACTTTTAATTGTAATTAGATCTCGAATGGTTATAATTTTGTAGTATGTTAGTACATACGTAATGATATTGTATTCCAACTTTTGAAAATAAATTAGGTGCCTACTTAAAACATACTATAGGTAATACAGTGAAGGATAGTTAACCAAACATTTCGGATTACGAAAAAATCCGTATTACGGATATTTTCCCGCAATATTTTTCAATTAAGTATTCAGACGACAAAAATAAATTGACAGGGCACAATCGAATTTCTGAGCGCTCGACACAGTCGCATTTCTTGTTAATTATTTAGATTCAAAATTCAAATTCACAAGAAACTTTATTTACAGAAAAATATTACACAATTATTACAAATATTAGGCATTTTATTAAACAGATAATATTTTCCCTTGATTTTTTTTTATATATAACCTCTCCAATAGAGCAGAGGTCGTGTGAGGAGAGGGATTAAACACCATTTGTTTAAACATATACCTAGTTGAAAACGTCATACAACTAATGAGTGTTATGGCACACAAAATCAAGTTATTTTTTGTAACGATAAGTTAATAAAATTCACCAACTGATGAACATGCATTTCTTGGTGGAGTTTATTTGAAAATAAAGATCAAATAAAAAAATTGTATAACTTTTCCACAAATTTTTATTACTTAAACTTGTCAGGGTAATAAAATTTTGTGGAAAAGTTATACAATTTTTTTATTTGATCTTTACGATAAGTTATGTTTTTAGCAGGTTTACGGTTAAGCACATACGTTTAATATTTGTGTACCTACGCAAATTGACTAGCACTTCAAAAAAGAGAGAAAGGCGAAAATGGCATATTATACAGGTATTTTTTTAATTAGCGGTTATTAAGAGAATCCTCTTTTGCCGTATCAGGTCTCCCCGACGTTGGCAATGACTTCTGCAAAGGTTTCTTGGTCACCCAAAATTTTTTTTTGTAATAAAATAACTCTCTGCTGCTGTTTAAAACTAGAAAATTATAATTATTTATAATTAAGCTCAAGCCAAGTTGCTGTGCTCATTTTAAGTCCTCCAGAACGAATTAATAATAATTAGCCTTGGATCGGATTAGGTTCGTTTAGCGATCATCCACTGTTTATAGGCAAAATACTCAACATGTGGGTGTTGCTCACAGTTTGCTAACTAAAAGTTTTGTTGCTAAAGGTACCTATATACAAGTGGAGGAAATTATCGCGTTTGTGGAAACGTAATGTAAATAAAGTAGTATTGATTATACCCACAAGTGGCTGTAATTTCCCACACAGTAAAAACTAACATTTTTTTAACATTTAGCATACCTACTCGAGATCAGCTGAACAGATTTTTATCATTTTTGGTTTATTGGATTCTTGTTCGCTTCGGATAACAGAATAACTAATAAAACATCCAAAATGAGTAGCAAGGAATATAAAAAATAATATAAAATTTTGTAAAGAACGATGTTCGATACAACAACGCCGAAACACTTTTTTTATTCACCTGACAACCATTATTACATTAAAAATTTTGCCACGCAGAATTTTGATGGAATTTTTTTCAAGCTTTTTCCTAATTTGTTAACATTGATGCGCATTAATTAAAACGTGAAAAAATCTAATTAGATATGAAATCAAAGTGTCGTTTGACACTTGACAACTGTCAGTTGTTTGATAATTGGTGCGATTGACGGAATTCGGATGGAAAATATGTGGTTTTAAATGGATTTACGGTCATTTTTATCATTCTTTTATTTTCGAATTCGATATTCATAGTTAGATTACAGCAAAACGTCTGTCGGGAAAGACACATCACATCAAAATTGTGTGTTGCAACCATGAAGTAAGGAATCTATACCCATTGGACAGGGCCGTCGCGTGGTTTTTAGGCGCCCAAGGCGAGGCTTAAACCCCCCCCCCCCCCCCACCCCCATAAAACTTGTAATTTTGTTGGTTCAATTGTTATAAATTTGAACTACATTTATTTGTATTTTATATCAAACGTCAATGTTTTCCAAACATTTCCATAGGTACCGTAATATTACGCGTACGATTGAGTGGAGTAGTGAAGGGGTGGGGGCGCAAGGAGTGTGAGATGCAGTGTTGTCAACCCCATCACAGAGTAAAACTGTAGATATGCTTGAAAAAAACTGAAGAAAACTGTAAATATGAAATTAGAAAACTGTTGATCTATAATTTTCTAAGGTTTTACTCTTTTAGTTCACCTGTCGCTCCGCCTGTTCTCTCTATTTTTATTCTTTGCTCGCTTGTATACATTACTGACACTACTTGCATAGAATAAATAATACATCTACATAATAATTTAGAAATGTTTTTTAATTTGCCTTTTGTCGTTGCTTTACGGTATGTCGGAGCATCACGCTCAAAATACAAATGCTACGTCAGATATTAATATGCCCAGAGCAGAGCCGTACAAAATGCTGGAGAAGGTTCTTAAATACAATTTGCTGCATTAACTTTAATATATTTAGAGCTATTTAAAAAAATCTATTTTTAGGATCTTCATACAAATTTCTCAAAAAGACAGTAAGTCATCTTTTGGAAACAAAATTACTCATGTAAACGTTGAATGGAATCTTGGTATTACGGTATGAAAATGTAATAAAATAATTGTAGATTGATTTGTTATACATATAAATGTTATTCAAATCTTATTATTCTCAATAAATAAAGATTTAATGAAAAAATTTGCAGTTTGATTTTGAAGTTTGACAGATACAAATCACCCTCTATGGGTGGAATGCCCAATTAATTATCAAAGTAGGGAATGTAGCTAAGATTCAAACCACAGAGCTCTCTATGAAAAGTTGCAAATTATGTCGGTAGGTTCGTATAATATTATGAGGTCGGTAAAAGTCATTCTTCTTTTTCTGTGCTTATGTCAGTTATAGAGGTCTGTTAAGCAATGGGAAGCTAGACTAGAACCTGTTTAATTACCTACCGATCAAGCCTGACAATCGGAATCAAAAACGTAAAGCAAAGCGGGTATAAGCTAGTTATTAATAAAATAACTAGATTTTGAAATGCGCCCGTGGCGCCTACTAACTAATACCGCTTTTAAATCAAATGAATTAAGTCAAGATATGATTTGGGAAAAAAAAATTCATTGCAAACTTAAAAAAACAACCGAAACTTTTTATTACAAACTTGGCATTTGAATGGCTTTTCTCTGCGATGATTTAGCTTATGGGTGTTTATTAAACTTTTTATTGCAAATATTGCATTCGTATGGCTTTTCTCCGCTATGTAGTCGCTCGCTCCCTGGATTGGCGACGTCTCTTAGCCAAAAGTTCCTGTTGCTCGCTCGGTTGCAATGAAAATCAAGGATGAAATGAAAATAAAATTTAGTTAAGAGTTTTTTTAAGATTAATATTGCATTCCGTTGGCTTTTCTCAGCTATGAGTTCGCATGTGAATTCCTGGACTGTACTACAAACAAAATAGAATTTGTTTTACCCACGGCGGCGCCCCTCCTATCGCGGCGCCCAAGGCGACCACCTCGGTCGCCCAACCCACGCGACTGCCCTGCCATTGGATTACCTGAAACTACGGAAAAAACACTGTCCATTATATAGGTATGTAGTCATTCATCAACTACTATAAAGCGATAGTAACAATGTGAAATACATACAAATATTATCGGGACATATGTGTATGAACAGTTTACAGATCCCTCACTTTTATCTCTGATAATATCTGGATCGATAAGTCACAAATTATTCATATTTCCCGGTAAAATATGAGCCTACACGTTTTCTAAATGTAGATATTTTATGAACAATACCTTCATGTTTTTTTTTAAATGAAACAAGATCCTCCCCATGAAACCTGAAACTCTTGTGAAGGTAGTTCGATATTGAGCATGAAGGTTATAATAATATTATTATATTTCCGATATATTTTAAGAAAATATGTGAACTTCGTTTTACGACGTAACGAGTGAAGAGAATAGGTTTCTTTAATATTTATAACAAACTAGCTTTCCCGACAGACGTTGTCCTGTGTTCCTAACTATGAATATTGAATTAGAATTTGTATTATGATGAGTTTATTACCTTTTAAACAATATAATTTACATCGATGCATCTGTTTTAAATCATATATTTTCCATCACACCAACTATCAAACAACCGACAGTTCCTGTAAAACATTAATTTAATTTCAATTTTTCAAATTTGGAATAAAAATTATATTGTTCAAAGTAGGTACTATGAAGGTTACCTACCTACTTAGAGTTTTCTTTGTTTTTCTAATTATTATCCGCGCATTTTTCTTGATTTTTTCTTACATAATAACCTTATCCTGACAAAAGCAAACACGCCATAAAAATAATTAGCGAAATTGGTCCAGCCGTTTTAGGCGTGATGCGATGACCACGGAAAATGGCTCTCCATTATTATAATATAGACTAGAGCTTTCCAGATGGACGTAATTCTATTCCTCTTTCAAAACATAAGTTTCGTTAAATATTATTTACGAAGTCGCCAATAAGTATTATGTAAGTAATAAAATATTAATTTAATCTTGATAAACCATTACGTCGATCTTCATCGTTTAACCTATCAACCTATGAACTATTGTTCTTAAGTAGGTAATTCGAATGATAACATGAATGGATACAATTTGACTGTTTTTATTTAATATACAAGTTGTTTTTTAAGGGGAAGAGAGAGCATTCTGAAATATCAAGATGGCGATCTTTTAATACTACCATAACACTGTAATGTCCACGTTAAAATTTGAACTACCTACAATATTCCACATACAACAACCGTAAGTAACGGTAAACAATGTATTATTATATTATGTAATTAATTTAATTTTTTTTTTACTTTTTGTGAAATTTCATAGAAAGATAATTATGAAGAATGGGGAAAAAGTGATTAGCAAAAAATTGAATCTCGAGTGCTTTTTCTCACATAAACATCCTCAAGTGACCCGTAAAAGTGGCTACATACGTGAAAAAGATTTAGGCCGACGAGTTTTGGTTATGTTTTGTGAAATTGCAAATAATTTATTTTATTATTTATTTATTTATTTATTTATTTGAAACTTTGAACTCATTATTCATTAAGGTATTACGTGTAGGTACCAGATTTTGCAGATGATATTTAGGTTTTTTTTTCTAGTCACACTAACGTAAAACATTATATTTTGTTAAATAGTCCATTTTTTTTTCACCTAAATATGTTTTGAATTCGGAGTAGGTATGTTCGTATTGTTTATCAAAGATACCTATACAGTATAAAATATAAGCAAATGAAGGCTAATATTAATTTGAGATAAAAAGATAAACAATTCGAGCTAACTGCCGACTTATTTTTATTATATTGTAACAATAATAAACCTTGCGTCATCCTGCCAATATTTTTTGAATAACTAACAGCCACTAAGTCTTACCTAATAATCGCATAATTTTTTTGGCGGAATGCCGAATACAAATTCAAAAATTATTTATTTCATGTATTATCACAGCAATATGCGTGCATGATTTAAAAAATAGTAGGTACAGTGGGTGTACATCTGAATGGAATGAATGTATGCACTCTGATGTATGCAGACGACCTAGTATTGATGGCTGGAAGCGAACGCGATTTGCAAGAACTTGTGACGCGTGTGTATCAAAATTGTGAAATGAATGGTCTTAAGATGAATGTCAATAAGACAAAGGTGCTTGTTTTTGAAAGAGAAGATTTGAGAACGCAATGTTGTGTGAATGTGAATGATGAGAACTTGGAACAAGTGGATGTTTATTTAGGTAGTCTATTTAGCAGAGATGGAAGGTGTGAAAAGGAGATTGAAAGAAGGAAACTGGCTGGTAGAAGGGTTAGCGGTGCACTAAGACCTCTAATGAGAAATAAGAACGTATCTCTTAAATCCAAACAGCTGATGCACAATGCAATCCTGATACCATCCGTGATGTATGGGAGTGAAACATGGATATGGACGAAAAATCTGGAAGTTGGAATAAATGCTGTGGAAATGAGATCACTGCGTAGTGCGTAGGATATGCGGAAAGAGACTGATTGATAAGGTGAGGAATGAGAATATTAGAAAGGAATGTGGAGTGGATGTTAGCGTAGTGACTAGAATGAAAGTTAATAAATTAAGGTGGTTTGGGCATGTAGAGAGAATGAACGAGGAGAGAATGACAAAAAGGATATATAAATCTGAAAGAATGGGTGCACGCAGACGAGGCCGACCTCGAATGACATGGTCCGATCATATCGGATAAGTCTTAGAGGAGGGCCAAGTCAGGAGCAAAAGGAATAGAAGAGCATGTATGCGGAATGTTATGCGTTTGGAAGAACCGAAAGAGGTTTGTTTGGATAGGAAAGAATGGAAATCCGAACGGCGTGATGGGTAAAAAAAATCACAGCAACATTATTTAATGTCAACTTAAATAATGTTAAATTAATTGATTATTTAATTTAAAAATAATACATAAACGGACACTTTTCTATATTTAGTGCCAGACACTTTTGTATAGCCAGCAGAACTAAATGCCTGAAACTAAACACTGAACAATCCAACCCCGGGTAGAAATTCTAAAGGAAAAATTCTTACTCAACCGCGAATTGAACACGGGACCTCTTGATCAGCGGTTATAGTCTCGTGAAAGTTGATGAAATTAAATTAGTTTAATTTTATTCGGCGTGCTATGAGCTTAAAAAAAACACTTACGTTTCGCTGTTATTCTTTTCTGATAATAGTTCGGTATGAATGTGTTCGTTGTTATTATTTTCTGACAATATTTCGGTGTAAATGTCTTCGTTGATATTCTTTTCTGGCAATAGTTCTATATGTATGTCTTCGTTGTTATTCTTTTCTGACAATAGTTCTGTATGGATGTCTTCGTTGTTATTCTTTTCTGACAATATTCCTTTTTGGATGTCCATAGTTAAGAATGTTAAAATAATCAATTCACCACAAAAATAATTAAAAAAAAAAAAAACAATCCGATAATGCTGTCAAATATGTCAAAACTTCATTCGCGCGGTTGTTGAAAATATTACAACTGTTATCTGCACACTATGTAAGTCAATTGAAGGATAATCCTCTAGATGTTGCTTTTAAACATACGCCATAAACCTTTGGGAGCGTATTTCAACGTGGATAATCATGAAAAAATGAGGATAGGAAAAAATAATTAAATGTTGGCTATCATATTATTTATTTAGGTCGATTGTGCATAAATTCATAAAGGGAAATCCGATAAACCATAGATAAAAAACGATCAAATCAAATGCTCTGTCAACACTAATAAAATGCACCGTTATGATAATGTTGCAAGTCGTAATAAAACGATTCTTTTCAAGAACCACCGACGTTTGACAGCTGCATTTATTGTTTAATTAACTTCGGAGCTCTCGCGAATATATTGGATAATTGAGGTCATCTCTGCTTACATGTGACAACGTGATTCACATTGTCACTTATTAAGTATTTCTCAAAATTTAGCAAAATTTATTTATTTATTCATCATGCGCATTTCATGAAAAAGCACATTGTGTTTGTGTGTGCAATTATTTTATTACCGAAGAAAAATTGTCCAGCCAAAAATACCAAACAGAAAAACGACATATTTATACCGTAACGAAATAGGTGTTTGCAATATGCATTCAGAAACTAAGATTAGTATAAAAAGCGGATTAAAGAATCATAAGAAGTGTATATTTAATCCAAACTCCCTTTACGCCCCACTTAGGGGCATAGGGAGGTAACAAGAACTCTCCATTGCGCTCGATCTTGCGCAATGTTTATGACCTCCTCCCACACTATGTCCAGATTCCTCAGCTCTGATTCGAAGGAGCGGAATACAGTATGAGAGTGTCTTCCTCGTCTTCAGGACCCTGATGGGAGGTCATTCAGCATCCTTAACACATGTCCCAGCCAAGTCCATCTCCTCCCCATAATGGTAGAAGTGATGGGCTCCTGGGTGATGAGATATTAAATCACAGTGGAGTAAAGCGTGTTAAAACCTTCGTAATGATTTCATTTAATTGTGGATGTTTTGACGTCGTTCAATAGCTATCTCAAACATTTAATCTCCTTCACAACAACAGTAGAAGACATTCGTAAGCCCGTAGTGGTCTTAATTTTCCATTAAACTTCGAGCAATATAATAGTGCAATACTATATTTGGGAAGAAATAATACTAGAGAGATAATGTTCTTCTGCGCATGGTACCAGCATGTACCACGTGACTGTTGTTAAACTCACATACAAACTGTGACGTTTGTCAGTAGTGGTTTGTGAGATTCTGTTTTCATTTTTAATATTTTAGCTTAAATACAAAGACATTTTATGTTTTAATCATAAACCTCCATAATTAGTTCAAAGAATTACGGGTTTTTATTGGATGCGATGAAAATTTGTTATTTATCTTCAGTCACGTGACTACAACATAAAGGAACCAATTTTCGGTTCTGCGCATCCACGAAAGCTCTCTAATACTATTTTTACTCAATGAATACCATCATCGTTTAGTTGAGAAGTTGTCAAATTTGTTTCAGAATCTTTCAAAGGAGAGATTTTAATAAATTTCCTCAACTATTTATTTCAGCAAGTGGAAACCATATAAAAACTGAAGAGGTATCTACTAGAAAAACTATTTTCTGGTGTCATCAAATCTTATGTTTATACTCTCTCTCTCTCTTTGAGTCACAATCCTGATTGGTCTGCACCAAGCATGCTGACTCTTCTTCTACACTCCTCCCTGACACTGGCCAACCTTTTCATTTCTTGGTGGTCTCCGATCACCTGGTCTATGTAGTTATCCCTGGGGCGGCCTCTGTGGTTTCTGCCTTCAATCATTCCTTCGAAGATAGTATAGAGCAGACCCGGGTGCCTGATGTTATGGCCTATCCATTTGGCACGTTTTTGGGCAACTCTTTTTAGGAGCTGCCGTTTTTCCCCGGCTCTACTCACTACTCAGTACCTCGTCGTTTGTGATGTGTTCCGACCAATGGATCCCCAGCATGCGCCTGTAGCACCACATTTCGAAGGCTGCTAATCGCCCGGACTCGCTCTGGTTAATGGTCCACGTGCATGTCGCTTCCATATAGCAGTACACTCCAGACAAGAGTCTTGATCAAATTCTTCCTCACGTTTATACTAGCCAATACCAATACTTACCTACTCAATATTTTTCATTAATGAATTAGCTTAGTATTATGTTATTTATGCACTTCAGATTACTTATTATGAATGAATCTGTGCTCACTGGAAGTGATCACAAAATACATTTTTTGACATATTTCACACTAACCAAAGGGTTGTGTCGAGAAAGTGGAAATGGTCGGCACCGGGACTCGAACCCACGACCTCCAATACGCTGTACGCATGAAAGCCGCCGACTGATACCACTGGACTTCAACTATTTACACAAATATTTATAGTGTTAAAATTATTAACCGTCGACATTGAGTAACAAGAGTACCTACCTACCTAACACCCCAGACTAGAATCGTCATCACAAAACTCGACGTAAGTGGTAAAAAATTTAAACATTAGTAGTCATTTTCTCTGCAATGACGGTAAAATAGTTATTTTTCTCTTTCTTGGCATTTCATCCTCAAGGGGTATACTAGTGTATCTACAGAAGTTTGAAGTAAAATCCACCAAATAACTTTGGAACATTTGATTGGCCCACCTACATTACGGAGGCAATTAGTTCCTACTTATGTACGTCTATAAAAGGTAGTTTGTGAGTAGGAAATAATTTAAAACGATATGTTAGCCGGTTATGTTGACCCCACATTTGACGTTTAAAGTCAATAATCAATTATTACGATCCACTCAGGTTATACATATAATCAGTTTAAATCCCTTAAGGATCAGGATTTTACCTTACCATGTTGAGAACTGCGGACATTTCTTCCCGTAGAAACAGTTGTAGGTATACACGAACCTCTGATCCAGTTTCGCATTTTTTTAGACGAATCTGGCTTCACTCGAAGTGAGCACAAATACACTTTTGAAATCTTAAAATGCTTAAGTCGTGAAAGTGTAAATGGTTAACACCGGGATTTGAACCCACGACCTGTTAGGTATACGCTGTTCCTACAAAAGTCGCCGACTGATACAGCTGGACTATTAACCACCTCTTAATTGTCTTGAAAAATAAAAAGAAGTAACAAAAATTCAAGTAGGTATCTAACAAAAAAAACCCATTTAGTTATGGAAACATGAAAATAATTTCTTTATCAATAAGTTTTTGGGTCTCTCCATAGGTTCAAAGATGAAAATGTATAATCATCAGTATCTTACAGAAGTTTCATATTTACATTAAATGTTTACTATTGTGCATAGGAAAATATTTACTTTCCTATAGATAGGTAATATGACATACGGACGGAAATTAAAAAAAAGTAATATGGATAAATTCTTAGTTTAAGCAACATGACATTTCCTTTATAATTGCACATTGCAATATTCATATTACAAGCCTAATTAGAAATGAATGGCTGATGTATGATGTATGAAATATCATTACATCTTAACATAATAATTCTGAAAAATTGGTTTAAATGGGTCAATTCTTTCGACTTATCTATACAATACGCAAACATACATCACATGTTATGTACTTCCTACTACACCGCCATCTATTGGATTTTTTAAAAAGTAAAGCAATTAAAGAGGAAATGTTTTGATTTCAAGCTTATGTCCCATCGTACGTCATCCTTCACCCGAATCAACGATAACTTAACATAATTCAATAACTTATAAGCTAAAATTAATTAAGTTTTTACATCGTTAATTGCATTTTATCTACATAATAATTCAATATAATAATTGAGAAATGTTTGTCTGCTTTCTATCGTATATGTGAACATCACGCCTAAACGGCTGAACCGATTTCACTAATTCTTTTTTTGTCGTATTGGCTTTTATTAGTAGAAGGTTCTTATGAAAGAAAAAATTAAGAAAGTTGCGTGGTAAATCTACATAATAATTTGGAAATGTTTTTTTATTAGCTTTTTACTTAATGTCATCGCATCACGCCTAAACAGCTGAACCGATTTCACTAATTCTTTTTTTGTCGTGTTGGCTTTTATCAGTAGAAGGTTCTTATGAAATAAAAAATTAAGAAAGTTGCGTGGTAAATTGGGAAATTAAATAAAACTCGCATTAGCCCCTCCTTATCTATCTAAATAATAATTCAGAAATGTTTTTTTTATTTTGCTTTTTACCGTATGTCATAGCATCACGCTCAAAATACAAATGCTACGTCAGATATGAATCTGCACAGAGCCGTGCAAAATGCCGAAGAAGGTTCTTTAATACAATTTGCTGCATTAACTTTAATATATTTAGAGCTAATTAAAAAACCCTATTTTTTTGGATCTTCATACAAAATTTTAATAAACATTAAAAGTGTCATTCTTCTTTTTCTGTGCTTATGTCAGTTATAGAGGTCTACAAAGCAATGGGAAGCTAGACTAGAACCTGTTTAATTACCTACCGATCAAGCCTGACCATCGGAATCAAAAACGTAAAGCAAGACGGGTATAAGCTAGTCTATATAATAATTTAGAAATGTTTTTTTATTTGCCTTTTGTCGTTGCTTGACCGTATATGTGAGCATCACGCCTAAACGGCTGAACCGATTTCACTAATTCTTTTTTTGTCGTTTTGGCTTTTATCAGTAGAAGGTTCTTATGAGAGAAAAAAATAAGAAAGTTGCGTGGTAAATCTACATAATAATTCAGAAATGTTTTTTTATTAGCTTTTTACCTAATGTCATCGCATCACGCCTAAACGGCTGAACCGATTTCACTAATTCTTTTTTTGTCGTGTTGGCTTTTATCAGTAGAAGGTTCTTATGAAAGAAAAAATTAAGAAAGTTGCGTGGTAAATTGGGAAATTAAATAAAACTCGCATTAGCCCCTCCTTCTCTATCTACATAATAATTCAGAAATGTTTTTTATTTTGCTTTTTACCGTATGTCATAGCATCACGCTCAAAATACAAATGCTACGTCAGATATGAATCTGCACAGAGCCGTGCAAAATGCCGGAGAAGGTTCTTTAATACAATTTGCTGCATTAACTTTAATATATTTAGAGCTATTTAAAAAACCCTATTTTTTAGGATCTTCATACAAAATTTTAATAAACATTAAAAGTGTCATTCTTCTTTTTCTGTGCTTATGTCAGTTATAGAGGTCTACAAAGCAATGGGAAGCTAGACTAGAACCTGTTTAATTACCTACCGATCAAGCCTGACAATCGGAATCAAAAACGTAAAGCAAGACGGGTATAAGCTAGTATTGTCATAAATGAATGATCAAGAACTATTAGTGGTTTACTTAATGACTCTGTATTGGCTCACAAAGCAGTTGAAGACCGTCATAGTATGTACACACCTTCATTATCTATTCATTATCACCTGTTTGTTCTTAAATTGTTATTAAATTAGGTTGAGTCATGGTAAACCAATTTTTATTGTCCGTCGTAAAAATGCGTTATAGGACCACGCCTTAAAGATCCATATCGTAAAGAATATTAAGTGACTGAATAGAAAAGACACTTAGCTACCTACCTGTCCTATACATATTGATTTTTAATAATGTGAACACAAATACACTTTTTGACTCTTTCACAGTAAGCTACTGAAAGCTTTTGTCGTGAAAGAGGAAGATGGTCGGCACCTGGGATCGAGACCACGACCCCCACACGAAACAGTACGAAAGCCGGCGTCGTAACCGCTAGTCTACCAACCATTTCATCATTCAACTCTTCTTCTTCAGTTCTTGGTGGTTCTAAAGCCAGTTAGCTTCGTAGTAGCGACAAAACTTTTCTTTTTGCTAAAAAAAATGGTAGTTCGAACCTTTTTAAAGTAGGATATCGAAATATCATTTCTCATTTGAGACGTAATTTTCACTTATTGTACCTATAAGTAGCGTCCTTAGGTGTTAATACTATCACGAAACGGCGAGTCATAAATAATTATCCTTATTATTATTATTATTATGTAGGTAATAAATTTTCTAAGTCATTACATTTTCTTAGCTATTAATTAAGTAATATTTTCTTCTATAAGAGAATAAATCGTTAGCTCCCAAATCAATTTGTGGAACTATCAGGGGAATATAAATTCAATTTAAATGACAAAGAGGGGTATAATTGAATAAGAAATGTAAATAAAAAAAATCGAAAAACTTTCCGGCAAAATAACATGAAAAATATGAATCGGTGTCCTTTTTATGTAAAGATGTTGTAATTTTACAAACAAGAAACAATAAGAGTGTAAACAAATAAAAAGTAACGAAGAAACAAAAACATCCACGTTCCACCCCAGACACATAACTGAACACTGCACAGCCCCCACACTCCCATCCCCTCGTCTGACCTCTAACCAACCTTGCTATCAAGATACCAATTCCATCAGAAACGCTCAAGAGTTATAATATACTTCTCCGAATATACTTATAATATACTTCTCGAAGTCCTCATATATTATATTTTCGAACAAAAAAAATATCAACATATCTTCATTCATAATATTATGTTAGTATACATTTTGATTTTAAAATTAAGTCCCAAGAATCCGATCAAAAATTTGTATTTTCCTACACTCCAGGACAGAGTCAGGAACTCCGAGCTTAGAAGAACCTGCGATGTCCAAGCAGGATGCGGTGGGGAAGATCTACAAAACGTTTCTGGAGAGACCACATCCATTTCATCCTATATATTAACTTTTATAAAAGCTGATTCTATACCAACAGGCAGACTACGTGAGAGCTGGACGTTTCCATCCCAAGAACAGGAGAAGACAAGACAGTACCAAGTCTTTAGAGAAGTAGAAGAAGATATACCTAAACTACCATGCGCTCAGTCCTAGGGAATATAAACGACTTTATTCTGCACGATTTCCATATTATTCATCAGATTTGCAACAAAGAAATAGAAAATATTAAAGAGAAATTAGAAAATTATATGTTGAGCTATCCTCGATCGAATACCATAACAATGACACAGTATATTCAAGGGGTGTCCTTGACGTTTCCTTTGTCGATGAGGTGAGGAGCCGTATAATGCCGAGCGTGATGTGGAGATTTCAAAACATTCCCATAACCCTTCTAAGGCGTTTCCCAGCTTTTACAATACAATATCTGGGCATGAAATAGGCAAAACATGCAACGAACAGTTTTCTGTATCATCAAGTTATGTATTAGCTCGATTTTTTAAATCAATGCTTACTATTTTTAGATTTTGTCGAATCACTCGCAAACAAGAGCCATTAAATTTATGCAGATTTTGTGCTGGAAATATTAAGCAGTAGGTATTATGTATTTTTGTACTAGAAATATTAAAAAATATTTTTGTTTTTTCTCTTACGTAATTTATTCGCAAAGCAAATTTACCTTTACTATTGATTCCTATCTAAGTAACATAGATGTTTTAATAATGATGCGTTAATCTTTTAAGGCTAAATTTGATAAAAACAAAAATAAATAAATAACATATTCATCATTCTCGAAAAAAAAAACAGAGAATAAAATTTAATGTAAGTGTGATAATATATCGCGCGGGCCGCATATGGGCTGCCCCTGAATTAAACAAATTAATCCAAAAGCTATTTAAAATAATTGATCATCAGTTCTAGGGGAAAAAAATCCATTGATATTTTTTAGATTATGTATTGTAATGGAAGTTTATAAAAGCAGCTGGTTACTTTGAAAATAACACGTAGGTACCTACATACTGAAAAGAAAAACACAAAATCATTGTTCACAAAATCTGATCCATTGAGAGCGCACAAAAAAGAAGATGCCTAGATAAGTGCAACATATAATATAACCAAATTGTTCCGAATGAAAAGTGTAATCTGCCAACTTATTTTAATGGGCAAGAATAATGTACACCGTGATGGCCTGGTAGAAGGAATATCTCTTGGTTGTGCAATGTGCGAGATTGGACCGGAATAATAGGGCGAGTGCAGAACCTCCGAGTGGCAAGGAATAGAGAGGCTTTTAAAGAAGTGATTGCCAACGTCAGGGAAACCAGATAGGGCACAATAATACGAATAATAATTCAATAATACACAAAGATTATGACCCAAATAAATTAAGCCCGGGACGTCTTGGTTAGAAGTCTAGTTTCAAAGTGATCACACTAAGCCAGCATTCGAAACAACAGTAGAAGACGAAGCCCGTGGTGGTTTGTTCCATTCAAAAATCGAACATCAGTAATGAATTTTTAGAGTCACTAGTTGTTAGATAATTCTTTAGTTTCAGTCTGTTTAGTGTACCTAATATTAATTCTCTTGATTCAGCTGCATGAATAAGAAATTCCTTTTGTAAAGTTAAGTTTTGTGATCCTATTATTCCTGTTTTATGTATGTTTAAGTGTGTATTTTATTCAAGAAATGTTCAAATTGGAATATTTTTCTAATTATTGTTTTTTTTTTTTTATAATCTGTTGCATATTTTATTTGAATCGTAACACATCATACTGAATTTTAATGCTTGTATCTATCATGTCTGTTTATGGATGTATTTTTGTATGTAATTTGTAAATGGCTAATGAAGCCGTAGAAAGATGAAAATAAAATAAATTGTTTTCCACGTCCAACGATTGTTGGCTATTGTTGTCTGCATTAACATCATCTGCAACTAAAAGTTATACATTTTGAGAGTCTTCTTTAATATTTCTTGTTCTTTTTAATTTAGAGGTGGGGTTTGCCTCCTGCGAGGTTGACTCCCAGCTGTCCCTCCACCTCTTTGGTGGTCTGCCTGGGAGCCGTCTTCCATGGGGTTGGTCGTGCAACGCCATTTCATTTATTGCCGCCACTTATTCTTGAGAACACTATGTTTGTCGCTATGAAACACGCTGCGCCGCACATTGCTGGAGTAATTTAGGTGGCAAATTTGAATGAATTTACGCAATTTGATGCTTGCGGATCCGCACTTGCGCTGTTGCGGGATCCCGCAGGCCCTAAAATTACGCGGATCCCGCGGGATCCCGCAATCCCTAGTTGGTTGGATTGCTGACATCTGTTGACTAAAGGTTCAAACGCCAGTCCCGAAAATCTCTTTCCTACCCAACAGAAGCTTGACATAACGTATTTGACGTTTAGTTGTACTCACAGAATTACTGTAAAATTAGCAATGTTCTTCAATCGTTCTATTGAAATATTTTCACAAAATATACCAGAATTATGTCGTGCTGGACAATGTATTTTACTTTTAACTCAAAGAATAATATCTGCTTGTAAATGGAAATAGAAGATGACGAATAATCACAAGCTCTAACGAAGAAGAAGTTTTATATGTCTAATCGGTTTATTAATGAAAATACATACCTAGTAATTTATTGTAAATGCCATCGAAAATAGGGAATCCCAGAGTTATCATTTTGAAAGACCCCTAAATTCAGTTTGAGGTTGGGTCAACTCATGATAACTAACCGAGATTGTAATTTTTTTTAATTCTATTTGGTATCAAAATACGTACGTGCCCATTAAGGTACGTACTCACTTGCGCCGCGAACGTGTGACATTGCATCAATTTAATTGAAAGGTTAAGTGTATAACGTGTTTAGAAAAGCGAACGCAAGCGGAACACATGCATCCTTTTGATAAAATTGATGTAACGATACACGTTCGCGGCGCAAGTGAGTACCGAGCCTTACACATTCGTTGAATGACTTTTTATTTATTCATTTATCACACATACGGCACTATCGCATTCAAAATATAATGAAATTGTTGGGGAGTCGACAAAAAAATCTATTGAATAAATAAAACTAACAAATGGAAATTATACAAAATAAATATCAAAAAAAAACTTAGAAAGACATGCATATGATGTAATATTTTTTTAATGAATCTGCGCACTCCCAAAGTGAACAGAAATATCTATATTTTTACATCTTTCGCATACCTAAATCAAAACTTATGTTGTGAAAGTGTAAATGGTTGGCACCGGAATTAAAGCTCACGACTTTCAGTATGCTGTACGTAGGAAAACCGTCGACTCATACCACTGGCCTACCAACCACCTCATGTGAGAGTTCCCTAAAAGAGTGTTGTTCAATGATCCAGTTGGAAGAAGAAGCATTTGGAAGGCAAGGCTGCGATGTTTGATGGATGTTGTCGTTGCAGACTGCAGGGCTCTGGGGCAAAGCAACTGGAAGGTGGCAGCCGGCGACAGGGAGGTTTGGAGACGTTTCTTGGAAGCAGCTAAGACCCACCAAGGGTTATGATGCTGAGGATGTACAATGTACATATGTATGTAGGTACATACATACATACCAACCACCAATTTAATTTATCATACTTCAGTATATTTAAAAAAAAGAATACCTAAGTAATTTTTACGCATCAAAACTTAACTTAAAACTTATTATTTTAATTTTCGTCAATTTCAAATATTTCTGAAAGTAGGTACAACTGTGTTTCTTTAAATTTATCCAAAAAATAAATGCACGTGATTTTCTCATTAGACCCCCCTCCCCCTACGTGACGTTTCGTGATTTTTTCCAGACCCCCCCCCCCTACCCCTTAATGGCTCAAGTGATTAATGGACGCCCCCTAAAGTCATAAAATATGAGACGAAATCTGTCAAAAATTAGCCGATTCTTTTAACTATATTATTTCTTATACAGTATAAGTAGGTAATCGAATTTATAATTTGAGGTGCTCTTGCGAACGGCGCCTTAAAAATTGACTAAATTATTTTAACCTATTATTATTATTATGAATTCATACTAAATTATATTTAAATGAATAAATTTTAACCTATACCATTCATCAAAATTTCCTGAATTTTTATTTTACTGAAAATAAATAAAATAATCTTACATACTTTTTGGACCACACACTTTAGCAACGCCTCTAACCGTAAAAATTAGCTTCCAGTTCGTTTTTGAAGTGCCACGCATATGAGCGACGGAAAAAGTTTTTTAATATATTATATTTTTTAAGTTGATACTTACCTACCTATATTATGAAATATTTAGCTTTGAAGTGAGTATAATGAGATTTTTTCAAATTCGGATAGCAAAATAAGAAATTTACATTTTTTAACATAGTAACATAGTAAAAATGTGTGCCCAGATTATTATCAATGTCTGATGGAATCGAGGAACCTATTTAAAAATTGTTGGCTTGGAGACTATCTAGGGACGCAGATTCTAGTTTTGTCAGGTACCAACCTGCATAGGATTTTTTGACTTATTGAATATTATAGACTTTGCAGGTTACAGGCCAATCGCAGGTCACCAATACGGTAAGGTTCCGCCAACTGACTTGGTGGGGTTTCATACTAAGAAAGCCTAGTCTACAAAAGCCTACACGATTTGAAATTTTTTGCCTCTATTTTTTTAATGAATTCGGGCTCACCCAAAGTGAACACAAATAAACTTTTGCATGCGACACCTTTCACAGTAAGCAAACCCTTTATTGTATTGGAAAAAATTGAATATGACAACAAAATTATTGTTTACCTGACAACCATTGACATTAAAAATATTGGTACGCAGATTTTGATGAAATTTTTTTCGAGCTTTCAGAAATAGTTTTTTAACATTCAAACATATTTAAACGTATTTTTGTAATACAAATTTGAAATCAATATCATAGTAAGGACTACAGGACAACGTCTGTCAGGAAAGCTAGTTGTAAATAAAAATAATAATAATAATTATTGTGTGTTGTAGTTACACCGTCAACATTCAGAAATATTAAATACACAATGATGAAAAGAAGATTGACTATTCAATTTGGTTTTGATAGAGGAATACCAAGAGGAACGAAAACTCCTTCAAGAGAAACGTCAATCAAAACAACAATAAACACCAACATCCTTTCAAATTGGCAATTTCCCGAAATTGATTATATTTTCTATAGCCCTAGAAAATATATTGTAGATAAAAAAATAAAATATTACCTAGGTATATTTGGCAGTTATGTAATAGGAGAATATTATTTACCAAACGTGACGAAAATGCAAGTAAGTATTTGAAAAGAGATCGATATAGAGATATCTGAAATTACTTTTTTTTTAGTTTAAAACTTATATAGGTAAGTAAAGATTTTTGAAATACTCACTCATCCCTTACTTCATCGCGGTCGAAAGACATCCTGTCAAATTGAACACCTGACAATTAAGATAAGTGTTTTTTCTTCGAGAATGATATGCGATCAAAACAAGAAGTGCGCGTTTATAATATTATATAATGTTTATACTTTCAATTAAAAAAATCACTCACACACTATTATTTTATAATTTAACTTAGTTTTAATTTAAAATTATTGTTTTGTTAGTAAGCTAAACAGGGGTATTGTTATGTTTGATGCAATTCGTTGGTAAGATCGCGCGCATTCACAGACACGATATCGACATAACTGCTGAACAGGGTGGAATTTTCAGACGAGTAGGTACCTACCCTCTATACACCGCCCTTATTCCGTAATATATACCACTACCCCTACTAACTGATGGCCGTAAATGTAAAACAACGCATGCGCAAAATTTCGTTTATTTAAAGACTGAATAGAAAAAAGTCATTCACCAATAGTTCTGTTGTTAACAAAATTTCAATTATTTGAACGCATCTGCAATTTAATTGCAGTAGAGATGAGACCTCCACGAAGAATATGTGGAATAACTCTATGGGATATGTTAAGTAGAACAAAGATAAAAGTTATTAAGTTGAGATGGTTTGAGTATGTTTAAAGAATGGATGCAAATGAACGTGGAGACCGAGAAAGAAGACGTGGTCAACCAAGAATGACGTGGATCGAATCGAACACATCGATTCCATCCTCAAGGAAGACCAGGACAGACAGCAGCAAAACAAATCAGAAGATTTTATGAGAAATGGTATGTCGGTAGAAGAAACGAAATAAATGTGCTTATATGTCTGTTCTCTCTGCCTACCCCTTATGGGACACACGTGATCTTCTGTTTGTTGAAAATCTTAACATAATAATTCTGAAAAATTTGGTTAAAATGGGTCAATTCTGTCGACGTATCTATACAATACGCAAACATACATCACATGTTATGTACTTCCTACTACACCGCCATCTATTGGATTTTTTAAAAAGTAAAGCAATTAAAGAGGAAATGTTTTGATTTCAAGCTTATGTCCCATCGAACGTCATCCTTCACCCGAATCAACGATAACTTAACATAATTCAATAGCTTATTAGCTAAAATTAATTAAGTTTTTACTTCGTAAATTGCATTTTATCTACATAATAATTCAGAAATGTTTTTTTATTTGCCTTTTACCGTATATGGGAGCATCACGCCTAAACGGCTGAACCGATTTCACTAATTCTTTTTTTGACGTGTTGGCTTTTATCAGTAGAAGGTTCTTATGAAAGAAAAAATTAAGAAAGTTGCGTGGTAAATCTACATAATAATTCAGAAATGTTTTTTTATTTGCTTTTTACCGTATGTCATCGCATCACGCCTAAACGGCTGAACCGATTTCACTAATTCTTTTTTTGTCATGTTGGCTTTTATCAGTAGAAGGTTCTTATGAAAGAAAAAATTAAGAAAGTTGCGTGGTAAATTGGGAAATTAAATAAAGCTCGCATTAGCCCCTCCTTCTCTATCTACAAAATAATTCAGAAATGTTTTTTTATTTGCTTTTTACCGCATGTCATAGCATCACACTCAAAATACAAATGCTACGTCAGATATGAATCTGCACAGAGCCGTGCAAAATGCCGGAGAAGGTTCTTTAATACAATTTGCTGCATTAACTTTACTATATTTAGAGCTATTTAAAAAAACTATTTTTTAGGATCTTCATACAAAATTTTAATAAACATTAAAAGTGTCATTCTTCTCTCTTTTTATGAATTGTGAAAGTTTCATTCTTCTTTTTCTGTGCTTATGTCAGTTATAGAGGTCTGCAAAGCAATGGGAAGCTAGACTAGAACCTGTTTAATTACCTACCGATCAAGGCTGACAATCGGAATCAAAAACGTAAAGCAAGACGGGTATAAGCTAGTAATAATATATTGATAGTAAAAAGCGGATAAGTATGTCAAAAGCCCTATAGTTTATTGACAATGCCTTTATTTATTTATTAGATACACCAACAGAACACTGAACAAGACAAACAAAAAAACAATCATGAAACAAAAAACAAAACATAGAATCTCTTGTGCTCTAATAACAGGTAGGTATCTCCCGCATAGATATTGTGCATAGTAAGTTGGGTACAATAAATCCCTTGTATCATTTCAGTTATGCCGTTTGAAATGTGGAACTTAAACCCCTACATAAGTATAGGTACCTACCTACTTTAATACACCAACACAAATTATTTTACTTTTGATCTCTTACTCTCCACATTCTCTTTTGATGTGTTTTCTCATGGCAAAAAATAAAAAAAATCTGAATTCATTTTCAACATCTCACTTTAAGATGCAAAATAAAATTGAGTTTATCATAATAATTATGATGGTAGGTAGGTACATATTATTTTTGTCGTTTTGGTTTTTCATAAAATCATGGACGCATATCCAACTTTAGCTGGTTATCCCAAAACGTAGGCATATAGGATTACAGGTTTAGTCTTAGTCTTAGCATAGAATTTATAACTAACCTATCTTATTCTAACTTATATTATGTTCTAACGAAATTTCATCACATGCTGAACATACACTCAATACTAATGACTCAGGTACTGTAATAGACAGCATATTGTATTGAGTTAGTCAGCGAAGGAATATAATATGTTACATATGCGCATGCTCTGAAATCTTTCAGTTTTTCCAAACTCTTCATGAACTGCTAGTACTTCACTGACTTGAAAACAGTTTGAAATATTAATGAATATACTTAATGGGGTAGCTTTTTATGCTAATTTTTTTTGGACCCCATAAATAATTTAATAAAATACGTTAAGTAGGTAGGTAGGTATACTAAAAAATGAGCGTACAAGCATAAAGGCTCATTTACACGATGCAAGTTTCTTGCCTGAAACGTCTAAACATAGACTTCTACCATTTTCTTCTGTTTGATTCAAGAATTGCATGTATTTGCGCTGTCAGATATTTCACATGATATTTCAAGTGTTGAACGTTTAAGAGAAAAGTGTTGTTAAAAAAAATTGTTAAAAATTAGATGGGTGCATGGTTTCTTTTTCTTTTTACATTAAGTAGCCTCAGCACAGACTCTCGTCTAGTGAGGTAATAAACCCTTTATACAAATTATATATATATACACACATTCTAAAATGCTTATGTTTTTTTGTATTTTTTGGGAATAAAATAAATAAATAAATTAAATTTATAGATATTTTTCGTATTTATTTATTTATTGCTTGTGGGATACAGAAAATATTAATTATAAAAATCGTGATGCACGTTATGCTGCACTAGTAGCATTTGGACAAGAGCTTGGAGTTGAAGGTTTTGGACCTAAAGAAATTAGCAATAAAATAAAAAAATATAAGGACACAGTATAATGGGGAAAGAAAAAAAATAAAAGACTCAATGAGCACTGGTTCCGGTAGTTCTAATATTTACAAGTCCAAACTTCGTGGTATAATCTAATATATTCTTTTTTAAGGAAAACTTCTGCACACTGGGAAACAACATCATGCTCCGAGAACATCTCCTCTTGCTATCCATTTTTTGATCCAACACCTTTTTTACGATCTTTCCTCAATATGTCTTGCCTCAGAAGAGAAACAACAATTGACACACCCTCACTCACTGCACTCATATTTGCAAATGAAGAGAATCAAATTGCATGCAATTATTGCAAGTTCTGTTTAGACCAAGAACATTTTTGAATGCAAAACTTGCCTAGAAGAGCAAGAATTGAACGTGTTGTTTAGACGATGCATGTAAATTATTGCTATGACATTATTGTATGGAACAGACAAGAAACTTGCGTCGTGTAAATGAGCCTTAAATATGAGAGTAGGTATGTTTACAAACAGCTACCTATGTAGATATGCAAGTATTTTTTTAAGGGAAAATTATATTGTTTAGTGCTAGGTAGGTAACATTCTATATTCGTTGACTTATTTTTTCCGTGTAGATATACATAATATGTATTTTTAGTAGTGTTTCTCTAACAATTATTAACAGTAAACAATCATTCATCGTTGAAGAATGATTGTTTACTGTAAGAATATAATATATTAATGTAATTATAAGTTATTTTATGAGCATATTATAACTTTATTAAAAAATAAAATAAATAAATAAATAAATTTTTTGATGATTGAGTGGTAGGTATGTATAGTATAACCACGGTTTAACATTTGCATAACAAGTACCTAAAGACTGCATGAGTATGTAGGTAAGTAGTAAAGAAGTAATTAGTGCTTGTACTTACATTTAATTAAGTCGTGTTCCTTTCTGAATCAAACCGCCCAATCCTTGTAGGTGAACCTTATAGGAATAATCTTCTATTTAACTTCACTGTTCGATAAATAAAAATTCAGGTAGGTACCTACTTGTGTAGCTTTTGCTTTGATGCTCTCAAGGGTCTGTACAGACCCTTAAACGCGTATTTGATACTTGGCTAATTGTCTTTCTGAAATCGCATGAAAAATTTGTCATTCAAAAATAAACCAATTTAAGTTCTCTCTTCTTAAATATGCAAAAAGGTGGCCTTGAAAATAGCCTATGTAGTTGTATTACCAATTTTTTTCTTTTAGGCAGTTGAATTATGTTAAACTAAAAATGGTGTAGGTAGGTATACCTATCTATACAAATATGCGTCAAATTCCTTGAGGTACATACTGATACCTACCGAGACCTTTGGGATTGAGACAGAAAATCTCGAAGGCCGAAAAGCTAATTTTCGTACCTACTTCATTCTGAGTTCTTCCATTAAAAGAATCGAGGAAATTAGACAAAAGAATTTAGAATAGCTTTGAGAAAACAGCTCCAGAATTTTAAAAATTGCACCCGTACTAAAATTGGTGGTTGGTGAGCCGATGAATTTATTTTCAATGAAATAAACTAGTAACTATCAGATTGATAGAAAAAGTATTTAATAACCAGCTGTATGTAATAATAAATTATTTATTATTAAGTATTTTTTAAACTCTGCACTCGTTTTCGAGTGATTCGGCTATTATTAGGTACTGGCGCCAAATACATGACAGCAGTCGCTGTCTTTAAATTTGGTTGCTCTCTCGTGTTCTCAATAATTTCCAACTTTTATCTCTATATTTCATTTTTTATTAAATTTCTACCTACTTGTTGCATACATGAGATTTTTCGACATGTTGAGAATTCTCATGATTAGGAGTTTCGGAGACATACATTACCTACCACCTAATGGCGAACGTTGTTAACGTAAAGTGATCACACTATAAGCCAGCCTTCGAAATAACAGTAGAAGACGGTCGTAATCCCGTAGTGGTTTGTTCCATTTAAAAATCGAACATTAGTAATGAATTGTTTGAGTCATTAGTTGTTATTTTTTCTTTAGGTAGTTATTATTTATCTTTGTCATTACACTTTTTTAAGTTGGTTCTTCCACTAGAGGTCAAATCACGACCTTGTCTTATTAAATGGATAATTCAATTACAGATTTTGTTAATTGTTAAAAAAATTTTTTTTATTGTTTATTGTGTATTTCCTCTACGACCTAACGCCCTGAATGTCAACGTTAGAGGCAGAGCTGTTATGGGTTTGTAGTTCTAAAGGCAATCGTCTACTGTCCCAAAAGAACCATGCGCCTTTTCAAGGTCACATAATGTTTCTTATTGTCTCGCTAATTGACCGGATCGTATTTATTGAGAGACGGTGCTTTCTGAATTATATTCGTATGCATAATCGAAGAAAATCTAGGACGACAAAACAGCTCAAGCGCGACGTTAAGAATCTATTGTCATATTGATTTGAAAATTGCTATAAATTAGAGAGTTTTTCTAATGCATTTATCATTGTTTGTTACGTCGTTCTTCTGTGATTGTTTAGCCATGTGTTCTGCTCGTAAGATGTTTGTGGTGCTGTTTTCGGTAGTGATCAGCTTGATGGTGTCTCATGGGGAACCCGTGGATTATCGATATCGATACGAAGGACCAGACAAATCACCCGTCAACGATTACGACGACTACCCATCCCAAGAATATTACGCGGAGGAATCAGCCAATTTTGGAACATACGATATAGGAAATCCTGGACAATTTGTCGGAGGCGGATTATCCGGTGGTTTGGGATACAGTGGAATAAATCAGTTTGGAAATTTGGGCTATTCTTCATCTAACCCAGGATTTGGTTTCGGTTCTAGCGGCTACACAGGTGGATTTGGAGGGCAACCTCAGTTCTATTCATCAGGTGGCTACATACAAAGGCCTTTCATATCTGGAGGAGTGGGCGGCGGACATTTGGGCCACGGCAGTGGGTATGTTGATAAGAATCAATACGAATCTGCAAAAAAGAATTCGGGAGACGAAAATTTTGAACAGGTGTCCGCAAAGGCTGGTGGATCAGCCAATCAGGGCTCGCAAGGATATAATAGGGGAGAATCTGGACAAAGCAATGCTAAGGGAGATTCCGGGTATTATAAGGATGAAACAGCTAACAAGAAAGAAATTGGAGATGGAAAAACTTATCAGGGAGAACAAAATTATGACAAATCTGGTAAGATACTCTTTCTCCAATTAAAACAACTGATTTCATAATTTAGTTAATATTCAACTGAAATAAAAAAAAATGATCCAGTTGATAATGTTATTTATATTCTTCTTGTACTTTGGAAGATTTTGTTTCCATTTCACAACTAAAGCATTTCCATTGTTATATTAAAATCTATTTGTCATATTTTTAAACATGATTTTAAATAAAGTGGTTCTATAGAAATTCATGGAGATTTTTGATAAATCTTGCAGGAAAAGAGGGAAATACAGAAAATGCTGCAAAAAGCCATAAAAAGGGGCATGTAACAAAGGGTTTCAAAACTTCATCCCGAAAGGACGAGGAAGAGAGAACAGAAACATTCTACGATGAAGCTCATGATGAAGCCAATAAGAAGAACTATGATGAGAAGCAGGGTGCATTTGGAGAGAAAACTGCTTCAGAATTTAAGGGCGGCCAAGAAAATGAAAGCAAAGACATCAAAGCACAAGGCAAAGAAGGACACTTTGAGTCACAGCAAAAGGCAGAAGACTCTGAAGCCAAAAAGGTATCTGTAAGGACGCTATTATTTCATCAAACTTAGCCAATTCCTTAACTTTCATAATAACAATAATCATTTCTTTTGTTTCAGGGTGAATTTGGACAAAACGAGTTCAAAGACAATAACGAACAATATCTGAAAAAGAATGGCCTAGGAGCCCAGTCTATACTGGGACATCAAGAATCATCCGGACAATACTTGCAAAATAAACCATATGGAATTTTACCAATCCATGGCGACAAAAAATAAATAAAACATTGAAATATAATAATGTATGTTATTGATATGATTTGCAATAAATTTCAAAATATATAGACCAACTGAAGATTGTTACAAAAACTATTTCAATTTTTATTTATCTAATTCCTATAACTCACGACTTAATATTAAAAAAGAATAAAGTAGGTACATACTTACTTTCCTGTACAAGGTATCCTCCAATCTGGAAATAATATTGGCTTAGAGTAGTTTTTCAAGTAAAACATTGGCCTTACTATGACTCAAACTTATTACCTCTGGTACAGAAGTTAGCGCTTAGACAACTAGCCTATCAATATATTATGTTATATTACTGCTTGTAAATAAACATCTTCCTACTTATATCATTTTCCACATTTTGAATTTTAAGAATATTTCACATTCTTTTATAGGAAAACATATCGGGAACTTTTTTGCAGCAATTTTTTACACTGTTCAAAAAACTTGTAGAGGTAATTTTTTGACTTCTTTTGTATAATATTTTTTAAACTACATAGTTGAACCTTCATGTGGAATATGAGTTCAAGCTACATTCCATTTTCATCACAAAAATGGATATTACATTCATATCCTGGCGCTAAATACGACAGCAGTCGCAGTCTTTAAATTTGGTTGCTCTACTTGTTCTCAAAAATATCCGGCAGATAACTATATTGTTTTCGTCGTTCATTGTATACATGAGGTTTTATGAGATGTTGAGAATAACATGATTAGGAGTTTCGTAGAATTAAACATTACCACCTATGGCAAACGTCAAAGTTAAGCCAGCTTTCGAAATAACAGTAAAAGACGGTCGTAAGGCGTAAAAAAAAAAAAAAAAAAAACAACTCAAACACATTCAACTGATTAAACAAAAACCATGGCAGAATTATTATAATGCAGAGAAATTGAAAAAAAAAACAAACAACATATCTGAACATTTATTTTATTAATCTAAATTTTAAATGTCTAAACACATACAAACATATAAGTTACGATCAAACCATGTAGAACTAAGTGAAATATTGATACATGTCAGTGATACAATACATATTAATTCATTAAGATAGGGTTACACAGCAATTATAATCTGTACACACAAAATGAGACATACGTGTGTTAATTTTGTGTGCATCTTATCTTATTAATTTATCTCAGTTACAAAAGAATTCGAAATTAAAATGTTTTGACTAGATGCAAATAATTGCAAAAAAGGAGAGATGTGTTTTAATTTAATTACTATCAAGATCCGTATAAAATAGTGATTATTTGGTTGATAATGATAAATCTCTTCATACATAAAATATGGTTGAAAAGCATCAAAATAATACAAGTATTCAATTTTGATATGAACTATGTACCTACTAGAAGCGACAACTTTTCCTAAAATGTGGTCACCATTGTAATGATCTTTCTGATGGGTAGGGTAGGTACCCAATGATAATTTTTATGAAGATTCCTTATTAAAAAATTTCTAGAAACAACCATGTTGTACTTGCAATCTTGTTTATAACAATCCTTAAAAATAATATGATGGAAAGGGACGACAATTTGTGGAATGAATGTGGCCGTGCAATATTGTATTCGGATTGAAAGGGCACTTGACTAGCCGAGTATTAGAATAATACACAACGGTCCTTTATTGTATATGACAGGTAGAAACATTTTATGAATGTGTGGTTTTTTTTTCAATTTTCCTCGAAATTATTCCAGATTTTTTCAAAGTTTAAAAACACCCTGAGCTTATACAAATATTTCAAAACCAAAATTAGCCAAATCAGTCCAGCCGTTCTCGAGTTATAGCGAAACACACGCACAGCTAATCATTTTTATACAAAATATGGTATCAGTCGACGACTTTCGTACGTACAGCGTATTGGAGGTCGTGGGTTCGAATCCCAGTGCCGACCATTTCCACATTCACAACACAAGCTTTGCTTTATGTGAAAGATGTCGAAAGTGCATTCGTCTTCACTTTAGGTGAGCCCAGATTCATTAAAAAAAAAAAAATGAAATTACCGCATCTAGAATGTAGTACATATAAATCAATGTAAAATTTGTCTATTCCAACTACATAATTAAAATTTCTTCAAAAACGTTACTTGAAACTTTGTAATACTTAGCCATTATACCGATTTGAGGGGTTTTTATTTAACCCCTCAAATCGGTGTAATTAAAATTTATTCAACTTAAAGATCATTTGAATAAAAAGCGTTTGGTGAATTCCATATTAAAAAAGATTTTGACAATTAATTTTTAATCAGTTACAACCTCTTTAATATCATAGCTTTTGTCGTATTACATTTAATAACATTCTTAAAGATTACCACAGTACAGATACAAACTTGAATTCACAACATTATTACATCAATAATAATAATTATACGCCCTATATAATAACACAGAATGTTACAGTTAGATTCTAACATGATACTTTTTATCACAATATTGTTTTTTTATTAAATCTGACAGCAGCAGAAAGCTAATAATAAATACATCAATAATAATAACTTAGGAACAGATCATTGCACAATAATATGCGAAAATTTACATATGACGCATATTTTGTATGCAATTATGAGATGGTAAATAATATTGTACCTTAAACTAATTGAAAATCCAGCTTACAAAATAGCAATCTATAATAATACAGTAAAACCTTTACATAACGGTTTAATAGATTAAGAGAAACAAACAAGGTACCAAGGTAAGATATCAATAGGTGAGGTGCAATCTATGAAAAAAAAATGGCAATATGACTCAAATTCTAGAACTAGAATGACTCAAAAACTGTTAACATGAAGCAATATTTGAATTTATGCACGTATAATATTAACTGGACATTTTATGTTTCTTATATGAAGGTTTTACTGTAACTACCTAATTTAAAATTTCATTATAAATTATAATGTAGGAAATTAACATACCACATAAAATTAAATCAAAACATATAGAAAGAAATGTGATTAATGTAATCAGCGGAACTTATTACTATAAGTATTTTGGTGATGTCTTTATTCTAATTTTGATGTGAAAAACAGAATAACAATTCTGCTTGGGAACCACCTGATGAAAAGTATCAAGCTTGCTTTCTGAAGTTTTACATACTAATAATAATAATAAACATTTGTTTAAAAAATGTAAATGGAAGTCGAATAATATACCAGATAGAAGACATTACAAAGATACAGCTAGCAATATAAAAAGGAATAAAGGATATTCTTAATAATAACAATATAGTGATTTTGTAATTTCTTAATAGCTAGGATTTCTTAAAAGTTGTAAATCACATGGTGAACAATAAAAAATATATTGGTCACAATTTTAACTTTATATCTCGTAAAGATAACATTACGTGTAGAGACAAATTCTGTCCAAAATATAATCAGAAGAAAAACTTAGAATACATACTACAAAATATTAAAATAATGAATATTTTTTTCTTTGACTAGACAAGTCTACATACAAATTAAACAAACATCGACGACCATAAAATGTTAAAGTGTAATCATTAGGAAAAATATAATTGATTTCATCTAAATAATTAATTAATCACACAATCAGTCATTGGAGAATTTTGTTTATAGTCAGATCAAATACAATATTTACTTTCAGTGTGCGAATATTTACGATAATATTACTTTTATCAAGCACAAAGCCGATTTGTAGAATTACTTTGATCCAAAATACACTACAAAAATATACATATTCAATGAGTTGACCTACAATAAATAAACAAATGCTATTTTAATATACATTACAGATGAATTAATCTCAGTTAAATATAATTAAATTAACCAAAACAAAATTAAGTTACCAAGGCAGATTTCCTGGCTCCGTAATATCCGGGATTGGACTGGAATTGGAACAGTTGGAGCGCTTTTTGCAGTTATCCAAGACACAGAAAAATACTGTCAATGATTATCGAAGTTGGAAGGACACAACATGATACATGAAGAAGAAGAACCAAAAAAAATAATTCAATTTACATTTGTTTTTTCATGTTTCAAAATAATTTTGCGCCCGTAACATCACAAATGTAGGATTCTTTGAGACGAGTATAAAGCATTATATTTTTATCTCTTTCACTGCCAGCAGTAAAATAATGAAAGCGAGAAAGAGTAATCTTGATGTTTAGTGTAAATAAGCATAGCTCGGATAGCATAATAAAAAGACAAGCATTGAAATAAAATGTATGAACTAAATAAAAATGTTAATTAGTGATATTGAAAATATGATTTTTAATTTGTATAACGGCCGTTGAGTTGTGGATCTCATTTTCTAGAAAACCATTGCATTAGTGGTTTGATTTTGCCATTAAAAATTGTATGGTTAGCATCAATAGTTGGTAACTTGAAATTTGGATGTTTAATCGCCCACACCTAGAATCTTATTTAGTAGATTGCAGTAATAATAGGGCAAAAAAAATTATGTTAAAAGTTTGACATACAATTGAAAATTTGCAAGCGTGAATTTCCTAATTTGAAGCGTGATATAGTTGTATAATTACAAACTAATAGTGGTAGTTTCTAGTAAACAGCGAGTGTGAAGGAATGTAGTCCGGATCTGGTTGATTCCTGTATCTTCGGGCCAGCCATATTGCTAATAACTGTACAGAAAAAAAAGAAGTATTAAAATTATAAGAATAACTCATCATAAGGTATCTAAGCTAAACAACATATAAAAGCAGTCAATTATAATACAATATATTCATGCATTGTTTCTGTGATAAAAAAACGACGTGTTTTACAATTAATGAAGTGCTTGAAAGTGGGATACCATACATTATGTAAAAACACCTAGATTTATCATAATGGATGAACTAAAAATTTGCCTTTAGGTTTGTGTAAGACGCAATGGACACCTCTCCACAGACAATCCTTAACGATTACATTTTTCCTAAACTTCATGAATGCTTTTCGATTTTTATTTTATGCTTGAAATTAATAACATACTTATATCAACTTTTTGTAGGAAGGAAGTAGTTATAAAGTGATACAACATGGAAAACAAATTTATTTATTACATATTATTATCTCCGCTAAGTGCTTCAAGGACACTTCTTCTTTTTCAAGAGAGAAGAAGACATGCCCTAAAGGAGAGAGAGTGAATGAAATGTTTTCTAAGAGTGTGAGGTGCTTACAGTGTCTACAAAAAAATAACAGGTTTGGCATTTACTATATTATACTTATTACTATATATATACCTACTGAAACACAAAAAAAATTTTTTTTTTCAATAATTATTAGCTAACACTTGAAGGCGGTTGGTAGCCTGGCGGTTAAGACGCTGGCTTTCGTACTGAAGGTCGTGGGTTCGATCCCAGGTGGCGACCGTCTTCCTCTTTCACGACACAAGCATTAAGTAGCTTACTGTGAAAGAGTCAAAGAGTGTATTTGTGATCACAGATTCATTTAAATAAAATATGGAGCTGTTGAGTTGAGAGGTCTGATCTTTTCTAAGCAAGTGTTGCGCCTTTAAATTTAAACTCAAAATTAACATGTACATACTTATAGAGAACAAAGTAAGTACCTACCTAGCTAATAAATTTACAAAAGTAAAATAACAGTTAGAGTAAATACATTTTTTATCTCTTGTTAATAATAATATTGCTTTGCTAGCTTTGATTTAATTTGTGAAATTATGTGAATTAATAAAAATCATTTTTAAGAATATTACAACATTTAAAAGAGCGAACAGTACCTATAACACAACAAGAAGAAGCAAGAACAAAATACTTGATACAAAACTTAAACCGAACCATAACAATGTTAAAATTAACCAAAGCCCTCAAACGCAAAAACAAGGGATGAATTTATTATTAAACATGAAGTTATTTTTTTACTTATGTACACTTTTGTTCAGGCAATGAGTTTGTTTTTCTAAAAAGAAATACCTAGTATCATTCATTGGGATGTTTTTTTTTCCATTTTGTGCCACCAGAGGCACCCTTGCTAATCCGGTCTATTGTCAAAATATGACAGCTGTCAAACATACCATCCAGCATTGACTGATGAATATTATGCTAATATATCTCCTCTCTTTTTTGTTTTTTCAATTAAACAATTTAACGTTTTAATTATTGATGATTGCAAAAGTGGCTTTTTCTAGGAGGTAAACCATAGTGTGTTGACAAAACCTCCCATTATTTGCAATTTTTATTTTGAATCGTCAACTTATGATGTAAGTAATTATTATGTATATTGAAAGTTAAGTTAGTACCTACGTGTATAAACATTCAACTGAAATGATACAACTCATATCACAAAACAATCTTTTCAACATTGAACCTAAGTTGACGTCAATGTCATTTGTTATGTCAACACATCTCGCCTGTAAAACATTATCATCCGAGTGATTTACTTACAGAGTGCTATATATAAACAAAAAAGCGTTAAAGCATGCACGTTGGTACAACAGCACAACAATCAAGCAGACATTTATACTTTTATAAAGGAATTAGCACCTTAAACCAGATAAGCAGTAGAGAATGAAGAAGGGTTAGTGGTGGGAAATTACAAGAATGCACTAGGATTAGCTCTGGGATCCTTCTGATTTCGATAGCGAACTGTCAACCATACTCCCACAAACTGGAAAAATACATGCGATTACAATATAAAAGGTAACAAATTGATTTCTTTCTTTTTGGTAAACAAAAAATTAATTTAAATGTTGCACAATACATAAATATGAGTCATGGGTGAATTTACGTGCATAGAAAATTATACTTGAGTGTGCTTTTCAAAATTTACACATGACACATATTATTTTGTGTGTAACATCCATGGTATGGTAATTCAATAAATGGTTAAAAATTTAACACTATTCATTACAAATGTTCTGAATTCCTATGAAGATTTAGATTTTTTTTTCTCAAAATTAAACAAGATCCTTTCCATAAACTAAAAATGCTATGAGAATGCTTAAACTAAAACCTCGGAGCATAAAATAGATAAATATGGTGGCAATATTGGAAAAGAAGGAAGTTTGATATTGAAAAAAAAAATCATTACAAAAAAATGAGATATTAATTAACTCAATTTTGCTCACTGGGATATTTTTTCTGACAGGGACCCTATTCTCAAATGTCAATCAATGAGAATTCTAATAGAATTTTTATGATTTTCGTTTAGAGTTCTTTAAAATGACGTCACAGAATCCCATCGATCCTCATTCGATAAAAGCTTCCCAGATATTAAGAATTTCCCGTTCTCAATTTAGCAAACAAGTTCTGATGCAATTAATCCTATCAACCTCATATTCTTATCTACTTTGATTCCAATCCAATCCAAACTCCCTTTAGACCCCACTTAGGGGCATAGGGAGGCAACAAGAGCTCTCCATTGCGCTCGATCCTGCGCAACGTTAATGACCTCCTCCCACACCATGTCCAGATTCCTCAGCTCTGCCTCGAAGGAGCAGAACACAGTATGAGAGGGTCTTCCTCGTCTCCGGGACCTTGATGGGAGGAAAAACAGCGCTCTCCTCGGCCAACTGTCATTCGGCATCCTTAACACATGTCCCAGCCAAGTCCATCTCCTCCACATAATAGTAGAGGTGATGGGCTCACGCTGGGTGCGCCGGCGTATAGCGTCGTTCGTGATGCGGTGGTACCATCTTATACCCAAAATTCTCCTGAGGCACTTCGTTTCGAATGCAGATACTTTTTGTGCCTGGGCCAGAGTCAGGTGCCAGGACTCACACCCATACAGGAGAATGGGCAACACACACGCATCAAACAGTTTACATTTCGTCTCGACACTAAACGCCGACGCCTTCCATATCTTGGTCATGTACTTTGATTGATCAAATAAAATTAGGGTGAGTTAACAATATTTTAGACATTGTAAATGTATTTAAAATACTAGGTATAACAAACATGGAGGAAATTATTGTAATGAAGATGTAAGGTGATATGTAGAGTGATCACCCTATACATGTTTGAGAGTTATTTCATTAATAAAATAAGTATCTATTGCGCTTGTTTCCATACCCCAATTTAACATATTAATGAACCTCATATGTGTAGTATTGATGTAATATAAATACCTCGGTGAAACTGAAGAACAGGCCAATACCACCGCACAGTTTGAAAGCAAAGTTGATAGTCTGCTGCAGTTTCTCCATACAAGGAGTACATCCACAAGACGCGTCCAAGCTTCCCGCACAACATATTTTCTGCAAACAAAACATATTAGGATAAATAAAAATGTCTTTAATGAACCAAATATATTATTTACAGAATTAATTGGTGAAAAAAAATTACTAACTCATGAACAGTTTTTTACTAAGTATATTATTATTAAAAATCAATTAATTCATGGTTCAACTAAGGATGGCGTGATCTGAGTCTGGGTCAATATGAATTTTGCAAACGACTACAAACGAATTTTTCGACAATGTAGAGTAGGAAGAAAATTAACTGTCGGCTTTTCGTATTTTTATATAAGTGTCTTTGTTTGGTTTAAATAATTGTTTATATGTTCCAGTGGACAGTTCATTTTTCTCGCACTCTACATTAATGAAAAATTCGTTTGTAGTCGAATGCCAATTTCAAATTGTCTACGGGGGCTGTTTTTTGCATGAAGATTTTCATATATACTATTATATTTTACTAGCTTTCTCGACAGACGTTGTCCTGTGGACCATGTGTTCCTAACCAAAGGCGGCCCCTTTATTTGTGCATAATGTGCACTGCGCCTCCAGAAACAAAAATAAACTAATAAAACAATAACATTAAAATATGTAGGTATTTCTAAAACGTCCATATTTCATTCGTGTTCAAAGCTCAGGCAGGAAGAAAGCGAGAATATAATAATATGCGCACAATTTTGTTGACTATATGAAAATTATCTAAAAGCCAGATATGGTGCAGGCGCAGTAGACAATAATTTTGTTGTTAGATTTTTTCATAGATGGCATCGAGGACATCCATTCCATACTAACTTTAATGTTATATTTTATTTAATGTTTTATGCATTTTTAAACATTTTATTAGTTATTCTGTTATCCGAAGCGGAGAAGAATTCAATAAATCAAACATTGAAAGAATCTGTTCAGCCGATCTCGAGTTATAAGTGTTCGCACTAACCCAACTTTCATTTATATTATAGATTAAGAAAAGCATTCTTGTACACCCACAAAGACTATAAGCTGAGAATATGGCTGATCAATTAATCTATTTTTAAACTAATCAGCGGTGGTTCATCTCTTGTCAAAAATTTGAACCACCTTTTCAATAACACTGTAACTTTGACTTTATCAGAAATTAAGCAAGTGCTTCTATAGCTATTTATATATAAGATAGCAATTCTTAGAGTATTCCTAAACTTACATCAACTGAAACGCAAGGTGGGTGTCCCATGGTTGTATTTTGTCCTTCATTCCTATCTTGAAATCCACAGCACATGAATGTGTCCTGTACCTTGCTCTTGATTGTGTCATCAACTGTTTCCCATCCCTAAAATACACACAACATATAAATGTATGTCAACCCCGCTTCATCACGGTAGTGTTTTTCGCCAAAGATCGAGGGCAACAAAACACAGGCTATCCATCATATAAATTTTGTGAACATTGTTACTTTTTATTCATAAATATTATACCTTTAGAAAGGTTATACGAGAAAAAAAATGAATCAAAATGTCATCTGTAATAAATTCTATGAAAAATTACCCACCCAATGTTATAAATTTATACCTAAACTGATAAAAAAAAATATCAACCATATTGGTAATATTTATACAAACATATACAGATATGGAATAATTTATTATATGTATAATTAATGCTGATATGATATTATGAAATGTTTGTTTTATGAATTCATTATAAAATTATCTACTGAAAAGTATGTATCTACATACATCTGGTTCTTTATAAATTAAAATAGGTAAGTATGTAATATAAATAAACTATTCAAAATGAAGTAGCAAAATTTTTTGATAACCTCTATGTTCATTAACCATTTTAATTCCTTTAACTAGTTAGTGATAAACTATTATCAATTTATCAGAATTGTTTGTTATTTTTTACCCACCACACCCTATCTCGAAGGGGGTAGACAGAGAGTAGGGATTTCCAATCATTCCTATCCAGCCAAACCTCTTTGGCTTCATTCAAGAGCATAACGTTCCGCATACATTGTCTCCTATTCCATTTACTCCTGACTTGGCTCTCCATTAAGACGGGATCCATAAGATCGGCCCATGTCAATCTAGGTCTGCCACGTCTCCGTTCACCCATTCTTTCCCATTTATAGATCTTTTTTGTCATTCTTTATTAATTCATGCTCAAAACATGCCCGAACCACCTCAATTTATTCACTTTCATTCTAGTCACTACGCTAACTCCACATTCCTTTCCAATATGATAATTCCTCACCTTATCAATCAGTCTTTTTACGCGCATCTTGCATAAAGCTGTCATTTCTACAGCATTTATACCAACTTCCAGATTTTTCGTCCATGTCCAAGATTCACTCCCATACATCATCAATGGTATCAAGAAATATGTTCTTATTTCTCATTAGAGGTCTAAGTGTGCCGCCAACCCTTCTACCAGCCAATTTTCTTCTTTCAATCTCCTTTACACACCTTACATCTCTATTAAATAAGCTACCTAAATAAATACACATACTCATCCGTTTGTTCCAAATTTTCATCTTTAACTTTCACACAACATTGCGTTCTTAGTTCTTCTCTTTATTTTATTGACATTCACCTTGAGGCCATTCATTTCACAATTTTGATAAACATGGACACAAGTTCCTGCGCATCTCTTTGATATACTCATTTGCTGTTGCATTATTGAAAAATATAATTGTAAAGTTGGTCAACTAGTTACCTGTCTAGCAAGCATTTCCTGTTGACTAATGTTGACTCCGAGACAGGCACAAGCAACGGAGAATTGAATCAAGAACAGCAAGAATAGTATAACCATGTACTGTGTAAGTTATTTTAAGGAAAAGATTATTTCAAATGTGTGTATCTCAAGTATGCATGTCAAATTCCATTATAATTCATGGGATCAAGAAAATAGTTTTATTGTAATTAATATTTACATAAACCTGATAAACCTGCCTCTTCATTTTTATAACTATTTTCTAGTCACACAAAACACCAGAAAGAGACCTCCATTTCATCCAACCAAACCGTAAGTGGTGTGTGTAATACCACTATCAATGGAAACAAGATTCCACCTTTTCAGAAAAATCATACCCTGCATCATCATCTTCATAAAATATTAATTTCCTTCAAAAAGCGTCCTTGAGGTGGTGTTACACCACATAACGGCGCTATAGAAATCATCTTTTTATTATTATTATTTGCAGACAGTATTGTGCCAAGATACCTGAAGGACTCGACCATAGGAACCGGTGTGTTCTGGAAATGCATGATGTGTGGCTCTAAAGTAGCAAGCATGTATTACTAACTCTTAAATCATTTATTTTGTTTCTAAATCCTCTTGCTTTAGAGTGCATTTAAACCATTCTTATTTAGAATGTTTTGTAATTTATCAGGTATCATTTGAATATAACAGCATAGCGCCTCTTAAGTGATAATGCCTAGCAAAGATTTTTTGCAAATCCATGGGCCATGAGCACCTTAATCAATTCTTACTTCACAACTCCACCTAGGGGCATTGAAAGGCATAGGTCAAAGGCAATAAGGCAAAGGCATAGCATCTTAATTGGTCCACTTATTGCTATTACATCTGTTTAATATTTATGTATTGTTAATGACTGTCTGTTTACCTGAATAAATAAACAGACAGCCCTCCATTTACACCAACATATATAAGGTCAATATTTTCCATACCAACTTTGGTCGTGTTGTTAAAAATACTATCTCCATATGAATATATATCTGAAGCCCAGCCCCATGCCTTACTAATTCACCATCAAGTTCCTTCATAATCATACTGAACAACTTTAGATAGTATGTATACTTCAGACAACACATGAGCCCAATTTGACAATGTGGTATTGATTACATAAATAACTAAATACAAAGAGGATACGAAAAACAGCATAACTTGATGGTGTTTTACTGCTCCAGCCAATCCTAGAAGGGATATCAGGATTAAGAAAATTCCACAAGCCAGAATACCCCCGATGATAGGAAGATTTGTCACAATAGATGCAGCTCTTCCGTAAACTGCAACTCCTATTAGGACAAATGCTACAGCCTGAAATCAATACACTTATGAAACAAAATGAAAAATATGAATTGACTGTTTTATAAGAACTTTTTAACAATCAATAAATTATATGACGTGAGGCTGCTGTGAACATAACTTTCCTGGACAGACCAGATAATGAAAGCATCCAGAGAAAAACGCAACAGAATGCCAAAGTTCAGTCATGAAACCCACCACCCTCGATTTTGCACACACAATCGTGTAGTGCTAGCTTTATAATGCGATCAACACTCGCAAATCACTATTGCCCTTATGGTATGATACGAGAATAAATAATAAAAAAGCTAAAGTTGATGTGAGTGTAATTGCAAATTTACTACATTTGGATTGACGTCATAAAAATTAATTGAATTAAAGGTTTTTTACTTTCAAATAATTCGTTTATAACATTCCGTTGCGAATTTTCATTCTAGACTAAGTACTTCACATCATACAATATTGATGTAATATGACATAAAAATCTCGCAACTTACTATGTACATGATGTTTAAAGTTGTCAACGCATTTTTAGAACACGTGAACCCGCCGCACATCTTGATAAATAGTTAAAAACAACTCAGAATGAAAATTATTTAATGAAATTTCATATGATAGGGTACCAGAAACCCTTGCTTCCCTTTATACAACAACTGTCAATTAGTAAGGAGGCTGTCAAAGCGAACAAAGTACGTGAAATGTTGCCATATAAAATAAAAGAGAGTGACGTGTAGAAGCAACACAGAAAATTTTCGAAACATTATAGTAGTGTACCGTACCTATTTATTTTTTTTATTTAAGGTATTTTTGCACTCTATCCTTTTGGCGAACGATTTGAACTTATTTTATTCATCGATTTGATTTTTTTACTTATGAGCTAAGAGCCGAAGGAAATTTATGTTTCTTTCTATTTCTATTACTCTTAAGGAACAAAGTAGACAAACAATGTGTTTGTTTTGGTTAATAGAGCAATGTAGGAAATATTTTGTTATTTTAACATTTTAAACTGCATTAACAATCAAATGGTAGTAGTTGGTACCAGCCTTGAAAGTCTAACTTTTCAGACGATAGTTTTTTGTCTGTAGTCGGCTTAGATTACTAGTCAGGTAAATTTTTTTGTGTGTGCATGTCTTACACTTAAAATTTCTATCCCGGGTTGGCATACTGTTTCTCAAGAAGCACTCTCTTACAGACTAATTAAATTACTGTTCATCATCCTATCTTACCCATCAGGATTAGCTGAATTAAACGCTTACACTCTACAATTATTAATCTTTCAAAGATGTTTTTGATAGAGATGAAACGGATAGCAGTTTAGCAGGATACCGGATATTCGGCCAACTATGCAGCCGAATACCGGATAACCGGCCGCCGAATATCCGGGGTAAGTTTCTGGTTGGTTGGTGCATCCATATGGGATCATTGGGAACGTCGAAAAAACCATCAACCGCATTAGTTAGTCTGGTGTGATAATATTTTTTTCATATGATTAGTGTTTAGATTTTTAACTTTTACACTCAGAACCAAAGTCGTAGCCAGGATAGCATTAGTGCAGAGGTTCCCAATCTGTTTATGTTTACGGCGCCCTTAATATCTAATCCAATCCAAACAACATTTACGCTCCACTTAATGGCATAGGGAGGGATAAGAGCTCTCCATTGTGCTCGATCTTGCGCAATGTTTATGACCTCCTCCCACACCATGTCCAGATTCCTCAGCTCTGCTTCGAAGGAGCGGAACACAGTATGAGAGGGTCTTCCTCGCCTTCGGGACCCTGATGGAAGGAGTAATTCTTAAAATTTTTATAAATTTAGATATGTCAAAACATCACACTGATGTCATTTTTTATTTGGAATACTCACAATACAAACAGCCCATCATAAGTTAGTTGTACACCTACTCGTTTGTGAATTACCGTGGGTACAACGCATGAATTACGCTTACGTAGGCGGCATATACCAATAATCGCGGAATCTACCTGCATCTTCCTGCAGGATGATAGGTATATGGCGAAACATAGTTATGTTAAACTTTCCTTTTTTACGGAGACAACGAAGCCGCTTGCTACCTCTTTATAAAGAAATAAGTTTTCATTCTCCATAATTTACCCTTATAGTGATTGTAGTATGTTTGCTAATCAATTTTCTAAGTTGTAGAATTTTTCTTGTGATTACAAGGTGTATTTCTTAAGTGATACTTACTAAATAAATCAATTACAAATATGACACCACTAGTTTCATAAGATTATCTCCATGCAGTACTTAGTTACCATATCCCAAGTTGTAATAATGAATGGTCAAAGCTCTGGGGGCCGAGCCAAATGCACTAAAATAGCGATAACTTTGAAAGATCAAACGGATAACTTTGCAACGGAAAACGCGCAAAGTTTTCGAATTTCCGAAGCCAACGTCGTTTTAATACCAAAACTTTGACACGGAGCGGCCTGACGTCAGAAGCACATTCCGACGCCAGAAAACGATGTTTTTCTATGGTTTATTTACGTAAAATGGCAACACTCAAGCGCGGCGCATGTCAAAACGACGATCTACCTACGTATTTTGACGTATAATATTGTTATGTCAAACAACAATATTATTGTTAGTTGCAGAAGCCGACCACAATTATTATACTTAATTTCTGATTTTATGGAGAGGTAAGTACATGATCTTTCTTATGGTATTACCTGTCTTATTTTTTGTGTAATTGTGTAATAATTTTATCGATATTTCAATTGCAACGGCCCACGAAAGAAAACATAACCTTAAGATATATTTTTAGATGGTTTATGCACTTCAGCCGTATTGACCATTATATATCGTACCGTAAAAAAGTTTCCGATAAGTTTTGAGCATTGTGGAATCTTCCATGCACAGTTTTTGTTGAGTTTTTATGTAAGAACATTCATAATAATTTATCTAAACCTCGCCATATTTACATTCGAATCACTAATTTCTGGCTCATTTCCTATGTGTCATCGCCGCATTGGGTCATTTATTTGATTAACAATGATCTATAGCAGTTAGTTCAAGTACTGAAATGTTTATTTTACTTCAGAAATCACCCCATTCACTCTTCAGTCGAATATTCATTGATTAGTTTATTTGAAACAAGGTGAAAGGCCAATATAATTAAAAGAAAATAACATTTTTTTCAATTCATAATTTCTCATTAAAAAGTCGAATCAACGAGGATAACAAAGTTGTATATCATATATTATTCTTACTCAAAGCTAATTTATTTCCAGATGTGCTCTGATTGGAAGGTCCCGGGAAGGCGTTCACCATTAGAACATACAGGGGAGGCCTGGCGGGGCACCACGTCTTCTCAAATCCTAACACTCTAGAGAAGGTGTATGTCATCTCATAATGGGCAGAATTGATGGCACTCATCCGGTAGATGAGACCTCATTGATCCAAAGTATGTATACCTGTATCTGTCTATACTTTAATAATTATTATACCTGGTAGTAGCCATTAGACCAAAATTTCATGTCTATTGCATTTTTCACTATAAATATTACATTGGTATCTATTGAAAATATATGTCCTAATACTATGTTAATTATACAATAACTTATGTGTTTTCATAAAAAAATTAATAACTTGATTCAATGTTTAAATTTCAAGCATCCTGGTAATCATCTCTTTTGCATATTTCAAAATGTCAAATTCAAAACGAATGATTAGTAAAACCGTAAACTAATGTTTTAGAGACAAACATTACCACCTAATGGCGAACGTTGTTAACGTAAAGTGATCACAATAAGCCAGCCTTCGAAATAACAGTAGAAGACGGTCGTAAGCCCGTAGTGGTTTGTTCCATTTAAAAATCGAACATTAGTCATGAATTATTAGAGTCATTAGTTGTTATTTTTTCTAATGTTTTATGTCCAAGGATGCATGAGTAATTGGGTGACAGTTGACTGAACATTGTTATCGTCCATATATTGTACTCATCATAACTGTTGTCCGTTCATGCATTATAAATAAATGTCATTAATTCCATTCTTACAGACCAGGCTGCACTAGTGGGTACCCACCACCTTACATCGCAGAAGACTCCCCGAGCATCTCAAAGGGTCCCGTCTACTCCCGGAGCAACTACGAAGGAGCCCCCGTACTCCATCTCGCTTACTTCCTGGTCCTTATCTATCTCCAACCACATTTGTGTGATATTAGAACTAGAAAATGTCTCTTTAAATTTCCTAATACAGTATTTTTTGGTTGCAAATGTTACTCTTGTGCGGCTTTTCTCCATTGTGAATTTGTAAATGTCTCTTTGTTTTCCCATCAGTGAAAATTTTATTGCTAATGACTTTTCTTCATTATAAATTAGTAAATGCATTTTTATTGCAAGTATTACATTTGTATGGCTCTTCTCAGCTAATGTGGGTTTAGTATTTTATTCTTTTATAAATCACTCAATAACACTTACCCACCACGCCGTTTCCCGAAAGGGGTAGGCAGAGAGCCCATGTCATTCGGGGTCGACCTCGTCTGCGTGCACCCATTCTTTCAGATTTATATAACCTTTTTGTCATTCTCTCCTCGTTCATTCTCTGTACATGCCCAAACCACCTTAATTTATTAACTTTCATTCTAGTCACTACGCTAACATCCACTCCATAATCCTTTCTAATATTCTCATTCCTCACCTTATCAATCAGTCTCTTTCCGCATATCCTACGCAGTGATCTCATTTCCACAGCATTCATTCCAACTTCCAGATTTTTTGTCCATGTCCATGTTTCACTCCCATACATCATGGATGGTATCAGGATTGCATTGTGCATCAGCTGTTTGGATTTAAGTGATACATTCTTATTTCCCATTAGAGTTCTTAGTGCACCGCCAACCCTTTTACCAGCCAATTTCCTTCTTTCAATCTCCTTTACACACCTTCCATCTCTGCTAAATAGACTACTTAAATAAACATACTCATCCACTTGTTCCACACAACATTCAATAATTATTTTAATTCGCAAAGGCCTTGCCGTTATACAACCATTCTCATTCCCATAAATACTTAAACGTGAAAGTATTTATTACACTGAAGTTTGCTCGTATGACCAAAAACCTTTTGAAATAAAAATAATAAGTGAATTGCACAGTGTTTTGTAAAAAAATAAACCAACAATAAGATGGATTTAAAGTTATCACTTAAATTTAGGTAAATTAATTGTTGATCTGCTGTGATGTGTAAGCAAATGCCTCTTTTTTAATCCTGATTAATTAATTGACCATTCTATTTCAAATAATTTGTTGATTAAATTATGATGTTACTTCATTAAAAATTATAATGTACAACAATAGATCCCGTTTCGACCAATAAATTGTCAACAGGTTTTCAGGCACCAATATACAATACATTGGTATAATATAATTACAAAACATAATAGTAATTAATATCTTTTACTCCTAAGAATGATTATTAAATAAACATACTTGAATAAATTTAATGTGCATATTTTCATATTATCTGTTTGTAATTTTATAGGAAATTAAATGAAACATTTTTTCCAATTATGGTTTTAATTACATAATAATATACCTTCACTAAGAAATCTAGTGTTGAAAAGAATACAAGAACCTATGAATATTAAGAATGTTATATAGATAATAAACAAAATAAAAATAAACAATAGATGAGTACAACAGACTATGGTAGCCTAGTGGTATAAGCATGGACTTCAGATCACGAGGTCCCGGGTTCGATTCCCGGTCATATCACAGTTTTCAATGTGTTTTTTCACTTCAATTTCTACCCAAGGTTGGCCTGTATCAAATTGGATGGGATCGGTTGAGTGAAAATGATGATCTCGGGCAGTAAGTTCCGATACTGACACCTTTGTATAGAAAAGTGTTAATTAATTTATTACTAAATTTTATTTTGGGATTCTTTTTTTATTTAATATAAATGGATCTGAACACAAATACACTTTTGACATCTTTCACATAAAGCAAAGCTTGTGTTCTGAAAGTGGAAATGGTCGGGATTCGAAGCCACGACCACACTATGCTTATAAATGTCGTCGACTGATACCACTGGTCTACCAACAACTTCTTTATATCCTTTCTTATAATATTGGCTTTCCACACATGACAAGAGGAACTGCAGTTTTGTGGCATTCTTGCCATAATAAGTTTTAGTTTCACTAGCCACATCAAAGATGCTAGGAGCTTCCTAATTCTGAGATGCATCTAAACGGGATTCTCAAGAAGCAACTGTCATTGGTTTGATAATTATTTCTTCAACAGGTTACTTGCGTTAAGCCTTTTAATTTCTAAAAAAGGTAAACATAAATGAGATCATGGTAATATTGTCAATGGTAAAAATAAACTTTATTAAATAGAAAAAATCATACCATTTTCCTCTGTGGTAGAAGGATAGGATATTTGAATGTGATGTGACATCAAACTATTTTAACCGTCTGCATCAGTGGTACGCATTACTAATAGTCCATTTTAGTTTGCAACGCTTTTATTCTGTTTACAGTGCATGTTTTTATGATCCTCATGTCACTATCGCAGATCTAGAATTTGAAGAGCATATATTATTATTAATGAGATAAACATTTTCAATTGTTATTGTTTTTAAATGTAAAATAATAAATACCATTTGAACATTGATGGAGTGTGTGTCCCTTCCTATTAAAATACAAATGTTAATTTCTAGCGCGTCACACAGTATTAATATGGGTGCAGTCGATGCATCTCGCAGTCGAAACCTGAAAGAATTCAGAATCTTGATGTATTGGAGATAAAGACAGTTGTTTCTCTATGCTCACCACATTATATTACCATGCTCAATTGTGGTTGACAACGAAACACTCTAGTTTTTGATTTTTGTTCTGTCGAGTCGTAGAGAACGGAACACACTTCACCAGCATTTTACGACAGCTCAAATGCTCCCATCACTTCTTCAAAAACCTACTCACCCTCCTCTGGGGATGTTATGAGAAAGCTCCACAATTTTTAGAGTAAGAACAATCCAAATCCAAACTCCCATAAGACCCCACTTAGGGGCATAGGGAGGCAACAAGAGCTCTTCCTTGCGCTCGATCTTGCGCAACGTTAATGACCTCCTCCCACACCATGTCCAGATTCCTCAGCTCTGCTTCGAAGGAGCGGAACACAGTATGAGAGGGTCTTCCTCGTCCTCGGGACCCTGATGGGAGGAAGAACAGCGCTCTCCTCGGCCAACTGTCATTCGGCATCCTTAACACATGTCCCATCCAAGTCCATCTCCTCCACATAATAGTAGAGGTGATTGGATCACGCTGGGTGCGCCGGCGTATAGCGTCGTTCGTGATGCTTACTTACGATTACTTACAGAGTAAGAACAACCTGAAATTAATTATTAACAGATTACTTTGAGAAGGTGATTAGTAGTCATTAAAAAAGTAGATTCATTAAAAAAACCACGGCAACTTTTATACATATTTTTTACAATGTGCATAAAGATGAATATGAAAAATGAATAGGAATAAATATGAAAAACAAATTTAAAAACTATTAATGTGTGGATTTAAGTTTAAACGTGAAATAGTGCATTTTTTTGTGGCATGAGTAGGATACAAATTTAATACAAAAATCATTGAAAAAAAGCATATTTTTATCTACAAATATTAATAAAATAACCCAAACATGATATAATTATACATTTAATTCAATTACTTACATTCTATGTAATAAAAAAAGTTTTTGTTGACACTTGTCGATATTAACTTTGTATGCAACAGCGGCAATTTCTATAACGCGCATCTAACCTATAAATTGTCGGTGCCAGTGACGTTTGATCTTTGAACGGTAGGTGAAAACTTTGTCAAAAGTGTTACTTGGCTGCGAACGTTGAGGGCGTCGTCACGCGTTTCATAGAAAAAAATACCTATCCGGCCACCGGTACGGACTAACGCGCAGCGACTTTCGAATTTAAATGCTTTGGCTGCGAACTTTGCGCAACGTCACTTTCAAACTTTGGTAACCATGGGAACAAAGATCTACCGATCCGTTGGGACGCCATTTTAATGCACTTAACTTAGGCCCCTGATTTGCTGAAAAATGCGGTGATGCCACATAGCGGCTGTAATACAGCGGTAAACTATGTCATTTCGAACATTGTGTATGTAAACCAAATGAGATGGTTTCCTAGAGAGGAAATTTATACGGTGATTGTTTACCTACCATTTATTTTGTATCCGTAACTTTTCTAGGAAATCAGAGCTTTAGTAAATAGAACATTTTTATGAAATAATGATTATTGAATGCCAAGAACTTTACATCTTCATGTGTTGTATTTCACCAGTATTGATCTGCTTAAAGTTCAAAGTTAGCAGTTATCTTTTTATGAGAAATTTTACTCATTCATTTATCCATTTATTTCTTAGATGGGCCGAGTAGTTTAGAGCTTAGTAGAGTTGCTCATCAGAAACACTAGATTAAAAATTCATCAGCTACAAAGAAAATTTTCATGTTATGGTCGGAATCCATAAAGGCTTAACATCGACATCTCGGTGGGCTCCATAACAAAAAACATCCAGAAACAAGAACTATATTATGTATAGAGGGGCAATAAAATACGCACTAAATGCCAAAAACTTCATTTTGAGATAATCTAACAATACTGATTTTTCCCCCATACAGACATAGTACTATGATGATTTTTAGATCTGTTTTTTACGCCTTTAGATCATCGATATGGACTAAGTGCAATATTATAGAACATTTTCCTCATACTCAACTCATATTTTAGTTTTTGGCGCTTAGTGCGTATTTTATTTCCAGTATACATATAATGTGTGATAATTGGTAATGACATTTTACTAATGAATGAAGACCCCATATGCTCTGCAGGTGTCTGAATGAGTGAGTTTTTGTCTTGGAAAACTATGATCACAGAATGAGGCTAACAAAGACTGAATACATAGATTGTATCTTCATGCGGATTATATCCGGTTGCTGCAGAACTTGTAAGACTGCCTCAGAATCGAGGCATTTCACAAAGGTGAAATAATTTTTTACAGGAGGGAAACTTTAATTTTGTTTATTTATTATACACAGATAAAGAGTTCCAATAAAGTACAATATTATGGGCAATACTGTCATACAATAATTTGCGCATCCTTGGAAGTCAACATAAGATTTTTTTCTCCAAAATTCTCATTGAATTATTCACAATGAACTAATATAGTTGACGTGAAGAAAGCACTAGAGGGTTTTAAGAAAAAAAAAAAAAAAGATGAGAAATCTGATCCTCTTGAAACTGGTTTTGTAAATAATTTTACACTAAGAATACCATTTCTCGACAGATACATAATATTATGTTCAACTTATTCAGTTAAAACAGGGATTTTTATAAAACGAACACTCTTATCATCTTTCACAGACAGCAAAGCTTGCGATGTGAAAGAGAAAGATGGTTGGGACCCACATTCGAACCTAAAACCCTTACTAAAGAAGTTACGACTGCATCGCTAGACTACCATCCACTTCAGAATAAATTAGAAACAAATAAATAATGTGTGAGTAAACAAAAATCAGTTGGAGTAGGAATTTAGAATTTATTTCCTTAGGATTAATAAATTTATAAATATAATACAATAACTAGTCAGAAATTGGTAATTTCATAATGCCTACTATTTAAAATTTATTAAATATTTTCTATCTACAATAATAATAATAGTCATATTGTATAATATTATGATTTCTCTATAACATTTTGTTCAAACATATTCAGCTTCACTCTCCCGCATATCACAACTTATTCATCAAACAAACAGTAAACAACTTACAAAACAGTAAGTAGTACTAGAATATATACAGCAAACAACGGCAGAACCTTGCCCTAGCGAGGTAAACCAGAACATTGGAAGTCATATACATAGAATACATTAACAGTAGCACTACAAAAATATAATAATATTTAGTTTATGTGGGCCAGTTCTAGAGTTGTATTTATTAAATTAACTAAAACCTTTTCAATCCATAAGTTTCAAAACATTAAAAAGAAGAACTTGGAGAAAAATAACAGGAATTCCTATTTCAAAGCATCTTAGCAAACAAATATAAGTGATAACTAAAACTTAGTCCAATGGAATATTTGATAACAAACTGAAAAATTCATATTGTAGGAATAAACAAACATTTGTTTTAAATGCCACTTATGAATGAAGGCAGGATAAAATTAATAAAATTATACTGCATTCATTTATACATGTCATTTGAAAATATTAATGTAAAATTATATCGTAAATAATGAAAAATTACTTCTCAGAGCTGCACAAAAAAGGAATATTTTTAATGTAAAAATAAAATGGGTTTGTTTTTCATAGTACATAATTGCCCATAGAGAAAATAAATAAGTCAGCTCAATATACTTAAGATTTATTTACAACAATTCAAAAACACAATGACCTCTGCACCTACAGCAGTAACAAACTGATGAATGAAATATACAATACATATCACAGAATATTAATTTCATTAAACACGGTAGTTAAAAGATGCAACCATCTATAAAAAAATAATATACAAGTTGTAAGAAATATTTATAATGTATGTAATACAAACAACTTACAAAAATTTAAACTATGTAAATAATGCATGTGTGTTTTTTTTTTATAAATGGAGGAAGATCTTTATAATTACAACAAGTAATAATGGAAAATTGCTATGAATTAATCCCAAAAAACAACGAGTCTTCCACATGATCTTAGACAGTAAGTTGAGGTCTGCAAACTTGAGTCAAGAAAGTTTTTCAGATCTCGATTTTTCTGTCTAAAAAAAAAAAATCTGGGTGTTATAAATTTAGTGCTATGGTACGATAATCGAACCCAGAAACGCAATCTCTCAGATAAAAATGTGGGAATTTTATAGAACGACCTTTTATGACTAGCTTTATTTTTAGAATGTTTAAAATCTGAGAAATAGAATAATTTATTTAAACGAGTACATAATGGTTTTAGGAACAAAATGAAACAACCATTTGCATTAGAATTATGATAACTAGACTGTAGGCTTACTCATAATATATGTACTAATTGTATTGAAATAGTCATCTGAATAATATTTATATATTAATTATCATGTAAATGTTAAAAACACTTAATCAAATGGACAGAATTGTTACACTTTAATAATATTACATATTGCTAGATATCTGTAAAATATACCTGAGACAAAATGTAAAGGATCAAAAGAAATGTATTTGGTTTACTACATATTATAATATGGTATTGAATTGTGATGTACTACGTACTTTAGCAGCATTCGGAACAAAAATGTAAAAAATTTACGGAACAAGTGTCTCTCCATACATTACTGTGACAAGGGCGATAGCGAACAAAAAACTTTTATTATTTGTATTTCTACAGACCATTGGATTGTATAGATAAATTCATTTTCAAATTTGCATTTTATGAAAAGATACCACTTCTAGTACATAATATATATAATTCAATGCATTCTAGTCAATATTATAACATATTGTGTATATTCAACTGATAAAAAAAGTATAAAATATATTTTTTTAGGAATGTTATAAGTGTTTGGATTTGATAGAATATTTTAATGTGAGAATAAAAATAGATAATTGCATTTCAGAGATAACCATTATTAAGGCTGAATCACTCGAAAACGAGTGCAGAGCTAAAAAAAAATACCATTATTAAGTACCTATCATACAATTTGATGTACAACTTAAATTTTTCCATATAATTTGCATTAAAATCAATCCATACTAATAGGCACACATATGAAACTACAATATGTCTATTGAGTTCGATCATTCTTGATTACAATTATTATTACAAAGGTAAACAGTAAAATAGCTACATTATTAAAATGGACATCAATTTTTTTGCATATTAATTTTACACTAAGGAAGTAGGTGTATATACTTTTTTTTTTTAATAACTTGATATGTCCCAGTTTAATTAACTATCATAACATACTATTTGTGTTGTGGTTTTTTAGTAAAAAAGATTTTGTCTTCAAATAATGTTGAAAAATTGGTCTCGTCACCCAAGTACGATGTTTGTAACAAAATAAAATATATCCAAATTTATTTAAATGTCATCGAATGAAACAATGTGCCTCTCTAAAGAATCACACTCGGCCAGCCCTTCCCTCTTAATGCTATCGTTGGTTACGGAATGTAAATTTGAACATGTGAGATTATCCGGCGTATTGTTGGTGTGGCTTAAGCTATCGAAATATTGGTGCGGTTCTCTGCTCCACAATGATTTGCAACTCCTCGCGACTGGTTCGTTAAAGAACAATATGTCTGATTTCGTGGGTGAATTATGCAAAATGTTGACGTCCATCGTTGTCAATTTGTTGTCGGGCAAATTAAAAGTGTTCATTTGCAGTTTCATAGAGTTGGGACTTTGGTAGGCGAGCTCAAACTGTTCTCTCTTCGTCGCTGTTTCGCACTTACTGTGAAAGTAGCGCGACGACAGATAGAAGAGTCGTTTGTCCCTGGCCAATTGGTCACTCCTCGCGATGAAATCTTCGAGCAATCCTGGATCTATGTGGTTGTGTTGTTGTAGATAATTACTGAGAAGAGAGTCGTGAAATGCTTCTTTGTTTGGAATGTTTGCCCACTTCGTGCTTCGATGCCTTGGTTCTAACGATTCATTAATCTGCGTAAAACAAAACAACACATATTTTATTTCATCATTAAAATGGAATATCGTTTTAATTAAACTTCAAAAACTAACTATTGAATAGTGATATAATTAGCCAATATACTCTCATAAAACATGTCATAGAAACTATTAATTGAATGTGAGAATCATGTCAAATTGAATTTAAACAACACGAGTAGATATATTATTAGACGATATTGTTTGTGATAATTACTATCATGTTTGTTTGTGCTTTTCAATGTGCATCTACTGTGGTTAATGGATACGTTAATATTTGTGTAGTGTGGCTTGATGAATCATATCGGCGATGAATTGTCTGTCTGTCCTATTTAGATTCATACCAGCTTCTAAACCATTACTTGCAGTGCTCACCTCGTGTAGGCTTTGCATTGTTCAATCAAGTACCAATACGGTGGATAGGGTGGATGTGATAACTAAAAATGTTCTATGAAGAAATAAAAAAATGTACCAACATAATTGAATAAGGAATGATAATTATATTATTATCACATTACTCAAAAGATATGAATACTACGTATTATCAATTCATAATTGGATTAATACTGAAGAAATACACAAACTAATAGAACCTGAGATGACAACTCACCCTTAAAGGTCATATTATGTGGAGCGTTGTCTTGTCTCTGGTATCAATAAAAGCATTATTGCCACACCACCGCTTAAAACCAAAGCATCTAAGAAAGCGGATCATGTGAAATATGATGTGTAACTTTTACAACATATTTCACATAAGGCATAAAGATACAAAGCCATCATTCTGCCTGTACATTAGTTCACACCTCCTCGACAGAGAAAGTGTATTCCATGCGTACACACACACACACACAGAAACGTCGTGCATTTTGTTTCACCCATAACAATAATAATTGTAATAAAATAAATTAGATAATATAACAGTGCTGCATGTGAATAATTTTACTGTGAGTGAATTGTTAAAGTGTGCGAGTTTGTGGTTTGGTGAGGACGGTGACAAGTTGAGGAAATGTGATCTGGTGTAAGTAAGAATAGTTTATTAACAAAGAGTGTATAAATATATTATGTATATAAAATAGCAAAACTTTGGAAAACAAAAATTGATTAATAATAAATTATAATATAAGTGGTGTTTAAAAGCAAACAAATCATAGAAATAAAAGAAAAAACAAGCAAAACTTACAATGGGATCTAATAACAGGCAAACAACTGCAGGGAATGAACTGCAGCAAGGTCTACACTGAACACTGAACCTCCCACCAGAGGATTGGGAGAAAACTTCTGCCGGGTGTGGGAGCTCTAGCCTTACTAGCCTGGATGCCAGTCCGTGTTATTCATCACAAATGTGCCGGGGACATTTTAGCAGGTAGTGTGTGCTGAGACACATAGAAACATCAGATTGTACACTGATCTGGGATGCTGTTAATAGAACAATGTAAATACAAACACACACACAACAAACACCTCCCACCAGATTGATCCTACTCCTATTTGCTCCGTACAGACAGTCGCTCTATTACGAGAAGAAGGTGTTATTTCTGTGGTTTTTAGTAAAATACAGAGATGATTATTTGTTTACTACTACGCAGACAAGATCGGAGGGATGATCGGAGAGTTGGTACAAGCGCACACAAGAAGGGCTGATATAATATGCAGTTTCCTAAATGAATGTGATGAGAGATTGATTTATTATGAGGAAGAGTTATCGAGTATTTTGTAGAATAAATGAGCCCAGATGGAAGACTTATGGTTGCGCACCTTGGTATCTCCCTCCGCTATTCTCACACTAGATCCACTACTACTAGCCCTTCTAACAGGAACTGCTGATTTCTTTCCGTTCACCAGACATACGTTCCCAACAGGTGAAGTCTCCTTTTTACTGCTTTTTGAGATCACGCTTGTGGAGCTACTTAAGTTCGAGTCCCTTATCCTAGACAAGGAGTCATTATTCCTAACTTTACCAGTGAGAGAATCTTTGCTTGATTTACAATTGTAGTTATGGCTTCTAGTCAATGAGTCCCTACTGTTGCTTTTTAATGTTATGAAACTAGAATTCTTTACTCCGCCCGGACTCTTGGTGGAAGATATTGAATTCCCACTTCTGCTGCCTGTCAAAGAGCTACCATCTGCTTTGTTTCTCCAAGACTGCGCTGAGCCAGGTCTACCCAGAGAATCTCCACTCCTAGATCTATATGACGGAGTGTCTTTAGATCTACCAGTCGGAGGTTTTGGGGCGAATCCTGACACAGGTAACTTAGAAGGAGGTAAGGGGATCTTGCTGGGCCTCTTACGGGGTGTGTCCGTGATTCTATCATGCTCGTGATCATGATCATGGTCGGCCTCGTCGTCAGACTGCAGATGCAAGGGAAGTGGTTGCAGGGCTCGCATACTCCGGGGTCCAGTCAACCCACTTTCAGCACTGCTGTTTCTACTGCTGCCCTCTATCATTCTCATTTGAGCTTTGGTGCCTTCCAGCTCAATGGTTTTTTCCTCCAACTGGAAAATAAAAACAAGACAAACATCAATATTTTGTAGGTGAAAATAATATACTACATAGATTGAAAAAGATTTTTGTTGAATTAGAAAGTACCAGAGAAAGTAGAGAGATGACTGAGGAAGAAGAAGACAGAGAAAACCTCGATTCTTAGAAAAAACATCAAGAATAAAATAATATACTACATAGATTGAAAAAGATTTTTGTTGAATTAGAAAGTACCAGAAAAACATGAGATGGAAAAGCAATATCCAGCAGTAGAGAGATGGCTGAGGAAGAAGAAGACAGAGAAAACCTCGATTCTTAGAAAAAACGCCAAGAATAAAAAAGTATTTGTGGATAAAAAACAAGGGCTTGTGAGCGAGGTCTTTGCAACTTGTAATGTAGGTACCTGATTTCTGCTGGTGTAAGGCCAATGCACATAGTTCTGTTGATAATAATTATTATGTACATCGTAGTTATAATATGTGTAGATCGCAGAAGGTAATCCGATAAGGCAAAGGGAAATCTGACACTGTTAAACCATACCTTCAAATATTTGAAACATTTCAGCAATGTATTTAATAATATAAGAACTGAAAGCATAGCTCGGAGTGCTTACACGAGCATGGGAGCTGTAAAGGAATTTATATACTTGACGAAATTATTTTACTTGAGGCAGGTTCGAATCCTTAAAAAATAAGACAAAAAGAATCCTGTATGCTGATTTCAGTCACCTTTGTGATATAAATGATTTTTGAATAATTTAACAGCTGTTCGAAAAATGATTTTGTTATACAACAACGCATCATTACAGGGACAGTGTAGTGTAGGTACAAAACTTTTGTTTCCATGAACATCGCAATGGTTCTAGCTCGCCCATATGAAGGTGATGCGTAAAGAGGCGCCATGGTGAGAGAATGGTTTAAAGTGGTGTTGGTTAACACTCCGGAATTAGTCATGGGCCGCTTCCTAACAAAACCAGGTGAGACAAATTTCAAACCATTTAACAATACCTATTATAAGACGTCATACGAGGGTGTCTTGGTAGGTAGGTATATTATTTCAATAAATTATACAATAACAAAAAGTATTAATATGTGCACCCTTTTCCAAATTGTTAAACTTGTCAACGACTTTTTTACGCGAATCTCACAATTCTCGTAGAAAGTATTTCAAAATTTTTTTTGAAATGTTTCGAATTGCAAGTTGATATTGACTATTATTCTGAAATGAAAAACAGACGATTGAATTGCGTCGTATCCAATTTTTATTGAGACTTTTGACATTTCTGTATTCTGAAAATATTTTATCCAATACATTAGATGCGTAACTACTGGCAACCGATTAAGTTCTAAGCAAGAGCTTCTTGCGTTGAGTTGGAACGTGAATTCGACAATACCTGTCATATTTTTTCGGGATGTTCAGTATGTTCAAATAGTGAGTAATTGCCGTGAAATGTGAAATGACATATCTGATCCTTTATAATCCAGTCCGGCATATGCCTAGATTTTTACTTGAACAGTGAACACTTTTATTCTTTTAAACTATTTTCAATAAGGAGCAAAGTTCTCGAAAATAAAGCTATTTTAAAGATACTTGCGTCAGGTAATTTGTAATCACACAGAGTATCAAACAGCAATAACGTTATATTATCTAATACGACACTTAAATCATCAACATTCTGATCTGACTAATGGGCGCGTGATTCACTGCATGATAAAACTAAAAGATATTGATTCGTTATCTTTGAGCACAAATTTGCCGATTCAAATAGAAGATAAGAGAGAAAAATTCCAAAAAACAAGTTTTCTAGTAAACTATGTTTTAGCTCATTTATTAGCAGTAATCAAGACAGATCATGGGTCTGAAAGATTTTGAACAGCAAGGCCGATAACTGACAATCTCCATTGAATAGGGTTGAAGGATTGTTTTCCGTTTCTCTACTGAATATACTCTAGTTAAAAGTAAAGCCAAAACCCTCTAATAAAAATAATAGTTTATTCGTGACAAATGTACAAAAATACATTCATACAATCACAACAAGAGAGCTCTCCATTGCGCTTTATCTTGCGCAATGTTTTCTCGCACACCATGTCCAAATCCCTCGGTTCTTCACCGAAGGAGCGAAACAAGGTATGAGAGGGTCTTCCTCGTCTCCAGGATCCTGATGGGAGGAAGAAGATCTTTTCGGCTTACTGTCGATCGCGTCATAAAATAAACACAATATTCATCAAACAGAAATCTTGAGCGGGCATGAAAATAGTTCTTTCTCTTAAAATTATAGGTATATCAATAAGTGAAGGAAAACTTTGTGACCATTTTTACGAAAATTGCGCGGACGGAGGAGAATGAAATTTCGCACACTTATATACTGTAGTTTATAATATAGAGGAGGGCAAATGCTAATATTTTTTAAATATATGCATAAAAAATAGATAAAACGATAAAAAAAAACATTACGCACACTACTGTAATGTTATCTATTTGATATTCACGCACACATCGATGTATTTGACATTGACACAGACGCATATTATTTGAGTTCAAACGTAATTCCTGGTACGAATAGACGTGTTTTTTGATTAATTTTTTTACAACTACCTGTTCTCAATAATAATAAAAATATTATTTTGCTACAATACCAATAGTCAATTGTGCGCGACAACTGTATCTAAAACAAAAAAGTACAGAGTGTTCTGCACCCGGTGTACCTACCGAGAGAGAAAAATGAACCACGATTTGGCCGAAGTAACTGTGGGGAGCCCGTTTCAGAGGTCAACTCTGATACCTAGATCTCCTGAGCAAACGACTGAAAGTGGTGATGGCCATGTAGATTGCACCAGTGATGGAGACTCTGGCGAAATCCAAGAGAGGAATGCTGAGCGGGTGTCGGATCCCTTGCTGGGGTCCCCAGCTAACATGGATCTAAGGCCGACCAGTGAGACTGGAGATGGAGGGGTTTTGACAAGAGTAGGAGCTCTGATAGAGTCAATCAGAACGATGGTCTGTATAACGAAGGGCAGAATGTCTGCATCGGGAAGGGAAAGAGTGAGCCTAGAACTGACGGAACTGTACAGTATGTTTGTGCACTCAGCAACAAAGAATGCAGCATCCCAGGGTGAGACAAATGCCTACAAGATGGTTGTCGATGAAATTCGTGCCGACCTTAAAATTATCAAGCAGACCTGTGAGGTATCAGCTTTGAACGGACAAGGCTACTCGGGTGCTGCCAAGCGCCCTGTATGTGCTGTTGGCGTAGGCCCGTCCCCCACCTACCACGGTAATAATAAGCCAGTTAAAAAGTGTGAACAAAAGTTCCCAATCTTGGTTACATCATTGACAGACGACTTGAAGACACCAACCAGTATGGAGGGTGAAATAAAGAAGAGAATTATGTTGGCCGAGCTTGGACTCAGAATTTCCAAAATCAGAGGGGGTGGTATCGGAAGACTAATCATGGAATGTCCGACGGAAAAAGATGCTCAGCTGCTGACAAAACTAATAAACGAAAGTTTTGAGTCTCGGCTCAAAGCTGAAGTGAGGAAGAAAAAGAAGCCAATGATATTATTCAGAAACGTGTCTGAGGACTATCCAGTGGAGAATCTACTTAAAGACATAACTGCTCAAAATGAGGGAGTGAGGAGCCTTCCGGGACTTGAATTAAATTTTAGAAAACGTATAAATATAAGGAATGGCAGAGGCCAATCTCACCTACTGGTGCAAGCAAACGCGTTCACAAGAAGATACCTGATTATGGAAGAGAAGATATACTTGGGATATCAAAGAATAGAGGTGGTTGATGCCCTTCCAACCACACAGTGTTTCCATTGCTTAAGGATTGGACACACTTCTGCCTTCTGCCTGGATCGAGATAAGCCTGCCGTGTGCTCTCACTGTGCGGGTAACCACAAGTACGCCGAATGCGATAAAAGAAGCTCCCACCCGACGTGTGTCAATTGCCGGGATTACAGTGGTAAGCTTGAGAATGATTTTAGGCACAACGCTATGGACAGGGATGCATGCCGCTACTACACTCATATGCTGACTTTAGCCATGGATAAGGTGGATTATTGACTAGTGCATGTAAATATTTATTCTGTGCTTTGCTTTATTAATTGCAATATTTTAACCATTTTACACTGTATTAATATTATTAACATTGTTATTAAAGTTCCCCACGCTCATTTAATTAGCCCTAAGATTGTCAGTAAGGTGGCTTGGAGTGCTATGCGTGTGTTTGTGTGTGTGCGCCTGGCCCTACCCACACCGCTGTTATGCGGAGAGTGGGGTCGATGCAATTTGGCGCGATGCGTTTGTGTGTATTTGTTTCATATTGCAATGATTTTATTTTGTATGACATGCCGCGTGACGGCAAATAGTAGAAGGGATCTCGGAGACTGTCTTCTTTCGAAAGAGAATGTGAGTCAATGGTACGAACTTTTCGGTTCTACTCATTTGGGAACACGGCGGAAGACTGACTTTGATGTTGACCTTGAAATAAATTTTAATAATAATAACTGCTGTTATTTTGCTCTAGTGGATGGACGAATGAGAACAATATTGCAAATAATTATTATAAATGAGAGATTACTTTATTCTTCCTATTGTAAAAATAAATTGAATCTGATATTGATTTCAAATATTATACAATTGACACCTAATTTATCTGTTGAATCTAATAATATTTTAATAAACTGTTTAATAATGAATAGGGGTCCGAAACGCAAACCTGTTTATGAATTTCATGATGTGACTGTTATTTGCTTATGTAACGAAATGGCTGATACTGGGGCAATGTGTGGGTCTCTGGCTTTGTGCGTATTGCTTTCTTCTTATGACTTCTATTGCGATATTATATGTGTACCTAATGTAGATAATTTAAATTTGCTGACTGTGCGCACGCGACGTGAGGAATATTATGACCGCTGCGCGACTGTCATGGGTACTGCTGGTGGCCAACTTATTATCAAAATATCGACACAAAATAATCTGATTTTATTATTCTATAATGACATCCAATGATCGACTCGCATGTATGGAATGAGATAGATAATAGTTACATTGCGAGAGAAGTCCTCTGTGACGACATCGAAGGCTGTAACAAAGAACTAAGCCTTCTGGGCAAATACAGTTTAAATGTACTTCATCTAAATATACGAAGCATTAGAAGGAATTTTGACCAGTTCTTAATTTACTTAAACTGTTTAAATGTAAAGCCAGATTTTATTATCCTAACTGAGGCCTACCTGGGTGATGACATCGCTGTTGAGTACGTAATTCCCGAATATACTTTTCACCGTACCACCTACAAAATAAATAGGAATAGTGGCTTGGTGTTGTTTGCATCTGATAGATTTACAACTGATGTGGAAGAAATCAAAATATCGCAAACGAACTGTCTGAAAGTTGAATTTGATCTCTTTGGTGTGACCCACTGTACCACACGACTCGCGCGCGGCACAAGGGACTGCAGGCGCAGGCTCTAAGGGTCAGTCAGCCGCCGAGGGGTACGTGCACACGTCAATCGTCGTCCGCTGGCGTCTTCGAAGGAACCTCCTAATAACGACGCAGACCGTACTATCTTCGGGTCTTAGCGTCGCTTTCGTGAGGCACCGCAGTGAGGACACGCCCGGCCGCTTCCTCGGATGGCGGAGCTCTCCTAATAACTACGCGGGCCGTACTTGATTTCGGGCCGACGTGCTTTCGAGAGAGTTGTAGCTCCGACGTCTTCTTCTGCGCCCTGCGCCCTCGACGAGTAAATCCCCTAATAAACACGTAAGACCGTACTTAGTTCGGGTCTCAACGCGCGTTCGAGGGAAGTCTCGCTCCGGTGGTATCAGCCGTAGTCAGGGTCCAATTGCATGGGTCGAGTCCACGGTCCAATGTGCCAGCCAGAAAGGGTCCAAACAGTCCAGAGAGAAGTCCAAGTAGTCAGCGCGGTCCAGGTAGAGAAGTCCAGTAGAGAGCAGGCAGGGTAGTCAAGTCAAACACCAAGTGTAAACGAAGATAGAATGATAATTTATTGGAATGTATGGGCTTATATACAATTCGCGCCGCCGCTCCCCAGCTCGCAGGCTGCGGCGAACGGCGCGGACACATGATGCGCGCGCAAGCGCTCCCCACCATCTCACGCATCGCAGTGCTGAGTGGCAGGGGAAATAATTAATCATAATTTCGCCTCTCCGCGGATTATCATCGCGCACATCCCGGCTTGTCTGGTATCATCGGAATCGCCTCGCGATTTCCGACCAGGATGTGCTCACCAGAATCCGCTATCTTTAATAATAGCGGAGTTAGTATTTTCCCATACTAAATAATAAGAAATCCGCGAAGAGGCGAATACATTCACATATTCACATGCCCACCTCGGTGTATTTGGTATCGATGAATTCGTCTCATCATGATACACCGAGGTGTGCTTATCAAATTAACATACAAGTTAATCTTACACATATGCACTTATGCTGCACTGTCCGGCCGCTCAGAATATGATTCCGCGGCCGGCAGGCCTACATCTCATGCCGAGCCTCGCCAGACATCCCTGTGTCCGGAAAGCACCCGTTCTAACCCATCATCATGCCCCATACAATTCCCCATGCATAGGCCGCTCTGCCAGACGGCTAGTCAGCATGCGGACACTATGCTGGGCCCGCTAGATTCCCTAGCGAGACCCCAAGATTACATACGACAGGCTGCGCCTCTAGCGAGCCTGCCGTCATACCTCCACAAGGTATTGTCATGAGCCTCGCTACATGACTGGCCGCACCAGTGTCTCAGCACTGGGGTGCCTTCAATCACATACGCCTTTCATCTGCATGTGCCGTGTTGCCCGGCCTCTCATAGCCGAGCCACCGACGCAACATGCTGTGCCATGCCAGAGTGAGCATCTGGCATGCACTTACGATGTCCCCATATGCGTAGGCCGCTCTGCCAGACCTCGGGTCAGCACGCGGACACTACGCTGAGTCCGCTAGATTCATCTAGCAGGACCCCAGTTTTCTACGCAACAGGCTGCGCCTCTAGCGAGCCTGCCGTTGTACAAGTATTGGCCGCGCCAGTGTCTCCTCACTGGCGTGCCTTCTAGCGGCGTGATCCCACACCTTTCTATTGCATGTACCGTGTTACTCGGCCTCTCCTAGCCGAGCCACCGACGCAGCATGCTGTGCCATGCCAGAGTAAGCATCTGGCATGCACTTATAATATCCCCAAAGTATACACATTCATATAATATTACACAAAGGGATTCTATACAAGTATGTTGGCCCCCGCCTCGGCTCTACAGGGACAAACCAGTCCTTTATTAGCTTGTCCGAGACGGGAGGCACAACCAAATCACAATATATATACATTCAATTAAAGGTACTTAATCTAATACACAATAATCGATCATCGGGCTGGGGGCACGAGGTCGCATTCACGAGTAAACCATAATACTCGGCGGCCGCGGTAGTGAAAATGCGTCAGTCTCAGCGGACTGACATACACACTCCGCGGTCGTCATGAGTCAGAAGACCCCGTGCACCCACCCTTAATAGGTATAAATCAATGTCGCAGGCAATGTTCTTATTTCAGTCATATTTACAGAAGTCCAACACAAATCACGATATTGTCAATAACCCTCCCGTCCGGTACACTCCCCTCTAAAATTCCGGAGGGGTTTTAATTTCATCCACCGGACGACAGGTGATCCCATGGCTGCTACGCTGTGGATCTCGGGTTGGCACCTCCACGTCATCATGCTCGGCGCCAGTTCTCCCTTCAGGGTGCTGTTGACGCTCGTTCCATTCGATGTCGCTGGAGCATGCTGTGTGTGTGGGCCGGGCCTTTTTGCGTGCCCGGCGCCACTGCATTGCCTTTGACGTGTTGAGGAACTTCGCCCTCTCCTTAGTGGATGCGGCGGCCAGCACAGGTGGGTGAGACTTCCAGTCACTAGACTGGTACCCCCTGGCCGATACCCAGGCCCGCATCCTATTGTAGTGACGCCTCGCGTCTGAACGACGGCCTGACCGTGGCGTCGCTTCGTTGCAGGTGGTTGGCTCCTCCCCTCGTGAGATCGCCGCCTTGCTGCTGTCTGTTGAGCGGTGGGTGGCGGTCACGCCCCCTGTTCTCACCGCCCATGTGTCGATATGCCACACTAGTGACAATATTGTCTTCGTGGCCACCGATTGTCTCGTCGGCGGCCTGACCTCCCAGCTCTCGTAGATAGTGGAGCAGGAGGGTTCTCCCCCCGTGTGTAGCACACGCCCACTGGCGTTCGACGGGGGGTGGTGGGTGGCATCTACAATTGATGAAGTAGACGCCACTTCTATGAACCGCGGGCCCAGGTAGCTACCCGGCACCTCCTCGGCTTCGGTCGTGAGTCTCTGCGGGTGGGTGGTGTCATCGATCACCTCGTCAGCATCACGCACGTTCGATGTACTGCTCTCGGCATTCACACCTTGTAATTTCAGCTTCAGCACTGGCCTTTTCTCGGCTATCCCGCCTGGTAGGCCGCCATTGTTTAGTGGCCATCTCTTCCTCGATGACCCGACCTTCCGTGTTCTGACTTCAGTCATGTCGGAAGGTACTCCCCTCGTCTGGTTCACACGCCTTCTGGCGTCTGAGGGGTGGTGGGGGGCGATCACGCCCAATACTTTCATGCTGACTTCTGTCAGCTGGCGCTTTGCCTCGACCTCTGAGGGCAGAGAGGCTCTCGCGCCGTGAACGTAGCGTCTCCTCGCTCGTTCTGTTTCACTGGATGCCCGCGCAGGTTGTAATGCTGCAGCGGGCCGCCCAGCTTTCCATGTCGGCAACCGGCCGTTGATTCTCGGCCAACCTATTGGCCTGGTACCAGGAGTTTCTCCCCTCATTTCGTTCGTACGCCTTCTGGCGTGAGAGGGGTGGTGGGTGGCGATCACGCCCAAAGACTTCATGCTGACCTCTGTCAGCTGGCGCTTTGCCTCGACCTCTGAGGGTTGGGAGGCTCTCGCGCCGTGAACGTAGCGTCTCCTCGCTCGTCCTCTCTCACTGGCCGCCCGCGCAGGTTGTAAATCTGCAACGGGCCACACAGCTTTCAATGTCGGCAGCCAGCCGTCAATTCTCGGCCAACCTACTGGCCTGGTCCTCCGTGCTCTGACCCTCGTCGTGTCGGGAGGTTCTCCCCTCATCTTCTTCTTACGCCTCCTGGCGTGTGAGGGGTGGTGGGTGGCGATCACGCCCAGATTTCCCACCTCAATTTGCCGTGGGCCCTTGTTCGGCACCCATTGGGCATGTTGTTTGCGGATCTCGGGCGGCGGTTTGTTCTGCGCCCCTTTCCCCGCGATTATCCCTCTGACTTTAACTCGCAAGCTATCGAGTCGGCCTGTCAGAATGCACTTTGCCACGACCTCTGAGGGTCGAGTGGCTCTCGTGCATCGAGCAAGGTTTCTCCTTGCTCGGTTCAGCTCACTGTCGTCCCGCGCAGGTTGTAAGTCTGCAACGGGGCGCACAGCTTTCAGTTCCGGGAGGCAGTTTCTCTGCCCCCCTTGTGACATCTGGTCACGTTGTTGGGTCACCGGCTTCAGCCCATGAGACCCACTGCGTCGCCCCATCGGCTGAGTGTGTTCAGTATCACTCAACCAAATCATAGGAGTCACAACGCGTGCTATTGTGCGAACTTCAGCACTACGAGATCGGTCTCGCCTCACTCGTCTTGAATGCCCAGCAGGGCCACTTTTCACTTTAAGGTCATTTTTGCACTTGTCTTGTTTTATAATTGTAACACTATCTGCACACAAGCACTGGTTCCCCAATTGTTCATACGGCTGTCCCATTGCCGCAGGTGTCGTCGTACTCAGGACGCACCCGCTAGGCAATTCGCCACAGCCGTTCACCTCACAGTAGTGAGGCTCGACCCGTGTCACGGGATATTCCACCCCCACACACGGACGGCACCGACAAACGGTAATGTCGGCGCCTACCACCTGCCGTACCGCCGCAAGTGTCGCCGGTTCACCGGCGCCCTCGCTAGGCGGTCCCCCACAGGCGTTCACTATTCGGGCACACGACAGCATCGGCTGTCCACTTCCCGATGTCACCCGTCCGTGGATGACGTCACGCGCACCGTAGGCATCGTGTGTATGTTCAGTCACTTGCGAGGAGCCCGCGGGCTGTACTCGCTCAGTCACCGCGTTCGTCGCATCAGCGCTTTCGCTAGGTGACTGTTTCTCTTGGACACATGACAGCTTCGGCCGCCTACTGTCCATATCAACCCAACTGTGGGTGGTAGCTGTAGTACCAGCTTTATGCGAGGGGCCCGCGGGCCCACCTCGCTTTGCCACCGCAAGCGTCGCTCCATAGGCGCGCTCGCTAGGTGGCATACACAAATCACGAATTGACAGCACCGGCTGTCCACAATCCGCTTTCAATTGTTCAGGTTCCGGCAAGTGGCCCGCGGGCCTCGCTTGCGTAGCCGACCATCCGGTCACCGCAGCCGTCATCGGATCACTGATGCGCCCGCTAGGTGGGTTCTGGATGGCCGAATTTACACGGGCATTTGATGCACTACCCGTGTTTTCTGCAGCACTGTACGCGATGTATTTCACTACGCGGTTCACTCCGGCAGTACTCGCGGGTACTGACTCGGTGAGTTCAGATTCACTGCCAGTTGGCCACAAATGTTCACTATTGACAAACTGTTCGTAATGTTCACTGTCAACACACGCGTGTGTTGACTCACGGGTCACTCGAGCACTCGCGGGTACGTTGTCTCGGCTTGCCGCTTTCAGAAACGCTAGCTCTGCATGGCTGGCGGCTAGCGCTCCTCTCAGGTCATCCATGTGTCGCTGTAGGACCCGGATGACCGCTTCGTCCATCATGGTGCTCGATGTTCCAGCATCCGACCTCATGACATGTGCACCTCAGCAGCAACTGATCCGGCTCGAAGGACCAATTTGTACCACACGACTCGCGCGCGGCACAAGGGACTGCAGGCGCAGGCTCTAAGGGTCAGTCAGCCGCCGAGGGGTACGTGCACACGTCAATCGTCGTCCGCTGGCGTCTTCGAAGGAACCTCCTAATAACGACGCAGACCGTACTATCTTCGGGTCTTAGCGTCGCTTTCGTGAGGCACCGCAGTGAGGACACGCCCGGCCGCTTCCTCGGATGGCGGAGCTCTCCTAATAACTACGCGGGCCGTACTTGATTTCGGGCCGACGTGCTTTCGAGAGAGTTGTAGCTCCGACGTCTTCTTCTGCGCCCTGCGCCCTCGACGAGTAAATCCCCTAATAAACACGTAAGACCGTACTTAGTTCGGGTCTCAACGCGCGTTCGAGGGAAGTCTCGCTCCGGTGGTATCAGCCGTAGTCAGGGTCCAATTGCATGGGTCGAGTCCACGGTCCAATGTGCCAGCCAGAAAGGGTCCAAACAGTCCAGAGAGAAGTCCAAGTAGTCAGCGCGGTCCAGGTAGAGAAGTCCAGTAGAGAGCAGGCAGGGTAGTCAAGTCAAACACCAAGTGTAAACGAAGATAGAATGATAATTTATTGGAATGTATGGGCTTATATACAATTCGCGCCGCCGCTCCCCAGCTCGCAGGCTGCGGCGAACGGCGCGGACACATGATGCGCGCGCAAGCGCTCCCCACCATCTCACGCATCGCAGTGCTGAGTGGCAGGGGAAATAATTAATCATAATTTCGCCTCTCCGCGGATTATCATCGCGAATCTGGGGCACATCCCGGCTTGTCTGGTATCATCGGAATCGCCTCGCGATTTCCGACCAGGATGTGCTCACCAGAATCCGCTATCTTTAATAATAGCGGAGTTAGTATTTTCCCATACTAAATAATAAGAAATCCGCGAAGAGGCGAATACATTCACATATTCACATGCCCACCTCGGTGTATTTGGTATCGATGAATTCGTCTCATCATGATACACCGAGGTGTGCTTATCAAATTAACATACAAGTTAATCTTACACATATGCACTTATGCTGCACTGTCCGGCCGCTCAGAATATGATTCCGCGGCCGGCAGGCCTACATCTCATGCCGAGCCTCGCCAGACATCCCTGTGTCCGGAAAGCACCCGTTCTAACCCATCATCATGCCCCATACAATTCCCCATGCATAGGCCGCTCTGCCAGACGGCTAGTCAGCATGCGGACACTATGCTGGGCCCGCTAGATTCCCTAGCGAGACCCCAAGATTACATACGACAGGCTGCGCCTCTAGCGAGCCTGCCGTCATACCTCCACAAGGTATTGTCATGAGCCTCGCTACATGACTGGCCGCACCAGTGTCTCAGCACTGGGGTGCCTTCAATCACATACGCCTTTCATCTGCATGTGCCGTGTTGCCCGGCCTCTCATAGCCGAGCCACCGACGCAACATGCTGTGCCATGCCAGAGTGAGCATCTGGCATGCACTTACGATGTCCCCATATGCGTAGGCCGCTCTGCCAGACCTCGGGTCAGCACGCGGACACTACGCTGAGTCCGCTAGATTCATCTAGCAGGACCCCAGTTTTCTACGCAACAGGCTGCGCCTCTAGCGAGCCTGCCGTTGTACAAGTATTGGCCGCGCCAGTGTCTCCTCACTGGCGTGCCTTCTAGCGGCGTGATCCCACACCTTTCTATTGCATGTACCGTGTTACTCGGCCTCTCCTAGCCGAGCCACCGACGCAGCATGCTGTGCCATGCCAGAGTAAGCATCTGGCATGCACTTATAATATCCCCAAAGTATACACATTCATATAATATTACACAAAGGGATTCTATACAAGTATGTTGGCCCCCGCCTCGGCTCTACAGGGACAAACCAGTCCTTTATTAGCTTGTCCGAGACGGGAGGCACAACCAAATCACAATATATATACATTCAATTAAAGGTACTTAATCTAATACACAATAATCGATCATCGGGCTGGGGGCACGAGGTCGCATTCACGAGTAAACCATAATACTCGGCGGCCGCGGTAGTGAAAATGCGTCAGTCTCAGCGGACTGACATACACACTCCGCGGTCGTCATGAGTCAGAAGACCCCGTGCACCCACCCTTAATAGGTATAAATCAATGTCGCAGGCAATGTTCTTATTTCAGTCATATTTACAGAAGTCCAACACAAATCACGATATTGTCAATAACCCTCCCGTCCGGTACACCCACTATATATATGGAATATATAGAACACACGAATCAAATATCCCCAGATTTTGTAGCGAACTATACGACATTTTGAATAGAAATTTATCTAAAAATATAATCCTAACTGGAGATTTTAATATCGATGTATCAAAGGAATGTAATAGTGTGGGAAAGTATGAATATATGGACACCCTTGAGTTGTTAAACTTCAAATTGTGCACGACACTGCATACACGAGAGGTGGACCATCAGGCTCCATCTTGTCTGGACCATTTCTGGACCAATATGCCACTAAAAGAATTGAATAACATAAAGACATTGACTTGGAGAAACAATATTACTGACCATCACACTATAATATATACCCACAAAAAATGTGGCGGATGTGAGCCGAAACCTGAATACACTACGACTGGAGTGAAGACGGACATGGATCTGCTGAAGACATCACTGGGCAGAGAAACTTGGTCCTCTACATATAACTCTTGGGATGCAAATGAGTGCGCTCTGAACTTCCACAATACTCTCAGTGGTCATGTGGCGAGTTCAAGTATCACGGTTGGGGCGAACGTACGTTCAAGGTATAAAAAAATTAAACCATGGATGACACATGGTTTGATAATTTCCATAAGAGAGAAGGAGAAATTGTATCGATTGGTTAAGAGATTTCCAGAGGATGGGCAAGTGAGACTTAAAATTCAAGAAATATAGGAATATGATTGTCAATTTAATTAAGAAATGTAAAACAGATTACTACACGAAGAGGATATCACAGCATAGTCAAAAGAATGATACAAAAAAGGTTTGGAGTACTATTGGTGAAATAGTTAACAAAAGGAGAAAAAATATGACTATAAATGAAATAGACTGCCGGGGAGAGATTTTGAAGACTAGTGAATTTCCTGAAAGGGTTGCCAATGTTTTCAACGACTATTTCTTATCGGTTGGTCGATGCCTTGCTGAGAAGATTGACGGGTATAATGAGGGCGAAACTCCTGACTGCGTGGATTCTGACGACCAGGTCCGGTTCTCGGACTTTCGGTCTGTTGACAATGACACTATCGTGAAAATAATTGGGGGATTGAAGGGGGGATCATCTCCGGGCTTCGATGGAGTGACAGTTGAGATCCTGAAACAAAATGCTGATGTGTTGGCTCGACCATTAACCCATATAATAAATGTAAGCCTGAGGAATGGCATATTTCCGGATATCTATAAGACCACTCACGTCACGCCGATTTACAAAGCTGGAGACAGGAAAGCTGTGAACAACTATAGGCCAATATCCTTAACCTCAAACATCTCCAAGATTTATGAAAAAATAGTTAAACTTCAATTAAATGAATATTTATCGAATAACAATATCTTAAATGGTGGACAATTTGGATTTAGAGAGGGAATGGGTACGGAGGATGCTTTGGCTAAACTAACATCAACAGTGTACGAAGCTCTAGATTCAGGTAGAAAGTGTCTTGGAATATTTGTGGACTTGAAAAAAGCTTTTGACAGCCTCAGCCATTGTAAGCTAATGTCTAAGCTTCATACTGCCGGAATTCACAACACAGTTAAGCGGTGGTTTCAAAGCTACTTAATAAATAGGAACCAAATGGTCAAAATCAATGGTAGGTTTGGTGACTCTGGTTTTTCTACTTTTGGAGTTCCTCAGGGAACAGTGTTGGGGCCGGTCTTGTTTTTGCTATATGTAAATCAGATATTTCAGATTGGATTGAACTCTAAGCTAATTTCTTATGCGGACGACACGGTGATTTTGGTGGAGGGCAGTTCTTGGGAGGAAGTGTCACAAAAGGCTAGCGCTGATATAACAACCTTGAAAAGATGGTTCGACTCAAACCTTCTTTCCCTAAATATTGAGAAAACAAATTTTTTAACATTTGCCCTTAGGCGGAGTTCTGTGCCTACTGCAACTAAAGTCATTATACATGAAAGGGAATGTCTGAGGGGTGCGACGGGTTGTAGTGGGTGCCAGGAATTAACACGGGTTCGGGACATCAGATACCTCGGGGTTATATTGGATCAATTGATGAGCTGGAAGGTGCACATAAATGGTACTGTTGAACGTATTAGGAAGATGTATCACATATTTTATGATCTGAGAGACATATTGGAAAGAAAAGTAATAATGTCTGTATACTATGCGATGGTTCACTCAATTCTTAGATATGGGATTGTCTCATGGGGAGGAGCGTATGAGAATGCACTTTACCCCCTTGGGGTGGCGCAGAGGGGAGTTATAAAGATAATTATGAAAAAAAGGAGAGATTTTAGCACAAGTGAGCTTTTTACGTTGTTCCCGGTTCCCAGGCTGACCAACATATTCAAATTTATAGCTGTATGCCAGCTGATCAAAAGCATAAAGAATGAAGAATTCGTTCCTGAATTCAGTGTGGGTCCAAGATTGTGTAACACTGGGAGAATAAAATTACCTAGGCGACAAACAACAACTGGGCAGAAATATTATATAACACAGGGCATAAAGTGGTATAATGAGCTCTTGCCAGATTTCAAGTATGACGGAGAAGATTTCGTTGCCTACAAGAAGAGGTTAAAAATGATAATGTTTGCCAATAACTGAAAGTTGCGTTTTTAATTTACATTGAAAAAAATATATATTTTTTTTCTTTTTCTCTTTTTTTACATACCGGTTTTGTGTTTTTTATTTTTATTTTATAAATGTGTAAGAACCTTTTTTTTTGGCTTAATGTTTTTATTTTTTGTGTTTTTTGTTTTTATTTCTTTTATTTTATTTTTTACTTTTGTCAATATGCATGAGGAGGATTTTCCTCCTTTTTCCATTTCTGCTTTATTTTAGCTTGTATGTTCATTGTTTGCAGATACTACCGCAAGGTATGTTTTGCCTTTGTATACAAGTATTTGTGTTTTGTTTTTTATTTTTACTTTGTTCATCACCTAAGATTATATAATTTTGTCATATGAACTCCTCCCCAAAGCACGAGTTTTACTCATTTTCGGGGAGAATTTCAATACTTAATAGCGATTTTGTCTCAATTTTTTTATTTTGTATTATATTATACTCAGGTAATTATCAATAAAGGAATTATATTATTATTATATTATTATTATTGTTTTGTTTATCTGTCGTCAAATTGAGAATACATTAATATTGTTTGTCATTAATAATAAAAAAAAACTTTGTACATATCAACATTTCATATTACTTAACCAATATCAATGTCATTGTTTTGGAAAGAAAATTGTGAAAAAGCACTCGCTCAGTCTTTGACAATGGAACCTTAATAATGATCAAAATTATAATTTAAAAATTAGTTATGGTCGAATTTCGAGCACTGGTCGACCACTAGTAGGTACTCATAATAAGTGATATTACCTATGATCTACGCCAATAAGACTCGTAGATACAATATGCTATGACCCGATACTTATTTATCGTGTTTTGATAAATGGATGATGCACTTGTAACAAATAGTAGATGGGCAAGTCCAGGGTAACGCAAGCGTAACGATGTTGCTCAGTAGCTAAATAATACAGTAACGCCCGTAAGGATGTTGGATGTACACACGCCGGTGAATCAATAAGCGATATCAGATCAATTCGATGACGGAAGTGATTCATTGAAAAAGTTCAACGATACGGAACTACCGCGGTACGTTGATATTGTTGTATCGAACGCGTAATTTGGTAGCATGGCATCAAAGAGTACCTATACCTGCCACACAGGTGAGGAGGGTCCACTGTCCAGTCCACACTATTGTACCAGTACGACTGTTTGCAGCACCTAAGCCAAGCTCATTGCTTTCGTTGAAATAAAAAGCGGAATCAGTTCAGTATGAAAGGTAAACTCTTGGGAAAATTATGTACGCATAATATAATTTGAGTTGCTGTAGGTCGAACTATAGGATAGGTACACAGAATTCTTATGATAACAATAATAATTACAACTCATTCTTCATGATGTATTTTTTTGTGGTGTATATTTTTATTTGGCTCACCTTGGTTCGTTTTTAAAAAATCAATCACAATGAGCTTAGATGTAAGTAAAATGAGCATGTAATAGAAAAAGCTCATACTTTGAGCTAAGATTTGGATTATTTTACACAAACAGTGCAAAAAATATGTAGGTAGGTGCTTTGCTGTTTTGAAAAGGGCCGTTGTGGGCTCTGAGAGGAGCATTTTGCTCCCGAACGCCTTCCATCAACCATCATCCAAAGCAGAGGAGAGCGGGAAAGAGGGATAAGTACCACACTAAAAGTTGACAACTGCGGAGTGTGCATCGCTACAAAACGCAGATACCTATATGTAGGTTTAATATGTCTCTTAATAAAATACTTGATGGTATGCGTGCATGCGAGTTGAAAAGTAGTATTCAGCAGAGCACTCTAGAAATTAAATTTCAAAGTTAAACGGTGTTGTGTATTTGGGCAACCAGCATAGGAATAAATTTAATGGCTGCTGGCGCAACACGTAGGTCTCGTTGTATTGTGTTATTATTTTCAAGGCTGGAGTGGAGTGGATTGTGTATAGAATCTCAGTAGGTACGAGTGTCTGTGTTGATGAATCATACTTCGTTTAACTACATTATTTTTATATAATGCAATGATTTAATGGAAGGAAATATGATTAAGCGCGATAATGGCGCATATCTACCAGTTTAGATTCGCCTCCGAGATACTATTAAGAACTTACCGACACGTATGGGTAATAGAAATACAACATAAAATTGAGGGGGAGATACTTATTGGAAGTGTGGAAATCCTACTTACTCACGTAGTAAAGAGAGATATTGAAGACGGTAGGCCCTTCCAAACGATCAGATTGTACGGGGCTGATCTTCGGGGTGCTGGTGTCGACTGGGATGAGGCGGTGAGGACTAGGTACGGAGCACAAGGTGGCATGACGTGTGGACATATGGAATACATACCTATGCTCCAACTAGGGAGCGGGCGTGGTAAAAAAAAGAAGATTGAGAGATATTGAAAAAATGTGCTTTTTGACAAAGAAAGGAGCGCTTGTCCATATCTATACGATTTTCCACCCAAATAAGAAAGTTCGAAACAAAAAACAATAAATAATTTTTGGAATATTTGAGATAGGTACTTTGAGAACATTTTAATTGCAAATAAGGCAATCTTTACATAATTATAATTAACAGGTATATAAATAGCGTAAGTAAACACACACAAAAGTTATTGTGATTCCGAGCGCCCTTGAGCCGAATTTGAATCTCATTAAAAGGTCCGTGAAGGACGTAATTCTCGAATTATGGTTTTTATGCGGAGTCGACTTGAATATACAAACTGTCATTATGCCCACAATTATCGTTATACGTTCAGTACCAGCAGGGGACCTGCCGAGCAGACGGCGTATCGTCCGTTAGCGTCGTTAATAAACCATTCTAGGTTGACGTTAAGATGCAAATCGGCGTAAACGAAATGTCGGAAATCATGAACGAAAGCAATCATAGTGTCAATGAAGGTAATAGTGGGATTTTTGTTCTGCCGTATAAAGAAAACAAAGAACTAATCAAAATATAAAACGTACAAGAATACTTTGATGAGCTTTGGAAACAGATTTGTAACTGAAAGACAAGAGACACAGGTACAATACTATGAAGCGTTTTGCTAAATTTGCAATAGCAGTTAGGAAAAAAAAATGATGCTGACGAAGTCCTGTTAGAAGACAGATGTCCTGGCTGTATTACGTAAGAAAGCGGATTAGCATACGAGCTGTAGAGGAATTGTTCCAAGCAGAACAGGGCAGGGACAATTTCCTCAAAGTGATCAATAAAGAAGAAGAGAACTGGGATTACTAGAGTTTGATACACAGATGAACTTGTTGCGCAAATTAAGGTGATTATTGTCATCCGACCTGCAGAGTAACTGTTTGGGGCAGCACAGGACAGGGACAAGAACCTCGAAGAAATCAATAAAGAAGACAAGAGAGTTGGGATTTCTGGTTACGGATAAAGATAAAAATATTCCCATGGTTGCAATTAAAGTCGCCACTTTAGGGGCTGGAATACCCATATAGAAGATTATTAATTATATGTGCCTGAAAAAAAAAATAAAATACCTCACCTGAAATCTGAGATCATCATTTTCCTCCCTGGTCCGATGTAACTTCTCAACCAGATTGCCTTTGGTTCTACCCTCCGTATCCAACTTACTTTGGAGCAACTGAAAGCAATCAAAACAGCATCAATTAGTTTAAACATTGTAATCTACATATTATGTACATCAGTAACATTGGCATGACATCTTAATTCAGCGACAAAAAATGTTATTGTTGACATAAATTTAGCGTACAACGATGTATTTCACAATAATCACGGAGACTCGTTTGAATAGAATTGTTTGTCTCCTCCGGAGTACTTTTGTTCGGATAATGGCGTGAAATTCGAAGAACGAAACCCATTAGAGTTCAGTTCTCAACAAATATTGGAACAATAGTCAAGTAGGTGCAGCTGCACAAATAATGCCAGAGAAAATTACCTTACGTAATCCGCAGATATGGCTATTCAACGAGAAATTTTAATAATGGAAAAAACGGAGAATTGGCAGCTTCGGAAAGTGGCGCTGGGGGCGTTTATAACTTCGAACCGCCTGGACGAGGACGAGAGTTACGGATAACGGACAGATTAACTTCATTATGTTTAAAACGGATCCTCCAACTATTGGAAAAATTGGTGGATTTTGGTGGTGATGAAGCAAATAGGGGCAGACCTCCCACGAATGATAAAATAATAGTTTGGGGTCAAATTCATATTAACAAAGAATTTTTTTTTGTAAAGATACATAATTTACAGTTTTCCGTGTCGTTTGACAGACAATGAAAAGAGATTACACATACAAGCGGACGTTATTCAATTATTTTGGCCCCGAGGTGGATGGAGAATTTCAGCGATAACACGTAAATGGCAAAATGAGACCTTTTCATAAAAAATAAATAATAAAATATCAGATCGTAGCCAAGAGGAGAGAAAGTAATATACTATCGTGTACGACTGTAATTAGCGTTGCAATATGCGAGTAGCAAGTAGCAAGGCACCGTTGTATTTAGCAGAACGGCAGAGAGTCATCGATTCAAGTGCATCGGTTGAAGCCGTACGATATTCAAGATACTTAAGTTAGATATGAAAAAAAAAAAATAATAAGACTAAAGGTATCTGAAAATACAAAGACAAGTGGGCGTACGGAAAAATGTAAGAATACTGCTGACGAGAAGTTACCTAACTATTCTCTATATCTGGAGTGAATGACGAGACTATTATGTCTCCGACGAATTTGAAACATCGCGGTTAAATGTAGGCTTGTCGATAAACTTTCCTGCAATAAAAATCGCTTGCCAGCCAGGTATCAATGATGATGGTGTGACCCGCCTTTAATCGCGAAAAACGGTTCAATTTTGTATCTTTTTGGTCATTCTCTGCAGAATTCATTCATTTAGTTAGACCTTTATTATGTTTTTCACAATTAATTACTAGTGATATTTTGGTTAACTGACACCTTCGTATAGAAAGTGTTAACAGCATGAAAAATAATTTCTTCTTGATTATCTACCTATTTTATAACATTTGGAACACACAAGTTAAAAATGACATTTGCCTACTCATTTTAAAGTTAAAAGCCATAGCTAGGGACCCTTCGTAGGAAGTGCGGTTAAATTGGACATTTCTCGAAAATGTCAAAACGTACAAATCCGCAATAGGTAAAATATAAAGTAATGCTGATTATGATGGCATTGTCAAGATTTTCTCCCAATAAATGAAAATAACATTCCTACATATTTTACGGGCTATGACATAATATTATGAAATACCTATACACTAATTTTAGTTTTAATGAAAGTAAGTAAATGAGTAGGGACTTTTAGAATTAAATGAGTTAAATTTAATAATTCATATTTGTTTATATTACAGATGACATCATAAACTTGAGAGCAATTTTCAATGTAAAAAAAAACCGTAAAGTTAGCGATTCCCATAAGTCAGACAGACGTGAGTATAATAAACAGGAAACCATTTAACGGAAGGATGGTCAGCGGTCACATATTATTGGTACAGCATTGTTCTATTGTGGAGACCTGATATTTTCCCAACTACAACTACTAAGGTGGAGTTGCTATAGGTTTATGGTTCTGTTCTGTTCCCAGGCTATTTCGCATTGTAATGACACATCACTCTAGACGTGATTCAATGGCGCCTATTTAATCAAATTACTCGTAGAATTCTGAACTGACATTGCATAAATTATTTCATGTAAAATAGATAAAAAAATACAGAAATCTGAAGATACTGTTGATAGGACGACAAAAAGAAGGTTCTAAAATAAAGATAGAAAAGACAAGATTTTTAACAGCGGCTAGAGTAGCATTCGACTACTTCTCAAAATATGGAAGAATAGTTGGGGGCCCACTTTGCAGGAGGCAAGCGAAAGGGCCAAAGACCTGAGAAAAGATAGGAAGAATAAGACAAAGTGGGCGTTTCTTATGCGGCTTATATTGATATTTTCACGTGAAAATAAAAAGAGGCAACGAAGTTCACAGTGCGTCTGAAGAGTTTTTCTATTACACCACAAACTTTTTTACGATTATAGTTGATATGCTGTCCTGCTGTTTTTACTTATTTCGTGTTTTAAATCCAGCACTATGATTAAAAAGAAATAAAATCTGAAACTAACCCAAATTCTTTGAAACCAGGTAAGATTTCTACTTGGGTTGTTTTACAGATTGGACCAGATTTCCGCAACAATTTCAGCAAGTTCATCAAATTTCTCGGCGCAATGGAAAAGCATAGAAGAACTAACGATGAAAAAATATAATATAGAGTCCAGTAGTAAAAAAAACCTGCGCGTTATTATATGAGTAAAAAAAACAAATCATTTTACAACATTTGACGAGAGGCGCAGTCGGGTACGAGCAACGCAGTGCGGTACAGCTCAACATAAGCAGCAGAGTGGTGTAATCAAAAGACAATCGAGTAAATTGTGTGCGCTGTTTGTATGGTGTTGGTGAAAAATTTAATAACCAGGTTCCGAATAAAAATAACCTTGCGAGCGCACGGACGGCCGCCATGCTCGGACGAGCGCCTCGCTGTTATGTAAAATTACGTCTGCACATAGATTGGAGTGGCCAACAACTACGGCAAAGCATTGCAGACATTGTAGCATACAACAAAAAAACTGTGCATTTTACCAATAGTGCTGGAGGTGGGTACGGTTCGGTTTGGTGAAAATCGAAAGTTGAAATGTGTAGCAACCTTCGGTTTTTTGATACGAAGTTGTTTCATTGGTTTTGAGAAATTTTGAGTGCTATGGAGCAAAATAGAAGTAAACTAGGTATATGGAAAATGCCGGAAAATTTTAAAAGCTACCGTGTGAATGCATCAGACGAAGAGACACCACCTCTTTGATGCCACCGATGTGTTCCAATTCAACCGTGACAAAATCTTAACTGTCACATCAGTACTGCCGCTAGATGATGTTGGCTCAATGCACCGTTGTGATATTAGATTATGGTTGAACAAGATCCAACTGAAGATACGTGGTCTGCCCTGGAACTCGGAGGCGGAACTAATGGAAGACATCGTCGCGATGCGACAAAAAGGTTTCGAAATGTTTTAAAAGGTGTACATAATGATACGTTTATTTGTATAAAAACGAAATCGAGTGTGTATAATTGAATAATTACACGTCTCTAGTAACTGAATTTCCAGAAGGCGAAGAAAATTGACAAGAGGTACAACTTCAAAGATTTTTTTTTTCAATTTTAATAGGGTCCAAACATGTGGCGAGCACCCTTTTGGGAGATTTAAATAGGGATTACCAAGCCAAGTAACGCTAAAAATGATCACTGAATAATACAGGAGTCTACCTACTAAAATTTGACCCTCTGCTGTTGAATTAAGTCAACTAAAAAAAGATAATTCAACCCGTTTAGAGAAAATATTATTCTTTTACGACGAAAGAAACATAAAAAGTATTTTTCTAATATCTTTAATCTGAAAGACACAATATAACAACAGTCTGTAGATTCTCATATGAACGTGGAGAGTAATACGTACTCGTGAGTCGTATTTATAGTTACTGAGAGGTAACCCAAATCCATCTATAATCTTTTATTATCCCAATCCAATCCCCATAAGGAAACTGAGCTTATATAATCATATCAATATAAAAACATAAATGTATGGAGAATCTTGATTGTCAGTGCTGTATATATTAATATCATTGCGTACGTGCACATCTAGTATATAAAAATTGAGATCGGCTGTACCGATTTGCTAATTTTGGCAAACATTCGTAGGTATAAGCTCAAGGTATCTTTTAACTGTACGAAAATATGGAAAAATTGCGAGGAAAATATAAAAAAAAAAAATATTTTCCCATACACAACCAAGGATCGTTATTTTTTGGCCGTGAATGACTGCAAATGAAAAATATGCTTAGGACGTAAGTGATACGGCGTTTCCTGCGTTACATATAATCATTTCAGCATCGATTCGGGATTGTGAAAGGCTTTGAGTATTATGAAAAATGGGATTCTTAAGTACTTGTTAATTATTGTTTGCAACAAAAATGAGTCAATGTTATCACGAAGCAGGTAGTAGAGAGATCGCCTCAAGAAGTGTTGGCACGAAACACGAGAATTAACCTTCGAAGTACGGTGATAAAAAACCGACATCAAATCGATGGAGCGTTCAATGGGCAGTGTGCATGTTGCTTCAGCAGGAAGTTGTAACAATAATATGACGTTATTGATATAGTACCTATACCTATGTATGATCAAGTTTCTAAGTAGCCTAGCTCTTGGTCAATCAATACCTGTTGCGAGGAATGTCTCGCGTTTGCCCTAAATCATTTCAAACGCAGTAATCGAGAAATCATTTGATTTCGATCGAAACCATCGATACGTAATCCAAGAACTCAATTTCGAAAAACTTGATCTCTTTTTCAATGATACGCTGAAAAAGCATAAGTACTTTTGCAACTAGAACCAAGTGGAGTATGGTTTTACTGATCAATATTTTTACAAGGTAACAGGACACGTTGGCATAATATAAGAAAAATTACAGCGAAATTATATACCCTTAAGGTAAAATGATGATGGTCAATAACGTCACATGCTATTCTTTGTAGTGGGGAAGCTCTAATCTCTGAGAAACACCATGAGCAAGTAGGGGAGGGGAAGCACAATAGACCACTACAGGTCGGAGCGCAAAATATCCCCTTAAAAAAGGTCATATGCCATTTTGTATTCTATTCTATGCACATGAAGACCGAATATCAAAATAAAAACAACAAAGTAAATTTGATGCAAGCAGGGAAAATTGTTGAGAATACATTAATATTTAAGGGACAAAGAATGAATTCGCGTTAAGAAATACGTAACGAAATACGACAGCTAAGAGAAAAACATCTAAGCGACTTTATCCAACAAGCGTCAGTGAAGAAAGAGGGGAAGAACAAATTTGAGACAGCAAACACATTTTTGAAAATCGAACTGGTTTAGAAAACGAAAACTTCATTTCCGGATTACGCTATCTACAATAGAGCCTAGCTAAAGTAATCAACTTTCGAGGTCGGTGCTTTGATAAATTATTATACACCGTCAAATATGATAAATTCTTATTTATAAAGCAATTATTACAAAACAAAATCACACTGGAAAAGATGACAACAGACGTTTTAGTTGTGAACCCGGCACGTTTGAAAGATTAGTAATGAGCGTGTCATTTCGCAAGCGGATTGAGCAACGAGCGACTGATGATGATTTAAAACACAAAAGAACACGATCGAGATCATTAATCATCAAACTAATATCGTACATAATTTTGGGATAAAGGAGACCTTTGCTATTTATTCGGGGTGGAGTGGAGATATGTCAATTTGGAGAAATCCTACCTATACCACGATGCGGGTAAATAATGCCGCTATGCGGGGTGGACCATAAATAATGATTGATCAGCTTCAAGAGTAAATAATAATACATGAATGAATTTATCTTAAATATTACAAATACTGATGGTTTACCAATACATATTCTGGATGGATATATAGGTATTCTCTCATGTTTCGTACTATTTTTTTTTATCACAAACCAGTACAATCATAATGAGCAATGTGTTGAACAGACGCGCCGTAAGAATTTTCCAGCATGAGTTAAGGGAAACTTGCGAACCCTCCGATACTAGTTGGGACATTCTTATAGCGCGTGACTTCTACCTATGACCATTAAATAATACAGATCTCACCCAAGTATTAAAAGAAGACGTTATAGTAAGGCGGTTCATTGCCTGATTAAAGAATATCTTGAATCCAAGTCTTCGACTGAGTTGAGGTACTGATCGAGTTTGTTCAGGACAGCCGCCAACGGCATTCTATGCTTGTAAGCTGTAAACATGGGAACACCGGCTGAAAAATACTATTTCTTTATTTATTTATGCAAAAATTGTACACATACAGGCGAGTATAGACACACTTAAAAACAACATTAACAAAAATAATAGATGGTACAAAAATCCCAATCAGGCTTTAGCCTGTGTTTGGGTATACAAAAAATAATATTATCAAACAATTTCATAGCTCGCCCCACGGCGTCATGTTGCTGTTTTACTACACTAGACTTCAGCCCCTAGCCTGGCAAAGGATATCACATTTTTTTACGAAAAAAAATCCGCGATGAGGTCCTTGCTGTGAAATTTTCAATTCTGGATACGTTTCAATACGTTTTATCAACCCTGGATGAGTTTTATCAACCCTTTAATTGGGTTCCTATGCCATAATGTTTGAATAAATATAGAGTAAAGATAATTTGAGCCTAATCTAATACAGTTACATATAATAAAAATAACAATTTACACATCAAAGTGCTCTACTACCTTTTTATAGAGCAGCCGGTAAACCCGAATATTTTTTCACGACCACACAATTATCACGGATAAACAGGTCATTATTATTTCTACGTTGAGCACAAATGTGAGACATGTGGAAATTTACGTGTAAGAAAAATAAAACTAAGTGCAAAAGAGTATGTATGATACACCAAATTGTTCAGAATGAAATTCAGTTATTCCTCTCCTTTATTCAATCATTTTATTTTTATAGATATCATTATTATCATTCCTTAAGGGTTAGGCAGGGAGCGGACTAACATTCCTTATAATCCTGAAAAAGAACCTTTGTTTCTGCTTAAATAGCATCACAGCCTCCTTATCTTTTATTTCAGACCTGGGGCCCAAGTCAGATTTGAAATAAATTGCTGCCACACTGACGTTTCTACGTAGGTACGTGACCAACTTGTAAAAGCAGGTTCAAATCATTTAACTATGAATTTGACACAACATTGGGCAATTCACGAGATCCTCGTGCAGATGCCTTAATCGAGGTCAACTCACCCCTTTACATTCTGCATTATTCTTTTAGCGCAGAATCTTTCAACATTATTTTTTTTAAAATAAATCTGTGCTCACTTAGAGTGAACACAAATACACTCTTTGACTCTTTCACAGTAAGCTACTTAAAGCTTGAAGTGTCGTGAAAGAGGAAGATGGTCGGCACTCGGGATCGAACCCACGACCTGCGAACGAAACAGTACGAAAGCCGGTGTCGTAACCGCTAACCTACCAACCACTTCATGCACAAACAATCTCGTTTGTTACATCGCTCACCCCCATACCACAATATGTAATCGGGTCTTATTTATTATTATTTTGACAACTTATAAAGCGCCGTTTTGTGAAAAAGTTCCACCTCAAGGGCGCTATTATTATAGGTACTCATTCCTTTTCACATGACTCACATTTGGTGTGCACCGACGAATTGTATGGAGCAAGTAGGAGCCACGAGCGTCGACATCATTCTACATTATCGCCGTCGTGACCCGCGCGCAATGATGATGTTTACGGGCTCTAATCGCCATTGTGGAAGGTTCCAACGTTAGATCACCGCTCCGTAAGAAGCCGCTAATAACACACCTTCTTCTTCGCGGAGTTCCGCATTCGACTGTTATTTTTTTGTTCCATCACCACGATGATTGGCCACCGACACAGAATGATATAACATCGATCGAGCAGATATCGAAATTCGTGACCTCTAATGAGATGATCGAAGTAATATATTTTTATTGCTGATCGATCGACATCCTCTATAACATTTTTTTTATAAATTACCTACAGAAACGGCAGTCGTCATAACTATAAATAACCAAATACCGAGCATGCATTATCACAACACAACTCAAGTTGCTACACAAAAATGGTTTAAAATATACGAAATTTAGTGTTCGTACAACTTCAGACAAAATATTATTTTACAGACCTTATTTTTTATGCAAACAGGAATGAAAGATTTTTTACGAATTAAAACCATCAAAAGTGGAACGAAATTACCTAATGTTAATTTAATTAAAAAAAAAACGGTAAATAGAACGTACAAGTCAATTTGGATCTAAACCAGAAACACGCCACAGTTAGAATTTTAAATAAAAATATTCATATTTGTAGAAAAAATATCGTAAATAATCATAAAATAAGAAAAGTTGAAAATTTTTTCGAAAGATTTTATTAAAAAGACTCCAAAATTCAGGTGGTTTAAAATTATAGAAGAATGTTGATTATGTTTTATTATATGTATGTATTACGCCCTATTCTGTTTCGGTTCGAACACTTCGAACTAAAATAAGAACGTTCCAAAATTTTAGAATTAAGTTCACATGAATTAAAATTCCGTATTCTATAAAGTGATGTGTTCTAAAAACTAAAATGATTTAAATTAGTTCACCATAAACAAAAATATGAATTATAATTGTCTATGGAATATATCGCGCATGCGCCATTGGTCAATGTTTGTTTATTACAAATACTACGTGTGTCAAAATTTGACCAAATATTGTTAGAAGCATCTCGAATTTGCGTTTTTATCAGACCAACTCTTATATTTCCTTTTGAAATAAATAAGTATAATTATTTTTAGTGCAAATCTCGTGTTGTAATAAACGCAAGAGTATTTTATGAAAGTAGTGATTTTCATCTAACCTCCAATTTTCGATTTCGGTATAACGAAACACGCGCAAATAATCAATTTTATGATTTTATTTACCTTTAAAGATATTTAACACTTTTTTTAAACTTATTAGGTTAAAATAATACTTTTATTATAAAAATATCATCAAATATGTTTTAAGCCGCATACAATTAGGTGTGAACTAAAATTAAGAACGTTTTGACATAAGAACGCACTAAAATTGACTTAAATAGTGTTGTAGAATACCAAAATGAACTAATTTCAATATTAGTCACATTAAGAACGCTCTTAACCCTTCAACGCCTAGTGTTACTTATAAGTAACGCAAAACAGTATATGGAATATTTAGTATTGCTACCAAATTGTTTATCGTATGAATTTGAATATAATATTTTTCCATAAGCAAAAGGTTGTTCTTCAATACTAACTAAAATTTCAGCCATTACGGTTGTGCGTTTATGAATTATTGTGTCTCGAAAATTGTGAATTTTCAATTATGAGGAAAATTAGGGGGTTAGTACATATTTTCAATTTTTAATATATATTATTTTTTAATTATTTAAAAAATATATTTATAATTCCCATGTCAATTGTTGTCTTTTTCATATTTAGTTCAAGAAATTTTTATATTTTAGTATTTAGGTACCTTATTTTGTACCTAAACACGAGCGTTACGTATAAGTAACGCCAGGCGCTCCCACTACCAAAAAGTGCATAACATTTGAAATTTACGACTACATTATTTTAGTCATTTTTTTAGTATATTTTAAGTTTTTTTATATGATATGTTAAATAGTATAGCTTATATTTTCAGACATACTCCAGTTTTGGAACCAGGCTTGACTCTTGAAGACATGTTACATATAATCGAGGAAGAAAATGAGGTGGAGGGAGATAATAATATTCGACTAATTGACGTTTTTATTACGCCGCCAAACAGCAGAACTTACCGATGAAGGTTCAGCTGATGAATATGAGGCTGGTAATGCAGATAATTTACCTGGAAGAATACTCTCATCATCTGCGGAAGTCAGATTTCCAACAAATCGAGCATTCGGAATGGATGAATCGGAGGAAGCTTATCATAAAGCGGTTTACCGAAAATGGGGCGTTGGAGATTTACAACTGCCTCAACAGCAAAAACGGAATGATGAGTTTGATATTTCAGTTTTGTCTGAAAAATATTCTTCCATGAATATTTTAGATGTTTTCGAAAAATTTATTGATGCTGAGGTGATAATTTCATTATTGAGGAATCCAACAAATATGCAACTTTCATAAATGTTCCGATCCCAATTTTACCGCAGAAGAAATAAAATTATTCATTGCAAGTTTATACCTCTCAGGTTATAATGGCTTCCTGGGAAAATGATGTATTGGGAGACCGAGGAAGACGTTAAAAATATTCCGGTTTCTAACTCGAAAATTATGCGATTTTTACATTTAGCTGATAACTCAACGATAGACAAAGGTGATAAATTTTACAATTATTTTAAAAACAAAGGGATATAATTCCACAGAAACTATCCGAGAAAACAGGATACCTAAGAATTTTCCTTAGCCTTGAAAAAAGTTATGCTGAAAAAAACTAGAGGAGAATATGCTACTAGTCCAGATGCATCTGAGAAAATCCAAGTCACCAAATGGATGGATAACTCAGTTGTATCGATTGCTTCGACCTGTTTCCCAATTTCCCAGGTGAAAAGGTACTCCCAGCCACAGAAAAAAATTATACTTGTGCCTCAACCTTCCGCTATAAGAGAATACAATAAGCACATGGGAGGAACTGATAGAATGGACGAAGACGTTAATGCTTTGAGAATCAGAGTAAGGGGTTGTAAATAGTGGTGGTGTGTTTTTACATGGATTTTAGATGTGGCTATGAATAATCCCTGGTTATTGTACAAGCAGTCGCGGAATTCTAAAATTACAAAATTGGATTTTAGACGACATATATAAAAAAAAAATTTCATTCGTTATAAAACTCCGTTGAAAACTCCTGGATCCAGCATGCTGAGAGCTAAGACATCGGAGGCATCTTTATTACTTAGGTATGATAATCTTAACTATTTAGTTCAAGAAATACCTAACAATAAGCCCTGGAGATGTGCAAACAAAAAGTGTAAATCATCGGTGAAAACGATGTGTAGTAAATGTGGTATAAATGTGTCAAATTTTTCATATCATATCATTCAAAAAATGTTTAAAACTTGTATCATATCATTTTAACTATGTATTATTATCCTTCAATAAATAAAAACAATCAATACATTGAGTTTTTCATTTCATTTAGCTCATAAATTTGAAACAGTTTGATACCAATATCTAACCACTTTTTGGTAGTAGGAACGCCTAGCGTTACTTATATGTAACGGCCTCTCTGGAGACACTGGTGACCTTGACAATCAAAATTTTATCATTGGGTGTCTATTAGGATCTAAATGAACCCATTTCATAAGAAATTCATAGAAAATTCGCAAAAAATGAAATCTCGGCGTTGAAGGGTTAATTTTTATAGAATACCGATGTGCACTGACTAAAATTGGAACGTTCTTATTTTAGTTAGTGCGCACTTAAATTGAAACAGAATCGGGCGTATGTGCTTATAATTGCGCATTGTAGTGATGCTTATAGTGTGTATATTTATTTTTTGGAATAAAAATCATTTCATTTCATGTTATAAAAATGTATTATTAAACAGAGTTCTAAGTGGAGAGATTAAAATATTGTCTACAATCTATGTCGAGCAGAAGATAAAAAATGGAGAAAAACAAAAATGTAAAAGAGAAAAATTGGAAAAAAAACATAAAAATGTTAGGAAATGTTAGGAGAAAAATTGGAAAAAAAAACATAAAAATGTTAGGAAACTAATTTATAGTAAGCCCAAAAAATATAGAAAAAATGGAAAAAAAAACTTCATGTTCTATCTGAAATAACGGTTATGAGAAATAATAATATTAATGTGAACAAACAACTACTCCGAATATCGCGTACACTGCCTAAACTATGTAAATAAAATAATAAGAGTCGACGAGTAATTGGCTCAACAAAAAGGCAACGTTTCAGCTTAATCAGGACTAATTCTCATAAATAAAAAAACTCGGGTGAAACAAAATGTTTGGCTCGGTGCCCATAATTTAACATTATTTAAATACGGGAAGAACGAATATTTTACGGCTTTATTCGATTCGGTTTTTTCGGTCGTTAGCGGCAAACTGTTTTGTCTTTTAGGTTCTATTTTTTTTCTATATCTACTTTTTTTTAAATTTTGTTTCAGTTGCGAAGTGAACTGTTTTTTGGGTTTAATTTGAATGCTAGGGAGACGTTGATTGTACCCACCTAACTTTGCACTATTAATAGCTATGCGGGAGATACCTGTTATATAGGAGCACTGGGGATTCTTTATTTTTTTTTATTGGTTCGTATTGTTTAGTGTTCTATTGGTGTCTCTAATAATCAGTAAAAAAGCGAAAAATATTTACCGGCGACGACCGAAAAAACTGAAACCGAACCGAATGCAACCGCATATTTTACGCGATTACATACAGCCTCCAAAATTATTAAAACACTAAACTGTATTTGCATACAAAGTGTATCGCGCTAGCGAAATTTTGCTGCATTCTTGTTTTCTTATGAAGACATTAAAATACGATTAATCTGTAGAAATGTGAGCGGTGATGGGAAAGCACCACGTGACACCAAAAATGTAGGCAGTAGTGGCCTAAAACTGGTCGCGATTATGGAGACACTAATTAAGTTGTTTAAACAATGCACTTAATCTATGCTTCATAATTTTTTATCTGTAGTCGGAATGGAGATAAACCTAATTACATTTGAATGCGATTAATATACAAAAAGTAGGCCTAGAATAAGAGTTCCGGTTTCATTTTCACGAAGACTTTCGAGTAACGCGTACGAGATGACTTAGAGGCATCTCAATTTCCTATGAAGGTACATAATATTATGTTCCTTGTCATCATTTGAATAATTTTTAACTTTTTTAAATCATTACGTTACGTATGAAATAAGCTTATGCCCCTACCACACGCTCCGTCTTACCTGTGGTCTTGCCTGCGCAAGCCTGGCTTGTCAGGTAAGACGGAGCGTGCGGTGTACTGTTTTATACCAACCACACGCTCCGTCTTACCTGACAAGCCAGGCTTGCGCAGGCAAGACCACAGGTAAGACGGAGCGTGTGGTAGGGGCATTAGACGATGTCCAAAAGAAAAGTAAGTTATTGAAAGATCAGATGAAACTAATCGCAAATTTTTATATTGGAAACCCAGATAAGTTGGCAAAATATATGTTGAAAATTTCAGCAGTTTCAAATCCGCTAAATATTGTTGTCGACGTTTAGAAAGTAAATTTGGGTAATGTTTCCTTTAACGAATCTTTCAGATTTTAATCCCTGAACTACTTATATACGAGTTCCGGAATAAAATAGACAACCCATTATATCGATGTCTATGTATTCAGTTTAAGTGACGGTTTGTTGTTGTATTAAAATAATATGTGAAACATTTCGACTACGTATCTTCAATGCGAATGCCAGTAGTTTTTGAGTTATTTAACTTTTTAGAGTTTTTTTTAATATTCCACCTTTTGACATAAACTTGAAGATCGTGAACAAAGTACTCAATTTTGGAAACTAAATTTTTTTCCAATAGCTGAAGAATAAAGGGATGGTTAAAAAAAATCAAGAAGAAAATTTCAAAAACCTTCTTAAATACAACGTTTTAAAATCACAAGTCAGTTTTTTTTTTATTTTTTATTTCGACTTTTCTACGGAAGTTACTTCAAAAAAGTACAATAAACTTGGCGTTCAAACCACAGAAAAAACTTCGCCAATTAATAAGCTTTCAATCATTCCTTTATTCATCGGCTATCGGAAAAATGTATTTTGTGTTTCCAAAATGGAGTACTTTCTTTGTTCACGATGTTCAGTTTTAAGTCAAAAGGTGGAAAATTGAAAAAAAAAACTCTGAAAAGTTAAATAACTCGAAAACCACTGGCATTTGACCCCTGGTAGTTGAGAACAAAATTGTTGAAAATTTGCTCTAGTATAACCCTCTTCAAGGAATGTATCGAATTACCAGTCATCCTGTATAAAATCTGTCATACTTATTAGATAAATTTGATTCTTAGGTTGTGTAACTCATTTAACTGTTTATATATAGACACAATCGTTATAATAATAGGTATATTATATTGTTTGTATTAATATAAATATCTGCAATATGCACGCAACCCCGTGGAGGTATTTAAATTTCAAACATAATGCAGTAAATCCGAACACGTTGTCGAGAGTAAGGGAAAGGTAGCACTAAGTCAGGTTGACAGATGCCCGATCTATATCAGTCGAGAAGACACGACAAGGGTCATGCCGACCATTCAGGAGGACAACCGAGTCACGAGGTGCGCATTGTGCGGAAGCACTTCAACGTCCACGGCGACATTTCTGACCTAATGCACCAGAAACCCCGGTGCAAATTCAATTAAGACGACGTCGCACAGCGTGAAACCCCGCGACCATACAATACCTCAGATTTTAAATCAATTCATTAGGTAACTTAAAGACTTTTATTTGAGGGGACACATTTGCATAAAACCCTTCACCACCCGAATTTGCAGGATTTGGGGATTATCAAGACGGAACTCCAACATTTCCGTAAGGTTCCATATCGGTGTGATTCTGAACCGCCAAAATTTATTCAATTTTCCGTTCCAGAGAAGGCAACGAAAATCTGCGGTAGTTAGCGTTTTGCCCAAAATTACCATGTGGACTAATATGATCTTTGTACGGTCTGAGTGGTGTGACCCAATATGGCACTTGAAAAATGTGAAAAAACATGAGCTACAAGACCCTGAAAATAAGGCCTTTTCAACTTTTCCATATTCTACTGATGCTCAATTTAAGGTTCAAAATAATTTCAGCGAGAAGCTGAAGAAAGCGATCGAGCTTAGAGAAACGTCATAAAAGCGCAACTGTTTAAAATTCATAAATATTCATTAATAATCACCATTTTTATGAACAATTTTTGGGAAGAAACAAATTTTAGTTGGGTTTGTCATAAGTAGATACGACGTAATATTTCGTTTCTTTCGTATTTTTTATATACAAGAAGAGGTTATTATAAATTTCGATATGATTTTGGCATTGCTTCAAATCTAGGATAATGATTATCAATAAATGTCGTATAAAAATCAGTAGATACCAAAAATTTGCCAAAACTAAACTGGGTCAATAACAATGTAAGAAATTGTGTCAATCGAGGGAATATGAAATAATGTCAGTTTTATGAATGTTTTCTGAAAGACATGGACTGTTGGAGGGAAACTGATGTGGTTATTGATTGATGCAGTTAATACCAATCTAGGTTGTCAGAAGTCTACAAGACATTTTACCGTATTGGAGAAACATTGAGAGAGAAAAATAAATGTTATTTTATAGTATATTAATTAAAATACAAGTTTGCTAAGGGATTTCAAAATTAATAAAAGCATTGAATTGCGGATCAATAAAAACAGAAAAAATAAAAAGAAGACTCACCTGATTCTGAACAGTAAATGCTAAGAGGTGTCTTTGAAGTTCTAACGGATTGTGTTCCCTTAGTATGGCAGCTATTTTCCTAGAGTCCGGAGTTTTCACTTTAAGATTCCTAACTGGCGTATTCAAAACATTGTCCAATTTACCTAATTCATTACAATCTAAACGATCACATTCATCACCACCGTCAACCACTAGACCACTGGTACTCCGCACCCTTTTGGGCGTCTCCGGAGTACTGTTCACTGGAGTCACCACTGTAAACACTGAATTCCGACTGGTCGTCAGCGGCGAGCGCAGGGGCCCCGGCGCCGACGGCCTAGATCTAAATTCCAAAGTTCTATCCTCGTGGTCGTGTAACCTAAGTGTTGTGGGGGTCACCAGGGTGTGTTCCCCCCTCAGTCGTTCCGCTTCTACTCTCCCCGCTAAGGCTTCCGCTTCCAATTCAGCTAACCTAACTAAAAGTAAATCCCTCTCCCTCCGGAGAGCCATCAACTCTTGAGCAGTATCCACTCCGAGAGCCCTCTGGAAATCTCCCGAGGGGTCTGTGTCCTCATCACGCTCTTGTTCACAAAGAGCGTTGAGACTCAAAGCTCTCCTATCCCCCAAGGTCCCCCGAAGGGCTTCCGCTTCTTCTTTTAACTTAATACCACGGTGTTGTATCACATCTAGAAGCTGCCAGAGTTCCCCTTCGTAGGTTGACGGCTGTCTGGTGGGCGGGGCGGCGGTGCTATGCGCTTCTTTGCTCGAAGACGTCTCCGTGCTGAAACCGGAGTCCTGCACCACACTGTGGGCGCTTTCGCTTTTGGTTTGGGGTTTGCTTTGGCTGTCGCTTCTGCTACGCGGAAGTGAATCAGCCTCTCTAGTTGGCACTTTTCGTCGGACCCGCACTCCGGGCTCCCAGTCTCTCCTACCGGCGCTCCCCACTCCAGTTCCTCCGCTGACCAGTTGTCCCCCCTGAGATAGCTTGGATCGTAAATTTGGAAATGTCTCGATGACGAGATCTCTGAACTCCAGTAGAGCCCCAACTTCATTCTGGAGTTCCTGAAATATAAAAATATTTTGAATTGAAACTCTTTCCAGGCTAACGTAAACTTGACTTTGCTTTTGTGATGAACTATTCTCAAATATTTCTTTGGCAAATCCTTTATTCTATTATAATTATTACAAAAAAATGAGAGACCAAAAAAGTTTCTAGTGTAATAATTTTGGATATGGAGAGTTGATCACTTAAATGGTACATACCTGTAGTGCGACTAGTGATTTGGCTTGCTCGCTGAGGAGGTAGTGAAAGGGCGCCGGCGGAGACCGAATCTGGAGGCACTCCATTCCGGAGCCCGACCCGCCTCCGCTCGAACTGTCTCCCGTGGCCTGAAACAAGCGAGATTAAAGATTAATCACATTGCAAAATAAACGAAACTTTATCGCATGGAGTCGTTTCATTTATTTTTATCTCTCTTCGATCGATCGATCTGCGATAAATAAAATAAATTTAAGTCCAATATCGAATAAATACAATATGCAATTTTATCAAGGTATAGATGCCTTCAGAAGATAAACTGTGAAAATGGTATTGATTGGATACGCATGTTCAATACACGTGTCTAAAAAGACGGACCATACAGTCCTAAGGCCGAATCATCTTTTCCCTTGATGTTTCAACTTTTTGAACGTATTTGAAAGGACACCAGAAGAAGTCCAAACTGAACCAACGACCCGTATTTTTTAAAGAATACACTAGTTTAAGAATAAATTTAGACTGCAGTGGTGTGTACATATGTGCAAAGAAGAGAGGTACACTGAAAATAATGGAATGTCCAAAGAAGTTCTTATGGGATCCAATTCGAAAACTGTGTAGATAAGAATGATGATTTCGCACGAATCTTGGCAAAACTCGGGCGCAGAATTTGTCGTGAATTGACGACAATAATAATTGTGGAAACGGTACCGATCTTCAAATAATAATAATTATCACCACAACGATTTCATAGCAATTTCACTTTTCTGTTCTCACGATCGATCCGCAGATGCGATCGTATGATATACGTACGTGTTCACCTAACTGTCATAGCAAACCGATTCATCTCGAATGACAAAAATCATCATCGGCACTAGCATCGACCACAAAAACGACATTAAACTCCATACTGTCTATCATCCATCAAAATAATATCGATCGGTAGATCTTCACCGCAGAACAATTCTATCAGATGGACAATCAAAAGAAACAGCCACGAGAAAACCACATTCGATTGCAACGAACAACAGTAAATGTAAATTATTTATTGATGCAATACTCTTAAAATCAGTATTCTAAAAACACGTAGTAAGTTCTAAATTTCTTGTTTTTGGTACAAAAATAGAATACTTCCAAGGTACCTATTTTACCAAAATAAATGGATATCGATTGGGACATGTCTTAAAAAAGTAATAAACGTAAAAAAAAGTGAGGAAGAAATCTTAAATGAGTGACTTTGATATTGGTTACCAAAACGTCGTGTACAAAAGTGAAATTTAACCGCACAGACGCGTGAATCGTGGCAGAGACGTAGTAATAAGAAAGAATCCATGAAATCGATACGAGAAAAAAAGCTTACGAAATCTAAAGAAATAAAAAAAACCCTTTTGAATACATCATTAAAAGAAGAATAGGAGGTTTAAAAGGTTTCGGGTTCACAACACAACCAAACAATGAGATTATTAATACTGGGTCTAACTGTGAATTGATTTGAATGGTCTCAAACAATGGTAAACCGCAGAGCACAGATAAGATGATAGGTAGGCTATCGAGCTCATTAGCATAGTGAGGGTCTTCGGCTACAAAAATAAATCACAATAAGGAATAAATTAATATTATACGAGCGAGTGTCGCCAGAGGAGAACTAACAGCTGCTGTATGTACACTTCATACCCGTTTGTCCTCATTCATTGAATCATCTCAATAACGGAGTGTGGATTCATTATGTTTCATAATATCAGAGTACAACGTCTTCGAACGATACCTTTGTACATACATACATACAATGTAAACCATATGGCAGCGTTTGACCACCAAACCAAGAGACAATATTAAAAGAGAGTCGTTCAAAGGGATAAGAGTCCACAAATGTGTTAAAAAAAACAACGAGATCATTTCTAAAACAATATGTTGGAGTTCCAACTTCACCTCTACTATAAGGACCCAGAAAGAAACCATTCGCCAAGAGATTTTGGAAATCATACGAAGTATTCGAAATTGGGAATTCAACTTTAATGAAAGGAGTTTTTTTTTTTTTTTTTTTTTTTTGTTTATGGCGAGTTATATTTTACAGTATCAGAATAATGCAAAGATCCTTCATAAATAACGCCAAAATAAAGACACTCCTTCAGAGATCTTCAGAACTGAATTCAAATTCTAATGGGACTTGTTTTTCTCAGTTTGTTGTTGACTTCCTTTCAATGTATAAATACATGAGAAATGGCATATCGCTGGTCGATGGAAGTGTTCTGGATAGAAAATAATGCGGGTCTTATTTTTATTCCTAAATATTTATTGTAAAGTGACTCTTGATTTTTGCGAACATGAAATTAAGAAGACAATGTTGATGACAATGGAGTGTGTGTTTCCGATGCTGACATACAGCAATTCTGCGCTTACTATTTAACGATTTTGCAACGATACGTACCAATTGTCGTAATTGCTTAATCCAAGACTCGCAATGATTATGATCTCAATAAAAAGTCTCCGTGGCATTCTCCCAAGAGTTATCATTGTAACGTCCACCTACGTAGCCGCGGGAATAGAAGAGATCGCCTACATCCAGGATAGATTGTGTCATAGATCCCACCTACTTGCACACTGTTACTGAACGCGAGTTGTTGAACTCTCGTTATGGTGGGATCCTGAAAGTACACTGCGCTGCGAGGTGACTGAGGCAGCTACGAGGTCGTCTCCTTGGCTGTGCGCACTCAGGACTTGCGCAAGGATGGCATAGATCTAAACGTTATTATTCTATATGCTCACTCAAAAATGTTTTGTCTCTTTGCACTTTGATAACTTGACGCGTTCAACAAGAAGAGTAGAGTGATAACTAACACGAAAAACTAATCCATGAATTTTTACAAAAATAAGTATTAATACAATTAAAAAAAAATAATTTGAAAATTTATTGTAGTATTTTTCTTCATCTTGTTAACTGGAGTTTGTCAATTAAAGGCACAATGAATGCACATACACATTAATAAATAAACAAATAGATACACGTAGTGTTTCTAATGTCTTTGATAATTAATCAATCAATAAATAATCGTTATCAAAATTATTTATTTATACACCGATAAGACACTGCCAGACTTTAAATTTAATCGAAATAAATAATCAAATAGACGATAAAATAAATAAAAAATGTGTTAAACACTTTTCTGTTTGCTTATGTAAACCATAAGCCAGCTCCTCCAACGTTGGGGATAGCTTCGGCGAAATTGTCCCGGTCCTGCACCGCCTGAAACAGCACACCTATATTTTGCATATCCATTTCCTAATATTGTGCAGCAGGACTTTATTTTCTACCAGGCCTTCGGCGTCTCTTAATATTTTCCTTAAGTATAGGGTGAAGAAGGTGAAATTTCTTTCCCCGCAGTACATGGCGCAGACAAAGTAATAAAAACTCAAAAAATTCCTACCGCAGTCACTATTAAAAATTTACCTGAGTTTTCTAGTCAGCATAGTTCATGTTTGGATATGACGAGTGAAATTTCCCAAGCAGCAAGTGTACAATGCGGCCATCAAACTCATTCGACCGTATCGCTAGTGACGACAACGTTTAGATTGAACACACAAATAAATAGTCTTGATATTTGAATGTATTTTTGTGAATTATATAACGCTGTGACCAAAAATACATTTAAAATCTAAGCAGGGAACTAGGTTTTCCCTTTTTAAAATTTAATGCTGAACATATTTTCAAAGTAGAAACTTACAAATCGCTAGCTTCATCTACAAAAAATAAGTGCGTAGGCGGGATTATTGGCGAAACTGTTTCATACATCCAACCTTTCAACAAAACAATAAAATATGCTTTAGTACCTACCTACACACAAAATAACAATTTAGCACAAAAAGATACAGACGCAATTAAAGAAAATGTAAATTTCTTGAACACTATGAGAGCCAACCATCTGTAATCCAGAAGCGCAGATCGACTTGGCCATGTACTCCTTATGTTCCCTGAGAGTCTTGCATATAAAAGGCTTTTCTTCTATTCGGATGGACAAAAGGCGAAGCAGACCTAAACTATGTGTAATCCTACACGATGCTGGCTTAGTTAGAATGAATCTGTGCGTTTGACTCAAAAGAGGTATATAGAGAAGTTTCGTTGCGTACATAATATAATAATTATGATCCACACTGGAAAGCGATCGCGGTTAAAGGAATTGAGAATGTAAATTCTAAAAAAAGAGATATTTAATTAATCTTTTACACCTACATACATATCTATCTGTGTACAAATTGTACGTCTATAGCTCGACAACGGGCTTAAAAATATGTATGAAAAATATCATTTATTGTAATTTAAAGAAAAATATAACTCATTTTATTTAATGAAAACATTAATTAGGTAATTTGGTAGCTAGCTATTAAGAAAAAATCAGTATTGCGGTAAACACCTTGCGTTACCTACTCCGATGAGGAAAATTATAAACAAATTACTGAGGTGAACATTTATATTTTTGTTAAATATTCAACAGTTTTTTGTTGGTGCGTTCAAAATGTTTAGTAAAAAAAAACGGTATACGGTGGTAGTTAGAACAATAATATTATTCATTGGTGTGCGGAACCGATCGCAGCTCGTAAACGAACCACTCAACCATCTCATTGCGTAGCTGAATCGTTAACAAAAAACGAATACCACATCGGAAAGTGAAATAATTTATTATTGAATCGTTACTTTAAGTGTCAAATAAAAATTATTATTGTAATGGATGGCGATACTTGTAAACACGAAGAGAAATACTATGAAAGAGGTCAAATCCGGGAAAGCGAAAACGATTCGAAACCTGAATGATAGCCTTTGATGGACGATTCGTTAGCACAACACGAAATATAGAAGAGTCGCCTTAAAATATGTATGTATAGCAAATGGCAAGACTTGATATAAATCTAAATGCGAATGAGATATGAATTACGACCGGAACGGATGACAAAATTGACAAAAAAATCGTAGGTATGAGACAACATGTAATTGGATTGCATAAAAAGTTGATACGAAACAGTAGGATGGGTACAACAGCCAGCTATATACGATGATTGCTGTTTTATTTGGCAATAAAAGTATTATCTCGCTAGCCAAACGAATCATGATTTAGCAGAATAGCTGAGCGATGGTGTCGAGAGATGCCACAATGGGCCCGTCATTTCAAATTGTAATATTTCTTCCGGATAACAAGAATGTCCGCATCAAAAGATGTATTTTTTATAATCTATCATAATAAAATCCGTGAAATCTGTAGATACGAAAGAATAAAGAGTAATATACAGAGTTCTGTAAGTCATCAATGAGTGAAGTAGATTTGGATACCCCGTCTTTTTACCAGTCTATTCAAATTGGTAGTCATGCAACTTCAAAACTCCGTTTACTTTTTGCTTGCTTGAAACAAGATCAAAATCAATATTTTATAAATTGATGGCACAACTGAGATATTATGGCCACAGTGTTGCCAATTCTTTGGAACAGGACATTTTTCAGCGAACTCTCACCTTTCTGGATATCGAATTTTTGGAATGACCTTTTTTAAGTTCGTGTCTGGGTCAAAAAAATTTCAACGTGGCAACACCCTCCGTATAATTATAAAGGGAAGAAGAAGCAGGTTGGAACTTGACAGGAATTGAGCCGATTTTAAGTAATGTGATTAAGATGAGGGCGAAGGAGACAACAACAACTGACATAAATTGACAGCTTTGATTTTATTCAATACCAACATTATATGGCAAATAATTCGCGATTAAATCTCACCAGTACATTCTTTTCTAGAAAACGAAACGGAATCACGTCATTTGAATGTCGATGAAGTTATTACGATACTAGGTAAGAAGGCGACGTACGGCGAGACATGCGACCATCAGTCAGCAGAGACATATTGATATTGACATAACACGTGTGTCTAATGGAAAGTGGCGAATGTCAAAGACGCGCGAAGAACACAAGACGGAGATAAAAATCTGCGTACGAAACGATAAAAGCGATAAATTATAATTGATACCGCTTTCGTAATTGTGTTCACACATCGTTATGTTAGTTTGTTTAATCGGATAGAAAAAAATGAATAATGGGTAATCAAATTTGTTTGAATATTTTTTTAAATATCATATTAATTACGAAAATATAATAGATAAGATGTTCCCATCTATTGTTTGAAGAAAAAAAAAACCAGATGCAGTATAAAATTTCTCCGCCTAACTAACCTCCGACAGTTTTCATATTTTAATCACTGCACTGCAACAAAATAATTATGTCTGTATTATCTGAAAATCACAGTATTCGTTATCATCATAATACAAAGAGACAAATAATACAAAATTTTACTAAGATCTTAGAATAAAAGGTTTATTAAACCTATAGAATCCGATATGTCGAATTAAGTATTATGATTGAGAAAGAGAATGAAGTGAAAAGTAAAACAACAATCATCGTAACGTGATGGAGCAACATTCAATAAAATCATTTGAGTGTAAAACAATAACGACAAGTTAATCACTTCGAACAATCAATCGGTGAGCATGTTGTGTTGAGTGTCCGAGGCGGTTAGTCGCCAGACTGCACCGCTCAACCTTATCTGCGAATCTTTATCGACTCCCGACATCACATAACTGTCTTAACTAACTAATGGATCGTATTTACAAGCACAAATCACACTACCAATCATTGCAAATTAGAAAAGAGTATAATTTTGCATGATATTTCTTACGTCTAATAAATGTCTTATAATAAAATATTGTGTGATCGTTAAAATATTTACTTTTTCTTTCAAACATTACAAAAATCTAAAACTTTCAATTGTTACGTTTACAGTGCTTAAAGTCTAAAATAAATATGAATCGTCCGGCTACGCATGATAATCTTCGACATACCCTTGCAAAAAATTCTAGTTTAAATATATTATCGACAAGATCGTTTTCATTTTGATTTTATTGGTAGGTACATTACATAGGTAGGTACTTCAAACAAAAGAAACTACATTTCGATTTCTCTACCATCACATTGATAAAGCACATAAACAAGGATAATTTATAAAAAAACTTGTGGAACTTGGGTCACGAGATAAGTTCATATGAGATTGACAGATCTGTAAGAGAAAGAAAAGAGAAATAAGGCAAAAATGTCAGAAGGTTTTCACTCGTCTGCAGATAGGAAACTAGAGAAGAAATACTGGGCAGATGAGTGACGTGTCATTGAATAGATAAACTAACAAGAATCCACTAATTAGTCTACAACCCGCAGGCAATGAGAGCAGACAATATTATTCTTTGAATTACCTCAATACGTGTGAGTCCGACCCGTTCCCATAAGCTGGGCCACTCTTCAGACCGTGACGCGCGGCCAAGCAGTGATAACTTCTGAATTATCGTGGGGCTCTCCGCATGTTTATTGTATGATGGTATCACGTGATGGCATCGGACCCCTTAGCAAGTGGACTGGCTCGGACGAACAGAACTCAATCCACATGCATAAATCAACTTAAGTAGGTATAGTAAAGAATAGTTCACATTCGTCGAGTGAATCAGCGAGTAATTTGGTAACAAAACGTGTCAGAAAACCTAAAATATAGACGAGTAGCGGCTACTCAGTAGCCGGCAGTTTAGTTCTATTTTTTTTGTGGGGCAACTGGTGGGGGGCGCTAGACGTGTGTAACCTATAATATTTTAGTCGAGTTTATTAGTTGCAACAAAAATGGCGATTCGCTAGAGTGCAATTATATTATTATGATATATTATTTAGTGCCGTGGGGTTGCCGGCTAAGAATAGCACCTCTGCTCTTTTTGCTGGTTTTTCGAGCATCCTGAAGAAGCAGGAAATCGAAAAATCAGATCGGGACCGTGAGGTTGACCACCTCACGCCTTAAACCTCAACTGGTCAGAAAAGGCACAATAGCCTCGGACGCCTTCGACCGCAATGGAGAGCTCTTGATGCCTCCCTATACTCCTGAGTGGGGCTTAGGCCTCCCGCATTGTAGGTTGGTTTGGGGGGGATCCGCGGCGGGCTTGATTTGTATGGGGCCGGCTTTTCGGTTTCGGACCCTTACCCCAAACCAACCCGCAATACGGGGGCCTAAACCCAACTTAAGAGCACAGGGAGGCACTAGAGTTCTAAATTGCGCTGGATCATACGGCTTTACAGGGGAGACATCAACTGCCTGAACCCCTCTGATGGGCCTCAGGCGTCCGAGGCTTATTTCTTGTGCCTTTGCTGACCTGTTGGGGTTTAAGGACGTGAGATTGGCAATTTCACGGTCACGGTCCTGGATTATTTAGTATATACAATGGTTATTAGACCAACACAAAACAATAATCGATATTATAATACGATGTCTGAACAATAATGTCTTGAGGACTGTTGGGATGGATTTTTGATACAGTAGCGTATAATTTAGGTCCAAAATTACTCACTGCTCGGCCTAGTGTGAACTGAGCTTTAACGAGTCCAATCGACAGTGCGTTGTACTGAATTGCTACCATTCTGAACTATGTATTTGTAATATTATATTATTCATTCGCATATCAAACGATGGTCTAATGACGAAGTTCTCGTTTTGCACAGATTATTATATGACATTCGGCCCCATTCACGCATGTATAACAAACAACACGAAGTGCACAGTATTATATGACTTAAACATATCAAATTTTTAACTGTTACTTGTGTTTCTCAATGAAGCCAAACGACTGGACTGATTTGGCTTATTTTGTCTTCAAAATATTTGTAAATTCAGCTTACGAGTATACCTCTCTAATAATCGATAAAATACGGAAAAATTTCGAAAAGAATAGACAAATAACTATTTCATTTTCCCATTAACTGTCTTTCTGTCTGTCAAATTTATTTAAAGATTGTTATTTTTTATTGCATGTTACTGGAAATGATCTTATTTTAAATGAATTTAACTCGTATATGAATATTTATTTATTTATTTTCTGTCAAAATGAAGCATTGCTCACCATTACAGAGTAATCCTTTGCGGTGAACAATGCACATACAATATATGTGTCAAATTATACGAATATTTCAATCCTGATCATAGTAGGTATCTTATGCCATGCCATGTTAACGGGACACAAGCATTTGCTTAATGTGAAAGATGTCAAAAATGTATTTGTGTTCACTTCGAGTGAGCACAGATTCATTTTCTTAAAAAAAAATTATTCTCTATTCTAATATGAAAGATTGGAGGGAGAGGGGGAGCGGGGAGGCCTATTTTCAGCAATGGACGGAGACAGGATGATGAAGAAGATGGTCTGTTTTCCTGGGAGTATGGTATTGCTATAAACAGAGGTGAATGTGTCAGTGTAGAACATTATCTAAGGGGCAAAATATATGGCGACAAAAACATTGTCACAATCTTAATTTATAAAAGACTGCCGTCTTGTCGAACGACGAAGTGCACTATCCCTTGGTGACGCTGCCAATAAGCAGATTTTCTTTTTTTATGTCATAAGATAGTAATAATAAAATTATTTCTTAGTTAATAAAATGATGCAAGTATGTAGTTTAAGTATGCCGTGATTATAAACAGAGTAGCAGGTCGGTAGGTATATAAGTATATGTAATTGTTATGGAATTTGCAACATACATAGTAGAATGTATGGGGGACTTATCAGTCTAATTGCATATTTTACATAAACAAAGGTGAAGATAATACATTTTATAGTGCAATACACCGACCCAGAATGCTGGCTTCACTCTATATAAATAATGTTCAGTGTGAGCCCACATGGATCGCACGGCCGACCTCATGGAAGACGATGTTCATTCAGACCACCAAATAGATGGATCGACAGCTGAGAGTCGACCTCGCAACGGCTAACCCCACTTCTTAAATAAAAGGTCATCAAATTCAGTCACCAGGCTGCTTGTTAGCTCTCCAACTTATTTTCAATTTAATGCTGATGATATATTTTGTTGACATCTGCCGGCGCATAGGTGAATACTGTAATGCCAGCTGATGAAAGAAAAGTCGAAAATAAATAAATAATAAAACTCTGAATGTAAAAATATGAAGAAAAAAAATCACTTCCAAATAAGCTAATACCAAATAACAAATGAATGGGAGGTATTAGCGTTTAACAAAGTATTACCACTCGAGCGGTGACACTCGACATCTCATTTGACATTTTGTCAATTACGGATTGCGTACACAAACACCAGAATGTAAACAGTCGGTAATAACGAACGATGTAATCGCGATAAAGTTAAGTTGAAAACAAAAGCACTAATTAACATAATAATAAATCAATATGAAAAGCCCACGTGCCGGTGGGCGTCGCCTTCGCTGAATAGGCTCTCCGCTGCACTCGCATCGCACAGTTGTTGGCTCGGTTGAAAAGTGAACGACCTTCGAGTCTAACAATCGGCTGTCAACAATAGAATAACGCACCGTCTGCAAGAAGGCGATACCTAGCTTAAAGGTTTAAACCGACTAGACGTAGGTTAACCGAAGACGAAGCTTTTATCGCTGACAAAGCACAACGCAAAAGTTCGGAGGTATCGGATTTGTGTAGAAATTTGAAAAGGTCGCAAATGTTTCTATGAGAGAAAAAAATAAATTCTCAGTTTCTAATGAAAAAGAAACATTCAACGATCGAGAAATGAAATTTTTTTGTAGGAAAACAGAGGTGCAATAATTAGCCGTTTGAAAATGCTGAAATTTCAATAAGCTAATCTTGTATAATATATAAAAAATAACAAGCTGTACGTGTGTATCGCTATAAACCTCGAGAACGGCTAGATTGATTTGGGTCATTTTTGTTTCAAAGTATTCGAATGAGTTCAGAGTAGTTTCGAACAGTGAAAATATCTGGAATAATTGCGAGATAATAGAAAAAAAAAACATTTTCGTTTTCCGATACGACGTGTTCCTCCCAGTCAAATTTTTCACACCATAGGATCGTTATTTTTACTATGGTTAACTGAAAAATGAATTAGATAGACATCAATAAAATTCAAAACGTAATTTCTTGGTTAGAGTCGAAGAGTGTTCAAAAGCGGTCTTCAAAAAATAAATATTCTAAATATAGGTCTTCGCCCTAGTGAGAGCTAACGGAAAACGATTGCTGAATTTGTATAAAATTTGATGTACTTCTCAGTTTCTCTATACTTCTGTAGATACCCTTATAACACACACGCTAACATGGTGCCGAACTAGTACGTAAGTACGTAGTATGTTAAAAATGGTGCAACACACGTGAGCGCCTACGATACCACTGCATAAATAAACAGAATACGTGTTACAGAGCACATGGTCGCTTTCCCATCCTAAAGACGGCTGGTGTGACTCATACCGAACCAGTACCAGTTCTCCATGCAGTAGGTACTGATCTAATTATTAATGTACCTACTTAATACAAGGCCCCCCATATGTTTCTGTTACCCATGCATCTGCTTTGTTTTAAGAACAAACAATGTCAATATCACGGTGTATCATAACATCGGCTGTAGCGGGAATGGTGACTGGTATGTGTGAAGTAACTCGGGGACTCAAATCAATCGACACTCCCGAATATTGATGTTGTTTCTTCTAGTATTCAAAATAGGTATTATTGAATTGAGGACTTGAATAAAGGATGAATATATTCGCAAAAATATACACGAGTTACAAGAACAAAAATGTTGCTCCTAATACGGTTTCTCAGACCAGTTAAAAGCACTAGTGCCACAATTTAGGAATCTTTGGAAAAATTCGTTTCATTAAAACAGACTTTTCCAATTGTTGACTTCAAGTAGAAACCTGCTGTGTGAGATTGTTTACACGCAATTTTCATTCATTATCCATTCACATCTTTCAAATCATATCTCTCTTAATTGATCGAATTCTTCAGAAAATCATATATCGTAAGTAATTTTCTGTAAAGTTTGCAAAAGTTTCCAATTAACTAGTTGTAAATGAAGTCAGCATAAATTTATAGGAATAAACTAAAACATATAATCTTTTTAGTTAGAACTATATACAATATTGTTTCTACCTATAAGTGATAGAAATAAAACTGTACCTATTTATTTATTTTCACTATCACAAAATTAACCAAAAAACAATAATTAATTGAAATAAAACTAATAACAAGTTCATTAACTACTACTGAAGTTTTTTAAAGTAAATCCCTCCAGTCACCTCCCCTCTCCTGAAATTGTTACTATAATAACACCCTCTACCATTCCAAACAACACCTAATTTTCACCCCCTACCCGTCCTTTCAAAATGCATATATTATCCTGTCTTATAGTTTATAGTTTAGTATTGTTAAGGTTACTGAAGATGGACGGTTGTCCGAAAACGTTTTAACCAAATATACTCAAGTAGAACTAACAAAGTTTTTGTTGATTTTAATTTATTTTTGTTTATTTTAAAATGTTCTACAAAGTTGCTCGCGACAAAAAATTTGAAGATTTTTTAAAGTGTTTAAAAATCTACTGTATGGAGTTCAAAAAGTTGGTTGGTATGATATTATACTTACTTACTAATGCTTTTATGGTATTCACGTATGTTATATATACTGTACAGTCTTCTCTATATCGTATTTCATGACTGTGGCTTGTATACCACCGATGGCACAAGATAAAAAAATGCACGTAAAAATGATGAATTACAGTAAGAGCAATATGGTTAATGACGCAATACCAAGCTTGGAAATCACAAACCTTGAAAGAGATGCAGCGTTTTGCGTGGGAGCCATTACGTCACATTTGTATTCTGATTGCCTCTCCCTTATTCGGTAGGGATTAATGATCCATGGTGGCGCATCCTACGGGGAGACATTCTCACACGCCAGCGAGACAACACGTGTGCTGCTGTAGATCTTTGATCTATACCCGTCTACGTGAGAAAGTTGGTTGTGTAAACAGAACAAGACATATTTGTGAATGTCTATACCCACGGTAGGTGATAGATTTATATCTTTGAATGCATAATACTACACATTATTGTGTAGTCAAAGCTATGTGAGAATATTGATCAATATTCATCTGATAATATTATGATCCTTATACAATCAATGTTCTCACATTGCTATATCTAAAATGATCCATAGATCATTAATTGATCAATCAAGTTCAAGGCAATGATACTAATTTATTCTTTTTAAAAATGATAAATACGAGCCAGAAGGACTAGCTAGATTATCGACGTATGAGAAAAAAGTGCCATCATATTTGCCTATACTAACGGGGAGATCTCAATGAGGGATTTCTCACGTGCATTTATTAGGTATCATTCTACCAGATTATTTGGCTCATGCAATGCCTTTAAAGAGAGATTCCTCCCTGCAAACCCCACATCGCGGTTAATAATACAAATGCAAGAGTGTTTTAAAATACGAATAGTTCTCGCAATGCATGCTTCAGAAAAGAATAAGCAGCAATGCTCTAAAGTAGCGAGTGAAAGATTAAAATAACGTTTTACTCAATTTAATACCTTATTAATAGATTGAATATAACTCTAAGTCATAATTTCTTATCAAAGAAGCGACACTTGCGAGCATTTAATTCTTTATACCGTACTGATAACAGACTACACGATCGGTGTCAACGAATTGTTTGCACTTTAATAAAACAAATATTGAATGTTAAGGTCAAAAGTTGTCAGCACGTGTGGATAAGTCATTAAACAGCGTGACAAGTTTAGTAGTATAAAACTGTGTGTGACGATTCACTGCATTCGCTAGTCACTGGCGAGGAAGACGTTCTATAAAAATAACTGCAAGGTCGGAAAAACTATCGTGTCTGAATATATTAACTAAGAAGTAAGGCTGGGTGGGGAAATACTTGGATACCGACGCCGACGTGCGTAAGGCCACGCGGTCCACTGGACTGTTAGAATGAACAAGTTTTTATATAAAGTAGGTACTAAAGTAGAAAACTTAGGGCAAAAAATAAACTTTTGATGTTATCTTATCATAAAATATTGGCTTTAGTATTGAACTATGGTTAATGACCTCGGTAAACTTGTTATCTAATGAAGGCGTCAGGCTTTTTAACGGGAAGGCCCATGCTCAATTCCCTGTTGGGCCGTTTGTTTTTCACTTTCAAATTAATATTTACCGCTGTAAATTAATTGACCTACCTTTATGTTAATCCCCTGTAAGTACTTAATTTTTTTCTGTTGTAAATTTATATTGAGCTCACTCTCTCGACACAGTTTTTTTTTCACCCTGTTTGGCAATTATTTCTACCCTGTGTAGCGAGATATCCTATAGTAGGAACATTAGTTAGAGCGAATATATAATGACGACCGCAAGGGTGCGAGTGAGATAGATATATCGCTTGCTGCGTCACGTCGGTAACGAAAAAATCAGCGAACAGGATTTGGCCGGCACGTAGAAGGTTAGGTGGTGCGACGGACAGTGTGTGAGTGAATTGCTCGACATGTCTCAGACACGAAAGTAATTAATAAAACTTTAACTATAAAATGTAATCCATACATATTGAAGGATAATGTAAAGTTTATTCAGTTAAAAAGTCATTTAATATTAGTGCAAAGCCTAAGATGGAATCCGCAACGAAATAAGGTACGTTTTCTTTCGATAAAGTTGATTTCAAATTTACAAATTGTAACATTAGTAGACAAAATTAAAATAGACAAGTCAAGATTAAATATTAAGTATATCTGAATGATAATTTTCAGATATGCGGTTCTAGTCTCGGGGTAGAATACAGGGTATAATTCCTTTTTCTGGATAAATAATTTTCGGATGGCAGAGGTGGATAAAGTATTTAGTTGAAAGTGAGGAACTATCAAATTACGGCGAATATTCAAAACTCCGTCGAGTCTTGTATGCCTAAGTATTTGGATGGGGAAGAGAGAAGCTCCAGGGTTGTAAACTTCATATATATAATCAAAGACGGATTATCTTCGTACTTACTCCATACGCGTTGAACAGTTGACCTGTGGGTAGGTCAGTTCAAGGGTGAACCAAAAGATTTCAAGGCGAATTCTTGGGAACCAGTTGGAGAGGAGGAAAGTTCAGAGGTTCAGGTCGTGTCCCTCAAATTTAGGAATGAAACACAGCTGAGTAATCTTTTCTTAACTTTTTTATTTTAATATAGATCATGGTATGCTCATATTCAAATCGGTAGTTGATATATTCTCATAGAATTTAGTAATTAAAAAAATGGCCTTTATGTAAGATTATAAAAGAAGTTGAGGGAAAGAAAGATGTAATAAGTCGAAGCATTGACAATATTTTACTATATTTTTGGAAATCATATAATAAGATAACCTGCAACCATCTGCAGGAAGATTTTGTAAAAACTTAATTAATTTTAGTTATTTGAATTCATGTAGTTTACAATGTTTATTGATTGAATGAATAAATTCAGTTTTTATGTGAAACCTATGTTATTTATAATTATAGAATACCTAACACTTTTCAGGACATAATCATGATCGTTACAGCTCACCCCCTGTAGAGTCTCAAAGTCCGTGGCATAATATTGTATGAGAGTAATAGATATCGGTTCCTGTCGTTTTTGATGCTAAGAAGAGAGGCAGAGCTTCCTTGCTTAAGAGAGAGCAAGGGAGGGTCGAGCCCTCTTAATAAAGTAACACTCAACGTTACAAAATGGCGTCCAACGTTTGAGGCATCAGAAACGACACAAAATCGAATTATCCAACTTTTTCCTTTTGTTCTAATTTGATTAATTCATTGGGGTAGCGACTTGTACATGTCTTGGAAGGTGTTGGTGCGAAAAGTGACGGCCAAATCCTCATTTAATTTTAAGCTAGTTGTAAGTCTTTTAATCAGTTTTACTTTGGTATGTAAAAGAAACAGTAGTTGGGTCATTTAATTTTTTTTTGAAACAAAAATTTGTTACAAATTTTTTAAATATTATTGTGGGTAAAAATTTTTTCTGCTGAAATTTACATGCATACTTGAACTGTGGGTAGAGCATTTTTCTGCTGAAATTTTATAAGTGTGGGTATGAATAATTTTTTTTTTCGGATAAAGAAGTTATGGAGGCAACAAATTAGTAATGTGTTAATAGATAAAAATATTTTTTTTTGATGGATCAAATGCTGATCGCAATTTTTTTTTGAAAATTAAAATAAAAAAAAAAAAACCCAATTTACGAAAGTTTATATGAAACCCAATATTTAAGACATCTATATGGAATATAATCTAATGTACTCGATTATTACTATGTTTTAGATCCATGTTATTGATGAAGTCATTAAGGTTTTGGCTGGAATTCTTTCACTGTGAATGCTGTTTAAATTCCTGAGACCACACAGATGTGCGAACAAAAATTTCTAAACGCTAATTAAAATGACCAAATATGTATACACGGAGATATTGTTTTACACTTTCAAGAAGAAAAACAAAACCGCAAGTTGATGTTTGAATTAATTTTTTATTTTTTTTCTAACAATTGAATAACAATTCTGAATATGTTACTGAAGTTTAGTGGACTCTCTTTTTTTTTCTACTTCTACTGCTCGTGTTGAGAAAGGTGTGTGAGAAAGAACTAGTGGTCTGAAAGAAGCGTTTGCAAATTTAGATTTTATATAGAAAAAATTTTTAGAATGAGGTATGGTATAAATTGAAGAGTGTCTCCATTTTTACCTTTGTGTTGCTTTGAAGGGGGGTCTATCGAATAGACATAGCTGAGTATGTTGAACATAGCGAGGTGGTAGTGGTAAATTTTTGAATAGGAAGCAGCGACTCTTCAGTTAAAAGAGTGAAGTCGTCAAATACGAATAGGTAGTCGTGTACGCGTGGCCTTAGCGAGATAAGTACACAGCGGACCTTTTTATGAATTCGTTTCTTATTGATTGCAAGTTTGTAGTCAAGAGGTTATGTATCGGGTTTGTTTACATCTCGTAATGTGCAAGAAGTAATTTTAATAGATCGCTCGTGCTGAGTCAGAAACTTGTTTTTTTTTTTATATTGAAAAGAATATTGCGCAGGCGCGAGAAATCTTTAGCAAGGTCTATCGAGCTTGTAATGTTTTAGATTGGGAGCGCAGGAATTTACAATTTTTTTGGTTAAGTGCCTTGTAATGATTTTAGTTGTAGAGAGTTAATTTTTTTTCCTTGTACAAAATATTTATTAAAGTAAATAGTGACTTTCCTAGTTATCTATAGATAAGGTAAATAAATACCTAAATTAGTAGAGTGAAGATTGACGTTAGCTACATTGACGATACACTTAAATATCATTTGATAAATCTCTTTAGCAATTCTTTTAAGTTTTTTTTTTTTATTCGGCTTTTGAAGACGAAAATTTTATTTTTATAATTAGGAAGAGACAAAGAAGAAAATTTTTATTTTCAGCTTTGGTTAAAATTTACTTCGGTTTACTCAGGCTTGGAAATAGATTTAGTTTAGTATTTTATAATTTTCTTTTCTGGTGAAACATCAGCCAAAATGGACAAAGATCCCTTAATTAAACTTAGCGTACCTAAAGATGATGTGGAGTTAGCATCAACATTATCGGACGGCGACGGTATAAAGTATCAAAATATAGATTCGGAGCTACCGGAAACGGTGAATGTGAAACAGCATACAAGGAAGTCGCCTTCATTTAAGAAAAAGGATATTAAACCGTTATTAACGAACCAGGAGAGTCAAGTTATATCAAGCGGCGTGAGTCGAACAAAAGATGTAGATCCGAGGAAATGGAATATAACTTTTTCGGGAAATACCGATCCGCGCGATTTTTTGACGCGCGTAGAAGAATTAGCGTCAGTATATAATGTACATTTGGACTCTTTAGTTAGGTACATGCCCATTCTTCTATCAGGTTTTCCTTTAGTTTGGTTTAGAGCAACAGAAATTGAGAGGCAATGGGGAGACTTTAAGGGAAAATTTTTGATACAATTCGAAGGCACTAATAGGCAAAGAGAATTAAAATTAGAAATTATGTCAGCAAGGCAGAGTAATGGTACATCTGCAAGCGAATTTATTCTAGAACTGGTCGCGAAGAATAAGTTACTCGATTTTCCGATTGACGGTGAAGAATTCATAGAAATTATTAAGCAGGGTCTGTCTGAAAAATACGCAGGTTTATTAGCAACGACTAACGTAACTAATACGCGGGAATTAATGAGCGTGTGTGCGAAATATGACTCATATGTCAACAAGAAGTCTACCAGATATAACTCGGGATCCGGGAAAATTATGGAACTGTCAAATGACAATGTTACGTGTAGCCAAGTAGATCAACATTGTAGTTCCAGTCGAACTACCGAACGGGCGAGAAACATCTGTGTCGTGGGGGATTCTAAGGGAAAGAATGAGTTTCGTTACAGTAATCGTCAGCCGAATTCAAATTTCACGAGCAAAAATAGCTCACGCAACGAACACTTAACAAATAACTTCGTGAAGCGTAACGGTAATATACGGTGTTTCTATTGCAATAAAACAGGGCATAAACAGGTAGATTGTTATAGCCGCCTCAATTCGACAAAACTGAAGGGGAACGCAAATTTTACTAATTCCGAACGCGAAATGAAAGGTAGGAAGGATTCCCAAACCGATCGAGAGAAGGAACGTATGGTTGAATAACTGGACAGTCTTAGACTGTAAAAATGTAAAAAAAAAAAAAAAAAATTATTAGGTAAAATATAAATATTTAAAATAAGTTATAGGGTATAAGCTGTGGACTTAAGATGGCGAACTGGAATTTATATAGGTGAAATAGAAGTGAGTGGTCGGTAAGTTCTCGAATATATGTAACCCAAGGGGGTGCATGGAGAAAGATTAGACCGCGAGGCAATTATTGATAAGTAATGACGCAGCGGGCGTCATGGGTCAATGCAACATATGAGGCCGAGTTGTTTTGTAGGTTTGGGACAGGTCAAGCTGTGTGAAGAAGGTTACAGAGAAATAGTCGTGCGTTACACTTTGAGCGGAGTCTCGTTGAGGCGAGATAGATTATTACTTAGACATCACCAGAAAGCAAGGGGATAGACTAGGTTGGTACGGACTAGGTTGAGGATAAGTCAAATGAGAAATTATGTTTCGACGTGATGGTATGTGAAGAGATGTATAAGGTAATGGAAGAAAATGCGTGGCCCGGGGATGAATGTGGAATTAGAATGAAAGAGGAAATAAAAGTTTGAAGGAAGAGTGTTGAACATATTGAAAATTTGTATGAATCCAAAACTGAGGCTGTCTAATGTGTCTGATTTTGTAAAAGGTAAAGGTTGCCTAGTGAAATGTCTAGTATGAAAATATACACAGCGCAGCGGGCGTGTGTTACGTAGCATATGGTGATAGTATTAATCGAGAGGTAAGAGCGAAAAGTGGAAAGAGGGTGAGTCTACTTTTGATAAGAGAAAAATCGGTGTAAAGTTTTCACCTGAAGGTTTCGCACATACTGTGGCCGACGGAATACAGTATGAGTAGTGAAGATTTAAAGTCATAGTATTAAAAATTTATTAGTTTAAAAAAGGAACATATGTATAATTTTAAGCTATTTGTGTAAATTAAAAATTTTAAATTTAGAGATTTCAGAGTCAATGCTTTTGTATCTATTAAATGAATGAGCCATGGGTTATACCTTGTCTCATGTAAGAGCGAGTTATAACTATCATTGTTCGTGTAGAAAAAGATAAGAAAAATTTTTGACTCTTGATGACCTGTCGCCATTTAAGTCTATAGACTTAACGTGCCATGTAAATACTCAGTACACTAGGATAAGGTCATAATGATAAGACAAGTGTAATATAGTAGTTAAATTATAATTTATAGAGTAACCAAGGAATACTCTAACTGAGTATAGAGAGCGATTTTGGGTGACCGAGGCAATTAAGAGGTTAAAGTTAATAAAAATGCCTCAAGTATGCGAAGGAAGTTGTTTTTTCCATAGAACACAAGGCTTTTGTTATTTCTCGCATACTTAAGTTATTATATTCTAAACAAACAAAAATTCTATGGTGGCGCCTGGGTTACGTTTCATTATAATGAAACTAAAATGTACGAATAAGAACGTACGTGTATATTTGAGCTGTTGAGTTAGTCGAAAGGACACCCAAAGTCAATCTCGAAATTGAAGTTTAGATATATACTGTACCATGTCATTATTATCGAATATTTGTTTTTACAAAACCTTTGTTAAATTTTCAAAGGAAAATTAATGTTTTTTATTATGAATTTCTTAGTAAAAGATGGTCCGCTATTAGGATGTGTTGGTTATGAGTAATTTCTTGTTTTAAATATAAAATTTTCTAGATGATAAGTTAGGTGTATTTGTTTATTGAGCGTACCATGAGACAATAAGTTCATTTAACTTTCTTTCGTTTCTTTTTTGGAGATGAAAAATGGAAGCGAGGGACAAGTAGTCGATTCGGCTATTCGGAGGGAGACGGTTAGAGGGAAATATTTTGTGTATACTCAAATACACAAAAAATTTAATTGGGAAGAGGGGTATTGTAGCGAGATATCCTATAGTAGGAACATTAGTTAGAGCGAATATATAATGACGACCGCAAGGGTGCGAGTGAGATAGATATATCGCTTGCTGCGTCACGTCGGTAACGAAAAAATCAGCGAACAGGATTTGGCCGGCACGTAGAAGGTTAGGTGGTGCGACGGACAGTGTGTGAGTGAATTGCTCGACATGTCTCAGACACGAAAGTAATTAATAAAACTTTAACTATAAAATGTAATCCATACATATTGAAGGATAATGTAAAGTTTATTCAGTTAAAAAGTCATTTAATATTAGTGCAAAGCCTAAGATGGAATCCGCAACGAAATAAGGTACGTTTTCTTTCGATAAAGTTGATTTCAAATTTACAAATTGTAACATTAGTAGACAAAATTAAAATAGACAAGTCAAGATTAAATATTAAGTATATCTGAATGATAATTTTCAGATATGCGGTTCTAGTCTCGGGGTAGAATACAGGGTATAATTCCTTTTTCTGGATAAATAATTTTCGGATGGCAGAGGTGGATAAAGTATTTAGTTGAAAGTGAGGAACTATCAAATTACGGCGAATATTCAAAACTCCGTCGAGTCTTGTATGCCTAAGTATTTGGATGGGGAAGAGAGAAGCTCCAGGGTTGTAAACTTCATATATATAATCAAAGACGGATTATCTTCGTACTTACTCCATACGCGTTGAACAGTTGACCTGTGGGTAGGTCAGTTCAAGGGTGAACCAAAAGATTTCAAGGCGAATTCTTGGGAACCAGTTGGAGAGGAGGAAAGTTCAGAGGTTCAGGTCGTGTCCCTCAAATTTAGGAATGAAACACAGCTGAGTAATCTTTTCTTAACTTTTTTATTTTAATATAGATCATGGTATGCTCATATTCAAATCGGTAGTTGATATATTCTCATAGAATTTAGTAATTAAAAAAATGGCCTTTATGTAAGATTATAAAAGAAGTTGAGGGAAAGAAAGATGTAATAAGTCGAAGCATTGACAATATTTTACTATATTTTTGGAAATCATATAATAAGATAACCTGCAACCATCTGCAGGAAGATTTTGTAAAAACTTAATTAATTTTAGTTATTTGAATTCATGTAGTTTACAATGTTTATTGATTGAATGAATAAATTCAGTTTTTATGTGAAACCTATGTTATTTATAATTATAGAATACCTAACACTTTTCAGGACATAATCATGATCGTTACAGCTCACCCCCTGTAGAGTCTCAAAGTCCGTGGCATAATATTGTATGAGAGTAATAGATATCGGTTCCTGTCGTTTTTGATGCTAAGAAGAGAGGCAGAGCTTCCTTGCTTAAGAGAGAGCAAGGGAGGGTCGAGCCCTCTTAATAAAGTAACACTCAACGTTACAAAATGGCGTCCAACGTTTGAGGCATCAGAAACGACACAAAATCGAATTATCCAACTTTTTCCTTTTGTTCTAATTTGATTAATTCATTGGGGTAGCGACTTGTACATGTCTTGGAAGGTGTTGGTGCGAAAAGTGACGGCCAAATCCTCATTTAATTTTAAGCTAGTTGTAAGTCTTTTAATCAGTTTTACTTTGGTATGTAAAAGAAACAGTAGTTGGGTCATTTAATTTTTTTTTGAAACAAAAATTTGTTACAAATTTTTTAAATATTATTGTGGGTAAAAATTTTTTCTGCTGAAATTTACATGCATACTTGAACTGTGGGTAGAGCATTTTTCTGCTGAAATTTTATAAGTGTGGGTATGAATAATTTTTTTTTTCGGATAAAGAAGTTATGGAGGCAACAAATTAGTAATGTGTTAATAGATAAAAATATTTTTTTTTGATGGATCAAATGCTGATCGCAATTTTTTTTTGAAAATTAAAATAAAAAAAAAAAAACCCAATTTACGAAAGTTTATATGAAACCCAATATTTAAGACATCTATATGGAATATAATCTAATGTACTCGATTATTACTATGTTTTAGATCCATGTTATTGATGAAGCCATTAAGGTTTTGGCTGGAATTCTTTCACTGTGAATGCTGTTTAAATTCCTGAGACCACACAGATGTGCGAACAAAAATTTCTAAACGCTAATTAAAATGACCAAATATGTATACACGGAGATATTGTTTTACACTTTCAAGAAGAAAAACAAAACCGCAAGTTGATGTTTGAATTAATTTTTTATTTTTTTTCTAACAATTGAATAACAATTCTGAATATGTTACTGAAGTTTAGTGGACTCTCTTTTTTTTTCTACTTCTACTGCTCGTGTTGAGAAAGGTGTGTGAGAAAGAACTAGTGGTCTGAAAGAAGCGTTTGCAAATTTAGATTTTATATAGAAAAAATTTTTAGAATGAGGTATGGTATAAATTGAAGAGTGTCTCCATTTTTACCTTTGTGTTGCTTTGAAGGGGGGTCTATCGAATAGACATAGCTGAGTATGTTGAACATAGCGAGGTGGTAGTGGTAAATTTTTGAATAGGAAGCAGCGACTCTTCAGTTAAAAGAGTGAAGTCGTCAAATACGAATAGGTAGTCGTGTACGCGTGGCCTTAGCGAGATAAGTACACAGCGGACCTTTTTATGAATTCGTTTCTTATTGATTGCAAGTTTGTAGTCAAGAGGTTATGTATCGGGTTTGTTTACATCTCGTAATGTGCAAGAAGTAATTTTAATAGATCGCTCGTGCTGAGTCAGAAACTTGTTTTTTTTTTTATATTGAAAAGAATATTGCGCAGGCGCGAGAAATCTTTAGCAAGGTCTATCGAGCTTGTAATGTTTTAGATTGGGAGCGCAGGAATTTACAATTTTTTTGGTTAAGTGCCTTGTAATGATTTTAGTTGTAGAGAGTTAATTTTTTTTCCTTGTACAAAATATTTATTAAAGTAAATAGTGACTTTCCTAGTTATCTATAGATAAGGTAAATAAATACCTAAATTAGTAGAGTGAAGATTGACGTTAGCTACATTGACGATACACTTAAATATCATTTGATAAATCTCTTTAGCAATTCTTTTAAGTTTTTTTTTTTTATTCGGCTTTTGAAGACGAAAATTTTATTTTTATAATTAGGAAGAGACAAAGAAGAAAATTTTTATTTTCAGCTTTGGTTAAAATTTACTTCGGTTTACTCAGGCTTGGAAATAGATTTAGTTTAGTATTTTATAATTTTCTTTTCTGGTGAAACATCAGCCAAAATGGACAAAGATCCCTTAATTAAACTTAGCGTACCTAAAGATGATGTGGAGTTAGCATCAACATTATCGGACGGCGACGGTATAAAGTATCAAAATATAGATTCGGAGCTACCGGAAACGGTGAATGTGAAACAGCATACAAGGAAGTCGCCTTCATTTAAGAAAAAGGATATTAAACCGTTATTAACGAACCAGGAGAGTCAAGTTATATCAAGCGGCGTGAGTCGAACAAAAGATGTAGATCCGAGGAAATGGAATATAACTTTTTCGGGAAATACCGATCCGCGCGATTTTTTGACGCGCGTAGAAGAATTAGCGTCAGTATATAATGTACATTTGGACTCTTTAGTTAGGTACATGCCCATTCTTCTATCAGGTTTTCCTTTAGTTTGGTTTAGAGCAACAGAAATTGAGAGGCAATGGGGAGACTTTAAGGGAAAATTTTTGATACAATTCGAAGGCACTAATAGGCAAAGAGAATTAAAATTAGAAATTATGTCAGCAAGGCAGAGTAATGGTACATCTGCAAGCGAATTTATTCTAGAACTGGTCGCGAAGAATAAGTTACTCGATTTTCCGATTGACGGTGAAGAATTCATAGAAATTATTAAGCAGGGTCTGTCTGAAAAATACGCAGGTTTATTAGCAACGACTAACGTAACTAATACGCGGGAATTAATGAGCGTGTGTGCGAAATATGACTCATATGTCAACAAGAAGTCTACCAGATATAACTCGGGATCCGGGAAAATTATGGAACTGTCAAATGACAATGTTACGTGTAGCCAAGTAGATCAACATTGTAGTTCCAGTCGAACTACCGAACGGGCGAGAAACATCTGTGTCGTGGGGGATTCTAAGGGAAAGAATGAGTTTCGTTACAGTAATCGTCAGCCGAATTCAAATTTCACGAGCAAAAATAGCTCACGCAACGAACACTTAACAAATAACTTCGTGAAGCGTAACGGTAATATACGGTGTTTCTATTGCAATAAAACAGGGCATAAACAGGTAGATTGTTATAGCCGCCTCAATTCGACAAAACTGAAGGGGAACGCAAATTTTACTAATTCCGAACGCGAAATGAAAGGTAGGAAGGATTCCCAAACCGATCGAGAGAAGGAACGTATGGTTGAATAACTGGACAGTCTTAGACTGTAAAAATGTAAAAAAAAAAAAAAAAATAAAATTATTAGGTAAAATATAAATATTTAAAATAAGTTATAGGGTATAAGCTGTGGACTTAAGATGGCGAACTGGAATTTATATAGGTGAAATAGAAGTGAGTGGTCGGTAAGTTCTCGAATATATGTAACCCAAGGGGGTGCATGGAGAAAGATTAGACCGCGAGGCAATTATTGATAAGTAATGACGCAGCGGGCGTCATGGGTCAATGCAACATATGAGGCCGAGTTGTTTTGTAGGTTTGGGACAGGTCAAGCTGTGTGAAGAAGGTTACAGAGAAATAGTCGTGCGTTACACTTTGAGCGGAGTCTCGTTGAGGCGAGATAGATTATTACTTAGACATCACCAGAAAGCAAGGGGATAGACTAGGTTGGTACGGACTAGGTTGAGGATAAGTCAAATGAGAAATTATGTTTCGACGTGATGGTATGTGAAGAGATGTATAAGGTAATGGAAGAAAATGCGTGGCCCGGGGATGAATGTGGAATTAGAATGAAAGAGGAAATAAAAGTTTGAAGGAAGAGTGTTGAACATATTGAAAATTTGTATGAATCCAAAACTGAGGCTGTCTAATGTGTCTGATTTTGTAAAAGGTAAAGGTTGCCTAGTGAAATGTCTAGTATGAAAATATACACAGCGCAGCGGGCGTGTGTTACGTAGCATATGGTGATAGTATTAATCGAGAGGTAAGAGCGAAAAGTGGAAAGAGGGTGAGTCTACTTTTGATAAGAGAAAAATCGGTGTAAAGTTTTCACCTGAAGGTTTCGCACATACTGTGGCCGACGGAATACAGTATGAGTAGTGAAGATTTAAAGTCATAGTATTAAAAATTTATTAGTTTAAAAAAGGAACATATGTATAATTTTAAGCTATTTGTGTAAATTAAAAATTTTAAATTTAGAGATTTCAGAGTCAATGCTTTTGTATCTATTAAATGAATGAGCCATGGGTTATACCTTGTCTCATGTAAGAGCGAGTTATAACTATCATTGTTCGTGTAGAAAAAGATAAGAAAAATTTTTGACTCTTGATGACCTGTCGCCATTTAAGTCTATAGACTTAACGTGCCATGTAAATACTCAGTACACTAGGATAAGGTCATAATGATAAGACAAGTGTAATATAGTAGTTAAATTATAATTTATAGAGTAACCAAGGAATACTCTAACTGAGTATAGAGAGCGATTTTGGGTGACCGAGGCAATTAAGAGGTTAAAGTTAATAAAAATGCCTCAAGTATGCGAAGGAAGTTGTTTTTTCCATAGAACACAAGGCTTTTGTTATTTCTCGCATACTTAAGTTATTATATTCTAAACAAACAAAAATTCTATGGTGGCGCCTGGGTTACGTTTCATTATAATGAAACTAAAATGTACGAATAAGAACGTACGTGTATATTTGAGCTGTTGAGTTAGTCGAAAGGACACCCAAAGTCAATCTCGAAATTGAAGTTTAGATATATACTGTACCATGTCATTATTATCGAATATTTGTTTTTACAAAACCTTTGTTAAATTTTCAAAGGAAAATTAATGTTTTTTATTATGAATTTCTTAGTAAAAGATGGTCCGCTATTAGGATGTGTTGGTTATGAGTAATTTCTTGTTTTAAATATAAAATTTTCTAGATGATAAGTTAGGTGTATTTGTTTATTGAGCGTACCATGAGACAATAAGTTCATTTAACTTTCTTTCGTTTCTTTTTTGGAGATGAAAAATGGAAGCGAGGGACAAGTAGTCGATTCGGCTATTCGGAGGGAGACGGTTAGAGGGAAATATTTTGTGTATACTCAAATACACAAAAAATTTAATTGGGAAGAGGGGTATTGTAGCGAGATATCCTATAGTAGGAACATTAGTTAGAGCGAATATATAATGACGACCGCAAGGGTGCGAGTGAGATAGATATATCGCTTGCTGCGTCACGTCGGTAACGAAAAAATCAGCGAACAGGATTTGGCCGGCACGTAGAAGGTTAGGTGGTGCGACGGACAGTGTGTGAGTGAATTGCTCGACATGTCTCAGACACGAAAGTAATTAATAAAACTTTAACTATAAAATGTAATCCATACATATTGAAGGATAATGTAAAGTTTATTCAGTTAAAAAGTCATTTAATATTAGTGCAAAGCCTAAGATGGAATCCGCAACGAAATAAGGTACGTTTTCTTTCGATAAAGTTGATTTCAAATTTACAAATTGTAACATTAGTAGACAAAATTAAAATAGACAAGTCAAGATTAAATATTAAGTATATCTGAATGATAATTTTCAGATATGCGGTTCTAGTCTCGGGGTAGAATACAGGGTATAATTCCTTTTTCTGGATAAATAATTTTCGGATGGCAGAGGTGGATAAAGTATTTAGTTGAAAGTGAGGAACTATCAAATTACGGCGAATATTCAAAACTCCGTCGAGTCTTGTATGCCTAAGTATTTGGATGGGGAAGAGAGAAGCTCCAGGGTTGTAAACTTCATATATATAATCAAAGACGGATTATCTTCGTACTTACTCCATACGCGTTGAACAGTTGACCTGTGGGTAGGTCAGTTCAAGGGTGAACCAAAAGATTTCAAGGCGAATTCTTGGGAACCAGTTGGAGAGGAGGAAAGTTCAGAGGTTCAGGTCGTGTCCCTCAAATTTAGGAATGAAACACAGCTGAGTAATCTTTTCTTAACTTTTTTATTTTAATATAGATCATGGTATGCTCATATTCAAATCGGTAGTTGATATATTCTCATAAAATTTAGTAATTAAAAAAATGGCCTTTATGTAAGATTATAAAAGAAGTTGAGGGAAAGAAAGATGTAATAAGTCGAAGCATTGACAATATTTTACTATATTTTTGGAAATCATATAATAAGATAACCTGCAACCATCTGCAGGAAGATTTTGTAAAAACTTAATTAATTTTAGTTATTTGAATTCATGTAGTTTACAATGTTTATTGATTGAATGAATAAATTCAGTTTTTATGTGAAACCTATGTTATTTATAATTATAGAATACCTAACACTTTTCAGGACATAATCATGATCGTTACAGCTCACCCCCTGTAGAGTCTCAAAGTCCGTGGCATAATATTGTATGAGAGTAATAGATATCGGTTCCTGTCGTTTTTGATGCTAAGAAGAGAGGCAGAGCTTCCTTGCTTAAGAGAGAGCAAGGGAGGGTCGAGCCCTCTTAATAAAGTAACACTCAACGTTACACCTGTGTTGGCCCCCTGTCTTAAAATGGACGAGAAAAGCAAAATTAAAGGAGAAATTCACAAAGACGATCTTGCACATATTATCATCATATTTCAAACAAACCAAAGCAATGGGTCAATGGTTAATAGCCAAGAACTGGAGAGTGCTTAAGGTGGTGATCCCAAAGTTCAACTGTTGAAAAGCGGTTACTTTAAATACATATTACTACACGAATAAAAATACATATAATTTAAATGAACCCATATAATTTAAATGGATCCACCAAGAATGCACGTTCAATTCGTTAATTTTATTAAAAATACATATATCTGATCGTACACAAGGCGCTGAAGTGAGCTGATAAGAAAATTGATTATTTATAGCGTCACGGTTAAGTCTTCATTATTAATCTTGACGAAAACAGTGTAGGCAAACATTATTTATCTTTGAGGATTCGGAAAATGTCAAATGTGATTCGGGTTAGGAATAAAAAATGTAAAAAAATGAAAGGGGATAAAAACACAAACAAAACAAATCTTGACACAAAAAAATAGAATTTTCAGTGCTCGAATAACAGGTATCTCCCGCATAACTATTGTACAGGATAAGGTGGGTAAAATCAACGTAAACTGAACATTCTAACAAGTTGAACGAACTTGAAAATGCTCACATATATGCAAATTTCAAACATCTTGTAATCTAACTGAATCAAAAGAGTGCGTTTACACCAAACTTTGTCTCAATTTCTATAAATGGTTTGTAGTAGAGAATGGAGACACCAAAATCACTTGTAACTATAACTTACTGAGCGTGTAAACTTTGTTGGTCCACTAACTGTTTATTGTTAAGAGTTAATAATATATTTTGTAAATGACTGTTTGTTTACATTGATAAATAAAAATAGAAAAAAAAAAAAAAAAAAACTATCATAGAGCCACAGCTGGAAATAGAGCATTATTTATTGATAATTTTCATAGTTATACTGACACCGGGCAATCAACAGCAAGCAAGCATTTATTAGTTCTTGGTGTCAAAGTCAGCGATAACACGGCAACGCTATTCTTCTGTCTCAATGTTAATTTGGTGTAAACGCACACTTATGAGTTCTACACTACAACTACATTATAATTCTATAACCTTATTCCTTTCATTTTTTACTACTTGTTATATATATTCTGAGTTATCAGCAAGACATGAACAACTGGTCGAAAATATATCATAACAACGTCATATCGCATTTGACCGGGATATTCATCTAGCGATGCGATTTTACATTTCTGATAACTATTTTACACTCCCATCTGTCTGTCAAAGCTTTGTTGTTGATTAATGAAGTGGTTGGTAGTCTAGCGGCTACGACGCCGGCTTTCGTGCTCTTTCGTGCGGAGGTCGAGATTTCGATCCCAAGTGCCGACCATCTTCCTCTTTCACGACACATTATTTAAGTAGCTTACTGTGAAAGAGTCAAAGAGTGTATTTGTGTTCACTTTAAATGAACACATATTCATTTAAAAAATAAAAATAAAACACAAAAAGCAAATGAATCCATAGAAAACAAGTGAATACGTTTAAGGTGTGGATTCCATCCAGTATCCGTTACTGTCCGACGAGAGCTGCAGGCAGCTGCACGTATGTAGGTCCAACAATCAAGAACGAGAAAAATCCGGCGGCTGTATATCAATTTGTGCAACTTTTTGATGACAAAACCAGTTTCGAGTAGGTACTTTATACTTTGGAGAAAAAAGTTGCACTAGACCCGCTCGCCAAGACACAGTGTCAAGAACATAGTCGGAAAATATAACAGCAAACGAAATAATAACAGTAAGTAGTATTACTTATCGATCGTGTAGACTTTACGAAGGAGATGAACCATAAATCAAAATGATATGATCTAGATTTTTATACCTTATGTCGCAGACCCAATAAAAGGCTAATCTAAAAATAAACACACGCGTTCCTTATCTCGTTTGACCTTTCACTTGTGCAAATAAATCACAAAAAAAACTAAATATTGGCTCTAAGCTATTTAAAAAAAAAGAGAAATGTTTAACGATTTCAAAACCGGTTAAGTTAAACTGTTGGTTGAGAATCTAATAATATAGCATTATAGATATTATTATTTTAGATGTTTATTTTTAGATGATCTCAGTATATTGGCTAGGGGCGAATTCTAGTTTCAATATATAAATTTTAAATTCAATCAAGAATAAGTAGGTACAGTACACAGTACATTTTTTAAGAGTGAAAATCTCATTACTTCGTATGCGTGCGAACATAAATCATTGGATTCCTATGACAATATTCCTAAGCTATTCCGCTGCCCTTGGAGACATCTGATGACCTGGTCCTTACCAATTTTTTTAATAAAAAATAAATAAAAAAAAATATATGAAAGCCAATGTCATCGAACCACTATAGATTGACGAACAAGCAACGACACTTATTAAAAAAAGCATGAACACTCAAAACTACAGATATGATTCCAGAGGATTTAGGCCGCAAATTTTTCATATTATTTGTAGATGGAGCGTTTCATTTTTAAAAAGTAATAGTTTCTACTGTGAGGAATAATCAGACCACGAGCCAGATGGAAAGACGACTTGTCATAGATGTAGAAGGTGCAATACAGAGATGATCTGACTCAACAATGGACAAACGCAGGTTGATGATGATGATGAACAAACCGAACGATGTGCTTTATTAAATAATATAAAAAGAAAATAAATAATTAATTATACTTGAACCATTCTCTATTGAAATGGTTTTTACTTCAACTTAATTCAAATGTTGCAAATTGATATTTCGTTTATATTTTATTTTAATTAAGTAATTAATTTTAAATCCTAATCACGAGATTAAGTCAGGTTGTGAGATTATCGAACAAAGCAACCAAAGCCCACCTCCAAAATCCATATTGAAAATAATTAGCTAAATGTCAACAACAGGCAAAGCAATGTTTACAATAAGTGCTCTGTCAATCATAATAAGATATTATATATTTTTTTGACATGTGGGACGCAAAAGCGTTTATGATTTCATAAATAATACTATATTAATACAGTACGGTTAGGGTTGCCAGGTCTTTTCCGAAAAAAATCCGAACCAGTGTTGTCAATTGGTATCAGAAAAGATGAATGTTTACAAAAAAAAAAGACAATTCCAAAATTTGGTATCCGGAATGTTGAAAAAAAATTCACTAAAAAATAAAGCTCATTCTCATAATTTGGTATCCTAGTATAAAAAATTTGGTGTCCAGAATGTTAAAAATTCACTAAAAAAGTCATTCCAAAAATTTGGTAGGTACCTATTCAGAAAGGACTGGTTAATTTTAGGGAGGAAAATTAATTGGAAAAATTACCGAACCGCCTATACTTTGGTATTTTTGTCATACCGAACACCAAACACGGTGCTAAAATACCGAACACCTGGCAACCCTGAGTACGGTGTATTTGTGATACTAAGGAGTCATGAGTTAAACCAACAAACCATGTAGAAAGCAGATGGATCAATAAAACATTAAAATATAAATATTATGTTTTGAAACGCGTTTTAAGCCTATTAGGTTTACTAATCATTCGCCTACGGTGTTTCATCATTCGAATAGTTCCTACAATATTAGGCAGATAACACATTACAGGTGGGTTTTAGTGCTACGCCACAAATCAATCAGTAAAACATAGATAAACTAACCGCATGCTCAGTCAGTTTTAGGAATATTATCGTTAAAACTAACTATATAACACTTAAATTAACCAACTGAAAAAAATACACTAAATATACTCGTTTTTGAATGGTTATTTTTTTAGTTAGACTATTATGGGTTTCGAAGACTAGGTTTTTTAAAGTTTCACAGATCGTTAATAGTTTGTCAAAGTCTGTATTCCCCACAAGTTAATTGTACCTACATATCTTTAAAACGCCAAAATGTCCAATGGCCCCGGAAAGATTTAACCGTGCGACCTTAGTTGTGCCACACCGACGCAATTTAAATATGTACTAGTTTTTCATTTCACAAACAATTCAGCCAGGAAATTCAATTCGGATAAACAAAAAGCAGGATGGATAAATGTTGAAAACAAACAGGCGTGTTTTAGGTATACATAAAAAGAGGCTAGACGATAGAACGTAAAATCTTAGCTTAAGAAAAAAAATCCATGATATCATCCAAAAAGATGCTATATTAGTGAGCTCTAAATGGACGTCTAAAACAAAACGAAATAGACAAACTTATAATTATGAGTGAATTACGTGATAGGTTCTCTCTAAATGATTTAAAAAAGAACCAATGTTCGCGTGATGTGCCCATGTCATAACAAATTCAGATCAAAATATTCCAGTGTAATAAGTCAAGAAACGTGGAAGTATGAGATACATATTATGTACGAAATGTTCTTCGTTACCTTCGACCAGCACGCCCTGGTCTAGCACGCAACCTTATTAAATTTACGTGGTTTTACACAGACATCTCGCTTGGACGTCAAAATAATAATATAATAACATTGAGACCAAAAACAATACGTTTTAAATTTCTTAACGACTAAATAATTGACACATAGACCGCGGTTTTTACGACATAGATATACCTACCCGTCCAAGACTACGGCGATTCGAACAATGAAAATATTTATGAAATCATTGTTTGGTTCCAAACCATCATAGTAGACAAATAAATCGTTTGTGTAAGCAGCTTAACAATGTGGCTAGAATAATGCAATTATTGTTGTATCTCTGTACGAACTAACTATAAACGTAATCGGAACGAAACAATGAAACAGGCGGTTATTGTATCGCGGTGACCTTTGGTAACGAATCGATTAATATTCTTAAAAACAAGAGTTCAAGATTGACAAACGCAGTAAATTATGTGTGTGTGATAATACAATCAGTCAATGGGAGGCATTTCAAAACACAGTTATTCTTCGTCGAAAACAATACAATTTGTCAGGCCTACGGGGCATCCAAACTATATACTAATAATACGATGCATGTTATATTGTGTCAGGCCAATCAGGAAACAATTATTGTTACCTTCGCAATATTCATACGAGGAGAGACTATACCACGTAGGTTCAAATACAGACATGTGATGTTTCCTTGCATACAAATGGCGAAAGAGCGTTGATATTTAGTGGCGTATGTACGTAGGTAGGTTGTGTTGTTCCTGATAAAACAGCCTTTATTTAAATAACACCTACGTGCGCTGGGTTGTTGCGCAATGAACGATAATATAATAACTCTCGCTATCTACTGAAGTCTGAAAAATATTATGAAAATATTTATGATAAATGAAAGCCCTCTCTTGAACGAAAGTTGCTCAGCATTCGAAGGTTGTGGTAGGGACCTGTTATTGAAAAATAATTGTAATTATGATAGGTGAATTGTACTGCATATTTTGTTAATATTTGCCATTTCTGAAATACAATTGATATAAAATTCTCACCTAAAGGAAACAGAAGATGCGATATTTTTTTTCATCTTATTTGTCCAGCACACTCCCAGTCTGTTTTCACTCAGGGTAGGCCTCTGAGTATCACTTGTTCAGGACTTTCAACGGAGTCGTATGTTTTTAAAAATGAATCTGGGCTCACACGACTGAAAGCTATCGACTGATAACACTGGGCTACCAAACACATCTAAAGTTAAATTCACAAAAGGGACACCTAGTTACATGTGTATTCTATGGTGAGGGCAGTTTTCATGGAATCTCTACACTCATGATATAACCTTATTAGTGTTTCATTGCCTGCCAGAGAAAACAAAATGATTTCATCTATGTTTAGTACTGAAACGAAATTTCAGTATATTTTAGATGTAAGTAATATTCAAATGAGTATACTTAAAACTCAAATGCAAATTACCGTTCGTGGTTACGTCGCAGACGATGCTATTATGGCTGTTGAAAGTCGTGTGAACGATGCGAGTCATTTGTAACGCAACAAATTCAAACACACCGCATTCAGTACCAAACAAAAGGTAACAACGTCACTCTACCTCTAATTCTTCGATTATAATAATTCATTTTTAATATGGGAAACATTATTGACCATTACGTACCTATATTATAGCTGTTAGTTTTGCGAGTTTAAGACAGTCGCACAGTCTGATTAGTTTATGCACGCCGTTATGTAAATAGGAAAAGTACTGCTGAGGTAACCGCTGAATACAATACAATAAGTACAGAGTCGAATAAAAGGCGAGAGAAATAATGTTATATTATTAATAATAATAATAGTATGCACATAGTGTCCCGCGTATATAGAAAGTCTGGCCATCGCTCATACATAAAACACAAATTATAATAATTACGCTCAACAGTGCGATTACGGTGTTCGGGAAACAACCAACAAAAGATTTATCGTGTATTATATTTGTATTTTATTGTTATTCGCGTTAAATTAAATGCGCGGGGCAGCGCAAATAATAATTTTATCAATGTTTAGAAGTGAATTAATCGCCGATTAATTCGCGTCTAACGTTTGATATTATTAAGAATAAAACGAAGAACAATTATTTACAACGAGAAATAAACCGAACATAGATTTCTAAGTGATGTACGAAAACGTAAAAGTCAGAATGTTATAGCTTTCGCTCAAGTTAACCCGTTTCAGGTAGGTGACGTCAGTTTTATAATGCAATTTCTTCGTCGCTTATTTAGTTTGATTGTTATAATTTCGACTTGAAACATAATGACACTAATTAGACAGTTGTTTCACAAACTTCAATAGGTTTCAGGGTTTTCGAATACACAAGTCACACGAATACAGAAGGTACACAAGGTTAGCTGATGGTTACAATCTAGCTTTTTTGGAATCTTATTGTTGTATGTTTAGACCGTTATTTATTGATTTTATTAATTTAAACCCCGGATTCTTCATAAAGTGAACAGATTTAATCAGCGTTCTCCATAAAAGAGTATAGGAAACATCAATGGTATTCAAATCTATAAAAAAATACAAAATCTTTTGAATGCTGCCATCAACCAACATTTAGCGTAGATTTTGAATTGCAGAACTCGGTCTTCAGAATGTAAAGAGGATGCAAAAGCGGCGGGTGATATTTAGAACGTGACGCAAGATGCTATCAGCAAATTAATTCGAGCCCATGCGTCAAACGGTAGGTGGCGCATTTTTATGGCAAGCTGGTGGAAATTCTTGGTGAGTAACAAGACAAGTCATTACGACTGTGTGTGTATTGTTAGTTGATTAATTATCACACACACCAACACACAGGGCCACCAGTAAATCCGGTAACTCACCAAGCGTTCCGCACGATGGAGCGCACAACTACTTGATATCCGTTTTCTCTTCCACCACAATGGCGACAAAGCAAAACTATGCTGTGGTATTGAACGACTGCGAAATAAAGTCGCAGATTATTTATAACCATTCATAGCTGATTGAGATATTAAAAACTCGAAGGAATTTTTTTCACCTTACTTGATGGTTTAATCGTCACATCAAGTCAATATTTTTCTATGACATATTTCTTATATATACAAGACCAAAATCACTCGATTCCGGGTGGAGGTCTATAATTAAGAAAAAAAAAAAAGTCAATATTCTACCAGGGATCAAAGATCCTTTCTCAGATTGGACTGATATAATTTCAATTAATTCCACCGGAAACCACTTAAGAAACGACTGGACAGTATTATATGATGAACTGATAAAATAGATGCAACGAGAAAAGAAGAAAAACACTGAAATGAACTACAATAAAATAGGGACAACTCTACTGAATTATTTAAATGAAACAATTTATTTGTTTATCCACAATTCTAATACCTGAGTAGTTTCGCAGGCACAGGTCCTGCATGGTCACAGGTGACTGAGAAAGTTTCTCAGAAAATTGTGGATAAACAAATAAATTGTTTAATTTAAATAATTATTTAAATATATCCACCAAGAATGCACGTTCAGTTCGTTAATTTTATTATAACTCTACTGAATTGTCATAGACGAAGATTTCAAGTGAAGTTTAAAAGAAAGGAATGAGAAAATAACAGCAAACAATATACCATAATAAACCAGACCACCAGAAAAATAAGAGAGATGTTCATCCGTATTCTCGGAGCAGACGACGATAGATCATAGTAGAAAAGGTAAGAAGAATCACAAAAGAAGATTTCAAAGAAATCTCTAATGGAGACATGTCTCCTCATGTTCAAGCCACTCCTCCCTGTCTCTGGTCATCCCCGTAAAAATATTATCAAGAATCGATGATTTTTTGGCTTTGGATCATTTATGTTAGTAACTACATACTATTGAATTGATTTCTTCGACCAAAAGCCGCATCATTAAGATAAAAAAGTTGGAAAATAAAAATGAAAGAGTCTTGTATAGTTCTATCACAATGTCATGATTTGGCAATCACAACGCTAAGTACATCATCCATATACTTATTACGACCACCCCTGAACGCATGATTTTACACTTCTTGGAATTATTGTGAACACCTGCAACACAATTTATGATTATTGAGAAAAGTAATGTACGATTCTAAGATGTGAATTCTTGAATTATTTATACCCTTGGAAACGTATTATTACCTTTCAGAATATCACCTGCCCCTATAAAACCCGAAAAGGGTCCCTTTTAACAATATTATTTTGTGCATCTTCAATCAATAAATTGCATTGCATAATGACACCCACATTATCTATAAATTTATTTCTATCACTTTTACTTGGAAGGATCACCAGGGTTGAACCTTCATCCACATCTTAAGATAGTATAATAGATAACGCAACCCTAATAAATTTCATAGTTGCTATTGTGTCTCCAAAACCAACTGATAAGATCTGACCAGAGCACGAAAAATCAACAAAATAGATTTTTTCCCACAGTCTCTAGATTCAGCCGTAAAGAACTTTTGGGCCGCAATCATTAACCGGCATTAAATTAGTGGACCAAATTGGATATATCATAAATGTTTTATTGTAAATCTCCCTAAAATATATTGTATTGTGAATTTGCTTAACCTACTTTGTATATTAAATGTTAAATATCACCATATTCATTATAATTGATATTAAATTGTACAATAATATCGAATTATCACTATTGTTATGTATAAATTTTACTATGTGGAAACTTTATGAACTACATACCTGCAAAATGCATTTCACTGAAAATTAATATCATTAAATTTCGCGTCCAGATTTTCATTTATGCAACATATTTTTTAGTTGTTGCGACCCCAAAACGGGTACAGGTTGAGAAGCCGGCGAACAGCCCTTCGCACCTGTCTATTCAAAATAGTATATATACCCATAGACCTACCCCGGTCAGATTAGACGAAATGTAGCCTTAGCGCGTACTTCTTCTCCGTGTGAGCCTACTTACGGGCCCTACTAACCGTTGTGTTAAGATACATACATATTTTTACTTGTCTTCTTGACATTTTATTTTTGTAACATCATCTTCAATGTAAATTCTAAGTACAGTGAATTTGAATTCCCAATAATAATCATCTATAAATTAATACACCTTAATAATATTCATAAAGTTTCCACCCGTTCTAAATACCTAATTGTGTAATTTTTCCTGTATAACTAACCGACTTCAACCCTTAAAACCATACATTGTGCTTTACCTAATAAAATTCCTGTAAACTTGTCGAAGTTGTTTTCATCCAACAACCCGCTGACCATACAACATAACAACGAAATTTTCTGGTGGCAGCGTCGGGATTATTCTCTTCGTCGAGGACTCGGGAGTGAGGAGTCATCGTCACTGGTGAGCAGACTAATCGAATTCTGATGAAACTGCGTAGACGTCTTTGGAGTGGACCCAAGGTCATGTAGGAGAGGATTTGCCACAAGACGCCAACCCAGTCAGGAGGAGATTCAAGTGCAGTCACCCAGTGCGTGCTGAATCCAGCACCCAGCGTAGCTCCAGTCCATCACACGCCCAGGTCATCGAGTGTCCAGTTCGGAGTGAAGAGAACGGATCCAATCATCCAACCGTACGTGCAGCGAGGGAGACGTCCCAACACTTCATGTACATATAGTCAGCACGACAAGGAGGGTTCTGGTGTCACAAGTGTCGATCTCTGCTTAGGACCGAGAAGTATAAGTACGTCGCCTCGTGATCTCAGGACCATAGAACGAAGCCAATGGGATTAAGGCGGTAAGTAGAAACACGTTAAATTTTTGGGGTTTGTTTTGTTTATAGTTTACTGCGGTTCTGTTTTATACAAAATAGTAATACCTAAATAGATTTATCCTGGCCATGAACAGGACAATGATCTGTTGACCAACTCGGGGGTCGCTCGTTTTCTTACGCAGGTTTCGTTAAGGTTTGTTTTTCTTGTAATAGAAAAAGCAAAACCCAAAACGAATATAACTTTTCTTAGGCTTGTATTCTTTTGCGACTAAAAGAAATCAGTCTTCCGTGAGTTGCATTACCTATATCTGATCAGTTATAAAGTTAAATTTCATAATTCTTGTTTTTGTTGAATTAATAATTAAATTCCTTCCTCTAATTTGAATAATTATTTCTGTAGTAATAAAATTAATATTTTTATTTTGATATTGTATTCTTTCTTTGAGAATAAAACAATAATTTTCTTCTAATTTAAACAAAAAATAATACCTACCTGTAATGTAATTCTATTCCATCGCTAAATTTTATTTGAACAATTACTTTGTTGATATGATATGATTTTGAATTTATTTGATTTGATTGTGAATTTAGATTTAATTGTGATTTTTTATTGACATATGCAAATTTCATCTCGTAATTGATCATATATATTGATTACCTATAGGTGGATAAAAGTTGCCAGCCACCATCTATTTTTAGTCAGTGTAACTTTCGGTTAAATCCATATGGTCGTTAGTGAAAGCTAATGTTTTTGTCGTTCTACAGGAACCTTTTTAGAGTGCTTTTTATTTTTGGGGGTGTATATTATGTACAGATATAGCCCGTGTTCATGTTTGTATCGTACAGCGATGATATTTTCATAAAATTTGATATATCTAGGCGAGGCATGTTCGGAGTACGTACAGTACTGTGTGGTTAATAGTTGGCGAACCATTTGTGATTAAAGACAATACATATTACGTCAGGGTTGTGACGTCTAAATCACAAGCGTACTCACATTTTTTAAAACCATATGGTGCGCTAATTTACCTTAGCGTGGTTTATTATTTTTGAGCAACTCTCTTATTCAAACCGGTATATAAAAATTATAAAAATAAAATAAATTTGATATTAAAGAATTATAAATAAATTAAAGGGATCACGTCTGAGTCAATCAGCGATGATACATTGTATCTAGATTGAGCGTGATTGGGGTGCGTCCACCAGTGGGTTAAGTTGGCTAATCCACTTGTGATTAAAGATACTACATCTTACGTCAGGGTTGTGACGTCTACATCACAAGCGCATCGGTTATAAATGAAATATATGAAAAGAATTTAACGAAATTTATGAAAAGAATTAAATGAAAAATAAAATAAAATATTTAAAAGATTTTGAATTTTGAAAGAAACGAATTTATATGCGCAAAATTTTTATATGATCATTAAATATATAAGTCGACTTAGTTAAGGAAAATTATTTTTATTGTGTTGTATAAGGTATTGGACCTATACGCACTATTTTTTATACACCTACAGAGTGTAGTTACCTAATAATGGTTGATTAAAATATAAGGGGATAAAATTTAATCCAATTAATAAAATTTAGACGAGATAATAATAATAGTCTTGGTTGAAACGTATGAAAATTGCATATGATTTAAACAATATGATATGATATTTTTATGATATTTCTGTTTTTGAATTTATTGAATATATGTTTATGTTGTTTCAACTTGATGTTGTTTTTCTGATTTTGTATGTATGTTTAAAACCATCCATTATTTTTTAATAACTCACTCATTCTGCATTACGTACTATTAAATAAATTTACTTATTATTCGCGTGATAATTAGAGTAAAATCGGTTACATTTCCTTTGCTGTTGATCGCATCATCGTAAATTAAGAGTTCGATATATTTTCTTTTAATTTGATCGTTAAATGTAAAGCTTAATTAAATCTTAGTTAAATGTAAAGGTTAGTAAAGTTTAGTTAAATGTAAGGGTTTAATATTAAAATGACTGATGTTAAGATAACCGCCTCGTCTGCTCCAGTACAAATAAGTATCAGTTCCCATGAATAGATAAAAGTTAAGTATATTCTCAATAAGCGAGATTAAACGTCTTGCAATCTCAGAACGCGTAGCTACCTTTCGGTAAAATCGAAATCGCCATTGTAGATATATTTGTCTTCTAAATTGCTCAGATATATTTTTTGCTTAACAATTTTCGTTAATTAGAAACGTAATTATAGATGAAAGAATTAATAAAATTCTTTCACGCAAGTTCACGTAATCCCGCATAAAATGAGCTTTACCTTGTACGGACTCATTTAGTGATATAATTTACCAGATGTTTATAAAATTTAAAACCAATTTATCATTTATTTTCTCATTGCGGACCCATTTATTTCTCAAAATTAATAGAAAGAATAAAGAATAAATTAAACTTTAAAATTTATACCTGATGTTGAAGTCAGTGCGAGTTCTTCCGATTTCAAAACCGAGAGTAAATACTATTTAAAAATTCGTAATCATTTAGGAACTGTTGATTAGTAGTATCTGTAAGTCAGTTCGCAGGTGCGTCATATGATTTGAAACAGATTAGGGCGAACCTATATATTAATATGCGTTAGAAAGGATACTTTGCGTTGATCATCTAATCGAGGAAGAACGGTAGTCATTCCTTATGACATATAAAACTTTATCGATATTTTTCAATTAGAAGAAGATAGATTAAAAACTACTTCTACGATAACTAGTAACTTCTTCCCATTCGATATTCTCTAGAACTTATAGATATCCATTCCAAATAGGACTGAAAATTTTGACCACTTGGGTCATTTCAAATACTTCTTTATATTAGATTTTGCTTTAGGATTCTATCAGATACTTATGGATCCCACTTATGTCATTTAATCCACCCTCAGTTCGATATTAGGGCATTATAAATTTTAACGCTTAGAATTACCTTAATTATATTGTTGTCTATTCTCCGTTGTTTAAAAATCAGAACGATATAGATAAAATAATAATGATTTCGAGGTTGCGCGAACACAACTAACTTCAACCGAATTAGTGCGAATTCTTGCAAATGAATTTGTCTCATTTTGACCATATCTTACCGGACGGATGTTCCCAAATCTAATCCCGGAAAATTAAAGGAATTTTAATAACACCTCATACTTAAAACTCCACGAGATATTAAATCAATCTTAAGGTTTTAGGTTATTATCGTCGAATTATTGAAAAATATATCACGAGAATCTGTCAGTTACCTTTTGCATCTCGTAAACTTAACGATAGAAGGAAAATGATTATAGACATACATTTATAAGCCATTATTAAAATTGGGTTACACGTCATTTTAAATTTTGTATATGTGGTAGAAAATTCAACTAAGTTATTAACAATCGAGAGTTGGTATTCTTAGTTATTTGAAAGGATCAATTATTTTGCGCGCATTTCCTGAACGAAATTGTTTATACACAAGTTAGATATAATAAATTAATATACGTAAATGCAAATTTTATGTATCCTTAATGACATCCGATATTAAGGAAAATGATTATTAAGTGATCGATTCGTAAATCCATAGTAAAAATTAATAAATATACTTAAGTAATGACAAGGAATTTTCACGTAGGATAATACTAACAGAATTTGATCACACGATTGCTAATCTCGATGAGGTAATACTCTGTAAATATGAATTAGTTGAACATAGTTAATATTCCCTACTCTTGAAATAACAAACGTTAATTGTAACTTTTAATTATAAAACAAATGTATTAGGACTTGTTTAAAACATTTATAAACCTTAGAACTAAACTTATAACCGAAAATGTTAATCAGATTTATATTCCAATGATAGGAAAGAATTTAACTCATTGAACGAGAGTAAGCTTAAGATTACCTATTTATAAATACGTATTTTTATAAACGCAGACGTAGAAGTCACTTTGAATTATAGTAAAATAATCACTCCCAATCAGGAGGATATATTATGTAACAAAGATATTAAATGAATACCATTATAACCAAATATAGAATTTTGACATTCAGGGAACCTTAGATAGGATAAGATTTTATTAAAATTGGGCAGATATGAAACAGTACATTCAAAATAATATAAATCATCTGTGGAATGTCAAAGGAATAAAACTTCTAGGAAAAATAACGTACATCCTATGCAAATTACTATCCCAAATACTAAGGCTTTTGAAGGAAATAATATTAGATATTTTAAAGCATTAAATCTCAAGCTAATTAGATAAAATTTTGTGAAAATATGCAAGATGATACAAATATTACGCGCAGTAGCTTGCCTAACCACGAATTGAACCCATTGCGAAATATTAATTATTTTCACAATTTATTAGTATATTGAGAACTTTGTAAGATTTTAATGAATCAAGGAGCGAACTTTATATAGAATTAATAATTTATTAACAAACCTTGCAAATTGTTGAGATAGAAAAGTTATAACGTTGCATGTAACGCAATGAAGCTGATTGTCTAAAATAATATACTTATACTAGTTTACTCAAACGGAATTGTGTATACACATGACTAAATTTTGCAATTCTTTTTCCTATAACGCGACGCTTCATACGTCGTCTAATTAATAGTTTTGCCATTTGAAATAGTGAACGGGAGGAAACCCGAATCACACGCACCTATCGAGGGACAGAAACAAAAAAAAAGCACTTATTGAAAATCTTAGATTAAAATTTAAACGAACTACATACCTTTTAAAAGTTAGATCAGTAAATATTATGTAAACAGAGTAAATAAGTAAGATTCCTTCAGTTAAAATACTTAGGGAAATTATTCGTGTTAAGAAAAGATTAAGTTACTTATTAAAAACGCGGAAAGCGATAATAATTATCTAGATCAATTATTTTGTCACGTAAAGTTATAACGGACTCTACCATGTAATAAGGATATTTTCGAATGTAACCTTTAAGCACCGTACAATCGGAAAAATTAAAGCTATGATATATTGTAATTCAGGTTGGTTATATTCGCGATTGAAAATAAGTAATGCAAAATGAGATGAGGTAAATGAAAAATATTAAAAATGTAATAATTATATGATATTTGTATGTGTTTATCATTATTTTATGATAATAATATTAAATGTGTCCATTGATTGACCGAATTAATTTAAATAAATTAATTGTACTTAGATAAAAGGAAATTTAAGTATTCATGATATTAATAATTGTACAAGCCAGAAAAGTAAATTGGCAAGTGTCTGATGATAATTTTAAAATGCCTAATCTATAACTATTAAAACCATACTTAATTCATTTTAATTTTTAAGGAATGCATAATGTAAATTTAAAAAGGCATAATAAAAAAAAAAAGCATAAACAATTATTTATTATTATAAATTGCATAATTAAAATAATTATGATCCGTTAGCGATAAAGTTCTTTAATGATATCTTACTTTACTTTTAAAATATTAGTTATTTGACTGCATTATTTTAATCTTCTTTTTAAGTTGTTAGCGTATACATGGCCATGGTTAGTTAAGATAAATGAGTAAGAGAATTAAAAAGTAAGGCTAGAAATATTAATATTTGTAAGAATTTTATAATATTTAATGTTGCTTTTGCTTAATGTACAAAGGGAAACGAGGTATATTAACAACGTTGGTGTCACGTAAAAATTAAACTAATTTTACTCAAATATTCTGAATTATAATTCTTTAACTAGATTTTAATAATTTTGCGATAATTACTATTTACTATAATTAAAAATCTAAATTCATTTCACCAATAAGTACTCATTTTTATATATAAATTAATTAATAATGTCATTTCATAGCTTCTTTAGAATTTAATAAATATTTACTATCTAGTATTGAGAACTTCATTAATATTAATAAATTAAATGTAATTTTTATTTTGGGATAAAATATTTGATCAAATTGTCATACATTAAACTTAATTATTGAATTCCCACCTTTCCAAATAATTTAAACCCATTTGCATAACTACAATTTAAATTTTTAGTGGTTATAATGGATTATTTACAATGGTAAAATAACAATAAAAGCTAGAATAAGAATATGTGTTAGGAGTTAAGTTGATTATTTATTTAAGATATGGTATATTAATTTTCTGTAAGTAATATAAAGAACGATCGTTATTTGTTATAAAACAGAAATACATATTCCGTAGACTTTAATTAAATTTATTATAATACCATTCGATATTTTGTGTTAATATTGAATTATTAGAGTATCTGATTGCATTATGTTCGTAATTACTTAATAATGACAATGTTACGCTAGAATTAATTATATGAATCTTCCATTGTATACACATAAGACCTTATGTTCAATCATCTCAAGAAGAACTTTTCACTTCCCTTCTTTTGAATTAATTTGCAATACTAACAATATCTTGTCAATAATTTTTTTTTGTCGAATTTTAACACACCAGGTAAGGGATTAAAATTCCACCCTGCATTCAATTATGTCAATAATACACTTAGTATACCTTAATTTACCTTGACAACATTTATAATTTAACGAGTAATATTTTTTTTTTGTTCTTTTTTTTACATTCTTTCATTGGTTATGTTATTGCATCCTCAAATTTAGGAATACAATAACATTCTCGGGTGGAAGGTGTCATGATTTGGCAATCACAACGCTAAGTACATCATCCATATACTTATTACGACCACCCCTGAACGCATGATTTTACACTTCTTGGAATTATTGTGAACACCTGCAACACAATTTATGATTATTGAGAAAAGTAATGTACGATTCTAAGATGTGAATTCTTGAATTATTTATACCCTTGGAAACGTATTATTACCTTTCAGAATATCACCTGCCCCTATAAAACCCGAAAAGGGTCCCTTTTAACAATATTATTTTGTGCATCTTCAATCAATAAATTGCATTGCATAATGACACCCACATTATCTATAAATTTATTTCTATCACTTTTACTTGGAAGGATCACCAGGGTTGAACCTTCATCCACATCTTAAGATAGTATAATAGATAACGCAACCCTAATAAATTTCATAGTTGCTATTGTGTCTCCAAAACCAACTGATAAGATCTGACCAGAGCACGAAAAATCAACAAAATAGATTTTTTCCCACAGTCTCTAGATTCAGCCGTAAAGAACTTTTGGGCCGCAATCATTAACCGGCATTAAATTAGTGGACCAAATTGGATATATCATAAATGTTTTATTGTAAATCTCCCTAAAATATATTGTATTGTGAATTTGCTTAACCTACTTTGTATATTAAATGTTAAATATCACCATATTCATTATAATTGATATTAAATTGTACAATAATATCGAATTATCACTATTGTTATGTATAAATTTTACTATGTGGAAACTTTATGAACTACATACCTGCAAAATGCATTTCACTGAAAATTAATATCATTAAATTTCGCGTCCAGATTTTCATTTATGCAACATATTTTTTAGTTGTTGCGACCCCAAAACGGGTACAGGTTGAGAAGCCGGCGAACAGCCCTTCGCACCTGTCTATTCAAAATAGTATATATACCCATAGACCTACCCCGGTCAGATTAGACGAAATGTAGCCTTAGCGCGTACTTCTTCTCCGTGTGAGCCTACTTACGGGCCCTACTAACCGTTGTGTTAAGATACATACATATTTTTACTTGTCTTCTTGACATTTTATTTTTGTAACATCATCTTCAATGTAAATTCTAAGTACAGTGAATTTGAATTCCCAATAATAATCATCTATAAATTAATACACCTTAATAATATTCATAAAGTTTCCACCCGTTCTAAATACCTAATTGTGTAATTTTTCCTGTATAACTAACCGACTTCAACCCTTAAAACCATACATTGTGCTTTACCTAATAAAATTCCTGTAAACTTGTCGAAGTTGTTTTCATCCAACAACCCGCTGACCATACAACATAACAACAAAATGTATTGTTCAAACATGAACCGGTTTTCGGAGACAATAAATTTTTTGATAGAACTATACAAGACTCTTTCATTTTTATTTTGAAATGGACTATCACCAAGCACCTTCTGCCCAAAACATCGAAGATCTAAAAAAGTTGGATTTAAGTATTGTTCGTATAACACTGACCAAAAGATCACAGAACCAACAAGAAGAAGGTTTAACATAGTTTGTCGGAAATTCAATTTATACTTGGAATGTCCCTCGATCCGTGAAAACGTGCTTGTGAGCAAGCAACAAGAGGCATCAGGGTGAATCCGAGTACTGCATGCCCTCGAATACTAAGCAGATGATCTTCGTCACGGACGATAAACTTCAAGACTATCTACTTCGAAAATATTATTGAAATTAATGCATAAAAATACCTACGCACTTGCTTTTTTAACACATTGAACTAAATCCAGAATACGGTAAATAATATGATGGGTAATTATAAGCGTGTGTGGTTAATATCTGTATGGAGTAGGTACATAGATCCGCCGACAGATAATATGGCAGTAGGTACTTCATAGTTCATACTAAGGTAAGTACCTCACCAACCACGGCCAGACTGTGCGTAGCCTCGTGCTCCGGTGTATGGATGACTAATGCAGTGTGATTATACCCGCTGCAACTATAAGTAACAACTATATTATTATAGTGATGACTATCCAGTATAAGCAATACTGGAGGTGTTAATGTTAATACAAACGGGAAAAAAGGTTCAGCAATATACCTACTATTATTGTCGTTCCTGAAGTATCGACAAGTTGTTAATAAGACTTAATGAGGGAGAAAAACATAAATTTTCATTCTTGTTGATCCCTCTATATTAATGCTGAAAATATAATATTGATGATTATAACTTGGCTTTTATATTTTTGTACTGTTCTCTTATGGGAAACTTGCTAATGCTAATGAATCAAAAAATGTAACATGTTCAACACGATTTGATTGCAATTTCGTCTCAGTGAACTTCATAAACTTTCAATACATTTTCCGAAATATTACAAGTTAAAAAAAAACCACAAATGTCCCAATGTCGACGAATAATAGTTGTAGTGACAGATTTATCTGTTTAACAATAAATCACAAAAATAAACAAAGATCAACAACGGTTGAGACGTAACCTTTTCAATCATTGAGAAGAAGAAAAACGACATTTTAAATGCTGGAGAGACACGACGCGTGGGAAAGATACAACAGCCGAATCAATGGTAAAACTTGACTAATGATCCTCCAAATAGACCGAGAGCAACAATCAGAGTAGGTGAATGCCTAATTATTATCATCGGCATAAAACAACAACGAATAATAATGAACGATGCTAGGAAGGTTGCATAACCCCGCCGAGGTCTTCCGATGCCAGACCAAATCATCGTCTTGTTTGTTTGGTCTGGTATTTTAGACAAACGATGTGAGCCGTAATTGTTCGCATCAAAATGAAGAATCGATTACGCCGTCTTGCCAGAAACAATCAAACCATTCGTACTTAACATAATACGTAACACAAGATCAATGCTATCAATCCTCGGGCGAAAATAATAATGCAACACTGAGAACACTCAAATTCTCTCTCTTAGTAACATGAGAAATAGTAATCGTGTTGAAGGCGAACCGATATAATCGAATTTTTCAACATCCTCGAATCGACCTGCGATTGAATCACGCTAAAAAATAATCAACTAATCTAACAAAAAACAGATATATATTTTCGGCGAAAAAAAACCAGTATCTCTACGCGGAAACAATGAAAATAATAATTACTAAGGTTGTGGCGGATCGAACAAATGATTCCGAAAATCAGGATGTTATTCTAGATAACGATTGAATTTAAATAAATATATAAAAAACAGTTGGATCTGAAGAGGTATTCAACACGAAGAATGCCCATCGGACTATTAAAACAGCAGATCATCATAATAGGAACGTTATGTGACTTACAATCCACCGGCCGCCACACATACTGTATCAGCATCGATAGCCGTGACCATAAAGAAAGAGGGTGATTAACGGTGTGACCAAGATATGAATGCCAGTTTATTACCGATCATAAATCAATGCATGGTGCCGTACCAAATAAAATAATGTTGATTTTATCCCCGAGCGGTGCGTATTGTGCAAATCCGAAGTAATAAATCAACATCAGAGTACCTCCGACAAAACAAGGAACTGCACAATAATAGTGACATTAGCATTAAGCGATTAAGTAAGTAAATTAGCATTCGACACAAGCACTTGAAAATCACCAGCGTTAATCATCTTTAATATTGTCTTTTCATACCAGAAACACCACAACAAACTGATCAACAAAATAAAGTCAACAACTCGCACCAAACCGTTGATTTTTCTTGAATCCGATTTTTTTAATCCTTTAGAAGCGAAATTTACATTTTTTTAAAGACTGACCAAGTAGGAAAAAAGATTCTTTCCAGCCGTGATGTTGGTGGACTTTGTAGACAAGGCTGATAAATGATTGCGTACACAACAGATCGCATTATTATGATCAGAATTCTGATGGTTCGTGGGCATTTCGGCCATATTTTTTTTAGAAAATAAATCTAGGCTCTACTCGCGAACACAAATACCTACACGTTCAACATTTTCCACACTAAGCAAGATCTTTGTCGTGAAATAGGAAAATTGTTGGGCTCACGATCTCCAGTACAAAAGTCCGGGAATTAAAAGCTAGACTTCCACAAACCTTCTAAAAAAACTTAAAAGATCTCAAACAAGCCCTAAATTCTGCTCAGAGTATCAACCTATGGAGAGCAAATGAAAAATGATTGATGGCAACCAAGACCAGTTTACGATTGAAAAAATTAAGATTGACTCAAAACTAAAATAATTTTAGAATTGAATAATTCATTCTAGAATAATTGAATTCAAAAATTATTCTAGAATTCGAACACATTTTTTAAAACAAAAAGTAGTATTTCATTTGAAACATTTTTGGAATGTCTTTTCCGTTGAATAGTTTGTTAGTTTTTCCTCCTGCACATGGGGAGTTCCGACGTCAAGAACAGGAAAAAAATCCTTCTATTATTATCGAGCAGAAACGTTAAGGTGGAGTTATGGGAGAATATATGAATCGATACTTCGGTTATTTTTCTTTTAGAGCAGACGATGCGCTAGGCCAAATACTATTACCGGCTAATGGCTACAGTCGCGTTCAATCTAGGGGACAAAGTTGAAAGTCCCACCTAGACGGCGAGACTTCGAACATGTTCAACGAACCGACAGTGTTTATACGTAAATGTGAAAATGTTTTCTATTTTTAACAACTAAACAATCGACGTACATTAATTTGACTAATGTAAACATTTGGGTGAAAAACATAAAATGCATATTTTAACCAAATTAAACGTTATTCAGTACCTAGTGACTTCTTTGGAAAACTGTCTACAAATAAAATTCGATGTAACGCTTATTCTACCTATATTACAATTTATTGGTTGAGTTCGTTCGAAGCTCGATATTTTCGCTGAAACAAAACCCTAAGCGAAATATTTTTCATACATATGACGAAATCAATCCAAATGTAAAATATTTCCCGTACTAAAGTATATTAATCGACTGTAAGTCGATATTCGTTCCTATGATAATTTACTATCGTGTCCGCGAGAAAAAAAATATAGACGAAGTATGTGGTACTCAGAGATTTCTACAAAAATGACAAATTGTCTGCAATTTTCATTGTTGTTAAGTAAAACTGGGATCCTTTAAGGGACGATCGGTACAACTGATTTTCACAGGACTATCAAACAATAAAATTAATTACTCTTTTCTGTGCCTGTCGTCCGACAGGCTTTGCTGCTAGTTTATTTTAATTTTACTTAGCAAACTAACAGTTGTTCAACACATAGAAATTACAAACATATAATACATAAGTATTAAAACCAGCAAAGTTTGCAAATTTTTATACAGATGAGTATAATATTGTTTTATATACTTTACTTTTAATTCGCTTACGAAAATAAAAATAATAATGTGAGAAAAAAAACAGAATAATGGAATAATAAAAGAAAAGTTTTGTATAATATGTATACTAAATTTTCAATGATTGGATTCTGAAACATTTGGTGAAAATTTTCTGAAAATCTTGTTTTTTTTATGGATAAGACCTGGCGGTTATATGGCAGCGTCTGTAGTGACCTCATGAATCTCCTTGAGAACGCGTTCAAAACCTAAAATTGGACACTCAACTATATGGCCCATCGTCTGGATTAATATTATTGCACTTTCGTTTAATTTTCATACTACACATTTGTCGAATTTAGTGTGCAACTACGAAATGAATATATACACACAACAATAAAAAAAAAGAAAATATCAATATCGTATATCTAAAAAAATGTAGTACCTAGATACCTATATTATGAAATACAATTATTTACGATATTACATATAGTTACCTACTATTATATTAACACAAGCAATTATTATTTTAGGCATCCGACAGTAAGTAGTATGATGTGAGTGGCAGTATTTGAAATAGGAAAAAAAACTAAATACACATATTATAAAACCAATGGTAGTAAAATTACTACATACAAAATTTGGACAAGGTTATACGCTACTGATAGCGGGTGTATAGGTGAACGTAATATCTTGATGGTATGTTGGTACTAAAATAAAAATGATATTAATATGACTGGTGACTAACAAAGGTACAAGGAACACTAACCAAATACTCGGTAAAAATAATTATTGGTCTCTCGTAATGAGCCTTAATAAAGCTAGATATCATTGCAAAGACGCGGTAGTAGTTAGTTGGACAGGTATATAGCAAAGAACAAACTGTGTACATAGATTACTAATGACTAAAAAATGACAAGCATCTATGTTGGTACACAATCTAATACAAGATACCCGTTGTGTTTTGACAGTCAAATTTCTTGTATGGACAGTAGGTTTGAGTCCGATTATGATAATGTTTGTCTAAAAATAATATTGTTGTTGATTTTCAGACGCGAAGGCAACAGAAGTTTTGTGCCCTAGGCGAATATTAATCGGAATGATATCAATAATTCTATGAAAGAACAAATTCTTTTTAAAATACTCACATATGTGGATCGTGTAACAGTCGATCATGTCACACAGTTAAGGTGATTAATCCTTTTCCGTATGGGTTAAACATAGTGAAATGAGTTGATTTGGTTAAGTCCATGGGAGAGGTCATAAACGTTGCGCAAGATCGAGCGCAATGTTCAGCTCTTGGTGCCTCCCTATGCCCGTAAGTGGGGCCTTAAGGGAATTTGGATTGAAGTAGTTCATTGATCGATAAACCAACGATTTATAGAGATTTCTCATAAAGTGGTGCTAAGTCAAGGATATTGTTAGATCAGGAGGACTGTTCAGAGTGTATGGAACGACCATTTCTCAGGAAGAGAAGGCGCAACCGCCAGATAACAGATGAGACTCTAGGATGAAAAACAGCAGAAACAACTGGCCATATCAAAGGGGAAGAGCTTTTGCATTCTTAACGTTTGATCCACATAATTCGTGATGTATTGAGTCAAAAACAACGTAAAGGCATTAAAACTGTATAAACGCGAACCTTTATATAAAAAATAACTGAAACAAAATTATAATTAAATAAGCAAATCAGCAAAAGACGCAACAAAAAGGTCTACGGGAGGATGTGACGCGCTGAACACAGGGGACACGAGAAACAAATTGTGTTTTAATTACGGCATTGAGCAAACAGTACGTACGTAGGTCTAACCGTGCATCACAACAGCCTAAATATAAATAAACATTGCCTTTTTAACATAATAATAACAAAAAAATACGTAAATGTGCCGTGTTTATATAACAAAGTAATATTTCTCAATTAAAAGTTGCGAACGTTTAATTCATTTTATTACACTTCATGGACATACATCATTTTCTTTACATACATACGTGTAGTAGCGATTAAATAATGTTTTGAAATAGTTTTCTCCCGAAATCTGCTCATCTGATATTTTATTATTGTGTGGATAAGCTGACATAAAACAATATGCAAAAATTTATTATAAATGTAAACTAATAGTATAGTTAAAGTGGAAATGTCCTTAAGAATAAAAAAAATAATAAATACCTACAAAAGGATTTTCTTTTTCAAAAATGTTAAGACAATAAATGAGACATTTTCGATGTTGTAAAGATAAAAAGATAAAAACCTAAAAATTCATTCATTAAAAATTAAATATTGAGACTCGAGGCAATCTTAGTAGTTATCTAGGCTTTCTTTTGATTAAGATAGGTATTAGTTTGAGAACTTTCAAACAAAAAACAGTTACTCATTCGAAATATTATAATGCCACTAACTTTGTTTACCCAATGATGACACCACAGTAAAGTAATACTTTGCTATGAAAATAGGTTTTTTAGGAGGACAATATGTAGAATATGGGTGGAAAGGTAGAATCAGATTTCAAATGAATAAATCTTAGTGTACTAGTTTTTTAAAGACGCCCGTGGCTCCCACCTATGGCCTTTTTTATGCAAACTTTACTTTCTCATAGCATAGCTGTGAGCATTCACATGTGAGACTTCAAAATACCTACTTGGTTGATTCAACTCTTTATGAAAACTCAAATACCTACAACTTAAACTTTTAATTACAAACTGTACATTCAAATAGCTTTTGGCATGTGGGTATTTACCGATTTGATTGATTAAACTTTTTCATGTAAACTTTACATTCGTATTGCCGAATTCTTATATGAGACTTTAAAACACTTGATTAATTGAATTCTTCATGAAAACTCAAAAAACAACGTGAACTTTTTATAACAAACTTTACATGTATGGCTTTTCAACGTTATGAATTCACATGAAAATCTTTAAAAAATTACTCTAGGTTTGTAAACTTTTTATTGAAAACATGGCATTCGTATGGTTTTTCTCCGCTATGATCTCGTGTGTGTGGATTAAAGATTCGTGATTTGGTAAACTTTTTCATGGAAACTTTGTTTTCTTATGGCCGAATTCATTTGTGTGACTGTAAAGCACTCGATGATAAATTATAACTATTCATGATAATATAACTAAAATAAATTAAAATCAACAAAAACTTTGTCAGTTCTACTTGAGTATATTTGGTTAAAACGTATTGTTAAGGTTACTGAAGCTGGACGGTTGTCCGAAAACGTTTTAACCAAATATACTCAAGTAGAACTGACAAAGTTTTTGTTGATTTTAATTTATTTTTGTTTATTTTAAAATGTTCTACAAAGTTGCTCGCGACAAAAAATTTGAAGATAATATAACTATTTATAAAAATGCAAAAAAAAACTTTTTATTACACACATTGCATTAGCAAGGGTTTTCTTGGCAATGAAATCGCGTCTGTGAGTTAAAGATCTGATTTGGTAAACTTTTTCATACAAACTATGCTTTCTTTTGGCCGAATTTATATGTCAGACATTAAAGCAATTGATATTTTTTTTTATAACAAATTTTGAACTTTTTCTAACAAAATATGCATTTAAATGGCTTTTATCATGATTTATCATTTGATGGATTAAACTTTTTATCGCAATGGTTGCATTCGTATGGCTTTTCTCCGCTATGAGTTCACAAACTTTTTATTGCACACATTGCATTAGTAAAGCGAAGTCCGGCTGTGCGTAAAAGTTTCCAGATTTGTCAATTTTTTGGCCGAATTCGCAAGTGATACTCCACGTCAAGACCTTTAAAAAAAGTGCTCAGCCACCAGGCATAATAATATTATTATGTTACTGTCAGCTGCTGTCAGCCATATTTTATTAGAAGAACAATATTATTATTTGTCTTTAGTTGCGAGTGGCGCGCCATCTAGCGGCGTTATCGCCATCTAAGGGAATATATTTTGAGAAAAAGACGGTGACTAACTTTTCACAAATAGAATGTTAAAAATAAACAAAAAAGTACAGCTGTATCCCTTGGACCAGCACCTGATGCTGTTTGAAATTAAAACTAATAGAACAATGGTGTAAAAATATTTTTTTTTTTGTTTGTTTTTATTTTTGTCAAATTATCTCATTTTCGCTCACGGATCTTATGAGACATAACAGTGAGATGCAATGTAGCACACGTTCAAACCTCTACTGAGAGTCCTGATGCAAACTGGAATAGATTACTAATACACTACGTATTCAGCCATGTTTATTAACAGGTAAACACTCACAATCTACGTAATTGCGCGGAATAGAATGACAGGACAGAAGTAATAAGATCAAAAATAATCATAATAATGAAAAAGTAAACAAACGACAGAGAACATAATAATAGAGTCTTTACAAAACAAACAAGTGCCTCTGTCCTATGTAATGGAACATAATAATAGTACAGTGCATTGTAAACATCACGTCAAAATTACAGTAAAAAAATACAATGACATTATTACTTACGTACATTGTGCGTCCACTCATATATTTATAACGATACATTATAAGTCAATTTAACAAAAAAAAAATAATGATTGGACTACAACGTGTTCAATTATTGTTAAACTAGCTTATACCCGTTTTGCTTTACGTTTTTGATTCCGATTGTCAGGCTTGATCGGTAGGTAATTAAACAGGTTCTAGTCTAGCTTCCCATTGTTTTGTAGACCTCTATAACTGAAATAAGCACAGAAAAAGAAGAATGACACTTTGAATGTTTATTAAAATTTTGTATGAAGATCCTAAAAAATAGGGTTTATTAAATAGCTCTAAATATGTTAAAGTAAATGCAGCAAATTGTATTAAAGAACCTTCTCCGGCATTTTACACGGCTCTGTGCAGATTCATTCCTGACGTAGCATTTCTATTTTGAGCGTGATGCTATGACATACGGTAAAAAGTAAATATAAAAACATTTCTGAATTATTATGTAGATAGAGAAGGAGGGGCTAATGCGAGTTTTATTTAATTTCCCAATTTACCACGCAACTTTCTTAATTTTTTCTTTTATAAGAACCTTCTACTCATAAAAGCCAACACGACAAAAAAAGAATTAGTGAAATCGGTTCAGCCGTTTAGGCGTGATGCGATGACATTAGGTAAAAAGCTAACAAAAAAACATTCCTGAATTATTATGTAGATTTACCACGCAAATTTCTTAATTTTTTCTTTCATAAGAACCTTCTACTGATAAAAGCCAACACGACAAAAAAAGAATTAGTGAAATCGGTTCAGCCGTTTAGGCGTGATGCGATGACATTAGGTAAAAAGCTAATAAAAAAACATTTCTGAATTATTATGTAGATTTACCACGCAACTTTCTTAATTTTTTCTTTCATAAGAACCTTCTACTGATAAAAGCCAACACGACAAAAAAAGAATTAGTGAAATCGGTTCAGCCGTTTAGGCGTGATGATCACATATACAGTAAAGCAACGACAAAAGGCAAATAAAAAAACAAACATTTCTAAAATATTATATAGAATAATAATCTTCATGATATGTACGACAATAATTCTAAAACATTGACTGGTATTCTCAAATTCACGTTCCAACTCAACGCAAGAAGTTCTTGCTTAGAACTTAATCGGTTGCCGGTAGTTACGTAACTAATGTATTGGATAAAACATTTTCAGAATACAGAAATGTCAAAAGTCTCAATAAAAATTGGATACAACGCAACTCAATCGTCTGTTTTTCATTTCAGAATAATACTCAATATTCAATTTCGAATGTTTCAAGTTGAACCTTAATAAATAAGCTTCATAATAAACGAAATAAGATGGAATTTAATTGATTTGACTACGCGCGCACAAGTTTTTAGAGAAATTTATTCATTTTCAGATGCAGTTTCAATATAAGATATTTTCAGGCATTTTACAAAGATCAGCAACTGGATTCAGGATACCATCACTTACGATTTGAACTGGACAAGCCCTGTTTTGATCCACTTTCAGTACTCTCAAAATACAACAAATTCCTCACATAAGTCATACGATTCTTCAAATTTTGTTTCATGCAAATTTGAATAAGTAAGAAGTAAGAACTCATATCAATATGATCGTTAGAGCTATAGACATCGAAACTCCAGCTAGGAGAGCACGCAGAACACCCACCATATGGTTGTCGAGCATCAAGGGGGACCTCAAGAAAGTCGAAGTGAAACCAGAGCTGGAGCTTGAAGGAGTTTTTGTTTAGCAAAGAAGGACAAGGAGAAAAAGCAAAAGCTCATAACTGTCTAACTATAAACCTAAAAACAGTTTTCTAATAGCGTTACAAGGGTTGGTAAAGTGCGATAACTATTCCTAACCAACGCTGGCCAATAATAGGTTTACATTATTCATTTACGACAAATGCAAGCATATCTGAAGAATCCTGCACAGCATCAGGTTTAGGAAGATAAATCCGGTGTCGCGTAATGAATGGAGATTCCAGTTTCTGGGCGGCTCGAGCGCCTCCACTTGCCGTCGAGAGAAATTATTATCAGGTAGAATTTATTAAACGCTTCTGAACTTGCATACCTTTATGCGGCGAGCGAATATGTCCATTATTTCACGACCAGTTACAGCGCACAATCCCAAAGAGGCGACTCGCGTAGAAAGTTAAAGACATACTTTGATAATTGTTGTCATTTGACAGAGTAGCGCTATGTAACCGAGATGCGTTTTACCTTGACTTTATGGAACAGGTTATTGGCGAATATTGAACCTCTAGCTTTTATAATGCCACGGAGAGGAGTGTATTGTCAATACTGAATATCGATAATTAGTATAAAAAGCCACGTACAATGCAAGCCTTAGCAACTATAGGTACGACATAAGTATTTACTCAGCCGGCTAACATTTCTAACACATACACATAGGTAATAAACTGAAATCCTAAATGCGAAAATAATTTAACACATTACCTACATCACGAGGAATTCAAAAGCCAGACTATCTAAACGAAGTAGGTAAATAATTCAAAGCAAAATATGAACTAATAAATAGTTGAGTGGTACAAACGAATATATGAACATGAGAAAAATGAATAGTTTGTTGAAGTTGATTAGAAATTCATCTTAAGTAACTGTCCACTCCACATAGTTTAACATTTTTGGGAACTTTTCTACCTGCACAAGATTTGTCCACATGAAAAACCTTCCAAAAGGTGGAAGAATGTATGGGATTCAACCACACAAAAGCAGCAACAATTAATGGTTATGCGGTAAGGTATAAACCAAGGAAGACGAAGAAAATATACTGAAAAGACCACTTAACTACTACGCCTCAAAAATGCAAGACGAACACTTATTAATCGGTAAACGTATAAACCTATACTTTACTATTTAGAAGGTACATAACCAAATATTGAAGAGGGTTCCAGGTTCGATGACTATTTATCTCATTCCGAGCAAAGTTCTACTGATCATACTATGAATAATGAATAAGAAATTAGTAAAACCTATATGGGATATTTAAAAATAAATACAATAGACGCTGAGTCATGGGATTTGTGAGTAGTGATATGGTGGCTAGTAGAAAATTGTTTGGTGCAGCAAAAGTTTAAAAGGGTTGGGAGTAGTAAAACGTCGCTGTTAAAATGAGGGGAGTTTCCAGTAGTATGTAGGACTGATAAATTCTGCTGGGTAGCTGCTTGTTTCCCTACAAAAAAGTTGTGTCGAACTATTGTTTGAGGCGATATGATATGTAATTCTGCCGCCAGACACGATTGTTTTAATGGCATAGAACTTGTATGTACGTACACACAGACATGTGTAAAGAAAGGAGAGTGTGATCACAATGCCGTTTGTACACAAATGGAAGCAGTAGGTAAGCGAAGTGACAAGTAAGAAAACAAACAAGTTTGGATATGGGTACTGAATAAATAAAAATGTTGGCGACATATTCGCTCATCAGTGGAAGAATGATTGAAGTGGACTGACAATGACAATAATATTGATGTATCCACAGATCAGTACAAATGCAGTTGCATGTGCGAATGTTGCGATGGCGAGCTTCGTTGTGTTTCTTTCCGTAAGTAAATGGAATGGCCGTGTGTGATTTTAAATAAATAAATCAATAAATATGTAGGGCTGTAGGTGCAGGACTGTAGGTACACGATAAAGGATTGCACCCAGGAGTGGTTGAAATCTCTCCACTAAATCGGTAATGGGAATATGAATGAATACAAGAGAGAAGAGGTTAGTGGCCTAGCCGGGCCTAGCGGCTCAGTCGCCAACTTTGGTACTGAAATTCGTGGATTCGATCGCCGGTGCCGACCATCTTCCTATTTCATAACATAAGCATTGCTTTTTGTGAAAGATTTTACAAGTATATTTGTGTTCATTTTTAGTGAGCGCAAATTTATTAAAAAATAAAAATGAAGCAGTGGGGCTAGTACGAGTTTCATCGAAAGCTATTTGCATGCTATAGCAATTAGCTTTCGATAAGCGCTTATTAGCGTGCAAACAGTGTTCGTTCTTAAATGAAACGATCGAATCTTTCGATCATTTTAGTATTAAAAACTCTTTCGATGATTGTTTCGATATTCGATCATTGAAAACTTATACTAGGGCTACAGTTTTCTATTGGAGAAATGGATCTCAGTTAATTAAATATCTAGTTGATTTAACTTCTATTTACCTACCATTCAAATTGTCTAGGTCGGTATTCTACGAGACATTGTGAACAATAGAGATGTAGGCACTATAAACCAATGTTTATTATGACAGTGTTATACGCTCATGAAACAGTAAATAAGCAAATAGTCTTTATAATTCAGTTGGTATATACGAATACAATTCAATACAAATACAAGTTATTATTTAAAATATGCATGCATTGACAAACAGTAAGTGAATTATTACTGTGTGGAGTGCAGTTGGTTAATGCGGTCGGTAACTGCAGGTGGTAACAAACCGTATGACAAAATATACGGTGACTCACACACTTGGTCGTAGGTACGGACATGCAAATCAGATAGGAACACAATCAATTAATTTTACCTTCAAATCATGTGTCGACACGTTAATGGAGTTGTTCCAGGCCGTTGTCGGAGGGATCACTTGTCACTTCTGTCAAAAACATCACAATATGCGTGCATTGTCACACTGATTTGACAAAAAACAACATCACCGAATCTATTTTCAAGAACCAAAATAATACAGGTCCACTTCACATTATCACTCAAATAATATTAAAAAAAAACTAGTACGCACTGTCACAAATTAAAAATATACAACTGATTATTATTGACGGATCAATCATGGAGCCACGTGAAGTAGCTCTGGACATAATAATATAAAATTATTATTATAAAAGCTGATAAAATAGGTAGTAGAGTAAAGCGACAACGAAGATACGCCGAACACCCACGAAAGTCTGACATGCACTGAAGGTACTGAACGAACGTAGCACTACGAAACGACGACAGCGCCACACTGAACGCTACAAACACTTTGCCAGTATGGGAAATTAATATTACAGAGTAAAAACGTGCATGTTAGAAGTGAAGATAAAAACTTGCAACTCGTAAGTTTTCTGAGAACCTTTTTACACCGAGTCCGACTAATGTTAATGAATTTTTATCACTGAGCGAACGAAGGGTTCGCATTTGTATGGAAAAAATACTACACTAATATCGTACACAATATGAATTACGTGAAAATCACGTAGACGTTTTCAGAAACGGAATTTTCACGAAACTATACTACGATTTTCTGATTCAATAAAAGGGGCGTGTGTAGTGTTTAAATATTCTAGTAGAGAGTAAACGAAAGGTAAATGAATGTAGGGAGGAATTTTTGTATAGACTTGACGCTTTATTTTTGTATTCAAATTTTACTACCTACCTACTTCGTATTATATGCATCAGATGCCGAACTCACCAATATCTTCTCACATTTAGATTCTTACCTGAAACAAATGAAACATAAACAATATACTAACATATCAATGTAATTCTATTTTTCTTATACATAGGGGGACATGAAGATAACGTTAAAATTAAAAAATATACATATACGATAGTAATTGGGTGGTATTGTACCATATTATTTTCTTCTGGTACTCTATCTATTTTTTAATTAAGGAATAATACATAAAAACTATGGCAGAAGAAAAAAAATCAAACTAGAAAGTAAGCAAAAAATAAAAGATGAAACAAGTTGACTGAAACATTAATTGGGACTGGGCTCCTTTTTTGCGTATCGGTGTTTACATTTTAGAGTTGTAAAAGTGCCTAAGGGTCTTTTTATAAAAATGTTTAATCTTCTTTAGCATAAACTAACTTTGTTTGTTAGTGATTTTTTTATGAATATCCCCACTTACAGGCATTCGCCTAGCGGGAATTCGATCTAAAAACTAAAATGTCTGAAAGTGTGTATGACCTTGATCCTATGTAGGTATGCGTGTTTTTTTTATCGAAATAACGAATATATTATTATCAAGTAACTTCAGTTAGGGAAAAGGGTAAAGGCATTGCAGAAACCACATTTAACTATTCCTCCAATCGTAGTGTACAACAGTAAAGTTTAAATTTAAAAAAAAACATGCAGGGGGTATGAGATTTTTCGACATGTTGAACATGTTGGGATTTCGACGAACTTAACTGACTAAATGGCGAACGTTGTTAACGTTTAGTGATCACGCTAAGCCTGTTTTCGAAACAGCAGTAGAAGACGGTTGTAAGCCAGTTGGGGTTAAATTTGTAAAAAAAAAATCGGCTTAACATCGAACAGCTGAAATAGGGGTTAGCTTGTCGAAAAAAGAAGCATAACAATACATTTAAAAACATTTTCTACCTAATGGCGAATGTTGTTTACGTAAAGTAATCACACGCCAGCCTTCGAAATAACAGTAGAAGACGGTCGTAAGCCCGTAGTGGTTTGTTCCATTTAAAAAAAACATCGATATGACATTAGAGTCATATTCGTTAAAATTTGTTATTAGAAAATAAATCATTCGCAAAACCATTAGATATGCATCATTAACGTAAGTCTGAGCAATGACGTTTGGTGGCCATGAAACCAGTCAAGAATAGGAACGGATAGGAGAGCCGATGTCTTTCTTATTTTAAAACACACCTCCCAAAATAAATCATATAGAAAATAAATATTTAAACGTACAACAAACATTGAATCGGGGGGAACCGTCCGTCTCAATGCGCTACTAATGAGTAGAAAGACTTCATAGAATAATATTCGACGTGATACCGGTATAATGTGTACCTACAGATAAAAAAATATAACGTGACAGCATCTCATTAAGCTGTCAATAGCAGATGGATTGCTCGTAGCAATTAATAATGATAGCAAGATGAGAAATCAAAGAAATTTTACCAGACATCATTAATATCACGAAAAGACTTTATTTTTAACAACAGCAAAAAATAGCCGTTTGTTATTAATCTTTCGCATTGAATGAAGAGGATGAGTTTGCGAAAAAGTTTGGAACAAAAAAAGCCGCTAGTGGTATCTTAGAGTATCTCTCGAGTATGTTTGTACCCAAATACTACATCGAATAGTCAAACCGGGTATAAAAGCTACTTATTAGAGAGTGCATATAACGTTGTCTAGACTAAAATGTAAAGTGAGGTTTCCGTTTACAATAGAAAAACGCTGCAGCTCTCCCGGTTCTCTGTACTATGACATTCACTGTAGGTTGTTTTTTATTTCCTTATATATTTTTTAATCCATCCCCATTTTTTTCACTCTGGCTAGGTTCCTGAAAGGCAATTTGGGGTTCAATAAAAATAACTTCTTAGGGTTCTAGAGGGTATATGAAACGTCCGTAGTCATCTCTAATATAAATTAAAGTCGGGTTAGTGCGAACACTTATAACTCGAGATCAGCTCAACAGATTCTTCCGATGTGTGATTTATTGGATTCTTCTCCGCTCCGGATAACAGAATAGCTAATAAAAAGTTGAAAAAAGTATAGGAAATAATATAAAATGTGATACTAGTCAGTATGGAACGAATTTCCTGCGACGCGACGATATATGTATAACAAAACAATTGTTTACCTGACAACCATTGACATTAAAAATATTGGTAGGTACGCAAATTTTCGATGGAATTTTTTGCGAGCTTTCAGAAATAATTTTTAAACATTCAAACATATTTTAAACGTATTTTTGTATTAATTACAAATTTGAATTCAATATTCATGTAGTAAGGAATATAGGACAATGTCTGTCGGGAAAGCTAGTTTTTAAATAAAAATCCATTTCAAACGAAATGTGTAGTCTTGAGCTTATCAAAGAAGAAACAAAAATGCGTTTTGCTCAATTCAAGACATGATGGATGAATTTCATACTTATCACCTAAAATGTGAATATCGTTCATTTCATAACGTTTTCAAATTGTACCTATATCAAAATACGTACCTATCTCCCTAAATCTCAAGGTTCAAATTTGATAATGTGAAATGTTTATATAACAACAATAAAAATTGTATAGTTTTACGATTGCATCCAAAATAACGAACAATCTGATTTTTTCAACGCAATAACAAATAATCAAATTCACACAGCGATAACGAGCTAATCGATTATTGTCTTATGAAAATATTATCAGTAGATTTCATACATGAATACAGACACCATTTTTAATCATCACAATAACACGCTAAAAAGAGTTGGAAAATCACTATTGTTTGATAGTTGATATCTAATACGTTATTATAGTAACACAAGTAGGTACAGATATGATATACTACAGATATATGCAGGTAAATAAATGGAGATAAAGTTGGACAATTCTAAGGTCATCGATGTAAAATCATAAATTTATCACAAAAATGGAGCTGAAAAAAAATTGCTCAGTTTATTAGTTTAAAAAATGTAGAGATAAATGGATGTTCAAAATACCCTGGACAGACATGATAACAAATGCCGAAGTCCTAAGGCGAGCTGGAGTAGACAGAGAGTTACTGTCAACTATCAAGGCTCGCAAGATCTCATACTTGGGCCATGTACTGCGAGGGGGAAATATCATCTTCTGCAACTGATATTGAAGGGCAAAATTGAGGGACGCCGAGGGCCTGGCCGGAGACAGACATCATAGCTGAGCAGCGTTAGAGACTGGACCGGCATCCGAAGTGTGGAGGAGCTGTTCCAGACGGCGCAGGATAGAGAAAGATTCGGCGAAGTGATCGCCAACGTTGGGGAGACCCGACAGGGCACTTAAAGAAGAAGAGATAAATGATTGAAATCTCGCCCAAAGAAAATACTCCCAAATAAGCATCTCATACAAGCAAAGATTATGTCGACTAGAGGTTGGAATTCATTACCACGAGTACGCAGTGCGAAATACGGCGACCGATCACTACTCGGTCTGAAATTTCACGATTTTATAATCTCCGAAGGCTCACCGATTGATTGCTGCTAATTTTATCCAAACGTGAAGAAGTATCCAAATAGCAATGGACGATGACAGTTCACCGAAAAAAGTTCGAACATTGCTAGACTGTTCGCAACGAAAAGTTATTTATTGATTTCGGCATTAGACTTAATTTCGTTAATTTTACTACTTGACTCAAAATGGAATATTCGAAAAAGACTTACGAAAAAAACCTTATTTAAGTTACATGTTTCAAAGAGAGAAAAAAATTACCCAGCAAATTCTTTTTTTGAAATGTATCTTGGGAAAAGTTAACGAAATTTTTTTAATATCGTAATCCATTTTTTTCTCATCATTGTAATAATGTAATTATGATATGAACCCGAGTGTCTCGAATGAGACCCATGGGGGATAAGTAGAAAATAAATAAATAAATAATGCCACATAAACATTCGTGCCCTGATGTAACACACGATATCAGCAGCTATAAAATTCGCGTAGAACAGAGAATCCACGGCTTATCTCTTTCACTGTGCTAGGACTTTAAACATCAATTAACCACGCTCACTAGCTGTAGCACGCAGAAATTGGTTTGAATATTGTTTTTACGAGCCATGTTCATAGAAATAATAATCGGTTCTATTTTAACCGTATAGGAGCGGACGCGTGATGTCGGATTAAGCGGAAACGCTCTTAAATAACAATATTATCTAATTTGGACTCTTCAGACAAGATTAGTGTAATATGCTACTTACGGAAACAACAAACAGAATACACATTCTGACTCTCTCATAAATACGCCACCACGCCGGCGATAGTTCTTGGAACTATAAACATGTTGAGGAAGTGCAACATGCACCGCACCAATGATAATTAAAACTATTTCAAGTTAAATACATACTTTTATGGGAAATTCACTGTTTAGAACAAATTAAAGTGCGAAATGGACAAAGAACAGAAATTTTCTTCGGTTATAGATACGTTTTAGAAGTTTCGAGTTCAACGAATGCTTACATCATCGTCCACTTACAAAGTCATACTTTTATTTTATGTAATTTTTTAATAATAAACGAATCCAACATAGGAGCCATCATTTACACGTCGAATTGAATTAATATTTTCGTCACATGGTGACGGGTGATCCCTCGTTACTAGGAACAAAATAACGTTGCAAATAAGAAAATGATACTGCGGAAAAGTCATTCAGTATAAAATATTGTTTGAAGGATGATGCTGTGCCTGATCATCTGAATTTGAGTTGATTGTTTTTTTCTGAGTTGATTGTTTTTTTCTAATGGCAATATTTGGTTGATGACAACACTACATTAAAGTAGTAGAAAAGAACTGTAATCCATGCGGCCGCTGTCTTCTTAATCTAGGATATCTATGGGACACAATAAACAGTGTAATAAAATGCAAAGTCTTTTGATTAAACAAATTTCTCTGACAAGCGGAGAGTCTCTGTGTCTCAACTCAATAAGTGAAGGCAAGTGTTTTTCATAAAGTGAAGGACTTCGACATGTGAATTTTACACTTGATATTTCAAACATGAGTTTCCTCTGGCTTTGAATCATTCGAACTAAATTTAGTCCGGACAAATAAAATTGATGCATCACAAAATATTGAATTGACGGATGAATAACGATGTGCACGTAGATGATCTGGTAGTTTGTGGTTATATTATATGACTGCTATCATTTTCGTAGTAAAGAATCAATTGAAGAGTACAACAATAGAGGTGAGCTGATAATAGGGAAACTTTCACGGCGGGTATGCGCGCGCGTAATGATATGTTTGTCTGGGACGCGGGCACCACATACCTACGGTGACATCAGCCACAATAGAGTTAGAGATAAGCTGGGCTAGAGCCTGCCCACATCGGAAGAGTAATAATAATCCATTAGGAAGATGCACTACCATTACAATACATCATAATTGCAGTTATTTTGTACAAATCATTTCCACAGAGCCGGTGAGAAACTTTCGATTTAATTGTCGTGTTAGTCACCGTTCTTCACCTGTGTCTGCCTTTTGCTGGCCTTTTGTAAGCCCATAGGCAAATTAGAAGATTTCAAACACTCCCTGATATACACACATATTACATAAGTTAGTACAATGGTACGTTAACAAAAATTTTCGCTTTTTTTGTATGAGATGATTTATATTTTGTTTAATAAGAGCAACAATGTGAAGTCAAAATGATGGCAATTTAAGCTATCATTTATTTATTTACACTTTACCGCAAACCGATTTTAAGCCTATAAAATTGCAAGTTATATACAAGCACAACATAAACAATCAAACTACAGAGGGTGAGCTTATCTATAACATCTAACCTAAAATCGTCATATTTTAAAGTAAAACTTAAGTAGATATACCTACACTTTATTATTAATTTTTAGGCTTTGCCTACTATAAAAGAGTTTTGCATTTTTTCGCTAGGAAAGAAAACCTGTTTTTGCTGTTTTTATTAATTTCGTCTACCAGCCGTCGTCAGACAAAACTTACAATTTTTAAAAGTTTAAAGATCGGTTGACGATGGCCCGTAAGTAGATATTATTTTTTTAACATACCAGAATTCCAACATCCCTTAATATCTAAGAGTACGATGTTAAAGTACCTACGAAAAATTATACTGAGGACTGTCACTGTCACAAGATGTGAAGAGAAGAATCTTAAAAAAATACTCGATAATTTGTTATTTAGAGCTAAATATCTCTGACAGAATTTCCAAGTTACGCAAAAAGGCTTTCACGTTAAAAAAAGAATTGAATAATCAAAAAGTTAATTTGCATCGCCCTTACAGTGTAGCTGATACCGTCTTAAAAGAACATTACAATTTTTCTCACCCAGCAGACAATGTCTACGTGTTATACAAATGTCAAAGATTAACGATTTCGAAAATACATTATTATTGTATTTAATTGTATACCATTGTGACGAGTAGTAGAAGGGAAGAGCAAATTAGAAACCATTGATGGCGATTGAGAACGTCTAGTTTGGTAAAGGTAATCTTCGGTACTGCTATACTCAGCAGCCCAATGACACAAATGATAAAAGTGAAACCTAGCAAATCGGGCAGTATCTGAATCAAATTATCGATTTCGGTATCTTCAACGAGTGTAATATAATAATTAATTATAGGTAATAAACAGCATGATTGCCTGTCTTGGGGTAGTTTTGAAATATACCAACTTTTCGTAGTTCGAATGCTTTCAATTGGCAGGGAGAAATTTCACATGTGATGAAAAAGTTGTTAATAGAACATAGAACTTTATAGTATAGATTTGAGTAGCTGCATATGTATTGCCTATTTGTGTCAACTACTATCTTCTACTGCTCAGTAGAATTTATTACCTATTTCAATACAATTTTAATTCAATTAAGTTTAAAACAAATAAATTAACATTTTTGGGGGGGGAACCATTTTTTTTCTCATAAAACGGTTCGTCCAATCTGGGACAGGCCCGGGTAGAAATTCCAAGTGAAACACATTTTCCTAGAAAAAAAATCTAAAAAATTAGCCGCATGTCTATTGTGTACATATAGTATACGTTATAGGGCATCTAGCTGTCTGGGAAAACAACCGTGCAGAAAGTTTTTTTATTAAAATTTCACCACCTGAAAGTTTTGTTTGAATATTTGAAGCAAAATGAAAACTTATACGTCTGCTGATATTTTCAGCAAGGAGGTGAGAGCAAAATGAAAATTGGATAGTGGGGGAAAGCTAAAAAAATATATTATAAGAAGTTTGGTATGGGGAAAAGCTATAGAAGCCTTCACCGCGTCAGGGTCTAATGAGGTTGTATAGCGACAACACTACGGTGATTCGCAGTTTACGTTGAGACAAAAAAAACAGCATTATTATTGGCAACGGTGCAAACATTGTTATCACTGCAACAATGGAACTCTTACTTGTTTAACTTCACTTGACCTACTTCGTGTGACACGTTTGCGTCCCGAACCTCCTACTCCCGATGCAATCCCAATGTATCCATATATAAAAACTGAAATGATCAATTAAAGTTCAACGAGTTTGGAGCTCCTTATCTCTGAACTCGTTGAAGCTATAAACATTTTAATTTGAAAAAGTATGGAAACAAATATTAAATACCGATACCAGCTTATCATAAAATCAAAAATAGGGGTGCTGGGGTTTACAGGTCTCAATATTCCACAGTGGGCATTTCAGGAGGCGATAACCATCTTGGAAGTTACCGCATTCACATACAGTTTAGTCTGCGGAGAGTAGCCCCTTCTGTGTAGGATTTTTATACTACTGTTGACACGAACCCTATTCTATAGTCTATTGAGGGCAGTCCACAAAGCGTATGACAAGTGTCCACCGACATGAGACAATCCACAAAGCTTATTTACAGATAGGTTAGAGTGGGGATATATTGTGAGGTTGTAAACGTATAAGATATCGTTAGTTTGGGAAGAACACGACTTTGGCTACGTTAAAAGAATTAGCCAAGAATTGGTATCGTTAGATTAGAATAAAATCGTATCAAAAACAATACCAGACGCTGAGAGAGGAAAAAGTTGAGGAGTAGAACTGTATGTCATTGAAGAAGAATACGTAATTGTAGAATTTAAAAATCAAGAAATATTCTATGATCTATGTAATTTTAATCAAACGGTTAAAAAAACAGTCTATCATAGATTGCTATTTATTTCGAAACAAAAGAGTTAAAAGTAAATCTCCACAAAGTATAACACTCGGCCTTTCTTTCAAAGAAAAAAACACTCAAATAAATCTTCAGGTGATTTTTTAAGCGACTTAGAAGATAATTAATTAAGCCGCGTATAGAAAGGTCAAACCTGTTGTACCAAAAACAAATAATGTTTACAGTGCATTGTTCGAGTCTGCACGACATATCACAATTAGCTACCAGGTATTATTATTACTAAAAGAATGGATCTTGTTTTCTTCGTATAGGTAATATATGTTTTACCGAGATTTTGAACTAATTAACCGCGATGTTGCAACAGCAGAGATCTTAATTACCGTACGTAATCATTTCGGTGATTGCGGTAAAAGACGAAAGTTAGTACTTAGAGATACCTTAGAGTAATTGTGTTAGAAGTCTCGTACTTACTCTGAATCTATCGAGATTGTTTAGATCGTGATATAATTGACGACTCACTCGCTGGCTTCACGCTTTCTCATTACGGCGCTAGTCCCACTGGTGGTGGGTCGTTTGAACACGTGTCCGTACATTTTATGCACTGCACCTACTCTAGTATAAATAATCATCTGTTTACAGTTTAGGGGCTGGTAGTATATGAACTAATTAACGAGGTAAATACAATGAAATTAAAGCGGTTGATCGCTCTATCAAGTTGGTGTAATTTATATTTATGGATTAGAACTAAAATCAAGACAGTAGAACAGCTAAGATGAGAAAAGTTCAATGAGAAAGAATACCACCAAATTTGAATGAAATATTACTTCATAATGTATGTGCTTTCATACATCTAAGCCATTGGGTATCGGCTATTTTCTTTTAAATTTTTAGATTGTGATTTACCGGCGGATATTTTTTGTTTGTTTTTCTCATTCGTTTATTTTATTATGAAAATCTTCAACTCTTTATATAGGTTAAAAAATACTCATATAAAAATAATATAATAGAACACTTTTCTATACAAAGGTGTTGTCAGCATAGCCGGCGGAACTTATTGCCTGAGGCAATTTTTTCCAATCAACCGATCCCGTCCAATCTGATACAGGCCAACCCCGGGTAGAAATTTCAAGTGAAAAAACACTAATAAAATAAAGAATGATAAACGAAGCTGTAGAAAATTGTTGGATGATAAACTAAAAAGTCTCAAGAATGAAATTCTTGGATTGCTATCCGGTTTTGGGATAGCAATATAATACATACTTAAGTATAATACATAGTTGACCATAGTCTGAAAATGTGTATTCAAACCTTCCAATCATATTTTTCTCGACGATGTCAAATCTGTTTTATATTTGAAATGGTTTACTGCCTCTGATGGGACGCATTATAAAAACTGCCTGTGAAGAGGGAACACCCGAAATACCCGTAATTAAATACAGAAATATCCCAGCGCCACCCATAAAACTAACTTAATATAGTGGCACGTGTGTAAGATGACTACGCCGATGCATCACCATTTATCACCGAATTTTACACATCGCCATTTATCACCGAATATAACGCATCACCATTTATCACCGAATATTACACACCTCTAGTGTTACGTTTTAAAATATTTTCATAATATCAATCCCAAACTGTAAATAGATGTATCTATAGATTATAAACACTTCTAAGGCAATAATACATATTATGGTTCTGCGGAGGTCAATATCAAAACAAATCAACTATTGTTTCAAACTCTTTGATTACCCTCCGCTATTTGTTTGGAGAACTCTTAGCAGATGCGAACTTTATTAATTTAATTGAAGAAGAAACATCATTATCTGGTCTTGGTAGAGATCCGGTAATTATTTATTAATTATTCAAATTTAATTCGGCATAGGAAAGTGTGAAATTGACAAATATACAAAAGACAAAAGCAACGGTCTGGTGTCCGAATTAATACAACTTACATCCAGAGTATTATAGGTATTGAATTTGCTACTAGATTAACATAGGTACCAATTATTTTCCGATAAACGAAACTCATCTTTATCTTTTTTTTAAATGAGCCGACATCAATGTAAAGATTCAAATCATGTTTTCTATCAAAATAGACTCCAGACGTGCATATAGCTGAAAAAACATTTTGATTGTGTCCAACGTTGCATAAATAAGCTTTCATATTTTACTATGTAACTAGCTTTCCAGACAGACGTTGTCCTGTGGACCCTTTGGTCCTAACCAAAGGCGACCCGTTCATTGTGCACTGCCCCTCCAGAAACAAAAATAAACTAATTAAATAATAACATTAAAATCTTAATTCTAAAACGTCCATGTTTCATTCGCATTCAAAGCTCAGACGAGATCAATGCGAGAATATAATTACTCGTATGTGCGCGCAATTTGGTTGACTTTGTATGAAAAATTTCTAAGACGCCCGAAACGGTGAGTAAGTGAAATGGGCTGCTGTCAGAGTGGCAATTACGTATGCGAGAATGAGAGGGTGCAGGTGCAGAAGACAATAATTTTGTTGTTAGATTTTTTCAAAGATGGCGTCGCATAAAATCCGTTCCACAATAAGTTTAATATTATATTTTATATTATTTCTTATCCATTTTTCAACGTTTTATTAGTTATTCTGTTATCCCGAGCGGAGAAGAATCCAATAAATCAAACATCGGAAGAATTTGTTCAGCCGATCTCGAGTTATAAGTGCTCGCACTAACCCGAATTTAATTTTTACTAGAGATATGCAGATATTTTTTATATGAACTCACATGATTAAACATTAAAAAATAAAATTAATAAGTACAATTCATATGACTGAAAAGAGATGTTCTATTTCATACATTTTTGAATAGCTCTGGCTCCGAAATTCGAACCACGACGTCAAATCCACGAGTCTTCAAAAAGATCCTTTCTGATACTTTCTGTCAAAGCAATATTTTTTTACTTCCTCAAACCATATAGGAAGGCGGCCAGCCCAATATTAATATTCAAGCGCAAGATATGTAGTTTCCACGATCGCATGTTCTTTTTAGCTTTCTTTTCCATCACTTTTGTAGAGATTATATTGTGACTCTGTTTAGTCTACAATAATTGTTACACACAATTTTTCAAACGTCCCTTTTAGCAATAAAATGATAGGTACGCCAAACACTAGTAAAGTAAATACCTCAACTGTTTCGGTTATAAAAATTTGAAATGTAGATTATTTCTAGCGGCCGATGAATATCTACATAGAGCTCAAACCCCTCACAATAAAGGAATTACAAACATGCGACCTTGATGTTAAAAATGACTTGCCACGCTTTCTGGCCGCCAGAATGCTTCTAGATACTCGATCATTACGTAAATCGACACCAGAAGTAGGTGTGCTATGTGGTACAATGCGTTGCGTGCTACACACACACATACATACACACTATCGGGTTGATATCCAACAGCGATATAAATACGTTTTATTCAGAGGTGAGAAGGCTGTCGGTATTTTGATTGTTATATATCGATGTTTTCATTCAATGATGTAATCCATTACAAAGGTGATTAGGAATAATCATTAATCATATAATATCAGACACTTTATTGCCTCGGTGTAGTGTATTCGGCCATCTATTTGATATGAAACTAATACAATTTTCCACATCCTGAACATTTTGTGTGACCATCTAATATGGATTGAATCAACACTTGAGTAAACTTGGCGTTATCTTGACGTAATAATATAATGTCCCATAGTTGCCAAAGTGCTAGCATTACTGCATACGGGTGTTAGCTTACTCAAAGTGAACACAAATACAATTTTGAGAACTTTCACACTTGTAAGGATTGTGCTGGTGAGAGCAAGATAATCCGTACCAGAGATAGAAAATCGAAAACACGACCGATATAATTCGAATTTACAGGCAACCCCACCGAGTTGAAATTAGAGGCTAACATGAACGACCCAATCAACCTTTTTGGTAAAAGTTCTGGGTACCTACTCTACTGACAAGTGACAACCATCAATGAATGTTTCGAGGAAGCACTTTTTTCTATAAGGTAAGATTGTACGGATATTAAGAGTGAAACAGAGAAAGAAAAAAAGATTTGAATAAGTACCTATATAAATTTCCACCACATCACCAAGTATGGATCTTAGCTCAATAAAGAAAAGTAGGAAAGGATAAACCTTCAAGTATAAGTAAACGTTTGCTCTGGTAAATACTGGTTGATTACAACTAACGGTGGCACAATTACAAGAGATAATTCTTCGTTCATGTCAAGAAAAGTCAGAAAACACATATTGAATGCTGTTTACTCAAGTGCTTCAAGTTGCAGTTATAGAAGAAAAACTGCTGCAGGTGAATCATGCAACCGTAGCAATATCAAAGAAGATAACAAACACTAAGGCTTAGCGCATTTATACTATTTTTAATTGCTAGACTGGACGTAATGGGAGTATACTTTCAAACGACAATAATTATGAGTGTAAACGGCTATTTTACAATCCTAGTGTAAACATCAGAAAAATATCCAAGATGAACAACAGGAAAAACAAAACGAATACGAAATAAGCTTTGTGGAAAAAAATATTATGACCTCCACAAATGATCACATTATAACAATGCATCTATTGTTTTTTTTTACGCAAAGTGCATTATTGTATAAGTAAAAATTTCAGTTCATTTGAATTTGGTCGCCATTTTGGTCGGGAACAAGAAGTCAAAGGAGTTTTCTTAAGTAAGCTCTGCTTGGGTATTCACGAAAAAGTTTAGTTCGAACTAAACTTTTTATTTTACTTAAGGTATAATACAATACGCTAAAAATTAAATAATTTAGGTAAATGTGAAAAAAATCTAATTATTATTATGATTAATCTACACATTTTTCCGCATCTTACGTTTCTATATAAATATTGATTTTTTTGAGTTATGGATCGAGAAAAAAAGAGGCGTTCCAGAAAAAAATACTCAAAAGCACCCTAAGCCAGCTAAACTATTTAATCAAAGTTCATTCTACAAGAAAACAGAAATTTCAGGTTTGTATGTTAAGGATTCGCGGAGTCATTGAGTAAAATCGACAAGTAAACGTGCAAAAAAACGGGTGTTTACGTGCAACGCACCTTTATGTCCCGAATGTTTGACTTATACTAAACCTATACTTTTTTTGTGAATTACCCTGCTAAGGTTATAAATAATGCTCATAGGGGGGCAACTCTAATATTTTCCATATTTTCTTACATTACTTCACATCGAATAATGTACCAATATAACTTACTAGAAAGAGTACTGTGTGATGTAATAAAGTTCGAGATTAATGTAGACGGTGGTTTCCCATCATATAGGTACCTCAAAAGGTACAGAGATATCTAGTAGGTAATCAAGTATGATATACCTACTGCAAAAGAGAATAATCTTCAGAGGACAAAAGTTAAGAAACTGACAAAGTTTAACCATCATTTCTTCAAGATACACTTCATAATCATAAAATGACAAGTCTCTTCCGGGTACAAGTTTGTTTCTAGCGTGTTCCGTAGCTTGCGTCCAACAAAATTGTATACGACACGTGTGCGCACGCTCGGTAGATCCCCTCTGGATCGTTTAATTATCGTCTTCCTGTCCATCAAACCTATTATGCCCGCAATAACACAATGGATCGCATGAGAGGAACGCGGGTGTCGTAATACCAAACAAATAATAAATAAATAAAAACATACGATTGAAAATGAAATGCGGGCTGCATTCGTGTTGTTACTCAATTCACCGGCGCAGCAATGTCCAACGATGCGACACCAAAGGTTGGGTTTGATGCTTTCAATCAGTTTGTTTTGTAGCACGCACCGTTTCGAATGACAGGAAATTGACGATACTTTTTTTATTCAAGGAGAATATTTTTCACTCGTAGCCGAAATCAATAAACATAACGCATAGACAAATTTAACTCAGCCTTAGATAAACTCAAGAGTTACCTTTGAAAATACGTTTTTGTTTTAGTTATTTTTAAATCAAAATTATCAAACATTGACAAAACAAACAATTGACAGTTCTATTATTAAGCACGTTGTATATCGTAAAAATAGTTAATGGCTAATATCCGGTAAAAACTATCGTTTACAATAGCATATTATAAGGTTTATACGTTTACTATGTATAGACGGTAACACTGTGGTCCAGTAAGTTTGTTCCGGCAAGCCACTTAATGTTCCGAATCACCGGAATAGGGGTTCAAGAATGGTTGAAAATATGTTGGGCTACAGAGCCTATTGATAACATTTTCTAGTCCAGTGAGTGTACATACAATATCAATGAAGGAGTGTATGTAGAAGTTGGAATGTATCTCTTACATAAAAAGTAAACTATTTATATCGACACCTCTAATAAGATGGTATCTAAATATAATCAGTAGGTGTAGATATTTATTTATTTATTTATTTCATAGAGACACCAACAGATATAGATATGTTTAAAAAATGGTCTCATTTGAAAGCTAATAATGCGAAAATGGTCTTAAACCACTAAAAGTTATATCGATCGCATTTGTTAGACTTTTAACAAAAAAAAATATAATTTGTGGGTATTGTGCGTCGATCATGTCAAAAAAATCGTATTAGCTGATGGGCCTCCGCTTGTAATAAATATATTGTATAAATTTCAAATAAACGCTATAATAATGCCCACTTCCTATATGACGAGCCGTGTAACACACATCGCGGATTGATGTTAGAGAAATTGGATGATTGTGAAATATCCAATTACATTACATTATTTTAAAATAGTTAAATTACATAATGTACATTCAGAATTGAGGCCGATATCTAGTAGTAACCAAATCATTTTAATGATGAAAAAAAATCAGTGCAAAGTTAATTGAAAAGAATATAATAGTATCAAGTAGCAGATACAGCGAAATAGGTGTCTACGTAGTAAATTGGTCTACTTCACTTTCTACTCGTTAAACTTCTGCATCGAAGATTTATTAACAAAAATGAGAACGTTCTAATTCTATTGAGAGATCAGACTTGATGATCATTGACCAGACAATTTGAATTTTGCGTAATAGGAAGAAAATTAACTGTCCACTTTTTATATTTCATAGAAGTGTCGTTGTTTGGTTTAAAATGTTTAAATACGTGTTTATATTATGTTCCAGTTGACAGTTGATTTTTTTCGCACTCTACATTGACGAAATATTCAAATTGTTTAGGGGAGGGGGGGGGGGGTTACCCCTATTCTATGTTTCCGTGATATTAACGTCGGCGTGAAGTAACGATATTTTGTATGGAAACGTGTATATCGGCTCTACAAAATACTTTGGAAAGTTCAGCAGGCCATACGAAATTCCCGTTACGTAATCCCATTAGTGAGGAAATTTCGGAATATAGGGGGTACAGACGTCAGAACCCTTATTCAAGTTTTATCGAAAGGTAGTCACGGAAGTAAAGTGAGTAACACGATACATTTTGTATGGAAAACGTGTACCTATACGTATCGAATGCGCGAATCGCTTTTGTTTCTAGAAATATCCTTGTGGCGGCGAAATACACGTTTCCATACAAAATGTATCGTGTAATACTCAGTTTACTTCCGTGACTACCTTCCAATAAAACTTAGACTACGGGTACAGTGGGGCTAGTACGAGTTTTATCGAAAGCTTATTGCTCGCAAATAAGCGATTATTAGCGTGCAATTAGTGTTCTAAAATCAACCATCGAATCATTCGATCATTTTGGTATGACAATTTTTCTAAACTCTTTCGATGATCGAATAGCGAAACGATCATCGAAAACTTATACTAGGGATACAGATGTCAGAACCGACGAAACAACAATAAGATCGATACAAAAATTAACGTGAAACTATTGTTTTTTTTTCACATGTTTTATTATCTCGACAGGTTCCTTGGACACTGGTTCAAACAGTGCTATGAAACATTTCTGAAGGTTAATTTATTGACCCAAGAACATAAAACGGTATGAAAACGGTTAAAAAATAAAAGCCTCTAAGAGGTTTAAAGAGAGTTTTTCATATCGTCTTTTCTACGTACTTACGACATTAACTTTACGCCGCTACGGTATAAACTTAAATATTATAATAACAATTCGAAAGAAAGAGTGTGAAAGTTCTCAAAAAACATTAAAACGAACCGCTCATGATGAGTTTTTGTTAAACCTAAGCTAGTAAAGACTTACAAATTAGCAAAACCGCGGATTAAAATTAATCCGTTGAACGAAACTACAATAAAGAATCGACGTAAACTTGACCCGTATTGAAGCGGTCACGTTCTGTAAGTCACTAATAGACTAACATATTACCTACAGCACTAGCAGATCTACTGCTCGTACGTCGTTCTGTTTAACTTACTGAAATCCGTTGTGATTTTGATGATTTGATGCTCCCGTGGCGAAAGGATTAGCCGGCTGATCTGTCTAACTAAAGCTAACGAAACGTTGGAGAATAACTCAAGCCTTTGGGTTTTAAATAATTTAATTAAAATTACTACTGATTTACAAAAAAAATCTATTGCAATTTTAATGCAACAAAATACCTAGTAGGTATATTTTTTACACAATATTTCAACAGATGACAAAATTTGACAAAATGATAACTCATTAATAAACATAACAACCCGCAAAATAAATAGATAATTAATTACTTTATTTATTTATGAATTTATATATTGATGGCTAAAGCCTTTTACATAAAGTTTATAACAAATCAATACAAACAGTAATAACCAACAAAATCATATATACAATATCATAACAAGGAATGTACAGTATAAAAACAAAACATTTATTTGAAAACATATACATAATACTTAATATGTGCATTATGAAAAAAAATGTTTTATATAATTTTCTTAATCTGACTGAATCATTTATATCACCGACAATAGATGCAATTTATAACAGATTAACTTTAAATAAAAAAAATTAAAGCACTTTCCCAAAATATAACTTGATAAGAATAATTACTCACTCAAAACATTTTTAATTGGATCAAATTGATTTAAGTCTTTCTCGAAACAACCCAATCACACAAATTTCATAAAAATTAGTTCAACCATTTAGGACGAGTTCGGCCACCTTTAAAAACAGACGGAAGAAATTTATACATACAAATTAATATTGGAACATGGCAGAGAGACATGTCAATTGTCGAGCTTTACGCCCGTGCCTGGTTTAAAGTAACAGTTTACAACTCGACAAATTAAATAAACCACAGACTGACAATATGTGACGCGGTGTGCATTGAAACCGGCCACAAGTAAAATGTGTCGTAAGTAGAGACCATGTCCCAGTCACGATCCAGCTAGGAGAATAATCAAAATAATCGGCCGTTTACTATAAGTTTGACCAGTCCATTGGTGCGAGAGCTTTCATAGAAAATCAAGTCTTGAAAAGTAGACAGTGAATGAATAGGTAGGTATGTCCACAAGGTCTACAGGGGGAAGGAAAAGTGAATAGGAATAAAAATAGTCACGAGATACCGAATCAACCAAGCAATTGATATAGAATTTATACAATAATAATGTAGGTTTATGGTTCTTAAGTCTTTTTCGTAAATTTTGATGGCAAGAAACCAGTAAGTATTCCCAAATAAGTTCAAGAGGTCTTTTCTAAATCTAACCCAGACATGCTAAAATTCTTCGAATCTTCAACGCTGGTTTCAATTATTGTGCAAAAGCCATCTATCAGTGGTGCCTTTTGAAAAGGAACTATATACACTCATGCTGATGAGGAGCCATCGTTATGTATGATTTGAAATGTCATTATGTTTTTCGTATTTTTCTTCTACTTTATTTGTTAAGAGAATTGTGTGTTTTTAATGTTTTAATCAATTTACTCGCGCACGTATCTGATTTTGAGTAGTGTTTTATACTTTGTTGACATCAACCTGCGCATAGGTGAATACTGGAATGCCGGCTGCGGGCTAATGAAAGAAAAATAGTAAATAAATAAATAATACATAACAATATATTGTTAGATGGCTCACACCGCGAGAAAAGATACACTGACTAAAAAATAAGAACATTTCTCAATATAGTTAGGTACATAAATAATACTTTTGTTTCATATGAAAGAAGTTCCATTCGGCAATATCTTGTCAATAGCAGTTGCAGATTATTTTATACGGTTTCAATCGATGATCCAAATTTGTACGCAAGTTTAGGTATTTCACTCTTAAAATTCAAAATCGAAAAGGGGAGAAAAACTAAACTGAAATTTCTCATAAAAATCATGTCAGAAATTGATAGCACGAGAACCAACGTATGTAAAGGCGACCCCAGGGCTAAAACGGTTGGGTACTCTTGTTGTGTATAGGTATTCGTATACGAAGTGGGTATATTATTGCTACTCCCTTTGGCTAAACTTTCCTGAAGCACGCCTGACGCCGGCTCTACGCTGTTAAACTTCTTTATTTTGTCTATTCACGTGATACTTTATTACCTACATATTTGTTTCTACTACTACAAGTTTTAAAGACGAGGCGTGTGAGGGAGCTGTTAACATTATTCAGACATATATCAGTAAGTCTAACTAAATAAATAACATATTAATATTTTATTCACCATCAGGTGGAAGGTGGAATATTATGTACTTAGAGAAGGTGAAACATCAGCCCTCTGAGTTATGCTACGCGGTAGATCTGAACTTCGCTACGACTTGAATAACCCTGCTGGGGTCATTCAATCGACATTGTTCTTTCAATCCCAGTATATTTTATTCCTATATTTTTGTGTCGTTTTTTTCTTTCCGATTGCGACAAATCACAACTGCTGATACCTGATCTTTTATACTAACATAGGTAATATTATAAAAAAATAGTTTCCTTTTCAAGAGAACGTTTTGATACTGTACATTAAAGAGTTTGCTTGAAGGATCTTGTTGCATCCCTTTGCTCCTTAATGGGGTCACAAAGAGAGTGGTAAGTTATATTGAGAAAACTATTTATTTTACTATAAATTGGTGAAGAATTGGAGTGCCTAAATACAGCGGCTGCGTACTTCAAACAGTACAATAGAAAAAGTAAAGTAAAATCGTAATAAAAACGAGAATCGCAACAATTAAAATTGAACAGTTCTCCATCACCCGGACGCTGTCGTTTTCACTCCAATATAATGATTCCGCATGTCTGCTGTTCCACAAACACAATTTAATTTATTTCAATAAAATTTGTCTCGCGTCGCGTCTATGTGTCCATTAAAATAACCAAACTTTTTGTTCGCGAGAAATACACCGACACCTCATTTCTTTGAAACGAATCTATAATATTTCGCGGTTGCCGGCAAAACAACAAAAAATACTATGTAAGTACGGAAAGTTCGCATCTTTCGTGATGATTTTAATACAACTTTCGGAGACTTTCTTGAAAAAAAAATTGGCAAACTTTTCGACTCGCGTTTGAAATATTTCTATATAGGTACCTACCTACTTTATTTTTTTTTCTTCCCTGTTTCTTTTTAATAACATTTTCGTCTTCTTTGAATTAGCATTCCTTTCAAAATTCTAGCGCAAATATTTAAGAAACAACGCCCACAAAAAATATTCGAACACCAGGTGGTGCGTTGCTTAAAAAGACGCACGAAGAATTCACTACAGTGCCTACGAAAAAAAAATCGAAGCTGAGATAGTAAGCCAAAACAGAATGCTTGGAGTTCTACGATTTTGTTAAAATATTTTTTCATAGGTTTATGAACTTACGAACGAATAGGAATAAAAGTATACGAGTAAAATTGATATTATTACATTTACCTTTACTTAACAATAATTAACAGATGCAGAGTAAATTTGAAATAGATAAAATATTGCTATGTCATCAAAAAAACTTCGAGAATTTGAAATAGGAGTGTTAAGGTAGCAAAAAGGCAAGTATAAACTGGTCTTGGTTATTTTTATTGAACTGTAGACAGATTTGGCCGTGCATAATCAATGATGTAAAAATAAAATGCCATCTCAGATTAGTGCAGGCAACTTGGGATGAAAAATTTATACTGAAAATTGAACATGTGGCCTTGTTTACTCGAATTTTACATGAAATTATGTTAATATCGGACACGATTTATGCTCGAGCAGTGCAGAGCGCGTCTGGTCAGCTGAAAGTTATTCGTAAATCTGGGTGTCCTTATCGTCATGGGTGTTCTCTTGAGGATCGCCGTAAATTTATCATCGTAGAAACACGAGTAGGTACGCTCCGAAACGAAGTTAACGACGTCCATTACCAGATTCTATAATAGGACACAAAGTTGAAGTGTAACCGTTCAGGGCCGAACCTAGTTGATCTCGCGGTCGAGGCGAAATTGAACAAGAGGGAAAAATTTCAATGATGATATACCCAATATTGATATCCTTGTGTACGCACATGTTTTATTGGTTCACAGTTACGATAAAATAATTGATTCTACTGGCAATAGTCATTAAAAAAGGTTGCGTGATTTATTGGTGACCAATGTGCATTATTTTAGTGCTTAATGTGTATCTAGTACATAATTATACACTAGAAAAAAAACCTACACAGTTTTGTAGTTATTAGGAAATCAAATCCGTAAGCCCAATTGGTATCTATTAGAAGAATCTTTAAATTAGGTTGCTCTATTGTTCTCAATAGTTTGCAACTTTTATCTCTATATTTCATTAGTTATTTATCTAATATCTTCTTGTTGCATACATGAGTTTTTTTGACATGTTGAGCATGCTGAGAATTATCATGATTGGGAGTTTCGGAGACTTAAACATTACCATCTAATGGCGAACGTTGTTAACCTATAGTGATCACACTAAGCCAGCCTTCGATAACTAAAGAGAAGTCGTATTGTCAGTCATTTGAGATACTTATATACCTACTCTCTTCAGAATTATGTTGAACTCCGGGTATTATCCCACCTCGGTAGCCTAGTGGCAAAGGCTCCGACTTCAGTTCACGAGGTCCCGGGTTCGATTCCCGGTCGGGTCAGAAATTTTCAATGTGTTTTTTCACTTGAAATTTCTACTCGGAGTTGGAATCCTGTCTCAGATTGGACGGGACCGGTTGACTGGTAGATAATGTTTCAAGCATTAAGTTCCGCCAGCTATACTGACACCTATGTATATAAGAGAGTTATTTATCTATTGCAATTTTACCATTTTTTACCAGCTGACAGATTTTTTCTTTAATCAATTTGTGCCCACTCTATAAGTGAACACAAATACACTCTTTCTAAGTAAGCTACTAAAAGCTTGTGTCATGAAAGAGGAGATTGGTCGGCACCTGGGATTGAACCCACGACCTGCAGTACGAACGTCAGTATCGCAATCAGTAGATTACAAACCACTTCGATTTACAATTAATTAATTATCAATGTTGTATCCAAAGATTGTGATATAAAGTTAGCAAGGGTCTTTTTAAGGCAGCCAATAACGTAAATACTACGATAATCATTGTGGCTTGATCTCTTCGTATCTACGGTCACGGTATTTTAACCCAAAGATTTCAACGCCCCGTACGATGTGCATTAAATCAAAGCAACGGCTTCGTATCAGTACAAAAGTCAGTTATCGTAATTAAAAGCCGATACCAAATGCAGGTACCGCGGCACGCAGTAAGTTGCAATAATATAATCGTTATGTGGTTCACGGTCACAAACCGACTCACCTCCGTAATTATATTGTTCACAGCAGCAGACAGAGAAGAAACGACAGTGTTGGCGAGGTTGCCCGTATCACTCCTAATTCACAGCCCGTCTAAGGAATCAATTGGCGCGAGTGTCTGCGCAGGAGATGCCCCAGGCTAACCGACAAGTTAACCAGCGCGTCGTTGCACAGATGGACCGACAGTTGTTGCTAGTTAAAGCTCTGAGGCATTCGACCGAAATTGAAAGTTGAACCGACAACTAGGTAACTGACGAATTAATTATTAGACATATTATTATCACTGGCCTCAGTCTGGCGAAAATCAATTAGCGCTGAAGAGAGAGAGAGAGAAAAAAAACAACACAACATCAGATGTGCGACCCAGATTTAAAAATACCAAACAGGTTATTCGAGAAAAGATTTAATTTAAATTTTACCATTGTTCGTTAACTTTTTTTAGTTAAATCTCTGAAACTACGATAAGTCAGAATAAAAATATAAAATTAATTAAAATAGTAGGTACCTACCTAAGAAGTAGGTATGCGAGCTAATGAATTAAATTTCTCCGAAAAAAAAAGAATATAAATTTGTTGTCGTCTATTATTTCCAATGACTAGGCACTAAGTTAACAATGCCGGAGATAAACAATGCCATTTTCAACCTTTTTTGTACAAAAATATAGAATATAAAATACGGGTGTAGAGTTAAATTTATGGAAGTAAGAGAGTGACCGGAAAAAACGAGCAGAAGAATTTGTTCCGGATAACTCAGGTAGGACAGAGAAGCCTACGCCAAAGTGAAATCAGAAGTCGGAGGGACCAGACCAGAAGATGAGAAAACGTCGATTGGAATTTCAACAAAGGGTTTTCTATCGATGCTCCAACAAGTAAAAAAAATATAGACGGCCGGTATTTGTCGGCATTTAGTGCTGTGCAGGGGCATTTGAAACCTTTAAAAGCCTTCCACATGTAGCGTGTTAAAACAATGGGGCTGGCAGTGAACACGCCACGTCAAATTTCAAGACAGATTACACACAAGCTTTTTGTATCCAGCGGGTATATCTCCCGCGACCGCCTGAATCGTGCCAAGCCCATAAAAAGAGCAATGAAAACAAACATCACCATAAACCAACTGACACAATATGCTAATATATCACTCATACGAGCAGAGAAACCACACTTATATCGACGAACTAGTATTTTGATTTTATATGTGCAGAAAGGGAACGAGTCGAATAAATTATTGTTTTCTCTGACACATTTTTATATTTCACCCCTTTGAAAAAAAAAAATAATAATCGCCAAATATTCATTGATACTGAGAGTAATATTACCGTACTTTGTTAATGCTGCATGAACAGAAATATGCATTTCATTCTGACAAATCAAGTTCAATGAGGCTAAATAATCAAAAGGCGGACTATGCAGCTTTTATCGAAATTTCGAGATACTTTTCAAGTAACAACCCGTTGGTGGTTAGTGTAAAATACATCTGTCAAGTGTATTTGTGTTCTTTAGAAAGAGCCCAGGTTCATTTTTTCTAAAAAAAAAATACACCATCTCCGCGCCTGGATAGCTCAGATTCATTAAATCCAACCAGATCAGTGTTTTTCATCAGATATACCTACATATTTCAAGGCTTTACCTTTAGGAAAAATAAATCAATTACGTATAGAGAAAGGTGTGCATTATAACGTGTAATAGTTTTTGTATGCATATGAGATAACCCAAGAGAAAATTGAACAGCATCGGTAGTTTCAAAAGCTTCGCTCTTATTAATTAAGTCAATATTCAATATTATTATGACTGGAAATATTGACTTAATTACTATGAAATCAAATAGTGGTTAAATGTGAGTAACAAAAACCACTTTCCAAGTTAATAAGTCTTACTGATAAGATGAGATGAAAGAGAAACACTAATTTGAAAGAAATTACAGAAATTAACGGGGAAATTAGTTAGTATCTATATTAACGTGATATTTAAGCAAATTAAGATCATGACGTCCTATGCCGTATCCGAACAAAACGTGACTCTGGTCAGACCCAACAATTATTATCAATTCATCCGATAGGAAATAAAATTATTACCAGCCCGTCTACGATATCGTGTCTACGTTCACGTAGTAATAATCTTTAATATAAAAGTAAGACGGGTTAGTGCGAACGCTTACAACTCGAGATCGGCTGAACAGAATTTCATCATTTTTGAATTATTGGATTCTTTTTCGCTCCGGATAACAGTTTTAACTAATAAAACATCGAAAAATAGATAGCAAATAATATAAAATATAATATTAAAATTGAATAAATATGGAACGAATTTCGATACAACAACGCCATCTGTGAAAAATTATATAGAAACACAATTTTTATTTACATGACAACGATTGATATTAAAAATATTTGCACGCATATTTTTGATGGAAAATTTTTAAGTTTTTTCTAATTTGTTGCATTGAAGAGCATTTTTTATAAATTAAAACGCGAAAAGTGAATAAACCTAATTTTGAAATGAAAATGTCGTTTGACACAAACTGTCAGATTTGATAGTTGATGCGATTGACAGAAATGGAAAATATGTGGTTTAAAACAGATGCATCGTTCGAAATGACATTGATCTTGGAAAGTCTTTTTTATTTTATTTGTTTATAATTCTAATTCAATATTCATAGTTAGATCAAAGGACAACGTCTGTCGGGAGAGCTAGTTTGTAATAATACGGGGAAACATGTTTAAAGATGAGTAGACACTAGACAGACACTAAGCGGAGACCCAAACCCATGAAGGTAGAAGACACGGGGCTGAAAAGCCGAAACACGAGACGCAGCGATGAGTTAAACGTGATAGGCTGGAGCGGACATGTGCACCTAATCATAAGGATTTAAACTTAAACACACGACGCATTTTGTTAACACAATAACATTTAATTTATAATATATAATAAAATAAGTTTCTATGCTCCGAAGGCAACCATTCTCGATACTCAAGGTACGCGCTAAAGCTAACATCGCACTTGGACTAGATCGATGTTTTTACTCTTTAAGACAATGGAGTGGAGTTCTTCAGCAAGTCTCTGTACGGCCGTCCAAAGATCAGCATGTTGTGACATTGATACATTTTTCTTCTTTAAAATCCAGAGACCAAAAATACAGAAAATGAGATAATTTGAGCAACCTAACAAGGCGATAGTACCTACTGCAGTTTTAGCTCAAATGATAACGTGAAGATAAGTGACATATTTTAAGAATAAGTGAATATAATATTTTATGAATAAGTGACATATTTTTTTACGTATTCATGACTTAATCTGGTAAAATCATAAAAATCTAGCCAAAACGTATTTAGAAATTCTAATGAAACCTCATGAATTTGCCAAACTTTCAAAACATGTGCGTGTTTTACTGAAAAAGTAAGGTTGTAAAATAGTTTAAAAAAATCCTCTTTTTGATAATTTATCCTATGAAATAAGCATATTATACTAATAGCCGGTTCCATAAAAAATAAAGGGCACTTTAAAAAATAACGCGTTTCATGACAACAAAATTACACTTTATGTTAAAGTCTCGTTATTGGGACTTAAAGTCTACTTTAGTGTAGTTCAATCTTTTACCATGTGATGAAAATTTGCATACGTTGACACTGTGAACAAAAATGACTAAAATAGGGTGGAACACGTGGCAAAACGGGAGGAATATTATTGTTAACAGATTTCGTTTACTAATACATAAACCATAATAATAAATTAACAATAATAACGCCACATTGATTCTCTATTGAGAAATTAAATTGACAGATTAACAGAAATTCCGCGAAAATGTTAGTAAACAACGTATATTTTCCAAAGATTTCCATGGTAACACTACCAATTGCTACCAACTTCCAATTTTTTTTTTACATTTCAAACTTTAGCTAAAGTAAGCGGGAATTGTTTTTATGAAATGCGTCTACATTTTTTTATTTATTTATTGAGGCCTTTCACCCGAATTCGACATAAATGAGACTTTAAAATTTGAAAGTTCCTTTAGATAATGAGTTCGTTAGTCGCAAAATTTTCCTTCATTAAATACAAAATTGCTCCAGGCATGAAAACCAGTAACTCCTCAGGTATGTTTATAGGCCCAGTTTACAACGACCTTTTGCTAACGTTCTTTGGCTTTCCATTCTGTCCATATACTCTGTCAAATTTTCGAAGAGATCAATTTGATATGTGCAGGAACCATACATCGAAAGATGGCATACGAGATTGTATAGTCAGTGTCGGGGTTAGGGGCACAGACAGAAGCAGTGGGGTGGCAACGTGACTAGGGGGTGCACGCGACCAGCACCACTGCCGTTCTTCATCGAATACATTGCAACATCGCTACATACCTCGCATGGAGACTACATATTATTATATACGAACCAACGCTGAGCCGTTGCGGCGCTGTATGCCTTGCACTTAGAAATGTGCAAATATTAAACATAAATGTATACCGATTCCTTATATGGAAACACGTGATGCCACGTATTGGAAATAACTAAAGGGTACTTTCTGATATCAGAATTATTGTAACAAAGCTCTACAGCCAACACAACAAGTAACCACCTCTGTATGATGTTTAATTTCTCAATTGAAGGTCTCTAGTTTTATATCTGCAAAGCGAAGACACACAACTCAGAATATAATATTATTAACGACTTATAATCGTGTTTTCTTACTTTTTTAAATATTGTTTGAAACCATTAATAAACAGTCGGTCAAAACGTCATGTAACGGTTCTGCGATGAACCTCATTATGATCCAATCTTTACGGCTAAATTCTATGTTGGGTGGTATACTTAAAAAAAGAAGTCATCATTCATGCTTCTTTGGGAGGAGGGTAAACTCTCATACAAGTTTTTTTTTTATATAAAAATAAATATCAGCCCACTTAACGTGAAAACAAAATACTATCTTTGACTCTTTCACAGTAAGCTACATAAAGCTTAATTGTGTCGTGAAAGAGGAAGCTGATCGGCACCTCGGATCGAACCCACGACCTCCAAGACGAAACGGTACAAAAGCAGGCGTCGTAACTGCCAGGCTACCAACCACTTTTGCTCAATTCCTGCTCAAGAGCAAGTAAACGTGGAAGGTGATAAAAAGCATGGTCTCATTGATCATGAGCACCAAATAAGCAGGCAAAAGAGACCTATAGGCAACGACACTATGACGAAGAAATGCCCATAAGTGGTTCCGTCGTTGTCGAATTCAATATATTAATACTAGTTGACATGATGTAATGATTGAATGATTAGATGTCTACTATTTGATTAGACACCTGAGAAGGTCAAAACGTTTTTTTTTATTATTATTGTTTTAGGCATTGTCAGTCATATTAGACTTTGAAAAAAAATACACACAGGTACTAAGAATAAAAACTAGCAAAAAACTTGGATATCTAATACCTTAGTCCGATTCATCCGTTCTTCTCGAGCGGCTGTACATCGCCTGAACGACAGCGGTTCCAATTCGAGGTCACACGAGATGCTATGCACACAGCAACCATGGTACCGCCACACTGCTAATGTATTAATCACTATTATTTAACAACGATAATAAAAAATAAAATAACTAATCACGATTCGTGAAACATAAAAACACCAGACGAACAACACAATTGAATCAGTATGAGTGCTTTGATAATACTTTAATATCAGACGATACAATTACAACAGTTTCCCATGTGGAAACAAAACTCGGATCCGACAAAACTAAATAATTGTAAAGGTCATGAGTTATGACGTTATTATTGTTTGTTTCCTATTGAAGAACAACAATCACATAACTACTGGTTTTGAATGTTCATTATCGAAATTGGACACTCCATCAATTATCGATATGAGGTAGGTACAAAAAAAAACGATAAATAATAATAAAGGCTAAACCACAATATTCACATAACATATTCGGGTGGTTTAGTTGCCCTTAACACGCAACGGGAACGAAACAAGGAGTGTTGGAAGGACGAAGCGGAAGACCTTCCTTTTTATTAGGGTTTCAAATAACGTGGAAAATATGTATTTTCTTTTCCGCAGCTAACCGCGACAAGAACTTGTGGGAAGAGCTTTTCGAAAGTCACTGAAACACGCGATACCGATTCATGACAAAGCTTCTGCAGGCTACTTTCAGATAGTGCTTTATATTATACAAACAGATACTATACTGTTGTAATATTCGAAACCTGGCTGTAAGAGACCTAAACGTATAGGTAACGATATTATAATATTATACATGCCTACACTTAATGCGCTCAAATTTACGAACGTTTGTTTTTCGTGAGTGAGTAAAACAATCACACTTTGAGTTAATGGTGAAACAAATTCAATATAAAAATACAACAACCTTGAATGTTTCAATGATTTTATTGCAAATGGAAAGAATAAAGAAAATGGTTTCTCGGGAACGAAAGGAAAGGAAACAAAGTTGCCATAATAGAAACAGTGAACACACAAGGTCAGATACGGCCTCCTCGAGTTTGAGATAAATGCAAAACTGGGGCCAAATTACTAACAACTTTTTACACCGTGGGTAAAGTAAAACGCGACGAATCAAACAGCAGTGATTAAAAAGCGATTTGACTTGTCTTTACAAACTGCCTTCCTATTTATTATTAGGTACCAAATGATATGTTTGCATTGTTTAAATGACTACAAATGTTTGAAAAAAAAAACAAGCCATCAAGACGTACAAAAAATAATCTTCAAACCCGAAGATTCCAAAAAAGTTAATTGCTTTTCAAACTAATGGAGAACGAAAGATAAAAAAACATATTTTGTTTTGTATAATAATATGTACCTTTTTATATATAAACACACTCGCTAATTATAGGTAGAGATTTTTAAACTATGACGAACGTTGTAAACGTAAATGAACATACTTAGTAATAAATGAGGCATTGGTTCAAAATTCAAACTATCAACAAAATCGAATATAAAGTTGGAGAGACGTGCAGTACCTTTTTTTATGCGAATGGCATATTTGGCTTGGCGTTTACAAGTTCAGTTGTGAAATAGGTACCTTGATGAAAGGCGCCTGACGATATCACACCAACCCTACAGGATGTAGTTGACATTCATGAGCTTTGAAGAAGACGAATGAGAATTACTGAAATTCAATTCTAGGATTGAGACCAAAATATAGTCTAACTATATAACAAGATCTGGCAAGAAAATTTACCTATTAAAGTAATTTTTCGATTATTTTTCAAAATATTACGCGACGATTCATTTTGCCGAATAGCAGGACATTATTGACCAAAATTTAAACATTGATAGGTTTACGGATTTTGGTGAATCAGAATATTGGAGAACAACTGAGTAAGTAAAGTTAGACACTTCATTAATGACACGCAAAGAGTTCTTCGAGACAGGTATTACGATGCGACCTTGGCGAGTGCTTGTCTGCATCCAGCCACGACACTAGTGTAGTATAAGTTACGAAACTTTAACCACTAATATACCTCTCAATAATTCCCCAATTTAAATGTCAACGCAACGTATTACAACGTCATATCCAACGATACGAAAACTGAATAAAGTTTCTTAATAACGAACCAATCAACCTCCGGGTAGACGAACAAAGCCGTCTTTAACACAACATAATAATATTGTCTGTTTTGTATTTTAATTAAAACTTTTGATTGGAAATGGAGCAATATCCTATCCTCAAAAGAAGTTGTGTTAATTATATTGTTGAGTATAAAATGAAACTATCTTAATTACTAGCTTTTTTTACCCGTCCACCAAAAATTTGTAGAATAATGGGAGTTATAGAACCTGATCTATGGATGTTTACATACAGAGCTTTAAAAAAGTATGGTGTACCTACATAATGTTAAATGTTCACTAAATTGTGTATTATTTTTCATTGAATAAATTATTATTATTATTTAATTAGTTGTACTTATTTTTTTTGTAACACCTCATCAGCAAGAAGAAAGCGCTGCAAGACATAATCATAGCCTGGCGACTTACTCTCTATGCTTACCCCATAGTTAATAAGACAGTGCTCGAATGTGGTGAGCTATGGGCTCTCACCACAATGTTGATTCTATTATTCTGCAATTAAGTACCAAAAAAGCTTTTTATGTTCCTTACTTAAAGTAAAGCTTCTCACTATGGAATATATCTACAAATATAAGTAAACTTAGAAGTCGGCACCTAATCTTCAAAACTTAACGCAACAGTTGAAGAATTTAAGGCCCACACCAAGTTTCAAACCTGCGTTTAGCTTTTTCATCAACAGGTCTATTGCGTTTAAGTGCAGTAACTACACATTGAGGTGTGACTACTTTTACATTAAAAAAGTTCTCGGTAGGTGGTTCTTCTTATAAATCTGATATCCTTTACCCATCACAGCAAGCTTAACCGTGATGTAATCATGTTGAAAAGTGTATGATTCGAACCTACGTGTAGCTATCTCACAAACTGATATGCTCCTTTTGACGTCATAAGTCATTATTAGGTAAGTTATAGGAGGTAACTACAATGCTTTTATAATTGGCAAACTTCAAAAGTTAGAAATATGTACCATTTTATGAGAGTATTTGCTGCTATGTTTATGGGACACATTATTATAAGAAATGTAAATGAAATGACTTGCTGGTTCGACCACCACTAATAATATAGTAAGTTGTTTTAAAATATCACATTATTTGATATTTTAACACAGAAACATCATTTGAAAATAATTACTTACCAAAATCCATGAATTCTCATCGTTTACATTAATATGTCGTGGAGGCATTATTTAACTAAGACTAAGAATCGCTATGAAACATCTATTGTTTGGAAATGGTTCAGGAGAATATATTATTAGATGTTTTATAGAAAATTAAAACAATATGTAATATTTTTCAGTTTATTTCTGGTTATAAATAAATGAAAACATTCTGTTTATTTGATTTCAATGAATATAACACACAACTACCATTTTGTAAAATGATAATTATACTAATCATACTAAATGTATGAAACCGAGGTTGCTTCTAGCATATCACAGCTCAACAAAACACTTTTTTTATACAAATGAATCTGAACTCACCCAAAGTTAACACATAATAATATACACTTTTGACATCTTTCACACAAAACAATGCTTGTGTTGTAAAAGTTGAAATGGTCGCAACAGAATTCAAAGCCACAATTGAGTACACAGTACGTAGCCGTCAACTGATACCAGTGGGCTACCAACCTCCTGTTTCTGGTACTGTTACCGATGGTTATTAATTTATCAAAATAATGTCGTCTAGTATTGTAACAGCGTATCCATATGGCACAATTTTTAAGAGCATTGGCTGCCAGTTCATTTTTACCGATTGTGATTGTGTTTTTTACATTCCAAACTACGAAAACATTGAATACTTTCCAGTATACATAATTTGACTATCCTCATTCAATAGAAATTTTGGGGGAACTATTTAACATTAATCTGTAAAAAAACATTATGTAATTTAAATATAGGCAAAAATAAGAAAAGAGGTACCTACAATTATTATCAAATAATAATACGGGACTTACCGATTTTGCATATTCCAACAATAAAATGCATACTTGTACATTTTAGAAATTCACTTCTGTTATTTTATCACTCTCTCGAGAGTGGATTGCCACAGTGGAAGTAAGAAGAAGATTGTTGAAAATATCTTGTAATATCTATCCTGTAAAAATATAGTTACATAAAATAAATTAATATAATAGGCTAGCTGCATTGTAATTATGCGATTATTTTGAAACAATATTTACTCAATTAACTTTGCTTACCTATTTTATTATTCCCAAAAAAAATGATTTTATAAGCCGTAAAAAAATTCAATGTTTACATTTTTATAGTTTGACAACAAAATAGACATATCCATAGATTGACATTATGACAATACATTAACCATAGAAAACGCTAAAAAATATCTGGATAAATTATTTTCTGATTTACTTATTTATATAAAAAACATTTTTCATACAAAAACCACTTTAAATGTGTAGAAGAATTATTAAAGTGGAAAAAAATCCTGAAAAAATCAATCGTATTTTGTTTTCATATTATGAAGCTCAGACAAAGAATTACATTTTAAAAAGTTCGTCTATGGTACTCACTCACTCTCCTACTGTCATGTTATTATCCTGACCACTGACAGCCGACGAAAACAAAAGGGATTCTACTTGATTCTATATTTGAAAATTTTGTAAGTTTTTTAATATTGAAATATTTTCTACGTAGGTACCTAAGCTATTTTAATTATTAAGATTAGGCTATTCATTTACCTACCTTTCATGATTTTTTTTAGTTGTGAATTGTAAATATATAAGTATAAAATATTATCATTTGAATTTGCTGTCCCTAGTCTAACTAAACTATGACAGTATTTGATGTTTTTTTTTGTATTTTATGTTCTAGTCATGGAGTTGCAGCTTTCTTCAAGTCTATCTGAAACAATAATACCTGGTGCATTATGCAGTCTAAATGGATTTTAAGAAGATCTTAAAAAGGTATAAAAGCTACACTTTGAAACAAATAATATTACTAAAAATTCTAAATTAATGTTTTAAGCAGCACATACATCAAAGATTGTTTTATTCTTATATGAAGTTCTTAAGTAGTTTGATATATTTCTAAATCCTTAATATCGATTCTAATCAAATTCTCATAATGTGTATTTTTAAAACAAATCCCTGTCAAAATGCGAAATTTTCTAATGTCGCCTTATATATTTACAACCATGGCCATGTTATCACTGTATTTTGCTTTCACATATTAATAGAATTATGTTTTTTCTAGATGAGAGCATTGCAAGGATTTTGGATATGTCAAGAAACGCTGCCGAACCGAATGCTTCCATCCACTCTGTGTTGTGTGTTGTGTTTATTAAAAATATTACCCACCTTGTTTTATGATGAATATAACATTAAATAAAATAAATAATAAGGAAGAAAACATAAGTTTGCATTTATCTACATAAGAATTTTGAATAGTGTCGTTAATACCTACATATTATCTAATATCTGTTATTAATTTTTATGTGGATAAATCAAGTGAATTTTATTACCAAAATAATTACATATCTGATTCTTTTCCAAAATAAACAGGAAGTTTTGTTTACTATTGTTTGCTGCAACATAATATTTGAGCTGTCAAATTCACTTTGGTAATGTTTTGAGATTCAGATGTGGGTAAGTACCTGTTTTACCGTTCAATTCTTGCTATTTTATGGATGTTCATACAAATTTCAAATTAAATTTTCATTCATAAATTTTATTACCTAAACTCTATTATCTTGAATCATTTTACATCAGTTCTATATAAAAATAATTATGTACATTACAATATGCAGGGAGGCATCTAATTTAACTTTGATTCCGATGGCTACAACTGTTCTAACAACGGTGGCCATATTCTTATAATATGTCAAAATTTCCTTCAAAATGGAGTAGCGTTTGATAAATTTTATGAAAATCATTATTTTATAAGGTTTATAACATTTGAATTACATTTGTATGTATTTCAAATCAATCTTCAATCTTTTAAATACATTTTCATACCGCATTACTCCGATTCCGTGTAATTTTTACATGAGTAATTTTGTTTTCAAAAGATGGCTTTCCGTGTTTGGTGAAATTTTACTATGAAGATTTCATAATTTTAGAAATTTATTAATAACTTAAAATATATTTAATGAAATGTAAATATTTGTATCTCAGATTACCACAATTGTATTTGCGAAAAACTGCGAAGAAAAAAATTCAACGCAGAACCTACGGTTTTAGCGTGATGCTGCGACATACAGTTGGAGTGAAACAAATAAATAAATAAATATACATACATTACTGAATTATTATGTAGATGAAGCAATGCGCAGTCGTTCTTTCGTCGATGAACGTTCAACTTATTGATGATTGTGTTGCAGCAACAACATCGTTTTATGCGCACGAGTTGATTGATTCGATTGCTTAGTTAATGTTATACAATAATAATAATTGTTCCCCTTCGATTGTTATTATAATTTCAATTGTCGTTTATCAAAATTAGTATCATTGGCTACTTTTTATAAACAAATGCGAACAATTAGAAGATAATATAATAATACTAGACAGACATCGACTATCAACTTCGCTATACCGGTTTCCCTTTCGAAGATTTCAGTCCATTTTGGACTCACCCGTTAATTACAATTTGACGTTTTACATTGAATTATTACAAATAAAAACTCAAGATATCCTGATCTAATGGTTCTCTGTCTATTCGTTAGTATACGGCCAAACATTATAGGTACCTTTATAAGCTGTACTGAATGTTTTTTTTTTGAAGCAAAACACAACAATAGTTCATCGACTAGATAAACTTGCTACTGTAGCTGGTACGAAGTGTGATGAGCGTTCGGCAAATTTCGACCGTGCTGTAAAATCGATTTTCCGCTCATTTGAATAATAAGCAAAAAGGTAATATTGAAAGAAGAATAAAAAAACAATGATGTAAACATCATACTTCCCCCGCCCCGGCCATAATAATATTGTGAAAGTTTATTTCAATGATGGAATAAAACGGTCGTGATAGTGGAATATCTAAGTTCTGGGCTAGAGTCGCCCGCCTTGTGCTGCTTCAGGGACGTCGCCAACGGGTACGAAGCTTTGCGCTGCATTGCACCTCCTACATATTATTATTATTATACTAGACAAACATACTTAATGTTGTTTGGTTTAGTGCTGTACAAACAGTAGGTTCATATTAAAAGCTAATATTTTTCATAATACCTTACTACACTTTACAGGACAGAAGTGCAATTATTATAAGTAGGTACATATTATAAAGGCGTTCTTAAAATATTTTTCTGATGTCAGCTTACAACGGCACCTTGGATCGAATGAAAAAATTACAAGTTAATACACTTTCAACACAAAGCAAAGTTTGTGTTGTGAAAATGGAAATGGGGGGAACCGGGATTCAAACCCACGACCAGTACGAATGAAAACCGTCAACTGAACCGTTGAGCTATCAACCACTTCTACGTAAAATTTCTCCTCGGAGCTCAGAACATAAGAAACGGTCGCATACTGCTTAAAAGGTGAGAAAAAAATAAATAAAAGGTGACGAAAAATTTAATTTTTATCGGTTATATCGTTAAAGTTTAGAGTAAACATAAAGAATATTATATTGTTAAAATGTTAAAAGGCTTGTGAATATGACACATTGTTCGAGAGAGGAGACGGAAGACAGTAGAAAGTTGAAATCGAACCATAGAATCACGCGAGTGCAACTAAAATAGGAAATGACATTTAAAAATGCGACTCTGCTAATAATATTAAGTATGGTGTAAGTACGTGCTGCTCATATTGAGATAGGTGGGTTTTGTACATCGATCTGTTCGTAGGAGACAATAGAGGTATTATATTTCCTTTCCAGTGTACAATTACATACGTTGGATACTCGGATACAGGAACTAAGCGACACAACAACGACACCACCCATCGGACACTACACTACACACACAATATACCATGACGACACAATTGGACAGCCGATGGCGTGAAGTGCAGCCAATGTTTTCTCTTTTACATGCCCGCTCTAGTGGACCGGAATAATCGTCACTGACATTGCGGGGTCGTAGGCCACTCGGCCGACGGTGTCCGAATGAATGATCCATCACAGATCGATCCAGTTAGATCGTTTAACGGTTGTTTCACGTGTACATACGTACTTTCAAAAAGTTTAAAAGGCCGTAGGAAATAAACACTGGTTTCAAGAGTTGCATCATGACTAAACAATCATGCATGTGTATTTAGTAATTAATCAAATCATCTAGTATTGCCGCTTAAAAAGGCTAAATTTTTTTAGTTAAAATTATAGGAATTCCTCTCTCTTACCCCAGTCAGCCCTTTCCAAGTATCTACTCTTGTTTGGGGCGTACGTTGCAGCCTCTCACCTTTCTGATAAAATCTTGTTAAGATACTTCTACTATTGCATTTTTTTTAATCTGGGCTAACCCAAACAAGAACACAAATACACTGTCGATATCTTTCACAGAAAGCAAAAAGTGGAAATCGACGGCACCGGAACTCGAATCCACGACCTTCAGTATGCTGTACGTTCGAAAACCTTCCGACTGGACCGATGGGATACTCTGATACTCACCATTTCAAATTCAGTTTCTTATAAAATATAATAAATCTGCCAAAGTTGCAGCAATATGAAGTCCTATGTTGCGTAGTTTTCACTACAAACATTTCTGAGGCGGGAAATTGGGACTAATTTAAACTGAAAAAATGGAGATGGAGGACATGTTTAACTTATTAGGTATATACAAGAACATATTTAACCTGAACGACGCGTCTTTCGCACATTTAAAGTGAATTAACAAAAAAGTTATTATAAACACACCCGTTGGACGGCAATCGAGGTGGTTGGTAGTCCAGTGGTATCAATCGGCGACTTTCGTACGTACAGCGTATTGGAGGTCGTAGTGTCGAATCCCGGCCGTGCCGACCATTTTCGCTTTCACGACACAATCATTTGCTTAGTGTGAAAGATGTTAAGAGTGTATTTGTGTACACTTCGAATGAGCACAGATTCATTAAAAAAAAGTCATTGTACGCGACATTCGTAAGACGCTCTTGTGTAAGTCAGTATATAGGGGGTGGGCAGGTATATCTTGAGCGTAGTAAGGAAAGAATAGCAAAAAAGTGTAGAACTTCAGATATCAACAAAATCAGATTAACAGTTGGACGGGGAATACTAGAGCGTGGAGAGCGCCGGTTATCTGGTCTGCTGTTGCATAAACCATATTCCAAGCAGTGTCGAGTAACGCTCAAATCCGCGAGTGAGTAAGTGATGTAACCAGTGAACCGTTCTCCACAGTGGTGAACACGTACGGATCTGTCGCGGTCCAATTGCATTAATCGCACCGGTTATAAATACACATTATGTATCTAATGTAACTGCCACAACACATGCCCACCCGCACTTTGACATCCTCATGGAATTAGGATAGACCATTTTGTTTAGATCCTCCTTAAGGATACCATGAACATACAAAAATTAAGATAATCATGAAATGGTAAATGAATTGCATGATGAAAAGGTAGCAAGAGTGTTGTCAACCTTATACCTTCCTTAAATAGATGAGATAAAAATATAGTCAGGAGCAGACATTTACCCAGAAATAACGTTCTTAATCCAAATAACAAATGGATGAGAGGCACGAATCGACCAACTTCTCTCACATTCTTTGTCATAAGAGACATCCAACAGGAGCGTCTTTTTAAACGATAGTTTTTCTTCTTAAGCGCCACTCCTTTCGTAGGTCGGCGACAATCTGTGAATAAGTCTCACCAACTTTGCAGCATCCGACACGCCAAATCACTGTCTCAAATTCTTAAGCCACGAGGCTCTTTTACGCCCCATACATTGCCTGCCCTATATATTTCCTTCCACAATCACTTGTTTTTAGAAATCATTATAAAAATGCAAAAACAATTTTTTATTAAACTGTGTCATGCCGGTGGAACTCGCAAAAGGCCATTTATGTGCTAAAATTAAACATCTTCTTATCTCCAAATATAACGGATTAAAATTTGAGTAGGTAACGGAAATAATGATACAAAGATGTTGTTAATGTTCAAGTAATTAAAAACAATATTAAGATAATTAAAATTTCAGCACGTTTAATGGAATATGAATTGATTCTTCTTAAAAAAAAAAAAAAACAATGTACCCACCCAACACAGAACGGTTAGCCAACTAAACTGCCGTAATTTTATAAAATTAACACGAATACCCAGATTGAATTATAATTACTCGGATTTAATGGATGTACGAGTAGGCGCTTGTAGAATTAGTATGTAGAGCAACGTACAAAAATAACAAGTAAAACTATACATTTAAAGGCCACCGGAACGAATTAGCAAACAGTAGCTATAGGTAAACTGCCGATGAAATACTAAAAATATATGTTTTAGCTGGTAGACAACGATCTAAGTTTGTCTAGATTCTTGTGTACATTTTTTTCAGGACTAGATATTAAGGATAATCAAACACTGAGAAGGTCGTACGCCCGTAGTGGTTTGTTCATACCCTTTAAAAATCGGACAGTACCTTAGGGTGTCCAAGATATGTCCGGGTGTCCCCTCATACAAACAAAATATACCTCTCTGCTAACATAAATATACTTACTGCAGTCATCTCCAAACTTTAAGGACTGTGAATTTAAAGAACGATGATCTCACGATATCATATTGTATTCTCCTATCGCCATTTACCCCAAAGTAGTAAGTAACGGTTGGGTTGGGTCTATGGGTCGGCTGGAAGACATCCTTCGGGATAAGTCCGCCCTTTGACTCTTTGTGATGCGTGATATTTCATATTACATAGTATTTTTTGGCCATAAAGTTTCATTTATTATTTAAGGTTGTTAGTTACACGAGAGCTTATTATCAAATCAACTTATAGTTCGAAGCAGCAGAGCTGTGTGATTTGGACATGGTGTGTAAGATCGAGCGCGGTGGAGGGCTCTTGTTGCCTCCCTATGCCCTTTAGTGGGGTCACAGTGGGAGTATTGTACAAGATACTTCTCAAAGATTAATCATTTTGTTATGTAATATTAGAAGGAAACAGAAAAGAACGAATGGACATTCCTCGAAGGCAACTGTCAAAAATGACAAACGGAGAACAACATTTCTAAGTGAAAGCCTTCGATGGTAAAAAGATGTAAATGTTTCTGTAAAAGTTATCGCTGAGTCGATTGGAAAACTCTTAATTAATAAACGTATTGAAGTGTAAAAGAACAATGCGCTGCGAGCGACCGGCTGAACGTGTGTTACATAAAGCGATCTCAGATAAGAGCGGCAGATATGATCGATTAGAAATTAGAAGCAGAACGCATTGTTGGCATATCTGTGCCGCTCCGTGAGAAATTAAAAAAAAATCATCCGACTCAAAGGCCATTCAATTATTTTGGCCAGATCGATATGTTGTGCCCTTTTCAAATACACTTTCTACTACCAATTTATTTACGACGTGTCGAGCAACTGTCGAAAGAAAAAAAAGTTGATATTCGATGATATCATCACAAACAAGACTTCGTTAGAAGGTAACGTAAAGAACTCACAAGTATGGCAGTAAGTATAAAGTTCTGCTGCTTTATATGAGGGAGTGACAATTCTACAATACAAGAATGTCAAATCTTAAATACTTATGCAACAATAAAGCTCATCTCGTATTTTTTATATGGAATGACATTGTTGGGATTTTTTTTTACAGAAGACTACTTTCCCAACAGACTTTGTCCTGTCTTAACAACTATGAATATTGAATTCGACTTTGTATGTAATGATAAATTAATTACCTACCTACCTATTAAACTAATATAATTCCGACCGATGAAGCTGTTTTAAACGATATTTACTGGGGCTGTTCGAATCATTTTAATTTGGAATAATTGTTCGGAGCAATGTATAAACTTGATCGTTTTTTTATGCGAATGTTGACGAAATTGAGTCTAAGAAAGCCAAGAGAAAAATAGCCCTGTATGGAAAAAAAACATAAAAAGAAATTAAACTGTAGAAGCCACGACACTAAAGCTGCGTTTTATGTTCTAGCGTTTACATAGTTATCGTCAATTTCGAATTTGGAACTATTCACTCAAATTTGCAGGAATTTCGAATCTCAAAATAATTTAAAGTGTTGAGATAAATGCTATGATTTAGTCACAGCGGTGATTTGAATGTGTTAGGTTATATGAGAAAATTAATCTAACTAAGAAAAATTTCTATGAGCTAACGCTGTGTACCTATTCCATGATGAAACTTCATGGCTGTGGACTGTCGAACTTTAAACATAAATTAGTAAAATTGGGTAGATTTAACAGAAAAGGCATAAATAAATTTACAGTTACTTACAAATACTTTCAGCCAAAACTTGAATAAAAAGATGGAAGATGCATACCTGAAAAAAACAAGAAAAAATTGTTACACAAATGCAATTCACTCAACATTCAATAATAAGTAGGTATAGTTATTTGTAGTGTTTAAAATTATATGCAACCTTATAGCCATACACGCATCTCTAAATCATAATTACCTAACAGTTAGTATAAGGAAATCGTAACATAAATGCTCAACAATAAACTAAGCAAATAGACATTTTCGTGCTAGAATATTCCGTAAACAACTACAAAATAGACGATTTTGAAACAATACAACGATAAAAGTGAGTTTTTGTTTAGATTAATAGCGTTATAAAATGTAATTAAATCATAAATCCCCGCTCGGATTGGATAATCGCAACCGATCAGCCGTCGCTTCGTATAGTAGGTAGCTGCGTGAGGCCTACATATTAATACTTACTGTTACAGTATTCAGAGTCGAAACTCGTATTCGACATTAAAACCTAGAGCCTTGTAGATCCGCAGATAACCAAATAACAGCCACATTGTAATGTGTAATTAGGCGCGCGCGCTAATGTATTTAGCCGAGTGCAACGTTACGCAAATATTCATAACAGTGCATCATGCAACAGCCGTTTAGAAAATACGTAGGAAGGTTCATTGTGATTACATCCAGCAAGCCCAAAATTATCGCGGAAATCTTTTCAGTCTACTATTCCTGGGGTCCCTGAAGACAGATTATCTCCGAAATATGAGGTGGAGCGACGTAATCGTGCGGGCCGTTGGGCCAGAGTGGCTGGGGATGACCAGAGACAAGGGGGAGTGGTGTGAACATGAGGAGGCAAGTGGACGATCACGGGCTAATAATACAAGTAACTTTCGAAAGAAGCCAAAGAATTGTCTCAGCCAATAAATGCTACTTTGGTCTTCAAAAACTCTTTCGATCCAAGCTGCATGCTCTCCAGAAAATCGATCATCCGTATAAAACCATGACCCAGACAGACTAGTCAGAGATGAGTAAATTTTGAAATCATGTTAAAAATGGACGAGCCCTGATTATAAACACGGTGATCGTCCAAAGATATTTCAATATGAACCAAGGCCTGCCGCGCACTGGCAACTTGTTTAAAGCAACTATTTAGTTGATTTGAAGAAGTTCGTAGAAAACAACCACAACTAAAAAGTTGCCCGTGTGCGGGGCTGCATTCAATACCTTGTGTTTCATTGGAAGCAACTAAATAGTTGCTGTCAACAGTGCGCGGCAGGTCTAACACTTCGGTCAGTATCGCATAATGAAAATTCCATTAAAAAAAACACAGCTGAATTGAACAATCGTAAGTTTTTAATAAGAAGAATCAAAGGTTATTTTTGACTACCCGTCAAATTTATCAATGATCAAACATATTCTTTAAAACACGTCAAATCAATTTTCTTTTAACGAATATAACAAAGACGTCAATGGTTAAAAATAATTTTAAAGTAGGTACTTACGTAATAAAATCGTACAATCAACACATCATCAGCCACATGATGCAAGTAAGCTAAATGTGTCTGGAGTAAAGAAGGCCTAAACGTTACTTCAAACCTTTGAATGAACGCAGTTATAAGATTCAGATTGGATATGACTATAGAGATTGGATTACATGCACTTGTATATTTTCGAATGCGAACGAATATTTTACTAATAATGCATATTTTGTAAAGATTGTGCATATTATTTAGAATACTGAATCGAATGTTTTTCACGTAGAGGAGACGGAAGCTGAGAAGAGTTAACATTGGCCAGGAGAGCATCGGGAATAAGACCCAGAGGGTTGGGCAGACCAAATAAAGCGGAACACCGCTCCAACACTCAATCACGCCGTACATCTGGCTACGGTCAGGCAAGCTAATGGTCTAGAGTAGACTCTAGAGAACAATGGTCTACGACAGAGTACACCAAGCATGATGACCATTGACCAGGATCCTCGAGAGGGAGGATAAAAATTGATAAGGTGAGGTGTATTTTACAATTTTTTTCTCGATCTGCAGGTATTAATTACGTACACACAGGTAGGTAAAATAAAATAAAGTACTCACTTTAAAATAAAATATAGCAACCCAGGACTTATAAGTGAATGACAGAAGTTCCGATGCCAAAAACACTACCGACAAAGCTAAAAAAATACTTTTAAATAATATTTCAAGAACAGTCTCGACTATGGGTGGTAAAATAAAAAAAAATACAAATAATATTTTCTCTAGTGTATTTTGTCATTTCTTTATTTTGCAGTTAGAATTTGATGTTGCCTATTTTGTCAATTTGGCGATGCATATTTAAGATATCTTGCGTATAGTTATGACACTTCGTACATGGGGTTGCATCACACAATAAAGCACATAATGGAGATTCGTGAATCGAAATAATGATATCGTGACATATAATAATTAACAATAATAACCGGCATACAATAATAATTGCGATCGATCAACGCCGTGAGATGGAATAATCAACGGCAAACAGACGCCGTATGCGTTAGTTGCGTAAACGCGTTACTACTGTAATTAATTTATTGCGACATGATAAAAAAATTAAATAAAAAATAATACAAAAGATATAATAAAATTACTGGATATGAGAATGAGAACAGGCAGAATAAATATTAGGTACTAGCTTTCCCGACAGACTTTGTCCACAGTCTAACTATGAATGTTGCATAAGAATTTAAAAGTATGTTAAAAATGACTGAAAAAACCAATGTCATTCCGACCGATGCATCTGTTTGAAACCACCTATTTTCCATCCAAATTCTGTCTATCGCATCTAATATTAAACAACTGACAGTTTGTGTCAAACGACAATTTGATTTCAAAATTTGATTTATTCAATTATTTTTCGCGTTTTAATTTATAAAAAATGCGCTTCAATGTTAACAACTTAGAAAAAAGCTTGACAAAAAATCCATCAAAAATGTGCGTGCCAATATTTTTAATGTCAATGGTTGTCAGGTAAATGAAAATCGTGCTTCTATATAATTTTTACAGATGGCATTGTTATAAGGAAATTTATTCAATTCTAACATTAATATTATATTTTATATTATTTGATATCCATTTTTAGATTTTTTGTTAGTTATTCTGTTATCCAGAGTGGACAAGAATCCAATTAACCAAAAATAATAAAATCTATTCAGCCCATATCGAGTTATACGCGTTCGCACTAACCCGACTTTCTTTTATATTATAGATTATTTCAAAATGCTTTTTTCTATCTACCTCAATCTTTTTACATGTACTTAAGTAAATAATTATTAATAATAGTGTTAATAGTGGTTTTGGATCATTTAAAAATCGAACATCAGTAGGTAATGAATAATTAGTCATTAGTTGTAATATATTCGTTATTAACAGAGCCAAGCTATGGGTGCACCCCGTATTACTTCTATAATATTATGGTTTCAATTTGAGTGATAGTTTATTTTATTTACAAAAATTATGGTATTTTAGACCCTTAGCCAATGCTCCACTGCTAATTCATTCTGATCTAAAAGTGGATCGATAAAGTTTTACACGCTCAGTAAGTTTATAACTAGTGATTGAGGTGTCACCATCTTTTTTTCAATCAGATCCATTCTATACTAGGTGATTCATTTAATATGAAAAACCTACATACTTACATCTCTTCCACACAATGTTAAAAAAATTTGGGTTTGTTTTCTTTGTATGCAAGGGGTTGGTTTTCATTCAGCATTTAGACTTCATTCGGAAAGTATGAAACTATGGGTAATGGTAGACAATTCAATAAATTATTAATGCTATTGGTTTGTCCAATACTTCTCCTTGGCATCGCTTGTTTGTTTGTCGAGTGGGGAATGTTTTGCTCAACGTTTTTTGAATACCCACCCGATGCAACTGTAACATTTTGTCATCCATTTTTTAACCAACTGGCTGATTTCCGGTTATCCCACAGTTAGTTAGTTGAGAATAAGTATGTCATTATTCAATAAAAAAACTCACATTAAGCTAATGAATTCATAGTAATTACCATACATTAAAATCATGGAAACAACATGTACGTACCATTATGTACATACATATATCAACACCTCACAAGGCCAGCAAGCCCTTTTAAATATACCTAATAATAACAACCCACATCATATATGTTAAAACAAAATCCACATATTAAAAAAATACATTTTAGTAAAATAATACGACCATTTAAATCATTAAGAGGATTATGTAGCCTACTTAAAAAATACTTCATTCAATACAGTAAACGTTTAGTGACAATTTGACGGAGCGTAAACAGTACTAATTAGGACAAACATAGAACCTTGAGTAAGGTTTCTGCAAACAATGCGTGCGACGATACATTTGTTGTACTTCAGCGAGAATACTACAGCAAACGGAGCTGAAAGTATTGTAGTAATCATTTATGTACTTGTACATATATGATAAAGAGGTAATATTATGAATGCTGTAGGCGCGCAGGCAAATAACAATATTCCTGAGAGACATCCGGCCCTCTTCAACTATTCAAAACGCCGCGCACGCATAAGAAAATTCAATTCGTTTTTATTAGCTATAAAATGTGAGATTAAATATCGCATTGCTGGGATGAAACTTGTTATGACGGAATGAAGAAAACGAAATTTAAGATGAAAAATGATAAAATATAGTTTGTAAACGGGGCGATAGTGTTGTCAAGCCAAATCAGACTAAAGCGATACGGTAGATAACGCTAGAAAACAAAAATGAAAGATATCACATCTCTCATATTGCTTTGGGCAAGTCATGTGAAAAGTCGAAGATGGTCTAAGCCCGGAGACCCAGAGCGACTACGATCACCGTCGGGAGAGCACCACTACAATGGAGAGAAGATCTCGTGAAGCACCTTCGTGTCAACTGGATCCAGAGAGCCCAATATAGACCAGCGTGGAAGGAGATGGAGGAGGCCTTTGTCCAAGAGTGAACGAAAATAGACTGAGATGAAGAGGTGAAAATTCACATGTGCAAGTTAAAAACCCTTATAGGTAGGTACTTACGTAGACTTACAATTTTGTGAAGATGGATGACGCTATACGCCGGCGCACCCAGCGTGAGCCCATCACCTCTACTATTATGTGGAGGAGATGGACTTGGCTGGGACATGTGTTAAGGATGCCGAATGACAGTTGGCCGAGGAGAGCGCTGTTCTTCCTCCCATCAGGGTCCCGGAGACGAGGAGGACCCTCTCATACTGTGTTCCGCTCCTTCGAGGCAGAGCTGAGGAATCTGGACATGGTGTGGGAGGAGGTCATTAACGTTGCGCAAGATCGAGCGCAATGGAGAGCTCTTGTTGCCTCCCTATGCCCCTAAGTGGGGTCTAAAGGGAGTTTGGATTTGGATTGGGATGGTTCATGATCAGTATTATTGTGAGAATAAAAACTAATCCTTAAAGAAGTAAAAAAAAAACCTCAAATCGATACGAGTATGCACTTGTAGCATATAGCCACAGAGATAAGCCAATTCTCGACAAAATGGGGATATTGTTGCGTAAACAGCGATTTGTGAAAAATATCGCCGCGATATCGTTATGAAATACCAAGAAGTCTCTTGCACTGTAAAACCAAGTAACATAGTACAATTACAATATTTCATCAACTCGGGTTGTTAAATTTCATTTTCATCTCAGATTCAATAACGAAAGCAATAATTTTCCACCGAAGACAACTACAACATCGGTTCGTTGCTTCCTTATGATCTCAAAGCGAACCAATTAGCGCTAATATTTTCATCACACAAGCTTAAACGGTTTAGGTTATTGATGATAAGTACGAAATTACAAAGTGCGCAAAATGAAAGCGGAATTGTAAAATCAACAAGATAAACGCAAAAACAGACATAACGGCTGGTTGTATATTTTGTATTATTAGTGCGATTTATTGCAGTGTTCTCAAACTACCTGCTGAAATAACTCTTAAAACAGTGTAACTCTTTGGTAATTTCAAAATGAGGATGTGAATGGTGAGTAATTATTACAGAAATAGGATAATAATATGAATCACTCTGATTTATATAACCACGTATTAAAGCAATCGTCTAACGCTACCTGTCCATACTGAAGCTATTGGATATTGTAATAATAATTTATTTTAGTAATGTTTGAGGAGTGGGCTTTAGTTATAAAACTTGTGTAACTTTTTCATAATAAAGTTATGTAGGTGGTCAATTTGAAAGGATCTCTGTCGTCCTAAGATGATATCTCAGCGTATTGAGTACAGAAAATTGTATTTTTTTAATGGTTTTAAACCGACATACCTAATACCCGTTTCACACGAAATATTTTTGAACTTATTTGGTAATATTTTTGAACTTATATTTTCTTATTTATATAAATTATAATTTCTCTCAAAATAAGGCGAGCATAACTACTAATGTTTAATTTGAAAATCTATACATATTAAGAACAAAAAATCTATATCCACTCAGATATAAAGTACCTATGTATAATGAATATTCAAACTTTTTTGAGATCCCGCGAATTTCGTTATATGTTTTTAAGTTACTTTACATAATAAGTAGTGGGGAGTAAAAAACATTACCATAATTTTAATTCATGTTTTTTTTTTATAATTGCTGATACACCTACTTGCGTTACGCACAATACGGCTGAAGGGCGTCCACCCGGATTGATGCAAGCCTTGAGCTGCCTAATAGTCAAATGGAGGCACCTTCTCGTACTGCTTAAACACCTCTTTCCGCTAGAATCGTAACATTACATTGCTAAAATGCAAATTGTTACAGAATGGCTGTAAATACCAGCCTCTCATTTATATTCATAATTATGATCCATTCCCAACTTTTGAAGGCTATCATGCAACGTAAAATTAATTTTTTGGGGTATTTTTAAAAGAAAGAAAAAAATCTCCTACTTTACCAAGGCAAAAATCCAGTTTTTCCGGTTTTATGAAGAAAAAAAAAACAAGAAGTGAAGAGTATGGAAGAAAATAGACTTCTGTACCAAAAATAGAAACGATAGAAGCGTCGAAATAATATTTTCATACTACCAACTTCACTTTGAATTTTTCATTTTCAGTCATTCAAAATTCGAACTCAGGACGTATTCATGCATTCAAAATTCGAACATAGTCTTAATGGGCATTTTTCGGTATCAAAGTAGCATTTAAACTGGAATCGAACTTATGGGAGATTCATCACGTTATATGGTTGTACCATTGATGATGCCTTTAGGTAATACCCGTATGATCTCTCTATCATAAAAAATACCTACATAAAAATACTAATTACATAAGTACACATACAAGTAATAATTTACCTACACCATTATCTAAATATTTATTTTATATTAAAATAAATGATAAGTAAGTACCGTAGAGATTTTCATCAAAACTTATCTATTTATGAAATATCTATAGATTATTTAATTTAATATTGCGTAAATCTTGACCTGAACCTTTGGTACCAATCTTAATTATTTTGTATGTGTAGATTCTGAGAAGTGTACGCGGAATAACGCATAAAAGTAATGGAGTTAAGTAAACGGCTTAGCTCATAATTTAAAGTAGCCACTCACTAAACATTTTCCCTTTTAACTTTAATATTAGAAAGTTACATTAATATCTAACAATACGAAAATGTGTTGATATAATGAACTAAAAATATACTATTATGTACTTAAGATTGAAGGGAATATTTTAATACATCTACCTTAAAAAGGTTTTAGTGATTCTCATTTGTGTAGCCCTCTTGTGTTATTTACGGTGCAGGCATCGTTAGTTTATGCTATGTTTTCCTATACAAAAGAAAAGCGACCGTATCCTTACGAACACAGTATTCTTTCAATGAAAGCGGGAAAGAGACAGTATAAAACGTTTAGTGTAAATAAACGTAGTTTGGATAGCCCAGTACCTAAACTAGTCGCCGGCCAAAATAAAATATACCTATGTTTTAACTAAGTAAATTCAAAAACTTTTGCAATATTAGTTATATTGAATGTATCGCTTCTCGGCCTGTTGGCTAAGATCAAAGTGTTATATTGAAAGTTAGATTTTTCTTTGTATTACGGCCGATAAATAGAGGGTCTTTTCTAGACAACCATTGCATTAGTCGATGGCTTATAGGATGTAAATTGATATTTAGATCGATTGACGTCATGTTAATATGGTTGATTCGTTATTATTTGATCCCAGCCATGCATTGTGGTGAGACTACCGACTGATCTAATTTCACTATATCTAGGCCGATATTAGTGAGCATCGGATTGTTGCGATTAGCAATATTGTGTTAGATAACTCATAAATGGGTTACATTGATAAAACTAACAGTCCATAAAGGTGGTGGGATGCAAGAGATCGGCGTTAAGTCGATAATCCGGCCATTGCTCAGCACATTTCTAGTGCATGTGACTGCATATAGGATAAAGTTATGAACACTTAACCCTAGTTAATCTTCTTCTTCCTCTTTGTTTAGATCTAAGATCTGTTTAGGAAGTGCTCAAATCGGGCTCCTGTGACGATGAAGTCCAGCTTTCTCTCCATCTCTTTGGGGGGCGTCCTGGTGGCCGGCGTCCATCTGGTATCCCTTGCATCACGACCTTGGCAATTCTGTTTTCTTCCATCCTTTCGACATGGTCCCTCCAGAACCTTCTTCTCTGTCTACTCCATCTTACGATGTCGTCGACATTGCAGGTTCTTCTTATCTCATCATTGGGGACTCTGTCTCTTAGGGATCATCCATAGGTCGCAACGTTTTCATTTCGGACGTTCTAAGAAGCTGTTTTGTTCGTACGGTGTCCGCTCTAGCTTCGATCCCATATGTCTTAATTGGTCGCACGCACGTCTTATATATTCTGACTTTGCTCTCCACTAGCATGTGTTTGTTTGCCCAAACAGTGTCTCTAAGGCAGCCGGCGATAACCGCTAGTTACTCCATGTTATGAAAGGTGCCATGACAGTACTCATTTTACGTAAATCCACGCGACTACGAAATGGATTCGTTTGACAGCGCGTTTTCATTAAACGTAGTCAATATTCATAGGGTCAAAGGTTTTCAGCAGTTTTTTTTTTATGATTCACTCACTAATTTTTATACAAAGTTTTCGAAATCAATAAGTGGTTGGCAAAGGTTGAAACTAAAAATACGTATTCAAACACTAGAATCGATCAGAATAACGTGAAAAAAGATTAAGTACCTACCGTACCAGAAAGTATTAGAAACTCTGGTAAGTTTATACAGGCTGGATTGTAGTATTTTTCTTCATTTTCTAAGTTAATTTCCTCATTTCTATCTATCTATCACCATAACACAAGTACCTATATCTACAACACTGATTACTGAAAAACGGGGTTCCTACACCGAAGCCGCCCATATTCTATTTCACAATAGAAGTTTCATTCAATATTTTCACATTCAATGTGATTGAAACTATTATTCCAGATTCATATTTTAAAAAATCAGTGCTTTCCATACTATATTCATAACATGTTCAGAAAGCGTAAAATAAAACAATATACAATGTCCTGGTTATATCAGCATATAGAAAGTTTGCCAGTAGTGATTAAATATTATTATGAAGAAATGCGTGACCAAATCTGTAGTAGATATAGCTGGAAAACAATGGACTTTTTAATCGACAGTAAATCAGGAACAAAAGCCAACAAGGAAGCAATCAATAGACATGCCCGCTGGTGTGATTGTTTTACTTTCTAAAGAATCTCGGCACGAAAGGTGTCATCAGACGAGGGACAAAGAAGATATTAAGGGACCAACTGAAGCGGAGGAACGTCTAATGGCACCGAAGTACCAGCGGCGTGTCACGCTACACTGGCCCGGCGTCACTCATTGTCGCTCAATTCAATGGATTTCCCTTTCGTTCTGTTGTGACAATATAACGGTGCGAGGCTGGTGGAAACATGGAAATCTCCGCCTAATTACATTTCGTAACGATCATGATGCCGGCGCATTTCCGCCGTGCAATAAGCCAAGTACTATTTTTCTATAATAATAAGCTAGCAAAATTTCCCTACACAAATATCTGCAGAAAAATGGTATGAAAAAAACGTATCAATTAATTAAATTCAATCTCCATGTAAGGTGTCTTATTAATGAGATGTAAATAGTTGTATGATTTCAGGCATTTCGTAATAACGTAACATTTTTCAGATGCCTCATTGCGCAACACACGCCGCTACATCCAGTGGACCGATTTCACATACTCAACGGGTATGAAATAACAGCTTGTTAATACTGATATAATGGGTTTGATGAGAATACTGTTAGGTATGCGACATTGTGTAGAACAGCATTCGCTTTGCACTATTGTATGGTTTAATTCTCTCAGTTTCAGCAATGTAACTAATAATTTGACGAAACTAAAATTTTACCCTTACACAAGTACCTACTCATGTATATATATGCTAACAAAGAAGTCAGGAGAGGCCAAGCGAATTGTAGTCAGTCATACTCCAATCCATTCGCCGTCTGAAATCCCGACTACGGTACTGATTGGCTACTGCCACAAATGCAGATTGCACGATTGAAGACGAATGGAGACAAATATGAACCGCATCGTCACTAAGAAAACATCAGAACCCAGTAGATGATCCGACAAAAGAACTGCCTGGCTCAACATAACTCACTGACGAATGAAAATGAGTCCATAAAGACAGAAATCAAGAGTACCTGCCCAATTTATGGACATCGCCCTCTTACTCTGAATAGCAGGAAATGTGATTTTAATTTAATGGGCTGTACTGAAGGTCCTACTCTATGGCGAATCTATATTTACCTTCACAAACTTTCCATTGTTTTGCATTATTTATAAGTAGTGACAGAAGAGTGGAAAACAAAACAATATGAAGAATTGGACTGGAGAACGACTGTGTGGTAAAAGATATTCCTCCAATATTTCAGTAAAATGAAAATAGGTAGGTATATGAAAGTTTTGTTGAAATAATAATCATAACAGATAGGTGCCTACGCCACGATCTAAAGTAGGTATTTCTAACGCAATCAGCTCTCCGTAGGTAGGTACGGAAAGTTTTTTTTTCATTATCGTTATCGTAATTCAATAATATAATCAAATGAATAAATCGACAGGTAAATTACGATAACCAATCGCGAAATACTCGAAACACTGCAAAGTGTTAGCAAGCAGGTAAATACTGCATCTAATTGAATCGCTAACCACAAACTCATAGTGAACAATGAAGAAAGTCTACAGATCTAATATAATACCTGCCTGCAAGATGAAAGAAAGATAATTGCGCTATTAGATAAATTTCCAAGAGCGAGGGGATTTATTCAATTAAGTGGTACCTACTGGGAAAACTTTATCGGCTGTTTCGTCGCGGTCGTACCTTAAGTATCTCTAAAGTCTATATACATAAAGAGAGAGCCCTATTTCCCTTAGTCACACCACCATGCGTAAACGGCAGGACCAATTTCGCTATTTCTTTTTAGTTGTGTTTGCTATTATCTGGAGAAGGTTACTAAGAAAGAAAAAAATAATTAAATTGTGAGTAAAATTAGAAAATTAAAGAAAACTTCATGTAGTTTACATTTTTTTACTATTATATAAATTGGCGTCTGACATAATTGTCATTTGTTTGATAGTCGGTGCGATTGACAAATAAGCCCTGTAAACATCGTTTAAGATAGCAGCATAAGTCGGAATTATATTGGTTTTAAATAATCAATGTATCATTTTACAAAGTCTAATTCAATAATCATAGTAAAAAGTAAAAACATGCCAACGTCTGTCGGGAAATCTAGTTTAACCTTTAACTACTGAGGTAGTAGTTTTGTTACACTAATACCGATGTGCCGTCTGACAGACGTCATTTAAAAAAAATATTAAAAATATATTTGTGAAGCGATATTTTATTTTATCGCTATGTACTATGAAACATTGTTTTAAAAGCATGGTAAGCAGTGAAACATTATTTCCAAAAAATAAATTTATAAATGCTTATAAAGTGCTAAATAAAAACGTTACAAAAAAAATTAGTAACAAAAAATGGCCCCTTTCCTGCCTAAACTATAATCATATAACCGTCTAAAATAATATTAACATAATCTGGACAGCTTAATATTATATAAGAAATAAAAAAAATTGAAATAAAATAAAAAATAAAAAAAAAAACAATCTTTTAAATTGTGTTTTAAAAATTATATTTTGCACGTACCGCATATTTTTTTACTACATGTGAGGCATATACGCTATGAACAAAAAGTACAGAAAAACCTTGTTCGTCTTTTAAGTGATCGTGGACATATTGCGCAAGTTTTACCTACACCTGATGGTGCTGTGTTACTTTGGCTTATCTCCGAAGGAGGATTTGGCAAGTTCTTTGGACCGATAACTCTCTCTATTGTTGCACGTAACTCTCTTGGCAGTCTATCATTATAAACATGTAACTTTAGGTGAGGTAGAACTAAATCTCTTGTTAACGATTGCGACCCCCCCCCCCCCCCCAAATTTATTAAAAAAAAATTATAACACAAATGAATTGATTCCTGAAAGGTCTAAAATTCTGTAAAATAAGGCTTTCAAGAAAAATCAAGGTCATTATCAGAAGCATTTATTGCCACTAGTATTTCATCGTCCTCCAAAGGCTTCAACCTCTTGATGTGACGTCTTTGAGACACTATATAAATAATAACATAAATACTGACCTGACGTCTGAGACGCAATGAAAAATACTGCGTTAACACCGACGTGACGTCTATTGGACAACGGGGTGCGCACCCACGACACACAACCACTCTCACGCGAGTGCAACTGATACTGACTGTTAGGGTGTGATATTTAAGGAAGGTAGACGAAAGCACGGGGGGATTCCTTCAATGCAGTCGAAAATATAACGAAAATTCAAAACGTGGGGTCTATTAGACGGGCACCTCAGTACTTAAAGGTTAATAATGGATTTTGGTTGTGAGGCTCCGAATGTTCATCGTTAAACGAAGGTTAATAATGCCTCTCAGTTAATTTTCCCTATGGTATAACTCAGGAGTTGGATACAACTATGGGAAAATTTTAACGAAAAGCGCTACCAGTTATATGTGAATAATGAATTCAGAGAGATCATGAAAAGAATTTTCAGATTAATGTTATGAGAAACAACCATGTCTCGGTACAAGCTCAAAAACAACTGCATAATGCAATCCTGTTACCGTCATGTATGGCTGTGACACGTGGACATGGACAAAAAAAAGAAGAATGAAGTACAAACGTAGTAGAGAAGAGAGCTCTAGGAGAAGAATATTTGGAAAGACTCTAGTGGCATGAATGTTAGTGTTGCAAATATGAAAGATGATAAGTTGAGATGGTTTAGGCAGGTTGCATGAAAGGATGCAAAAAGAATTTACAAAGCTAGAAAAGTTATAAGAAGACGTGGTCAAGATAGAGATTTTAGATTAGATTTTATAGCGCACTTTGACTATATTGTGTCACGGGCATTTAGGATGCTAGGATTTATATTTAGAAACACTAAGGTCTTCCACAATCCTACAACACTGAGAGTCCTTTTTAATTCATTCATTCGTTCGAACCTAGAGTTTGGATCCACCGTGTGGAACCCAAACTACATCATACACATCGATTCTATAGAAAGATTACAAAAAAGTGTATTAAGCAGTTGAATTTCCGGAAAATACTGCATTTCGACAATTATGAAAGCGCACTAAGACACCATAAAATACAATCCCTGGAGACACGCCGATTAATTATAGACAAGACTTATCTCCATAAAATAGTAAATGGAGAGGTCGATAGTAGTGTTCTGTTGGAGGCATTACCATTTCACTGTCCAACTAGAGCTGTCAGAAACAAATCCCTATTTTATGTTCCCCACAGCAGGACTAAATATGACAAAAATTCTTTCATAAACAGAGTATGCATAGGATATAATGGAATCTGCATGAAGGCAAACATTGATTTGTTCTCCACCTCTTCCCGCAAATTTAGGTCTTCTCTGAGAGAACTGGCACCCTTGTAAACTGTGGCACTTGTTTGGTTTTTTGTTGACTTGTTTATGACTATTTTCTTTTACCAATTGTTCCTTTATTGTTCCTTTATTGTTCCCAAACTCTCCTTTCTTCCCCCCCCTCTCCTATTCCTTTCCCTCTTCTCTTTTTTAACTCGATCATTTAGTAATAGATAAATAAATAAAAACATAACATAGATAAATAAAAAAAAAATATTATCATCATAATAAAGAGTTGAATACTATCATTGGCGCTGTGAAGTTTGAATTCATTGTATATCAAATATAAATAAAAATTGTAAAAGCTATTCACAATAAAGAAGAAAAAAAAGATAGAATGACGCGGATCGAACGAAAGATATAGGAAATTTTGTATGAGAAATGGACGGTGGAAGAAGCGAAAAAGTATGCTTGGGTAGAACAGAGTGGAGACCCGTCTTCTTTGCCCCCCTTAAGGATGGTTGGTGGAAATAATCTGTCACATTTTCGTCACTTCAATATTGCTTAGAAAGCGCGTGAAAAGTATCTACCTATAACCGACACACCATAAATAAAATGGACCAGCGATTTAACATTTACATGCAGCATTACATTAAGAGTATTTTTATAACATGTCATTAAATGATGAATGGAGGTATCAAGCGAACAATCGTAGGAAATTAAAATGTTTTGAACAATGACACGATAGGTGGGTATTAATTAACACAAAGTTTTTCTTTGAATGACATAATTTTCCCAGTACAATACACGGTTTTATTAACATACATTCATAATAAATAACTTCACTAATTAATTATCTATGCATTCCGATAGTATGCAACATTGTCGAAAGTGTGAATGCACTTGCAAACGCTATATAAATAATATCTAAATAAGAGAAACAACCTGTTCTTTTTTGCGTATCTTTACTCCTTCGAGAGCTCTTGTTGCCTCCCTATGCCCCTAAGTGGGGCCTTAAGGGAGTTTGGAATTGCATTGGATACTCCTTCGAAAGAAGAAGCACATACCTATCTTACATTTTCTGCTTTAGTGTCTGATGTCCTAGTGAACCTACGCTTTGTATAATGTGTCATCTCTTGTTCTTTAAACTAAATTTTACGTCTAATGTATAAATACGTAAAAAGAAAATTTTATAACCTGCTAATATTTACATGATCGAAAAATTGTACGCATTAATGAATTGATGAGTCAGTAATATTCTATGATTAACTTTACCTGAAGGAAATATACCTAATATTAGAAACGATCAATTTGATTGACTCTCAATGATCCATCTATAGACCAAATGCGTTGTATATTTTGAATAAACTTGAGTAGACTCATTCGGACCAGAAATGGATTGACAGGCAATGGTAAGATATGAATCTAATTATTGACAGTTGAATGATATCTACTATAACACTTATTATCTATTTTAATGCGGACAGCGCCCATATGATAAAAAATGGGGAAATATTTCATTAACTTCTCAGAATATGAAATGAGCGCATAAAAACATTTTAAAGGTGAATTTGTAAACAAAACAAATGCATTTCTGAAAGGGATGAAGTAGGTAAGAACGAATTGTAAAATAGCTTTGAACACGAATAATTTGAACAAGTGAAAAACATTGTGTTTTTGGTAGTATAATTTTGTTTCATGGAAATTAACGTAAAAGAAATTGAATTTTTGGAATGGGTGGGCGATGCAATGAAGCATGCCTACCTAATGTGAGAAACAATAACGTCTAACTTAAAGCTGAAAGTTAGTGTTACTACCTAATGTCTCGATCTGCTCTAAAAAATGCTAGAAATAGCAGAAGCTTTATAATTAGCTATCTTTTCTTCTGACTTTTTAGCGCACTTCGTCCACTCGGCAGAAGGAAACGAAGTATAAAATTAGCTATTTTTTCCTCTGACTTTTTAGCGCACTTCGTCCATTCGGCAGAAGGAAACAAAGTATAAAATTAACTATCTTTTCTTCTGACTTTTTAGCGCACTTCGTCCACTCGGACTTATTGTAAATATTTGTTGCATAAAGGAGATTTTCTAGCGATTTTCTCTGCCTATATGTTTAGAAACATTTATGTATATAGAACGACGAGATGGAACTGTGGAAGAGACCAAATAGAGTTATTAGTCATATTATTCAAATTCGTTCTCATCATCGTCTGGTTGTTGTTAATATTGCACGGAGTTGTGTTTAAAATTGTGAAAAAAAACACCGCGGTTTTATAATAAGACTTTTCCCATGCATAAAACATCCACACTCCATGGTGGAACAATGGATGTGGGCTACTAGGCACAGCCGGCTGCGAAGAGAGCGCCGTAAAAATGATAATTAAAACAATTGTTACGTTGTGTTTCTCGGGGAATAAATTATTAGTGTGTCATATAGTAGAAAAAATATTCTTATTGCATCTAAAGAGCGGTAGCTTTCGAAAACGAATTTATGGTACCTACCTACATAATAATTTTGCAGTAGTTAATCAAAATTGAAAAAATCTTGGTTAAAAAAAAAATTGTAATATTATGCATTATTTATGATACCTATACTTACCTTTATGTATATAGAAAATGTTTTCTAAAAAAAATATTGGACATATGTATTTCTATTTTGGTTACTGAGAATGCTATGTATCTCCTCACCTTCACACAAATGCCTATGCATTTTTGAAGGGGGGAATATTATATTTAATAAATAAATGAAATTTCAAGAACAAAATGTCACAACCAGTAATATATAGGTTTTATAGGAAATTGTTAAATATATATCAGTTATATAATATATAGACTTCACCTTTTTACCTATATTGTATGTGTAAAATTTTAAAAGTTTTTTTTTTCTTTTTTAATAAATCTTAAAAGATCACATTAAACCAAAATGCGGTGTCGTATATCACAGAGACACCAAATTAAAACCAACGAGTGCCTTATCTCGGACGCCTTCTATAAATTTACGAGGTTTTCTTATACGAAAATTTCTCACATTTGTTTGAAATATTGAACGGAAGTATAACGGACGTTTATATTGAAATATGGCCAAGATAGAGATTATTCATCCCAAGCTATGAACAAAAACTGAGAATTCGTACAGTGAAATACTGCGGGTTAATACAAATATTCTTCAAACATGACGAATACTAATAAGATTGATTACAGATCAATGTAATATTGTGATGGTGAGGACTTTTTTTAAACTTTTGTAGAAATTGAATGAGCCTGATTATAAACACAAAAAGGTACCTCCTTGAAAAGCTTGAATAGGCAAAAAAGCCGTCCATCCTCACAGGTGTTTCGCTACCGTCGATAGTATTTTGTTTATTCCATATTGCTACACTACAATATGCGAACAGCATGAGAAAATATTCCTTTTTTAATCCTGTAACCGTGTACCTGCATTTAAAACTATACTTCTTTATATAGGTAGTTGGTATGCCAGTAGTATATAGGTAGTTGGTATACCAGTAGTATAGAGATAGTTGGTAGACCAGTCGTATAGAGATGGTTGGTAGATCAGTGTTATAGAGATGGTTAGTAAACCACTGGTATCAGTCGACGACTTCGCATCCCGGTGCAGACCATTTCCAATTTCACAAGTCAATCTTTGCTTTATTTGAAAGTGTACCTATTTCTGTTCACTTTGGATGAGTCCAGATTCATTTTATTAAAAAAAAACATTCTCCACAGGTTTGTTTATTTCTATTAACGTATAAGAAAACTCGACTTCTCTTGCCTATCAGCCCTTTAAATCTGTTTTAAGAAAAAGGAAACGGCATTTTGAGGGTACCTTCCTCGTATTATGTATGAACTCTGATAAGAGGAATAACAGCACTCTTCTCGGACAACTGTCATAATATTCAATTAAACCAACAGTAGGTATATTTCCATAGTAATTTTGCATTAACTTTTTCCTACGTGTTGGAACATTTGAGAATCATAGACTAAATAATTGAATAAAAACTATGCATGTACATAAGTACAAATGTAATAAGATAACATTACATATAATAACAAATCGAAAAACAGAAAAACGATTCGGAAACTACGATTGGTGTTGGGTATAACTGCAATAATAATTAACTAATGTGGGGCGAGACCAAAAGTTAATCAAACATTACTCTAAATAACTAACACATTATAATAATATACGTTCTCTCTTGAAATACCTATTTCCGTTTCATATGCGTACCCAGATGAATACTGCACATACATCCACACTTTATTTCCGTAGCCAAAGTGTTTACATACTCAGAACTTAATGAAAATATCATTTTCTTATTTTATGAAAACCCAACTATCTTTGCATATGGAGCACACAGCGAAGGAGCGAATGCTATAGCCATATCCAGAGCATGAGCACTAGCAGCCCCACAGTACTCGCTCTCGAGGAAGACCACCCAAAAAATGGACAGCTGGCATTCTATCTCACAAGAGTAGCTTCGATAGAACAGGCCTGATGAAAGAAGAAGATTTCAAAGATTTGTTTCATAATATGGTCCTACCATTCTCACTGCAAGTTAAGGAAGCTACCAAATAGGTACAAGGCGAACCTTCTGGTATGCATCAAAATAAATGGTTATATTGAACGATGAGGTGAGGCATGCAAAGTATCGTGTGTTAATATATCGAACAATTATTATTATAGTAACAACGGATGTATGCTGCGAATTACATCACCTAATATGATAATTTTTATCGATAAAATTTAGTGTAAAAGCCAAGAGGGCGTGTTAATTAACATACTATTAAAATTCCACATTATATTAGTCGTTACACGAAATATGAGTAATGTGTTAATTGGAATGCGTGTAAAAGCAGACATTTCTGAAAATTTTGAGAGAACAAGAACTACACATGACTTAAATTTTTTATAAGTAATCGATTATCAAGTATCTAGCAAACAATCATTTCATAATAAAGTCTACAAGGTTGTATGTAAGTTAACGTTTCTTGTACTTTTTAACTGATGCATTGTGCAAAACATTTACCGAATAATAAATCTATCGCAAGCCAAGTAGGTGATTGTTCGCTACATTGTGAAGTTATTGGTAGGACGCCAACTTTCATACCGGAGGTCGTGGATACCATCAATAGCTTAAAACGAAACAACAACAGCCCTCGTTCATGACACCAACTTTACGTACATAATTCGAATAGTGCCTTGCAACCTTCAAAAATACGAAATCAACAAAAATATTGCTTCTACAATATAAACATAGATTTTTTGGTTTCCAAGCAAATACTAAAAAGGCATGCTTGAAATGTCTGCAAAAGACTTTAAGACTAATTCTGCCGAGAGTTCAAGGGTAAATGAATGAAAAAATAATCTTGTAATGTTTGCATCAAATTGTTGTCATACGTAGGTAATACTTATAGCTATCATAATTAATTTGCTTTTAATATCATTGTATTAAATGTGAAAAATTCTTTCCTCATTTATGCGAGTGTAAAATGAATACGTCATAATAGACCAGCGGTGAATACCTACGTTAAAATACCCAGTGTCCAAAGGCCGTTCGTTACCTGTTCACAACACAAAACAACACCGTCTAGCTAGAACATTGGTTAATTAAAAAAAAACACCAATTATTAATTGTGGATTGTTAATTGTATCACCTCCAATGAGTCAGCAATGCCACCCATTATGTTAGCTAGGAGTGTATGAGTAAATTTTGGTACAATACAGTCATGTAGTTTCTTTAATAAAAATTAAACTCTGGTCCTTTTCGTGATAAAGTGATAAAAAAATCGTTTAATTAAAAACACGCATAATTGTATTACCGAGGAATCCATATAGAGACATAAAGATTGCCTCCAAAAATTCATAACGTTACCAACTAATTGAAAATAATTAAACGCAAATTAATTTTCTTGTTTATATCCTCACGGATTGAAAACTGGATTTTTCCTAATAACATAGGTAATCAAAACCAATGTATCGGAAAACAATCTCAACAGACAATGAGTCTATCAGATCTTGGACAACAGAGCTGAGGGCTAACAACCTCCTAGGCCAGGTTAAAAGCGCTTTCTACTCCTAGGAAACATTCGCTGTTCTCTGTTGCCAATTGTCATTTCGTTGAAACTTGTATATATACAGTGGGTGAGGAAATATTTCAATTTTTAACGATTTTCGAGGCTAGTGACATCTACTGGTGGATTAATACAATACTTGGACTGATTCTATAAGGTTTATTTACTAACTGGAGTTCTATCTGAATGCCATCTGTTGTAATGTAGTGGAAACAAGTCTTCAACTGAGAATCCAATTTTTGTTTCTATTTATTTTTCAATAGGTGTTGTTGAACTGTATATATAATTGTTATTCTAATGGATTAAAAGATTTGGGTATTATTTTGGGCACTTGATTTTAAATTGATCTTGAATACCTATGATTACGAAGTCCGATATTTGGTGCCTTAGAGACAACTTCAGCGCAATGTTTATAATTCGAAAGTTTTCATCCTTCGTTTTTAGTGACTACGATAATTTCGAAAATAATTTCATAATAATATGTCAATCTCAATTTAAATATTGTAGGTACCTTATATAGATTTCTCTCGCTTTGTGATAGACATAATGTCTGGCAGGAAAACAAAAAACAATAAATTCCAAAATGTCTAATACCTAAATATGAGAGCATAATAAAGTGCGTCATTTAATTCAAAAACTTTAAATCTTCTGTCCAACGTATAACAATATAACGTTTTCTTAACCGATAAAATAGGCATTTAAACGTTTTTATTTCAATAAAACTTCGTAGGTATTTTCATTTAAAATACACAAAGTATAAAAGATTATCTAACAGCAACACTGATACTCCAGCACCTACGCGTATTAGTCAAATTAATTCCGTCGAACAGACACAATACGCGATAGCTCTCCAAGGTAGGTAAGTATTACTTACGTGTTTTTATCGAATAACGTAAAAAAACTTTCTACGTTTTAAATTTCAAACAGGTAAAATAATATGTATTATTTATAGCTACGTATTACTCGCTTGTAGGTATCAAGACACGGCTTAACCTTGCGAAGAGATAACTTTACATTATTGGAAACATCTACCTACGAGAACAGCGATCGGAATATACCAATGAATGACGCAAGCTTTCTGAGAACGCGACATTTATGTACCTACTGTTTTTCAATAGTATCCTCTTATAGGTGCCACAGAGGGATTTTTTTTAATATACTGGTCCAAATAGGATTATCTTGGACGAACTCATGTGTTATTATATTATTGTCCTCGATTTTGTTGAGGTGCGACCCTTTTCAGGCTTTGTCAAGACATTTTTCCCCAACTCACTCAACACCTCCGATAAGATGATGAGATTTGCCTACGATGGATGGCGTGGAACAAGAGAATAAAGAGCTCGATCTTGGAAGAAACAAGAAGTGTATTCTTCTCTAATGTACGTCTACGAATGTAGATGTGCAACTTTTTTAAGGCCTGCTTGATCCATCCATTCTCACAATATGACCAGCCCAACTTTTTGAAGTTGGACACGTAGGGCTCTCACATGGTTCCATATCGACGACATCAGTATCATCAGCCCATTGCTGTTGACTGCTGGACCTACCTAAGCCTCTTCCTCAACCGTCCCTGCATCTCGCCCTCTTCATTCCACCTCATCCGTCCGCCCATTCCACCGTTTTAAGATTTCATATATATATGGTTCTAATAACTAAATTTCATAATATGTTGCAATGAGTCCTTCGAAATTTCGATATCGGTCAGTTATGAGATATTGTGTGAAATGCCAATAATTTGTAATATATTTATTAGTGAGTGAATGGAAGAGTTTTTATATCATCAATATCACCGCTTCTGCAAAACGGCATAATATTTCTAAGAAAAATGTGATCTTGACTCATATAAAGAGCGGTGTGTAGTAGTTATTGGAATCTCGCATCGTCTACCGCATACAGGATCACTTACATTTGATTATTATAGAAAAACGCGAGGCAAAGTACATACGATACATATGTAGTGTTATCAAGCAATAAATCGAATACAGTAATATGTGTAGGTACGAGATAATACTAATATTACGATGAATCACATCAGACGACATCACTTGAAAGTATTCAATTACCCACGAAGGTAATATGCGGTGTACTTACCTACAAATGTTATCTCACTATTTCTCTACATACGTATTTATGGGGGGATATATGTAATAATAGAACACGTCGGTTCTTCAACTCAATTGCAAAATTGCCCCAATTTCTCAGTAATCAATCAAATACTAAGGAGACAAAATTGGACATGGCAGGTGCGAGTTATATTGTATAGAATGTTCCAAAGTGTCGGCCCAAGAACCGAACCCTGCGGGACACCTCCTCCAATGAGATGTAGAGTTGTAAGGGATCTTCAATTGCCAAGATTCCCGACACCAGACACACTAATTGGAGAAATGCTGTCGAAGAAGGACATTTGGGGAAGGATGTCAGCCTTTATGGAAGACATAATCAGAACCAAAGAGGCCGATGAAATCCGCTTCCAGCAAGATCAATTTAATTAAAGACAGTCTGTGACCACGGTAGGCCTTAAAGGCAGGAACGTAGTAGCAGTGAAGGAGGGGGTTTTAGCCGGTAGGAGTCCGGCACTACCATAAGGGTGTCCATGAGGATTTCCCCCTCATATAAAAAAAAAAAAAAAAAGGTGCGAGTTATATACTCTATTACAAATATAATCAAATAGAACTTGAATTGACGACGTGTGGATTTGGTGTATTATTTTATATAAATGACTGACTAATTTTATGACTTCGGATATATTAAATTCTGTTTTTCTTTTCGATTAGGTACATACATTATAGATGCAATATGATTTTACTCTTTTCACTGTTAAATATTTTTATTTATCTTTCTTTTTAATCTGTTACGATGTTCTTTTACTTGAGTATGTATTGTATCGTTTTCCTTTTGTGGTTTTCAAGAAGAAGGCTGTTTCTATGGACACTACTCGACACAGGCTATGCTTAGTGAGGGTGTCCAAGACTGCACTTGAATGTGTTTATTTATCTTAAATGATTTTGATTTTGTTTGTATTGTTTTTCATGTGCCATATTTGTTTGTAATAAAGTTTATTTATTTATTTATTTATTACCTACATGAAAATACCGAGCTACAGACGAATTGAACTGACCAATTGCTATATTTGATATAAAAAAAAGAAGTGTCAGGGCTATTTTTTATTTTAATTGTAGGTTTAACAAAATTACCATTTAAAATGATAGTGTCGCGTTTACACAATGACATTACGAAAATTTCACACGAACAGAAAATAATTACCAGAAAGGACACAGTACCGGTGTATAAAACAGATTTTAATCTCCGTTTAGTGCATTAATTTACTGACACATATGAGGCATCTCCAATAAATTGTTATTAAAGCGAAGGCTGAATCAATAATTTACTTTAATCTTATTAAAGCAAAAGGAGTAACCAGTAGGCACCTGACGATGATAACAATCATCAACTTGCGAAACCATAATTTTATGTACTTCACCTTGTAATGTATCAGTAAACACATTTTTTATATCAATCTTGTTCTGTCGATCTTGGTCTCTAGCGGGCTTCGGAAGATGGCCATTCCATTGTACCATCGTCGCACAAAAAACTTGAGTTATGTGCAAATTTTAATGCACGCACAATATAACTCATGTGGGAATTTTCAGGTAATGTAGTACACCTATACCTACAGGCGCAAGGGGTATAAAATTTATAAACAAACTGTAGATATGCCAAAGAAATTAAATAAAAATAAGGTGGTACCACGGCATCACGAACGACGCCTCTCCGCAGGCATGAATTCATTTCCGTTGATGTGGAGAAGAGATGGACATGAGGATGCTGAATGACAGTTGGCCGAGAGCGCTGTTCTTTCTTCCATGAGGTCCTTGAAGGCGAGAAAGACCCTCTGATACCGTGTTCCGTTCCTTAGAGGCAGAGCTGAGGGATCTAGATAGATAGATATTGGATCATTTGTTTGGAGCTATTTAATGGTAGTCCATGTCAAAAGCGCGCGGGAAACTCTGTAGAGAGAGCATCAGTGTCTTCAGTTTGTTGCTGAATGTGCTGATGGGCTGGTCCTTTCTTAGTTCTTCGGGGAGTCGGTTCCAGGTGACGGGTCCTGCTACGCTGAAAGCCCTGTCGTGGAAGTTCGACTTGTTGCATCTGTTGATCTCATCCAGCATGTTTGTAGATTTTATTACTAGATAATATGATAATGGGGACAAAATGAGAGAATTGACTGACTGATTGTGATACACCAAATTGTGTACCTTTGTCTATCTACAATTCGGAAATATTTTACACTCGGTTTTGTATAAATTTGCACATTACTCATATTTTTTGTGCAGCTACGAGACATCATTATGTACAGAGAACACGCGCGAATGCCCGACAGACACTTTCCATAAGAACACAAGAGTCATTTAATATACGAGCACCGATCTGACATATCTGGGTTAAAATCAACTCCAAGAAATACTCTACAGTTAAGTTTTGTAAGTAATAATATAACAACTGAACAAAGCGTTTTGTGATACTTTTACACATTGTTTGATGTAGTTTAGTATCAGACATATTCAAAATTTCATATTCGAATTCATAGATTTGTTGATTTAGCTTGCGATGTCATTTGACTTCCGGGTGGAAAATAGGTTGGCAAGACCAAGGAAAGAGGGATGTAGCACAACTTTTGTGGATTCCAAACTGATACCAAAACAGGACATAATTTATTTATTTATTTATCTGACATTTAGTTCTTCTTTTTTAAACCTCCTCCGACCTCAAGTGATTTTGGAATTTCCCGAGATCTTGTCATCCTTAATTAAAAAAACAACATATATTTATGAAGCCATAAATAAATATTTGGATCGTTGTGTTCAACATTGGCAATGGCTTAAATGGATATAGGTAACATATCCTGGGGCCATCAATTAATAAAAATAAAGATCAAATATCAACTAATATCAACTAAGAAACAAATCACTCTTTGAGGGTGGAATGCCTAATTAATAATAAGAAACTTGTGTTTCTTAGTCTCCTGTGACCATGTAGGACGTGAGCCTACAAAACTAGTCGGGAAATAAAAAAATTGTGGAAAAGTTAAACAATTTTTTTATTTGATCTTTATTTTCAAATAAACTCCACCAAGAAATGCATGTTCATCAGTTAGTGAATTTTACCACCAATTATTGTTAGCAGTTGCAAATCAAATTTTGTTTGCTCATTTTCTCAAAACATCCAACTTATGTATGTCTAATCATTACATCACATAATAATCTGATAAAATTACTGTATCTACAGTAAGGTGATCATAACAAGCCAGCCTTCGAAACTGCAGTAGTAGACGGTCGTGAGCCCGTAATTTTCCATTGATTTAATACAAAAAAAAACTCCGAATGACTTTTTTCTATTTAGCCTCTTATAAATGAAGAATTTAAGTTTTCTTATCTAATCTAATCTTCAACAACGTATATTAGTAAATAAGTTAACTACAAAATATATGTTTTATACAACGTGGTTGGTAGACCAGTGGTATCAGTCGACGACTTTCGTACGCACAGCATATTGGAGGTCGTGGGTTCGAATCCCGGTGCCGACCATTTCCACTTTAGCAACACAAGCTTTGCTTTATGTGAAAGATGTCGAAAGTGTATTTGTGTTCACTTTAGGTGAGCACAGATACATTTAAAAAAAAAGTGCATAAACGCACGTATTTTGACACAACTTTTCCTATACACAGATCGCTATGAGTAGTATCATCTTAATCCATCCATATAGATCCATTATATTTATTACAAAGAAAAATCGATAGATCGAGTAATTGTAAAAATGTAGAGACAACTCTCTCTTCGTTGTCGGATGATAAGACGGACGACTCGTCTTGTTAAGATATTCCGAGAGATGACTGACCCTAAGCGGTCAACTCGTATAAAAATTATGTCGACGAAAGTAGACAGTTCACTGAATACACTTACTTACTATTATGGTTGTTAGAGAAAAAAACTGCTAGCGAAAAAAAACTGGTAAAAAGTAGGAACCTTCCTTTGTACATCGTGTAGATACCTATAAGAAAAATGAAAACATTTCAAGTTTTGAAATTAAGCAAACGTGACTAACGATTGCCGAGCTTTAGAATTTTTCTTTTTGAATGAATCTGTGCTCACTCCAAGTGAACACAAATACACTTTTGACATCTTTCATACTAACCAAAGGCTTGAGTCGTGAATGCGAAAATGTTCGACAAGGCCGGGATTCGAACCTACGACCTCCGATACGCTGTACATACGAAAGCCGCCGATTGATATCACGGGACTACCAACCAACTCAAATTATTTGTCCTTCAACGTGAAGCAGATAACTGATACTAGTGATACTGTATTATAATGAAATATTTTTACCAAAAACTTGATTAGAGTTTGTCTTCTTCTTGTACAAACCTTCAAAGGTAGAAGTGAAAGATCATAACAGGAACTGACGTCAATTAACAAAAATTCAATATTCAACATACTTGACACTCTATAAGCCCCTAACCTTTGACACTTATAAGCCCCTAACCTTTGACACTCTATCAGCTCCTCTTAGTAGAAACGGAGCACAGAATGAGAGATTCATTTTTTTCGAAACTTAAGAGAAAAAGGGCCAGCCCTATTTACGGTCAAAAAAAATTCGAATACGAAACCAATAATTTTTTTACGAAAGCAAAAGTATTGCCGACCTATTTCGTTATCGCGCTAAATAATATACAGAAGACTATTAAAACGTTGAAATCACGAATACCTAAGTGGGCTGAATAAATTACAAAAAAAAAACTGACAGTTGAAACAGAATGACAGACAATACAAGTATGAGCCGTAGAACAATAATTAAATCCGCACGAGATAATAGAAAACAAATAAATAACAAAACGTCGAACAAAAGAAACACGAAAAGTTATTAGTTGAGTGGAGTTGGTGTAGTGTGAAAAAAGAAAAGGCGACCGAGACCCCGAGGTCAAGGGCCGCCCACATGGCACGGAACCAGACGAGAAGAACAACAGCGCCGGCAGCCAGATGTTTGGCAGAGTTTGGACATGGAGGTGGAGGTGTGTGCGCCGTATATGTGACTAGACCTGTACAATATGGCAAACAATGAAAATAATATGCAAATACGTAATATAAAAGAAGAGACTAATCAATCAGATATGTCTCTTGAAGGATTAAAATCTAAAATAGAAAAACAAAATATGTCGTAGGTACTGTGTAAAACTCTCACAAAATTAATACCGCTTCTTCATTTCCACATTCTTCCATTGGGGGTTGGCGACCATATGTGAACAAGCTTCGCGATCTCAAGTAAGTCTCAATAATTTTGCAGACTCCGACACACTAAACTCTTGTCTCAGAGTCTTCAGCCACGAGTTACCTTAAGCCCCATACTTCGCCTGCCCTTTATTTGTACCTAATGCTACTAAAATGTTCACTTTGCCTAAAGCTATATGAGCTGCGTTTGAACACTTTTTATAGAAAACTAGCTGACCCATCGAACTTCGTCCCGATCAATAAAACATTGCTGGGTAACATAACATAGCTAATATAGATGACCACTCATTGTGAAAAAATCAAAAGTTACGTGGTTATGATATTATGAATCGGTTATTTCAAAAGCAACAAAACTCACCCATTTCTATATTAGACATCTACTTATATTGAATTTTCATCATCTTACTTATAAAAAAGTCATATAGGTAATACAGACTTTTTTATAAGTCAGATGATACTAAATGAATTGCACAACTAAAACACCAGAAAAAGATTCATTAATTGGTTTAAAAATACAAAAATATGCTTAAAATATGTACGAATGTTAAAAACATATTTCGGAAGCATGAAAGAAAATTTATCAATATAATCTGCGTTCCAATGCGCAATGTTTTGAAACTCGACGGTTGTCAGGTAAATAAAAATTGTGTTGTTATGGGATTTTTCACAGATGGCGCCGTTGTTGTAAGGAAGCCCGTTCCATACTCACTTTAATACAGTATTATATACTAGTTTTTTACAGGCGCCCGTGGCGCCCACCTATGGCCTTTTTTATGCAAACTTTACTTTCTCATAGCATAGCTGTGAGCATTCACATGTGAGACTTCAAAATACTTGGTTGATTCAACTCTTTATGAAAACTCAAATACCTACAACTTAAACTTTTAATTACAAACTGTACATTCAAATAGCTTTTGGCATGTGGGTATTTACCGATTTGATTGATTAAACTTTTTCATGTAAACTTTGGATTCGTAGTGCCGAATTCTTATATGAGACTTTAAAACACTTGATTAATTGAATTCTTCATGAAAACTCAAAAAACAACGTGAACTTTTTATAACAAACTTTACATATGTATGGCTTTTCAACGTTATGAATTCACATGAAAATTTAAAATCTTTAAAAAATTACTCTAGGTGTGTAAACTTTTTATTGAAAACATGACATTCGTATGGTTTTTCTCCGCAATGATCTCGTGTGTGTGGATTAAAGATTCGTGATTTGGTAAACTTTTTCATGGAAACTTTGTTTTCTTATGGACGAATTCATTTCTGTGACTGTAAAGCACTCGATGATAGATTATAACTATTAATGATAATATAACTATTTATAAAAATGCAAAAAAAAACTTTTTATTACACACATTGCATTAGCAAGGGTTTTCTTGGCAATGAAATCGCGTCTGTGAGTTAAAGATCTGATTTGGTAAACTTTTTCATACAAACTATGCTTTCTTTTGGCCGAATTCATATGTCAGACTTTAAACAAATTTTGAACTTTTTCTAACAAAATATGCATTTAAATGGCTTTTATCATTATTTTATCATTTGATTGATTAAACTTTTTATCGCAATGGTTGCATTCGTATGGCTTTTCTCCGCTATGAGTTCACAAACTTTTTATTGCACACATTGCATTAGTAAAGCGAAGTCCGGCTGTGCGTAAAAGTTTCCTGATTTGTCAATTTTTTGGCCGAATTCGCAAGTGATACTTTAGAGCACACGGTTGATTTATTGAACTATTTATGCAAACTTAAAAATGAAATTAAACTTTTTATTGCAAACTTACCATTCAAATAGCTTTTAGCATGTCATTGGTTGTTTAAATTATTTGATTGATTGAACTTTTTATTGCATTCGTATGGCTTTTCTCCGATATGAGTTCGCATGTCATTCTTTAAATTACTTGAAACCGCAAACTTTTTATTGCACTCATGGCATTAGGAAGGCTTTTCTTCACTATGAAGACCCGCTGTGCGTAAAAGTTTCCTAATTTGGTACACTTTGCTTTCTTATGCCTGACTTCGCATGTGAGTTTTTAAATAACCCAAAAAATTGTTTTTCTCTACGTCAAGACCTTTAAAAAAAGTGCTCAGCCACCAGGCATAATAATATCATTATGTTACTGTCAGTTGTCACTGCTGTCAGCCATATTGTATTAGAAGAACAATATTATTATTTGTCTTTAGTTGCGAGTGGCGCGCCATCTAGCGGCGTTAATGACATCAGTCAGTCAGGCAGTCAGTCAGTCAGTGAGTCAGTGTTCAAGGCAAATATTATATAGATTTTCATACTATTTTCCATCCATTTTTTATTTTTTTGATAATTATTCTGTTATCCGGAACGGAGAAGAATTTAATAATAGATAAAAATCTGTTCAACCGATGTTAACAAATTATAAAAAAGCTTGAAAAAAGTACCATCAAAAAAATATTTTAGCACGTATCAAATCAATATTTTTAATTCAAAATTCAAATTCAAAATCTTTATTCAACACTTTTTTTTACAAGAAACAAAATATTACATTAACATTACCATAGGCATTAGTATTACTCTTCGAAGCGCAGCAAACTAGTTAAATGTCAATGTCACATTACCGCCATCTGTGGAAAACATTGATCTATAGAATCTTTCTACCAAAATCTGTCAGACATCTCCCTATTTCCAACAGATGGCGGTAATGTCCCCAAGAGAAAATCTGTTCCATACTAACTTTAATATTATTTTTTATATTACTTGTTATCCATTTTTCAACTTTTTATTAGTTATTCTGTTATCCGGAGCGGAGAAGAATCCAATAAATCAAACATCGGAAGAATCTGTTCAGCCGATCTCGAGTTAAGTGTTCGCACTAACACTAACCCGACTTTCATTTATATTATAGATAATGAGAGTAAACCATAGCTTAAAACGAAGTTTGGAGTAGGTTTAAGGTCCAAAGTTGAATATTGGAAATGCTTCAATGTAAGGAAACTTAAATTTCCTGTTGGATAATACGTAGGTACCTTTTTATGGAACACTGGCGAGGTCCTAATGGAAAACAGATACGGAGTCATTTTCAAAAAAAAAAAATGTAAAGAAGCGTAAGCGTTTCATCATGTCTTATTGGTATAGCATTTCTTTGTACACCCAAACTGATTGAGACGTATTCATAGACTTTATGTTAGTTTATTGGTCGACCTAGTCTAGTCCATTAAGACAAATATAATTTTATTATACTTGAACATAAAAATATGTCTTTTTTGTTATTTTGACGGTCCCAAAATTATCTACACCGATATTCCTACCGCAACATTTTACTTCACTGCACTCACTATGATATCGGTAGTGAAAGTTGAATTTTATTGGCGTTTAATGGTCGTGGGATAAAAATATCTATTATTGAAAATATTAAAATGTTGTATAACGTATAGGTTAGCCCAAATAATACCTAATCTTACCGTCGTCAATCAAATACTAAAGCCATGATAATATCAGAAACTTCGGCGACAAATGTACACTACATAATACAATTTTAAGTTTTTTTTTTTAGTAATTAATGATCCTATATTGGGCCGGTCCAAAAAAAATGGGCCGATGACATTATCCCTGTCGGGGGGAAGAAAGTGGCAAAGAATAGCCGAAGTTGGAAAGAAATAAGATGGAAGAGACCAATATCCAGCAGTGGAGATATGGTTAAGGAAGAAGAAGAATATATTATATAATTGGTAAGATCGTCTGTAGCTCAGTATTTTCGTTGAAAAACTATAGTCGCAAAAATTTCTCATACATAATATGACAAAACCAATCCAACTACGGGTGATATTAATTTTCATACTTATATTATTCGTTGTTGTAACAATAATAATGCCCACGGAAAATATTACCTATATCGACAAAATATGTGACACTTGATCAGATGTCCCTACATACAATAGAAAGAAATGCTAAATTTTCCATGGTCTCCAACGTGCTAAAGTTAAATTGAGAATGTTTAAGGGAGAATATGATTGAATATTATAAGAAAATCAAAACATTAATGACTCTTTTCTACAAAGTTTTCTTGCGTAATATAATAAATTGAATATTATTCAATACAAATAACTAAATATTAGATTAATATAGTTATAAACTAGCAACTGTTTGACGCCAACATTACATTTATAATGATCGGTCTTAGAATGTTAAACGTGAATCTGAATCGAAGAGTTGTTTATTCAATTGTAATTTCTACTCGAGGTAGAAATTCTGCCTTTGATTTGGACGGGATCAAATAGTTGGTAAAAATTGGCAAGGTAATTACATAAAGTTCCCGCATCAGGTGTACTGAAACCTTAGAAGGTAGGTATATAACATTCTTTGTTACTATAGATTGGCATTGGCTCATCCAACGGGTATGGAGATCAGTTCCGAACCGCAACAATATGACTAAATGTGTGTAGGTACTATCCTTACTGCGGGGGTTGGATGTCGTGTGGATCGTCTTTCATGCGACGTGCTGTGGTTTCGCTGTCGGTGTCGCAGCGGAGTCGCGGTAAGGACTTCCTTGGCCTCGCACGTGGTGCTTACTCAGCACTTACCTACATTGCGATTCGGATCCTACAAACGATGTCATTATGACATTTAGATTTTAGTTGAAAAGCATACAAATAATAGTCTCCTCCCTGGTCTATTTCATTAATTTTTTTGGAATTCAGCACTTAACAGCGCGGTTTAAAAGTGTCTACCAATTTTCAATGTCCCACCAAAAGCTCGATAGTTATCATGACAACATAAAAACTTATTAAGCTTAACGATACGCTTTAGATTTAGAATATAAAAATGTATGTAGGTAGACTTCATTTGAAATCTCAACTTGAATCACATTTGTATTGGTGAGATTATATATCTTATACGTACACATAATTGTGTAGAATTACCACATACATGTGTATTTCTCACCCAGGAATCAAATTGACTATATCTAAATCTAGACTAAGTTGTTGGGTGTTTCTCTGGTAACTCTAGGCATAAAGTACGTTCTGAATTCTTTTTTTTTTGCATGGTATCGTGCTGCCTTGCAATAGGTAGGTAGGTATTACACACCATTCTCAATAAAGTATTATTAAAACAGACCGTTAAAAAAAATCGTATAGCGTGAATATTATAATGCTTTCTTTAATCCTAAACCGGTTTAAGTAAATTTCGTATCGTTAAAAGTTGCGAAAAGTTTGCACATTTTTGGAGTTTCGTGGGAAATGCAATCATGAGATTCGAAAAAGCAAAATGAACTATGCACTTCGCGTGCAAACAAAATTAGACCCGCATGCAATATTTAATAGCATATTATTTCACCTAGCCTGCTGTGAAAATTTCGTTACTATACATCCAATCCTCTTTAACAATATTAGATTTGACCTCAGCACAGTATACTGCACATGTGGATGGTCATCAATGCAAATGTACAGTAAAAGTGAATAGCTGCTCTCTGAAATCAAGGTCGGGAGAGTTTCCTAGTAGGTAATGCAGCATAAAATGCATGGTAAAATAAGAGTAGTTAAGTGGGCATGAGAAGGAAAATTCGAGGTGCTGTTTTCAGCTACTGATGACAAGTAAGTAGGTACCCTTATCTTTCTCTTCTTTTGGTGTTCTATCATGAAGAGTAAGTCCAAATGATCACATCTCGCTATGTGATTATGGGTTTTAAATTTTACACAGAGAGGTAGGCACATACATATTCTTCAATTTCAAGGAAACAATACAAATTTTGCGGATTTGATTTAACTGAAGGTATTAATCAACTTATAACTCTGTCTCTTTTGCGAATTTACGAAAGTACCTATTCAGTTTGCGCATCCTACATTAGTTTACATTTCAACATTTCCGTTATTTCACAATTGAGGTGGTTGGTAGTCCGGTGTTATCAGACGGTTCAGCGTATCGGAGGTCGTGGGTTCGAATCCCGGTGCCGACCATTTCACGACACAAGCCTTTGCTTAGTGTGAAAGATGTCAAAAGTGTATTTGTGTTCACTTCAAGTGAGCACAGCCCCCCTAAACAAATTGAAATTGGCATTCGACTAAAAACGAAGATTTCGTCAATGTAGAGTGCGAAAAAAATTAACTGTCTACTGGAACATAGGTACATATAAAGAATTATTTAAACCAAACATCAGAGACACTAATATAAAAATATAAAGTGGACAGTTAATTTTCTTCCAACTCTACAAACATAGTCAAAAAATTCGTTTGTAGTCGATGGCCAAATGCAATTTGTTTAGGGCTGCATGTTCTTTAAAAAAATGGCAATTCATAGATAACGCATTCTCCAAGCTGAGGTTGACATAGAATAGGAGAGACCTTACCTCATACGACAGTTGAAGTAGAATATATATTTTTTAAATAAGCGCAGACATTTTAAGAGGTTTTTATCATATACATACGGAGAAGAGAAACGCTGGGATGACATATGTAACTCATCACGATCCATCCCAAAACGTGAAGACGTGCTGTGGGTATACATGCAAATTTTCAATTACCATGCAAACATTTTACAGTTTGTTACCAATATGGTTCACATATTTACATGATAATGTTAGAATCTCGGTTAGAAATCAATCTAAACATCGCAACAACACGATGCCATCGCTGATGATCGTGAACTATGTTCAAATTTGAAGATAGCACGCCAAGTCAGACTATTGTACTATTATGGTATTTCACGTTACAATATCTCTCCGTCTAGTCGTGTAGTTATAATAATTTGCTTAGTTCGTATGTAAACGATATTCATTACTTGGATAGGTCGTGAAGAGACAAACAACAGAGCGCCGACTAGCTTAAATAAAAATCTACCATCTACTCGTGGCACCATATCAAGAGAATTATTATCAAAAATAATTTGTAAGGACAAGTATCTGGTAGAATCATCATAGGTACATTGTTGACAAAAAAAAATATTATTTAAAAATATGCGTGTATTTTTCCTTTTTATAGATACTGTGTGTATAGTATGAATGTACTTACTTAACCATGCTCCTTTTATAGATATAGGGAAGGGCAGACATTAACGTTATTGAATTCCTATGGGTACATACAACATCAAAACTTAGACAAGACATCCACACCGATGGCTTAAAATATTACGAAGGCGAAATAATAATAAATAAAAGTTATGTCCGTTATCGGAACACGCGAAGAAAAATAGACAATAATATAAGTACTAATTTACTCGATAGAAGATATACCTACAAGTCCTACAACTTTGAGATAAATATCATAGCTGAACTACGCATAATAATGAATTTTGGTTCATAAAAATATTATTTATATATAAAAAAAATACATCAAAAACGTTACATGAAACTTTGTAATACTTAGCCATTATACCGATTTGAGGGGTTAGATAAAACTTTGCAGTATTACGATATTTTTTTATCCGAAATATATTTTCGGCCGACTATGCGACCATCTTCAGCGGAGAGTTATTATAAACTGACAATTGATGTTTTAAATCTAACAAATTAATAGAACAAAGAAAATTGAACAGAGTTAAACTTAACAGAACAACTGTCTATAGACAATTGAATTTTTTAAGGGTGACATAATTTATAAAAAAAATAATAAAAAAATAAATAAAAAAAGGAAGAATATTGAATAAAACAAAAACAAAATGCCGAGGGACATACAAAGGGTACGAAAGCTTACAAGTATGTAGGTACCTACATTGTTAACTGACCATATTTAAAACATGAAGAAAAAATAACCCTAAAAACAGAAAGCAAGCATATAACGAAGTGGTTGGTAGACTAACGGTTACGACGCCGGATTTCGTACTGTTTCGTGCGGAGGTCGTGGGTTCGATCCCAGGTGCCGACCATCTTCCTCTTTCACGACACAAGCTTTAAGTAGCTCACTGTGAAAGAGTGTATTTGTGTCTAGCTCTCTAACTCTAAGTGAGCAATGAGCATAGATGCATTTAAAAAAAATGAAATAAAAATAATGCAGAATGTATAAAAGGGCGAGTTGACATGGCTAACTAAGAATGACCTCGATTAAGGCATCTCCACGAGGATCTCGTGAATTGCCCAATGTTGTGCTAAATAATATGAAAGTAATTTAGCCACAAGGATCATTGTATTTCTTTTCTTATTTTAATAAATAAAAAAAGATCTGAACTTGCCAGTTGGTCAAGTCAAATGGAAACTGTGAAAGAGTCAAAGAGTGTATTTGTGTTCACTTTAAGTAAACACAGATTCATTTAAAAAAAAATGAGCCTAAGACACCTTTGAGAAAATGATGAAAGAATCGCTCAATGAATGAGAAATGTGACCTCAACGATGTATTCAGGAGTGACCTAAAGATAAGAAAATTTAAGAAATTTATTTTTATAATAAAATAGTCCATTTATATATAGGTATAATTTATTTCAAACATAAACAATAATACCATCAGAAGAAAGATATTACAAGTTAGAACCACTTGTCAAACAATAATTTACTCCTATTAGGTACGTCACATATGTACGTAAAACATGACAATCACCAAAGCAAGCAGAGAATTTGAATAATGATACTGGCAAAGTTGTCAAGCGCCAATATGTAATGTCGGTAGCATCGGGAACATGTGGTCACCCACATAAAACTCCTACAAGAGTGGGCGGATCACATTTCATGACACAACATTACAAATAATATGCAAATATCTATTTTGAATATAATCTGTCATATTGTTATTATCAACATAATACTAACTGGTTTAATTTCAAGTAATTGGTAGCTCAGCTGACAGGAAACTTCATTAATCTTGAAGGTCATGAGTTTGATTATTGAGGATGAACATTTTTTCTTCTACAAAATAGGTACCTACTAATTGTGTTGAGTTTATTTAAAGTTTTATAATAACACTCATATTCGAAAACAAGTGCTTACGAAGAATGCTGGGCATCCATTGGAAAGCTTCAGTGCTGAATTCAGCTATCAGGTCGAACGTACTGGATGGGTCACATACATAACCCGTCTAAGCTTCAACTACCATCCACAAGGCAATCAGAGACACGGTAGGTGCCCTCTAAACAATTAGAATTAGAAGCTGACCTTTAGAGTGTTGGTGTTGACTAGGATGCGACTGCGAGAATTGTTGAGGACAGCATGGCGCATACTTGTGGAGTCCATATGCTCCAACTAGGGAGCAGACATTGATGAAGAAGAAGAAAACCAAAACTTATAAAATAACTTTAAAAAGAATGGATCACACATCCACATCAAGTCTTAATTGCTTTAATATTGACTAAATAAATTTTCAGTAGTTATTTGGATTTCCAAGATGCATCTAAGTGTAAAAAATCAGCCCAAGATAGTACTGTGTATTGATTGATGATAGCCGTAAGGTAAGGAATGAAAATGAAGATTCCCAGAGCAATGAACAATCAAACCAGAGCACAAAAATAGAAAATCGACTTATTTTAATACATGTAATTTCAGATAGAAAGTGCACATCGAAATGAAGAATCACATTGCTCATGATATTGCTCTTTTCTGTTAGACGCTTTTTATAAAGTGGGGGTTAATAGAAGTAGGTAGTGTAGGCAGGTAAGGATTTATTAGATTCGTACTCTACATTCTGTACCTCTATTCTAAGATTCCTTGAGATTAATGCTGGCATGAAGTAACAAAACTTTGTATGAAAATGAGTATAGAGCCCCTACATATTAATTCGGAAAGCTCCACAGCTCACACAAAAGGCTCGTAAGTTTCTCAATTATGTTGTAGACGTAGTGAGTAAAATTGAGAATAAGGGTACTGAAGAAGTGCTCATTGTTGTTATACAAAAACCCATGGATCATGAACCTTAGCGATTAAGAGGATGATTTAATGACAATTAATGTACATAAGCATCTATCCAACTATAATTGCCACAACGAAGGAGTTTAATTAATAAGAGTTCCAAGAGAAACAAACATAAATTAAAAAAAATCGAACATTAGTAATGAATTGTTAGAGTCATTAGTTGTTATTTTTTCTATAAATTAATTTTCCTTTTCCTTCCTTAAATAATGAAAATAATCCACGAACATGTCTATGTGGAAGTGTAATTACTCTCTCTTTATCTATGAAGTACAAACAATCTACAAGACGTCACAAATATTCTCTTATTATTATAGTATCTTCTAATCATTAGTTTAATAAACAAACAATAGGTCAAGCAACTGATATAAAAATATTTAACAAAATATGATAAGCTTTTCATTATTAAAACTAGGTATCAGCGATTTCATTTTGTCAACAAAACATGACTCAGCTATGATACTTCTGTTAAAATAGTAACATAACTTTTATTTATTTATTTATTTTTTGTCAAAATTAAGCATTGCTCACCATTAGAGAGTAATCTTTTGCGGTGAGCAAACTATGTACCAACATTACAAATAATAATTACCTAATTTGAATAAAGAACAGAAAAATTAAACTCGTCTTCACAGAAGAATTAACAATTTCATTTGACATGAAGCATTTTTCTATACATTTATAGTACTTGCTTTTAGAAGACTGGAGGTATTTAGTTCTGACTGGTACCGGTTATACTATGGGTCACAACCATCAGAAAAAAAGAAAAATATACGTATCTACTTATGCTTTTTCATACACACTTTCCAACAAATGATCTAATTAACATTGTCACTGAAGAGAGGCAAAAACCATTCAATAAACTATTATATATTGTACTGTATACTATTGTATATAGTAAATGTAATTGGGTTGACAACGTTTTTAGAAAGAATATATTCCCCTATAAAATGGATTCAAAAAGAATAATAAAAATAAAATGTTGAAAGTGTTATTTCACGGAAGATTTAAATGTTTATATTTGGAAATAAAACTTTATCTTTGGTATTCATTTTCACATAAACTCTGTTGAAGGTAGGTATATGGCAATAAAAGTGGCCATGATAATATGAGAAAACAAATTAAGTTTCATGAGAGAGTTAAATATGATATCCAGTAAGAACAGAAGACAGATTATCTGATACAACAATATAAGCATATTATATCTATGAATTCTAAACATTATACAACATTGTTCAATCACAAGAATTAATAGAGAAATCATTGACATTTGTATACAAAAATGGAAGATATTTTAAACAGTGCCAAATTATCGGAATGTGTGATAACAGGACCGTTATAATCAACAAGTTTCACATTTCTAAAGTAGAAAATAAGAGTTTATTGCCTACCGTATATTGAAATCCTGGAGATTCAGAGTTGTAGTAGCCCCTGTTCATTTTATTCATGATGATGGTGACAAATTAAAATCGTAAACTTATAGGAACACATGATTAAATATGTTAAGAGAACACATTTAATAACTATCACACCACTATAAATATAAACAAATATAAAGTTAATCAACACATTTTATCAAAAGTAAGCTTACAATAACGTCAAAATTATTCGGGTATGGCCCAACTAATTCCAATTCAATGGAAGGAGGTCAAAAGTACGTAAACAGCGGGTTATTCACTACTTAACAATAAAATAATCAAAACTAAGTTACGAAAACTACGTCTCGCGGGTATATTTGAATTAATTTATAAAAACTTATTTCAATAATCTTAAATTAAACAGTGAAGTAAAAGGTACTGTCAATTCACAAAAAATGACATTACCTACGATTAGCCAATTTCACACAATATTTCGGTACGACACTAGCGCCCCCATGTACCTAGTTACTATTTTATACATTGAATCATGAACTATTTTGAAATAATAAATATACTTTATCTTTTTTTTTTGATAATTAAATTGTGATTACTTGGTTTGAAGTATAATAATATGGATAAATCCATTTCAACGTTCACGTATTAAAAATATGTTGAAATACTATTAATTTTGGTAGTTCTGTTTCGTGTGTTGACATTTTGCACTAAAATTGCCGGTAAAACAGGTGACTTAACGCACATGATATTATAAGCTTCTAAAGTAAACCAGAAGATGGCGAGTTAACATAAGATGTTACCAATATTATTAGCATTGTTGATTTATTTTTATGTAGGTAGGTTGGTAGGTAGTTACCTTTTATTGTCTAATGCCTGAAATTTGCAATTTGAAAAATTTGCTGCAACATTTATTTATTTATTCGCAATCATACATCTGGGTTAATCCATCATATTTCTTAGTTATCCGAATTCTGCGATCAAAAATCGTAGTCAATCCAATTTTGAAACACCGAGAGATGTTCTTTACCTTTAATGATATTCTCAGCTGGCTGTTACATACATATATTTCCCCGCTTCATAGCAGCCCGATTCACGGAAAAGTTTAAGTCTAAGTTTAGTTCGAAGTTCGAACGAAGTTCGATTCAAACTTTTGTGAATAGGGCTGCTGGTAATAATAATTATTGTAGGCGGCGACTATCTACAGTCTATGTACCTATTCACGGAGGGTTTGAATCGAACTTCGTTCGAACTTCGAACTAAACTTAGACTTAAACTTTTCCGTGAATCGGGCTGCTGGACGCAGGGAAACAACAAACAAAATAGAAGCTTCTAACCCTAACCATTATTTTTGCTCTGGGTTCGACTTTACATAGTTACTTTTTCTTGTGACCAATTTCTTGCGCGATTCATATAAGAATCAGTAGCCCGATTCACGGAAAAGTTTAAGTCTAAGTTTAGTTCGAAGTTCGAACGAAGTTCGATTCAAACCCTCCGTGAATAGGTACCTACATAGACTGTAGATAGTCGCCGCCTACAATTATTATTACCAGCAGCCCTATTCACGGAAAAGTTTGAATCGAACTTCGTTCGAACTTCGAACTAAACTTAGACTTAAACTTTTCCGTGAATCGGGCTGCTGTATTGACTAGGTAAGATTTTTTTCCTTTTGAAACTCACGATGTCCCGTCACCAATATCTACGATATCTCATCAGCATTTTTGTGTCAGCTCGTACACTTCTTTTCTTCTTGTTGTTAGTCCGTGGACTGATTTTTCTAGACGGTTTCCGCCGTCTTGGGGTTCTTAGGACCTCGATGATAAATAATGTCGCTTTAGAGAGTTTTGATGGTTATTTCTTTCGTTCGCTGACCCAAAGGAGTTTCTTTGGAAATAACTTTGGGGATTCATTCCAACACTTCTTAGCAAATAGGTATCTCTTTAAAAGTATGTACTTGCACGCTTGTGTGAAATTGATTACACCGGCACCGGTAGGTATGTACCTATATAATATCTCGTATCTAATTAGATTGCCTATCATCGAGAAAAAAAATGTTAGGTTTGGCTAAAAATAAGTAACTGCTTTCATCCATCTCGTCATAAGTAAATAGAAAGTGAAGGCGAATCACGGATTGCAGGTATTTAGTCGCTTTGCAAGACATGGCTGGAATAAAGGATAATATGTACCTACTTTGGGCAGCATTGAGTCAATCCTTAGTCCAAGTCCGCACTGCAGGTGGCTTTCTTAGCGCCTATAGAGTCTATTGATACATCTATTAATTTGTCACATGTTTGTTTACTTCGATGCACTTGGTCACCAAGTGTTCACACGGCCGGTTGCGGACATTTTAGACGACTGGCTATAGATTCTAAAGTCAGTGCGTATATTATGTGCCCTTAGGGAACGCCAAAATATATGAAGAACGATATACAAATAATCATTTTTGTAAAATAATTGGACAATGTTACGAATTATAGGTAGGTACCTACGGCGCATACCTAAATGCTTACAAAAATTATTGATGTGGATAGAAATGGTAGGAAAATAAAAAAATGGTGGATGGTACCTACCTACAATCTCTCGACTGGTGAAGTATGCGGTTGCCACAAGACATTATTTCACTGTGTAATTATTACTACACTCTGTCTACTTTCCACAAATAAGTTAGGTACCTACTATAAGAAAATTCTTTCCTTCATGGATCACTTCTTGTTCATCTTACATCAAATAAATAATAACAATATTTTGTTTAATTTCTTTTAGTGAGATTAGTAAACGCTATAATATTATTTTTAAAGGGAATTTCTCTTTTTGTCTGGCACCCGGGAAAACCTTTTAATTGCGCATTTCGTTGAAACAACATGTCTGATTTTTTGAAGTTATATTGAAGCCGCGAAATAGTAAGGGACCCAACTAGCACAAAATTGTCATATAGACGTCACGGAGACGTCAGAAAATCATCGGAAATTAGTCCTATGTTAGGTCTATATGACCAAATATAGACCCATTTTATTCGACTATTTTGTAGATAGAACCGTCGTGTAGAAAACAATATATGTCAAAAAGATAAATAATAAATAAATAAATAAATAAAGCTTTATTGTGTAATAAAAAACAATTTTTATAAAAACATTCAAAGGTTCAAAGGGCGGACTTATCCCGAAGGATCTCTTCCAGCCAACCCAAAGATCATAATATAGTAGTCTTATAAATAAATTAATGCGATATATTAGACATATAAGTCATCATCATATGCGACCTTTAAGCGACGGTTTTCGGGCGACGTCACGCAAACATTTAGCGCTGCCAATATCTTTACTTCGTTACCAGTCTACTCGTCTCACTCGACTCCCAAAATTTGACGAGAGACGCCTCACAAGAGAAGTGAGGCGTCTCTCGCCTCTTACCTCTTCTAAAGAGCAGTCCGGTAGGTCCCATAACAGGAAAAAAAATATAAAGAAATAATATAGCGAAGACTCCAAACTTCAAAAATTCGTTACTTTTGTTCGATTTTTAAATTGATCAAACCACTACGGGCTTACTACCGTCTTCTACTTTTATTTCGACTGACTGGCTTAGTGTCATCGCTTTACGTTAACAACGTTCGCCATTAGGTGGTAATGTTTTAAATCTCCGAAACTCCTAATCTTGAGAATTCTCAACATTTTCAACACGTCAAAAATTCCCATGTACATACAACAAGTAGATATTTATTCAGGAGATAATATAGAGCTTGCAGTTGGAAATTATTGAGAACTAGCTTTCCCGACAGACGTTGTCCTGTGTTCCTATATATGAATATTGAATTCGAATTTGTATGGTGATGAATTAATTATCATTTGACCAATGTGATTCCGAACGATGCGTCTGTTTTAAACCATGTATATTCCAACCGCATTCTGTTAATCGCACCAATTGACAATTATTTCTGTCAAAATTTCAAAATTGCAATAAAAATTATAAGGTAGGTAAAAAGTACCTACTAATAAGGTTGTCTACGTAGAGTTTTCTTTAATTTTCCATGCATTTTTCTTATTTTTTTTTTCTTCAAAAAGGTCATTCTCCTGATAAAAGACTACACGACAAAAAAAGAATTAGCGATATCGGTAAAGCCGTTTAGGCGTGATGCGATGACATCGGGAAATAGCTCTCCATTATTTTTATTTATAAGAAGACAAGTAGAACAACCGAATTTAAAGACTGTGACTGCTGTCAGAAAATAATATTTTTACTTACCTACTTAAGCTATTCTTATTCTATTTGATAAGGGTTGGATATAGACTCACCTCTTTTTTAACCGACTTCAAGAAGAGCCTCACATCGTGGAAGACCTTAGACCTCCTGTCACGTGCAGCGTACATCAGCTGCTGTTCTCTGCTCTCACTTTCACACTAAGATACTCCTTGGTTACACCGATAGTCGCTCTTGAGCACCTCATATTACTAGCGTTTCACCCACTGATTCACTTATTACTTTACCAAAAAAAAAATAACAACCGTATTATCGCCGTTGCATATTATAAATATTACATTACGAGTCACGTGTAAATTGCATTGTAAGTATACGCGAAATTAGACTTATGTAAAAATTTTGACAAATATGCGTGTGAACACCGGAGACCGGATAATATGAACTTAGTTTGAAAAATGAAAAGATCCACAGTTTCTTTTAAAAATCGATTCTTTAAGTTTTTTGCTTCTAGATTGATTTATTCTCCAGTAAGCCTTGGATTACAGCTTGTTATTGCTTTCAAGAACGTTAGAAAACGGAAGCTTTATCAATTTAGAAGCCTAACTGTGCTGTACCCCTAGTATAAGATTTGGGTGATCGAATATCGAAACGATCATCGAAAAAAATCTATACCTATATTTGATCGAACGATTCGATCGTTTGACTATTTCCCTCTTTTTGTGAAAAACGTTTAAATTACTATTTACATTTGCGTTCACTTTCTATGAGCTCAGAATAATCTTAATAAAAATAATAGTTTTATATTTTGAGAATTTTCGTAAACTTTTATGTAGGTAAATTTTTTCTGTATCTGTGTTTATTTTTTAAGACTTGTTTGACGAATCGGATGTGTATGGTGGCTCATGTCACTGTATACAAGGGCGGATCAAGGGGGGGGGGGGGTCACGGAGTCATGACCCCCCCCCTCCGCCTGGGCTGAGTCTAAGCCCTAGGTGAACCGCTAATTATTTTATTTTATTTTATTTTTATTTTATTTTATTTTATTCGATCAACGGCAATAGCCTTTTACATGTTAAAAAAATAACAATCATAATATCTTACACTCCAACAACACAGCAATATATATAAGTAATATATCGTTAATTAAAATTGTTAATTATAATGTTTTTATAATATATTTTTTTGTCTTTTAACTACTTTACTTAATAAAATATCTATTTTTTTCTTGTATTAAATTATGACTTCTTGTGACTTGACCACGACAATGTGACAATGGGGCCAAAGCTGGATCCGCCCTTGACTGTCTGACTTTTTTAAGTGTCTAATCTTAATACATTGACATTATTTGTGCATGTTACTTGTTTTGTTTAGGTACTATTTTGGAATTTACTTCACCTTGTTGATCTTTATTTAAATGTACCGATATTATTAATTTTACATTTATTGACGTGTTGAGTCTTATGTATTATTTTCCTTAATTCAATTACATACATGTTTTTGCTAGGTACAGTACAGTGTTTAACTTTTCTTTGATTAGTTTAATTCATTAATTCATCTCATGGTTTGGTTGTTTAAGTTTATTTTTGTATTTGATTGATAGTAATTATGTAAGCATTGGATTTCTCCTTATACCAGTAGCCCTAGTATAAATTTTCGATGATCGAAAATCGAAACGATCATCGAAAGAGTTACGAAAAATTTCCATACAAAAATGATCGAACGATTCGATCGTTTGATTTTAGAACACTATTTGCACGCTAATAAGCGCTTATTAACGTGCAATTAGCTTTCGATGAAACTCGTACTAGCCCCACAGCTTCAAGTTGTCTGGAGAACTAATTTGATAAATAGGTAAATATATAAATTAATGGAAAAAAAACATGACAAATTTGTGCACATGCACCCTATAACAAGTTCGGTCTCTAGAGATCACAGTTAAAATTTACGCTTAGCTCTAATTTTGCGAGTAGCTGCTATTAATTATTTTACACATGACTCAAATTATGTTGCAATGATGATAATATTATGTTATGCAGAATGGTAAAAATCCGACCAAAATAACATACCTACACCTCGCCATTGAAATAATTAAAATTCTCTGTAGCGTGCCATATGCTTGGTGAAAATAATAATTACAGGCCTTGTTACCATATTGTTAATGCCGTATTTTTATTAATGGGCTTTATAGTAGATAAGTGTGTTTTATTATGATTCGTGAAATTTTCGTTTTGTTTCCTTATAGAGAATGATTATAAGTCTACTCATTCATGGATCACTTAAGATATTTTAAAAAATTTAATAAATAATAGGCATGAACATATTTTTTATACTAATTTTAATTTTTATATTCAGCGTAGAAGGTTTAGACACTTAAAATACATTTTACTCATATTTTTTTGTAATCAACGTCTTTTTATGTCTTTTTTTAATAAATTTGGATTTCAATCTGTGTTTTTAAATATCTATACTAAAATTAGGAAATTGAAAAGATTATAAAGAGGAAAGATTTCATTTTTTTGTCTGTTTGTTCGCATTGAATAGGCTCCGAAACCACCGAACCGATTTAAAAACATCTCTCATTGTTGGAAGGCTACATTATTTTCGAGTGATATATGGCATATTATATTTTCAAAAAAATTAGAGATCCTCCAAGGTGTAAAAAAATTACCTAAAATATTCTTTATTCCGACAGGTTTTGCTGCTAGTATTAAGTAGCTAAGTCGTAGTGCAAGATCATTTGCTTACTAAAATAATGAATATGAGGGAATTTAATGTCTCACTTAACAAATGCCTGTTCTCGCAATAATTTGCAAGATGCATATTAAAACATTCCCAGTTTATCCTGAGAAATAAACTTAGGTAAGTACGCATGGAGCATCAAAACAATACGATCCAGAAAATCATAAACATAAAAAATCACACTATTATTTACCACCAATCTATCTATCGTGAAAAAAAACACAACCTACTCAGTAGGTACCTACTGTAGTATCTTATCAAAAGCATCCCGGAAAAAGCATTTGCCTAGTAAGATTCACTCATAAGTTTAGGGAAATTGAATAATCTCTGAAATATATTTCGCATTAAGGAAGATGGAAATTGTGTATTACGTAAGTGATTATCTACAACCTTTCTTTTGTATTATCAATCTATCAATAATTTTTCTATGGTTTATCGCTATAGTTTAGTATTACGGAATTGCTAATTTTGTACCTATATCATTTTCAAGTGTTGAATATATGATTCAAATAAAACTGTTAATTGCAAAGCATATTTTTAACACACCAAATCAAAGCATGCTTTTGTTACAAATTGAAACCAATTAGGAGAACTTCACAATATTTTACTGAACACCATTTGATCACCAACAAACACCACACAAAAATAATAGAATATTTCACTGCACATTTCGGACAATAATAAATAAGACACAATAATACCTTTGTTAGTTTTCCCAATAGGTACCGATTCGTTTCGTGTCTCGATTTAACTGACAAGCGCGAGTTGGACCAGCAACAACAATAAAAAAAACGATAAATCGGGTAAATAGTAGATAGTATAGAAGAGCGAACAGTCGAGGTGCATCAGCTGAGGTACAATGGGCAGTGGTTGGGGCGACCAGCAAAGCGTAACACAATAATGACTCCACCATACGTGCTGTGAGCGCACCTAATTGCTCGCAACATCCACTGAAAATCTACACCATCATTTTCCGATGGTGGTCGAATACTCAGTAGACGAGACGCCATACATTGCATATCGTGAGCAGTCCAACCTCTCCTGAAAATCTTTACAATAACTGTGTAGTGTGTATTGTGAGTGATGGATAAACTGTCCTATCCCCGCCCTTGAAATTTCCATAATTACTTTAGATTCTTAAAGATAAAACTCGTACATGCATGTGTTTTTTTCTGCGCTTACTTAACAGTGGAACTTATTACCTGAGGCAATTTTTCCAGTCAACCGGTCCCGACCAATCTGAGACAGAGGCCAACCCCGGGTAGAAATTTCAAGTGAAAAAAACACTTAGAAAAACTCTGACCCGATCGGAAATTGAATTCGGGAACTCGTCATCAAGTCCACGACTATACCACTAGGCTACCGATGTCGGTTGATTTGTATTTCATAGGGAGACATATATGTGGAAACTACAAAAAAAAAGGAGTCGCCGATGTGATTCAAAAAGTTGCCAAACAAACATGTGAAGTTGAACATACATACATACTCCCGTTAAGGTCCCCCACTCTGCGCAAACCCGACCCGCACGATACCTACCTCAAAGCTCAATCAAACCGAAAAGCCGGCCCAAACAAATGAGTTTTCAAGACTAGATTTTACATAGAACCAATTATTATTATTATGCTATTTGATGCGAATCCGCAAATAATTTACCTATACAAATTTGAACCACTTCGGGCTTACAGCCGTCTTCGACTGCTGGTTTGAAGGCTGTGTTGCCTCTACGTGATCATACAAAGTTGACACATGAGGGTGATATGGAAGACTTTAATGTAGCCTCAGAGTGTAGATTATTTATTGAGTTCGAGTTCTGTATAAACTAATAGAAAAAACCCATTGAAAATTTTTAAATAGCCCCAAAACACATTCACCCTTACACTTAAATTAGGTAAAAAGGTACGTACGCAGGTAATTGATATTACGAAGTATTGTAATGTAACTACATAATTTTCATAATTTCAAGTTCCAGCGAACAAAAACCTATCCCGAAATATATTGGACGTCTTGTTACTGGATGGCTCCTACAAAAGGGCAGAGAGGAGTCAGAGAACGAACTAATGTTTGTGTTAAGATAAAACGCGCAAACCCACTTATTCATCGTCTACCTCACCTCACAGCCTGCATCCACCTAGTTAAACAATAGCCTATGTCATTGTCATGTCCTATTTAACATATATTCCGCGAAGCGCATGAAACAGAATAAAATTGATTTATAGTATTGCCTCAGAACAGACCTGCGTCTAGTGAGGCAATAAATTCCATTATGTGTTATGTTGTTTTTGTAATTGAAATGTATATTATGTTGTTGGATAAAAAATTTTTTTTTTTTACATAGGTAGGTACCTACTTAAGTTTTTTTTAATGCAACCCTCCGAGCCACAGAGGACATAGTCGGCTAGACAGGTTTTACAGATATGTTTTGCTTAGCTTACTTACTTTACCTACTTTGCCTTTTGTACGGTTCCATTTTTGCTTCGTCCAATACTCGTATCAAAATCCTTTGGTTTCGTCCAAGAACCCACTATACATCGCTTATTCATAGCCGAAGATTCCTTCATTTCTTTCTAGCTTCTATTGTGGAATTCCTGTCCTTTGACTTTCATATAGTTGCCTACTATAGTTCATTTATTCTAAAGATAGAGTAATAGAAAAATTCAGCATACTCCCATTTCATTATTTACATACATAGATCATACCGATATATCTGTTGTGTTCTTTTTTTAGGACTAGATCATACCGATATATCAACAACTATCAATAGAAGATATTATTATGTTCTTCTGGAAATAATATAAAAAAAAAAACGTATTTGTTTTCAAGATTTTATTAATTTTTATTTGAGCTGATGTCATGTTTTTGTTTTATTATTACAAGTCTATTAAATAATTATTTACGTTGAATACAGTGTTACATGTATGTTCTCCTTATGATATTAAAATATTATAGTAATTGTCTTCATTCTAACAAAAATAATTTACAACAACAATAAGTAGTATTAAAAATAGGCTACCACGCTGACTTCATCCACTTAATTCTAACACGGTTTAATATTATATTTTTTTATTGTACACATCAGTATAAAAAGTGAATTAGGTATTATGTGAGGGATTCATTTCAATTTAATTTACAAAGCATATATTGTAACCTTTTCTTTTTATGATTGTTTACTTATTAGAGCTTAGTTAGTTTTGTGGGGAAAAGCTTGTATAAAATGACTATGATTTGAAATGAGAATGCTTTCACAATTTATTAAAGCATTATAAAGTTCTGTAAAAAATACAGAAATTACTTTATTAGGTATGGATTTCATACTTCAAACACAGTCACATTTGCGCCAGCCTATAAAGATACAGGGTAGGTACCTAGAGTCTCTGTAGATATTTCACCTAGTTCAGAATTCTGGCAAATAGACCAAGTATGCCTTCAAAACCGGCAGAGTAGAAATTACTATTTTCAAAAGGAAATATAAATTACTGTTAGTGCATTTCAATTAAAATATAGGTGTAATTACTTATTTGACTGTGTACATGTAGTTTAAGTTTTTTTTTAAAGTTGATTCTGTAAGATTTGACGTCCAAATGCGGGTTGGAATCAATGTGTTTCTTCAAATATTACGTAAGATATTTCTAACAAATCATTAAAAATGTGTTTTATTGCAACATTAAAGGCAGTAATAAAATATTGTAACCAAGAGGAAAATATGAACTATATGCCTACATACGGGCATTTGACATAAAAAAAATATTGCAGATAATTAGATAAAATTAAAATGTTTTGGAATTTTTCAGAGTTTTTTGTATCACAATACAAATTGATCAGTTATTGCTGTAATGAGAATATTACGCGTAACCCTTTTCTTACGAGTATATAAGCTGTGAGAAATAAATTTTCTACACATTTCCCTTGAGGTTTTACGTAGTGTGTAATGATTAAATAGAGCGTAAATTAGCCACTACATAATATTAAAATTTATCACATTTGACCACAACACATTACAAAACATAAATTCATACAAATTATCAAAGTAGTTTAATATTATTGTAAGATACTCATGATTCCAAAAATGGGTTTATTTTTAAGTCATGGTGATGGAGAATTTGTTCCATTCAGCTCAATAGATAATAGTAGACATCATTTCATGAGTAAATGTTATACATATTATGTTTGATGAACATCAATACTTCATAGGCTTAGTGGTGTTTTTTACTTTATTTATTGATAATTCATTAGTTTTTTTATGTACAGTATAAAAAATTTGGATGAAAAAATATGAAATTCAATTGAATACATATTTATGGACGTAGGTAAAAAAATCAAATTTGTAATAATAACATTTTAGGTATTTTCAAGTGTTTTCGTACAAAATAATATCATATTTTTGTCCCATTTCTATTGATAACTGATTACAAAATTCCTTGATGATCTTGACTTCTTTAAATAAAGAACATTCAAATTTCAAGTTTTTTTTTAAATGTAAGTAAGTATAAAATTTTTAAGTAGGTACATAGAATTATTATATTATATTATAAAAAAAAACATTTCTTTAATAATTTTGTATATTTATGTATTTCTACTATTGCAATGTGTCCCACCTACTTGCCCACGTTTGTAGTTATTTCCTAGACGCGGGCAAAAAATATATTAAAAAAAAAATCTAATAATTATATAAGTAGGTACGAATTTTTTTACAAGTTTATCACGAAAATACACGAAAATAAATGTAATTTTCTCATTAATTTAATTAATTAATCTAAATTTTGGTTAGGTTGTCAGCAAAGAGTCATTTGTGTAAAGCTGAAATATTTTTTTAATAAGTAGGTAACTCACTCTTTTCCAAATACACGAAATAATTATGAAATTGGAGAGAAAAAACTAGCTGGTTATTTGTTTTTTTTCGGTAATGTACTGAAAATCTTCGTCTTTCAAGACAGAACCTTTGACAATATCAAAGATATGGAAATAAGGGTTCACTAATGAAGCTAAGGCCGCAATACAGTTTTTCCCGCGAGAGTTATCCCGCACTGCCGGGAAAACCCACAAATATTGGGTAAATACCCTCACTAATCAAATATTTTTTACAAGAAACATAAGTTCCAAGCAAAATATCTTGATTTTTTTTTAAATGACTAGAAATTCGGTAATTTAGATAAAAAAAAATATTTTTTATTTTTTTTTTATTTTTGATTTTGCATTTATGTTGGAGTATTGGGTAAGCAGGTGTTATTTAGAACTTCTATGATAATTTATTTATTCATAGTACCACCTTTCTATGTATTTATAGACCTGTATGGAGTCGTTTTGTATTGTAGAAGTGTACGCGGTATATTATACTGGCTTAGTTTTTATCCGCGTGCGGACAGTCTTAGTGCAGCCTTAGCTATTTATCAGGACCCCTATTCTGTACCAAGTGTAGGGTAGTCACTTGAAAAAAAGTGACTCCCTACACTTGCTACAGAAAAGGGGTACAGTTTCTTCCGTTGTAAACTGTCAAATGGTTGTATATGGAAAAATATTGACTAGTCCTGTTTTTTCGCTCCATCTTTCATATAAGGAAGGTACTTGTATCGTTGAAAAATTAAAATACAAAAATATACCTCCTTGTTTTCTATACCACTATATAATAGTGGCTTACTTTTATATGTACATACAGAGTACAAACATTTTTTTGCATATACCTACATAGTAGTATCAAGAATTTAGTAACAATAGTGATTATTGTAAGAAAACATCAAATAATATACCCGGATATATACAAGTTATTGTTGCTGGGTATATCATCTTAAAATTATTAGGACACGTATTAATTTGCTGTGTGTATGCCTCTCTAGTGAGATGACATATTGTATTTACAACTTATTGATAGAACTAGGTACTACAATAATCAGTAATTAATTACACAATCAGGAAGCCCTATTTCATACATGTGCAGTGACATATGGTTCGGTTTCGTTTTCGGCCATTGTCGAGAAATATTTCACATTTCTCAGCAATGACCGAAAAAATAGCCGAAATCAAACTACATGTTACCTCATATGTATAAAACAGGCGTTGGATTTTGTCAAATATAAAAAAATACTCGATCAAAATAATGGATTCATGGCTGAGTGCTGAAAAGACTCTGGTCAAATTTATATAAAAATGCACTTATTGAGACAGTTGAAATTTTTAGCAGAAACAATACTTTTACCAACAGTTGTGAAAAAAGTTCGATAATTTTCAAAAAATGAAATCATAGAAGTTTTGCGGCTTCCCTTTCGTCGACACTGCAGCCATGATAATTTAGAAGACAATAAAGTTATAAACATTATTAATTGATACACACAAACCAATTTCTTGCTTAAACATCTAATTGATTGTTGTTGGTGTATTCTGAAGAGTATAAAAGCACTAGATTTATGTACATAAACCTGAATTGTCCATGAGACTACGAGCGAGCATGTCCGCCGCAGTGAGGTCCGTCACCTTGCCCTCGAAGTGAGACCTCACATGGAACATGAACTCGGACTTGCTGGAGAACTCCTGGCGGCACATGAGGCAGAGATGGTGCGGCTGATGGACCGTGTGCGTGTAGGCCGGGGTGAAGTAAGCCTGCTCCAGGCCCTGCAGCTGCTGGGTGGCGTGCAGCTGGTGCCCTCCCTGCTGCACCACGTGAAGCTTCTCCTGATTAGACAGACGTATCTTATCCTGAGAAGGCCACATTACCACCACATCACGGCGGAACACATTCATTCACATCCCACACCGCGATTTTCAAACTAACCCAACGGCGGACACAGCCAATATAATATTACTATTATTATAGACATTTATTTTTTTCTTTGAGTTCAATTTCAAAATAACAATTTTGTTCGATTTCTGGGAAGTTTGAAAACCACTTTGATAATATTCATTCATGAAGCAAAATAATAAGTTTCAGGCAAAAATGATATCATACTTGAATAAGAGAGAAAAATAATCAGATAAAATTTAGCGGGTGGATTGTTTAGCCAAAATCTCATAAATAAAGTCCAATGAATCTCTTTACCAATCATGTCCAATGAATGTTCGCCGGAGAACTCATCCAAACACGATGTTCTGTCCGAGAAGCTACATTTGTGGTACAATTTAGTTCAAGATAATGCGATTTGGTTTGGAATTTCATTGGACATAATTAGCTTACATGCTTGCATAACATTCATGTTGCTAAGTTTATGAAATTTTGGTAAACTCAACAGTGGCTTTCAAAGGAGGTTGGAAATGTCCAGGAGTTAGAATTAGATAGTGATCGAGCTATGGGGAAGCTAAGTGTAATGACTGTTGGATCAACATAACCAGGGTGAGGATCCTCTTCTGATGGAAGGATTATTCCGCAGGTCGCACCAAAAGTAACTCGCCAATACCTGATGGTTCTGCTGTTGTTGTGTCTGTTGCATCTTAGTGTCCTGCGGGTTGGTGGCGCTCGTCGCAGCCGTCTGTGTTCCCAGAAGCATCTTATCTCCTAAGTGTGACTTGGCGTGTGCGGTCCACTCCTCTCTGGTAGAGAACATACGTCCGCACAGTTCACAAGACCAGCTCACAACCATAGAGTTGGTACCAGCGTGGTGATGCAATGCGGTTTGCTAAAAAAAAGTCACAAAAATCGTAAATCTATGTTCCCTAGACATGATATATCACTTACGAAGAATGTTATGAATTTACAAACATATGTACCTGTAGTTGCTGTTGCTGATGGGAGTTTCCAGCTGCGTGTTGCTGGGCCGTGTTTTGTTGCTGCTGTTGCATATCAGCTGGATTCGGCTTGGTATCTTCCTGTTGCTGAGATTGTGACTGTTGCTTACTTCCTGTGCCGTGATTCATACTTAAAGGTTTGACATCCTCAATTTTTAATGCTGAAAAAAAAATCAGCATTGAATTATGGTGAAGTGACATTAAAAGAAAAAACACTTTGTATACGCAAACGTTAGAGATATCAAGACTTGATACAAGAGTATCAGATGATGATGAATAGAGCATTTCAGTATCAAGATTGTGGTTTTCGTCGTGCGGTATATCTCAGGGACGAAAAAGAAGTTGATATCTCTACAATAATTATTATTGAAGCATAGTTACACACGTTTTCAAGTTAGGAATTATTTGTTATCAATGCAATAGTGAGACATCTGTTGTGATCTCTGAGAAATGTCAAGTAACCAACTTTCTTTATAATACAGATTCTTGTGCTGATGAACATGTCTACACGATATTACATAGACACAATAACGATTATCCAATACTTACGAGCTACAGTAATCGCTCTTTTTCCGAGAGGTGCTATGTTTGAAGGTGTCACGTGCTTGAGTTTGTTCATGTGCAGCACCAGTTTGTCTCGACGGGCGAAGGCTTTTGTGCAAACTTCGCAGATGTAAGGTTTTTCACCTAAAATCAAGAGTATTGTTTAAAAAAGCTGTAAAATGGATGCCTGAGTAAACTTTACGAGGCCGAGACGAACAAAACAAAAATTCACTGAAATCCGTCAATAGCCGTGTCCACTTGTCCAGACAGACCGAGCACGGCTCGCGAGCCAGTTTGAGCATTTTAGTTTCCTTACGTTTACGATCTTTCCTTGCCTTTCCCTCCCGCGGCCTTTCTCCAGCAATCTTCTCGTTCATTTTTATTCAAATAATCTGCATCTTTAGAATCCCATAGCATTTTGAAACTTCCATAAAGTGGTATCAAACGAAAGTCTGAGCGTGGCTCGCGAGCCGCGCTCCTTCTGTCTGGACACTGCTATTTAGATAGCGAAAAACGGAATTTAGTTCATCTAATAAGCTAACACATTTTTTTATTCTTAGGCGGAACGAAGGTCGACGGGTCAGCTAGTAAAAAAATATTAGGATTTTCTAACTACAAACTTTTTTCAAGAGATGGTGGTGTAGCAAAATATGTAAGTCACATATGAAGTACCTATGCTAAGCTATTCTGGTATTACATTAATTCGCTCATAACTAAATTATTATGGAGATGACGAAGTGAACGCACATACCTGTATGAATTCTCATATGAATCGTCAGTTTGTCTTTCCGAGCCAGTCCTTTGCCACATACTGTACATTCGAACGCTTTGTTACCTGAAACACATCAACAAAAAACTTAAGTACCTAAGCAAGAAGTAATATTATCAATCATTAAAAACCACTTAAACCAAAAGTAATTAGTTTGTACGTAGTATTAACATTTATAGTACCTATTTACGGAAATAAAGCACAGTTGAGTAGTTGGTATGTATTATTTACCTATACGCTTAAGATGAAATACCAGCTTTAAAAGGCTCACAAAACTTTTTTTTAATATTAAGCAATCTAACTCGAAAAAAATTAAAAAATATTTAAAAAATTTTGCTGATTTTTTTCTAATTAAATTACATCAATATCCCAATTACTGATTATTAACTACGTTTACGTTTACACAAGTTTTTAATAAATAGAAATTTATAAAGAAAACCAACTTTGAAGTGTTACGATAAATTTGTTTAAAAATTGGTTTGGTATAATGACTAAGTATTACAAAGCTACAAATAAGGGTCTGTTCACACCTGAACTCGCGCAGGGGGGGTGAGTACGTAAGGGCTATAGCACAACTAACTACTTCCTAGTGTAGTTAGCGCGAGTACGTAACGTCACAAATGTAGTTAGTTGTGCGTTTCAGCGTGGTTATTATGTAGTTAAGCCGTGGTTATGAGTAGTTAGATTGATGTGTGGTTAGTCGTGCTGTAGCAAAAGTTACGTACTCACTACCCAGTTACGTAACCAATGAAACGTAGCATGCAACGTATCAAATTTACATAGTATACGGTGGTTCACGACGAACAGAAGGTTCCGTTTTCGATTCCCGGCGGGGTATTAATTTTTTCGTTTGTAATCTGTCACAAATTGGAATCTACCGGTTACTTAAATGGAAAAAATCGCCTCAGGCAATAAGTTCTACCGACCATACAGTCTTCTTTGCAGAGAAAAGTGTATGTTAATTCATTTATTTCCATTGGAAAATATATTTTTGGAGTTTTTACATCCATTGTATAAAGGAGAGCACAAATGTTTTGGTTTATTATACTGCAAACTGTAGATAATTAAGTATTGACTAAACAGTAAACACATATTTTTTACATAATAATGTTGAGTGTGCAAGGTTAACTGAGAGGTTAACATAGTTACTATGTATGCGTTTAACTGGCCGTTCTATTTTGTAGGTTAATTCATTATTGTAGAACTTGAGGTTTTTATTGAAACATATCTATTATAATTACCGCGTACAGAGTTCTAAGCGGGGTATGAACGGTATTTTGGATATAATATTAATTATTTTGATTAGCGCGTTTGTACAGTCTAAAAAATCTTATGGAATATTTTATACTGTGTTGGAATTTCCTGTTATATTATTATTATTTATTTACCTATTTGTTTTCGATTTTTCTTTCATCAGTCGGATTAGGTACATTATTCACCTTTTAAAATACAAATAAACGTGTAATGATCCTGACTTTGCCTGTGACAAGTGAACTTTGCAGTAGGTTTTAAAGTTTTTAGTCGTAAATTATCACCTAGTAAGTCACAATAGTTCCATTTTGGGACGCAGTGACAGCAGCCCTCTAGGGTGCAGCAAGCCTATCAATAAGCGCTTTGTGAAAAAATACTGATGACAAATTTAAAAAAATGTCAAGTCTTACTTCAAAAAAATAGTCAGAGGGAAGAAAATGGAAACCCGCGTGAAGAAGGATGAACAAAGAAATTTCTTCCATCTTTTATGGGTCAAAAAGGAACATGCAAAATGAGATCTAGACGTCATAAAAACTTTATTCATTCCTATTCGGGGTTAATATGGGATGTTAAAAAAATGGATTTATTTTGAAACAGACGGAACACATAATTTAGTGTGTTATCAAAAACAAACCTATTTTACTCGTATACCAGGATGAAAATAAATAAAGATGAAGATTTTATTCGAATGAATCAACACGTAAACATATTTAAGTCCAAAGTTGGGTATAGTATTCGTAGAAGCCACGTGTTTTGTTAAAGCGGTAGATCAAGTAGTACGGAGCTCCGTTTAAGAGGAACCCTCTACACCACGACGTAACGTACGATCATACTAAAGCCTCCCTCCTTCCGTCCTAACAACCTCCCTGTTCCTTCTCCATTTCATGGCTGTGTAGAAGCAACAGGTTTGGGGGAATCATGCTTGCCGACTACCTTCCTACTGCCTCCATCTCCGCTCTCCATACGCAAAACAAACCCACCACTGGCTACGGTCGACACCTCGACAAAAAAAAATATTTAGTGAAAATGGAAACAATATTCACCTTCGTTGTTGGAACTGGTGGGCTTAGAGTTATTGTGCTTCCTGTGGTTGTTGATGGTGCCACCACTGCTCCCCGTGCCCCCACCCCCCGCGCTACCTCCGCCACTGCCTCCACCGCTCCCGACGGTTCCATGGAGGGTCTTCAGTCTACTAGAGGGGTTCATGGAGCCCCCCTCGGCGTAGGGTTCTGTGAAGGGGATTAAGTTCGGTCGTGGGATGTTTGAAGATACCTCTGGTGACCTGAAAAAGAATTGTGGGAATAAAGTGACTGCTTAACCTTTACCCCCTTATCCAGCAGGTGTTTATTTATATTGTTGGGGGGTTACAAAAAATGTTTCAAGGTCAATTACAAGCTTCCCTTCAGGCGCTATTAATGCTTTCTGATCATTTCTTCGAAATTGCAACAGACACAAAACAACTGGGAACTAGAATTTCTACGTGAATTTTCATGACTTTGCAAAAAGTTTAAGATCATCATGATGGATAGAAGAATCGATATTGACCAAATAATTAAATAACCCAAAAGTGATAAAACTTAAGCAGCCTTCGAAATACCAGAGAAGGAATGACAGAAAACCAATTTTGACCATTGATTGATCAAACGGTGTAATGTGAACCAACTTATGAGAGCATAAGTTAATAAAAAAGCGATCATAGGTACTTGAGTCTTTGAAAAAGCAAAATAAAAAACGGTCATATTGAAAACTTTTTTCCTATAGAAAATCAAAAATCAAGATAGTGTTGAATATAAAGATGTTAGTTACCAAGTATACTATGAAAGAAAATTATCCAATTCTCTTTGTTTCATCACGTAACTTGGTAGCCACAATGGTAGGAACAGTTGTTAACATTCAATGGATTTGTCATTTCGTTTTTTGTGTGCACAACGTGAGAACTGGAGAACATAATGGACGGATATTGCTTATTACTGACCGTTATATGAATGTTTGTATTGTTTTTGTCGCTATTATTGGTGCGAACGGTAGACGCGTATCTACTTGCTTGTCTTTCTAAATGATTATTTGATAGAAATATTATTCAGCTTACTCTTTATAATAATTATATAATCACGTCTTTCCACCTTTTGAGATTTTGTGATAAAGACGTATATACTCAAGATTTCTTGGTCAGATCAACTAAGAAACAGCAAGATTTTGATGAGTGCGAGGAAGTAAGGCAAATCCTTAAAAGTATCAACGGGTCATAGCATCAGACACCAAATCATGCTTGCGCATCACAATTATAGAAGAATTTATCAAGGAAAATAAAACAAGTGATGGTTAGGTTAGGGTACTGAAAGAGCGCTCTGTAGCTTATAATATAGAATAATGTGAAGCGAAAGTTTAAAGGGATCTGATGATCTCGGCCTGACATAAACCAATGCAATTAACCAAGAAGATTGGATGCCTAAAAAGAAATAGTTAGAAGCATACCTATATCACGAATTATTACGAAAAAAAGGTCGAAATAATAAGAGGAACCCTTACCAGCTTCCAAGACTCTGCAAAACTCGCACTCCTCCTTCGTATCCGAGACCGACATCATCAGGGACCGTGAAGGTGCTGTCTGTGGCACCAGTACTCGAACTAACTTGAGGGACCTAATCAAAGATAACACGAAAATCTCTCAGATTTTTGATCAAAGATTCAACATTTTGCAACACATGGCATTCCTGTAACATTTACCTTTATTGGAGATCCTACAGCGCTG